>JAUIMM010000200.1:63077500-64477987 GCA_031769625.1 Taudactylus pleione | reverse complement strand
CAAGCGTGCGCCTGTGTCATAAGTAAAGGGCCGGCTGGCTTGACCATTAAAGGGTGCTGTAACCCCCAAAGTACACTCCAGTCCAAACCAAAAAAAAAATTATTTTCTGTGTTTGTGAATTGTGTGCGCAGTAGCCGCACGTGCATCAACAAAGTAGTGCCAAGCGTGCGCCTGTGTCATAAGTAAAGGGCCGGCTGGCTTGACCGTTAAAGGGTGCTGTAACCCACAAAGTACACTCCAGTCCAAACCAAAAAAAAAAATATTTTCTATGTTTGTGAATTGTGTGCGCAGTAGCCGCACGTGCATCAACAAAGTAGTGCCAAGCGTGCGCCTGTGTCATAAGTAAAGGTCCGGCTGGCTTGACCGTTAAAGGGTGCTGTAACCCCCAAAGTACACTCCAGTCCAAACCAAAAAAATATATATTTTCTGTGTTTGTGAATTGTGTGCGCAGTAGCCGCACGTGCATCAACAAAGTAGTGCCAAGCGTGTGCCTGTGTCATAAGTAAAGGTCCGGCTGGCTTGACCGTTAAAGGGTGCTGTAGCCCCCAAAGTACACTCCAGTCCAAACCAAAAAAATATATATTTTCTGTGTTTGTGAATTGTGTGCGCAGTAGCCGCACGTGCATCAACAAAGTAGTGCCAAGCGTGCGCCTGTGTCATAAGTAAAGGGCCGGCTGGCTTGACTGTTAAAGGGTGCTGTAACCCCCAAAGTACACTCCAGTCCAAACCAAAAAAAAATATATTTTCTGTGTTTGTGAATTGTGTGCGCAGTAGCCGCACGTGCATCAACAAAGTAGTGCGAAGCATACGCCTGTGTCATAAGTAAAGGGCCGGCTGGCTTGACCGTTAAAGGGTGCTGTAACCCCCAAAGTACACTCCAGTCCAAACAAAAAAAAAATTATTTTCTGTGTTTGTGAATTGTGTGCGCAGTAGCCGCACGTGCATCAACAAAGTAGTGCCAAGCGTGCGCCTGTGTCATAAGTAATGGGCCGGCTGGCTTGACCGTTAAAGGGTGCTGTAACCCCCAAAGTACACTCCAGTCCAAACCAAAAAAAAAAATATTTTCTGTGATTGTGAATTGTGTGCGCAGTAGCCGCACGTGCATCAACAAAGTAGTGCCAAGCGTGCGCCTGTGTCATGAGTAAAGGGCCAGCTGGCTTGACCGTTAAAGGGTGCTGTAACCCCCAAAGTACACTCCAGTCCAAACCAAAAAAAAAAATATTTTCTGTGTTTGTGAATTGTGTGCGCAGTAGCCGCACGTGCATCAACAAAGTAGTGCCAAGCGTGCGCCTGTGTCATAAGTAAAGGGCCGGCTGGCTTGACCGTTAAAGGGTGCAGTAACCCCCAAAGTACACTCCAGTCCAAACCAAAAAAAAAATATTTTCAATGTTTGTGAATTGTGTGCGCAGTAGCCGCACGTGCATCAACAAAGTAGTGCCAAGCGTGCGCCTGTGTCATAAGTAAAGGTCCGGCTGGCTTGACCGTTAAAGGGTGCTGTAACCCCCAAAGTACACTCCAGTCCAAACCAAAAAAATATATATTTTCTGTGTTTGTGAATTGTGTGCGCAGTAGCCGCACGTGCATCAACAAAGTAGTGCCAAGCGTGCACCTGTGTCATAAGTAAAGGTCCGGCTGTCTTGACCGTTAAAGGGTGCTGTAACCCCCAAAGAACACTCCAGTCCAAACCAAAAAAAAAATTATTTTCTGTGTTTGTGAATTGTGTGCGCAGTAGCCGCACGTGCATCAACAAAGTAGTGCCAAGCGTGCGCCTGTGTCATAAGTAAAGGGCCAGCTGGCTTGACCATTAAAGGGTGCTGTAACCCCCAAAGTACACTCCTGTCCAAACCAAAAAAAAAAATATTTTCTGTGTTTGTGAATTGTGTGCGCAGTAGCCGCACGTGCATCAACAAAGTAGTGCCAAGCATACGCCTGTGTCATAAGTAAAGGGCCGGCTGGCTTGACCGTTAAAGGGTGCTGTAACCCCCAAAGTACACTCCAGTCCAAACCAAAAAAAAATTATTTTCTGTGTTTGTGAATTGTGTGCGCAGTAGCCGCACGTGCATCAACAAAGTAGTGCCAAGCGTGCGCCTGTGTCATAAGTAAAGGGCCGGCTGGCTTGACCGTTAAAGGGTGCTGTAACCCCCAAAGTACACTCCAGTCCAAACCAAAAAAAAAAATAATTTCTGTGTTTGTGAATTGTGTGCGCAGTAGCCGCACGTGCATCAACAAAGTAGTGCCAAGCGTGCGCCTGTGTCATGAGTAAAGGGCCAGCTGGCTTGACCGTTAAAGGGTGCTGTAACCCCCAAAGTACACTCCAGTCCAAACCAAAAAAAAAATTATTTTCTGTGTTTGTGAATTGTGTGCGCAGTAGCCGCACGTGCATCAACAAAGTAGTGCCAAGCGTGCGCCTGTGTCATAAGTAAAGGGCCGGCTGGCTTGACCGTTAAAGGGTGCAGTAACCCCCAAAGTACACTCCAGTCCAAACCAAAAAAAAAAATATTTTCAATGTTTGTGAATTGTGTGCGCAGTAGCCGCACGTGCATCAACAAAGTAGTGCCAAGCGTGCGCCTGTGTCATAAGTAAAGGTCCGGCTGGCTTGACCGTTAAAGGGTGCTGTAACCCCCAAAGTACACTCCAGTCCAAACCAAAAAAATATATATTTTCTGTGTTTGTGAATTGTGTGCGCAGTAGCCGCACGTGCATCAACAAAGTAGTGCCAAGCGTGCGCCTGTGTCATAAGTAAAGGTCCGGCTGGCTTGACCGTTAAAGGGTGCTGTAACCCCCAAAGAACACTCCAGTCCAAACCAAAAAAAAAATTATTTTCTGTGTTTGTGAATTGTGTTCGCAGTAGCCGCACGTGCATCAACAAAGTAGTGCCAAGCGTGCGCCTGTGTCATAAGTAAAGGGCCAGCTGGCTTGACCATTAAAGGGTGCTGTAACCCCCAAAGTACACTCCAGTCCAAACCAAAAAAAAAAATATTTTCTGTGTTTGTGAATTGTGTGTGCAGTAGCCGCACGTGCATCAACAAAGTAGTGCCAAGCGTGCGCCTGTGTCATAAGTAAAGGTCCGGCTGGCTTGACCGTTAAAGGGTGCTGTAACCCCCAAAGTACACTCCAGTCCAAACCAAAAAAATATATATTTTCTGTGTTTCTGAATTGTGTGCGCAGTAGCTGCACGTGCATCAACAAAGTAGTGCCAAGCGTGCGCCTGTGTCATAAGTAAAGGGCCGGCTGGCTTGACTGTTAAAGGGTGCTGTAACCCCCAAAGTACACTCCAGTCCAAACCAAAAAAAAAAAAAATTTCTGTGTTTGTGAATTGTGTGCGCAGTAGCCGCACGTGCATCAACAAAGTAGTGCCAAGCGTGCGCCTGTGTCATAAGTAAAGGTCCGGCTGGCTTGACTGTTAAAGGGTGCTGTAACCCCCAAAGTACACTCCAGTCCAAACCAAAAAAAAAAATATTTTCTGTGTTTGTGAATTGTGTGCGCAGTAGCCGCACGTGCATCAACAAAGTAGTGCCAAGCGTGCGCCTGTGTCATAAGTAAAGGGCCGGCTGGCTTGACCATTAAAGGGTGCTGTAACCCCCAAAGTACACTCCAGTCCAAACCAAAAAAAAAATTATTTTCTGTGTTTGTGAATTGTGTGCGCAGTAGCCGCACGTGCATCAACAAAGTAGTGCCAAGCGTGCGCCTGTGTCATAAGTAAAGGGCCGGCTGGCTTGACCGTTAAAGGGTGCTGTAACCCCCAAAGTACACTCCAGTCCAAACCAAAAAAAAAAATATTTTCTATGTTTGTGAATTGTGTGCGCAGTAGCCGCACGTGCATCAACAAAGTAGTGCCAAGCGTGCGCCTGTGTCATAAGTAAAGGTCCGGCTGGCTTGACCGTTAAAGGGTGCTGTAACCCCCAAAGTACACTCCAGTCCAAACCAAAAAAATATATATTTTCTGTGTTTGTGAATTGTGTGCGCAGTAGCCGCACGTGCATCAACAAAGTAGTGCCAAGCGTGTGCCTGTGTCATAAGTAAAGGTCCGGCTGGCTTGACCGTTAAAGGGTGCTGTAGCCCCCAAAGTACACTCCAGTCCAAACCAAAAAAATATATATTTTCTGTGTTTGTGAATTGTGTGCGCAGTAGCCGCACGTGCATCAACAAAGTAGTGCCAAGCGTGCGCCTGTGTCATAAGTAAAGGGCCGGCTGGCTTGACTGTTAAAGGGTGCTGTAACCCCCAAAGTACACTCCAGTCCAAACCAAAAAAATATATATTTTCTGTGTTTGTGAATTGTGTGCGCAGTAGCCGCACGTGCATCAACAAAGTAGTGCGAAGCATACGCCTGTGTCATAAGTAAAGGGCCGGCTGGCTTGACCGTTAAAGGGTGCTGTAACCCCCAAAGTACACTCCAGTCCAAACAAAAAAAAAATTATTTTCTGTGTTTGTGAATTGTGTGCGCAGTAGCCGCACGTGCATCAACAAAGTAGTGCCAAGCGTGCGCCTGTGTCATAAGTAATGGGCCGGCTGGCTTGACCGTTAAAGGGTGCTGTAACCCCCAAAGTACACTCCAGTCCAAACCAAAAAAAAAAATATTTTCTGTGATTGTGAATTGTGTGCGCAGTAGCCGCACGTGCATCAACAAAGTAGTGCCAAGCGTGCGCCTGTGTCATGAGTAAAGGGCCAGCTGGCTTGACCGTTAAAGGGTGCTGTAACCCCCAAAGTACACTCCAGTCCAAACCAAAAAAAAAAATATTTTCTGTGTTTGTGAATTGTGTGCGCAGTAGCCGCACGTGCATCAACAAAGTAGTGCCAAGCGTGCGCCTGTGTCATAAGTA
This sequence comes from Taudactylus pleione, assembly GCA_031769625.1. NCBI lineage: Eukaryota > Metazoa > Chordata > Amphibia > Anura > Myobatrachidae > Taudactylus > Taudactylus pleione. Next base: position 64,473,166 of record JAUIMM010000200.1, on the reverse strand, counting down.
AAGGGCCGGCTGGCTTGACCGTTAAAGGGTGCAGTAACCCCCAAAGTACACTCCAGTCCAAACCAAAAAAAAAATATTTTCAATGTTTGTGAATTGTGTGCGCAGTAGCCGCACGTGCATCAACAAAGTAGTGCCAAGCGTGCGCCTGTGTCATAAGTAAAGGTCCGGCTGGCTTGACCGTTAAAGGGTGCTGTAACCCCCAAAGTACACTCCAGTCCAAACCAAAAAAATATATATTTTCTGTGTTTGTGAATTGTGTGCGCAGTAGCCGCACGTGCATCAACAAAGTAGTGCCAAGCGTGCGCCTGTGTCATAAGTAAAGGGCCGGCTGGCTTGACTGTTAAAGGGTGCTGTAACCCCCAAAGTACACTCCAGTCCAAACCAAAAAAAAATATATTTTCTGTGTTTGTGAATTGTGTGCGCAGTAGCCGCACGTGCATCAACAAAGTAGTGCGAAGCATACGCCTGTGTCATAAGTAAAGGGCCGGCTGGCTTGACCGTTAAAGGGTGCTGTAACCCCCAAAGTACACTCCAGTCCAAACAAAAAAAAAATTATTTTCTGTGTTTGTGAATTGTGTGCGCAGTAGCCGCACGTGCATCAACAAAGTAGTGCCAAGCGTGCGCCTGTGTCATAAGTAATGGGCCGGCTGGCTTGACCGTTAAAGGGTGCTGTAACCCCCAAAGTACACTCCAGTCCAAACCAAAAAAAAAAATATTTTCTGTGATTGTGAATTGTGTGCGCAGTAGCCGCACGTGCATCAACAAAGTAGTGCCAAGCGTGCGCCTGTGTCATGAGTAAAGGGCCAGCTGGCTTGACCGTTAAAGGGTGCTGTAACCCCCAAAGTACACTCCAGTCCAAACCAAAAAAAAAAATATTTTCTGTGTTTGTGAATTGTGTGCGCAGTAGCCGCACGTGCATCAACAAAGTAGTGCCAAGCGTGCGCCTGTGTCATAAGTAAAGGGCCGGCTGGCTTGACCGTTAAAGGGTGCAGTAACCCCCAAAGTACACTCCAGTCCAAACCAAAAAAAAAATATTTTCAATGTTTGTGAATTGTGTGCGCAGTAGCCGCACGTGCATCAACAAAGTAGTGCCAAGCGTGCGCCTGTGTCATAAGTAAAGGTCCGGCTGGCTTGACCGTTAAAGGGTGCTGTAACCCCCAAAGTACACTCCAGTCCAAACCAAAAAAATATATATTTTCTGTGTTTGTGAATTGTGTGCGCAGTAGCCGCACGTGCATCAACAAAGTAGTGCCAAGCGTGCACCTGTGTCATAAGTAAAGGTCCGGCTGTCTTGACCGTTAAAGGGTGCTGTAACCCCCAAAGAACACTCCAGTCCAAACCAAAAAAAAAAATATTTTCTGTGTTTGTGAATTGTGTGCGCAGTAGCCGCACGTGCATCAACAAAGTAGTGCCAAGCGTGCGCCTGTGTCATAAGTAAAGGGCCAGCTGGCTTGACCATTAAAGGGTGCTGTAACCCCCAAAGTACACTCCTGTCCAAACCAAAAAAAAATATATTTTCTGTGTTTGTGAATTGTGTGCGCAGTAGCCGCACGTGCATCAACAAAGTAGTGCCAAGCATACGCCTGTGTCATAAGTAAAGGGCCGGCTGGCTTGACCGTTAAAGGGTGCTGTAACCCCCAAAGTACACTCCAGTCCAAACCAAAAAAAAATTATTTTCTGTGTTTGTGAATTGTGTGCGCAGTAGCCGCACGTGCATCAACAAAGTAGTGCCAAGCGTGCGCCTGTGTCATAAGTAAAGGGCCGGCTGGCTTGACCGTTAAAGGGTGCTGTAACCCCCAAAGTACACTCCAGTCCAAACCAAAAAAAAAATAATTTCTGTGTTTGTGAATTGTGTGCGCAGTAGCCGCACGTGCATCAACAAAGTAGTGCCAAGCGTGCGCCTGTGTCATGAGTAAAGGGCCAGCTGGCTTGACCGTTAAAGGGTGCTGTAACCCCCAAAGTACACTCCAGTCCAAACCAAAAAAAAAATTATTTTCTGTGTTTGTGAATTGTGTGCGCAGTAGCCGCACGTGCATCAACAAAGTAGTGCCAAGCGTGCGCCTGTGTCATAAGTAAAGGGCCGGCTGGCTTGACCGTTAAAGGGTGCAGTAACCCCCAAAGTACACTCCAGTCCAAACCAAAAAAAAAAATATTTTCAATGTTTGTGAATTGTGTGCGCAGTAGCCGCACGTGCATCAACAAAGTAGTGCCAAGCGTGCGCCTGTGTCATAAGTAAAGGTCCGGCTGGCTTGACCGTTAAAGGGTGCTGTAACCCCCAAAGTACACTCCAGTCCAAACCAAAAAAATATATATTTTCTGTGTTTGTGAATTGTGTGCGCAGTAGCCGCACGTGCATCAACAAAGTAGTGCCAAGCGTGCGCCTGTGTCATAAGTAAAGGTCCGGCTTGCTTGACCGTTAAAGGGTGCTGTAACCCCCAAAGAACACTCCAGTCCAAACCAAAAAAAAAATTATTTTCTGTGTTTGTGAATTGTGTTCGCAGTAGCCGCACGTGCATCAACAAAGTAGTGCCAAGCGTGCGCCTGTGTCATAAGTAAAGGGCCAGCTGGCTTGACCATTAAAGGGTGCTGTAACCCCCAAAGTACACTCCAGTCCAAACCAAAAAAAAAAATATTTTCTGTGTTTGTGAATTGTGTGTGCAGTAGCCGCACGTGCATCAACAAAGTAGTGCCAAGCGTGCGCCTGTGTCATAAGTAACGGTCCGGCTGGCTTGACCGTTAAAGGGTGCTGTAACCCCCAAAGTACACTCCAGTCCAAACCAAAAAAATATATATTTTCTGTGTTTGTGAATTGTGTGCGCAGTAGCTGCACGTGCATCAACAAAGTAGTGCCAAGCGTGCGCCTGTGTCATAAGTAAAGGGCCGGCTGGCTTGACTGTTAAAGGGTGCTGTAACCCCCAAAGTACACTCCAGTCCAAACCAAAAAAAAAAAAAATTTCTGTGTTTGTGAATTGTGTGCGCAGTAGCCGCACGTGCATCAACAAAGTAGTGCCAAGCGTGCGCCTGTGTCATAAGTAAAGGTCCGGCTGGCTTGACTGTTAAAGGGTGCTGTAACCCCCAAAGTACACTCCAGTCCAAACCAAAAAAAAAAATATTTTCTGTGTTTGTGAATTGTGTGCGCAGTAGCCGCACGTGCATCAACAAAGTAGTGCCAAGCGTGCGCCTGTGTCATAAGTAAAGGGCCGGCTGGCTTGACCATTAAAGGGTGCTGTAACCCCCAAAGTACACTCCAGTCCAAACCAAAAAAAAAATTATTTTCTGTGTTTGTGAATTGTGTGCGCAGTAGCCGCACGTGCATCAACAAAGTAGTGCCAAGCGTGCGCCTGTGTCATAAGTAAAGGGCCGGCTGGCTTGACCGTTAAAGGGTGCTGTAACCCCCAAAGTACACTCCAGTCCAAACCAAAAAAAAAAATATTTTCTATGTTTGTGAATTGTGTGCGCAGTAGCCGCACGTGCATCAACAAAGTAGTGCCAAGCGTGCGCCTGTGTCATAAGTAAAGGTCCGGCTGGCTTGACCGTTAAAGGGTGCTGTAACCCCCAAAGTACACTCCAGTCCAAACCAAAAAAATATATATTTTCTGTGTTTGTGAATTGTGTGCGCAGTAGCCGCACGTGCATCAACAAAGTAGTGCCAAGCGTGTGCCTGTGTCATAAGTAAAGGTCCGGCTGGCTTGACCGTTAAAGGGTGCTGTAGCCCCCAAAGTACACTCCAGTCCAAACCAAAAAAATATATATTTTCTGTGTTTGTGAATTGTGTGCGCAGTAGCCGCACGTGCATCAACAAAGTAGTGCCAAGCGTGCGCCTGTGTCATAAGTAAAGGGCCGGCTGGCTTGACTGTTAAAGGGTGCTGTAACCCCCAAAGTACACTCCAGTCCAAACCAAAAAAATATATATTTTCTGTGTTTGTGAATTGTGTGCGCAGTAGCCGCACGTGCATCAACAAAGTAGTGCGAAGCATACGCCTGTGTCATAAGTAAAGGGCCAGCTGGCTTGACCGTTAAAGGGTGCTGTAACCCCCAAAGTACACTCCAGTCCAAACAAAAAAAAAATTATTTTCTGTGTTTGTGAATTGTGTGCGCAGTAGCCGCACGTGCATCAACAAAGTAGTGCCAAGCGTGCGCCTGTGTCATAAGTAATGGGCCGGCTGGCTTGACCGTTAAAGGGTGCTGTAACCCCCAAAGTACACTCCAGTCCAAACCAAAAAAAAAAATATTTTCTGTGATTGTGAATTGTGTGCGCAGTAGCCGCACGTGCATCAACAAAGTAGTGCCAAGCGTGCGCCTGTGTCATGAGTAAAGGGCCAGCTGGCTTGACCGTTAAAGGGTGCTGTAACCCCCAAAGTACACTCCAGTCCAAACCAAAAAAAAAAATATTTTCTGTGTTTGTGAATTGTGTGCGCAGTAGCCGCACGTGCATCAACAAAGTAGTGCCAAGCGTGCGCCTGTGTCATAAGTAAAGGGCCGGCTGGCTTGACCGTTAAAGGGTGCAGTAACCCCCAAAGTACACTCCAGTCCAAACCAAAAAAAAAATATTTTCAATGTTTGTGAATTGTGTGCGCAGTAGCCGCACGTGCATCAACAAAGTAGTGCCAAGCGTGCGCCTGTGTCATAAGTAAAGGTCCGGCTGGCTTGACCGTTAAAGGGTGCTGTAACCCCCAAAGTACACTCCAGTCCAAACCAAAAAAATATATATTTTCTGTGTTTGTGAATTGTGTGCGCAGTAGCCGCACGTGCATCAACAAAGTAGTGCCAAGCGTGCACCTGTGTCATAAGTAAAGGTCCGGCTGTCTTGACCGTTAAAGGGTGCTGTAACCCCCAAAGAACACTCCAGTCCAAACCAAAAAAAAAATTATTTTCTGTGTTTGTGAATTGTGTGCGCAGTAGCCGCACGTGCATCAACAAAGTAGTGCCAAGCGTGCGCCTGTGTCATAAGTAAAGGGCCAGCTGGCTTGACCATTAAAGGGTGCTGTAACCCCCAAAGTACACTCCTGTCCAAACCAAAAAAAAAAATATTTTCTGTGTTTGTGAATTGTGTGCGCAGTAGCCGCAGGTGCATCAACAAAGTAGTGCCAAGCATACGCCTGTGTCATAAGTAAAGGGCCGGCTGGCTTGACCGTTAAAGGGTGCTGTAACCCCCAAAGTACACTCCAGTCCAAACCAAAAAAAAATTATTTTCTGTGTTTGTGAATTGTGTGCGCAGTAGCCACACGTGCATCAACAAAGTAGTGCCAAGCGTGCGCCTGTGTCATAAGTAAAGGGCCGGCTGGCTTGACCGTTAAAGGGTGCTGTAACCCCCAAAGTACACTCCAGTCCAAACCAAAAAAAAAAATAATTTCTGTGTTTGTGAATTGTGTGCGCAGTAGCCGCACGTGCATCAACAAAGTAGTGCCAAGCGTGCGCCTGTGTCATGAGTAAAGGGCCAGCTGGCTTGACCGTTAAAGGGTGCTGTAACCCCCAAAGTACACTCCAGTCCAAACCAAAAAAAAAATTATTTTCTGTGTTTGTGAATTGTGTGCGCAGTAGCCGCACGTGCATCAACAAAGTAGTGCCAAGCGTGCGCCTGTGTCATAAGTAAAGGGCCGGCTGGCTTGACCGTTAAAGGGTGCAGTAACCCCCAAAGTACACTCCAGTCCAAACCAAAAAAAAAAATATTTTCAATGTTTGTGAATTGTGTGCGCAGTAGCCGCACGTGCATCAACAAAGTAGTGCCAAGCGTGCGCCTGTGTCATAAGTAAAGGTCCGGCTGGCTTGACCGTGAAAGGGTGCTGTAACCCCCAAAGTACACTCCAGTCCAAACCAAAAAAATATATATTTTCTGTGTTTGTGAATTGTGTGCGCAGTAGCCGCACGTGCATCAACAAAGTAGTGCCAAGCGTGCGCCTGTGTCATAAGTAAAGGTCCGGCTGGCTTGACCGTTAAAGGGTGCTGTAACCCCCAAAGAACACTCCAGTCCAAACCAAAAAAAAAATTATTTTCTGTGTTTGTGAATTGTGTTCGCAGTAGCCGCACGTGCATCAACAAAGTAGTGCCAAGCGTGCGCCTGTGTCATAAGTAAAGGGCCAGCTGGCTTGACCATTAAAGGGTGCTGTAACCCCCAAAGTACACTCCAGTCCAAACCAAAAAAAAAAATATTTTCTGTGTTTGTGAATTGTGTGTGCAGTAGCCGCACGTGCATCAACAAAGTAGTGCCAAGCGTGCGCCTGTGTCATAAGTAAAGGTCCGGCTGGCTTGACCGTTAAAGGGTGCTGTAACCCCCAAAGTACACTCCAGTCCAAACCAAAAAAATATATATTTTCTGTGTTTGTGAATTGTGTGCGCAGTAGCTGCACGTGCATCAACAAAGTAGTGCCAAGCGTGCGCCTGTGTCATAAGTAAAGGGCCGGCTGGCTTGACTGTTAAAGGGTGCTGTAACCCCCAAAGTACACTCCAGTCCAAACCAAAAAAAAAAAAAATTTCTGTGTTTGTGAATTGTGTGCGCAGTAGCCGCACGTGCATCAACAAAGTAGTGCCAAGCGTGCGCCTGTGTCATAAGTAAAGGGCCGACTGGCTTGACCGTTAAAGGGTGCTGTAACCCCCAAAGTACACTCCAGTCCAAACCAAAAAAAAATATTTTTTCGGTGTTTGTGAATTGTGTGCGCAGTAGCCGCACGTGCATCAACAAAGTAGTGCCAAGCGTGCGCCTGTGTCATAAGTAAAGGTCTGGTTGGCTTTACCGTTAAAGGATGCTGTAACCCCCAAAGTACACTCCAGTCCAAACCAAAAAAATATATATTTTCTGTGTTTGTGAATTGTGTGCGCAGTAGCCGCATGTGCATCAACAAAGTAGTGCCAAGCGTGCGCCTGTGTCATAAGTAAAGGCCCGGCTGGCTTGACCGTTAAAGGGTGCTGTAAACCCCAAAGTACACTCCAGTCCAAACCAAAAAAAAAATTATTTTCTGTGTTTGTGAATTGTGTGCGCAGTAGCCGCACGTGCATCAACAAAGTAGTGCCAAGCGTGCGCCTGTGTCATGAGTAAAGGGCCGGCTGGCTTGACCATTAAAGGGTGCTGTAACCCCCAAAGTACACTCCAGTCCAAACCAAAAAAAAAAATATTTTCTGTGTTTGTGAATTGTGTGCGCAGTAGCCGCACGTGCATCAACAAAGTAGTGCCAAGCGTGCGCCTGTGTCATAAGTAAAGGGCCGGCTGGCTTGACCGTTAAAGGGTGCTGTAACCCCCAAAGTACACTCCAGTCCAAACCAAAAAAAAAAATATTTTCTGTGTTTGTGAATTGTGTGCGCAGTAGCCGCACGTGCATCAACAAAGTAGTGCCAAGCGTGCGCCTGTGTCATAAGTAAAGGGCCGGCTGGCTTGACCGTTAAAGGGTGCTGTAACCCCCAAAGTACACTCCAGTCCAAACCAAAAAAAAAATTATTTTCTGTGTTTGTGAATTGTGTGCGCAGTAGCCGCGCGTGCATCAACAAAGTAGTGCCAAGCGTGCGCCTGTGTCATAAGTAAAGGTCTGGCTTGCTTGACCATTAAAGGGTGCTGTAACCCCTAAAGTACACTCCAGTCCAAACCAAAAAAATATATATTTTCTGTGTTTGTGAATTGTGTGCGCAGTAGCCGCACGTGCATCAACAAAGTAGTGCCAAGCGTGCGCCTGTGTCATAAGTAAAGGGCCGGCTGGCTTGACCGTTAAAGGGTGCTGTAACCCCCAAAGTACACTCCAGTCCAAACCAAAAAAAAAATTATTTTCTGTGTTTGTGAATTGTGTGCGCAGTAGCCGCACGTGCATCAACAAAGTATTGCCAAGCGTGCGCCTGTGTCATGAGTAAAGGGCCGGCTGGCTTGACCATTAAAGGGTGCTGTAACCCCCAAAGTACACTCCAGTCCAAACCAAAAAAAAATATATTTTCTGTGTTTGTGAATTGTGTGCGCAGTAGCCGCACGTGCATCAACAAAGTAGTGCCAAGCGTGCGCCTGTGTCATAAGTAAAGGGCCGGCTGGCTTGACCGTTAAAGGGTGCTGTAACCCCCAAAGTACACTCCAGTCCAAACGAAAAAAATATATATTTTCTGTGTTTGTGAATTGTGTGCGCAGTAGCCGCACGTGCATCAACAAAGTAGTGCCAAGCGTGCGCCTGTGTCATAAGTAAAGGTCCGGCTGGCTTGACCGTTAAAGGGTGCTGTAACCCCTAAAGTACACTCCAGTCCAAACCAAAAAAATATATATTTTCTGTGTTTGTGAATTGTGTGCGCAGTAGCCGCACGTGCATCAACAAAGTAGTGCCAAGCGTGCGCCTGTGTCATAAGTAAAGGTCCGGCTGGCTTGACCGTTAAAGGGTGCTGTAACCCCTAAAGTACACTCCAGTCCAAACCAAAAAAAAATATATTTTCTGTGTTTGTGAATTGTGTGCGCAGTAGCCGCACGAGCATCAACAAAGTAGTGCCAAGCGTGCGCCTGTGTCATAAGTAAAGTGCCGGCTGGCTTGACCATTAAAGGGTGTTGTAACCCCCAAAGTACACTCCAGTCCAAACCAAAAAAAAAATTATTTTCTGTGTTTGTGAATTGTGTGCGCAGTAGCCGCACGTGCATCAACAAAGTAGTGCCAAGCGTGTGCCTGTGTCATGAGTAAAGGGCCGGCTGGCTTGACCATTAAAGGGTGCTGTAACCCCCAAAGTACACTCCAGTCCAAACCAAAAAAAAAATTATTTTCTGTGTTTGTGAATTGTGTGCGCAGTAGCCACACGTGCATCAACAAAATTAGTGCGAAGCGTGCGCCTGTGTCATAAGTAAAGGGCCGGCTGGCTTGACCGTTAAAGGGTGCTGTAACCCCCAAAGTACACTCCAGTCCAAACCAAAAAAAAAAATATTTTCTGTGTTTGTGAATTGTGTGCGCAGTAGCCGCACGTGCATCAACAAAGTAGTGCCAAGCGTGCGCCTGTGTCATAAGTAAAGGGCCAGCTGGCTTGACCGTTAGAGGGTGCTGTAACCCCCAAAGTACACTCCAGTCCAATCCAAAAAAAAAAATATTTTCTGTGTTTGTGAATTGTGTGCGCAGTAGCCGCACGTGCATCAACAAAGTAGTGCCAAGCGTGCGCCTGTGTCATAAGTAAAGGTCCGGGTTGCTTGACCGTTAAAGGGTGCTGTAACCCCTAAAGTACACTCCAGTCCAAACCAAAAAAATATATATTTTCTGTGTTTGTGAATTGTGTGCGCAGTAGCCGCACGTGCATCAACAAAGTAGTGCCAAGCGTGCGCCTGTGTCATGAGTAAAGGGCCGGCTGGCTTGACCATTAAAGGGTGCTGTAACCCCCAAAGTACACTCCAGTCCAAACCAAAAAAAAAAATATTTTCTGTGTTTGTGAATTGTGTGCGCAGTAGCCGCACGTGCATCAACAAAGTAGTGCCAAGCGTGTGCCTGTGTCATAAGTAAAGGGCCGGCTGGCTTGACCGTTAAAGGGTGCTGTAACCCCCAAAGTACACTCCAGTCCAAACCAAAAAAAAATGATTTTCTGTGTTTGTGAATTGTGTGCGCAGTAGCCGCACGTGCATCAACAAAGTAGTGCCAAGCGTGCGCCTGTGTCATAAGTAAAGGGCCGGCTGGCTTGACCGTTAAAGGGTGCTGTAACCCCCAAAGTACACTCCAGTCCAAACCAAAAAAAAATATATTTTCTGTGTTTGTGAATTGTGTGCGCAGTAGCCGCACGTGCATCAACAAAGTAGTGCCAAGCGTGCGCCTGTGTCATAAGTAAAGGGCCGGCTGGCTTGACTGTTAAAGGGTGCTGTAACCCCCAAAGTACACTCCAGTCCAAACCAAAAAAAAAATTATTTTCTGTGTTTGTGAATTGTGTGCGCAGTAGCGGCACGTGCATCAACAAAGTAGTGCCATGCGTGCGCCTGTGTCATGAGTAAAGGGCCGGCTGGCTTGACCATTAAAGGGTGCTGTAACCCCCAAAGTACACTCCAGTCCAAACCAAAAAAATATATATTTTCTGTGTTTGTGAATTGTGTGCGCAGTAGCCGCACGTGCATCAACAAAGTAGTGCCAAGCGTGCGCCTGTGTCATAAGTAAAGGGCCGGCTGGCTTGATGGTTAAAGGGTGCTGTAACCCCCAAAGTACACTCCAGTCCAAACCAAAAAAATATATATTTTCTGTGTTTGTGAATTGTGTGCGCAGTAGCCGCACGTGCATCAACAAAGTAGTGCCAAGCGTGTGCCTGTGTCATAAGTAAAGGTCCGGCTGGCTTGACCGTTAAAGGGTGCTGTAACCCCTAAAGTACACTCCAGTCCAAACCAAAAAAAAAAATATTTTCTGTGTTTGTGAATTGTGTGCGCAGTAGCCGCACGTGCATCAACAAAGTAGTGCCAAGCGTGCGCCTGTGTCATAAGTAAAGGTCCGGCTGGCTTGACCGTTAAAGGGTGCTGTAACCCCTAAAGTACACTCCAGTCCAAACCAAAAAAATATATATTTTCTGTGTTTGTGAATTGTGTGCGCAGTAGCCGCACGTGCATCAACAAAGTAGTGCCAAGCGTGCGCCTGTGTCATAAGTAAAGTGCCGGCTGGCTTGACCGTTAAAGGGTGCTGTGACCCCCAAAGTACACTCCAGTCCAAACCAAAAAAAAAATTATTTTCTGTGTTTGTGAATTGTGTGCGCAGTAGCCGCACGTGCATCAACAAAGTAGTGCCAAGCGTGCGCCTGTGTCATAAGTAAAGGGCCGGCTGGCTTGACCGTTAAAGGGTGCTGTAACCCCCAAAGTACACTCCAGTCCAAACCAAAAAAAAAAATTATTTTCTGTGTTTGTGAATTGTGTGCGCAGTAGCCGCATGTGCATCAACAAAGTAGTGCCAAGCGTGCGCCTGTGTCATAAGTAAAGGGCCGGCTGGCTTGACCATTAAAGGGAACTGTAACCCCCAAAGTACACTCCAGTCCAAACCAAAAAAAAAATTATTTTCTGTGTTTGTGAATTGGGTGCGCAGTAGCCGCACGTGCATCAACAAAGTAGTGCCAAGCGTGCGCCTGTGTCATAAGTAAAGGTCCGGCTGGCTTGACCGTTAAAGGGTGCTGTAACCCCCAAAGTACACTCCAGTCCAAACCAAAAAAATATATATTTTCTGTGTTTGTGAATTGTGTGCGCAGTAGCCGCACGTGCATCAACAAAGTAGTGCCAAGCGTGCGCCTGTGTCATAAGTAAAGGCCCGGCTGGCTTGACCGTTAAAGGGTGCTGTAACCCCCAAAGTACACTCCAGTCCAAACCAAAAAAATATATATTTTCTGTGTTTGTGAATTGTGTGCGCAGTAGCCGCACGTGCATCAACAAAGTAGTGCCAAGCGTGCGCCTGTGTCATGAGTAAAGGGCCGGCTGGCTTGACCATTAAAGGGTGCTGTAACCCCGAAAGTACACTCCAGTCCAAACCAAAAAAAAAATTATTTTCTGTGTTTGTGAATTGTGTGCGCAGTAGCCGCACGTGCATCAACAAAGTAGTGCCAAGCGTGCGCCTGTGTCATAAGTAAAGGTCCGGCTGGCTTGACCATTAAAGGGTGCTGTAACCCCCAAAGTACACTCCAGTCCAAACCAAAAAAATATATATTTTCTGTGTTTGTGAATTGTGTGCGCAGTAGCCGCACGTGCATCAACAAAGTAGTGCCAAGCGTGCGCCTGTGTCATAAGTAAAGGCCCGGCTGGCTTGACCGTTAAAGGGTGCTGTAACCCCCAAAGTACACTCCAGTCCAAACCAAAAAAAAAATTATTTTCTGTGTTTGTGAATTGTGTGCGCAGTAGCCGCACGTGCATCAACAAAGTAGTGCCAAGCGTGCGCCTGTGTCATGAGTAAAGGGCCGGCTGGCTTGACCATTAAAGGGTGCTGTAACCCCCAAAGTACACTCCAGTCCAAACAAAAAAAAAAATATTTTCTGTGTTTGTGAATTGTGTGCGCAGTAGCCGCATGTGCATCAACAAAGTAGTGCCAAGCGTGCGCCTGTGTCATAAGTAAAGGGCCAGCTGGCTTGACCGTTAAAGGGTGCTGTAACCCCCAAAGTACACTCCAGTCCAAACCAAAAAAAAAATTTTTTTCTGTGTTTGTGAATTGTGTGCGCAGTAGCCGCACGTGCATCAACAAAGTAGTGCCAAGCGTGCGCCTGTGTCATAAGTAAAGGGCCGGCTGGCTTGACCGTTAAAGTGTGCTGTAACCCCCAAAGTACAATCCAGTCCAAACCAAAAAAAAAAATATTTTCTGTGTTTGTGAATTGTGTGCGCAGTAGCCGCACGTGCATCAACAAAGTAGTACCAAGCGTGCGCCTGTGTCATAAGTAAAGGGCTGGCTGGCTTGACCATTAAAGGGTGCTGTAACCCCCAAAGTACACTCCAGTCCAAACCAAAAAAAAAATATTTTCTGTGTTTGTGAATTGTGTGCGCAGTAGCCGCACGTGCATCAACAAAGTAGTGCCAAGCGTGCGCCTGTGTCATGAGTAAAGGGCCGGCTGGCTTGACCATTAAAGGGTGCTGTAACCCCCAAAGTACATTCCAGTCCAAACCAAAAAAAAAATTATTTTCTGTGTTTGTGAATTGTGTGCGCAGTAGCCGCACGTGCATCAACAAAGTAGTGCCAAGCGTGCGCCTGTGTCATAAGTAAAGGGCCGGCTGGCTTGACCGTTAAAGGGTGCTGTAACCCCCAAAGTACAGTCCAGTCCAAACCAAAAAAAAATATATTTTCTGTGTTTGTGAATTGTGTGCTCAGTAGCCGCACGTGCATCAACAAAGTAGTGCCAAGCATGCGCCTGTGTCATAAGTAAAGGGCCGGCTGGCTTGACCGTTAAAGGGTGCTGTAACCCCCAAAGTACACTCCAGTCCAAACCAAAAAAAAAATTATTTTCTGTGTTTGTGAATTGTGTGCGCAGTAGCCGCACGTGCATCAACAAAGTAGTGCCAAGCGTGCGCCTGTGTCATAAGTAAAGGTCCGGCTTGCTTGACCGTTAAAGGGTGCTGTAAACCCTAAAGTACACTCCAGTCCAAACCAAAAAAATATATATTTTCTGTCTTTGTGAATTGTGTGCGCAGTAGCCGCACGTGCATCAACAAAGTAGTGCCAAGCATGCGCCTGTGTCATAAGTAAAGGGCCGGCTGGCTTGACCGTTAAAGGGTGCTGTAACCCCCAAAGTACACTCCAGTCCAAACCAAAAAAAAAATTATTTTCTGTGTTTGTGAATTGTGTGCGCAGTAGCCGCACGTGCATCAACAAAGTAGTGCCAAGCGTGCGCCTGTGTCATGAGTAAAGGGCCGGCTGGCTTGACAATTAAAGGGTGCTGTAACCCCCAAAGTACACTCCAGTCCAAACCAAAAAAAAAATATTTTCTGTGTTTGTGAATTGTGTGCGCAGTAGCCGCACGTGCATCAACAAAGTAGTGCCAAGCGTGCGCCTGTGTCATAAGTAAAGGGCCGGCTGGCTTGACCGTTAAAGGGTGCTGTAACCCCCAAAGTACACTCCAGTCCAAACCAAAAAAATATATATTTTCTGTGTTTGTGAATTGTGTGCGCAGTAGCCGCACGTGCATCAACAAAGTAGTGCCAAGCGTGCGCCTGTGTCATAAGTAAAGGGTCGGCTGGCTTGACCGTTAAAGGGTGCTGTAACCCCCAAAGTACACTCCAGTCCAAACCCAAAAAAAAATTATTTTCTGTGTTTGTGAATTGTGTGCGCAGTAGCCGCACGTGCATCAACAAAGTAGTGCCAAGCGTGCGCCTGTGTCATAAGTAAAGATCCGGCTGGCTTGACCATTAAAGGGTGCTGTAACCCCTAAAGTACACTCCAGTCCAAACCAAAAAAATATATATTTTCTGTGTTTGTGAATTGTGTGCGCAATAGCCGCACGTGCATCAACAAAGTAGTGCCAAGCGTGTGCCTGTGTCATGAGTAAAGGGCCGGCTGGCTTGACCATTAAAGGGTGCTGTAACCCCCAAAGTACACTCCAGTCCAAACCAAAAAAAAAATTATTTTCTGTGTTTGTGAATTTGTGCGCAGTAGCCGCACGTGCATCAACAAAATTAGTCGAAGCGTGCGCCTGTGTCATAAGTAAAGGGCTGGCTGGCTTGACCGTTAAAGGGTGCTGTAACCCCCAAAGTACACTCCAGTCCAAACCAAAAAAAAAAATATTTTCTGTGTTTGTGAATTGTGTGCTCAGTAGCCGCACGTGCATCAACAAAGTAGTGCCAAGCGTGCGCCTGTGTCATAAGTAAAGGTCCGGCTTGCTTGACCGTTAAAGGGTGCTGTAACCCCTAAAGTACACTCCAGTCCAAACCAAAAAAATATATATTTTCTGTGTTTGTGAATTGTGTGCGCAGTAGCCGCACGTGCATCAACAAAGTAGTGCCAAGCGTGCGCCTGTGTCATAAGTAAAGGGCCGGCTGGCTTGACCGTTAAAAGGTGCTGTAACCCCCAAAGTACACTCCAGTCCAAGCCAAAAAAAAAATTATTTTCTGTGTTTGTGAATTGTGTGCGCAGTAGCCGCACGTGCATCAACAAAGTAGTGCCAAGCGTGCGCCTGTGTCATGAGTAAAGGGCCGGCTGGCTTGACCATTAAAGGGTGCTGTAACCCCCAAAGTACACTCCAGTCCAAACCAAAAAAAAAATAATTTTCTGTGTTTGTGAATTGTGTGCGCAGTAGCCGCACGTGCATCAACAAAGTAGTGCCAAGCGTGCGCCTGTGTCATGAGTAAAGGGCCGGCTGGCTTGACCATTAAAGGGTGCTGTAACCCCTAAAGTACACTCCAGTCCAAACCAAAAAAATATATATTTTCTGTGTTTGTGAATTGTGTGCGCAGTAGCCGCACGTGCATCAACAAAGTAGTGCCAAGCGTGCGCCTGTGTCATAAGTAAAGGGCCGGCTGGCTTGACCGTTAAAGGGTGCTGTAACCCCCAAAGTACACTCCAGTCCAAACCAAAAAATATATATTTTCTGTGTTTGTGAATTGTGTGCGCAGTAGCCGCACGTGCATCAACAAAGTAGTGCCAAGCGTGCGCCTGTGTCATAAGTAAAGGGCCGGCTGGCTTGACCGTTAAAGGGTGCTGTAACCCCCAAAGTACACTCCAGTCCAAACCAAAAAAAAAATTATTTTCTGTGTTTGTGAATTGTGTGCGCAGTAGCCGCACGTGCATCAACAAAGTAGCGCCAAGCGTGCGCCTGTGTCATAAGTAAAGGTCCGGCTGGCTTGACCGTTAAAGGGTGCTGTAACCCCTAAAGTACACTCCAGTCCAAACCAAAAAAATATATATTTTCTGTGTTTGTGAATTGTGTGCGCAGTAGCCGCACGTGCATCAAGAAAGTAGTGCCAAGCGTGCGCCTGTGTCATAAGTAAAGGGCCGGCTGGCTTGACCGTTAAAGGGTGCTGTAACCCCCAAAGTACACTCCAGTCCAAACCAAAAAAAAAATTATTTTCTGTGTTTGTGAATTGTGTGCGCAGTAGCCGCACGTGCATCAACAAAGTAGTGCCAAGCGTGCGCCTGTGTCATAAGTAAAGGGCCGGCTGGCTTGACCATTAAAGGGTGCTGTAACCCCCAAAGTACACTCCAGTCCAAACCAAAAAAAAAATTATTTTCTGTTTGTGAATTGTGTGCGCAGTAGCCGCACGTGCATCAACAAAGTAGTGGCAAGCGTGCGCCTGTGTCATAAGTAAAGGGCCGGCTGGCTTGACCATTAAATGGTGCTGTAACCCCCAAAGTACACTCCAGTCCAAACCAAAAAAAAAAAATATTTTCTGTGTTTGTGAATTGTGTGCGCAGTAGCGGCACGTGCATCAACAAAGTAGTGCCATGCGTGCGCCTGTGTCATGAGTAAAGGGCTGGCTGGCTTGACCATTAAAGGGTGCTGTAACCCCCAAAGTACACTCCAGTCCAAACCAAAAAAATATATATTTTCTGTGTTTGTGAATTGTGTGCGCAGTAGCCGCACGTGCATCAACAAAGTAGTGCCAAGCGTGCGCCTGTGTCATAAGTAAAGGCCCGGCTGGCTTGACCGTTAAAGGGTGCTGTATCCCCCAAAGTACACTCCAGTCCAAACCAAAAAAATATATATTTTCTGTGTTTGTGAATTGTGTGCGCAGTAGCCGCACGTGCATCAACAAAGTAGTGCCAAGCGTGCGCCTGTGTCATGAGTAAAGGGCCGGCTGGCTTGACCATTAAAGGGTGCTGTAACCCCGAAAGTACACTCCAGTCCAAACCAAAAAAAAAATTATTTTCTGTGTTTGTGAATTGTGTGCGCAGTAGCCGCACGTGCATCAACAAAGTAGTGCCAAGCGTGCGCCTGTGTCATAAGTAAAGGTCCGGCTGGCTTGACCGTTAAAGGGTGCTGTAACCCCCAAAGTACACTCCAGTCCAAACCAAAAAAATATATATTTTCTGTGTTTGTGAATTGTGTGCGCAGTAGCCGCACGTGCATCAACAAAGTAGTGCCAAGCGTGCGCCTGTGTCATAAGTAAAGGCCTGGCTGGCTTGACCGTTAAAGGGTGCTGTAACCCCCAAAGTACACTCCAGTCCAAACCAAAAAAAAAATTATTTTCTGTGTTTGTGAATTGTGTGCGCAGTAGCCGCACGTGCATCAACAAAGTAGTGCCAAGCGTGCGCCTGTGTCATGAGTAAAGGGCCGGCTGGCTTGACCATTAAAGGGTGCTGTAACCCCCAAAGTACACTCCAGTCTAAACAAAAAAAAAAATATTTTCTGTGTTTGTGAATTGTGTGCGCAGTAGCCGCATGTGCATCAACAAAGTAGTGCCAAGCGTGCGCCTGTGTCATAAGTAAAGGGCCAGCTGGCTTGACCATTAAAGGGTGCTGTAACCCCCAAAGTACACTCCAGTCCAAACCAAAAAAAAAATTTTTTTCTGTGTTTGTGAATTGTGTGCGCAGTAGCCGCACGTGCATCAACAAAGTAGTGCCAAGCGTGCGCCTGTGTCATAAGTAAAGGGCCGGCTGGCTTGACCGTTAAAGTGTGCTGTAACCCCCAAAGTACAATCCAGTCCAAACCAAAAAAAAAAATATTTTCTGTGTTTGTGAATTGTGTGCGCAGTAGCCGCACGTGCATCAACAAAGTAGTACCAAGCGTGCGCCTGTGTCATAAGTAAAGGGCCGGCTGGCTTGACCGTTAAAGGGTGCTGTAACCCCCAAAGTACACTCCAGTCCAAACCAAAAAAAAAAATATTTTCTGTGTTTGTGAATTGTGTGCGCAGTAGCCGCACGTGCATCAACAAAGTAGTGCCAAGCGTGCGCCTGTGTCATGAGTAAAGGGCCGGCTGGCTTGACCATTAAAGGGTGCTGTAACCCCCAAAGTACACTCCAGTCCAAACCAAAAAAAAAATTATTTTCTGTGTTTGTGAATTGTGTGTGCAGTAGCCGCACGTGCATCAACAAAGTAGTGCCAAGCGTGCGCCTGT
Source organism: Taudactylus pleione (assembly GCA_031769625.1). Classification (NCBI taxonomy): domain Eukaryota; kingdom Metazoa; phylum Chordata; class Amphibia; order Anura; family Myobatrachidae; genus Taudactylus; species Taudactylus pleione. Next base: position 64,455,750 of record JAUIMM010000200.1, on the reverse strand, counting down.
GTCATAAGTAAAGGGCCGGCTGGCTTGACCGTTAAATGGTGCTGTAACCCCCAAAGAACAGTCCAGTCCAAACCAAAAAAAAATATATTTTCTGTGTTTGTGAATTGTGTGCTCAGTAGATGCACGTGCATCAACAAAGTAGTGCCAAGCATGCGCCTGTGTCATAAGTAAAGGGCCGGCTGGCTTGACCGTTAAAGGGTGCTGTAACCCCCAAAGTACACTCCAGTCCAAACCAAAAAAAAAATTATTTTCTGTGTTTGTGAATTGTGTGCGCAGTAGCCGCACGTGCATCAACAAAGTAGTGCCAAGCGTGCGCCTGTGTCATAAGTAAAGGTCCGGCTTGCTTGACCGTTAAAGGGTGCTGTAAACCCTAAAGTACACTCCAGTCCAAACCAAAAAAATATATATTTTCTGTCTTTGTGAATTGTGTGCGCAGTAGCCGCACGTGCATCAACAAAGTAGTGCCAAGCGTGCGCCTGTGTCATAAGTAAAGGGCCGGCTGGCTTGACCGTTAAAGGGTGCTGTAACCCCCAAAGTACACTCCAGTCCAAACCAAAAAAAAAATTATTTTCTGTGTTTGTGAATTGTGTGCGCAGTAGCCGCACGTGCATCAACAAAGTAGTGCCAAGCGTGTGCCTGTGTCATGAGTAAAGGGCCGGCTGGCTTGACCATTAAAGGGTGCTGTAACCCCCAAAGTACACTCCAGTCCAAACCAAAAAAATATATATTTTCTGTGTTTGTGAATTGTGTGCGCAGTAGCCGCACGTGCATCAACAAAGTAGTGCCAAGCGTGCGCCTGTGTCATAAGTAAAGGGTCGGCTGGCTTGACCGTTAAAGGGTGCTGTAACCCCCAAAGTACACTCCAGTCCAAACCAAAAAAAAAATTATTTTCTCTGTTTGTGAATTGTGTGCGCAGTAGCCGCACGTGCATCAACAAAGTAGTGCCAAGCGTGCGCCTGTGTCATAAGTAAAGATCCGGCTGGCTTGACCATTAAAGGGTGCTGTAACCCCTAAAGTACACTCCAGTCCAAACCAAAAAAATATATATTTTCTGTGTTTGTGAATTGTGTGCGCAGTAGCCGCACGTGCATCAACAAAGTAGTGCCAAGCGTGTGCCTGTGTCATGAGTAAAGGGCTGGCTGGCTTGACCGTTAAAGGGTGCTGTAACCCCCAAAGTACACTCCAGTCCAAACCAAAAAAAAAAATATTTTCTGTGTTTGTGAATTGTGTGCTCAGTAGCCGCACGTGCATCAACAAAGTAGTGCCAAGCGTGCGCCTGTGTCATAAGTAAAGGTCCGGCTTGCTTGACCGTTAAAGGGTGCTGTAACCCCTAAAGTACACTCCAGTCCAAACCATAAAAATATATATTTTCTGTGTTTGTGAATTGTGTGCGCAGTAGCCGCACGTGCATCAACAAAGTAGTGCCAAGCGTGCGCCTGTGTCATAAGTAAAGGGCCGGCTGGCTTGACCGTTAAAGGGTGCTGTAACCCCCAAAGTACACTCCAGTCCAAGCCAAAAAAAAATTATTTTCTGTGTTTGTGAATTGTGTGCGCAGTAGCCGCACGTGCATCAACAAAGTAGTGCCAAGCGTGCGCCTGTGTCATGAGTAAAGGGCCGGCTGGCTTGACCATTAAAGGGTGCTGTAACCCCCAAAGTACACTCCAGTCCAAACCAAAAAAAAAATAATTTTCTGTGTTTGTGAATTGTGTGCGCAGTAGCCGCACGTGCATCAACAAAGTAGTGCCAAGCGTGCGCCTGTGTCATGAGTAAAGGGCCGGCTGGCTTGACCATTAAAGGGTGCTGTAACCCCTAAAGTACACTCCAGTCCAAACCAAAAAAATATATATTTTCTGTGTTTGTGAATTGTGTGCGCAGTAGCCGCACGTGCATCAACAAAGTAGTGCCAAGCGTGCGCCTGTGTCATAAGTAAAGGGCCGGCTGGCTTGACCGTTAAAGGGTGCTGTAACCCCCAAAGTACACTCCAGTCCAAACCAAAAAATATATATTTTCTGTGTTTGTGAATTGTGTGCGCAGTAGCCGCACGTGCATCAACAAAGTAGTGCCAAGCGTGCGCCTGTGTCATAAGTAAAGGGCCGGCTGGCTTGACCGTTAAAGGGTGCTGTAACCCCCAAAGTACACTCCAGTCCAAACCAAAAAAAAAATTATTTTCTGTGTTTGTGAATTGTGTGCGCAGTAGCCGCACGTGCATCAACAAAGTAGTGCCAAGCGTGCGCCTGTGTCATAAGTAAAGGTCCGGCTGGCTTGACCATTAAAGGGTGCTGTAACCCCTAAAGTACACTCCAGTCCAAACCAAAAAAATATATATTTTCTGTGTTTGTGAATTGTGTGCGCAGTAGCCGCACGTGCATCAAGAAAGTAGTGCCAAGCGTGCGCCTGTGTCATAAGTAAAGGGCCGGCTGGCTTGACCGTTAAAGGGTGCTGTAACCCTCAAAGTACACTCCAGTCCAAACCAAAAAAAAAATTATTTTCTGTGTTTGTGAATTGTGTGCGCAGTAGCCGCACGTGCATCAACAAAGTAGTGCCAAGCGTGCGCCTGTGTCATAAGTAAAGGGCCGGCTGGCTTGACCATTAAAGGGTGCTGTAACCCCCAAAGTACACTCCAGTCCAAACCAAAAAAAAAATTATTTTCTGTGTTTGTGAATTGTGTGCGCAGTAGCCGCACGTGCATCAACAAAGTAGTGGCAAGCGTGCGCCTGTGTCATAAGTAAAGGGCCGGCTGGCTTGACCATTAAATGGTGCTGTAACCCCCAAAGTACACTCCAGTCCAAACCAAAAAAAAAAAATATTTTCTGTGTTTGTGAATTGTGTGCGCAGTAGCTGCACGTGCATCAACAAAGTAGTGCCAAGCGTGCGCCTGTGTCATAAGTAAAGGTCCGGCTGGCTTGACCGTTAAAGGGTGCTGTAACCCCCAAAGTACACTCCAGTCCAAACCAAAAAATTATATATTTTCTGTGTTTGTGAATTGTGTGCGCAGTAGCCGGACGTGCATCAACAAAGTAGTGCCAAGCGTGCGCCTGTGTCGTAAGTAAAGGGCCGGCTGGCTTGACCGTTAAAGGGTGCTGTAACCCCCAAAGTACACTCCAGTCCAAACAAAAAAAAAATTATTTTCTGTGTTTGTGAATTGTGTGCGCAGTAGCCGCACGTGCATCAACAAAGTAGTGCCAAGCGTGCGCCTGTGTCATAAGTAAAGGTCCGGCTGGCTTGACCGTTAAAGGGTGCTGTAACCCCTAAAGTACACTCCAGTCCAAACCAAAAAAATATATATTTTCTGTGTTTGTGAATTGTGTGCGCAGTAGCTGCACGTGCATCAACAAAGTAGTGCCAAGCGTGCGCCTGTGTCATAAGTAAAGTGCCGGCTGGCTTGACCGTTAAAGGGTGCTGTAACCCCCAAAGTACACTCCAGTCCAAACCAAATAAAAAAATTATTTTCTGTGTTTGTGAATTGTGTGCGCAGTAGCCGCATGTGCATCAACAAAGTAGTGCCAAGCGTGCGCCTGTGTCATAAATAAAGGGCCGGCTGGCTTGACCATTAAAGGGAACTGTAACCCCCAAAGTACACTCCAGTCCAAACCAAAAAAAAAATTATTTTCTGTGTTTGTGACTTTGGTGCGCAGTAGCCGCACGTGCAAAAACAAAGTAGTGCCAAGTGTGCGCCTGTGTCATAAGTAAAGGTCCGGCTGGCTTGACCGTTAAAGGGTGCTGTAACCCCCAAAGTACACTCCAGTCCAAACCAAAAAAAATATATATTTTCTGTGTTTGTGAATTGTGTGCGCAGTAGCCGCACGTGCATCAACAAAGTAGTGCCAAGCGTGCGCCTGTGTCATAAGTAAAGGGCCGGCTGGCTTGACCGTTAAAGGGTGCTGTAACCCCCAAAGTACTCTCCTGTCCAAACCAAAAAAAAATTATTTTCTGTGTTTGTGAATTGTGTGCGCAGTAGCCACACGTGCATCAACAAAGTAGTGCCAAGCGTGCGCCTGTGTCATAAGTAAAGGGCCAGCTGGCTTGACCGTTAAAGGGTGCTGTAACCCCTAAAGTACACTCCAGTCCAAACCAAAAAAATATATATTTTCTGTGTTTGTGAATTAAGTGCGCAGTAGCCGCACGTGCATCAACAAAGTAGTGCCAAGCGTGCGCCTGTGTCATAAGTAAAGTGCCGGCTGGCTTGACCGTTAAAGGGTGCTGTAACCCCCAAAGTACACTTCAGTCCAAACCAAAAAAATATATATTTTCTGTGTTTGTGAATTGTGTGCGCAGTAGCCGCACGTGCATCAACAAAGTAGTGCCAAGCGTGCGCCTGTGTCATGAGTAAAGGGCAGGCTGGCTTGACCATTAAAGGGTGCTGTAACCCCCAAAGTACACTCCAGTCCAAACCCCCAAAAAAAATATTTTCTGTGTTTGTGAATTGTGTGCGCAGTAGCCGCACGTGCATCAACAAAGTAGTGCCAAGCGTGCGCCTGTGTCATAAGTAAAGGGCTGGCTGGCTTGACCGTTAAAGGGTGCTGTAACCCCCAAAGTACACTCCAGTCCAAACCAAAAAAAAAATTATTTTCTGTGTTTGTGAATTGTGTGCGCAGTAGCCGCACGTGCATCAACAAAGTAGTGCCAAGCGTGCGCCTGTGATAAAGTAAAGGTCCGGCTTGCTTGACCGTTAAAGGGTGCTGTAACCCCTAAAGTACACTCCAGTCCAAACCAAAAAAATATATATTTTCTGTGTTTGTGAATTGTGTGCGCAGTAGCCGCACGTGCATCAACAAAGTAGTGCCAAGCGTGCGCCTGTGTCATGAATAAAGGGCCGGCTGGCTTGACCATTAAAGGGTGCTGTAACCCCCAAAGTACACTCCAGTCCAAACCCCCAAAAAAAATATTTTCTGTGTTTGTGAATTGTGTGCGCAGTAGCCGCACGTGCATCAACAAAGTAGTGCCAAGCGTGCGCCTGTGTCATAAGTAAAGGGCTGGCTGGCTTGACCGTTAAAGGGTGCTGTAACCCCCAAAGTACACTCCAGTCCAAACCAAAAAAAAAATTATTTTCTGTGTTTGTGAATTGTGTGCGCTGTAGCCACACATGCATCAACAAAGTAGTGCCAAGCGTGCGCCTGTGTCATAAGTAAAGGTCCGGCTGGCTTGACCGTTAAAGGGTGCTGTAACCCCCAAAGTACACTCCAGTCCAAACCAAAAAAAAACTGATTTTCTGTGTTTGTGAATTGTGTGTGCTGTAGCCGCACGTGCATCAACAAAGTAGTGCCAAGCGTGCGCCATTGTCATAAGTAAAGGGCCGGCTGGCTTGACCATTAAAGGGTGCTGTAACCCCCAAAGTACACTCCAGTCCAAACCAAAAAAAAAATTATTTTCTGTGTTTGTGAATTGTGTGCGCAGTAGCCGCACGTGCATCAACAAAGTAGTGCCAAGCGTGCGCCTGTGATAAAGTAAAGGTCCGGCTTGCTTGACCGTTAAAGGGTGCTGTAACCCCTAAAGTACACTCCAGTCCAAACCAAAAAAATATATATTTTCTGTGTTTGTGAATTGTGTGTGCTGTAGCCGCACGTGCATCAACAAAGTAGTGCCAAGCGTGCGCCTTTGTCATAAGTAAAGGGCCGGCTGGCTTGACCATTAAAGGGTGCTGTAACCCCCAAAGTACACTCCAGTCCAAACCAAAAAAAAAATTATTTTCTGTGTTTGTGAATTGTGTGCGCAGTAGCCGCACGTGCATCAACAAAGTAGTGCCAAGCGTGCGCCTGTGATAAAGTAAAGGTCCGGCTTGCTTGACCGTTAAAGGGTGCTGTAACCCCTAAAGTACACTCCAGTCCAAACCAAAAAAATATATATTTTCTGTGTTTGTGAATTGTGTGCGCAGTAGACGCACGTGCATCAACAAAGTAGTGCCAAGCGTGCGCCTGTGTCATAAGTAAAGGGCCAGCTGGCTTGACCGATAAAAGGTGCTGTAACCCCCAAAGTACACTCCAGTCCAAACCAAAAAAAAAATTATTTTCTGTGTTTGTGAATTGTGTGCGCAGTAGCCGCACGTGCATCAACAAAGTAGTGCCAAGCGTGCGCCTGTGTCATGAGTAAAGGGCCGGCTGGCTTGACCATTAAAGGGTGCTGTAAACCCCAAAGTACACTTTAGTCCAAACCAAAAAAAAAAATATTTTCTGTGTTTGTGAATTGTGTGCGCAGTAGCCGCACGTGCATCAACAAAGTAGTGCCAAGCGTGCGCCTGTGTCATAAGTAAAGGGCCGGCTGGCTTCACCGTTAAAGGGTGCTGTAACCCCCAAAGTACACTCCAGTCCAAACCAAAAAAAAAATGATTTTCTGTGTTTGTGAATTGTGTGCACAGTAGCCGTACGTGCATCAACAAAGTAGTGCCAAGCGTGCGCCTGTGTCATAAGTAAAGGGCCGGCTGGCTTGACCGTTAAAGGGTGCTGTAACCCCCAAAGTACACTCCAGTCCAAACCAAAAAAAAAATTATTTTCTGTGTTTGTGAATTGTGTGCGCTGTAGCCGCACGTGCATCAACAAAGTAGTGCCAAGCGTGCGCCTGTGTCATAAGTAAAGGGCCGGCTGGCTTGACCATTAAAGGGTGCTGTAACCCCCAAAGTACACTCCAGTCCAAACCAAAAAAAAATTTATTTTCTGTGTTTGTGAATTGTATGCGCAGTAGCCGCACGTGCATCAACAAAGTAGTGGCAAGCGTGCGCCTGTGTCATAAGTAAAGGGCCGGCTGGCTTGACCATTAAAGGGTGCTGTAACCCCCAAAGTACACTCCAGTCCAAACCAAAAAAAAAAAATATTTTCTGTGTTTGTGAATTGTGTGCGCAGTAGCCGCACGTGCATCAACAAAGTAGTGCCAAGCGTGCGCCTGTGTCATAAGTAAAGGTCCGGCTGGCTTGACCGTTAAAGGGTACTGTAACCCCCAAAGTACACTCCAGTCCAAACCAAAAAATTATATATTTTCTGTGTTTGTGAATTGTGTGCGCGGTAGCCGCACGTGCATCAACAAAGTAGTGCCAAGCGTGCGCCTGTGTCATAAGTAAAGGGCCGGCTGGCTTGACCGTTAAAGGGTGCTGTAACCCCCGAAAGTACACTCCAGTCCAAACCAAAAAAATAATTATTTTCTGTGTTTGTGAATTGTGTGCGCAGTAGCCGCACGTGCATCAACAAAGTAGTGCCAAGCGTGCGCCTGTGTCATAAGTAAAGGTCTGGCTGGCTTGACCGTTAAAGGGTGCTGTAACCCCTAAAGTACACTCCAGTCCAAACCAAAAAAATATATATTTTCTGTGTTTGTGAATTGTGTGCGCAGTAGCCGCACGTGCATCAACAAAGTAGTGCCAAGCGTGCGCCTGTGTCACAAGTAAAGTGCCGGCTGGCTTGACCGTTAAAGGGTGCTGTGACCTCCAAAGTACACTCCAGTCCAAACCAAAAAAAAAATTATTTTCTGTGTTTGTGAATTGTGTGCGCAGTAGCCGCACGTGCATCAACAAAGTAGTGCCAAGCGTGCGCCTGTGTCATAAGTAAAGGGCCGGCTAGCTTGACTGTTAAAGGGTGCTGTAACCCCCAAAGTACACTCCAGTCCAAACCAAAAAAAAAAATTATTTTCTGTGTTTGTGAATTGTGTGCGCAGTAGCCGCATGTGCATCAACAAAGTAGTGCCAAGCGTGCGCCTATGTCATAAGTAAAGGGCCAGCTTGCTTGACCATTAAAGGGTGCTGTAACCCCCAAGGTACACTCCAGTCCAAACCAAAAAAATAATAATTTTCTGTGTTTGTGAATTGTGTGCGCAGTAGCCGCACGTGCATCAACAAAGTAGTGCCAAGCGTGCGCCTGTGTCATAAGTAAAGGTCTGGCTGGCTTGACCGTTAAAGGGTGCTGTAACCCCCAAAGTACACTCTAGTCCAAACCAAAAAAATATATATTTTCTGTGTTTGTGAATTGTGTGCGCAGTATCCGCACGTGCATCAACAAAGTAGTGCCAAGCGTGCGCCTGTGTCATAAGTAAAGTGCCGGCTGGCTTGACCATTAAAGGCTGCTGTAAACCCCAAAGTACACTCCAGTCCAAACCAAAAAAAAAAAATATTTTCTGTGTTTGTGAATTGTGTGCGCAGTAGCCGCACGTGCATCAACAAAGTAGTGCCAAGCGTGCACCTGTGTCATAAGTAAAGTGCCGGCTGGCTTGACCGTTAAAGGGTGCTGTAACCCCCAAAGTACACTCCAGTCCAAACCAAAAAAAAAATGATTTTCTGTGTTTGTGAATTGTGTGCGCAGTAGCCGCACGTGCATCAACAAAGTAGTGCCAAGCGTGCGCCTGTGTCATAAGTAAAGGGCCGGCTGGCTTGACCCATTAAAGGGTGCTGTAACCCCCAAAGTACACTCCAGTCCAAACCAAAAAAAAATATATTTTCTGTGTTTGTGAATTGTGTGCGCAGTAGCCGCACGTGCATCAACAAAGTAGTGCCAAGCGTGCGCCTGTGTGATAAGTAAAGGGCCGGCTGGCTTGACCGTTAAAGGGTGCTGTAACCCCCAAAGTACACTCCAGTCCAAACCAAAAAAAAAATTATTTTCTGTGTTTGTGAATTGTGTGCGCTGTAGCCGCACGTGCATCAACAAAGTAGTGCCAAGCGTGCGCCTGTGTCATAAGTAAAGGGCCGGCTGGCTTGACCATTAAAGGGTGCTGTAACCCCCAAAGTACACTCCAGTCCAAACCAAAAAAAAAATTATTTTCTGTGTTTGTGAATTGTGTGCGCAGTAGCCGCACGTGCATCAACAAAGTAGTGCCAAGCGTGCGCCTGTATCATAAGTAAAGGGCCGGCTGGCTTGACCATTAAAGGGTGCTGTAACCCTCAAAGTACACTCCAGTCCAAACCAAAAAAAAAATTATTTTCTGTGTTTGTGAATTGTGTGCGCAGTAGCCGCACGTGCATCAACAAAGTAGTGCCAAGCGTGCGCCTGTGTCATAAGTAAAGGTCCGGCTTGCTTGACTGTTAAAGGGTGCTGTAACCCCTTAAGTACACTCCAGTCCAAACTAAAAAAATATATATTTTCTGTGTTTGTGAATTGTGTGCGCAGTAGCCGCACGTGCATCAACAAAGTAGTGCCAAGCGTGCGCCTGTGTCATAAGTAAAGGGACGGCTGGCTTGACCATTAAAGGGTGCTGTAACCCCCAAAGTACACTCCAGTCCAAACCAAAAAAAAAATTATTTTCTGTGTTTGTGAATTGTGTGCGCAGTAGCCGCACGTGCATCAACAAAGTAGTGGCAAGCGTGCGCCTGTGTCATAAGTAAAGGGCCGGCTGGCTTGACCATTAAATGGTGCTGTAACCCCCAAAGTACACTCCAGTCCAAACCCCAAAAAAAAAAAATATTTTCTGTGTTTGTGAATTGTGTGCGCAGTAGCCGCACGTGCATCAACAAAGTAGTGCCAAGCGTGCGCCTGTGTCATAAGTAAAGGTCCGGCTGGCTTGACCGTTAAAGGGTGCTGTAACCCCCAAAGTACACTCCAGTCCAAACCAAAAAATTATATATTTTCTGTGTTTGTGAATTGTGTGCGCAGTAGCCGGACGTGCATCAACAAAGTAATGCCAAGCGTGCGCCTGTGTCGTAAGTAAAGGGCCGGCTGGCTTGACCGTTAAAGGGTGCTGTAACCCCCAAAGTACACTCCAGTCCAAACCAAAAAAAAATTATTTTCTGTGTTTGTGAATTGTGTGCGCAGTAGCCGCACGTGCATCAACAAAGTAGTGCCAAGCGTGCGCCTGTGTCATAAGTAAAGGTCCGGCTGGCTTGACCGTTAAAGGGTGCTGTAACCCCTAAAGTACACTCCAGTCCAAACCAAAAAAATATATATTTTCTGTGTTTGTGAATTGTGTGCGCAGTAGCCGCACGTGCATCAACAAAGTAGTGCCAAGCGTGCGCCTGTGTCATAAGTAAAGTGCCGGCTGGCTTGACCGTTAAAGGGTGCTGTAACCCCCAAAGTACACTCCAGTCCAAACCAAATAAAAAAATTATTTTCTGTGTTTGTGAATTGTGTGCGCAGTAGCCGCATGTGCATCAACAAAGTAGTGCCAAGCGTGCGCCTGTGTCATAAATAAAGGGCCGGCTGGCTTGACCATTAAAGGGAACTGTAACCCCCAAAGTACACTCCAGTCCAAACCAAAAAAAAAATTATTTTCTGTGTTTGTGACTTTGGTGCGCAGTAGCCGCACGTGCAAAAACAAAGTAGTGCCAAGCGTGCGCCTGTGTCATAAGTAAAGGTCCGGCTGGCTTGACCGTTAAAGGGTGCTGTAACCCCCAAAGTACACTCCAGTCCAAACCAAAAAAAATATATATTTTCTGTGTTTGTGAATTGTGTGCGCAGTAGCCGCACGTGCATCAACAAAGTAGTGCCAAGCGTGCGCCTGTGTCATAAGTAAAGGGCCGGCTGGCTTGACCGTTAAAGGGTGCTGTAACCCCCAAAGTACTCTCCTGTCCAAACCAAAAAAAATTTATTTTCTGTGTTTGTGAATTGTGTGCGCAGTAGCCACACGTGCATCAACAAAGTAGTGCCAAGCGTGCGCCTGTGTCATAAGTAAAGGGCCAGCTGGCTTGACCGTTAAAGGGTGCTGTAACCCCTAAAGTACACTCCAGTCCAAACCAAAAAAAAATATATTTTCTGTGTTTGTGAATTAAGTGCGCAGTAGCCGCACGTGCATCAACAAAGTAGTGCCAAGCGTGCGCCTGTGTCATAAGTAAAGTGCCGGCTGGCTTGACCGTTAAAGGGTGCTGTAACCCCCAAAGTACACTCCAGTCCAAACCAAAAAAATATATATTTTCTGTGTTTGTGAATTGTGTGCGCAGTAGCCGCACGTGCATCAACAAAGTAGTGCCAAGCGTGCGCCTGTGTCATGAGTAAAGGGCAGGCTGGCTTGACCATTAAAGGGTGCTGTAACCCCCAAAGTACACTCCAGTCCAAACCCCCAAAAAAAATATTTTCTGTGTTTGTGAATTGTGTGCGCAGTAGCCGCACGTGCATCAACAAAGTAGTGCCAAGCGTGCGCCTGTGTCATAAGTAAAGGGCTGGCTGGCTTGACCGTTAAAGGGTGCTGTAACCCCCAAAGTACACTCCAGTCCAAACCAAAAAAAAACTGATTTTCTGTGTTTGTGAATTGTGTGTGCTGTAGCCGCACGTGCATCAACAAAGTAGTGCCAAGCGTGCGCCTTTGTCATAAGTAAAGGGCCGGCTGGCTTGACCATTAAAGGGTGCTGTAACCCCCAAAGTACACTCCAGTCCAAACCAAAAAAAAAATTATTTTCTGTGTTTGTGAATTGTGTGCGCAGTAGCCGCACGTGCATCAACAAAGTAGTGCCAAGCGTGCGCCTGTGATAAAGTAAAGGTCCGGCTTGCTTGACCGTTAAAGGGTGCTGTAACCCCTAAAGTACACTCCAGTCCAAACCAAAAAAATATATATTTTCTGTGTTTGTGAATTGTGTGCGCAGTAGACGCACGTGCATCAACAAAGTAGTGCCAAGCGTGCGCCTGTGTCATAAGTAAAGGTCCGGCTGGCTTGACCGTTAAAGGGTGCTGTAACCCCCAAAGTACACTCCAGTCCAAACCAAAAAAAAACTGATTTTCTGTGTTTGTGAATTGTGTGTGCTGTAGCCGCACGTGCATCAACAAAGTAGTGCCAAGCGTGCGCCATTGTCATAAGTAAAGGGCCGGCTGGCTTGACCATTAAAGGGTGCTGTAACCCCCAAAGTACACTCCAGTCCAAACCAAAAAAAAAAATATTTTCTGTGTTTGTGAATTGTGTGCGCAGTAGCCGCACGTGCATCAACAAAGTAGTGCCAAGCGTGCGCCTGTGATAAAGTAAAGGTCCGGCTTGCTTGACCGTTAAAGGGTGCTGTAACCCCTACAGTACACTCCAGTCCAAACCAAAAAAAAATATATTTTCTGTGTTTGTGAATTGTGTGTGCTGTAGCCGCACGTGCATCAACAAAGTAGTGCCAAGCGTGCGCCTTTGTCATAAGTAAAGGGCCGGCTGGCTTGACCATTAAAGGGTGCTGTAACCCCCAAAGTACACTCCAGTCCAAACCAAAAAAAAAATTATTTTCTGTGTTTGTGAATTGTGTGCGCAGTAGCCGCACGTGCATCAACAAAGTAGTGCCAAGCGTGCGCCTGTGATAAAGTAAAGGTCCGGCTTGCTTGACCGTTAAAGGGTGCTGTAACCCCTAAAGTACACTCCAGTCCAAACCAAAAAAATATATATTTTCTGTGTTTGTGAATTGTGTGCGCAGTAGACGCACGTGCATCAACAAAGTAGTGCCAAGCGTGCGCCTGTGTCATAAGTAAAGGGCCGGCTGGCTTGACCGATAAAAGGTGCTTTAACCCCCAAAGTACACTCCAGTCCAAACCAAAAAAAAAATTATTTTCTGTGTTTGTGAATTGTGTGCGCAGTAGCCGCACGTGCATCAACAAAGTAGTGCCAAGCGTGCGCCTGTGTCATGAGTAAAGGGCCGGCTGGCTTGACCATTAAAGGGTGCTGTAAACCCCAAAGTACACTCCAGTCCAAACCAAAAAAAAAAATATTTTCTGTGTTTGTGAATTGTGTGCGCAGTAGCCTCACGTGCATCAACAAAGTAGTGCCAAGTGTGCGCCTGTGTCATAAGTAAAGGGCCGGCTGGCTTGACCGTTAAAGGGTGCTGTAACCCCCAAAGTACACTCCAGTCCAAACCAAAAAAAAAATGATTTTCTGTGTTTGTGAATTGTGTGCACAGTAGCCGTACGTGCATCAACAAAGTAGTGCCAAGCGTGCGCCTGTGTCATAAGTAAAGGGCCGGCTGGCTTGACCGTTAAAGGGTGCTGTAACCCCCAAAGTACACTCCAGTCCAAACCAAAAAAAAAATTATTTTCTGTGTTTGTGAATTGTGTGCGCTGTAGCCGCACGTGCATCAACAAAGTAGTGCCAAGCGTGCGCCTGTGTCATAAGTAAAGGGCCGGCTGGCTTGAGCATTAAAGGGTGCTGTAACCCCCAAAGTACACTCCAGTCCAAACCAAGAAAAAATTTATTTTCTGTGTTTGTGAATTGTGTGCGCAGTAGCCGCACGTGCATCAACAAAGTAGTGGCAAGCGTGCGCCTGTGTCATAAGTAAAGGGCCGGCTGGCTTGACCATTAAAGGGTGCTGTAACCCCCAAAGTACACTCCAGTCCAAACCAAAAAAAAAAAATATTTTCTGTGTTTGTGAATTGTGTGCGCAGTAGCCGCACGTGCATCAACAAAGTAGTGCCAAGCGTGCGCCTGTGTCATAAGTAAAGGTCCGGCTGGCTTGACCGTTAAAGGGTACTGTAACCCCCAAAGTACACTCCAGTCCAAACCAAAAAATTATATATTTTCTGTGTTTGTGAATTGTGTGCGCAGTAGCCACACGTGCATCAACAAAGTAGTGCCAAGCGTGCGCCTGTGTCATAAGTAAAGGGCCAGCTGGCTTGACCGTTAAAGGGTGCTGTAACCCCTAAAGTACACTCCAGTCCAAACCAAAAAAATATATATTTTCTGTGTTTGTGAATTAAGTGCGCAGTAGCCGCACGTGCATCAACAAAGTAGTGCCAAGCGTGCGCCTGTGTCATAAGTAAAGTGCCGGCTGGCTTGACCGTTAAAGGGTGCTGTAACCCCCAAAGTACACTCCAGTCCAAACCAAAAAAATATATATTTTCTGTGTTTGTGAATTGTGTGCGCAGTAGCCGCACGTGCATCAACAAAGTAGTGCCAAGCGTGCGCCTGTGTCATGAGTAAAGGGCAGGCTGGCTTGACCATTAAAGGGTGCTGTAACCCCCAAAGTACACTCCAGTCCAAACCCCCCAAAAAAATATTTTCTGTGTTTGTGAATTGTGTGCGCAGTAGACGCACGTGCATCAACAAAGTAGTGCCAAGCGTGCGCCTGTGTCATAAGTAAAGGGCTGGCTGGCTTGACCGTTAAAGGGTGCTGTAACCCCCAAAGTACACTCCAGTCCAAACCAAAAAAAAACTGATTTTCTGTGTTTGTGAATTGTGTGTGCTGTAGCCGCACGTGCATCAACAAAGTAGTGCCAAGCGTGCGCCTTTGTCATAAGTAAAGGGCCGGCTGGCTTGACCATTAAAGGGTGCTGTAACCCCCAAAGTACACTCCAGTCCAAACCAAAAAAAAAATTATTTTCTGTGTTTGTGAATTGTGTGCGCAGTAGCCGCACGTGCATCAACAAAGTAGTGCCAAGCGTGCGCCTGTGATAAAGTAAAGGTCCGGCTTGCTTGACCGTTAAAGGGTGCTGTAACCCCTAAAGTACACTCCAGTCCAAACCAAAAAAATATATATTTTCTGTGTTTGTGAATTGTGTGCGCAGTAGCCGCACGTGCATCAACAAAGTAGTGCCAAGCGTGCGCCTGTGTCATGAATAAAGGGCCGGCTGGCTTGACCATTAAAGGGTGCTATAACCCCCAAAGTACACTCCAGTCCAAACCCCCCAAAAAAATATTTTCTGTGTTTGTGAATTGTGTGCGCAGTAGCCGCACGTGCATCAACAAAGTAGTGCCAAGCGTGCGCCTGTGTCATAAGTAAAGGGCTGGCTGGCTTGACCGTTAAAGGGTGCTGTAACCCCCAAAGTACACTCCAGTCCAAACCAAAAAAAAAATTATTTTCTGTGTTTGTGAATTGTGTGCGCTGTAGCCGCACATGCATCAACAAAGTAGTGCCAAGCGTGCGCCTGTGTCATAAGTAAAGGTCCGGCTGGCTTGACCGTTAAAGGGTGCTGTAACCCCCAAAGTACACTCCAGTCCAAACCAAAAAAAAACTGATTTTCTGTGTTTGTGAATTGTGTGTGCTGTAGCCGCACGTGCATCAACAAAGTAGTGCCAAGCGTGCGCCATTGTCATAAGTAAAGGGCCGGCTGGCTTGACCATTAAAGGGTGCTGTAACCCCCAAAGTACACTCCAGTCCAAACCAAAAAAAAATATATTTTCTGTGTTTGTGAATTGTGTGCGCAGTAGCCGCACGTGCATCAACAAAGTAGTGCCAAGCGTGCGCCTGTGATAAAGTAAAGGTCCGGCTTGCTTGACCGTTAAAGGGTGCTGTAACCCCTAAAGTACACTCCAGTCCAAACCAAAAAAAAATATATTTTCTGTGTTTGTGAATTGTGTGTGCTGTAGCCGCACGTGCATCAACAAAGTAGTGCCAAGCGTGCGCCTTTGTCATAAGTAAAGGGCCGGCTGGCTTGACCATTAAAGGGTGCTGTAACCCCCAAAGTACACTCCAGTCCAAACCAAAAAAAAAATTATTTTCTGTGTTTGTGAATTGTGTGCGCAGTAGCCGCACGTGCATCAACAAAGTAGTGCCAAGCGTGCGCCTGTGATAAAGTAAAGGTCCGGCTTGCTTGACCGTTAAAGAGTGCTGTAACCCCTAAAGTACACTCCAGTCTAAACCAAAAAAATATATATTTTCTGTGTTTGTGAATTGTGTGCGCAGTAGACGCACGTGCATCAACAAAGTAGTGCCAAGCGTGCGCCTGTGTCATAAGTAAAGGGCCGGCTGGCTTGACCGATAAAAGGTGCTGTAACCCCCAAAGTACACTCCAGTCCAAACCAAAAAAAAAATTATTTTCTGTGTTTGTGAATTGTGTGCGCAGTAGCCGCACGTGCATCAACAAAGTAGTGCCAAGCGTGCGCCTGTGTCATGAGTAAAGGGCCGGCTGGCTTGACCATTAAAGGGTGCTGTAAACCCCAAAGTACACTCCAGTCCAAACCAAAAAAAAAAATATTTTCTGTGTTTGTGAATTGTGTGCGCAGTAGCCGCACGTGCATCAACAAAGTAGTGCCAAGCGTGCGCCTGTGTCATAAGTAAAGGGCCGGCTGGCTTGACCGTTAAAGGGTGCTGTAACCCCCAAAGTACACTCCAGTCCAAACCAAAAAAAAAATTATTTTCTGTGTTTGTGAATTGTGTGCACAGTAGCCGTACGTGCATCAACAAAGTAGTGCCAAGCGTGCGCCTGTGTCATAAGTAAAGGGCCGGCTGGCTTGACCGTTAAAGGGTGCTGTAACCCCCAAAGTACACTCCAGTCCAAACCAAAAAAAAAATTATTTTCTGTGTTTGTGAATTGTGTGCGCTGTAGCCGCACGTGCATCAACAAAGTAGTGCCAAGCGTGCGCCTGTGTCATAAGTAAAGGGCCGGCTGGCTTGACCATTAAAGGGTGCTGTAACCCCCAAAGTACACTCCAGTCCAAACCAAGAAAAAATTTATTTTCTGTGTTTGTGAATTGTGTGCGCAGTAGCCGCACGTGCATCAACAAAGTAGTGGCAAGCGTGCGCCTGTGTCATAAGTAAAGGGCCGGCTGGCTTGACCATTAAAGGGTGCTGTAACCCCCAAAGTACACTCCAGTCCAAACCAAAAAAAAAAAATATTTTCTGTGTTTGTGAATTGTGTGCGCAGTAGCCGCACGTGCATCAACAAAGTAGTGCCAAGCGTGCGCCTGTGTCATAAGTAAAGGTCCGGCTGGCTTGACCGTTAAAGGGTACTGTAACCCCTAAAGTACACTCCAGTCCAAACCAAAAAATTATATATTTTCTGTGTTTGTGAATTGTGTGCGCGGTAGCCGCACGTGCATCAACAAAGTAGTGCCAAGCGTGCGCCTGTGTCATAAGTAAAGGGCCGGCTGGCTTGACCGTTAAAGGGTGCTGTAACCCCCGAAAGTACACTCCAGTCCAAACCAAAAAAATAATTATTTTCTGTGTTTGTGAATTGTGTGCGCAGTAGCCGCACGTGCATCAACAAAGTAGTGCCAAGCGTGCGCCTGTGTCATAAGTAAAGGTCTGGCTGGCTTGACCGTTAAAGGGTGCTGTAACCCCTAAAGTACACTCCAGTCCAAACCAAAAAAATATATATTTTCTGTGTTTGTGAATTGTGTGCGCAGTAGCCGCACGTGCATCAACAAAGTAGTGCCAAGCGTGCGCCTGTGTCATAAGTAAAGTGCCGGCTGGCTTGACCGTTAAAGGGTGCTGTGACCTCCAAAGTACACTCCAGTCCAAACCAAAAAAAAAATTATTTTCTGTGTTTGTGAATTGTGTGCGCAGTAGCCGCACGTGCATCAACAAAGTAGTGCCAAGCGTGCGCCTGTGTCATAAGTAAAGGGCCGGCTGGCTTGACTGTTAAAGGGTGCTGTAACCCCCAAAGTACACTCCAGTCCAAACCAAAAAAAAAAATTATTTTCTGTGTTTGTGAATTGTGTGCGCAGTAGCCGCAGGTGCATCAACAAAGTAGTGCCAAGCGTGCGCCTATGTCATAAGTAAAGGGCCGGCTTGCTTGACCATTAAAGGGTGCTGTAACCCCCAAGGTACACTCCAGTCCAAACCAAAAAAAAAATAATTTTCTGTGTTTGTGAATTGTGTGCGCAGTAGCCGCACGTGCATCAACAAAGTAGTGCCAAGCGTGCGCCTGTGTCATAAGTAAAGGTCCGGCTGGCTTGACCGTTAAAGGGTGCTGTAACCCCCAAAGTACACTCCAGTCCAAACCAAAAAAATATATATTTTCTGTGTTTGTGAATTGTGTGCGCAGTATCCGCACGTGCATCAACAAAGTAGTGCCAAGCGTGCGCCTGTGTCATAAGTAAAGTGCCGGCTGGCTTGACCGTTAAAGGGTGCTGTAACCCCCAAAGTACACTCCAGTCCAAACCAAAAAAAAAATTATTTTCTGTGTTTGTGAATTGTGTGCGCAGTAGCAGCACGTGCATCAACAAAGTAGTGCCAAGCGTGCGCCTGTGTCATGAGTAAAGGGCCGGCTGGCTTGACCATTAAAGGCTGCTGTAACCCCCAAAGTACACTCCAGTCCAAACCAAAAAAAAAAAATATTTTCTGTGTTTGTGAATTGTGTGCGCAGTAGCCGCACGTGCATCAACAAAGTAGTGCCAAGCGTGCGCCTGTGTCATAAGTAAAGTGCCGGCTGGCTTGACCGTTAAAGGGTGCTGTAACCCCCAAAGTACACTCCAGTCCAAACCAAAAAAAAATGATTTTCTGTGTTTGTGAATTGTGTGCGCAGTAGCCGCACGTGCATCAACAAAGTAGTGCCAAGCGTGCGCCTGTGTCATAAGTAAAGGGCCGGCTGGCTTGACCCGTTAAAGGGTGCTGTAACCCCCAAAGTACACTCCAGTCCAAACCAAAAAAATATATATTTTCTGTGTTTGTGAATTGTGTGCGCAGTAGCCGCACGTGCATCAACAAAGTAGTGCCAAGCGTGCGCCTGTGTGATAAGTAAAGGGCCGGCTGGCTTGACCGTTAAAGGGTGCTGTAACCCCCAAAGTACACTCCAGTCCAAACCAAAAAAAAAATTATTTTCTGTGTTTGTGAATTGTGTGCGCTGTAGCCGCACGTGCATCAACAAAGTAGTGCCAAGCGTGCGCCTGTGTCATAAGTAAAGGGCCGGCTGGCTTGACCATTAAAGGGTGCTGTAACCCCCAAAGTACACTCCAGTCCAAACCAAAAAAAAAATTATTTTCTGTGTTTGTGAATTGTGTGCGCAGTAGCCGCACGTGCATCAACAAAGTAGTGCCAAGCGTGCGCCTGTGTCATAAGTAAAGGGCCGGCTGGCTTGACCATTAAAAGGTGCTGTAACCCTCAAAGTACACTCCAGTCCAAACCAAAAAAAAAATTATTTTCTGTGTTTGTGAATTGTGTGCGCAGTAGCCGCACGTGCATCAACAAAGTAGTGCCAAGCGTGCGCCTGTGTCATAAGTAAAGGTCCGGCTTGCTTGACCGTTAAAGGGTGCTGTAACCCCTAAAGTACACTCCAGTCCAAACCAAAAAAATATATATTTTCTGTGTTTGTGAATTGTGTGCGCAGTAGCCGCACGTGCATCAACAAAGTAGTGCCAAGCGTGCGCCTGTGTCATAATTAAAGGGCCGGCTGGCTTGACCATTAAAGGGTGCTGTAACCCCCAAAGTACACTCCAGTCCAAACCAAAAAAAAAATTATTTTCTGTGTTTGTGAATTGTGTGCGCAGTAGCCGCACGTGCATCAACAAAGTAGTGCCAAGCGTGCGCCTGTGTCATGAGTAAAGGGCCGGCTGGCTTAACCATTAAAGGGTGCTGTAACCCCCAAAGTACACTCCAGTCCAAACCAAAAAAAAAATTATTTTAGGTGTTTGTGAATTGTGTGCGCAGTAGCCGCACGTGCATCAACAAAGTAGTGCCAAGCGTGCGCCTGTGTCATAAGTAAAGGGCCGGCTGGCTTGACCGTTAAAGGGTGCTGTAACCCCCAAAGTACACTCCAGTCCAAACCAAAAAAAAAAATATTTTCTGTGTTTGTGAATTGTGTGCGCAGTAGCCGCACGTGCATCAACAAAGTAGTGCCAAGCGTGCGCCTGTGTCATAAGTAAAGGGCCGGCTGGCTTGACCGTTAAAGGGTGCTGTAACCCCCAAAGTACACTCCAGTCCAAACCAAAAAAAAATAGATTTTCTGTGTTTGTGAATTGTGTGCGCAGTAGCCGCACGTGCATCAACAAAGTAGTGCCAAGCGTGCGCCTGTGTGATAAGTAAAGGGCCAGCTGGCTTGACCGTTAAAGGGTGCTGTAACCCCTAAACTACACTCCAGTCCACACCAAAAAAAAATATATTTTCTGTGTTTGTGAATTGTGTGCGCAGTATCCGCACGTGCATCAACAAAGTAGTGCCAAGCGTGCGCCTGTGTCATAAGTAAAGTGCCGGCTGGCTTGACCGTTAAAGGGTGCTGTAACCCCCAAAGTACACTCCAGTCCAAACCAAAAAAAAAATTATTTTCTGTGTTTGTGAATTGCGTGCGCAGTAGCAGCACGTGCATCAACAAGGTAGTGCCAAGCGTGCGCCTGTGTCATGAGTAAAGGGCCGGCTGGCTTGACCATTAAAGGCTGCTGTAACCCCCAAAGTACACTCCAGTCCAAACCAAAAAAAAAAAATATTTTCTGTGTTTGTGAATTGTGTGCGCAGTAGCCGCAGGTGCATCAACAAAGTAGTGCCAAGCGTGCGCCTATGTCATAAGTAAAGGGCCGGCTTGCTTGACCATTAAAGGGTGCTGTAACCCCCAAGGTACACTCCAGTCCAAACCAAAAAAAAAATAATTTTCTGTGTTTGTGAATTGTGTGCGCAGTAGCCGCACGTGCATCAACAAAGTAGTGCCAAGCGTGCGCCTGTGTCATAAGTAAAGGTCCGGCTGGCTTGACCGTTAAAGGGTGCTGTAACCCCCAAAGTACACTCCAGTCCAAACCAAAAAAATATATATTTTCTGTGTTTGTGAATTGTGTGCGCAGTATCCGCACGTGCATCAACAAAGTAGTGCCAAGCGTGCGCCTGTGTCATAAGTAAAGTGCCGGCTGGCTTGACCGTTAAAGGGTGCTGTAACCCCCAAAGTACACTCCAGTCCAAACCAAAAAAAAAATTATTTTCTGTGTTTGTGAATTGTGTGCGCAGTAGCAGCACGTGCATCAACAAAGTAGTGCCAAGCGTGCGCCTGTGTCATGAGTAAAGGGCCGGCTGGCTTGACCATTAAAGGCTGCTGTAACCCCCAAAGTACACTCCAGTCCAAACCAAAAAAAAAAAATATTTTCTGTGTTTGTGAATTGTGTGCGCAGTAGCCGCACGTGCATCAACAAAGTAGTGCCAAGCGTGCGCCTGTGTCATAAGTAAAGTGCCGGCTGGCTTGACCGTTAAAGGGTGCTGTAACCCCCAAAGTACACTCCAGTCCAAACCAAAAAAAAATGATTTTCTGTGTTTGTGAATTGTGTGCGCAGTAGCCGCACGTGCATCAACAAAGTAGTGCCAAGCGTGCGCCTGTGTCATAAGTAAAGGGCCGGCTGGCTTGACCCGTTAAAGGGTGCTGTAACCCCCAAAGTACACTCCAGTCCAAACCAAAAAAATATATATTTTCTGTGTTTGTGAATTGTGTGCGCAGTAGCCGCACGTGCATCAACAAAGTAGTGCCAAGCGTGCGCCTGTGTGATAAGTAAAGGGCCGGCTGGCTTGACCGTTAAAGGGTGCTGTAACCCCCAAAGTACACTCCAGTCCAAACCAAAAAAAAAATTATTTTCTGTGTTTGTGAATTGTGTGCGCTGTAACCGCACGTGCATCAACAAAGTAGTGCCAAGCGTGCGCCTGTGTCATAAGTAAAGGGCCGGCTGGCTTGACCATTAAAGGGTGCTGTAACCCCCAAAGTACACTCCAGTCCAAACCAAAAAAAAAATTATTTTCTGTGTTTGTGAATTGTGTGCGCAGTAGCCGCACGTGCATCAACAAAGTAGTGCCAAGCGTGCGCCTGTGTCATAAGTAAAGGGCCGGCTGGCTTGACCATTAAAAGGTGCTGTAACCCTCAAAGTACACTCCAGTTCAAACCAAAAAAAAAATTATTTTCTGTGTTTGTGAATTGTGTGCGCAGTAGCCGCACGTGCATCAACAAAGTAGTGCCAAGCGTGCGCCTGTGTCATAAGTAAAGGTCCGGCTTGCTTGACCGTTAAAGGGTGCTGTAACCCCTAAAGTACACTCCAGTCCAAACCAAAAAAATATATATTTTCTGTGTTTGTGAATTGTGTGCGCAGTAGCCGCACGTGCATCAACATAGTAGTGCCAAGCGTGCGCCTGTGTCATAATTAAAGGGCCGGCTGGCTTGACCATTAAAGGGTGCTGTAACCCCCAAAGTACACTCCAGTCCAAACCAAAAAAAAAATTATTTTCTGTGTTTGTGAATTGTGTGCGCAGTAGCCGCACGTGCATCAACAAAGTAGTGCCAAGCGTGCGCCTGTGTCATGAGTAAAGGGCCGGCTGGCTTAACCATTAAAGGGTGCTGTAACCCCCAAAGTACACTCCAGTCCAAACCAAAAAAAAAATTATTTTAGGTGTTTGTGAATTGTGTGCGCAGTAGCCGCACGTGCATCAACAAAGTAGTGCCAAGCGTGCGCCTGTGTCATAAGTAAAGGGCCGGCTGGCTTGACCGTTAAAGGGTGCTGTAACCCCCAAAGTACACTCCAGTCCAAACCAAAAAAAAAAATATTTTCTGTGTTTGTGAATTGTGTGCGCAGTAGCCGCACGTGCATCAACAAAGTAGTGCCAAGCGTGCGCCTGTGTCATAAGTAAAGGGCTGGCTGGCTTGACCGTTAATGGGTGCTGTAACCCCCAAAGTACACTCCAGTCCAAACCAAAAAAAAATAGATTTTCTGTGTTTGTGAATTGTGTGCGCAGTAGCCGCACGTGCATCAACAAAGTAGTGCCAAGCGTGCGCCTGTGTGATAAGTAAAGGGCCGGCTGGCTTGACCGTTAAAGGGTGCTGTAACCCCTAAACTACACTCCAGTCCACACCAAAAAAAAATATATTTTCTGTGTTTGTGAATTGTGTGAGCAGTATCCGCACGTGCATCAACAAAGTAGTGCCAAGCGTGCGCCTGTGTCATAAGTAAAGTGCCGGCTGGCTTGACCGTTAAAGGGTGCTGTAACCCCCAAAGTACACTCCAGTCCAAACCAAAAAAAAAATTATTTTCTGTGTTTGTGAATTGCGTGCGCAGTAGCAGCACGTGCATCAACAAGGTAGTGCCAAGCGTGCGCCTGTGTCATGAGTAAAGGGCCGGCTGGCTTGACCATTAAAGGCTGCTGTAACCCCCAAAGTACACTCCAGTCCAAACCAAAAAAAAAAAATATTTTCTGTGTTTGTGAATTGTGTGCGCAGTAGCCGCACGTGCATCAACAAAGTAGTGCCAAGCGTGCGCCTGTGTCATAAGTAAAGTGCCGGCTGGCTTGACCGTTAAAGGGTGCTGTAACCCCCAAAGTACACTCCAGTCCAAACCAAAAAAAAAATGATTTTCTGTGTTTGTGAATTGTGTGCGCAGTAGCCGCACGTGCATCAACAAAGTAGTGCCAAGCGTGCGCCTGTGTCATAAGTAAAGGGCTGGCTGGCTTGACCGTTAAAGGGTGCTGTAACCCCCAAAGTACACTCCAGTCCAAACCAAAAAAAAAAATATTTTCTGTGTTTGTGAATTGTGTGCACAGTAGCCGCACGTGCATCAACAAAGTAGTGCCAAGCGTGCGCCTGTGTCATAAGTAAAGGGCCGGCTGGCTTGACCGTTAAAGGGTGCTGTAACCCCCAAAGTACACTCCAGTCCAAACCAAAAAAAAATAGATTTTCTGTGTTTGTGAATTGTGTGCGCAGTAGCCGCACGTGCATCAACAAAGTAGTGCCAAGCGTGCCCCTGTGTGATAAGTAAAGTGCCGGCTGGCTTGACCGTTTAAGGGTGCTGTAACCCCCAAAGTACACTCCAGTCCAAACCAAAAAAAAAATTATTTTCTGTGTTTGTGAATTGTGTGCGCAGTAGCAGCACGTGCATCAACAAGGTAGTGCCAAGCGTGCGCCTGTGTCATGAGTAAAGGGCCGGCTGGCTTGACCATTAAAGGCTGCTGTAACCCCCAAAGTACACTCCAGTCCAAACCAAAAAAAAAAAATATTTTCTGTGTTTGTGAATTGTGTGCGCAGTAGCCGCACGTGCATCAACAAAGTAGTGCCAAGCGTGCGCCTGTGTCATAAGTAAAGTGCCGGCTGGCTTGACCGTTAAAGGGTGCTGTAACCCCCAAAGTACACTCCACTCCAAACCAAAAAAAAAATGATTTTCTGTGTTTGTGAATTGTGTGCGCAGTAGCCGCACGTGCATCAACAAAGTAGTGCCAAGCGTGCGCCTGTGTCATAAGTAAAGGGCCGGCTGGCTTGACCGTTAAAGGGTGCTGTAACCCCCAAAGTACACTCCAGTCCAAACCAAAAAAATATATATTTTCTGTGTTTGTGAATTGTGTGCGCAGTAGCCGCACGTGCATCAACAAAGTAGTGCCAAGCGTGCGCCTGTGTGATAAGTAAAGGGCCGGCTGGCTTGACCGTTAAAGGGTGCTGTAACCCCCAAAGTACACTCCAGTCCAAACCAAAAAAAAAAATATTTTCTGTGTTTGTGAATTGTGTGCGCTGTAGCCGCACGTGCATCAACAAAGTAGTGCCAAGCGTGCGCCTGTGTCATAAGTAAAGGGCCGGCTGGCTTGACCATTAAAGGGTGCTGTAACCCCCAAAGTACACTCCAGTCCAAACCAAAAAAAAAATTATTTTCTGTGTTTGTGAATTGTGTGCGCAGTAGCCGCACGTGCATCAACAAAGTAGTGCCAAGCGTGCGCCTGTGTCATAAGTAAAGGGCCGGCTGGCTTGACCATTAAAAGGTGCTGTAACCCTCAAAGTACACTCCAGTCCAAACCAAAAAAAAAATTATTTTCTGTGTTTGTGAATTGTGTGCGCAGTAGCCGCACGTGCATCAACAAAGTAGTGCCAAGCGTGCGCCTGTGTCATAAGTAAAGGTCCGGCTTGCTTGACCGTTAAAGGGTGCTGTAACCCCTAAAGTACACTCCAGTCCAAACCAAAAAAATATATATTTTCTGTGTTTGTGAATTGTGTGCGCAGTAGCCGCACGTGCATCAACAAAGTAGTGCCAAGCGTGCGCCTGTGTCATAATTAAAGGGCCGGCTGGCTTGACCATTAAAGGGTGCTGTAACCCCCAAAGTACACTCCAGTCCAAACCAAAAAAAAAAATATTTTCTGTGTTTGTGAATTGTGTGCGCAGTAGCCGCACGTGCATCAACAAAGTAGTGCCAAGCGTGCGCCTGTGTCATGAGTAAAGGGCCGGCTGGCTTAACCATTAAAGGGTGCTGTAACCCCCAAAGTACACTCCAGTCCAAACCAAAAAAAAAATTATTTTAGGTGTTTGTGAATTGTGTGCGCAGTAGCCGCACGTGCATCAACAAAGTAGTGCCAAGCGTGCGCCTGTGTCATAAGTAAAGGGCCGGCTGGCTTGACCGTTAAAGGGTGCTGTAACCCCCAAAGTACACTCCAGTCCAAACCAAAAAAAAAAATATTTTCTGTGTTTGTGAATTGTGTGCGCAGTAGCCGCACGTGCATCAACAAAGTAGTGCCAAGCGTGCGCCTGTGTCATAAGTAAAGGGCCGGCTGGCTTGACCGTTAAAGGGTGCTGTAACCCCCAAAGTACACTCCAGTCCAAACCAAAAAAAAATAGATTTTCTGTGTTTGTGAATTGTGTGCGCAGTAGCCGCACGTGCATCAACAAAGTAGTGCCAAGCGTGCGCCTGTGTGATAAGTAAAGGGCCGGCTGGCTTGACCGTTAAAGGGTGCTGTAACCCCTAAACTACACTCCAGTCCACACCAAAAAAAAATATATTTTCTGTGTTTGTGAATTGTGTGCGCAGTATCCGCACGTGCATCAACAAAGTAGTGCCAAGCGTGCGCCTGTGTCATAAGTAAAGTGCCGGCTGGCTTGACCGTAAAAGGGTGCTGTAACCCCCAAAGTACACTCCAGTCCAAACCAAAAAAAAAATTATTTTCTGTGTTTGTGAATTGCGTGCGCAGTAGCAGCACGTGCATCAACAAGGTAGTGCCAAGCGTGCGCCTGTGTCATGAGTAAAGGGCCGGCTGGCTTGACCATTAAAGGCTGCTGTAACCCCCAAAGTACACTCCAGTCCAAACCAAAAAAAAAAATATTTTCTGTGTTTGTGAATTGTGTGCGCAGTAGCCGCACGTGCATCAACAAAGTAGTGCCAAGCGTGCGCCTGTGTCATAAGTAAAGTGCCGGCTGGCTTGACCGTTAAAGGGTGCTGTAACCCCCAAAGTACACTCCAGTCCAAACCAAAAAAAAAATGATTTTCTGTGTTTGTGAATTGTGTGCGCAGTAGCCGCACGTGCATCAACAAAGTAGTGCCAAGCGTGCGCCTGTGTCATAAGTAAAGGGCTGGATGGCTTGACCGTTAAAGGGTGCTGTAACCCCCAAAGTACACTCCAGTCCAAACCAAAAAAAAAAATATTTTCTGTGTTTGTGAATTGTGTGCGCAGTAGCCGCACGTGCATCAACAAAGTAGTGCCAAGCGTGCGCCTGTGTCATAAGTAAAGGGCTGGCTGGCTTGACCGTTAAAGGGTGCTGTAACCCCCAAAGTACACTCCAGTCCAAACCAAAAAAAAATAGATTTTCTGTGTTTGTGAATTGTGTGCGCAGTAGCCGCACGTGCATCAACAAAGTAGTGCCAAGCGTGCGCCTGTGTGATAAGTAAAGTGCCGGCTGGCTTGACCGTTTAAGGGTGCTGTAACCCCCAAAGTACACTCCAGTCCAAACCAAAAAAAAAATTATTTTCTGTGTTTGTGAATTGTGTGCGCAGTAGCAGCACGTGCATCAACAAGGTAGTGCCAAGCGTGCGCCTGTGT
Organism: Taudactylus pleione; assembly: GCA_031769625.1. Taxonomy (NCBI): domain Eukaryota; kingdom Metazoa; phylum Chordata; class Amphibia; order Anura; family Myobatrachidae; genus Taudactylus; species Taudactylus pleione. The sequence continues at coordinate 64,429,501 of JAUIMM010000200.1, read as the reverse complement.
CATGAGTAAAGGGCCGGCTGGCTTGACCATTAAAGGCTGCTGTAACCCCCAAAGTACACTCCAGTCCAAACCAAAAAAAAAAAATATTTTCTGTGTTTGTGAATTGTGTGCGCAGTAGCCGCACGTGCATCAACAAAGTAGTGCCAAGCGTGCGCCTGTGTCATAAGTAAAGTGCCGGCTGGCTTGACCGTTAAAGGGTGCTGTAACCCCCAAAGTACACTCCAGTCCAAACCAAAAAAAAAATGATTTTCTGTGTTTGTGAATTGTGTGCGCAGTAGCCGCACGTGCATCAACAAAGTAGTGCCAAGCGTGCGCCTGTGTCATAAGTAAAGGGCCGGCTGGCTTGACCGTTAAAGGGTGCTGTAACCCCCAAAGTACACTCCAGTCCAAACCAAAAAAAATAATATTTTCTGTGTTTGTGAATTGTGTGCGCAGTAGCCGCACGTGCATCAACAAAGTAGTGCCAAGCGTGCGCCTGTGTGATAAGTAAAGGGCCGGCTGGCTTGACCGTTAAAGGGTGCTGTAACCCCCAAAGTACACTCCAGTCCAAACCAAAAAAAAAATTATTTTCTGTGTTTGTGAATTGTGTGCGCTGTAGCCGCACGTGCATCAACAAAGTAGTGCCAAGCGTGCACCTGTGTCATAAGTAAAGGGCCGGCTGGCTTGACCATTAAAGGGTGCTGTAACCCCCGAAGTACACTCCAGTCCAAACCAAAAAAAAAATTATTTTCTGTGTTTGTGAATTGTGTGCGCAGTAGCCGCACGTGCATCAACAAAGTAGTGCCAAGCGTGCGCCTGTGTCATAAGTAAAGGGCCGGCTGGCTTGACCATTAAAGGGTGCTGTAACCCTCAAAGTACACTCCAGTCCAAACCAAAAAAAAAATTATTTTCTGTGTTTGTGAATTGTGTGCGCAGTAGCCGCACGTGCATCAACAAAGTAGTGCCAAGCGTGCGCCTGTGTCATAAGTAAAGGTCCGGCTTGCTTGACCGTTAAAGGGTGCTGTAACCCCTAAAGTACACTCCAGTCCAAACCAAAAAAAAATATATTTTCTGTGTTTGTGAATTGTGTGCGCAGTAGCCGCACGTGCATCAACAAAGTAGTGCCAAGCGTGCGCCTGTGTCATAAGTAAAGGGCCGGCTGGCTTGACCGTTAAAGGGTGCTGTAACCCCCAAAGTACACTCCAGTCCAAACCAAAAAAAATTATTTTCTGTGTTTGTGAATTGTGTGCGCAGTAGCCGCACGTGCATCAACAAAGTAGTGCCAAGCGTGCGCCTGTGTCATGAGTAAAGGGCCGGCTGGCTTAACCATTAAAGGGTGCTGTAAACCCCAAAGTACACTCCAGTCCAAACCAAAAAAAAAATTATTTTAGGTGTTTGTGAATTGTGTGCGCAGTAGCCGCACGTGCATCAACAAAGTAGTGCCAAGCGTGCGCCTGTGTCATAAGTAAAGGGCCGGCTGGCTTGACCGTTAAAGGGTGCTGTAACCCCCAAAGTACACTCCAGTCCAAACCAAAAAAAAAAATATTTTCTGTGTTTGTGAATTGTGTGCGCAGTAGAGGCACGTGCATCAACAAAGTAGTGCCAAGCGTGCGCCTGTGTCATAAGTAAAGGGCCGGCTGGCTTGACAGTTAAAGTGTGCTGTAACCCCCAAAGTACACTCCAGTCCAAACCAAAAAAAAAAAGATTTTCTGTGTTTGTGAATTGTGTGTGCAGTAGCCGCACGTGCATCAACAAAGTAGTGCCAATCGTGCGCCTGTGTGATAAGTAAAGGGCCGGCTGGCTTGACCGTTAAAGGGTGCTGTAACCCCCAAAGTACACTCCAGTCCAAACCAAAAAAAAAATAATTTTCTGTGTTTGTGAATTGTGTGCGCAGTAGCCGCACGTGCATCAACAAAGTAGTGCCAAGCGTGCGCCTGTGTCATAAGTAAAGGGCCGGCTGGCTTGACCATTAAAGGGTGCTGTAACCCCCAAAGTACACTCCAGTCCAAACCAAAAAAAAAATTATTTTCTGTGTTTGTGAATTGTGTGCGCAGTAGCCGCACGTGCATCAACAAAGTAGTGGCAAGCGTGCGCCTGTGTCATAAGTAAAGGGCCGGCTGGCTTGACCGTTAAAGGGTGCTGTAACCCCCAAAGTACACTCCAGTCCAAACCAAAAAAAAAAAATATTTTCTGTGTTTGTGAATTGTGTGCGCAGTAGCCGCACGTGCATCAACAAAGTAGTGCCAAGCATGCGCCTGTGTCATAAGTAAAGGTCCGGCTGGCTTGACCGTTAAAGGGTGCTGTAACCCCCAAAGTACACTCCATTCCAAACCAAAAAAAAATTATATATTTTCTGTGTTTGTGAATTGTGTGCGGAGTAGCCACACGTGCATCAACAAAGTAGTGCCAAGCGTGCGCCTGTGTCATAAGTAAAGGGCCGGCTGGATTGACCGTTAAAGGGTGCTGTAACCCCCGAAAGTACACTCCAGTCCAAACCAAAAAAAAAATAATTTTCTGTGTTTGTGAATTGTGTGCGCAGTAGCCGCACGTGCATCAACAAAGTAGTGCCAAGCGTGCGCCTGTGTCATAAGTAAAGGTCCAGCTGGCTTGACCATTAAAGGGTGCTGTAACCCCTAAAGTACACTCCAGTCCAAACCAAAAAAATATATATTTTCTGTGTTTGTGAATTGTGTGCGCAGTAGCCGCACGTGCATCAACAAAGTAGTGCCAAGCGTGCGCCTGTGTCATAGGTAAAGTGCCGGCTGGCTTGACCGTTAAAGGGTGCTGTGACCCCCAAAGTACACTCCAGTCCAAACCCAAAAAAAATTATTTTCTGTGTTTGTGAATTGTGTGCGCAGTAGCCGCACGTGCATCAACAAAGTAGTGCCAAGCGTGCGCCTGTGTCATAAGTAAAGGGCCAGCTGGCTTGACCATTAAAGGGTGCTGTAACCCCCAAAGTACACTCCAGTCCAAACCAAAAAAAAAAAATATTTTCTGTGTTTGTGAATTGTGTGCGCAGTAGCCGCACGTGCATCAACAAAGTAGTGCCAAGCGTGCACCTGTGTCATAAGTAAAGGGCCGGCTGGCTTGACCATTAAAGGGTGCTGTAACCCCCAAAGTACACTCCAGTCCAAACCAAAAAAAAAAATTATTTTCTGTGTTTGTGAATTGTGTGCGCAGTAGCCGCATGTGCATCAACAAAGTAGTGCCAAGCGTGCGCCTGTGTCATAAGTAAAGGTCCGGCTGGCTTGACCGTTAAAGGGTGCTGTAACCCCCAAAGTACACTCCAGTCCAAACCAAAAAAATATCTATTTTCTGTGTTTGTGAATTGTGTGCGCAGTAGCCGCACGTGCATCAACAAAGTAGTGCCAAGCGTGCGCCTGTGTCATAAGTAAAGGTCCAGCTGGCTTGACCGTTAAAGGGTGCTGTAACCCCCAAAGTACACTCCAGTCCAAACCAAAAAAATATATATTTTCTGTGTTTGTGAATTGTGTGCGCAGTAGCCACACGTGCATCAACAAAGTAGTGCCAAGCGTGCGCCTGTGTCATAAGTAAAGGGCCTGCTGGCTTGACCGTTAAAGGGTGCTGTAACCCCCAAAGTACACTCCTGTCCAATCCAAAAAAATAATAATTTTCTGTGTTTGTGAATTGTGTGTGCAGTAGCCGCACGTGCATCAAAAAAGTAGTGCCAAGCGTGCGCCTGTGTCATAAGTAAAGGGCCGGCTGGCTTGACCGTTAAAGGGTGCTGTAACCCCTAAAATACACTCCAGTCCAAACCAAAAAAATATATATTTTCTGTGTTTGTGAATTGTGTGCGCAGTATCCGCACGTGCATCAACAAAGTAGTGCCAAGCGTGCGCCTGTGTCATAAGTAAAGTGCCGGCTGGCTTGACCGTTAAAGGGTGCTGTAACCCCCAAAGTACACTCCAGTCCAAACCAAAAAAAAAATTATTTTCTGTGTTTGTGAATTGTGTGCGCAGTAGCAGCACGTGCATCAACAAAGTAGTGCCAAGCGTGCGCCTGTGTCATGAGTAAAGGGCCGGCTGGCTTGACCATTAAAGGGTGCTGTAACCCCCAAAGTACACTCCAGTCCAAACCAAAAAAAAAAAATATTTTCTGTGTTTGTGAATTGTGTGCGCAGTAGCCGCACGTGCATCAACAAAGTAGTGGCAAGCGTGCGCCTGTGTCATAAGTAAAGTGCCGGCTGGCTTGACCGTTAAAGGGTGCTGTAACCCCCAAAGTACACTCCAGTCCAAACCAAAAAAAAAATGATTTTCTGTGTTTGTGAATTGTGTGCGCAGTAGCCGCACGTGCATCAACAAAGTAGTGCCAAGTGTGCGCCTGTGTCATAAGTAAAGGACCGGCTGGCTTGACCGTTAAAGGGTGCTGTAACCCCCAAAGTACACTCCAGTCCAAACTAAAAAAAAAAATATTTTCTGTGTTTGTGAATTGTGTGCGCAGTAGCCGCACGTGCATCAACAAAGTAGTGCCAAGCGTGCGCCTGTGTGATAAGTAAAGGGCCGGCTGGCTTGACCGTTAAAGGGTGCTGTAACCCCCAAAGTACACTCCAGTCCAAACCAAAAAAAAAATTATTTTCTGTGTTTGTGAATTGTGTGCGCTGTAGCCGCACGTGCATCAACAAAGTAGTGCCAAGCGTGCGCCTGTGTCATAAGTAAAGGGCTGGCTGGCTTGACCATTAAAGGGTGCTGTAACCCCCAAAGTACACTCCAGTCCAAACCAAAAAAAAAATTATTTTCTGTGTTTGTGAATTGTGTGCGCAGTAGCCGCACGTGCATCAACAAAGTAGTGACAAGCGTGCGCCTGTGTCATAAGTAAAGGGCCGGCTGTCTTGACCATTAAAGGGTGCTGTAACCCCCAAAGTACACTCCAGTCCAAACCAAAAAAAAAAATATTTTCTGTGTTTGTGAATTGTGTGCGCAGTAGCCGCACGTGCATCAACAAAGTAGTGCCAAGCGTGCGCCTGTGTCATAAGTAAAGGTCCGGCTTGCTTGACCGTTAAAGGGTGCTGTAACCCCTAAAGTACACTCCAGTCCAAACCAAAAAAAAATATATTTTCTGTGTTTGTGAATTGTGTGCGCAGTAGCCGCACGTGCATCAACAAAGTAGTGCCAAGCGTGCGCCTGTGTCATAAGTAAAGGGCCGGCTGGCTTGACCGTTAAAGGGTGCTGTAACCCCCAAAGTACACTCCAGTCCAAACCAAAAAAAAAATTATTTTCTGTGTTTGTGAATTGTGTGCGCAGTAGCCGCACGTGCATCAACAAAGTAGTGCCAAGCGTGCGCCTGTGTCATGAGTAAAGGGCCGGCTGGCTTAACCATTAAAGGGTGCTGTAACCCCCAAAGTACACTCCAGTCCAAACCATAAAAAAAAATTATTTTCTGTTTGTGAATTGTGTGCGCAGTAGCCGCACGTGCATCAACAAAGTAGTGCCAAGCGTGCGCCTGTGTCATAAGTAAAGGGCCGGCTGGCTTGACCGTTAAAGGGTGCTGTAACCCCCAAAGTACACTCCAGTCCAAACCAAAAAAAAAAATATTTTCTGTGTTTGTGAATTGTGTGCGCTGTAGCCGCACGTGCATCAACAAAGTAGTGCCAAGCGTGCGCCTGTGTCATAAGTAAAGGGCCAGCTGGCTTGACCGTTAAAGGGTGCTGTAACCCCCAAAGTACACTCCAGTCCAAAGCAAAAAAAAAAATTATTTTCTGTGTTTGTGAATTGTGTGCGCAGTAGCCGCACGTGCATCAACAAAGTAGTGACAAGCGTGCGCCTGTGTCATAAGTAAAGGGCCGGCTGTCTTGACCATTAAAGGGTGCTGTAACCCCCAAAGTACACTCCAGTCCAAACCAAAAAAAAAAATATTTTCTGTGTTTGTGAATTGTGTGCGCAGTAGCCGCACGTGCATCAACAAAGTAGTGCCAAGCGTGCGCCTGTGTCATAAGTAAAGGTCCGGCTTGCTTGACCGTTAAAGGGTGCTGTAACCCCTAAAGTACACTCCAGTCCAAACCAAAAAAATATATATTTTCTGTGTTTGTGAATTGTGTGCGCAGTAGCCGCACGTGCATCAACAAAGTAGTGCCAAGCGTGCGCCTGTGTCATAATTAAAGGGCCGGCTGGCTTGACCGTTAAAGGGTGCTGTAACCCCCAAAGTACACTCCAGTCCAAACCAAAAAAAAAATTATTTTCTGTGTTTGTGAATTGTGTGCGCAGTAGCCGCACGTGCATCAACAAAGTAGTGCCAAGCGTGCGCCTGTGTCATGAGTAAAGGGCCGGCTGGCTTAACCATTAAAGGGTGCTGTAACCCCCAAAGTACACTCCAGTCCAAACCATAAAAAAAAATTATTTTCTGTTTGTGAATTGTGTGCGCAGTAGCCGCACGTGCATCAACAAAGTAGTGCCAAGCGTGCGCCTGTGTCATAAGTAAAGGGCCGGCTGGCTTGACCGTTAAAGGGTGCTGTAACCCCCAAAGTACACTCCAGTCCAAACCAAAAAAAAAAATATTTTCTGTGTTTGTGAATTGTGTGCGCTGTAGCCGCACGTGCATCAACAAAGTAGTGCCAAGCGTGCGCCTGTGTCATAAGTAAAGGGCCAGCTGGCTTGACCGTTAAAGGGTGCTGTAACCCCCAAAGTACACTCCAGTCCAAACCAAAAAAAAAAAGATTTTCTGTGTTTGTGAATTGTGTGCGCAGTAGCCGCACGTGCATCAACAAAGTAGTGCCAAGCGTGCGCCTGTGTGATAAGTAAAGGGCCGGCTGGCTTGATTGTTAAAGGGTGCTGTAACCCCCAAAGTACACTCCAGTCCAAACCAAAAAAAAAATTATTTTCTGTGTTTGTGAATTGTGTGCGCTGTAGCCGCACGTGCATCAACAAAGTAGTGCCAAGCGTGCGCCTGTGTCATAAGTAAAGGGCCAGCTGGCTTAACCATTAAAGGGTGCTGTAACCCCCAAAGTACACTCCAGTCCAAACCAAAAAAAAAATTATTTTCTGTGTTTGTGAATTGTGTGCGCAGTAGCCGCACGTGCATCAACAAAGTAGTGCCAAGCGTGCGCCTGTGTCATAAGTAAAGGGCCGGCTGGCTTGACCAATAAAGGGTGCTGTAACCCTCAAAGTACACTCCAGTCCAAACCAAAAAAAAAATTATTTTCTGTGTTTGTGAATTGTGTGCGCAGTAGCCGCACGTGCATCAACAAAGTAGTGCCAAGCGTGCGCCTGTGTCATAAGTAAAGGTCCGGCTTGCTTGACCGTTAAAGGGTGCTGTAACCCCTAAAGTACACTCCAGTCCAAACCAAAAAAATATATATTTTCTGTGTTTGTGAATTGTGTGCGCAGTAGCCGCACGTGCATCAACAAAGTAGTGCCAAGCGTGCGCCTGTGTCATAAGTAAAGGGCCGGCTGGCTTGACTGTTAATGGGTGCTGTAACCCCCAAAGTACACTCCAGTCCAAACCAAAAAAAAAATTATTTTCTGTGTTTGTGAATTGTGTGCGCAGTAGCCGCACGTGCATCAACAAAGTAGTGCCAAGCGTGCGCCTGTGTCATGAGTAAAGGGCTGGCTGGCTTAACCATTAAAGGGTGCTGTAACCCCCAAAGTACACTCCAGTCCAAACCAAAAAAAAAATTATTTTCTGTGTTTGTGAATTGTGTGCGCAGTAGCCGCACGTGCATCAACAAAGTAGTGGCAAGCGTGCGCCTGTGTCATAAGTAAAGGGCCGGCTGGCTTGACCGTTAAAGGGTGCTGTAACCCCCAAAGTACACTCCAGTCCAAACCAAAAAAAAAAATATTTTCTGTGTTTGTGAATTGTGTGCGCAGTAGCCGCACGTGCATCAGCAAAGTAGTGCCAAGCGTGCGCCTGTGTCATAAGTAAAGGGCCGGCTGGCTTGACCGTTAAAGGGTGCTGTAACCCCCAAAGTACACTCCTGTCCAAACCAAAAAAAAAAAGATTTTCTGTGTTTGTGAATTGTGTGCGCAGTAGCCGCACGTGCATCAACAAAGTAGTGCCAAGCGTGCGCCTGTGTGATAAGTAAAGGGCCGGCTGGCTTGACCGTTAAAGGGTGCTGTAACCCCCAAAGTACACTCCAGTCCAAACCAAAAAAAAATTATTTTCTGTGTTTGTGAATTGTGTGCGCTGTAGCCGCACGTGCATCAACAAAGTAGTGCCAAGCGTGCGCCTGTGTCATAAGTAAAGGGCCGGCTGGCTTGACCATTAAAGGGTGCTGTAACCCCCTAAGTACACTCCAGTCCAAACCAAAAAAAAAATTATTTTCTGTGTTTGTGAATTGTGTGTGCAGTAGCGGCACGTGCATCAACAAAGTAGTGGCAAGCGTGCGCCTGTGTCATAAGTAAAGGGCCGGCTGGCTTGACCATTAAAGGGTGCTGTAACCCCCAAAGTACACTCCAGTCCAAACCAAAAAAAAAAAATATTTTCTGTGTTTGTGAATTGTGTGCGCAGTAGCCGCACGTGCATCAACAAAGTAGTGCCAAGCGTGCGCCTGTGTCATAAGTAAAGGTCCGGCTGGCTTGTCCGTTAAAGGGTGCTGTAACCCCCAAAGTACACTCCAGTCCAAACCAAAAAAAAATTATATATTTTCTGTGTTTGTGAATTGTGTGCGCAGTAGCCGCACGTGCATCAACAAAGTAGTGCCAAGCGTGCGCCTGTGTCATAAGTAAAGGGCCGGCTGGCTTGACCGTTAAAGGGTGCTGTAACCCCCGAAAGTACACTCCAGTCCAAACCAAAAAAAAAATAATTTTCTGTGTTTGTGAATTGTGTGCGCAGTAGCCGCACGTGCATCAACAAAGTAGTGCCAAGCGTGCGCCTGTGTCATAAGTAAAGGTCCAGCTGGCTTGACCGTTAAAGGGTGCTGTAACCCCTAAAGTACACTCCAGTCCAAACCAAAAAAATATATATTTTCTGTGTTTGTGAATTGTGTGCGCAGTAGCCGCATGTGCATCAACAAAGTAGTGCCAAGCGTGCGCCTGTGTCATAAGTAAAGTGCCGGCTGGCTTGACCGTTAAAGGGTGCTGTAACCCCCAAAGTACACTCCAGTCCAAACCAAAAAAAAAATTATTTTCTGTGTTTGTGAATTGTGTGCGCAGTAGCCGCATGTGCATCAACAAAGTAGTGCCAAGCGTGCGCCTGTGTCATAAGTAAAGGGCCGGCTGGCTTGACCATTAAAGGGTGCTGTAACCCCCAAAGTACACTCCAGTCCAAACCAAAAAAAAAATTATTTTCTGTGTTTGTGAATTGTGTGCACAGTAGCCGCACGTGCATCAACAAAGTAGTGCCAAGCGTGCGCCTGTGTCATAAGTAAAGGTCCGGCTGGCTTGACCGTTAAAGGGTGCTGTAACCCCCAAAGTACACTCCAGTCCAAACCAAAAAAATATATATTTTCTGTGTTTGTGAATTGTGTGCGCAGTAGCCGCACGTGCATCAACAAAGTAGTGCCAAGCGTGCGCCTGTGTCATAAGTAAAGTGCCGGCTGGCTTGACCGTTAAAGGGTGCTGTAACCCCCAAAGTACACTCCAGTCCAAACCAAAAAAAAAATTATTTTCTGTGTTTGTGAATTGTGTGCGCAGTAGCCACACGTGCATCAACAAAGTAGTGCCAAGCGTGCGCCTGTGTCATGAGTAAATGGCAGGCTGGCTTGACCATTAAAGGGTCCTGTAACCCCCAAAGTACACTCCAGTCCAAACCAAAAAAAAAAATATTTTCTGTGTTTGTGAATTGTGTGCGCAGTAGCCGCACGTGCATCAACAAAGTAGTGCCAAGCGTGCGCCTGTGTCATAAGTAAAGGGCCGGCTGGCTTGACCGTTAAAGGGTGCTGTAACCCCCAAAGTACACTCCAGTCCAAACCAAAAAAAAATGATTTTCTGTGTTTGTGAATTGTGTGCGCAGTAGCCGCACGTGCATCAACAAAGTAGTGCCAAGCGTGCGCCTGTGTCATAAGTAAAGGGCCGGCTGGCTTGACCGTTAAAGGGTGCTGTAACCCCCAAAGTACACTCCAGTCCAAACCAAAAAAAAAAATATTTTCTGTGTTTGTGAATTGTGTGCGCAGTAGCCGCACGTGCATCAACAAAGTAGTGCCAAGCGTGCGCCTGTGTGATAAGTAAAGGGCCGGCTGGCTTGACCGTTAAAGGGTGCTGTAACCCCCAAAGTACACTCCAGTCCAAACCAAAAAAAAAATTATTTTCTGTGTTTGTGAATTGTGTGCGCTGTAGCCGCACGTGCATCAACAAAGTAGTGCCAAGCGTACGCCTGTGTCATAAGTAAAGGGCCGGCTGGCTTGACCATTAAAGGGTGCTGTAACCCCCAAAGTACACTCCAGTCCAAACCAAAAAAAAAATGATTTTCTGTGTTTGTGAATTGTGTGCGCAGTAGCCGCACGTGCATCAACAAAGTAGTGGCAAGCGTGCGCCTGTGTCATAAGTAAAGGGCCGGCTGGCTTGACCATTAAAGGGTGCTGTAACCCCCAAAGTACACTCCAGTCCAAACCAAAAAAAAAAAATATTTTCTGTGTTTGTGAATTGTGTGCGCAGTAGCCGCACGTGCATCAACAAAGTAGTGCAAAGCGTGAGCCTGTGTCATAAGTAAAGGTCCGGCTGGCTTGACCGTTAAAGGGTGCTGTAACCCCCAAAGTACACTCCAGTCCAAACCAAAAAATTATATATTTTCTGTGTTTGTGAATTGTGTGCGCAGTAGCCGCATGTGCATCAACAAAGTAGTGCCAAGCATGCGCCTGTGTCATAAGTAAAGGGCCGGCTGGCTTGACCATTAAAGGGTGCTGTAACCCTCAAAGTACACTCCAGTCCAAACCAAAAAAAAAATTATTTTCTGTGTTTGTGAATTGTGTGCGCAGTAGCCGCACGTGCATCAACAAAGTAGTGCCAAGCGTGCGCCTGTGTCATAAGTAAAGGTTCGGCTTGCTTGACCGTTAAAGGGTGCTGTAACCCCTAAAGTACACTCCAGTCCAAACCAAAAAAATATATATTTTCTGTGTTTGTGAATTGTGTGCGCAGTAGCCGCACGTGCATCAACAAAGTAGTGCCAAGCGTGCGCCTGTGTCATAAGTAAAGGGCCGGCTGGCTTGACCGTTAAAGGGTGCTGTAACCCCCAAAGTACACTCCAGTCCAAACCAAAAAAAAAATAATTTTCTGTGTTTGTGAATTGTGTGCGCAGTAGCCGCACGTGCATCAACAAAGTAGTGCCAAGCGTGCGCCTGTGTCATGAGTAAAGGGCCGGCTGGCTTAACCATTAAAGGGTGCTGTAACCCCCAAAGTACACTCCAGTCCAAACCAAAAAAAAAATTATTTTAGGTGTTTGTGAATTGTGTGCGCAGTAGCCGCACGTGCATCAACAAAGTAGTGCCAAGCGTGCGCCTGTGTCATAAGTAAAGGGCCGGCTGGCTTCACCGTTAAAGGGTGCTGTAACCCCCAAAGTACACTCCAGTCCAAACCAAAAAAAAAATATTTTCTGTGTTTGTGAATTGTGTGCGCAGTAGCCGCACATGCATCAACAAAGTAGTGCCATGCGTGCGCCTGTGTCATAAGTAAAGGGCCGGCTGGCTTGACCGTTAAAGGGTGCTGTAACCCCCAAAGTACACTCCAGTCTAAACCAAAAAAAAAAAGATTTTCTGTGTTTGTGAATTGTGTGCGCAGTAGCCGCACGTGCATCAACAAAGTAGTGCCAAGCGTGCGCCTGTGTCATAAGTAAAGGTCCGGCTTGCTTGACCATTAAAGGGTGCTGTAACCCCTAAAGTACACTCCAGTCCTAACCAAAAAAAAATATATTTTCTGTGTTTGTGAATTGTGTGCGCAGTAGCCGCACGTGCATCAACAAAGTAGTGCCAACCGTGCGCCTGTGTCATAAGTAAAGGGCCGGCTGGCTTGACCGTTAAAGGGTGCTGTAACCCCCAAAGTACACTCCAGTCCAAACCAAAAAAAAAATTATTTTCTGTGTTTGTGAATTGTGTGCGCAGTAGCCGCACGTGCATCAACAAAGTAGTGCCAAGCGTGCGCCTGTGACATGAGTAAAGGGCCGGCTGGCTTAACCATTAAAGGATGTGGTAACCCCCAAAGTACACTCCAGTCCAAACCATAAAAAAAAATTATTTTCTGTGTTTGTGAATTGTGTGCGCAGTAGCCGCACGTGCATCAACAAAGTAGTGCCAAGCGTGCGCCTGTGTCATAAGTAAAGGGCCGGCTGGCTTGACCGTTAAAGGGTGCTGTAACCCCCAAAGTACACTCCAGTCCAAACCAAAAAAATATATATTTTCTGTGTTTGTGAATTGTGTGCGCAGTAGCCGCACGTGCATCAACAAAGTAGTGCCAAGCGTTCGCCTGTGTCATAAGTAAAGAGCCGGCTGGCTTGACCGTTAAAGGGTGCTGTAACCCCCAAAGTACACTCCAGTCCAAACCAAAAAAAAAAAGATTTTCTGTGTTTGTGAATTGTGTGCGCAGTAGCCGCACGTGCATCAACAAAGTAGTGCCAAGCGTGCGCCTGTGTGATAAGTAAAGGGCCGGCTGGCTTGACCGTTAAAGGGTGCTGTAACCCCCAAAGTACACTCCAGTCCAAACCAAAAAAAAAATTATTTTCTGTGTTTGTGAATTGTGTGCGCTGTAGCCGCACGTGCATCAACAAAGTAGTGCCAAGCGTGCGCCTGTGTCATAAGTAAAGGGCCGGCTGGCTTGACCATTAAAGGGTGCTGTAACCCCCAAAGTACACTCCAGTCCAAACCAAAAAAAAAATTATTTTCTGTGTTTGTGAATTGTGTGCGCAGTAGCCGCACGTGCATCAACAAAGTAGTGCCAAGCGTGCGCCTGTGTCATAAGTAAAGGGCCGGCTGGCTTGACCATTAAAGGGTGCTGTAACCCCTAAAGTACACTCCAGTCCAAACCAAAAAAAATATATTTTCTGTGTTTGTGAATTGTGTGCGCAGTAGCCGCACGTGCATCAACAAAGTAGTGACAAGCGTGCGCCTGTGTCATAAGTAAAGGGCCGGCTGGCTTGACCGTTAAAGGGTGCTGTAACCCCCAAAGTACACTCCAGTCCAAACCAAAAAAAAAAAATATTTTCTGTGTTTGTGAATTGTGTGCGCAGTAGCCGCACGTGCATCAACAAAGTAGTGCCAAGCGTGCGCCTGTGTCATAAGTAAAGGTCCGGCTGGCTTGACCGTTAAAGGGTGCTGTAACCCCCAAAGTACACTCCAGTCCAAACCAAAAAAAAATTATATATTTTCTGTGTTTGTGAATTGTGTGCGCAGTAGCCGCACGTGCATCAACAAAGTAGTGCCAAGCGTGCGCCTGTGTCATAAGTAAAGGGCCGGCTGGCTTGACCGTTAAAGGGTGCTGTAACCCCCAAAGTACACTCCAGTCCAAACCAAAAAAAAAATTATTTTCTGTGTTTGTGAATTGTGTGCGCAGTAGCCGCACGTGCATCAACAAAGTAGTGCCAAGCGTGCGCCTGTGTCATGAGTAAAGGGCCGGCTGGCTTAACCATTAAAGGGTGCTGTAACCCCCAAAGTACACTCCAGTCCAAACCAAAAAAAAAATTATTTTCTGTGTTTGTGAATTGTGTGCGCAGTAGCCGCACGTGCATCAACAAAGTAGTGCCAAGCGTGCGCCTGTGTCATAAGTAAAGGGCCGGCTGGCTTGACCGTTAAAGGGTGCTGTAACCCCCAAAGTACACTCCAGTCCTAACCAAAAAAAAAAATATTTTCTGTGTTTGTGAATTGTGTGCGCAGTAGCCGCAAGTGCATCAACAAAGTAGTGCCAAGCGTGCGCCTGTGTCATAAGTAAAGGGCCGGCTGGCTTGACCGTTAAAGGGTGCTGTAACCCCCAAAGTACACTCCAGTCCAAACCAAAAAAAAAAAGATTTTCTGTGTTTGTGAATTGTGTGCGCAGTAGCCGCACGTGCATCAACAAAGTAGTGCCAAGCGTGCGCCTGTGTGATAAGTAAAGGGCCGGCTGGCTTGACCGTTAAAGGGTGCTGTAACCCCCAAAGTACACTCCAGTCCAAACCAAAAAAAAATTATTTTCTGTGTTTGTGAATTGTGTGCGCTGTAGCCGCACGTGCATCAACAAAGTAGTGCCAAGCGTGCGCCTGTGTCATAAGTAAAGGTCCGGCTGGCTTGACCGTTAAAGGGTGCTGTAACCCCCAAAGTACACTCCAATCCAAACCAAAAAAAAATTATATATTTTCTGTGTTTGTGAATTGTGTGCGCAGTAGCCGCACGTGCATCAACAAAGTAGTGCCAAGCGTGCGCCTGTGTCATAAGTAAAGGGCCGGCTGGCTTGACCGTTAAAGGGTGCTGTAACCCCCGAAAGTACACTCCAGTCCAAACCAAAAAAAAAATAATTTTCTGTGTTTGTGAATTGTGTGCGCAGTAGCCGCACGTGCATCAACAAAGTAGTGCCAAGCGTGCGCCTGTGTCATAAGTAAAGGTCCAGCTGGCTTGACTGTTAAAGGGTGCTGTAACCCCTAAAGTACACTCCAGTCCAAACCAAAAAAATATATATTTTCTGTGTTTGTGAATTGTGTGCGCAGTAGCCGCACGTGCATCAACAAAGTAGTGCCAAGCGTGCGCCTGTGTCATAAGTAAAGTGCCGGCTGGCTTGACCGTTAAAGGGTGCTGTAACCCCCAAAGTACACTCCAGTCCAAACCAAAAAAAAAAATTATTTTCTGTGTTTGTGAATTGTGTGCGCAGTAGCCGCATGTGCATCAACAAAGTAGTGCCAAGCGTGCGCCTGTGTCATAAGTAAAGGGCCGGCTGGCTTGACCATTAAAGGGTGCTGTAACCCCCAAAGTACACTCCAGTCCAAACCAAAAAAAAAATGATTTTCTGTGTTTGTGAATTGTGTGCGCAGTAGCCGCACGTGCATCAACAAAGTAGTGCCAAGCGTGCGCCTGTGTCATAAGTAAAGGTCTGGCTGGCTTGACCGTTAAAGGGTGCTGTAACCCCCAAAGTACACTCCAGTCCAAACCAAAAAAATATATATTTTCTGTGTTTGTGAATTGTGTGCGCAGTAGCCGCACGTGCATCAACAAAGTAGTGCCAAGCGTGCGCCTGTGTCATAAGTAAAGTGGCGGCTGGCTTGACCGTTAAAGGGTGCTGTAACCCCCAAAGTACACTCCAGTCCAAACCAAAAAAAAAAATATTTTCTGTGTTTGTGAATTGTGTGCGCAGTAGCCACACGTGCATCAACAAAGTAGTGCCAAGCGTGCGCCTGTGTCATCAGTAAAGGGCAGGCTGGCTTGACCAGTAAAGGGTCCTGTAACCCCCAAAGTACACTCCAGTCCAAACCCAAAAAAAAAATATTTTCTGTGTTTGTGAATTGTGTGCGCAGTAGCCGCACGTGCATCAACAAAGTAGTGCCAAGCGTGCGCCTGTGTCATAAGTAAAGGGCCGGCTGGCTTGACCGTTAAAGGGTGCTGTAACCCCCAAAGTACACTCCAGTCCAAACCAAAAAAAAATGATTTTCTGTGTTTGTGAATTGTGTGCGCAGTAGCCGCACGTGCATCAACAAAGTAGTGCCAAGCGTGCGCCTGTGTGATAAGTAAAGGGCCGGCTGGCTTGACCGTTAAAGGGTGCTGTAACCCCCAAAGTACACTCCAGTCCAAACAAAAAAAAAAATTATTTTCTGTGTTTGTGAATTGTGTGCGCTGTAGCCGCACGTGCATCAACAAAGTAGTGCCAAGCGTACGCCTGTGTCATAAGTAAAGGGCCGGCTGGCTTGACCATTAAAGGGTGCTGTAACCCCCAAAGTACACTCCAGACCAAACCAAAAAAAAAATTATTTTCTGTGTTTGTGAATTGTGTGCGCAGTAGCAGCACGTGCATCAACAAAGTAGTGGCAAGCGTGCGCCTGTGTCATAAGTAAAGGGCCGGCTGGCTTGAACATTAAAGGGTGCTGTAACCCCCAAAGTACACTCCAGTCCAAACCAAAAAAAAAATTATTTTCTGTGTTTGTGAATTGTGTGCGCAGTAGCCGCACGTGCATCAACAAAGTAGTGCCAAGCGTGCGCCTGTGTCATAAGTAAAGGTCCGGCTGGCTTGACCATTAAAGGGTGCTGTAACCCTCAAAGTACACTCCAGTCCAAACCAAAAAAAAAATTATTTTCTGTGTTTGTGAATTTTGTGCGCAGTAGCCGCACGTGCATCAACAAAGTAGTGCCAAGCGTGCGCCTGTGTCATAAGTAAAGGTCTGGCTTGCTTGACCGTTAAAGGGTGCTGTAACCCCTAAAGTACACTCCAGTCCAAACCAAAAAAAAATATATTTTCTGTGTTTGTGAATTGTGTGCGCAGTAGCCGCACGTGCATCAACAAAGTAGTGCCAAGCGTGCGCCTGTGTCATAAGTAAAGGTCCGGCTGGCTTGACCGTTAAAGGGTGCTGTAACCCCCAAAGTACACTCCAGTCCAAACCAAAAAAAAAATAATTTTCTGTGTTTGTGAATTGTGTGCGCAGTAGCCGCACGTGCATCAACAAAGTAGTGCCAAGCGTGCGCCTGTGTCATAAGTAAAGTGCCGGCTGGCTTGACCGTTAAAGGGTGCTGTAACCCCCAAAGTACACTCCAGTCCAAACCAAAAAAAAAATTATTTTCTGTGTTTGTGAATTGTGTGCGCAGTAGCCGCACGTGCATCAACAAAGTAGTGCCAAGCGTGCGCCTGTGTCATAAGTAAAGGTCCGGCTGGCTTGACCGTTAAAGGGTGCTGTAACCCCCAAAGTACACTCCAGTCCAAACCAAAAAAATATATATTTTCTGTGTTTGTGAATTGTGTGCGCAGTAGCCGCACGTGCATCAACAAAGTAGTGCCAAGCGTGCGCCTGTGTCATAAGTAAAGTGGCGGCTGGCTTGACCGTTAAAGGGTGCTGTAACCCCCAAAGTACACTCCAGTCCAAACCAAAAAAAAAATTATTTTCTGTGTTTGTGAATTGTGTGCGCAGTAGCCACACGTGCATCAACAAAGTAGTGCCAAGCGTGCGCCTGTGTCATGAGTAAAGGGCAGGCTGGCTTGACCAGTAAAGGGTCCTGTAACCCCCAAAGTACACTCCAGTCCAAACCAAAAAAAAAAATATTTTCTGTGTTTGTGAATTGTGTGCGCAGTAGCCGCACGTGCATCAACAAAGTAGTGCCAAGCGTGCGCCTGTGTCATAAGTAAAGGGCCGGCTGGCTTGACCGTTAAAGGGTGCTGTAACCCCCAAAGTACACTCCAGTCCAAACCAAAAAAAAATGATTTTCTGTGTTTGTGAATTGTGTGCGCAGTAGCCGCACGTGCATCAACAAAGTAGTGCCAAGCGTGCGCCTGTGTGATAAGTAAAGGGCCGGCTGGCTTGACCGTTAAAGGGTGCTGTAACCCCCAAAGTACACTCCAGTCCAAACAAAAAAAAAAATTATTTTCTGTGTTTGTGAATTGTGTGCGCTGTAGCCGCACGTGCATCAACAAAGTAGTGCCAAGCGTACGCCTGTGTCATAAGTAAAGGGCCGGCTGGCTTGACCATTAAAGGGTGCTGTAACCCCCAAAGTACACTCCAGTCCAAACCAAAAAAAAAATTATTTTCTGTGTTTGTGAATTGTGTGCGCAGTAGCCGCACGTGCATCAACAAAGTAGTGGCAAGCGTGCGCCTGTGTCATAAGTAAAGGGCCGGCTGGCTTGACCATTAAAGGGTGCTGTAACCCCCAAAGTACACTCCAGTCCAAACCAAAAAAAAAATTATTTTCTGTGTTTGTGAATTGTGTGCGCAGTAGCCGCACGTGCATCAACAAAGTAGTGCCAAGCGTGCACCTGTGTCATAAGTAAAGGTCCGGCTGGCTTGACCATTAAAGGGTGCTGTAACCCTCAAAGTACACTCCAGTCCAAACCAAAAAAAAAATTATTTTCTGTGTTTGTGAATTGTGTGCGCAGTAGCCGCACGTGCATCAACAAAGTAGTGCCAAGCGTGCGCCTGTGTCATAAGTAAAGGTCCGGCTGGCTTGACCGTTAAAGGGTGCTGTAACCCCCAAAGTACACTCCAGTCCAAACCAAAAAAAAAATTATTTTCTGTGTTTGTGAATTGTGTGCGCAGTAGCCGCACGTGCATCAACAAAGTAGTGCCAAGCGTGCGCCTGTGTCATGAGTAAAGGGCCGGCTGGCTTAACCATTAAAGGGTGCTGTAACCCCCAAAGTACACTCCAGTCCAAACCAAAAAAAAACTTATTTTAGGTGTTTGTGAATTGTGTGCGCAGTAGCCGCACGTGCATCAACAAAGTAGTGCCAAGCGTGCGCCTGTGTCATAAGTAAAGGTCCGGCTGGCTTGACCGTTAAAGGGTGCTGTAACCCCCAAAGTACACTCCAGTCCAAACCAAAAAAAAAAATATTTTCTGTGTTTGTGAATTGTGTGCGCAGTAGCCTCACGTGCATCAACAAAGTAGTGCCAAGCGTGCGCCTGTGTCATAAGTAAAGGGCCGGCTGGCTTGACCGTTAAAGGGTGCTGTAACCCCCAAAGTACACTCCAGTCCAAACCAAAAAAAAAAAGATTTTCTGTGTTTGTGAATTGTGTGCGCAGTAGCCGCACGTGCATCAACAAAGTAGTGCCAAGCGTGCGCCTGTGTCATAAGTAAAGGGCCGGCTGGCTTGACCGTTAAAGGGTGCTGTAACCCCCAAAGTACACTCCAGTGCAAACCAAAAAAAAATTATTTTCTGTGTTTGTGAATTGTGTGCGCAGTAGCCGCACGTGCATCAACAAAGTAGTGCCAAGCGTGCGCCTGTGTCATAAGTAAAGGGCCGGCTGGCTTGACCGTTAAAGGGTGCTGTAACCCCCAAAGTACTCTCCAGTCCAAACCAAAAAAAAAAATATTTTCTGTGTTTGTGAATTGTGTGCGCAGTAGCCGCACGTGCATCAACAAAGTAGTGCCAAGCGTGCGCCTGTGTGATAAGTAAAGGGCCGGCTGGCTTGACCGTTAAAGGGTGCTGTAACCCCCAAAGTACACTCCAGTCCAAACCAAAAAAAAAAAATATTTTCTGTGTTTGTGAATTGTGTGCGCAGTAGCTGCACGTGCATCAACAAAGTAGTGCCAAGCGTGAGCCTGTGTCATAAGTAAAGGTCCGGCTGGCTTGACCATTAAAGGGTGCTGTAACCCTCAAAGTACACTCCAGTCCAAACCAAAAAAAAATTATTTTCTGTGTTTGTGAATTGTGTGCGCAGTAGCCGCACGTGCATCAACAAAGTAGTGCCAAGCGTGCGCCTGTGTCATAAGTAAAGGTCCGGCTTGCTTGACCGTTAAAGGGTGCTGTAACCCCTAAAGTACACTCCAGTCCAAACCAAAAAAATATATATTTTCTGTGTTTGTGAATTGTGTGCGCAGTAGCCGCACGTGCATCAACAAAGTAGTGCCAAGCGTGCGCCTGTGTCATAAGTAAAGGGCCGGCTGGCTTGACCATTAAAGGGTGCTGTAACCCCCAAAGTACACTCCAGTCCAAACCAAAAAAAATATATATTTTCTGTGTTTGTGAATTGTGTGCGCAGTAGCCGCACGTGCATCAACAAAGTAGTGCCAAGCGTGCGCCTGTGTCATAAGTAAAGGTCCGGCTGGCTTGACCGTTAAAGGGTGCTGTAACCCCCAAAGTACACTCCAGTCCAAACCAAAAAATTATATATTTTCTGTGTTTGTGAATTGTGTGCGCAGTAGCCGCACGTGCATCAACAAAGTAGTGCCAAGCGTGCGCCTGTGTCATAAGTAAAGGGCCGGCTGGCTTGACCATTAAAGGGTGCTGTAACCCTCAAAGTACACTCCAGTCCAAACCAAAAAAAAAATTAACTTCTGTGTTTGTGAATTGTGTGCGCAGTAGCCGCACGTGCATCAACAAAGTAGTGCCAAGCGTGCGCCTGTGTCATAAGTAAAGGTCCGGCTTGCTTGACCGTTAAAGGGTGCTGTAACCCCTAAAGTACACTCCAGTCCAAACCAAAAAAATATATATTTTCTGTGTTTGTGAATTGTGTGCGCAGTAGCCGCACGTGCATCAACAAAGTAGTGCCAAGCATGCACCTGTGTCATAAGTAAAGGGCCGGCTGGCTTGACCGTTAAAGGGTGCTGTAACCCCCAAAGTACACTCCAGTCCAAACCAAAAAAAAAATTATTTTCTGTGTTTGTGAATTGTGTGCGCAGTAGCCGCACGTGCATCAACAAAGTAGTGCCAAGCGTGCGCCTGTGTCATGAGTAAAGGGCCGGCTGGCTTAACCATTAAAGGGTGCTGTAACCCCCAAAGTACACTCCAGTCCAAACCAAAAAAAAAATTATTTTAGGTGTTTGTGAATTGTGTGCGCAGTAGCCGCACGTGCATCAACAAAGTAGTGCCAAGCGTGCGCCTGTGTCATAAGTAAAGGTCCGGCTGGCTTGACCGTTAAAGGGTGCTGTAACCCCCAAAGTACACTCCAGTCCAAAAGAAAAAAAAAAAATATTTTCTGTGTTTGTGAATTGTGTGCGCAGTAGCCGCACGTGCATCAACAAAGTAGTGAGAAGCGTGCGCCTGTGTCATAAGTAAAGGGCCGGCTGGCTTGACCGTTAAAGGGTGCTGTAACCCCCAAAGTACACTCCAGTGCAAACCAAAAAAAAAAAGATTTTCTGTGTTTGTGAATTGTGTGCGCAGTAGCCGCACGTGCATCAACAAAGTAGTGCCAAGCGTGCGCCTGTGTCATAAGTAAAGGTCCGGCTGGCTTGACCGTTAAAGGCTGCTGTAACCCCCAAAGTACACTCCAGTCCAAACCAAAAAAATATATATTTTCTGTGTTTGTGAATTGTGTGCGCAGTAGCCGCACGTGCATCAACAAAGTAGTGCCAAGCGTGCGCCTGTGTCATAAGTAAAGGGCCGGCTGGCTTGACCATTAAAGGGTGCTGTAATCCCCAAAGTACACTCCTGTCCAAACCAAAAAAAAAAGAATTTTCTGTGTTTGTGAATTGTGTGCGCAGTAGCCGCACGTGCATCAACAAAGTAGTGCCAAGCGTGCGCCTGTGTCATAAGTAAAGGGCCGGCTGGCTTGACCGTTAAAGGGTGCTGTAACCCCTAAAATACACTCCAGTCCAAACCAAAAAAATATATATTTTCTGTGTTTGTGAATTGTGTGCGCAGTAGCCGCACGTGCATCAACAAAGTAGTGCCAAGCGTGCGCCTGTGTCATAAGTAAAGTGCCGGCTGGCTTGACCGTGAAAGGGTGCTGTAACCCCCAAAGTACACTCCAGTCCAAACCAAAAAAAAAATTATTTTCTGTGTTTGTGAATTGTGTGCGCAGTAGCCGCACGTGCATCAACAAAGTAGTGCCAAGCGTGCGCCTGTGTCATGAGTAAGGGGCCGGCTGGCTTGACCGTTAAAGGGTGCTGTAACCCCCAAAGTACACTCCAGTCCAAACAAAAAAAAAAATTATTTTCTGTGTTTGTGAATTGTGTGCGCTGTAGCCGCACGTGCATCAACAAAGTAGTGCCAAGCGTACGCCTGTGTCATAAGTAAAGGGCCGGCTGGCTTGACCATTAAAGGGTGCTGTAACCCCCAAAGTACACTCCAGACCAAACCAAAAAAAAAATTATTTTCTGTGTTTGTGAATTGTGTGCGCAGTAGCCGCACGTGCATCAACAAAGTAGTGGCAAGCGTGCGCCTGTGTCATAAGTAAAGGGCCGGCTGGCTTAACCATTAAAGGGTGCTGTAACCCCCAAAGTACACTCCAGTCCAAACCAAAAAAAAAATTATTTTCTGTGTTTGTGAATTGTGTGCGCAGTAGCCGCACGTGCATCAACAAAGTAGTGCCAAGCGTGCGCCTGTGTCATAAGTAAAGGTCCGGCTGGCTTGACCATTAAAGGGTGCTGTAACCCTCAAAGTACACTCCAGTCCAAACCAAAAAAAAAATTATTTTCTGTGTTTGTGAATTGTGTGCGCAGTAGCCGCACGTGCATCAACAAAGTAGTGCCAAGCGTGCGCCTGTGTCATAAGTAAAGGTCCGGCTTGCTTGACCGTTAAAGGGTGCTGTAACCCCTAAAGTACACTCCAGTCCAAACCAAAAAAAAATATATTTTCTGTGTTTGTGAATTGTGTGCGCAGTAGCCGCACGTGCATCAACAAAGTAGTGCCAAGCGTGCGCCTGTGTCATAAGTAAAGGTCCGGCTGGCTTGACCATTAAAGGGTGCTGTAACCCCCAAAGTACACTCCAGTCCAAACCAAAAAAAAAATTATTTTCTGTGTTTGTGAATTGTGTGCGCAGTAGCCGCACGTGCATCAACAAAGTAGTGCCAAGCGTGCGCCTGTGTCATAAGTAAAGTGCCGGCTGGCTTGACCGTTAAAGGGTGCTGTAACCCCCAAAGTACACTCCAGTCCAAACCAAAAAAAAAATTATTTTCTGTGTTTGTGAATTGTGTGCGCAGTAGCCACACGTGCATCAACAAAGTAGTGCCAAGCGTGCGCCTGTGTCATGAGTAAAGGGCAGGCTGGCTTGACCAGTAAAGGGTCCTGTAACCCCCAAAGTACACTCCAGTCCAAACCAAAAAAAAAAATATTTTCTGTGTTTGTGAATTGTGTGCGCAGTAGCCGCACGTGCATCAACAAAGTAGTGCCAAGCGTGCGCCTGTGTCATAAGTAAAGGGCCGGCTGGCTTGACCGTTAAAGGGTGCTGTAACCCCCAAAGTACACTCCAGTCCAAACCAAAAAAAAATGATTTTCTGTGTTTGTGAATTGTGTGCGCAGTAGCCGCACGTGCATCAACAAAGTAGTGCCAAGCGTGCGCCTGTGTGATAAGTAAAGGGCCGGCTGGCTTGACTGTTAAAGGGTGCTGTAACCCCCAAAGTACACTCCAGTCCAAACAAAAAAAAAAATTATTTTCTGTGTTTGTGAATTGTGTGCGCTGTAGCCGCACGTGCATCAACAAAGTAGTGCCAAGCGTACGCCTGTGTCATAAGTAAAGGGCCGGCTGGCTTGACCATTAAAGGGTGCTGTAACCCCCAAAGTACACTCCAGTCCAAACCAAAAAAAAAATTATTTTCTGTGTTTGTGAATTGTGTGCGCAGTAGCCGCACGTGCATCATCAAAGTAGTGGCAAGCGTGCGCCTGTGTCATAAGTAAAGGGCCGGCTGGCTTGACCATTAAAGGGTGCTGTAACCCCCAAAGTACACTCCAGTCCAAACCAAAAAAAAAATTATTTTCTGTGTTTGTGAATTGTGTGCGCAGTAGCCGCACGTGCATCAACAAAGTAGTGCCAAGCGTGCGCCTGTGTCATAAGTAAAGGTCCGGCTTGCTTGACCGTTAAAGGGTGCTGTAACCCCTAAAGTACACTCCAGTCCAAACCAAAAAAAAATATATTTTCTGTGTTTGTGAATTGTGTGCGCAGTAGCCGCACGTGCATCAACAAAGTAGTGCCAAGCGTGCGCCTGTGTCATAAGTAAAGGTCCGGCTTGCTTGACCGTTAAAGGGTGCTGTAACCCCCAAAGTACACTCCAGTCCAAACCAAAAAAAAAATTATTTTCTGTGTTTGTGAATTGTGTGCGCAGTAGCCGCACGTGCATCAACAAAGTAGTGCCAAGCGTGCGCCTGTGTCATGTGTAAAGGGCCGGCTGGCTTAACCATTAAAGGGTG
Source organism: Taudactylus pleione (assembly GCA_031769625.1). Taxonomy (NCBI): domain Eukaryota; kingdom Metazoa; phylum Chordata; class Amphibia; order Anura; family Myobatrachidae; genus Taudactylus; species Taudactylus pleione. Next base: position 64,405,928 of record JAUIMM010000200.1, on the reverse strand, counting down.
CTGTAACCCCCAAAGTACACTCCAGTCCAAACCAAAAAAAAACTTATTTTAGGTGTTTGTGAATTGTGTGCGCAGTAGCCGCACGTGCATCAACAAAGTAGTGCCAAGCGTGCGCCTGTGTCATAAGTAAAGGTCCGGCTGGCTTGACCGTTAAAGGGTGCTGTAACCCCCAAAGTACACTCCAGTCCAAACCAAAAAAAAATTATTTTCTGTGTTTGTGAATTGTGTGCGCAGTAGCCGCACGTGCATCAACAAAGTAGTGCCAAGCGTGCGCCTGTGTCATAAGTAAAGGTCCGGCTTGCTTGACCGTTAAAGGGTGCTGTAACCCCTAAAGTACACTCCAGTCCAAACCAAAAAAATATATATTTTCTGTGTTTGTGAATTGTGTGCGCAGTAGCCGCACGTGCATCAACAAAGTAGTGCCAAGCGTGCGCCTGTGTCATAAGTAAAGGGCCGGCTGGCTTGACCATTAAAGGGTGCTGTAACCCCCAAAGTACACTCCAGTCCAAACCAAAAAAAATATATATTTTCTGTGTTTGTGAATTGTGTGCGCAGTAGCCGCACGTGCATCAACAAAGTAGTGCCAAGCGTGCGCCTGTGTCATAAGTAAAGGTCCGGCTGGCTTGACCGTTAAAGGGTGCTGTAACCCCCAAAGTACACTCCAGTCCAAACCAAAAAATTATATATTTTCTGTGTTTGTGAATTGTGTGCGCAGTAGCCGCACGTGCATCAACAAAGTAGTGCCAAGCGTGCGCCTGTGTCATAAGTAAAGGGCCGGCTGGCTTGACCATTAAAGGGTGCTGTAACCCTCAAAGTACACTCCAGTCCAAACCAAAAAAAAAATTAACTTCTGTGTTTGTGAATTGTGTGCGCAGTAGCCGCACGTGCATCAACAAAGTAGTGCCAAGCGTGCGCCTGTGTCATAAGTAAAGGTCCGGCTTGCTTGACCGTTAAAGGGTGCTGTAACCCCTAAAGTACACTCCAGTCCAAACCAAAAAAATATATATTTTCTGTGTTTGTGAATTGTGTGCGCAGTAGCCGCACGTGCATCAACAAAGTAGTGCCAAGCATGCACCTGTGTCATAAGTAAAGGGCCGGCTGGCTTGACCGTTAAAGGGTGCTGTAACCCCCAAAGTACACTCCAGTCCAAACCAAAAAAAAAATTATTTTCTGTGTTTGTGAATTGTGTGCGCAGTAGCCGCACGTGCATCAACAAAGTAGTGCCAAGCGTGCGCCTGTGTCATGAGTAAAGGGCCGGCTGGCTTAACCATTAAAGGGTGCTGTAACCCCCAAAGTACACTCCAGTCCAAACCAAAAAAAAAATTATTTTAGGTGTTTGTGAATTGTGTGCGCAGTAGCCGCACGTGCATCAACAAAGTAGTGCCAAGCGTGCGCCTGTGTCATAAGTAAAGGTCCGGCTGGCTTGACCGTTAAAGGGTGCTGTAACCCCCAAAGTACACTCCAGTCCAAACCAAAAAAAAAAATATTTTCTGTGTTTGTGAATTGTGTGCGCAGTAGCCGCACGTGCATCAACAAAGTAGTGCCAAGCGTGCGCCTGTGTCATAAGTAAAGGTCCGGCTGGCTTGACCGTTAAAGGCTGCTGTAACCCCCAAAGTACACTCCAGTCCAAACCAAAAAAATATATATTTTCTGTGTTTGTGAATTGTGTGCGCAGTAGCCGCACGTGCATCAACAAAGTAATGCCAAGCGTGCGCCTGTGTCATAAGTAAAGGGCCGGCTGGCTTGACCGTTAAAGGGTGCTGTAATCCCCAAAGTACACTCCTGTCCAAACCAAAAAAAAAAGAATTTTCTGTGTTTGTGAATTGTGTGCGCAGTAGCCGCACGTGCATCAACAAAGTAGTGCCAAGCGTGCGCCTGTGTCATAAGTAAAGGGCCGGCTGGCTTGACCGTTAAAGGGTGCTGTAACCCCTAAAATACACTCCAGTCCAAACCAAAAAAATATATATTTTCTGTGTTTGTGAATTGTGTGCGCAGTAGCCGCACGTGCATCAACAAAGTAGTGCCAAGCGTGCGCCTGTGTCATAAGTAAAGTGCCGGCTGGCTTGACCGTGAAAGGGTGCTGTAACCCCCAAAGTACACTCCAGTCCAAACCAAAAAAAAAATTATTTTCTGTGTTTGTGAATTGTGTGCGCAGTAGCCGCACGTGCATCAACAAAGTAGTGCCAAGCGTGCGCCTGTGTCATGAGTAAGGGGCCGGCTGGCTTGACCGTTAAAGGGTGCTGTAACCCCCAAAGTACACTCCAGTCCAAACAAAAAAAAAAATTATTTTCTGTGTTTGTGAATTGTGTGCGCTGTAGCCGCACGTGCATCAACAAAGTAGTGCCAAGCGTACGCCTGTGTCATAAGTAAAGGGCCGGCTGGCTTGACCATTAAAGGGTGCTGTAACCCCCAAAGTACACTCCAGACCAAACCAAAAAAAAAATTATTTTCTGTGTTTGTGAATTGTGTGCGCAGTAGCCGCACGTGCATCAACAAAGTAGTGGCAAGCGTGCGCCTGTGTCATAAGTAAAGGGCCGGCTGGCTTAACCATTAAAGGGTGCTGTAACCCCCAAAGTACACTCCAGTCCAAACCAAAAAAAAAATTATTTTCTGTGTTTGTGAATTGTGTGCGCAGTAGCCGCACGTGCATCAACAAAGTAGTGCCAAGCGTGCGCCTGTGTCATAAGTAAAGGTCCGGCTGGCTTGACCATTAAAGGGTGCTGTAACCCTCAAAGTACACTCCAGTCCAAACCAAAAAAAAAATTATTTTCTGTGTTTGTGAATTGTGTGCGCAGTAGCCGCACGTGCATCAACAAAGTAGTGCCAAGCGTGCGCCTGTGTCATAAGTAAAGGTCCGGCTTGCTTGACCGTTAAAGGGTGCTGTAACCCCTAAAGTACACTCCAGTCCAAACCAAAAAAAAATATATTTTCTGTGTTTGTGAATTGTGTGCGCAGTAGCCGCACGTGCATCAACAAAGTAGTGCCAAGCGTGCGCCTGTGTCATAAGTAAAGGTCCGGCTGGCTTGACCATTAAAGGGTGCTGTAACCCCCAAAGTACACTCCAGTCCAAACCAAAAAAAAAATTATTTTCTGTGTTTGTGAATTGTGTGCGCAGTAGCCGCACGTGCATCAACAAAGTAGTGCCAAGCGTGCGCCTGTGTCATAAGTAAAGTGCCGGCTGGCTTGACCGTTAAAGGGTGCTGTAACCCCCAAAGTACACTCCAGTCCAAACCAAAAAAAAAATTATTTTCTGTGTTTGTGAATTGTGTGCGCAGTAGCCACACGTGCATCAACAAAGTAGTGCCAAGCGTGCGCCTGTGTCATGAGTAAAGGGCAGGCTGGCTTGACCAGTAAAGGGTCCTGTAACCCCCAAAGTACACTCCAGTCCAAACCAAAAAAAAAATTATTTTCTGTGTTTGTGAATTGTGTGCGCAGTAGCCGCACGTGCATCAACAAAGTAGTGCCAAGCGTGCGCCTGTGTCATAAGTAAAGGGCCGGCTGGCTTGACCGTTAAAGGGTGCTGTAACCCCCAAAGTACACTCCAGTCCAAACCAAAAAAAAATGATTTTCTGTGTTTGTGAATTGTGTGCGCAGTAGCCGCACGTGCATCAACAAAGTAGTGCCAAGCGTGCGCCTGTGTGATAAGTAAAGGGCCGGCTGGCTTGACTGTTAAAGGGTGCTGTAACCCCCAAAGTACACTCCAGTCCAAACAAAAAAAAAAATTATTTTCTGTGTTTGTGAATTGTGTGCGCTGTAGCCGCACGTGCATCAACAAAGTAGTGCCAAGCGCACGCCTGTGTCATAAGTAAAGGGCCGGCTGGCTTGACCATTAAAGGGTGCTGTAACCCCCAAAGTACACTCCAGTCCAAACCAAAAAAAAAATTATTTTCTGTGTTTGTGAATTGTGTGCGCAGTAGCCGCACGTGCATCAACAAAGTAGTGGCAAGCGTGCGCCTGTGTCATAAGTAAAGGGCCGGCTGGCTTGACCATTAAAGGGTGCTGTAACCCCCAAAGTACACTCCAGTCCAAACCAAAAAAAAAATTATTTTCTGTGTTTGTGAATTGTGTGCGCAGTAGCCGCACGTGCATCAACAAAGTAGTGCCAAGCGTGCGCCTGTGTCATAAGTAAAGGTCCGGCTTGCTTGACCGTTAAAGGGTGCTGTAACCCCTAAAGTACACTCCAGTCCAAACCAAAAAAATATATATTTTCTGTGTTTGTGAATTGTGTGCGCAGTAGCCGCACGTGCATCAACAAAGTAGTGCCAAGCGTGCGCCTGTGTCATAAGTAAAGGTCCGGCTTGCTTGACCGTTAAAGGGTGCTGTAACCCCCAAAGTACACTCCAGTCCAAACCAAAAAAAAAATTATTTTCTGTGTTTGTGAATTGTGTGCGCAGTAGCCGCACGTGCATCAACAAAGTAGTGCCAAGCGTGCGCCTGTGTCATGTGTAAAGGGCCGGCTGGCTTAACCATTAAAGGGTGCTGTAACCCCCAAAGTACACTCCAGTCCAAACCAAAAAAAAACTTATTTTAGGTGTTTGTGAATTGTGTGCGCAGTAGCCGCACGTGCATCAACAAAGTAGTGCCAAGCGTGCGCCTGTGTCATAAGTAAAGGTCCGGCTGGCTTGACCGTTAAATGGTGCTGTAACCCCCAAAGTACACTCCAGTCCAAACCAAAAAAAAAAATATTTTCTGTGTTTGTGAATTGTGTGCGCAGTAGCCGCACGTGCATCAACAAAGTAGTGCCAAGCGTGCGCCTGTGTCATAAGTAAAGGGCCGGCTGGCTTGACCGTTAAAGGGTGCTGTAACCCCCAAAGTACACTCCAGTCCAAACCAAAAAAAAAAAGATTTTCTGTGTTTGTGAATTGTGTGCGCAGTAGCCGCACGTGCATCAACAAAGTAGTGGCAAGCGTGCGCCTGTGTCATAAGTAAAGGGCCGGCTGGCTTGACCATTAAAGGGTGCTGTAACCCCCAAAGTACACTCCAGTCCAAACCAAAAAAAAAAATATTTTCTGTGTTTCTGAATTGTGTGCGCAGTAGCCGCACGTGCATCAACAAAGTAGTGCCAAGCGTGCGCCTGTGTCATAAGTAAAGGGCCGGCTGGCTTGATTGTTAAAGGGTGCTGTAACCCCCGAAAGTACACTCCAGTCCAAACCAAAAAAAAAATTATTTTCTGTGTTTGTGAATTGTGTGCGCAGTAGCCGCACGTGCATCAACAAAGTAGTGCCAAGCGTGCGCCTGTGTCATAAGTAAAGTGCCGGCTGGCTTGACCGTTAAAGGGTGCTGTAACCCCCAAAGTATACTCCAGTCCAAACCAAAAAAAAAATTATTTTCTGTGTTTGTGAATTGTGTGCGCAGTAGCCACACGTGCATCAACAAAGTAGTGCCAAGCGTGCGCCTGTGTCATGAGTAAAGGGCAGGCTGGCTTGACCATTAAAGGGTCCTGTAACCCCCAAAGTACACTCCAGTCCAAACCAAAAAAAAATATATTTTCTGTGTTTGTGAATTGTGTGCGCAGTAGCCTCACGTGCATCAACAAAGTAGTGCCAAGCGTGCGCCTGTGTCATAAGTAAAGGGCCGGCTGGCTTGACCGTTAAAGGGTGCTGTAACCCCCAAAGTACACTCCAGTCCAAACCAAAAAAAAATGATTTTCTGTGTTTGTGAATTGTGTGCGCAGTAGCCGCACGTGCATCAACAAAGTAGTGCCAAGCGTGCGCCTGTGTCATAAGTAAAGGGCCGGCTGGCTTGACCGTTAAAGGGTGCTGTAACCCCCAAAGTACTCTCCAGTCCAAACCAAAAAAAAAAATATTTTCTGTGTTTGTGAATTGTGTGCGCAGTAGCCACACGTGCATCAACAAAGTAGTGCCAAGCGTGCGCCTGTGTGATAAGTAAAGGGCCGGCTGGCTTGACCGTTAAAGGGTGCTGTAACCCCCAAAGTACACTCCAGTCCAAACCAAAAAAAAAAAATATTTTCTGTGTTTGTGAATTGTGTGCGCAGTAGCCGCACGTGCATCAACAAAGTAGTGCCAAGCGTGAGCCTGTGTCATAAGTAAAGGTCCGGCTGGCTTGACCGTTAAAAGGTGCTGTAACCCCCAAAGTACACTCCAGTCCAAACCAAAAAATTATATATTTTCTGTGTTTGTGAATTGTGTGCGCAGTAGCCGCACGTGCATCAACAAAGTAGTGCCAAGCATGCGCCTGTGTCATAAGTAAAGGGCCGGCTGGCTTGACCATTAAAGGGTGCTGTAACCCTCAAAGTACACTCCAGTCCAAACCAAAAAAAAAATTATTTTCTGTGTTTGTGAATTGTGTGCGCAGTACCCGCACGTGCATCAACAAAGTAGTGCCAAGCGTGCGCCTGTGTCATAAGTAAAGGTCCGGCTTGCTTGACCGTTAAAGGGTGCTGTAACCCCTAAAGTACACTCCAGTCCAAACCAAAAAAATATATATTTTCTGTGTTTGTGAATTGTGTGCGCAGTAGCCGCACGTGCATCAACAAAGTAGTGCCAAGCGTGCGCCTGTGTCATAAGTAAAGGGCCGGCTGGCTTGACCGTTAAAGGGTGCTGTAACCCCCAAAGTACACTCCAGTCCAAACCAAAAAAAAATATATTTTCTGTGTTTGTGAATTGTGTGCGCAGTAGCCTCACGTGCATCAACAAAGTAGTGCCAAGCGTGCGCCTGTGTCATAAGTAAAGGGCCGGCTGGCTTGACCGTTAAAGGGTGCTGTAACCCCCAAAGTACACTCCAGTCCAAACCAAAAAAAAATGATTTTCTGTGTTTGTGAATTGTGTGCGCAGTAGCCGCACGTGCATCAACAAAGTAGTGCCAAGCGTGCGCCTGTGTCATAAGTAAAGGGCCGGCTGGCTTGACCGTTAAAGGGTGCTGTAACCCCCAAAGTACTCTCCAGTCCAAACCAAAAAAAAAAATATTTTCTGTGTTTGTGAATTGTGTGCGCAGTAGCCACACGTGCATCAACAAAGTAGTGCCAAGCGTGCGCCTGTGTGATAAGTAAAGGGCCGGCTGGCTTGACCGTTAAAGGGTGCTGTAACCCCCAAAGTACACTCCAGTCCAAACCAAAAAAAAAAAATATTTTCTGTGTTTGTGAATTGTGTGCGCAGTAGCCGCACGTGCATCAACAAAGTAGTGCCAAGCGTGAGCCTGTGTCATAAGTAAAGGTCCGGCTGGCTTGACCGTTAAAAGGTGCTGTAACCCCCAAAGTACACTCCAGTCCAAACCAAAAAATTATATATTTTCTGTGTTTGTGAATTGTGTGCGCAGTAGCCGCACGTGCATCAACAAAGTAGTGCCAAGCATGCGCCTGTGTCATAAGTAAAGGGCCGGCTGGCTTGACCATTAAAGGGTGCTGTAACCCTCAAAGTACACTCCAGTCCAAACCAAAAAAAAAATTATTTTCTGTGTTTGTGAATTGTGTGCGCAGTACCCGCACGTGCATCAACAAAGTAGTGCCAAGCGTGCGCCTGTGTCATAAGTAAAGGTCCGGCTTGCTTGACCGTTAAAGGGTGCTGTAACCCCTAAAGTACACTCCAGTCCAAACCAAAAAAATATATATTTTCTGTGTTTGTGAATTGTGTGCGCAGTAGCCGCACGTGCATCAACAAAGTAGTGCCAAGCGTGCGCCTGTGTCATAAGTAAAGGGCCGGCTGGCTTGACCGTTAAAGGGTGCTGTAACCCCCAAAGTACACTCCAGTCCAAACCAAAAAAAATATATATTTTCTGTGTTTGTGAATTGTGTGCGCAGTAGCCGCACGTGCATCAACAAAGTAGTGCCAAGCGTGCGCCTGTGTCATAAGTAAAGGGCCGGCTGGCTTGACCATTAAAGGGTGCTGTAACCCTCAAAGTACACTCCAGTCCAAACCAAAAAAAAAATTAACTTCTGTGTTTGTGAATTGTGTGCGCAGTAGCCGCACGTGCATCAACAAAGTAGTGCCAAGCGTGCGCCTGTGTCATAAGTAAAGGTCCGGCTTGCTTGACTGTTAAAGGGTGCTGTAACCCCTAAAGTACACTCCAGTCCAAACCAAAAAAATATATATTTTCTGTGTTTGTGAATTGTGTGCGCAGTAGCCGCACGTGCATCAACAAAGTAGTGCCAAGCGTGCGCCTGTGTCATAAGTAAAGGGCCGGCTGGCTTGACCGTTAAAGGGTGCTGTAACCCCCAAAGTACACTCCAGTCCAAACCAAAAAAAAAATTATTTTCTGTGTTTGTGAATTGTGTGCGCAGTAGCCGCACGTGCATCAACAAAGTAGTGCCAAGCGTGCGCCTGTGTCATGAGTAAAGGGCCGGCTGGCTTAACCATTAAAGGGTGCTGTAACCCCCAAAGTACACTCCAGTCCAAACCAAAAAAAAAATTATTTTAGGTGTTTGTGAATTGTGTGCGCAGTAGCCGCACGTGCATCAACAAAGTAGTGCCAAGCGTGCGCCTGTGTCATAAGTAAAGGTCCGGCTGGCTTGACCGTTAAAGGGTGCTGTAACCCCCAAAGTACACTCCAGTCCAAACCAAAAAAAAAAATATTTTCTGTGTTTGTGAATTGTGTGCGCAGTAGCCGCACGTGCATCAACAAAGTAGTGCCAAGCGTGCGCCTGTGTCATAAGTAAAGGGCCGGCTGGCTTGACCGTTAAAGGGTGCTGTAACCCCCAAAGTACACTCCAGTCCAAACTAAAAAAAAAAAGATTTTCTGTGTTTGTGAATTGTGTGCGCAGTAGCCGCACGTGCATCAACAAAGTAGTGCCAAGCGTGCGCCTGTGTCATAAGTAAAGGTCCGGCTGGCTTGACCGTTAAAGGCTGCTGTAACCCCCAAAGTACACTCCAGTCCAAACCAAAAAAATATATATTTTCTGTGTTTGTGAATTGTGTGCGCAGTAGCCGCACGTGCATCAACAAAGTAGTGCCAAGCGTGCGCCTGTGTCATAAGTAAAGGGCCGGCTGGCTTGACCGTTAAAGGGTGCTGTAATCCCCAAAGTACACTCCTGTCCAAACCAAAAAAAAAAGAATTTTCTGTGTTTGTGAATTGTGTGCGCAGTAGCCGCACGTGCATCAACAAAGTAGTGCCAAGCGTGCGCCTGTGTCATAAGTAAAGGGCCGGCTGGCTTGACCGTTAAAGGGTGCTGTAACCCCTAAAGTACACTCCAGTCCAAACCAAAAAAATATATATTTTCTGTGTTTGTGAATTGTGTGCGCAGTAGCCGCACGTGCATCAACAAAGTAGTGCCAAGCGTGCGCCTGTGTCATAAGTAAAGTGCCGGCTGGCTTGACCGTGAAAGGGTGCTGTAACCCCCAAAGTACACTCCAGTCCAAACCAAAAAAAAAATTGTTTTCTGTGTTTGTGAATTGTGTGCGCAGTAGCCGCACGTGCATCAACAAAGTAGTGCCAAGCGTGCGCCTGTGTCATGAGTAAAGGGCCGGCTGGCTTGACCATTAAAGGGTCCTGTAACCCCCAAAGTACACTCCAGTCCAAACCAAAAAAAAAAATATTTTCTGTGTTTGTGAATTGTGTGCGCAATAGCCGCACGTGCATCAACAAAGTAGTGCCAAGCGTGCGCCTGTGTCATAAGTAAAGGGCCGGCTGGCTTGACCGTTAAAGGGTGCTGTAACCCCCAAAGTACACTCCAGTCCAAACCAAAAAAAAATGATTTTCTGTGTTTGTGAATTGTGTGCGCAGTAGCCGCACGTGCATCAACAAAGTAGTGCCAAGCGTGCGCCTGTGTCATAAGTAAAGGGCCGGCTGGCTTGACCGTTAAAGGCTGCTGTAACCCCCAAAGTACACTCCAGTCCAAACCAAAAAAAAAAATATTTTCTGTGTTTGTGAATTGTGTGCGCAGTAGCCGCACGTGCATCAACAAAGTAGTGCCAAGCATGCGCCTGTGTGATAAGTAAAGTGCCGGCTGGCTTGACCGTTAAAGGGTGCTGTAACCCCCAAAGTACACTCCAGTCCAAACCAAAAAAAAAATTATTTTCTGTGTTTGTGAAATGTGTGCGCTGTAGCCGCACGTGCATCAACAAAGTAGTGCCAAGCGTACGCCTGTGTCATAAGTAAAGGCCCGGATGGCTTGACCATTAAAGGGTGCTGTAACCCCCAAAGTACACTCCAGTCCAAACCAAAAAAAAAATTATTTTCTGTGTTTGTGAATTGTGTGCGCAGTAGCCGCACGTGCATCAACAAAGTAGTGCCAAGCGTACGCCTGTGTCATAAGTAAAGGGCCGGCTGGCTTGACCATTAAAGGGTGCTGTAACCCCCAAAGTACACTCCAGTCCAAACCAAAAAAAAAATTATTTTCTGTGTTTGTGAATTGTGTGCGCAGTAGCCGCACGTGCATCAACAAAGTAGTGGCAAGCGTGCGCCTGTGTCATAAGTAAAGGGCCGGCTGGCTTGACCATTAAAGGGTGCTGTAACCCCCAAAGTACACTCCAGTCCAAACCAAAAAAAATATATATTTTCTGTGTTTGTGAATTGTGTGCGCAGTAGCCGCACGTGCATCAACAAAGTAGTGCCAAGCGTGCGCCTGTATCATAAGTAAAGGTCCAGCTGGCTTGACCGTTAAAGGGTGCTGTAACCCCCAAAGTACACTCCAGTCCAAACCAAAAAATTATATATTTTCTGTGTTTGTGAATTGTGTGCGCAGTAGCCGCACGTGCATCAACAAAGTAGTGCCAAGCGTGCGCCTGTGTCATAAGTAAAGGGCCGGCTGGCTTGACCATTAAAGGGTGCTGTTACCCTCAAAGTACACTCCAGTCCAAACCAAAAAAAAAATTATTTTCTGTGTTTGTGAATTGTGTGCGCAGTAGCCGCACGTGCATCAACAAAGTAGTGCCAAGTGTGCGCCTGTGTCATAAGTAAAGGTCCGGCTTGCTTGACCGTTAAAGGGTGCTGTAACCCCTAAAGTACACTCCAGTCCAAACCAAAAAAATATATATTTTCTGTGTTTGTGAATTGTGTGCGCAGTAGCCGCACGTGCATCAACAAAGTAGTGCCAAGCGTGCGCCTGTGTCATAAGTAAAGGGCCGGCTGGCTTGACTGTTAAAGGGTGCTGTAACCCCCAAAGTACACTCCAGTCCAAACCAAAAAAAAAATTATTTTCTGTGTTTGTGAATTGTGTGCGCAGTAGCCGCACGTGCATCAACAAAGTAGTGCCAAGCGTGCGCCTGTGTCATGAGTAAAGGGCCGGCTGGCTTAACCATTAAAGGGTGCTGTAACCCCCAAAGTACACTCCAGTCCAAACCAAAAAAAAAATTATTTTAGGTGTTTGGGAATTGTGTGCGCAGTAGCCGCACGTGCATCAACAAAGTAGTGCCAAGCGTGCGCCTGTGTCATAAGTAAAGGGCCGGCTGGCTTGACCGTTAAAGGGTGCTGTAACCCCCAAAGTACACTCCAGTCCAAACCAAAAAAAAAAATATTTTCTGTGTTTGTGAATTGTGTGCGCAGTAGCCGCACATGCATCAACAAAGTAGTGCCAAGCGTGCGCCTGTGTCATAAGTAAAGGGCCGGCTGGCTTGACCGTGAAAGGGTGCTGTAACCCCCAAAGTACACTCCAGTCCAAACCAAAAAAAAATATATTTTCTGTGTTTGTGAATTGTGTGCGCCGTAGCCGCACGTGCATCAACAAAGTAGTGCCAAGCGTGCGCCTGTGTCATAAGTAAAGGGCCGGCTGGCTTGACCGTTAAAGGGTGCTGTAACCCCCAAAGTACACTCCAGTCCAAACCAAAAAAAAATGATTTTCTGTGTTTGTGAATTGTGTGCGCAGTAGCCGCACGTGCATCAACAAAGTAGTGCCAAGCGTGCGCCTGTGTCATAAGTAAAGGGCCGGCTGGCTTGACCGTTAAAGGGTGCTGTAACCCCCAAAGTACACTCCAGTCCAAACCAAAAAAAAAAATATTTCCTGTGTTTGTGAATTGTGTGCGCAGTAGCCGCACGTGCATCAACAAAGTAGTGCCAAGCGTGCGCCTGTGTGATAAGTAAAGGGCCGGCTGGCTTGACCGTTAAAGGGTGCTGTAACCCCAAAAGTACACTCCAGTGCAAACCAAAAAAAAAATTATTTTCTGTGTTTGTGAATTGTGTGCGCTGTAGCCGCACGTGCATCAACAAAGTAGTGCCAAGCGTACGCCTGTGTCATAAGTAAATTGCCGGCTGGCTTGACCATTAAAGGGTGCTGTAACCCCCAAAGTACACTCCAGTCCAAACCAAAAAAAAAATTATTTTCTGTGTTTGTGAATTGTGTGCGCAGTAGCCGCACGTGCATCAACAAAGTAGTGCCAAGCGTACGCCTGTGTCATAAGTAAAGGGCCGGCTGGCTTGACCATTAAAGGGTGCTGTAACCCCCAAAGTACACTCCAGTCCAAACCAAAAAAAAAATTATTTTCTGTGTTTGTGAATTGTGTGCGCAGTAGCCGCACGTGCATCAACAAAGTAGTGGCAAGCGTGCGCCTGTGTCATAAGTAAAGGGCCGGCTGGCTTGACCATTAAAGGGTGCTGTAACCCCCAAAGTACACTCCAGTCCAAACCAAAAAAAAAAAATATTTTCTGTGTTTGTGAATTGTGTGCGCAGTAGCCGCACGTGCATCAACAAAGTAGTGCCAAGCGTGTGCCTGTGTCATAAGTAAAGGTCCGGCTGGCTTGACCGTTAAAGGGTGCTGTAACCCCCAAAGTACACTCCAGTCCAAACCAAAAAATTATATATTTTCTGTGTTTGTGAATTGTGTGCGCAGTAGCCGCACGTGCATCAACAAAGTAGTGCCAAGCGTGCGCCTGTGTCATAAGTAAAGGGCCGGCTGGCTTGACCATTAAAGGGTGCTGTTACCCTCAAAGTACATTCCAGTCCAAACCAAAAAAAAAATTATTTTCTGTGTTTGTGAATTGTGTGCGCAGTAGCCGCACGTGCATCAACAAAGTAGTGCCAAGCGTGCGCCTGTGTCATAAGTAAAGGTCCGGCTTGCTTGACCGTTAAAGGGTGCTGTAACCCCTAAAGTACACTCCAGTCCAAACCAAAAAAATATATATTTTCTGTGTTTGTGAATTGTGTGCGCAGTAGCCGCACGTGCATCAACAAAGTAGTGCCAAGCGTGCGCCTGTGTCATAAGTAAAGGGCTGGCTGGCTTGACCGTTAAAGGGTGCTGTAACCCCCAAAGTACACTCCAGTCCAAACCAAAAAAAAAATTATTTTCTGTGTTTGTGAATTGTGTGCGCAGTAGCCGCACGTGCATCAACAAAGTAGTGCCAAGCGTGCGCCTGTGTCATGAGTAAAGGGCCGGCTGGCTTAACCATTAAAGGGTGCTGTAACCCCCAAAGTACACTCCAGTCCAAACCAAAAAAAAAATAATTTTAGGTGTTTGTGAATTGTGTGCGCAGTAGCCGCACGTGCATCAACAAAGTAGTGCCAAGCGTGCGCCTGTGTCATAAGTAAAAGGCCGGCTGGCTTGACCGTTAAAGGGTGCTGTAACCCCCAAAGTACACTCCAGTCCAAACCAAAAAAAAAATATTTTCTGTGTTTGTGAATTGTGTGCGCAGTAGCCGCACATGCATCAACAAAGTAGTGCCAAGCGTGCGCCTGTGTCATAAGTAAAGGGCCGGCTGGCTTGACCGTTAAAGGGTGCTGTAACCCCCAAAGTACACTCCAGTCCAAACCAAAAAAAAAAAGATTTTCTGTGTTTGTGAATTGTGTGCGCAGTAGCCGCACGTGCATCAACAAAGTAGTGCCAAGCGTGCGCCTGTGTGATAAGTAAAGGGCCGGCTGGCTTGACCGTTAAAGGGTGCTGTAACCCCCAAAGTACACTCCAGTCCAAACCAAAAAAAAAATTATTTTCTGTGTTTGTGAATTGTGTGCGCTGTAGCCGCACGTGCATCAACAAAGTAGTGCCAAGCGTGCGCCTGTGTCATAAGTAAAGGGCCGGCTGGCTTGACCATTAAAGGGTGCTGTAACCCCCAAAGTACACTCCAGTCCAAACCAAAAAAAAAATTATTTTCTGTGTTTGTGAATTGTGTGCGCAGTAGCCACACGTGCATCAACAAAGTAGTGGCAAGCGTGCGCCTGTGTCATAAGTAAAGGGCCGGCTGGCTTGACCGTTAAAGGGTGCTGTAACCCCCAAAGTACACTCCAGTCCAAACCAAAAAAAAAAAATATTTTCTGTGTTTGTGAATTGTGTGCGCAGTAGCAGCACGTGCATCAACAAAGTAGAGCCACGCGTGCGCCTGTGTCATAAGTAAAGGTCCGGCTGGCTTGACCGTTAAAGGGTGCTGTAACCCCCAAAGTACACTCCAGTCCAAACCAAAAAAAAATTATATATTTTCTGTGTTTGTGAATTGTGTGCGCAGTAGCCGCAAGTGCATCAACAAAGTAGTGCCAAGCGTGCGCCTGTGTCATAAGTAAAGGGCCGGCTGGCTTGACCGTTAAAGGGTGCTGTAACCCCCGAAAGTACACTCCAGTCCAAACCAAAAAAAAAATAATTTTCTGTGTTTGTGAATTCTGTGCGCAGTAGCAGCACGTGCATCAACAAAGTAGTGCCAAGCGTGCGCCTGTGTCATAAGTAAAGGTCCAGCTGGCTTGACCGTTAAAGGGTGCTGTAACCCCTAAAGTACACTCCAGTCCAAACCAAAAAAATATATATTTTCTGTGTTTGTGAATTGTGTGCGCAGTAGCCGCACGTGCATCAACAAAGTAGTGCCAAGCATGCGCCTGTGTCATAAGTAAAGTGCCGGCTGGCTTGACCGTTAAAGGGTGCTGTGACCCCCAAAGTACACTCCAGTCCAAACCAAAAAAAAAATTATTTTCTGTGTTTGTGAATTGTGTGCGCAGTAGCCGCACGTGCATCAACAAAGTAGTGCCAAGCGTGCGCCTGTGTCATAAGTAAGAGGCCGGCTGGCTTGACCATTAAAGGGTGCTGTAACCCCCAAAGTACACTCCAGTCCAAACCAAAAAAAAAAAATATTTTCTGTGTTTGTGAATTGTGTGCGCAGTAGCCGCACGTGCATCAACAAAGTAGTGCCAAGCGTGCGCCTGTGTCATAAGTAAAGGTCCGGCTGGCTTGACCGTTAAAGGGTGCTGTAACCCCCAAAGTACACTCCAGTCCAAACCAAAAAAAAATTATATATTTTCTGTGTTTGTGAATTGTGTGCGCAGTAGCCGCACGTGCATCAACAAAGTAGTGCCAAGCGTGCGCCTGTGTCATAAGTAAAGGGCCGGCTGGCTTGACCGTTAAAGGGTGCTGTAACCCCCGAAAGTACACTCCAGTCCAAACCAAAAAAAAAATTATTTTCTGTGTTTGTGAATTGTGTGCGCAGTAGCCGCACGTGCATCAACAAAGTAGTGCCAAGCGTGCGCCTGTGTCATGAGTAAAGGGCCGGCTGGCTTAACCATTAAAGGGTGCTGTAACCCCCAAAGTACACTCCAGTCCAAACCAAAAAAAAATTATTTTAGGTGTTTGTGAATTGTGTGCGCAGTAGCCGCACGTGCATCAACAAAGTAGTGCCAAGCGTGCGCCTGTGTCATAAGTAAAGGGCCGGCTGGCTTGACCGTTAAAGGGTGCTGTAACCCCCAAAGTACACTCCAGTCCAAACCAAAAAAAAAAATATTTTCTGTGTTTGTGAATTGTGTGCCCAGTAGCCGCACATGCATCAACAAAGTAGTGCCAAGCGTGCGCCTGTGTCATAAGTAAAGGGCCGGCTGGCTTGACCGTTAAAGGGTGCTGTAACCCCCAAAGTACACTCCAGTCCAAACCAAAAAAAAAAAGATTTTCTGTGTTTGTGAATTGTGTGCGCAGTAGCCGCACGTGCATCAACAAAGTAGTGCCAAGCGTGCGCCTGTGTGATAAGTAAAGGGCCGGCTGGCTTGACCGTTAAAGGGTGCTGTAACCCCCAAAGTACACTCCAGTCCAAACCAAAAAAAAAATTATTTTCTGTGTTTGTGAATTGTGTGCGCTGTAGCCGCACGTGCATCAACAAAGTAGTGCCAAGCGTGCGCCTGTGTCATAAGTAAAGGTCCGGCTGGCTTGACCGTTAAAGGGTGCTGTAACCCCCAAAGTACTCTCCAGTCCAAACCAAAAAAATATATATTTTCTGTGTTTGTGAATTGTGTGCGCAGTAGCCGCACGTGCATCAACAAAGTAGTGCCAAGCGTGCGCCTGTGTGATAAGTAAAGGGCTGGCTGGCTTGACCTTTAAAGGGTGCTGTAACCCCCAAAGTACACTCCAGTCCAAACGAAAAAAAAAAAATATTTTCTGTGTTTGTGAATTGTGTGCGCAGTAGCCGCACGTGCATCAACAAAGTAGTGCCAAGCGTGAGCCTGTGTCATAAGTAAAGGTCCGGCTGGCTTGACCGTTAAAGGGTGCTGTAACCCCCAAAGTACACTCCAGTCCAAACCAAAAAATTATATATTTTCTGTGTTTGTGAATTGTGTGCGCAGTAGCCGCACGTGCATCAACAAAGTAGTGCCAAGCATGCGCCTGTGTCATAAGTAAAGGGCCGGCTGGCTTGACCATTAAAGGGTGCTGTAACCCTCAAAGTACACTCCAGTCCAAACCAAAAAAAAAATTATTTTCTGTGTTTGTGAATTGTGTGCGCAGTAGCCGCACGTGCATCAACAAAGTAGTGCCAAGCGTGCGCCTGTGTCATAAGTAAAGGTCCGGCTTGCTTGACCGTTAAAGGGTGCTGTAACCCCTAAAGTACACTCCAGTCCAAACCAAAAAAATATATATTTTCTGTGTTTGTGAATTGTGTGCGCAGTAGCCGCACGTGCATCAACAAAGTAGTGCCAAGCGTGCGCCTGTGTCATAAGTAAAGGGCCGGCTGGCTTGACCATTAAAGGGTGCTGTAACCCCCAAAGTACACTCCAGTCCAAACCAAAAAAAATATATATTTTCTGTGTTTGTGAATTGTGTGCGCAGTAGCCGCACGTGCATCAACAAAGTAGTGCCAAGCGTGCGCCTGTGTCATAAGTAAAGGTCCGGCTGGCTTGACCGTTAAAGGGTGCTGTAACCCCCAAAGTACACTCCAGTCCAAACCAAAAAATTATATATTTTCTGTGTTTGTGAATTGTGTGCGCAGTAGCCGCACGTGCATCAACAAAGTAGTGCCAAGCGTGCGCCTGTGTCATAAGTAAAGGGCCGGCTGGCTTGACCATTAAAGGGTGCTGTAACCCTCAAAGTACACTCCAGTTCAAACCAAAAAAAAAATTAATTTCTGTGTTTGTGAATTGTGTGCGCAGTAGCCGCACGTGCATCAACAAAGTAGTGCCAAGCGTGCGCCTGTGTCATAAGTAAAGGTCCGGCTTGCTTGACCGTTAAAGGGTGCTGTAACCCCTAAAGTACACTCCAGTCCAAACCAAAAAAAAATATATTTTCTGTATTTGTGAATTGTGTGCGCATTTGCCGCACGTGCATCAACAAAGTAGTGCCAAGCGTGCGCCTGTGTCATAAGTAAAGGGCCGGCTGGCTTGACCGTTAAAGGGTGCTGTAACCCCCAAAGTACACTCCAGTCCAAACCAAAAAAAAAATTATTTTCTGTGTTTGTGAATTGTGTGCGCAGTAGCCGCACGTGCATCAACAAAGTAGTGCCAAGCGTGCGCCTGTGTCATGAGTAAAGGGCCGGCTGGCTTAACCATTAAAGGGTGCTGTAACCCCCAAAGTACACTCCAGTCCAAACAAAAAAAAAAAATATTTTAGGTGTTTGTGAATTGTGTGTGCAGTAGCCGCACGTGCATCAACAAAGTAGTGCCAAGCGTGCGCCTGTGTCATAAGTAAAGGTCCGGCTGACTTGACCGTTAAAGGGTGCTGTAACCCCCAAAGTACACTCCAGTCCAAACCAAAAAAATATATATTTTCTGTGTTTGTGAATTGTGTGCGCAGTAGCCGCACGTGCATCAACAAAGTAGTGCCAAGCGTGCGCCTGTGTCATAAGTAAAGGGCCGGCTGGCTTGACCGTTAAAGGGTGCTGTAACCCCCAAAGTACACTCCAGTCCAAACCAAAAAAAAAAAGATTTTCTGTGTTTGTGAATTGTGTGCGCAGTAGCCGCACGTGCATCAACAAAGTAGTGCCAAGCGTGCGCCTGTGTCATAAGTAAAGGTCCGGCTGGCTTGACCGTTAAAGGCTGCTGTAACCCCCAAAGTACACTCCAGTCCAAACCAAAAAAAAATATTTATTTTCTGTGTTTGTGAATTGTGTGCGCAGTAGCCGCACGTGCATCAACAAAGTAGTGCCAAGCGTGCGCCTGTGTCATAAGTAAAGGGCCGGCTGGCTTGACCGTTAAAGGGTGCTGTAATCCCCAAAGTACACTCCTGTCCAAACCAAAAAAAAAAGAATTTTCTGTGTTTGTGAATTGTGTGCGCAGTAGCCGCACGTGCATCAACAAAGTAGTGCCAAGCGTGCGCCTGTGTCATAAGTAAAGGGCCGGCTGGCTTGACCGTTAAAGGGTGCTGTAACCCCTAAAATACACTCCAGTCCAAACCAAAAAAATATATATTTTCTGTGTTTGTGAATTGTGTGCGCAGTAGCCGCACGTGCATCAACAAAGTAGTGCCAAGCGTGCGCCTGTGTCATAAGTAAAGTGCCGGCTGGCTTGACCGTGAAAGGGTGCTGTAACCCCCAAAGTACACTCCAGTCCAAACCAAAAAAAAAATTATTTTCTGTGTTTGTGAATTGTGTGCGCAGTAGCCGCACGTGCATCAACAAAGTAGTGCCAAGCGTGCGCCTGTGTCATGAGTAAAGGGCCGGCTGGCTTGACCATTAAAGGGTCCTGTAACCCCCAAAGTACACTCAAGTCCAAACCAAAAAAAAAAATATTTTCTGTGTTTGTGAATTGTGTGCGCAGTAGCCGCACGTGCATCAACAAAGTAGTGCCAAGCGTGCGCCTGTGTCATAAGTAAAGGGCCGGCTGTCTTGACCGTTAAAGGGTGCTGTAACCCCCAAAGTACACTCCAGTCCAAACCAAAAAAAAATGATTTTCTGTGTTTGTGAATTGTGTGCGCAGTAGCCGCACGTGCATCAACAAAGTAGTGCCAAGCGTGCGCCTGTGTCATAAGTAAAGGGTCGGCTGGCTTGACCGTTAAAGGCTGCTGTAACCCCCAAAGTACACTCCAGTCCAAACCAAAAAAAAAAATATTTTCTGTGTTTGTGAATTGTGTGCGCTGTAGCCGCACGTGCATCAACAAAGTAGTGCCAAGCGTGCGCCTGTGTGATAAGTAAAGGGCCGGCTGGCTTGACCGTTAAAGGGTGCTGTAACCCCCAAAGTACACTCCAGTCCAAACCAAAAAAAAAATTATTTTCTGTGTTTGTGAATTGTGTGCGCTGTAGCCGCACGTGCATCAACAAAGTAGTGCCAAGCGTACGCCTGTGTCATAAGTAAAGGCCCGGATGGCTTGACCATTAAAGGGTGCTGTAACCCCCAAAGTACACTCCAGTCCAAACCAAAAAAAAAATTATTTTCTGTGTTTGTGAATTGTGTGCGCAGTAGCCGCACGTGCATCAACAAAGTAGTGCCAAGCGTACGCCTGTGTCATAAGTAAAGGGCCGGCTGGCTTGACCATTAAAGGGTGCTGTAACCCCCAAAGTACACTCCAGTCCAAACCAAAAAAAAAAATATTTTCTGTGTTTGTGAATTGTGTGCGCAGTAGCCGCACGTGCATCAACAAAGTAGTGGCAAGCGTGCGCCTGTGTCATAAGTAAAGGGCCGGCTGGCTTGACCATTAAAGGGTGCTGTAACCCTCAAACTACACTCCAGTCCAAACCAAAAAAAAAATTATTTTCTGTGTTTGTGAATTGTGTGCGCAGTAGCCGCACGTGCATCAACAAAGTAGTGCCAAGCGTGCGCCTGTGTCATAAGTAAAGGTCCGGCTTGCTTGACCGTTAAAGGGTGCTGTAACCCCTAAAGTACACTCCAGTCCAAACCAAAAAAATATATATTTTCTGTGTTTGTGAATTGTGTGCGCAGTAGCCGCACGTGCATCAACAAAGTAGTGCCAAGCGTGCGCCTGTGTCATAAGTAAAGGGCCGGCTGGCTTGACCATTAAAGGGTGCTGTAACCCCCAAAGTACACTCCAGTCCAAACCAAAAAAAATATATATTTTCTGTGTTTGTGAATTGTGTGCGCAGTAGCTGCACGTGCATCAACAAAGTAGTGCCAAGCGTGCGCCTGTGTGATAAGTAAAGGGCCGGCTGGCTTGACCGTTAAAGGGTGCTGTAACCCCCAAAGTACACTCCAGTGCAAACCAAAAAAAAAATTATTTTCTGTGTTTGAGAATTGTGTGCGCTGTAGCCGCACGTGCATCAACAAAGTAGTGCCAAGCGTACGCCTGTGTCATAAGTAAATTGCCGGCTGGCTTGACCATTAAAGGGTGCTGTAACCCCCAAAGTACACTCCAGTCCAAACCAAAAAAAAAATTATTTTCTGTGTTTGTGAATTGTGTGCGCAGTAGCCGCACGTGCATCAACAAAGTAGTGGCAAGCGTGCGCCTGTGTCATAAGTAAAGGGCCGGCTGGCTTGACCATTAAAGGGTGCTGTAACCCTCAAAGTACACTCCAGTCCAAAATAAAAAAATATATATTTTCTGTGTTTGTGAATTGTGTGCGCAGTAGCCGCACGTGCATCAACAAAGTAGTGCCAAGCGTGCGCCTGTGTCATAAGTAAAGGTCCGGCTTGCTTGACCGTTAAAGGGTGCTGTAACCCCTAAAGTACACTCCAGTCCAAACCAAAAAAATATATATTTTCTGTGTTTGTGAATTGTGTGCGCAGTAGCCGCACGTGCATCAACAAAGTAGTGCCAAGCGTGCGCCTGTGTCATAAGTAAAGGGCCGGCTGGCTTGACCATTAAAGGGTGCTGTAACCCCCAAAGTACACTCCAGTCCAAACCAAAAAAAATATATATTTTCTGTGTTTGTGAATTGTGTGCGCAGTAGCCGCACGTGCATCAACAAAGTAGTGCCAAGCGTGCGCCTGTGTCATAAGTAAAGGTCCGGCTGGCTTGACCATTAAAGGGTGCTGTAACCCCCAAAGTACACTCCAGTCCAAACCAAAAAATTATATATTTTCTGTGTTTGTGAATTGTGTGCGCAGTAGCCGCACGTGCATCAACAAAGTAGTGCCAAGCGTGCGCCTGTGTCATAAGTAAAGGGCCGGCTGGCTTGACCATTAAAGGGTGCTGTAACCCTCAAAGTACACTCCAGTCCAAACCAAAAAAAAAATTTATTTCTGTGTTTGTGAATTGTGTGCGCAGTAGCCGCACGTGCATCAACAAAGTAGTGCCAAGCGTGCGCCTGTGTCATAAGTAAAGGTCCGGCTTGCTTGACCGTTAAAGGGTGCTGTAACCCCTAAAGTACACTCCAGTCCAAACCAAAAAAATATATATTTTCTGTGTTTGTGAATTGTGTGCGCAGTAGCCGCACATGCATCAACAAAGTAGTGCCAAGCGTGCGCCTGTGTCATAAGTAAAGGGCCGGCTGGCTTGACCGTTAAAGGGTGCTGTAACCCCCAAAGTACACTCCAGTCCAAACCAAAAAAAAAATTATTTTCTGTGTTTGTGAATTGTGTGTGCAGTAGCCGCACGTGCATCAACAAAGTAGTGCCAAGCTTGCGCCTGTGTCATGAGTAAAGGGCCGGCTGGCTTAACCATTAAAGGGTGCTGTAACCCCCAAAGTTCACTCCAGTCCAAACCAAAAAAAAAATTATTTTAGGTGTTTGTGAATTGTGTGCGCAGTAGCCGCACGTGCATCAACAAAGTAGTGCCAAGCGTGCGCCTGTGTCATAAGTAAAGGTCCGGCTGGCTTGACCGTTAAAGGGTGCTGTAACGCCCAAAGTACACTCCAGTCCAAACCAAAAAAAAAAATATTTTCTGTGTTTGTGAATTGTGTGCGCAGTAGCCGCACGTGCATCAACAAAGTAGTGCCAAGCGTGCGCCTGTGTCATAAGTAAAGGGCCGGCTGGCTTGACCATTAAAGGGTGCTGTAACCCCCAAAGTACACTCCAGTCCAAACCAAAAAAAAAAAGATTTTCTGTGTTTGTGAATTGTGTGCGCAGTAGCCGCACGTGCATCAACAAAGTAGTGCCAAGAGTGCGCCTGTGTCATAAGTAAAGGTCCGGCTGGCTTGACCGTTAAAGGCTGCTGTAACCCCCAAAGTACACTCCAGTCCAAACCAAAAAAATATATATTTTCTGTGTTTGTGAATTGTGTGCGCAGTAGCCGCACGTGCATCAACAAAGTAGTGCCAAGCGTGCGCCTGTGTCATAAGTAAAGGGCCGGCTGGCTTGACCGTTAAAGGGTGCTGTAATCCCCAAAGTACACTCCTGTCCAAACCAAAAAAAAAAGAATTTTCTGTGTTTGTGAATTGTGTGCGCAGTAGCCGCACGTGCATCAACAAAGTAGTGCCAAGCGTGCGCCTGTGTCATAAGTAAAGGGCCGGCTGGCTTGACCGTTAAAGGGTGCTGTAACCCCTAAAATACACTCCAGTCCAAACCAAAAAAATATATATTTTCTGTGTTTGTGAATTGTGTGCGCAGTAGCCGCACGTGCATCAACAAAGTAGTGCCAAGCGTGCGCCTGTGTCATAAGTAAAGTGCCGGCTGGCTTGACCGTGAAAGGGTGCTGTAACCCCCAAAGTATACTCCAGTCCAAACCAAAAAAAAAATTATTTTCTGTATTTGTGAATTGTGTGCGCAGTAGCCGCACGTGCATCAACAAAGTAGTGCCAAGCGTGCGCCTGTGTCATGAGTAAAGGGCCGGCTGGCTTGACCATTAAAGGGTCCTGTAACCCCCAAAGTACACTCCAGTCCAAACCAAAAAAAAAATATTTTCTGTGTTTGTGAATTGTGTGCGCAGTAGCCGCACGTGCATCAACAAAGTAGTGCCAAGCGTGCGCCTGTGTCATAAGTAAAGGGCCGGCTGGCTTGACCGTTAAAGGGTGCTGTAACCCCCAAAGTACACTCCAGTCCAAACCAAAAAAAAATGATTTTCTGTGTTTGTGAATTGTGTGCGCAGTAGCCGCACGTGCATCAACAAAGTAGTGCCAAGCGTGCGCCTGTGTCATAAGTAAAGGGCCGGCTGGCTTGACCATTAAAGGCTGCTGTAACCCCCAAAGTACACTCCAGTCCAAACCAAAAAAAAAAATATTTTCTGTGTTTGTGAATTGTGTGCGCAGTAGCCGCACGTGCATCAACAAAGTAGTGCCAAGTGTGCGCCTGTGTGATAAATAAAGGGCCGGCTGGCTTGACCGTTAAAGGGTGCTGTAACCCCCAAAGTACACTCCAGTCCAAACCAAAAAAAAAATTATTTTCTGTGTTTGTGAATTGTGTGCGCTGTAGCCGCACGTGCATCAACAAAGTAGTGCCAAGCGTACGCCTGTGTCATAAGTAAAGGCCCGGATGGCTTGACCATTAAAGGGTGCTGTAACCCCCAAAGTACACTCCAGTCCAAACCAAAAAAAAAATTATTTTCTGTGTTTGTGAATTGTGTGCGCAGTAGCCGCACGTGCATCAACAAAGTAGTGCCAAGCGTACGCCTGTGTCATAAGTAAAGGGCCGGCTGGCTTGACCATTAAAGGGTGCTGTAACCCCCAAAGTACACTCCAGTCCAAACCAAAAAAAAAATTATTTTCTGTGTTTGTGAATTGTGTGCGCAGTAGCCGCACGTGCATCAACAAAGTAGTGGCAAGCGTGCGCCTGTGTCATAAGTAAAGGGCCGGCTGGCTTGACCATTAAAGGGTGCTGTAACCCCCAAAGTACACTCCAGTCCAAACCAAAAAATTATATATTTTCTGTGTTTGTGAATTGTGTGCGCAGTAGCCGCACGTGCATCAACAAAGTAGTGCCAAGCGTGCGCCTGTGTCATAAGTAAAGGTCCGGCTGGCTTGACCGTTAAAGGGTGCTGTAACCCCCAAAGTACACTCCAGTCCAAACCAAAAAATTATATATTTTCTGTGTTTGTGAATTGTGTGCGCTGTAGCCGCACGTGCATCAACAAAGTAGTGCCAAGCGTACGCCTGTGTCATAAGTAAAGGCCCGGATGGCTTGACCATTAAAGGGTGCTGTAACCCCCAAAGTACACTCCAGTCCAAACCAAAAAAAAAATGATTTTCTGTGTTTGTGAATTGTGTGCGCAGTAGCCGCACGTGCATCAACAAAGTAGTGCCAAGCGTGCGCCTGTGTCATAAGTAAAGGGCCGGCTGGCTTGACCGTTAAAGGCTGCTGTAACCCCCAAAGTACACTCCAGTCCAAACCAAAAAAAAAAATATTTTCTGTGTTTGTGAATTGTGTGCGCAGTAGCCGCACGTGCATCAACAAAGTAGTGCCAAGTGTGCGCCTGTGTGATAAATAAAGGGCCGGCTGGCTTGACCGTTAAAGGGTGCTGTAACCCCCAAAGTACACTCCAGTCCAAACCAAAAAAAAAATTATTTTCTGTGTTTGTGAATTGTGTGCGCTGTAGCCGCACGTGCATCAACAAAGTAGTGCCAAGCGTACGCCTGTGTCATAAGTAAAGGCCCGGATGGCTTCACCATTAAAGGGTGCTGTAACCCCCAAAGTACACTCCAGTCCAAACCAAAAAAAAAATTATTTTCTGTGTTTGTGAATTGTGTGCGCAGTAGCCGCACGTGCATCAACAAAGTAGTGCCAAGCGTACGCCTGTGTCATAAGTAAAGGGCCGGCTGGCTTGACCATTAAAGGGTGCTGTAACCCCCAAAGTACACTCCAGTCCAAACCAAAAAAAAAATTATTTTCTGTGTTTGTGAATTGTGTGCGCAGTAGCCGCACGTGCATCAACAAAGTAGTGGCAAGCGTGCGCCTGTGTCATAAGTAAAGGGCCGGCTGGCTTGACCATTAAAGGGTGCTGTAACCCCCAAAGTACACTCCAGTCCAAACCAAAAAAAAAAAATATTTTCTGTGTTTGTGAATTGTGTGCGCAGTAGCCGCACGTGCATCAACAAAGTAGTGCCAAGCGTGCGCCTGTGTCATAAGTAAAGGTCCGGCTGGCTTGACCGTTAAAGGGTGCTGTAACCCCCAAAGTACACTCCAGTCCAAACCAAAAAATTATATATTTTCTGTGTTTGTGAATTGTGTGCGCAGTAGCCGCACGTGCATCAACAAAGTAGTGCCAAGCGTGCGCCTGTGTCATAAGTAAAGGGCCGGCTGGCTTGACCATTAAAGGGTGCTGTTACCCTCAAAGTACACTCCAGTCCAAACCAAAAAAAAATTATTTTCTGTGTTTGTGAATTGTGTGCACAGTAGCCGCACGTGCATCAACAAAGTAGTGCCAAGCGTGCGCTTGTGTCATAAGTAAAGGTCCGGCTTGCTTGACCGTTAAAGGGTGCTGTAACCCCTAAAGTACACTCCAGTCCAAACCAAAAAAATATATATTTTCTGTGTTTGTGAATTGTGTGCGCAGTAGCCGCACGTGCATCAACAAAGTAGTGCCAAGCGTGCGCCTGTGTCATAAGTAAAGGGCCGGCTGGCTTGACCGTTAAAGGGTGCTGTAACCCCCAAAGTACACTCCAGTCCAAACCAAAAAAAAAATTATTTTCTGTGTTTGTGAATTGTGTGCGCAGTAGCCGCACGTGCATCAACAAAGTAGTGCCAAGCGTCCGCCTGTGTCATGAGTAAAGGGCCGTCTGGCTTAACCATTAAAGGGTGCTGTAACCCCCAAAGTACACTCCAGT
This sequence comes from Taudactylus pleione, assembly GCA_031769625.1. NCBI lineage: Eukaryota > Metazoa > Chordata > Amphibia > Anura > Myobatrachidae > Taudactylus > Taudactylus pleione. The sequence continues at coordinate 64,380,290 of JAUIMM010000200.1, read as the reverse complement.
CCAAACCAAAAAAAAAAATATTTTAGGTGTTTGGGAATTGTGTGCGCAGTAGCCGCACGTGCATCAACAAAGTAGTGCCAAGCGTGCGCCTGTGTCATAAGTAAAGGGCCGGCTGGCTTGACCGTTAAAGGGTGCTGTAACCCCCAAAGTACACTCCAGTCCAAACCAAAAAAAAAAATATTTTCTGTGTTTGTGAATTGTGTGCGCAGTAGCCGCACATGCATCAACAAAGTAGTGCCAAGCGTGCGCCTGTGTCATAAGTAAAGGGCCGGCTGGCTTGACCGTTAAAGGGTGCTGTAACCCCCAAAGTACACTCCAGTCCAAACCAAAAAAAAAAAGATTTTCTGTGTTTGTGAATTGTGTGCGCAGTAGCCGCGCGTGCATCAACAAAGTAGTGCCAAGCGTGCGCCTGTGTGATAAGTAAAGGGCCGGCTGGCTTGACCGTGAAAGGGTGCTGTAACCCCGAAAGTACACTCCAGTCCAAACCAAAAAAAAAATTATTTTCTGTGTTTGTGAATTGTGTGCGCAGTAGCTGCACGTGCATCAACAAAGTAGTGCCAAGCGTGCGCCTGTGTCATAAGTAAAGGGCCGGCTGGCTTGACCGTGAAAGGGTGCTGTAACCCCCAAAGTACACTCCAGTCCAAACCAAAAAAAAATGATTTTCTGTGTTTGTGAATTGTGTGCGCAGTAGCCGCACGTGCATCAACAAAGTAGTGCCAAGCGTGCGCCTGTGTCATAAGTAAAGGGCCGGCTGGCTTGACCGTTAAAGGGTGCTGTAACCCCCAAAGTACACTCCAGTCCAAACCAAAAAAAAAATATTTCCTGTGTTTGTGAATTGTGTGCGTAGTAGCCGCACGTGCATCAACAAAGTAGTGCCAAGCGTGCGCCTGTGTGATAAGTAAAGGGCCGGCTGGCTTGACCGTTAAAGGGTGCTGTAACCCCCAAAGTACACTCCAGTGCAAACCAAAAAAAAAATTATTTTCTGTGTTTGAGAATTGTGTGCGCTGTAGCTGCACGTGCATCAACAAAGTAGTGCCAAGCGTACGCCTGTGTCATAAGTAAATTGCCGGCTGGCTTGACCATTAAAGGGTGCTGTAACCCCCAAAGTACACTCCAGTCCAAACCAAAAAAAAAATTATTTTCTGTGTTTGTGAATTGTGTGCGCAGTAGCCGCACGTGCATCAACAAAGTAGTGCCAAGCGTACGCCTGTGTCATAAGTAAAGGGCCAGCTGGCTTGACCATTAAAGGGTGCTGTAACCCCCAAAGTACACTCCAGTCCAAACCAAAAAAAAAATTATTTTCTGTGTTTGTGAATTGTGTGCGCAGTAGCCGCACGTGCATCAACAAAGTAGTGGCAAGCGTGCGCCTGTGTCATAAGTAAAGGGCCGGCTGGCTTGACCATTAAAGGGTGCTGTAACCCCCAAAGTACACTCCAGTCCAAACCAAAAAAAAAAAATATTTTCTGTGTTTGTGAATTGTGTGCGCAGTAGCCGCACGTGCATCAACAAAGTAGTGCCAAGCGTGCGCCTGTGTCATAAGTAAAGGTCCGGCTGGCTTGACCATTAAAGGGTGCTGTAACCCCCAAAGTACACTCCAGTCCAAACCAAAAAATTATATATTTTCTGTGTTTGTGAATTGTGTGCGCAGTAGCCGCACGTGCATCAACAAAGTAGTGCCAAGCGTGCGCCTGTGTCATAAGTAAAGGTCCGGCTTGCTTGACCGTTAAAGGGTGCTGTAACCCCTAAAGTACACTCCAGTCCAAACCAAAAAAATATATATTTTCTGTGTTTGTGAATTGTGTGCGCAGTAGCCGCACGTGCATCAACAAAGTAGTGCCAAGCGTGCGCCTGTGTCATAAGTAAAGGGCCGGCTGGCTTGACCGTTAAAGGGTGCTGTAACCCCCAAAGTACACTCCAGTCCAAACCAAAAAAAAAATTATTTTCTGTGTTTGTGAATTGTGTGCGCAGTAGCCGCACGTGCATCAACAAAGTAGTGCCAAGCGTGCGCCTGTGTCATGAGTAAAGGGCCGGCTGGCTTAACCATTAAAGGGTGTTGTAACCCCCAAAGTACACTCCAGTCCAAACCAAAAAAAAAATTATTTTAGGTGTTTGGGAATTGTGTGCGCAGTAGCCGCACGTGCATCAACAAAGTAGTGCCAAGCGTGCGCCTGTGTCATAAGTAAAGTGCCGGCTGGCTTGACCGTTAAAGGGTGCTGTAACCCCCAAAGTACACTCCAGTCCAAACCAAAAAAAAAAATATTTTCTGTGTTTGTGAATTGTGTGCGCAGTAGCCGCACATGCATCAACAAAGTAGTGCCAAGCGTGCGCCTGTGTCATAAGTAAAGGGCCGGCTGGCTTGACCGTTAAAGGGTGCTGTAACCCCCAAAGTACACTCCAGTCCAAACCAAAAAAAAAAAGATTTTCTGTGTTTGTGAATTGTGTGCGCAGTAGACGCGCGTGCATCAACAAAGTAGTGCCAAGCGTGCGCCTGTGTGATAAGTAAAGGGCCGGCTGGCTTGACCGTGAAAGGGTGCTGTAACCCCCAAAGTACACTCCAGTCCAAACCAAAAAAAAAATTATTTTCTGTGTTTGTGAATTGTGTGCGCAGTAGCCGCACATGCATCAACAAAGTAGTGCCAAGCGTGCGCCTGTGTCATGAGTAAAGGGCCGGCTGGCTTGACCATTAAAGGGTCCTGTAACCCCCAAAGTACACTCCAGTCCAAACCAAAAAAAAAAATATTTTCTGTGTTTGTGAATTGTGTGCGCAGTAGCCGCACGTGCATCAACAAAGTAGTGCCAAGCGTGCGCCTGTGTCATAAGTAAAGGGCCGGCTGGCTTGACCGTTAAAGGGTGCTGTAACCCCCAAAGTACACTCCAGTCCAAACCAAAAAAAAATGATTTTCTGTGTTTGTGAATTGTGTGCGCAGTAGCCGCACGTGCATCAACAAAGTAGTGCCAAGCGTGCGCCTGTGTCATAAGTAAAGGGCCGGCTGGCTTGACCGTTAAAGGCTGCTGTAACCCCCAAAGTACACTCCAGTCCAAACCAAAAAAAAAATATTTCCTGTGTTTGTGAATTGTGTGCGCAGTAGCCGCACGTGCATCAACAAAGTAGTGCCAAGCGTGCGCCTGTGTGATAAGTAAAGGGCCGGCTGGCTTGACCGTTAAAGGGTGCTGTAACCCCCAAAGTACACTCCAGTGCAAACCAAAAAAAAAATTATTTTCTGTGTTTGAGAATTGTGTGCGCTGTAGCCGCACGTGCATCAACAAAGTAGTGCCAAGCGTACGCCTGTGTCATAAGTAAATTGCCGGCTGGCTTGACCATTAAAGGGTGCTGTAACCCCCAAAGTACACTCCAGTCCAAACCAAAAAACAAATTATTTTCTGTGTTTGTGAATTGTGTGCGCAGTAGCCGCACGTGCATCAACAAAGTAGTGCCAAGCGTACGCCTGTGTCATAAGTAAAGGGCCGGCTAGCTTGACCATTAAAGGGTGCTGTAACCCCCAAAGTACACTCCAGTCCAAACCAAAAAAAAAATTATTTTCTGTGTTTGTGAATTGTGTGCGCAGTAGCCGCACGTGCATCAACAAAGTAGTGGCAAGCGTGCGCCTGTGTCATAAGTAAAGGGCCGGCTGGCTTGACCATTAAAGGGTGCTGTAACCCCCAAAGTACACTCCAGTCCAAACCAAAAAAAAAAAATATTTTCTGTGTTTGTGAATTGTGTGCGCAGTAGCCGCACGTGCATCAACAAAGTAGTGCCAAGCGTGCGCCTGTGTCATAAGTAAAACTCCGGCTGGCTTGACCGTTAAAGGGTGCTGTAACCCCCAAAGTACACTCCAGTCCAAACCAAAAAATTATATATTTTCTGTGTTTGTGAATTGTGTGCGCAGTAGCCGCACGTGCATCAACAAAGTAGTGCCAAGCGTGCGCCTGTGTCATAAGTAAAGGGCCGGCTGGCTTTACCATTAAAGGGTGCTGTTACCCTCAAAGTACACTCCAGTCCAAACCAAAAAAAAAATTATTTTCTGTGTTTGTGAATTGTGTGCGCAGTTGCCGCACGTGCATCAACAAAGTAGTGCCAAGCGTGCGCCTGTGTCATAAGTAAAGGTCCGGCTTGCTTGACCGTTAAATGGTGCTGTAACCCCTAAAGTACACTCCAGTCCAAACCAAAAAAATATATATTTTCTGTGTTTGTGAATTGTGTGCGCAGTAGCCGCACGTGCATCAACAAAGTAGTGCCAAGCGTGCGCCTGTGTCATAAGTAAAGTGCCGGCTGGCTTGACCGTGAAAGGGTGCTGTAACCCCCAAAGTACACTCCAGTCCAAACCAAAAAAAAAATTATTTTCTGTGTTTGTGAATTGTGTGCGCAGTAGCCGCACGTGCATCAACAAAGTAGTGCCAAGCGTGCGCCTGTGTCATGAGTAAAGGGCCGGCTGGCTTGACCATTAAAGGGTCCTGTAACCCCCAAAGTACACTCAAGTCCAAACCAAAAAAAAAAATATTTTCTGTGTTTGTGAATTGTGTGCGCAGTAGCCGCACGTGCATCAACAAAGTAGTGCCAAGCGTGCGCCTGTGTCATAAGTAAAGGGCCGGCTGGCTTGACCGTTAAAGGGTGCTGTAACCCCCAAAGTACACTCCAGTCCAAACCAAAAAAAAATGATTTTCTGTGTTTGTGAATTGTGTGCGCAGTAGCCGCACGTGCATCAACAAAGTAGTGCCAAGCGTGCGCCTGTGTCATAAGTAAAGGGTCGGCTGGCTTGACCGTTAAAGGCTGCTGTAACCCCCAAAGTACACTCCAGTCCAAACCAAAAAAAAAAATATTTTCTGTGTTTGTGAATTGTGTGCGCTGTAGCCGCACGTGCATCAACAAAGTAGTGCCAAGCGTGCGCCTGTGTGATAAGTAAAGGGCCGGCTGGCTTGACCGTTAAAGGGTGCTGTAACCCCCAAAGTACACTCCAGTCCAAACCAAAAAAAAAATTATTTTCTGTGTTTGTGAATTGTGTGCGCTGTAGCCGCACGTGCATCAACAAAGTAGTGCCAAGCGTACGCCTGTGTCATAAGTAAAGGCCCGGATGGCTTGACCATTAAAGGGTGCTGTAACCCCCAAAGTACACTCCAGTCCAAACCAAAAAAAAAATTATTTTCTGTGTTTGTGAATTGTGTGCGCAGTAGCCGCACGTGCATCAACAAAGTAGTGCCAAGCGTGCGCCTGTGTCATAAGTAAAGGGCCGGCTGGCTTGACCATTAAAGGGTGCTGTAACCCCCAAAGTACACTCCAGTCCAAACCAAAAAAAAAAATATTTTCTGTGTTTGTGAATTGTGTGCGCAGTAGCCGCACGTGCATCAACAAAGTAGTGGCAAGCGTGCGCCTGTGTCATAAGTAAAGGGCCGGCTGGCTTGACCATTAAAGGGTGCTGTAACCCTCAAAGTACACTCCAGTCCAAACCAAAAAAAAAATTATTTTCTGTGTTTGTGAATTGTGTGCGCAGTAGCCGCACGTGCATCAACAAAGTAGTGCCAAGCGTGCGCCTGTGTCATAAGTAAAGGTCCGGCTTGCTTGACCGTTAAAGGGTGCTGTAACCCCTAAAGTACACTCCAGTCCAAACCAAAAAAAAATATATTTTCTGTGTTTGTGAATTGTGTGCGCAGTAGCCGCACGTGCATCAACAAAGTAGTGCCAAGCGTGCGCCTGTGTCATAAGTAAAGGGCCGGCTGGCTTGACCATTAAAGGGTGCTGTAACCCCCAAAGTACACTCCAGTCCAAACCAAAAAAAATATATATTTTCTGTGTTTGTGAATTGTGTGCGCAGTAGCTGCACGTGCATCAACAAAGTAGTGCCAAGCGTGCGCCTGTGTGATAAGTAAAGGGCCGGCTGGCTTGACCGTTAAAGGGTGCTGTAACCCCCAAAGTACACTCCAGTGCAAACCAAAAAAAAAATTATTTTCTGTGTTTGAGAATTGTGTGCGCTGTAGCCGCACGTGCATCAACAAAGTAGTGCCAAGCGTACGCCTGTGTCATAAGTAAATTGCCGGCTGGCTTGACCATTAAAGGGTGCTGTAACCCCCAAAGTACACTCCAGTCCAAACCAAAAAAAAAATTATTTTCTGTGTTTGTGAATTGTGTGCGCAGTAGCCGCACGTGCATCAACAAAGTAGTGGCAAGCGTGCGCCTGTGTCATAAGTAAAGGGCCGGCTGGCTTGACCAATAAAGGGTGCTGTAACCCTCAAAGTACACTCCAGTCCAAAATAAAAAAAAAATATTTTCTGTGTTTGTGAATTGTGTGCGCAGTAGCCGCACGTGCATCAACAAAGTAGTGCCAAGCGTGCGCCTGTGTCATAAGTAAAGGTCCGGCTTGCTTGACTGTTAAAGGGTGCTGTAACCCCTAAAGTACACTCCAGTCCAAACCAAAAAAATATATATTTTCTGTGTTTGTGAATTGTGTGCGCAGTAGCCGCACGTGCATCAACAAAGTAGTGCCAAGCGTGCGCCTGTGTCATAAGTAAAGGGCCGGCTGGCTTGACCATTAAAGGGTGCTGTAACCCCCAAAGTACACTCCAGTCCAAACCAAAAAAAATATATATTTTCTGTGTTTGTGAATTGTGTGCGCAGTAGCCGCACGTGCATCAACAAAGTAGTGCCAAGCGTGCGCCTGTGTCATAAGTAAAGGTCCGGCTGGCTTGACCGTTAAAGGGTGCTGTAACCCCCAAAGTACACTCCAGTCCAAACCAAAAAATTATATATTTTCTGTGTTTGTGAATTGTGTGCGCAGTAGCCGCACGTGCATCAACAAAGTAGTGCCAAGCGTGCGCCTGTGTCATAAGTAAAGGGCCGGCTGGCTTGACCATTAAAGGGTGCTGTAACCCTCAAAGTACACTCCAGTCCAAACCAAAAAAAAAATTTATTTCTGTGTTTGTGAATTGTGTGCGCAGTAGCCGCACGTGCATCAACAAAGTAGTGCCAAGCGTGCGCCTGTGTCATAAGTAAAGGTCCGGCTTGCTTGACCGTTAAAGGGTGCTGTAACCCCTAAAGTACACTCCAGTCCAAACCAAAAAAATATATATTTTCTGTGTTTGTGAATTGTGTGCGCAGTAGCCGCACATGCATCAACAAAGTAGTGCCAAGCGTGCGCCTGTGTCATAAGTAAAGGGCCGGCTGGCTTGACCGTTAAAGGGTGCTGTAACCCCCAAAGTACACTCCAGTCCAAACCAAAAAAAAAATTATTTTCTGTGTTTGTGAATTGTGTGCGCAGTAGCCGCACGTGCATCAACAAAGTAGTGCCAAGCTTGCGCCTGTGTCATGAGTAAAGGGCCGGCTGGCTTAACCATTAAAGGGTGCTGTAGCCCCCAAAGTACACTCCAGTCCAAACCAAAAAAAAAATTATTTTAGGTGTTTGTGAATTGTGTGCGCAGTAGCCGCACGTGCATCAACAAAGTAGTGCCAAGCGTGCGCCTGTGTCATAAGTAAAGGTCCGGCTGGTTTGACCGTTAAAGGGTGTTGTAACCCCCAAAGTACACTCCAGTCCAAACCAAAAAAAAAAATCTTTTCTGTGTTTGTGAATTGTGTGCGCAGTAGCCGCACGTGCATCAACAAAGTAGTGCCAAGCGTGCGCCTGTGTCATAAGTAAAGGGCCGGCTGGCTTGACCGTTAAAGGGTGCTGTAACCCCCAAAGTACACTCCAGTCCAAACCAAAAAAAAAAAGATTTTCTGTGTTTGTGAATTGTGTGCGCAGTAGCCGCACGTGCATTAACAAAGTAGTGCCAAGAGTGCGCCTGTGTCATAAGTAAAGGTCCGGCTGGCTTGACCGTTAAAGGCTGCTGTAACCCCCAAAGTACACTCTAGTCCAAACCAAAAAAATATATATTTTCTGTGTTTGTGAATTGTGTGCGCAGTAGCCGCACGTGCATCAACAAAGTAGTGCCAAGCGTGCGCCTGTGTCATAAGTAAAGGGCCGGCTGGCTTGACCGTTAAAGGGTGCTGTAATCCCCAAAGTACACTCCTGTCCAAACCAAAAAAAAAAGAATTTTCTGTGTTTGTGAATTGTGTGCGCAGTAGCCGCACGTGCATCAACAAAGTAGTGCCAAGCGTGCGCCTGTGTCATAAGTAAAGGGCCGGCTGGCTTGACCGTTAAAGGGTGCTGTAACCCCTAAAATACACTCCAGTCCAAACCAAAAAAATATATATTTTCTGTGTTTGTGAATTGTGTGCGCAGTAGCCGCACGTGCATCAACAAAGTAGTGCCAAGCGTGCGCCTGTGTCATAAGTAAAGTGCCGGCTGGCTTGACCGTGAAAGGGTGCTGTAACCCCCAAAGTATACTCCAGTCCAAACCAAAAAAAAAATTATTTTCTGTGTTTGTGAATTGTGTGCGCAGTAGCCGCACGTGCATCAACAAAGTAGTGCCAAGCGTGCGCCTGTGTCATGAGTAAAGGGCCGGCTGGCTTGACCATTAAAGGGTCCTGTAACCCCCAAAGTACACTCCAGTCCAAACCAAAAAAAAAATATTTTCTGTGTTTGTGAATTGTGTGCGCAGTAGCCGCACGTGCATCAACAAAGTAGTGCCAAGCGTGCGCCTGTGTCATAAGTAAAGGGCCGGCTGGCTTGACCGTTAAAGGGTGCTGTAACCCCCAAAGTACACTCCAGTCCAAACCAAAAAAAAATGATTTTCTGTGTTTGTGAATTGTGTGCGCAGTAGCCGCAAGTGCATCAACAAAGTAGTGCCAAGCGTGCGCCTGTGTCATAAGTAAAGGGCCGGCTGGCTTGACCGTTAAAGGCTGCTGTAACCACCAAAGTACACTCCAGTCCAAACCAAAAAAAAAAATATTTTCTGTGTTTGTGAATTGTGTGCGCAGTAGCCGCACGTGCATCAACAAAGTAGTGCCAAGTGTGCGCCTGTGTGATAAATAAAGGGCCAGCTGGCTTGACCATTAAAGGGTGCTGTAACCCCCAAAGTACACTCCAGTCCAAACCAAAAAAAAAATTATTTTCTGTGTTTGTGAATTGTGTGCGCTGTAGCCGCACGTGCATCAACAAAGTAGTGCCAAGCATACGCCTGTGTCATAAGTAAAGGCCCGGATGGCTTGACCATTAAAGGGTGCTGTAACCCCCAAAGTACACTCCAGTCCAAACCAAAAAAAAAATTATTTTCTGTGTTTGTGAATTGTGTGCGCAGTAGCCGCACGTGCATCAACAAAGTAGTGCCAAGCGTACGCCTGTGTCATAAGTAAAGGGCCGGCTGGCTTGACCATTAAAGGGTGCTGTAACCCCCAAAGTACACTCCAGTCCAAACCAAAAAAAAAATTATTTTCTGTGTTTGTGAATTGTGTGCGCAGTAGCCGCACGTGCATCAACAAAGTAGTGGCAAGCGTGCGCCTGTGTCATAAGTAAAGGGCCGGCTGGCTTGACCATTAAAGGGTGCTGTAACCCCCAAAGTACACTCCAGTCCAAACCAAAAAAAAAAAATATTTTCTGTGTTTGTGAATTGTGTGCGCAGTAGCCGCACGTGCATCAACAAAGTAGTGCCAAGCGTGCGCCTGTGTCATAAGTAAAGGTCCGGCTGGCTTGACCGTTAAAGGGTGCTGTAACCCCCAAAGTACACTCCAGTCCAAACCAAAAAATTATATATTTTCTGTGTTTGTGAATTGTGTGCGCAGTAGCCGCACGTGCATCAACAAAGTAGTGCCAAGCGTGCGCCTGTGTCATAAGTAAAGGGCCGGCTGGCTTGACCATTAAAGGGTGCTGTTACCCTCAAAGTACACTCCAGTCCAAACCAAAAAAAAAATTATTTTCTGTGTTTGTGAATTGTGTGCGCAGTAGCCGCACGTGCATCAACAAAGTAGTGCCAAGCGTGCGCTTGTGTCATAAGTAAAGGTCCGGCTTGCTTGACCATTAAAGGGTGCTGTAACCCCTAAAGTACACTCCAGTCCAAACCAAAAAAATATATATTTTCTGTGTTTGTGAATTGTGTGCGCAGTAGCCGCACGTGCATCAACAAAGTAGTGCCAAGCGTGCGCCTGTGTCATAAGTAAAGGGCCGGCTGGCTTGACCGTTAAAGGGTGCTGTAACCCCCAAAGTACACTCCAGTCCAAACCAAAAAAAAAATTATTTTAGGTGTTTGGGAATTGTGTGCGCAGTAGCCGCACGTGCATCAACAAAGTAGTGCCAAGCGTGCGCCTGTGTCATAAGTAAAGTGCTGGCTGGCTTGACCGTTAAAGGGTGCTGTAACCCCCAAAGTACACTCCAGTCCAAACCAAAAAAAAAAATATTTTCTGTGTTTGTGAATTGTGTGCGCAGTAGCCGCACATGCATCAACAAAGTAGTGCCAAGCGTGCGCCTGTGTCATAAGTAAAGGGCCGGCTGGCTTGACCGTTAAAGGGTGCTGTAACCCCCAAAGTACACTCCAGTCCAAACCAAAAAAAAAAAGATTTTCTGTGTTTGTGAATTGTGTGCGCAGTAGCCGCGCGTGCATCAACAAAGTAGTGCCAAGCGTGCGCCTGTGTGATAAGTAAAGGGCCGGCTGGCTTGACCGTGAAAGGGTGCTGTAACCCCCAAAGTACACTCCAGTCCAAACCAAAAAAAAAATTATTTTCTGTGTTTGTGAATTGTGTGCGCAGTAGCCGCACATGCATCAACAAAGTAGTGCCAAGCGTGCGCCTGTGTCATGAGTAAAGGGCCGGCTGGCTTGACCATTAAAGGGTCCTGTAACCCCCAAAGTACACTCCAGTCCAAACCAAAAAAAAAAATATTTTCTGTGTTTGTGAATTGTGTGCGCAGTAGCCGCACGTGCATCAACAAAGTAGTGCCAAGCGTGCGCCTGTGTCATAAGTAAAGGGCCGGCTGGCTTGACCGTTAAAGGGTGCTGTAACCCCCAAAGTACACTCCAGTCCAAACCAAAAAAAAATGATTTTCTGTGTTTGTGAATTGTGTGCGCAGTAGCCGCACGTGCATCAACAAAGTAGTGCCAAGCGTGCGCCTGTGTCATAAGTAAAGGGCCGGCTGGCTTGACCGTTAAAGGCTGCTGTAACCCCCAAAGTACACTCCAGTCCAAACCAAAAAAAAAATATTTCCTGTGTTTGTGAATTGTGTGCGCAGTAGCCGCACGTGCATCAACAAAGTAGTGCCAAGCGTGCGCCTGTGTGATAAGTAAAGGGCCGGCTGGCTTGACCGTTAAAGGGTGCTGTAACCCCCAAAGTACACTCCAGTGCAAACCAAAAAAAAAATTATTTTCTGTGTTTGAGAATTGTGTGCGCTGTAGCCGCACGTGCATCAACAAAGTAGTGCCAAGCGTACGCCTGTGTCATAAGTAAATTGCCGGCTGGCTTGACCATTAAAGGGTGCTGTAACCCCCAAAGTACACTCCAGTCCAAACCAAAAAACAAATTATTTTCTGTGTTTGTGAATTGTGTGCGCAGTAGCCGCACGTGCATCAACAAAGTAGTGCCAAGCGTACGCCTGTGTCATAAGTAAAGGGCCGGCTAGCTTGACCATTAAAGGGTGCTGTAACCCCCAAAGTACACTCCAGTCCAAACCAAAAAAAAAATTATTTTCTGTGTTTGTGAATTGTGTGCGCAGTAGCCGCACGTGCATCAACAAATTAGTGGCAAGCGTGCGCCTGTGTCATAAGTAAAGGGCTGGCTGGCTTGACCATTAAAGGGTGCTGTAACCCCCAAAGTACACTCCAGTCCAAACCAAAAAAAAAAAATATTTTCTGTGTTTGTGAATTGTGTGCGCAGTAGCCGCACGTGCATCAACAAAGTAGTGCCAAGCGTGCGCCTGTGTCATAAGTAAAGCTCCGGCTGGCTTGACCGTTAAAGGGTGCTGTAACCCCCAAAGTACACTCCAGTCCAAACCAAAAAATTATATATTTTCTGTGTTTGTGAATTGTGTGCGCAGTAGCCGCACGTGCATCAACAAAGTAGTGCCAAGCGTGCGCCTGTGTCATAAGTAAAGGGCCGGCTGGCTTTACCATTAAAGGGTGCTGTTACCCTCAAAGTACACTCCAGTCCAAACCAAAAAAAAAATTATTTTCTGTGTTTGTGAATTGTGTCCGCAGTTGCCGCACGTGCATCAACAAAGTAGTGCCAAGCGTGCGCCTGTGTCATAAGTAAAGGTCCGGCTTGCTTGACCGTTAAATGGTGCTGTAACCCCTAAAGTACACTCCAGTCCAAACCAAAAAAATATATATTTTCTGTGTTTGTGAATTGTGTGCGCAGTAGCCGCACGTGCATCAACAAAGTAGTGCCAAGCGTGCGCCTGTGTCATGAGTAAAGGGCCGGCTGGCTTAACCATTAAAGGGTGCTGTAACCCCCAAAGTACACTCCAGTCCAAACCAAAAAAAAAATTATTTTAGGTGTTTGTGAATTGTGTGCGCAGTAGCCGCACGTGCATCAACAAAGTAGTGCCAAGCGTGCGCCTGTGTCATAAGTAAAAGGCCGGCTGGCTTGACCGTTAAAGGGTGCTGTAACCCCCAAAGTACACTCCAGTCCAAACCAAAAAAAAAAATATTTTCTGTGTTTGTGAATTGTGTGCGCAGTAGCCGCACATGCATCAACAAAGTAGTGCCAAGCGTGCGCCTGTGTCATAAGTAAAGGGCCGGCTGGCTTGACCGTTAAAGGGTGCTGTAACCCCCAAAGTACACTCCAGTCCAAACCAAAAAAAAAAAGATTTTCTGTGTTTGTGAATTGTGTGCGCAGTAGCCGCACGTGCATCAACAAAGTAGTGCCAAGCGTGCGCCTGTGTGATAAGTAAAGGGCCGGCTGGCTTGACCGTTAAAGGGTGCTGTAACCCCCAAAGTACACTCCAGTCCAAACCAAAAAAAAAATTATTTTCTGTGTTTGTGAATTGTGTGCGCAGTAGCCGCACGTGCATCAACAAAGTAGTGCCAAGCGTGCGCCTGTGTCATGAGTAAAGGGCCGGCTGGCTTGACCATTAAAGGGTCCTGTAACCCCCAAAGTACACTCCAGTCCAAACCAAAAAAAAAATATTTTCTGTGTTTGTGAATTGTGTGCGCAGTAGCCGCACGTGCATCAACAAAGTAGTGCCAAGCGTGCGCCTGTGTCATAAGTAAAGGGCCGGCTGGCTTGACCGTTAAAGGGTGCTGTAACCCCCAAAGTACACTCCAGTCCAAACCAAAAAAAAATGATTTTCTGTGTTTGTGAATTGTGTGCGCAGTAGCCGCACGTGCATCAACAAAGTAGTGCCAAGCGTGCGCCTGTGTCATAAGTAAAGGGCCGGCTGGCTTGACCGTTAAAGGCTGCTGTAACCCCCAAAGTACACTCCAGTCCAAACCAAAAAAAAAAATATTTTCTGTGTTTGTGAATTGTGTGCGCAGTAGCCGCACGTGCATCAACAAAGTAGTGCCAAGTGTGCGCCTGTGTGATAAATAAAGGGCCGGCTGGCTTGACCGTTAAAGGGTGCTGTAACCCCCAAAGTACACTCCAGTCCAAACCAAAAAAAAAATTATTTTCTGTGTTTGTGAATTGTGTGCGCTGTAGCCGCACGTGCATCAACAAAGTAGTGCCAAGCGTACGCCTGTGTCATAAGTAAAGGCCCGGATGGCTTGACCATTAAAGGGTGCTGTAACCCCCAAAGTACACTCCAGTCCAAACCAAAAAAAAAATTATTTTCTGTGTTTGTGAATTGTGTGCGCAGTAGCCGCACGTGCATCAACAAAGTAGTGCCAAGCGTACGCCTGTGTCATAAGTAAAGGGCCGGCTGGCTTGACCATTAAAGGGTGCTGTAACCCCCAAAGTACACTCCAGTCCAAACCAAAAAAAAAATTATTTTCTGTGTTTGTGAATTGTGTGCGCAGTAGCCGCACGTGCATCAACAAAGTAGTGGCAAGCGTGCGCCTGTGTCATAAGTAAAGGGCCGGCTGGCTTGACCATTAAAGGGTGCTGTAACCCCCAAAGTACACTCCAGTCCAAACCAAAAAAAAAAAATATTTTCTGTGTTTGTGAATTGTGTGCGCAGTAGCCGCACGTGCATCAACAAAGTAGTGCCAAGCGTGCGCCTGTGTCATAAGTAAAGGTCCGGCTGGCTTGACCGTTAAAGGGTGCTGTAACCCCCAAAGTACACTCCAGTCCAAACCAAAAAATTATATATTTTCTGTGTTTGTGAATTGTGTGCGCAGTAGCCGCACGTGCATCAACAAAGTAGTGCCAAGCGTGCGCCTGTGTCATAAGTAAAGGGCCGGCTGGCTTGACCATTAAAGGGTGCTGTTACCCTCAAAGTACACTCCAGTCCAAACCAAAAAAAAAATTATTTTCTGTGTTTGTGAATTGTGTGCGCAGTAGCCGCACGTGCATCAACAAAGTAGTGCCAAGCGTGCGCTTGTGTCATAAGTAAAGGTCCGGCTTGCTTGACCGTTAAAGGGTGCTGTAACCCCTAAAGTACACTCCAGTCCAAACCAAAAAAATATATATTTTCTGTGTTTGTGAATTGTGTGCGCAGTAGCCGCACGTGCATCAACAAAGTAGTGCCAAGCGTGCGCCTGTGTCATAAGTAAAGGGCCGGCTGGCTTGACCGTTAAAGGGTGCTGTAACCCCCAAAGTACACTCCAGTCCAAACCAAAAAAAAAAATATTTTCTGTGTTTGTGAATTGTGTGCGCAGTAGCCGCACGTGCATCAACAAAGTAGTGCCAAGCGTCCGCCTGTGTCATGAGTAAAGGGCCGGCTGGCTTAACCATTAAAGGGTGCTGTAACCCCCAAAGTACACTCCAGTCCAAACCAAAAAAAAAAATATTTTAGGTGTTTGGGAATTGTGTGCGCAGTAGCCGCACGTGCATCAACAAAGTAGTGCCAAGCGTGCGCCTGTGTCATAAGTAAAGGGCCGGCTGGCTTGACCGTTAAAGGGTGCTGTAACCCCCAAAGTACACTCCAGTCCAAACCAAAAAAAAAAATATTTTCTGTGTTTGTGAATTGTGTGCGCAGTAGCCGCACATGCATCAACAAAGTAGTGCCAAGCGTGCGCCTGTGTCATAAGTAAAGGGCCGGCTGGCTTGAACGTTAAAGGGTGCTGTAACCCCCAAAGTACACTCCAGTCCAAACCAAAAAAAAAAAGATTTTCTGTGTTTGTGAATTGTGTGCGCAGTAGCCGCACGTGCATCAACAAAGTAGTGCCAAGCGTGCGCCTGTGTCATAAGTAAAGGGCCGGCTGGCTTGACTGTGAAAGGGTGCTGTAACCCCGAAAGTACACTCCAGTCCAAACCAAAAAAAAAATTATTTTCTGTGTTTGTGAATTGTGTGCGCAGTAGCCGCACGTGCATCAACAAAGTAGTGCCAAGCGTGCGCCTGTGTCATAAGTAAAGGGCCGGCTGGCTTGACCGTGAAAGGGTGCTGTAACCCCCAAAGTACACTCCAGTCCAAACCAAAAAAAAATGATTTTCTGTGTTTGTGAATTGTGTGCGCAGTAGCCGCACGTGCATCAACAAAGTAGTGCCAAGCGTGCGCCTGTGTCATAAGTAAAGGGCCGGCTGGCTTGACCGTTAAAGGGTGCTGTAACCCCCAAAGTACACTCCAGTCCAAACCAAAAAAAAAATATTTCCTGAGTTTGTGAATTGTGTGCGCAGTAGCCGCACGTGCATCAACAAAGTAGTGCCAAGCGTGCGCCTGTGTGATAAGTAAAGGGCCGGCTGGCTTGACCGTTAAAGGGTGCTGTAACCCCCAAAGTACACTCCAGTGCAAACCAAAAAAAAAATTATTTTCTGTGTTTGAGAATTGTGTGCGCTGTAGCTGCACGTGCATCAACAAAGTAGTGCCAAGCGTACGCCTGTGTCATAAGTAAATTGCCGGCTGGCTTGACCATTAAAGGGTGCTGTAACCCCCAAAGTACACTCCAGTCCAAACCAAAAAAAAAATTATTTTCTGTGTTTGTGAATTGTGTGCGCAGTAGCCGCACGTGCATCAACAAAGTAGTGCCAAGCGTGCGCCTGTGTCATGAGTAAAGGGCCGGCTGGCTTAACCATTAAAGGGTGCTGTAACCCCCAAAGTACACTCCAGTCCAAACCAAAAAAAAAATTATTTTAGGTGTTTGGGAATTGTGTGCGCAGTAGCCGCACGTGCATCAACAAAGTAGTGCCAAGCGTGCGCCTGTGTCATAAGTAAAGTGCCGGCTGGCTTGACCGTTAAAGGGTGCTGTAACCCCCAAAGTACACTCCAGTCCAAACCAAAAAAAAAATATTTTCTGTGTTTGTGAATTGTGTGCGCAGTAGCCGCACTTGCATCAACAAAGTAGTGACAAGCTTGATCCTGTGTCATAAGTAAAGGGCCGGCTGGCTTGACCGTTAAAGGGTGCTGTAACCCCCAAAGTACACTCCAGTCCAAACCAAAAAAAAAAAGATTTTCTGTGTTTGTGAATTGTGTGCGCAGTAGCCGCGCGTGCATCAACAAAGTAGTGCCAAGCGTGCGCCTGTGTGATAAGTAAAGGGCCGGCTGGCTTGACCGTGAAAGGGTGCTGTAACCCCCAAAGTACACTCCAGTCCAAACCAAAAAAAAAATTATTTTCTGTGTTTGTGAATTGTGTGCGCAGTAGCCGCGCATGCATCAACAAAGTAGTGCCAAGCGTGCGCCTGTGTCATGAGTAAAGGGCCGGCTGGCTTGACCATTAAAGGGTCCTGTAACCCCCAAAGTACACTCCAGTCCAAACCAAAAAAAAAAATATTTTCTGTGTTTGTGAATTGTGTGCGCAGTAGCCGCACGTGCATCAACAAAGTAGTGCCAAGCGTGCGCCTGTGTCATAAGTAAAGGGCCGGCTGGCTTGACCGTTAAAGGGTGCTGTAACCCCCAAAGTACACTCCAGTCCAAACCAAAAAAAAATGATTTTCTGTGTTTGTGAATTGTGTGCGCAGTAGCCGCACGTGCATCAACAAAGTAGTGCCAAGCGTGCGCCTGTGTCATAAGTAAAGGGCCGGCTGGCTTGACCGTTAAAGGCTGCTGTAACCCCCAAAGTACACTCCAGTCCAAACCAAAAAAAAAATATTTCCTGTGTTTGTGAATTGTGTGCGCAGTAGCCGCACGTGCATCAACAAAGTAGTGCCAAGCGTGCGCCTGTGTGATAAGTAAAGGGCCGGCTGGCTTGACCGTTAAAGGGTGCTGTAACCCCCAAAGTACACTCCAGTGCAAACCAAAAAAAAAATTATTTTCTGTGTTTGAGAATTGTGTGCGCTGTAGCCGCACGTGCATCAACAAAGTAGTGCCAAGCGTACGCCTGTGTCATAAGTAAATTGCCGGCTGGCTTGACCATTAAAGGGTGCTGTAACCCCCAAAGTACACTCCAGTCCAAACCAAAAAACAAATTATTTTCTGTGTTTGTGAATTGTGTGCGCAGTAGCCGCACGTGCATCAACAAAGTAGTGCCAAGCGTACGCCTGTGTCATAAGTAAAGGGCCGGCTAGCTTGACCATTAAAGGGTGCTGTAACCCCCAAAGTACACTCCAGTCCAAACCAAAAAAAAAATTATTTTCTGTGTTTGTGAATTGTGTGCGCAGTAGCCGCACGTGCATCAACAAAGTAGTGGCAAGCGTGCGCCTGTGTCATAAGTAAAGGGCCGGCTGGCTTGACCATTAAAGGGTGCTGTAACCCCCAAAGTACACTCCAGTCCAAACCAAAAAAAAAAAATATTTTCTGTGTTTGTGAATTGTGTGCGCAGTAGCCGCACGTGCATCAACAAAGTAGTGCCAAGCGTGCGCCTGTGTCATAAGTAAAGCTCCGGCTGGCTTGACCGTTAAAGGGTGCTGTAACCCCCAAAGTACACTCCAGTCCAAACCAAAAAATTATATATTTTCTGTGTTTGTGAATTGTGTGCGCAGTAGCCGCACGTGCATCAACAAAGTAGTGCCAAGCGTGCGCCTGTGTCATAAGTAAAAGGCCGGCTGGCTTGACCGTTAAAGGGTGCTGTAACCCCCAAAGTACACTCCAGTCCAAACCAAAAAAAAAAATATTTTCTGTGTTTGTGAATTGTGTGCGCAGTAGCCGCACATGCATCAACAAAGTAGTGCCAAGCGTGCGCCTGTGTCATAAGTAAAGGGCCGGCTGGCTTGACCGTTAAAGGGTGCTGTAACCCCCAAAGTACACTCCAGTCCAAACCAAAAAAAAAAAGATTTTCTGTGTTTGTGAATTGTGTGCGCAGTAGCCGCACGTGCATCAACAAAGTAGTGCCAAGCGTGCGCCTGTGTGATAAGTAAAGGGCCGGCTGGCTTGACCGTTAAAGGGTGCTGTAACCCCCAAAGTACACTCCAGTCCAAACCAAAAAAAAAATTATTTTCTGTGTTTGTGAATTGTGTGCGCTGTAGCCGCACGTGCATCAACAAAGTAGTGCCAAGCGTGCGCCTGTGTCATAAGTAAAGGGCCGGCTGGCTTGACCATTAAAGGGTGCTGTAACCCCCAAAGTACACTCCAGTCCAAACCAAAAAAAAAATTATTTTCTGTGTTTGTGAATTGTGTGCGCAGTAGCCACACGTGCATCAACAAAGTAGTGGCAAGCGTGCGCCTGTGTCATAAGTAAAGGGCCGGCTGGCTTGACCGTTAAAGGGTGCTGTAACCCCCAAAGTACACTCCAGTCCAAACCAAAAAAAAAAAATATTTTCTGTGTTTGTGAATTGTGTGCGCAGTAGCCGCACGTGCATCAACAAAGTAGTGCCAAGCGTGCGCCTGTGTCATAAGTAAAGGTCCGGCTGGCTTGACCGTTAAAGGGTGCTGTAACCCCCAAAGTACACTCCAGTCCAAACCAAAAAATTATATATTTTCTGTGTTTGTGAATTGTGTGCGCAGTAGCCGCACGTGCATCAACAAAGTAGTGCCAAGCGTGCGCCTGTGTCATAAGTAAAGGGCCGGCTGGCTTGACCATTAAAGGGTGCTGTTACCCTCAAAGTACACTCCTGTCCAAACCAAAAAAAAAATTATTTTCTGTGTTTGTGAATTGTGTGCGCAGTAGCCGCACGTGCATCAACAAAGTAGTGCCAAGCGTGCGCCTGTGTCATAAGTAAAGGGCCGGCTGGCTTGACCGTTAAAGGGTGCTGTAACCCCCAAAGTACACTCCAGTCCAAACCAAAAAAAAAAATATTTTCTGTGTTTGTGAATTGTGTGCGCAGTAGCCGCACGTGCATCAACAAAGTAGTGCCAAGCGTGCGCCTGTGTCATGAGTAAAGGGCCGGCTGGCTTAACCATTAAAGGGTGCTGTAACCCCCAAAGTACACTCCAGTCCAAACCAAAAAAAAAATTATTTTAGGTGTTTGGGAATTGTGTGCGCAGTAGCCGCACGTGCATCAACAAAGTAGTGCCAAGCGTGCGCCTGTGTCATAAGTAAAGTGCCGGCTGGCTTGACCGTTAAAGGGTGCTGTAACCCCCAAAGTACACTCCAGTCCAAACCAAAAAAAAAAATATTTTCTGTGTTTGTGAATTGTGTGCGCAGTAGCCGCACATGCATCAACAAAGTAGTGCCAAGCGTGCGCCTGTGTCATAAGTAAAGGGCCGGCTGGCTTGACCGTTAAAGGGTGCTGTAACCCCCAAAGTACACTCCAGTCCAAACCAAAAAAAAAAAGATTTTCTGTGTTTGTGAATTGTGTGCGCAGTAGCCGCGCGTGCATCAACAAAGTAGTGCCAAGCGTGCGCCTGTGTGATAAGTAAAGGGCCGGCTGGCTTGACCGTGAAAGGGTGCTGTAACCCCCAAAGTACACTCCAGTCCAAACCAAAAAAAAAATTATTTTCTGTGTTTGTGAATTGTGTGCGCAGTAGCCGCACATGCATCAACAAAGTAGTGCCAAGCGTGCGCCTGTGTCATGAGTAAAGGGCCGGCTGGCTTGACCATTAAAGGGTCCTGTAACCCCCAAAGTACACTCCAGTCCAAACCAAAAAAAAAAATATTTTCTGTGTTTGTGAATTGTGTGCGCAGTAGCCGCACGTGCATCAACAAAGTAGTGCCAAGCGTGCGCCTGTGTCATAAGTAAAGGGCCGGCTGGCTTGACCGTTAAAGGGTGCTGTAACCCCCAAAGTACACTCCAGTCCAAACCAAAAAAAAATGATTTTCTGTGTTTGTGAATTGTGTGCGCAGTAGCCGCACGTGCATCAACAAAGTAGTGCCAAGCGTGCGCCTGTGTCATAAGTAAAGGGCCGGCTGGCTTGACCGTTAAAGGCTGCTGTAACCCCCAAAGTACACTCCAGTCCAAACCAAAAAAAAAATATTTCCTGTGTTTGTGAATTGTGTGCGCAGTAGCCGCACGTGCATCAACAAAGTAGTGCCAAGCGTGCGCCTGTGTGATAAGTAAAGGGCCGGCTGGCTTGACCGTTAAAGGGTGCTGTAACCCCCAAAGTACACTCCAGTGCAAACCAAAAAAAAAATTATTTTCTGTGTTTGAGAATTGTGTGCGCTGTAGCCGCACGTGCATCAACAAAGTAGTGCCAAGCGTACGCCTGTGTCATAAGTAAATTGCCGGCTGGCTTGACCATTAAAGGGTGCTGTAACCCCCAAAGTACACTCCAGTCCAAACCAAAAAACAAATTATTTTCTGTGTTTGTGAATTGTGTGCGCAGTAGCCGCACGTGCATCAACAAAGTAGTGCCAAGCGTACGCCTGTGTCATAAGTAAAGGGCCGGCTAGCTTGACCATTAAAGGGTGCTGTAACCCCCAAAGTACACTCCAGTCCAAACCAAAAAAAAAATTATTTTCTGTGTTTGTGAATTGTGTGCGCAGTAGCCGCACGTGCATCAACAAAGTAGTGGCAAGCGTGCGCCTGTGTCATAAGTAAAGGGCCGGCTGGCTTGACCATTAAAGGGTGCTGTAACCCCCAAAGTACACTCCAGTCCAAACCAAAAAAAAAAAATATTTTCTGTGTTTGTGAATTGTGTGCGCAGTAGCCGCACGTGCATCAACAAAGTAGTGCCAAGCGTGCGCCTGTGTCATAAGTAAAGCTCCGGCTGGCTTGACCATTAAAGGGTGCTGTAACCCCCAAAGTACACTCCAGTCCAAACCAAAAAATTATATATTTTCTGTGTTTGTGAATTGTGTGCGCAGTAGCCGCACGTGCATCAACAAAGTAGTGCCAAGCGTGCGCCTGTGTCATAAGTAAAGGGCCGGCTGGCTTTACCATTAAAGGGTGCTGTTACCCTCAAAGTACACTCCAGTCCAAACCAAAAAAAAAATTATTTTCTGTGTTTGTGAATTGTGTGCGCAGTTGCCGCACGTGCATCAACAAAGTAGTGCCAAGCGTGCGCCTGTGTGATAAGTAAAGGGCCGGCTGGCTTGACCGTGAAAGGGTGCTGTAACCCCCAAAGTACACTCCAGTCCAAACCAAAAAAAAAATTATTTTCTGTGTTTGTGAATTGTGTGCGCAGTAGCCGCACATGCATCAACAAAGTAGTGCCAAGCGTGCGCCTGTGTCATGAGTAAAGGGCCGGCTGGCTTGACCATTAAAGGGTCCTGTAACCCCCAAAGTACACTCCAGTCCAAACCAAAAAAAAAAATATTTTCTGTGTTTGTGAATTGTGTGCGCAGTAGCCGCACGTGCATCAACAAAGTAGTGCCAAGCGTGCGCCTGTGTCATAAGTAAAGGGCCGGCTGGCTTGACCGTTAAAGGGTGCTGTAACCCCCAAAGTACACTCCAGTCCAAACCAAAAAAAAATGATTTTCTGTGTTTGTGAATTGTGTGCGCAGTAGCCGCACGTGCATCAACAAAGTAGTGCCAAGCGTGCGCCTGTGTCATAAGTAAAGGGCCGGCTGGCTTGACCGTTAAAGGCTGCTGTAACCCCCAAAGTACACTCCAGTCCAAACCAAAAAAAAAATATTTCCTGTGTTTGTGAATTGTGTGCGCAGTAGCCGCACGTGCATCAACAAAGTAGTGCCAAGCGTGCGCCTGTGTGATAAGTAAAGGGCCGGCTGGCTTGACCGTTAAAGGGTGCTGTAACCCCCAAAGTACACTCCAGTGCAAACCAAAAAAAAAATTATTTTCTGTGTTTGAGAATTGTGTGCGCTGTAGCCGCACGTGCATCAACAAAGTAGTGCCAAGCGTACGCCTGTGTCATAAGTAAATTGCCGGCTGGCTTGACCATTAAAGGGTGCTGTAACCCCCAAAGTACACTCCAGTCCAAACCAAAAAACAAATTATTTTCTGTGTTTGTGAATTGTGTGCGCAGTAGCCGCACGTGCATCAACAAAGTAGTGCCAAGCGTACGCCTGTGTCATAAGTAAAGGGCCGGCTAGCTTGACCATTAAAGGGTGCTGTAACCCCCAAAGTACACTCCAGTCCAAACCAAAAAAAAAATTATTTTCTGTGTTTGTGAATTGTGTGCGCAGTAGCCGCACGTGCATCAACAAAGTAGTGGCAAGCGTGCGCCTGTGTCATAAGTAAAGGGCCGGCTGGCTTGACCATTAAAGGGTGCTGTAACCCCCAAAGTACACTCCAGTCCAAACCAAAAAAAAAAAATATTTTCTGTGTTTGTGAATTGTGTGCGCAGTAGCCGCACGTGCATCAACAAAGTAGTGCCAAGCGTGCGCCTGTGTCATAAGTAAAGCTCCGGCTGGCTTGACCATTAAAGGGTGCTGTAACCCCCAAAGTACACTCCAGTCCAAACCAAAAAATTATATATTTTCTGTGTTTGTGAATTGTGTGCGCAGTAGCCGCACGTGCATCAACAAAGTAGTGCCAAGCGTGCGCCTGTGTCATAAGTAAAGGGCCGGCTGGCTTTACCATTAAAGGGTGCTGTTACCCTCAAAGTACACTCCAGTCCAAACCAAAAAAAAAATTATTTTCTGTGTTTGTGAATTGTGTGCGCAGTTGCCGCACGTGCATCAACAAAGTAGTGCCAAGCGTGCGCCTGTGTCATAAGTAAAGGTCCGGCTTGCTTGACCGTTAAATGGTGCTGTAACCCCTAAAGTACACTCCAGTCCAAACCAAAAAAATATATATTTTCTGTGTTTGTGAATTGTGTGCGCAGTAGCCGCACGTGCATCAACAAAGTAGTGCCAAGCGTGCGCCTGTGTCATGAGTAAAGGGCCGGCTGGCTTAACCATTAAAGGGTGCTGTAACCCCCAAAGTACACTCCAGTCCAAACCAAAAAAAAAATTATTTTAGGTGTTTGTGAATTGTGTGCGCAGTAGCCGCACGTGCATCAACAAAGTAGTGCCAAGCGTGCGCCTGTGTCATAAGTAAAAGGCCGGCTGGCTTGACCGTTAAAGGGTGCTGTAACCCCCAAAGTACACTCCAGTCCAAACCAAAAAAAAAAATATTTTCTGTGTTTGTGAATTGTGTGCGCAGTAGCCGCACATGCATCAACAAAGTAGTGCCAAGCGTGCGCCTGTGTCATAAGTAAAGGGCCGGCTGGCTTGACCGTTAAAGGGTGCTGTAACCCCCAAAGTACACTCCAGTCCAAACCAAAAAAAAAAAGATTTTCTGTGTTTGTGAATTGTGTGCGCAGTAGCCGCACGTGCATCAACAAAGTAGTGCCAAGCGTGCGCCTGTGTGATAAGTAAAGGGCCGGCTGGCTTGACCGTTAAAGGGTGCTGTAACCCCCAAAGTACACTCCAGTCCAAACCAAAAAAAAAATTATTTTCTGTGTTTGTGAATTGTGTGCGCTGTAGCCGCACGTGCATCAACAAATTAGTGCCAAGCGTGCGCCTGTGTCATAAGTAAAGGGCCGGCTGGCTTGACCATTAAAGGGTGCTGTAACCCCCAAAGTACACTCCAGTCCAAACCAAAAAAAAAATTATTTTCTGTGTTTGTGAATTGTGTGCGCAGTAGCCACACGTGCATCAACAAAGTAGTGGCAAGCGTGCGCCTGTGTCATAAGTAAAGGGCCGGCTGGCTTGACCGTTAAAGGGTGCTGTAACCCCCAAAGTACACTCCAGTCCAAACCAAAAAAAAAAAATATTTTCTGTGTTTGTGAATTGTGTGCGCAGTAGCCGCACGTGCATCAACAAAGTAGTGCCACGCGTGCGCCTGTGTCATAAGTAAAGGTCCGGCTGGCTTGACCGTTAAAGGGTGCTGTAACCCCCAAAGTACACTCCAGTCCAAACCAAAAAAAATTATATATTTTCTGTGTTTGTGAATTGTGTGCGCAGTAGCCGCACGTGCATCAACAAAGTAGTGCCAAGCGTGCGCCTGTGTCATAAGTAAAGGGCCGGCTGGCTTGACCGTTAAAGGGTGCTGTAACCCCCGAAAGTACACTCCAGTCCAAACCAAAAAAAAAATAATTTTCTGTGTTTGTGAATTGTGTGCGCAGTAGCAGCACGTGCATCAACAAAGTAGTGCCAAGCATGCGCCTGTGTCATAAGTAAAGGGCCGGCTGGCTTGACCGTTAAAGGGTGCTGTAACCCCCAAAGTACACTCCAGTCCAAACCAAAAAAAAATATATTTTCTGTGTTTGTGAATTGTGAGCGCAGTAGCCGCACGTGCATCAACAAAGTAGTGCCAAGCATGCGCCTGTGTCATAAGTAAAGTGCCGGCTGGCTTGACCGTTAAAGGGTGCTGTGACCCCCAAAGTACACTCCAGTCCAAACCAAAAAAAAAATTATTTTCTGTGTTTGTGAATTGTGTGCGCAGTAGCCGCACGTGCATCAACAAAGTAGTGCCAAGCGTGCGCCTGTGTCATAAGTAAGAGGCCGGCTGGCTTGACCATTAAAGGGTGCTGTAACCCCCAAAGTACACTCCAGTCCAAACCAAAAAAAAAAAATATTTTCTGTGTTTGTGAATTGTGTGCGCAGTAGCCGCACGTGCATCAACAAAGTAGTGCCAAGCGTGCGCCTGTGTCATAAGTAAAGGTCCGGCTGGCTTGACCGTTAAAGGGTGCTGTAACCCCCAAAGTACACTCCAGTCCAAACCAAAAAAAAAATTATTTTCTGTGTTTGTGAATTGTGTGCGCTGTAGCCGCACGTGCATCAACAAAGTAGTGCCAAGCGTGCGCCTGTGTCATAAGTAAAGGGCCGGCTGGCTTGACCATTAAAGGGTGCTGTAACCCCCAAAGTACACTCCAGTCCAAACCAAAAAAAAAATTATTTTCTGTGTTTGTGAATTGTGTGCGCAGTAGCCACACGTGCATCAACAAAGTAGTGGCAAGCGTGCGCCTGTGTCATAAGTAAAGGGCCGGCTGGCTTGACCGTTAAAGGGTGCTGTAACCCCCAAAGTACACTCCAGTCCAAACCAAAAAAAAAATATATTTTCTGTGTTTGTGAATTGTGTGCGCAGTAGCCGCACGTGCATCAACAAAGTAGTGCCACGCGTGCGCCTGTGTCATAAGTAAAGGTCCGGCTGGCTTGACCGTTAAAGGGTGCTGTAACCCCCAAAGTACACTCCAGTCCAAACCAAAAAAAAATTATATATTTTCTGTGTTTGTGAATTGTGTGCGCAGTAGCCGCACGTGCATCAACAAAGTAGTGCCAAGCGTGCGCCTGTGTCATAAGTAAAGGGCCGGCTGGCTTGACCGTTAAAGGGTGCTGTAACCCCCGAAAGTACACTCCAGTCCAAACCAAAAAAAAAATAATTTTCTGTGTTTGTGAATTGTGTGCGCAGTAGCAGCACGTGCATCAACAAAGTAGTGCCAAGCGTGCGCCTGTGTCATAAGTAAAGGGCCGGCTGGCTTGACCGTTAAAGGGTGCTGTAACCCCCAAAGTACACTCCAGTCCAAACCAAAAAAATATATATTTTCTGTGTTTGTGAATTGTGTGCGCAGTAGCCGCACGTGCATCAACAAAGTAGTGCCAAGCATGCGCCTGTGTCATAAGTAAAGTGCCGGCTGGCTTGACCGTTAAAGGGTGCTGTGACCCCCAAAGTACACTCCAGTCCAAACCAAAAAAAAATTTATTTTCTGTGTTTGTGAATTGTGTGCGCAGTAGCCGCACGTGCATCAACAAAGTAGTGCCAAGCGTGCGCCTGTGTCATAAGTAAGAGGCCGGCTGGCTTGACCATTAAAGGGTGCTGTAACCCCCAAAGTACACTCCAGTCCAAACCAAAAAAAAATAATATTTTCTGTGTTTGTGAATTGTGTGCGCAGTAGCCGCACGTGCATCAACAAAGTAGTGCCAAGCGTGCGCCTGTGTCATAAGTAAAGGTCCGGCTGGCTTGACCGTTAAAGGGTGCTGTAACCCCCAAAGTACACTCCAGTCCAAACCAAAAAAAAATTATATATTTTCTGTGTTTGTGAATTGTGTGCGCAGTAGCCGCACGTGCATCAACAAAGTAGTGCTAAGCGTGCGCCTTTGTCATAAGTAAAGGGCCGGCTGGCTTGACCGTTAAAGGGTGCTGTAACCCCCGAAAGTACACTCCAGTCCAAACCAAAAAAAAAATTATTTTCTGTGTTTGTGAATTGTGTGCGCAGTAGCCGCACGTGCATCAACAAAGTAGTGCCAAGCGTGCGCCTGTGTCATGAGTAAAGGGCCGGCTGGCTTAACCATTAAAGGGTGCTGTAACCCCCAAAGTACACTCCAGTCCAAACCAAAAAAAAAATTATTTTAGGTGTTTGTGAATTGTGTGCGCAGTAGCCGCACGTGCATCAACAAAGTAGTGCCAAGCGTGCGCCTGTGTCATAAGTAAAGGGCCGGCTGGCTTGACCGTTAGAGGGTGCTGTAACCCCCAAAGTACACTCCAGTCCAAACCAAAAAAAAAAATATTTTCTGTGTTTGTGAATTGTGTGCGCAGTAGCCGCACATGCATCAACAAAGTAGTGCCAAGCGTGCGCCTGTGTCATAAGTAAAGGGCCGGCTGGCTTGACCGTTAAAGGGTGCTGTAACCCCCAAAGTACACTCCAGTCCAAACCAAAAAAAAAAAGATTTTCTGTGTTTGTGAATTGTGTGCGCAGTAGCCGCACGTGCATCAACAAAGTAGTGCCAAGCGTGCGCCTGTGTGATAAGTAAAGGGCCTGCTGGCTTGACCGTTAAAGGGTGCTGTAACCCCCAAAGTACACTCCAGTCCAAACCAAAAAAAAAATTATTTTCTGTGTTTGTGAATTGTGTGCGCTGTAGCCGCACGTGCATCAACAAAGTAGTGCCAAGCGTGCGCCTGTGTCATAAGTAAAGGGCCGGCTGGCTTGACCATTAAAGGGTGCTGTAACCTCCAAAGTACACTCCAGTCCAAACCAAAAAAAAAATTATTTTCTGTGTTTGTGAATTGTGTGCGCAGTAGCTACACGTGCATCAACAAAGTAGTGGCAAGCGTGCGCCTGTGTCATAAGTAAAGGGCCGGCTGGCTTGACCGTTAAAGGGTGCTGTAACCCCCAAAGTACACTCCAGTCCAAACCAAAAAAAAAAAATATTTTCTGTGTTTGTGAATTGTGTGCGCAGTAGCCGCACGTGCATCAACAAAGTAGTGCCAAGCGTGCGCCTGTGTCATAAGTAAAGGTCCGGCTGGCTTGACCGTTAAAGGGTGCTGTAACCCCCAAAGTACACTCCAGTCCAAACCAAAAAAAAATTATATATTTTCTGTGTTTGTGAATTGTGTGCGCAGTAGCCGCACGTGCATCAACAAAGTAGTGCCAAGCGTGCGCCTGTGTCATAAGTAAAGGGCCGGCTGGCTTGACCATTAAAGGGTGCTG
This sequence comes from Taudactylus pleione, assembly GCA_031769625.1. NCBI lineage: Eukaryota > Metazoa > Chordata > Amphibia > Anura > Myobatrachidae > Taudactylus > Taudactylus pleione. The sequence continues at coordinate 64,352,784 of JAUIMM010000200.1, read as the reverse complement.
TAACCCCCGAAAGTACACTCCAGTCTAAACCAAAAAAAAAATAATTTTCTGTGTTTGTGAATTGTGTGCGCAGTAGCCGCACGTGCATCAACAAAGTAGTGCCAAGCGTGCGCCTGTGTCATAAGTAAAGGTCCAGCTGGCTTGACCGTTAAAGGGTGCTGTAACCCCTAAAGTACACTCCAGTCCAAACCAAAAAAATATATATTTTCTGTGTTTGTGAATTGTGTGCGCAGTAGCCGCACGTGCATCAACAAAGTAGTGCCAAGCATGCGCCTGTGTCATAAGTAAAGTGCCGGCTGGCTTGACCGTTAAAGGGTGCTGTGACCCCCAAAGTACACTCCAGTCCAAACCAAAAAAAAATTATTTTCTGTGTTTGTGAATTGTGTGCGCAGTAGCCGCACGTGCATCAACAAAGTAGTGCCAAGAGTGCGCCTGTGTCATAAGTAAGAGGCCGGCTGGCTTGACCATTAAAGGGTGCTGTAACCCCCAAAGTACACTCCAGTCCAAACCAAAAAAAAAAAATATTTTCTGTGTTTGTGAATTGTGTGCGCAGTAGCCGCACGTGCATCAACAAAGTAGTGCCAAGCGTGCGCCTGTGTCATAAGTAAAGGTCCGGCTGGCTTGACCGTTAAAGGGTGCTGTAACCCCCAAAGTACACTCCAGTCCAAACCAAAAAAAAATTATATATTTTCTGTGTTTGTGAATTGTGTGCGCAGTAGCCGCACGTGCATCAACAAAGTAGTGCCAAGCGTGCGCCAGTGTCATAAGTAAAGGGCCGGCTGGCTTGACCGTTAAAGGGTGCTGTAACCCCCGAAAGTACACTCCAGTCCAAACCAAAAAAAAAATAATTTTCTGTGTTTGTGAATTGTGTGCGCAGTAGCCACACGTGCATCAACAAAGTAGTGCCAAGCGTGCGCCTGTGTCATAAGTAAAGGTCCAGCTGGCTTGACCGTTAAAGGGTGCTGTAACCCCTAAAGTACACTCCAGTCCAAACCAAAAAAATATATATTTTCTGTGTTTGTGAATTGTGTGCGCAGTAGCCGCACGTGCATCAACAAAGTAGTGCCAAGCATGCGCCTGTGTCATAAGTAAAGTGCCGGCTGGCTTGACCGTTAAAGGGTGCTGTGACCCCCAAAGTACACTCCAGTCCAAACCAAAAAAAAAATTATTTTCTGTGTTTGTGAATTGTGTGCGCAGTAGCCGCACGTGCATCAACAAAGTAGTGCCAAGCGTGCGCCTGTGTCATAAGTAAGAGGCCGGCTGGCTTGACCATTAAAGGGTGCTGTAACCCCCAAAGTACACTCCAGTCCAAACCAAAAAAAAAAAATATTTTCTGTGTTTGTGAATTGTGTGCGCAGTAGCCGCATGTGCATCAACAAAGTAGTGCCAAGCGTGCGCCTGTGTCATAAGTAAAGGGCCGGCTGGCTTGACCATTAAACGGTGCTGTAACCCCCAAAGTACACTCCAGTCCAAACGAAAAAAATATATATTTTCTGTGTTTGTGAATTGTGTGCGCAGTAGCCGCACGTGCATCAACAAAGTAGTGCCAAGCGTGCGCCTGTGTCATAAGTAAAGGTCCGGCTGGCTTGACCGTTAAAGGGTGCTGTAACCCCCAAAGTACACTCCAGTCCAAACCAAAAAAATATATATTTTCTGTGTTTGTGAATTGTGTGCGCAGTAGCCACACGTGCATCAACAAAGTAGTGCCAAGCGTGCGCCTGTGTCATAAGTAAAGGGCCAGCTGGCTTGACCATTAAAGGGTGCTGTAACCCCCAAAGTACACTCCTGTCCAATCCAAAAAAAAAAAATTTTTCTGTGTTTGTGAATTGTGTGCGCAGTAGCAGCACGTGCATCAAAAAAGTTGTGCCAAGCGTGCGCCTGTGTCATAAGTAAAGGGCCGCCTGGCTTGACCGTTAAAGGGTGCTGTAACCCCTAAAATACACTCCAGTCCAAACCAAAAAAATATATATTTTCTGTGTTTGTGAATTGTGTGCGCAGTATCCGCACGTGCATCAACAAAGTAGTGCCAAGCGTGCGCCTGTGTCATAAGTAAAGGGCCGGCTGGCTTGACCATTAAAGGGTGCTGTAACCCCCAAAGTACACTCCAGTCCAAACCAAAAAAAAAATTATTTTCTGTGTTTGTGAATTGTGTGCGCAGTAGCCGCACGTGCATCAACAAAGTAGTGGCAAGCGTGCGCCTGTGTCATAAGTAAAGGGCCGGCTGGCTTGACCGTTAAAGGGTGCTGTAACCCCCAAAGTACACTCCAGTCCAAACCAAAAAAAAAAAATATTTTCTGTGTTTGTGAATTGTGTGCGCAGTAGCCACACGTGCATCAACAAAGTAGTGCCAAGCGTGCGCCTGTGTCATAAGTAAAGGTCCAGCTGGCTTGACCGTTAAAGGGTGCTGTAACCCCCAAAGTACACTCCAGTCCAAACCCCAAAAAAATTATATATTTTCTGTGTTTGTGAATTGTGTGGGCAGTAGCCGCACGTGCATCAACAAAGTAGTGCCAAGCGTGCGCCTGTGTCATAAGTAAAGGGCCGGCTGGCTTGACCGTTAAAGGGTGCTGTAACCCCCGAAAGTACACTCCAGTCCAAACCAAAAAAAAAATAATTTTCTGTGTTTGTGAATTGTGTGCGCAGTAGCCGCATGTGCATCAACAAAGTAGTGCCAAGCGTGCGCCTGTGTCATAAATAAAGGTCCAGCTGGCTTGACCGTTAAAGGGTGCTGTAACCCCTAAAGTACACTCCAGTCCAAACCAAAAAAATATATATTTTCTGTGTTTGTGAATTGTGTGCGCAGTAGCTGCACGTGCATCAACAAAGTAGTGCCAAGCGTGCGCCTGTGTCATAAGTAAAGGTCCGGCTGGCTTGACCGTTAAAGGGTGCTGTAACCCCCAAAGTACACTCCAGTCCAAACCAAAAAAATATATATTTTCTGTGTTTGTGAATTGTGTGCGCAGTAGCCACACGTGCATCAACAAAGTAGTGCCAAGCGTGCGCCTGTGTCATAAGTAAAGGGCCTGCTGGCTTGACCGTTAAAGGGTGCTGTAACCCCCAAAGTACACTCCTGTCCAATCCAAAAAAAAAATAATTTTCTGTGTTTGTGAATTGTGTGCGCAGTAGCCGCACGTGCATCAAAAAAGTAATGCCAAGCGTGCGCCTGTGTCATAAGTAAAGGGCCGGCTGGCTTGACCGTTAAAGGGTGCTGTAACCCCTAAAATACACTCCAGTCCAAACCAAAAAAATATATATTTTCTGTGTTTGTGAATTGTGTGCGCAGTATCCGCACGTGCATCAACAAAGTAGTGCCAAGCGTGCGCCTGTGTCATAAGTAAAGTGCCGGCTGGCTTGACCATTAAAGGGTGCTGTAACCCCCAAAGTACACTCCAGTCCAAACCAAAAAAATATATATTTTCTGTGTTTGTGAATTGTGTGCGCAGTAGCCGCACGTGCATCAACAAAGTAGTGCCAAGCGTGCGCCTGTGTGATAAGTAAAGGGCCGGCTGGCTTGACCGTTAAAGGGTGCTGTAACCCCCAAAGTACACTCCAGTCCAAACCAAAAAAAAAATTATTTTCTGTGTTTGTGAATTGTGTGCGCTGTAGCCGCACGTGCATCAACAAAGTAGTGCCAAGCGTGCGCCTGTGTCATAAGTAAAGGGCCGGCTGGCTTGACCATTAAAGGGTGCTGTAACCCCCAAAGTACACTCCAGTCCAAACCAAAAAAAAAATTATTTTCTGTGTTTGTGAATTGTGTGCGCAGTAGCCGCACGTGCATCAACAAAGTAGTGCCAAGCGTGCGCCTGTGTCATAAGTAAAGGGCCGGCTGGCTTGACCATTAAAGGGTGCTGTAACCCTCAAAGTACACTCCAGTCCAAACCAAAAAAAAAATTATTTTCTGTGTTTGTGAATTGTGTGCGCAGTAGCCGCAGGTGCATCAACAAAGTAGTGCCAAGCGTGCGCCTGTGTCATAAGTAAAGGTCCGGCTGGCTTGACCGTTAAAGGGTGCTGTATCCCCTAAAGTACACTCCAGTCCAAACCAAAAAAATATATATTTTCTGTGTTTGTGAATTGTGTGCGCAGTAGCCGCACGTGCATCAACAAAGTAGTGCCAAGCGTACGCCTGTGTCATAAGTAAAGGGCCGGCTGGCTTGACCGTTAAAGGGTGCTGTATCCCCCAAAGTACACTCCAGTCCAAACCAAAAAAAAAATTATTTTCTGTGTTTGTGAATTGTGTGCGCAGTAGCCGCACGTGCATCAACAAAGTAGTGCCAAGCGTGCGCCTGTGTCATGAGTAAAGGGCCGGCTGGCTTAACCATTAAAGGGTGCTGTAACCCCCAAAGTGCACTCCAGTCCAAACCAAAAAAAAAATTATTTTCTGTGTTTGTGAATTGTGTGCGCAGTAGCCGCACGTGCATCAACAAAGTAGTGCCAAGCGTGCGCCTGTGTCATAAGTAAAGGGCCGGCTGGCTTGACCGTTAAAGGGTGCTGTAACCCCCAAAGTACACTCCAGTCCAAACCAAAAAAAAAAAGATTTTCTGTGTTTGTGAATTGTGTGCGCAGTAGCCGCACGTGCATCAACAAAGTAGTGCCAAGCGTGCGCCTGTGTGATAAGTAAAGGGCCGGCTGGCTTGACCGTTAAAGGGTGCTGTAACCCCCAAAGTACACTCCAGTCCAAACCAAAAAAAAAATTATTTTCTGTGTTTGTGAATTGTGTGCGCTGTAGCCGCACATGCATCAACAAAGTAGTGCCAAGCATGCGCCTGTGTCATAAGTAAAGGGCCGGCTGGCTTGACCATTAAAGGGTGCTGTAACCCCCAAAGTACACTCCAGTCCAAACCAAAAAAAAATTATTTTCTGTGTTTGTGAATTGTGTGCGCAGTAGCCGCACGTGCATCAACAAAGTAGTGGCAAGCGTGCGCCTGTGTCATAAGTAAAGGGCCGGCTGGCTTGACCGTTAAAGGGTGCTGTAACCCCCAAAGTACACTCCAGTCCAAACCAAAAAAAATATATATTTTCTGTGTTTGTGAATTGTGTGCGCAGTAGCCACACGTGCATCAACAAAGTAGTGCCAAGCGTGCGCCTGTGTCATAAGTAAAGGTCCGGCTGGCTTGACCGTTAAAGGGTGCTGTAACCCCCAAAGTACACTCCAGTCCAAACCAAAAATAAATTATATATTTTCTGTGTTTGTGAATTGTGTGCGCAGTAGCCGCACGTGCATCAACAAAGTAGTGCCAAGCGTGCGCCTGTGTCATAAGTAAAGGGCCGGCTGGCTTGACCTTTAAAGGGTGCTGTAACCACCGAAAGTACACTCCAGTCCAAACCAAAAAAAAAATAATTTTCTGTGTTTGTGAATTGTGTGCGCAGTAGCCGCACGTGCATCAACAAAGTAGTGCCAAGCGTGCGCCTGTGTCATAAGTAAAGGTCCAGCTGGCTTGACCGTTAAAGGGTGCTGTAACCCCTAAAGTACACTCCAGTCCAAACCAAAAAAATATATATTTTCTGTGTTTGTGAATTGTGTGCGCAGTAGCCGCACGTGCATCAACAAAGTACTGCCAAGAGTGCGCCTGTGTCATAAGTAAAGTGCCGGCTGGCTTGACCGTTAAAGGGTGCTGTGACCCCCAAAGTACACTCCAGTCCAAACCAAAAAAAAAATTATTTTCTGTGTTTGTGAATTGTGTGCGCAGTAGCCGCACGTGCATCAACAAAGTAGTGCCAAGCGTGCGCCTGTGTCATAAGTAAAGGGCCGGCTGGCTTGACCATTAAAGGGTGCTGTAACCCCCAAAGTACACTCCAGTCCAAACCAAAAAAAAAAATTATTTTCTGTGTTTGTGAATTGTGTGCGCAGTAGCCGCATGTGCATCAATAAAGTAGTGCCAAGCGTGCTCCTGTGTCATAAGTAAAGGGCCGGCTGGCTTGACCATTAAAGGGTGCTGTAACCCCCAAAGTACACTCCAGTCCTAACCAAAAAAATAATAATTTTCTGTGTTTGTGAATTGTGTGCGCTGTAGCCGCACGTGCATCAACAAAGTAGTGCCAAGCGTGCGCCTGTGTCATAAGTAAAGGTCCGGCTGGCTTGACCGTTAAAGGGTGCTGTAACCCCCAAAGTACACTCCTGTCCAAACCAAAAAAAAAAGAATTTTCTGTGTTTGTGAATTGTGTGCGCAGTAGCCGCACGTGCATCAACAAAGTAGTGCCAAGCGTGCGCCTGTGTCATAAGTAAAGGGCCGGCTGGCTTGACCGTTAAAGGGTGCTGTAACCCCTAAAATACACTCCAGTCCAAACCAAAAAAATATATATTTTCTGTGTTTGTGAATTGTGTGCGCAGTAGCCGCACGTGCATCAACAAAGTAGTGCCAAGCGTGCGCCTGTGTCATAAGTAAAGTGCCGGCTGGCTTGACCGTTAAAGGGTGCTGTAACCTCCGAAAGTACACTCCAGTCCAAACCAAAAAAATAATAATTTTCTGTGTTTGTGAATTGTGTGCGCAGTAGCCGCACGTGCATCAACAAAGTAGTGCCAAGCGTGCGCCTGTGTCATAAGTAAAGGTCCAGCTGGCTTGACTGTTATAGGGTGCTGTAACCCCTAAAGTACACTCCAGTCCAAACCAAAAAAATATATATTTTCTGTGTTTGTGAATTGTGTGCGCAGTAGCCGCACGTGCATCAACAAAGTAGTGCCAAGCGTGCGCCTGTGTCATAAGTAAAGTGCCGGCTGGCTTGACCGTTAAAGGGTGCTGTGACCCCCAAAGTACACTCCAGTCCAAACCAAAAGAAAAATTATTTTCTGTGTTTGTGAATTGTGTGCGCAGTAGCGGCACGTGCATCAACAAAGTAGTGCCAAGCGTGCGCCTGTGTCATAAGTAAGAGGCCGGCTGGCTTGACCATTAAAGGGTGCTGTAACCCCCAAAGTACACTCCAGTCCAAACCAAAAAAAAAAATTATTTTCTGTGTTTGTGAATTGTGTGCGCAGTAGCCGCATGTGCATCAACAAAGTAGTGCCAAGCGTGCGCCTGTGTCATAAGTAAAGGGCCGGCTGGCTTGACCATTAAAGGGTGCTGTAACCCCCAAAGTACACTCCAGTCCAAACGAAAAAAAAAATTATTTTCTGTGTTTGTGAATTGTGTGCGCAGTAGCCGCACGTGCATCAACAAAGTAGTGCCAAGCGTGCGCCTGTGTCATAAGTAAAGGTCCGGCTGGCTTAACCGTTAAAGGGTGCTGTAACCCCCAAAGTACACTCCAGTCCAAACCAAAAAAATATATATTTTCTGTGTTTGTGAATTGTGTGCGCAGTAGCTGCACGTGCATCAACAAAGTAGTGCCAAGCGTGCGCCTGTGTCATAAGTAAAGGGCCGGCTGGCTTGACCGTTAAAGGGTGCTGTAACCCCCAAAGTACACTCCAGTCCAAACCAAAAAAATATATATTTTCTGTGTTTGTGAATTGTGTGCGCAGTAGCCACACGTGCATCAACAAAGTAGTGCCAAGCGTGCGCCTGTGTCATAAGTAAAGGGCCTGCTGGCTTGACCGTTAAAGGGTGCTGTAACCCCCAAAGTACACTCCTGTCCAATCCAAAAAAAAAATAATTTTCTGTGTTTGTGAATTGTGTGCGCAGTAGCCGCACGTGCATCAAAAAGTAGTGCCAAGCGTGCGCCTGTGTCATAAGTAAAGGGCCGGCTGGCTTTACCGTTAAAGGGTGCTGTAACCCCTAAAATACACTCCAGTCCAAACCAAAAAAATATATATTTTCTGTGTTTGTGAATTGTGTGCGCAGTATCCGCACGTGCATCAACAAAGTAGTGCCAAGCGTGCGCCTGTGTCATAAGTAAAGGGCCGGCTGGCTTGACCATTAAAGGGTGCTGTAACCCCCAAAGTACACTCCAGTCCAAACCAAAAAAAAATTATTTTCTGTGTTTGTGAATTGTGTGCGCAGTAGCCGCACGTGCATCAACAAAGTAGTGGCAAGCGTGCGCCTGTGTCATAAGTAAAGGGCCGGCTGGCTTGACCGTTAAAGGGTGCTGTAACCCCCAAAGTACACTCCAGTCCAAACCAAAAAAAAAATATATTTTCTGTGTTTGTGAATTGTGTGCGCAGTAGCCGCACGTGCATCAACAAAGTAGTGCCAAGCGTGCGCCTGTGTCATAAGTAAAGGTCCGGCTGGCTTGACCGTTAAAGGGTGCTGTAACCCCCAAAGTACACTCCAGTCCAAACCAAAAAAAAATTATATATTTTCTGTGTTTGTGAATTGTGTGCGCAGTAGCCGCACGTGCATCAACAAAGTAGTGCCAAGCGTGCGCCTGTGTCATAAGTAAAGGGCCGGCTGGCTTGACCTTTAAAGGGTGCTGTAACCACCGAAAGTACACTCCAGTCCAAACCAAAAAAAAAATAATTTTCTGTGTTTGTGAATTGTGTGCGCAGTAGCCGCACGTGCATCAACAAAGTAGTGCCAAGCGTGCGCCTGTGTCATAAGTAAAGGTCCAGCTGGCTTGACCGTTAAAGGGTGCTGTAACCCCTAAAGTACACTCCAGTCCAAACCAAAAAAATATATATTTTCTGTGTTTGTGAATTGTGTGCGCAGTAGCCGCACGTGCATCAACAAAGTACTGCCAAGAGTGCGCCTGTGTCATAAGTAAAGTGCCGGCTGGCTTGACCGTTAAAGGGTGCTGTGACCCCCAAAGTACACTCCAGTCCAAACCAAAAAAAAAATTATTTTCTGTGTTTGTGAATTGTGTGCGCAGTAGCCGCACGTGCATCAACAAAGTAGTGCCAAGCGTGCGCCTGTGTCATAAGTAAAGGGCCGGCTGGCTTGACCATTAAAGGGTGCTGTAACCCCCAAAGTACACTCCAGTCCAAACCAAAAAAAAAAATTATTTTCTGTGTTTGTGAATTGTGTGCGCAGTAGCCGCATGTGCATCAATAAAGTAGTGCCAAGCGTGCTCCTGTGTCATAAGTAAAGGGCCGGCTGGCTTGACCATTAAAGGGTGCTGTAACCCCCAAAGTACACTCCAGTCCTAACCAAAAAAATAATAATTTTCTGTGTTTGTGAATTGTGTGCGCTGTAGCCGCACGTGCATCAACAAAGTAGTGCCAAGCGTGCGCCTGTGTCATAAGTAAAGGTCCGGCTGGCTTGACCGTTAAAGGGTGCTGTAACCCCCAAAGTACACTCCTGTCCAAACCAAAAAAAAAAGAATTTTCTGTGTTTGTGAATTGTGTGCGCAGTAGCCGCACGTGCATCAACAAAGTAGTGCCAAGCGTGCGCCTGTGTCATAAGTAAAGGGCCGGCTGGCTTGACCGTTAAAGGGTGCTGTAACCCCTAAAATACACTCCAGTCCAAACCAAAAAAATATATATTTTCTGTGTTTGTGAATTGTGTGCGCAGTAGCCGCACGTGCATCAACAAAGTAGTGCCAAGCGTGCGCCTGTGTCATAAGTAAAGTGCCGGCTGGCTTGACCGTTAAAGGGTGCTGTAACCTCCGAAAGTACACTCCAGTCCAAACCAAAAAAATAATAATTTTCTGTGTTTGTGAATTGTGTGCGCAGTAGCCGCATGTGCATCAACAAAGTAGTGCCAAGCGTGCGCCTGTGTCATAAGTAAAGGTCCAGCTGGCTTGACTGTTATAGGGTGCTGTAACCCCTAAAGTACACTCCAGTCCAAACCAAAAAAATATATATTTTCTGTGTTTGTGAATTGTGTGCGCAGTAGCCGCACGTGCATCAACAAAGTAGTGCCAAGCGTGCGTCTGTGTCATAAGTAAAGTGCCGGCTGGCTTGACCGTTAAAGGGTGCTGTGACCCCCAAAGTACACTCCAGTCCAAACCAAAAGAAAAATTATTTTCTGTGTTTGTGAATTGTGTGCGCAGTAGCGTCACGTGCATCAACAAAGTAGTGCCAAGCGTGCGCCTGTGTCATAAGTAAGAGGCCGGCTGGCTTGACCATTAAAGGGTGCTGTAACCCCCAAAGTACACTCCAGTCCAAACCAAAAAAAAAAATTATTTTCTGTGTTTGTGAATTGTGTGCGCAGTAGCCGCATGTGCATCAACAAAGTAGTGCCAAGCGTGCGCCTGTGTCATAAGTAAAGGGCCGGCTGGCTTGACCATTAAAGGGTGCTGTAACCCCCAAAGTACACTCCAGTCCAAACGAAAAAAAAAATTATTTTCTGTGTTTGTGAATTGTGTGCGCAGTAGCCGCACGTGCATCAACAAAGTAGTGCCAAGCGTGCGCCTGTGTCATAAGTAAAGGTCCGGCTGGCTTGACCGTTAAAGGGTGCTGTAACCCCCAAAGTACACTCCAGTCCAAACCAACAAAAATATATATTTTCTGTGTTTGTGAATTGTGTGCGCAGTAGCTGCACGTGCATCAACAAAGTAGTGCCAAGCGTGCGCCTGTGTCATAAGTAAAGGGCCGGCTGGCTTGACCGTTAAAGGGTGCTGTAACCCCCAAAGTACACTCCAGTCCAAACCAAAAAAATATATATTTTCTGTGTTTGTGAATTGTGTGCGCAGTAGCCACACGTGCATCAACAAAGTAGTGCCAAGCGTGCGCCTGTGTCATAAGTAAAGGGCCTGCTGGCTTGACCGTTAAAGGGTGCTGTAACCCCCAAAGTACACTCCTGTCCAATCCAAAAAAAAAATAATTTTCTGTGTTTGTGAATTGTGTGCGCAGTAGCCGCACGTGCATCAAAAAGTAGTGCCAAGCGTGCGCCTGTGTCATAAGTAAAGGGCCAGCTGGCTTTACCGTTAAAGGGTGCTGTAACCCCTATAATACACTCCAGTCCAAACCAAAAAAATATATATTTTCTGTGTTTGTGAATTGTGTGCGCAGTATCCGCACGTGCATCAACAAAGTAGTGCCAAGCGTGCGCCTGTGTCATAAGTAAAGTGCCGGCTGGCTTGACCGTTAAAGGGTGCTGTAACCCCCAAAGTACACTCCAGTCCAAACCAAAAAAAAAATTATTTTTTGTGTTTGTGAATTGTGTGCGCAGTAGCCGCAAGTGCATCAACAAAGTAGTGCCAAGCGTGCGCCTGTGTCATAAGTAAAGGGCCGGCTGGCTTGACCATTAAAGGGTGCTGTAACCCCCAAAGTACACTCCAGTCCAAACGAAAAAAAAAATTATTTTCTGTGTTTGTGAATTGTGTGCGCAGTAGCCGCACGTGCATCAACAAAGTAGTGCCAAGCGTGCGCCTGTGTCATAAGTAAAGGTCCGGCTGGCTTGACCGTTAAAGGGTGCTGTAACCCCCAAAGTACACTCCAGTCCAAACCAAAAAAATATATATTTTCTGTGTTTGTGAATTGTGTGCGCAGTAGCCGCACGTGCATCAACAAAGTAGTGCCAAGCGTGCGCCTGTGTCATAAGTAAAGGTCCGGCTGGCTTGACCGTTAAAGGGTGCTGTAACCCCCAAAGTACACTCCAGTCCAAACCAAAAAAAAATATATTTTCTGTGTTTGTGAATTGTGTGCGCAGTAGCCACACGTGCATCAACAAAGTAGTGCCAAGCATGCGCCTGTGTCATAAGTAAAGGGCCGGCTGGCTTGACCATTAAAGGGTGCTGTAACCCCCAAAGTACACTCCAGTCCAAACCAAAAAAAAATTATTTTCTGTGTTTGTGAATTGTGTGCGCAGTAGCCGCACGTGCATCAACAAAGTAGTGGCAAGCGTGCGCCTGTGTCATAAGTAAAGGGCCGGCTGGCTTGACCGTTAAAGGGTGCTGTAACCCCCAAAGTACACTCCAGTCCAAACCAAAAAAAATATATATTTTCTGTGTTTGTGAATTGTGTGCGCAGTAGCCGCACGTGCATCAACAAAGTAGTGCCAAGCGTGCGCCTGTGTCATAAGTAAAGGTCCGGCTGGCTTGACCGTTAAAGGGTGCTGTAACCCCCAAAGTACACTCCAGTCCAAACCAAAAAAAAATTATATATTTTCTGTGTTTGTGAATTGTGTGCGCAGTAGCCGCACGTGCATCAACAAAGTAGTGCCAAGCGTGCGCCTGTGTCATAAGTAAAGGGCCGGCTGGCTTGACCTTTAAAGGGTGCTGTAACCACCGAAAGTACACTCCAGTCCAAACCAAAAAAAAAATAATTTTCTGTGTTTGTGAATTGTGTGCGCAGTAGCCGCACGTGCATCAACAAAGTAGTGCCAAGCGTGCGCCTGTGTCATAAGTAAAGGTCCAGCTGGCTTGACCGTTAAAGGGTGCTGTAACCCCTAAAGTACACTCCAGTCCAAACCAAAAAAATATATATTTTCTGTGTTTGTGAATTGTGTGCGCAGTAGCCGCACGTGCATCAACAAAGTACTGCCAAGAGTGCGCCTGTGTCATAAGTAAAGTGCCGGCTGGCTTGACCGTTAAAGGGTGCTGTGACCCCCAAAGTACACTCCAGTCCAAACCAAAAAAAAAATTATTTTCTGTGTTTGTGAATTGTGTGCGCAGTAGCCGCACGTGCATCAACAAAGTAGTGCCAAGCGTGCGCCTGTGTCATAAGTAAAGGGCCGGCTGGCTTGACCATTAAAGGGTGCTGTAACCCCCAAAGTACACTCCAGTCCAAACCAAAAAAAAAAATTATTTTCTGTGTTTGTGAATTGTGTGCGCAGTAGCCGCATGTGCATCAATAAAGTAGTGCCAAGCGTGCTCCTGTGTCATAAGTAAAGGGCCGGCTGGCTTGACCATTAAAGGGTGCTGTTACCCCCAAAGTACACTCCAGTCCTAACCAAAAAAATAATAATTTTCTGTGTTTGTGAATTGTGTGCGCTGTAGCCGCACGTGCATCAACAAAGTAGTGCCAAGCATGCGCCTGTGTCATAAGTAAAGGTCCGGCTGGCTTGACCGTTAAAGGGTGCTGTAACCCCCAAAGTACACTCCTGTCCAAAACAAAAAAAAAAGAATTTTCTGTGTTTGTGAATTGTGTGCGCAGTAGCCGCACGTGCATCAACAAAGTAGTGCCAAGCGTGCGCCTGTGTCATAAGTAAAGGGCCGGCTGGCTTGACCGTTAAAGGGTGCTGTAACCCCTAAAATACACTCCAGTCCAAACCAAAAAAATATATATTTTCTGTGTTTGTGAATTGTGTGCACAGTAGCCGCACGTGCATCAACAAAGTAGTGCCAAGCGTGCGCCTGTGTCATAAGTAAAGTGCCGGCTGGCTTGACCGTTAAAGGGTGCTGTAACCTCCGAAAGTACACTCCAGTCCAAACCAAAAAAATAATAATTTTCTGTGTTTGTGAATTGTGTGCGCAGTAGCCGCACGTGCATCAACAAAGTAGTGCCAAGCGTGCGCCTGTGTCATAAGTAAAGGTCCAGCTGGCTTGACTGTTATAGGGTGCTGTAACCCCTAAAGTACACTCCAGTCCAAACCAAAAAAATATATATTTTCTGTGTTTGTGAATTGTGTGCGCAGTAGCCGCACGTGCATCAACAATGTAGTGCCAAGCGTGCGCCTGTGTCATAAGTAAAGTGCCGGCTGGCTTGACCGTTAAAGGGTGCTGTGACCCCCAAAGTACACTCCAGTCCAAACCAAAAGAAAAATTATTTTCTGTGTTTGTGAATTGTGTGCGCAGTAGCGGCACGTGCATCAACAAAGTAGTGCCAAGCGTGCGCCTGTGTCATAAGTAAGAGGCCGGCTGGCTTGACCATTAAAGGGTGCTGTAACCCCCAAAGTACACTCCAGTCCAAACCAAAAAAAAAATTATTTTCTGTGTTTGTGAATTGTGTGCGCAGTAGCCGCATGTGCATCAACAAAGTAGTGCCAAGCGTGCGCCTGTGTCATAAGTAAAGGGCCGGCTGGCTTGACCATTAAAGGGTGCTGTAACCCCCAAAGTACTCTCCAGTCCAAACGAAAAAAAAAATTATTTTCTGTGTTTGTGAATTGTGTGCGCAGTAGCCGCACGTGCATCAACAAAGTAGTGCCAAGCGTGCGCCTGTGTCATAAGTAAAGGTCCGGCTGGCTTGACCGTTAAAGGGTGCTGTAACCCCCAAAGTACACTCCAGTCCAAACCAAAAAAATATATATTTTCTGTGTTTGTGAATTGTGTGCGCAGTAGCTGCACGTGCATCAACAAAGTAGTGCCAAGCGTGCGCCTGTGTCATAAGTAAAGGGCCGGCTGGCTTGACCGTTAAAGGGTGCTGTAACCCCCAAAGTACACTCCAGTCCAAACCAAAAAAATATATATTTTCTGTGTTTGTGAATTGTGTGCGCAGTAGCCACACGTGCATCAACAAAGTAGTGCCAAGCGTGCGCCTGTGTCATAAGTAAAGGGCCTGCTGGCTTGACCGTTAAAGGGTGCTGTAACCCCCAAAGTACACTCCTGTCCAATCCAAAAAAAAAATAATTTTCTGTGTTTGTGAATTGTGTGCGCAGTAGCCGCACGTGCATCAAAAAGTAGTGCCAAGCGTGCGCCTGTGTCATAAGTAAAGGGCCGGCTGGCTTGACCGTTAAAGGGTGCTGTAACCCCTAAAATACACTCCAGTCCAAACCAAAAAAATATATATTTTCTGTGTTTGTGAATTGTGTGCGCAGTATCCGCACGTGCATCAACAAAGTAGTGCCAAGCGTGCGCCTGTGTCATAAGTAAAGTGCCGGCTGGCTTGACCGTTAAAGGGTGCTGTAACCCCCAAAGTACACTCCAGTCCAAACCAAAAAAAAAATTATTTTTTGTGTTTGTGAATTGTGTGCGCAGTAGCCGCAAGTGCATCAACAAAGTAGTGCCAAGCGTGCGCCTGTGTCATAAGTAAAGGGCCGGCTGGCTTGACCATTAAAGGGTGCTGTAACCCCCAAAGTACACTCCAGTCCAAACGAAAAAAAAAATTATTTTCTGTGTTTGTGAATTGTGTGCGCAGTAGCCGCACGTGCATCAACAAAGTAGTGCCAAGCGTGCGCCTGTGTCATAAGTAAAGGTCCGGCTGGCTTGACCGTTAAAGGGTGCTGTAACCCCCAAAGTACACTCCAGTCCAAACCAAAAAAATATATATTTTCTGTGTTTGTGAATTGTGTGCGCAGTAGCCGCACGTGCATCAACAAAGTAGTGCCAAGCGTGCGCCTATGTCATAAGTAAAGGTCCGGCTGGCTTGACCGTTAAAGGGTGCTGTAACCCCCAAAGTACACTCCAGTCCAAACCAAAAAAAAATATATTTTCTGTGTTTGTGAATTGTGTGCGCAGTAGCCACACGTGCATCAACAAAGTAGTGCCAAGCGTGCGCCGCCTGTGTCATAAGTAAAGGGCCTGCTGACTTGACCGTTAAAGGGTGCTGTAAACCCCAAAGTACACTCCTGTCCAATCCAAAAAAATAATAATTTTCTCTGTTTGTGAATTGTGTGCGCAGTAACCGCACGTGCATCAAAAAAGTAGTGCCAAGCGTGCGCCTGTGTCATAAGTAAAGGGCCGGCTGGCTTGACCGTTAAAGGGTGCTGTAACCCCTAAAATACACTCCAGTCCAAACCAAAAAAATATATATTTTCTGTGTTTGTGAATTGTGTGCGCAGTATCCGCACGTGCATCAACAAAGTAGTGCCAAGCGTGCGCCTGTGTCATAAGTAAAGTGCCGGCTGGCTTGACCGTTAAAGGGTGCTGTAACCCCCAAAGTACTCTCCAGTCCAAACCAAAAAAAAATTATTTTCTGTGTTTGTGAATTGTGTGCGCAGTAGCCGCACGTGCATCAACAAAGTAGTGCCAAGCGTGCGCCTGTGTCATAAGTAAAGTGCCAGCTGGCTTGACCGTTAAAGGGTGCTGTAACCCCCAAAGTACACTCCAGTCCAAACCAAAAAAAAAATGATTTTCTGTGTTTGTGAATTGTGTGCGCAGTAGCCGCACGTGCATCAACAAAGTAGTGCCAAGCGTGCGCCTGTGTCATAAGTAAAGGGCCGACTGGCTTGACCGTTAAAGGGTGATGTAACCCCCAAAGTACACTCCAGTCCAAACCAAAAAAAAAAATATTTTCTGTGTTTGTGAATTGTGTGCGCAGTAGCCGCACGTGCATCAACAAAGTAGTGCCAAGCGTGCGCCTGTGTGATAAGTAAAGGGCCGGCTGGCTTGACCGTTAAAGGGTGCTGTAACCCCCAAAGTACACTCCAGTCCAAACCAAAAAAAAAATTATTTTCTGTGTTTGTGAATTGTGTGCGCTGTAGCCGCACGTGCATCAACAAAGTAGTGCCAAGCGTGCGCCTGTGTCATAAGTAAAGGGCCGGCTGGCTTGACCATTAAAGGGTGCTGTAACCCCCAAAGTACACTCCAGTCCAAACCAAAAAAAAAATTATTTTCTGTGTTTGTGAATTGTGTGCGCAGTAGCCGCACGTGCATCAACAAAGTAGTGCCAAGCGTGCGCCTGTGTCATAAGTAAAGGGCCGGCTGGCTTGACCATTAAAGTGTGCTGTAACCCTCAAAGTACACTCCAGTCCAAACCAAAAAAAAAATTATTTTCTGTGTTTGTGAATTGTGTGCGCAGTAGCCGCACGTGCATCAACAAAGTAGTGCCAAGCGTGCGCCTGTGTCATAAGTAAAGGGCCGGCTGGCTTGACCATTAAAGGGTGCTGTAACCCCCAAAGTACACTCCAGTCCAAACGAAAAAAAAAATTATTTTCTGTGTTTGTGAATTGTGTGCGCAGTAGCCGCACGTGCATCAACAAAGTAGTGCCAAGCGTGCGCCTGTGTCATAAGTAAAGGTCCGGCTGGCTTGACCGTTAAAGGGTGCTGTAACCCCCAAAGTACACTCCAGTCCAAACCAACAAAAATATATATTTTCTGTGTTTGTGAATTGTGTGCGCAGTAGCTGCACGTGCATCAACAAAGTAGTGCCAAGCGTGCGCCTGTGTCATAAGTAAAGGGCCGGCTGGCTTGACCGTTAAAGGGTGCTGTAACCCCCAAAGTACACTCCAGTCCAAACCAAAAAAATATATATTTTCTGTGTTTGTGAATTGTGTGCGCAGTAGCCACACGTGCATCAACAAAGTAGTGCCAAGCGTGCGCCTGTGTCATAAGTAAAGGGCCTGCTGGCTTGACCGTTAAAGGGTGCTGTAACCCCCAAAGTACACTCCTGTCCAATCCAAAAAAAAAATAATTTTCTGTGTTTGTGAATTGTGTGCGCAGTAGCCGCACGTGCATCAAAAAGTAGTGCCAAGCGTGCGCCTGTGTCATAAGTAAAGGGCCAGCTGGCTTTACCGTTAAAGGGTGCTGTAACCCCTATAATACACTCCAGTCCAAACCAAAAAAATATATATTTTCTGTGTTTGTGAATTGTGTGCGCAGTATCCGCACGTGCATCAACAAAGTAGTGCCAAGCGTGCGCCTGTGTCATAAGTAAAGTGCCGGCTGGCTTGACCGTTAAAGGGTGCTGTAACCCCCAAAGTACACTCCAGTCCAAACCAAAAAAAAAATTATTTTTTGTGTTTGTGAATTGTGTGCGCAGTAGCCGCAAGTGCATCAACAAAGTAGTGCCAAGCGTGCGCCTGTGTCATAAGTAAAGGGCCGGCTGGCTTGACCATTAAAGGGTGCTGTAACCCCCAAAGTACACTCCAGTCCAAACGAAAAAAAAAATTATTTTCTGTGTTTGTGAATTGTGTGCGCAGTAGCCGCACGTGCATCAACAAAGTAGTGCCAAGCGTGCGCCTGTGTCATAAGTAAAGGTCCGGCTGGCTTGACCGTTAAAGGGTGCTGTAACCCCCAAAGTACACTCCAGTCCAAACCAAAAAAATATATATTTTCTGTGTTTGTGAATTGTGTGCGCAGTAGCCGCACGTGCATCAACAAAGTAGTGCCAAGCGTGCGCCTGTGTCATAAGTAAAGGTCCGGCTGGCTTGACCATTAAAGGGTGCTGTAACCCCCAAAGTACACTCCAGTCCAAACCAAAAAAAAATATATTTTCTGTGTTTGTGAATTGTGTGCGCAGTAGCCACACGTGCATCAACAAAGTAGTGCCAAGCATGCGCCTGTGTCATAAGTAAAGGGCCGGCTGGCTTGACCATTAAAGGGTGCTGTAACCCCCAAAGTACACTCCAGTCCAAACCAAAAAAAAATTATTTTCTGTGTTTGTGAATTGTGTGCGCAGTAGCCGCACGTGCATCAACAAAGTAGTGGCAAGCGTGCGCCTGTGTCATAAGTAAAGGGCCGGCTGGCTTGACCGTTAAAGGGTGCTGTAACCCCCAAAGTACACTCCAGTCCAAACCAAAAAAAATATATATTTTCTGTGTTTGTGAATTGTGTGCGCAGTAGCCGCACGTGCATCAACAAAGTAGTGCCAAGCGTGCGCCTGTGTCATAAGTAAAGGTCCGGCTGGCTTGACCGTTAAAGGGTGCTGTAACCCCCAAAGTACACTCCAGTCCAAACCAAAAAAAAATTATATATTTTCTGTGTTTGTGAATTGTGTGCGCAGTAGCCGCACGTGCATCAACAAAGTAGTGCCAAGCGTGCGCCTGTGTCATAAGTAAAGGGCCGGCTGGCTTGACCTTTAAAGGGTGCTGTAACCACCGAAAGTACACTCCAGTCCAAACCAAAAAAAAAATAATTTTCTGTGTTTGTGAATTGTGTGCGCAGTAGCCGCACGTGCATCAACAAAGTAGTGCCAAGCGTGCGCCTGTGTCATAAGTAAAGGTCCAGCTGGCTTGACCGTTAAAGGGTGCTGTAACCCCTAAAGTACACTCCAGTCCAAACCAAAAAAATATATATTTTCTGTGTTTGTGAATTGTGTGCGCAGTAGCCGCACGTGCATCAACAAAGTACTGCCAAGAGTGCGCCTGTGTCATAAGTAAAGTGCCGGCTGGCTTGACCGTTAAAGGGTGCTGTGACCCCCAAAGTACACTCCAGTCCAAACCAAAAAAAAAATTATTTTCTGTGTTTGTGAATTGTGTGCGCAGTAGCCGCACGTGCATCAACAAAGTAGTGCCAAGCGTGCGCCTGTGTCATAAGTAAAGGGCCGGCTGGCTTGACCATTAAAGGGTGCTGTAACCCCCAAAGTACACTCCAGTCCAAACCAAAAAAAAAAATTATTTTCTGTGTTTGTGAATTGTGTGCGCAGTAGCCGCATGTGCATCAATAAAGTAGTGCCAAGCGTGCTCCTGTGTCATAAGTAAAGGGCCGGCTGGCTTGACCATTAAAGGGTGCTGTTACCCCCAAAGTACACTCCAGTCCTAACCAAAAAAATAATAATTTTCTGTGTTTGTGAATTGTGTGCGCTGTAGCCGCACGTGCATCAACAAAGTAGTGCCAAGCATGCGCCTGTGTCATAAGTAAAGGTCCGGCTGGCTTGACCGTTAAAGGGTGCTGTAACCCCCAAAGTACACTCCTGTCCAAAACAAAAAAAAAAGAATTTTCTGTGTTTGTGAATTGTGTGCGCAGTAGCCGCACGTGCATCAACAAAGTAGTGCCAAGCGTGCGCCTGTGTCATAAGTAAAGGGCCGGCTGGCTTGACCGTTAAAGGGTGCTGTAACCCCTAAAATACACTCCAGTCCAAACCAAAAAAATATATATTTTCTGTGTTTGTGAATTGTGTGCACAGTAGCCGCACGTGCATCAACAAAGTAGTGCCAAGCGTGCGCCTGTGTCATAAGTAAAGTGCCGGCTGGCTTGACCGTTAAAGGGTGCTGTAACCTCCGAAAGTACACTCCAGTCCAAACCAAAAAAATAATAATTTTCTGTGTTTGTGAATTGTGTGCGCAGTAGCCGCACGTGCATCAACAAAGTAGTGCCAAGCGTGCGCCTGTGTCATAAGTAAAGGTCCAGCTGGCTTGACTGTTATAGGGTGCTGTAACCCCTAAAGTACACTCCAGTCCAAACCAAAAAAATATATATTTTCTGTGTTTGTGAATTGTGTGCGCAGTAGCCGCACGTGCATCAACAATGTAGTGCCAAGCGTGCGCCTGTGTCATAAGTAAAGTGCCGGCTGGCTTGACCGTTAAAGGGTGCTGTGACCCCCAAAGTACACTCCAGTCCAAACCAAAAGAAAAATTATTTTCTGTGTTTGTGAATTGTGTGCGCAGTAGCGGCACGTGCATCAACAAAGTAGTGCCAAGCGTGCGCCTGTGTCATAAGTAAGAGGCCGGCTGGCTTGACCATTAAAGGGTGCTGTAACCCCCAAAGTACACTCCAGTCCAAACCAAAAAAAAAAAATATTTTCTGTGTTTGTGAATTGTGTGCGCAGTAGCCGCATGTGCATCAACAAAGTAGTGCCAAGCGTGCGCCTGTGTCATAAGTAAAGGGCCGGCTGGCTTGACCATTAAAGGGTGCTGTAACCCCCAAAGTACTCTCCAGTCCAAACGAAAAAAAAAAATATTTTCTGTGTTTGTGAATTGTGTGCGCAGTAGCTGCACGTGCATCAACAAAGTAGTGCCAAGCGTGCGCCTGTGTCATAAGTAAAGGTCCGGCTGGCTTGACCGTTAAAGGGTGCTGTAACCCCCAAAGTACACTTCAGTCCAAACCAAAAAAATATATATTTTCTGTGTTTGTGAATTGTGTGCGCAGTAGCTGCACGTGCATCAACAAAGTAGTGCCAAGCGTGCGCCTGTGTCATAAGTAAAGGGCCGGCTGGCTTGACCGTTAAAGGGTGCTGTAACCCCCAAAGTACACTTCAGTCCAAACCAAAAAAATATATATTTTCTGTGTTTGTGAATTGTGTGCGCAGTAGCCACACGTGCATCAACAAAGTAGTGCCAAGCGTGCGCCTGTGTCATAAGTAAAGGGCCTGCTGGCTTGACCGTTAAAGGGTGCTGTAACCCCCAAAGTACACTCCTGTCCAATCCAAAAAAAAAATAATTTTCTGTGTTTGTGAATTGTGTGCGCAGTAGCCGCACGTGCATCAAAAAGTAGTGCCAAGCGTGCGCCTGTGTCATAAGTAAAGGGCCGGCTGGCTTGACCGTTAAAGGGTGCTGTAACCCCTAAAATACACTCCAGTCCAAACCAAAAAAATATATATTTTCTGTGTTTGTGAATTGTGTGCGCAGTATCCGCACGTGCATCAACAAAGTAGTGCCAAGCGTGCGCCTGTGTCATAAGTAAAGGGCCTGCTGACTTGACCGTTAAAGGGTGCTGTAAACCCCAAAGTACACTCCTGTCCAATCCAAAAAAATAATAATTTTCTGTGTTTGTGAATTGTGTGCGCAGTAACCGCACGTGCATCAAAAAAGTAGTGCCAAGCGTGCGCCTGTGTCATAAGTAAAGTGCCGGCTGGCTTGACCGTTAAAGGGTGCTGTAACCCCCAAAGTACTCTCCAGTCCAAACCAAAAAAAAATTATTTTCTGTGTTTGTGAATTGTGTGCGCAGTAGCCGCACGTGCATCAACAAAGTAGTGCCAAGCGTGCGCCTGTGTCATAAGTAAAGTGCCAGCTGGCTTGACCGTTAAAGGGTGCTGTAACCCCCAAAGTACACTCCAGTCCAAACCAAAAAAAAAATGATTTTCTGTGTTTGTGAATTGTGTGCGCAGTAGCCGCACGTGCATCAACAAAGTAGTGCCAAGCGTGCGCCTGTGTCATAAGTAAAGGGCCGACTGGCTTGACCGTTAAAGGGTGCTGTAACCCCCAAAGTACACTCCAGTCCAAACCAAAAAAAAAAATATTTTCTGTGTTTGTGAATTGTGTGCGCAGTAGCCGCACGTGCATCAACAAAGTAGTGCCAAGCGTGCGCCTGTGTGATAAGTAAAGGGCCGGCTGGCTTGACCGTTAAAGGGTGCTGTAACCCCCAAAGTACACTCCAGTCCAAACCAAAAAAAAAATTATTTTCTGTGTTTGTGAATTGTGTGCGCTGTAGCCGCACGTGCATCAACAAAGTAGTGCCAAGCGTGCGCCTGTGTCATAAGTAAAGGGCCGGCTGGCTTGACCATTAAAGGGTGCTGTAACCCCCAAAGTACACTCCAGTCCAAACCAAAAAAAAAATTATTTTCTGTGTTTGTGAATTGTGTGCGCAGTAGCCGCACGTGCATCAACAAAGTAGTGCCAAGCGTGCGCCTGTGTCATAAGTAAAGGGCCGGCTGGCTTGACCATTAAAGGGTGCTGTAACCCTCAAAGTACACTCCAGTCCAAACCAAAAAAAAAATTATTTTCTGTGTTTGTGAATTGTGTGCGCAGTAGCCGCACGTGCATCAACAAAGTAGTGCCAAGCGTGCGCCTGTGTCATAAGTAAAGGTCTGGCTGGCTTGACCGTTAAAGGGTGCTGTAACCCCTAAAGTACACTCCAGTCCAAACCAAAAAAATATATATTTTCTGTTTGTGAATTGTGTGCGCAGTAGCCGCACATGCATCAACAAAGTAGTGCCAAGCATGCGCCTGTGTCATAAGTAAAGGGCCGGCTGGCTTGACCGTTAAAGCGTGCTGTAACCCCCAAAGTACACTCCAGTCCAAACCAAAAAAAAAATTATTTTCTGTGTTTGTGAATTGTGTGCGCAGTAGCCGCACGTGCATCAACAAAGTAGTGCCAAGCATGCGCCTGTGTGATAAGTAAAGGGCCGGCTGGCTTGACCGTTAAAGGGTGCTGTAACCCCCAAAGTACACTCCAGTCCAAACCAAAAAAAAAATTATTTTCTGTGTTTGTGAATTGTGTGCGCTGTAGCCGCACGTGCATCAACAAAGTAGTGCCAAGCGTGCGCCTGTGTCATAAGTAAAGGGCCGGCTGGCTTGACCATTAAAGGGTGCTGTAACCCCCAAAGTACACTCCAGTCCAAACCAAAAAAAAAATTATTTTCTGTGTTTGTGAATTGTGTGCGCAGTAGCCGCACGTGCATCAACAAAGTAGTGCCAAGCGTGCGCCTGTGTCATAAGTAAAGGGCCGGCTGGCTTGACCGTTAAAGGGTGCTGTAACCCCCAAAGTACACTCCAGTCCAAACCAAAAAAAAAATATTTTCTGTGTTTGTGAATTGTGTGCGCAGTAGCCGCACGTGCATCAACAAAGTAGTGCAAAGCGTGCGCCTGTGTCATAAGTAAAGGTCCGGCTGGCTTGACCGTTAAAGGGTGCTGTAACCCCCAAAGTACACTCCAGTCCAAACCAAAAAAAAATTATATATTTTCTGTGTTTGTGAATTGTGTGCGCAGTAGCCGCACGTGCATCAACAAAGTAGTGCCAAGCGTGCGCCCGTGTCATAAGTAAAGGGCCGGCTGGCTTGACCGTTAAAGGGTGCTGTAACCCCCGAAAGTACACTCCAGTCCAAACCAAAAAAAAAATTATTTTCTGTGTTTGTGAATTGTGTGCGCAGTAGCCGCACGTGCATCAACAAAGTAGTGCCAAGAGTGCGCCTTTGTCTTAAGTAAAGGTCCAGCTGGCTTGACCGTTAAAGGGTGCTGTAACCCCTAAAGTACACTCCAGTCCAAACCAAAAAAATATATATTTTCTGTGTTTGTGAATTGTGTGCGCAGTAGCAGCACGTGCATCAACAAAGTAGTGCCAAGCGTGCGCCTGTGTCATAAGTAAAGTGCCGGCTGGCTTGACCGTTAAAGGGTGCTGTGACCCCCAAAGTACACTCCAGTCCAAACCAAAAAAAAAATTATTTTCTGTGTTTGTGAATTGTGTGCGCAGTAGCCGCACGTGCATCAACAAAGTAGTGCCAAGTGTGCGCCTGTGTCATAAGTAAAGGGCCGGCTGGCTTGACCATTAAAGGGTGCTGTAACCCCCAAAGTACACTCCAGTCCAAACCAAAAAAAAAAATTATTTTCTGTGTTTGTGAATTGTGTGCGCAGTAGCCGCATGTGCATCAATAAATTAGTGCCAAGCGTGCTCCTGTGTCATAAGTAAAGGTCCGGCTGGCTTGACCATTAAAGGGTGCTGTAACCCCCAAAGTACACTCCAGTCCAAACCAAAAAAAAAATTATTTTCTGTGTTTGTGAATTGTGTGCGCAGTAGCCGCACGTGCATCAACAAAGTAGTGCCAAGCGTGCGCCTGTGTCATAAGTAAAGGTCCGGCTGGCTTCACCGTTAAAGGGTGCTGTAACCCCCAAAGTACACTCCAGTCCAAACCAAAAAAATATATATTTTCTGTGTTTGTGAATTGTGAGCGCAGTAGCCACACGTGCATCAACAAAGTAGTGCCAAGCGTGCGCCTGTGTCATAAGTAAAGGGCCGGCTGGCTTGACCGTTAAAGGGTGCTGTAACCCCCAAAGTACACTCCTGTCCAAACCAAAAAAAAAAGAATTTTCTGTGTTTGTGAATTGTGTGCGCAGTAGCCCCACGTGCATCAACAAAGTAGTGCCAAGCGTGCGCCTGTGTCATAAGTAAAGGGCCGGCTGGCTTGACCATTAAAGGGTGCTGTAACCCCTAAAATACACTCCAGTCGAAACCAAAAAAATATATATTTTCTGTGTTTGTGAATTGTGTGCGCAGTAGCCGCACGTGCATCAACAAAGTAGTGCCAAGCGTGCGCCTGTGTCATAAGTAAAGTGCCGGCTGGCTTGACCGTTAAAGGGTGCTGTAACCCCCAAAGTACACTCCAGTCCAAACCAAAAAAAAAATTATTTTCTGTGTTTGTGAATTGTGTGCGCAGTAGCCGCACGTGCATCAACAAAGTAGTGCCAAGCGTGCGCCTGTGTCATGAGTAAAGGGCAGGCTGGCTTGACCATTAAAGGGTCCTGTAACCCCCAAAGTACACTCCAGTCCAAACCAAAAAAAAAATATTTTCTGTGTTTGTGAATTGTGTGCGCAGTAGCCGCACGTGCATCAACAAAGTAGTGCCAAGCGTGCGCCTGTGTCATAAGTAAAGGGCCGGCTGGCTTGACCGTTAAAGGGTGCTGTAACCCCCAAAGTACACTCCAGTCCAAACCAAAAAAAAATGATTTTCTGTGTTTGTGAATTGTGTGCGCAGTAGCCGCACGTGCATCAACAAAGTAGTGCCAAGCGTACGACTGTGTCATAAGTAAAGGGCCGGCTGGCTTGACCGTTAAAGGGTGCTGTAACCCCCAAAGTACACTCCAGTCCAAACCAAAAAAAAAATTATTTTCTGTGTTTGTGAATTGTGTGCGCAGTAGCCGCACGTGCATCAACAAAGTAGTGGCAAGCGTGCGCCTGTGTCATAAGTAAAGGGCCGGCTGGCTTGACCATTAAAGGGTGCTGTAACCCCCAAAGTACACTCCAGTCCAAACCAAAAAAAAAAAATATTTTCTGTGTTTGTGAATTGTGTGCGCAGTAGCCGGACGTACATCAACAAAGTAGTGCCAAGCGTGCGCCTGTGTCATAAGTAAAGGTCCGGCTAGCTTGACCGTTAAAGGGTGCTGTAACCCCCAAAGTACACTCCAGTCCAAACCAAAAAATTATATATTTTCTGTGTTTGTGAATTGTGTGCGCAGTAGCCGCACGTGCATCAACAAAGTAGTGCCAAGCGTGCGCCTGTGTCATAAGTAAAGGGCCGGCTGGCTTGACCATTAAAGGGTGCTGTAACCCCTAAAGTACACTCCAGTCCAAACCAAAAAAATATATATTTTCTGTGTTTGTGAATTGTGTGCGCAGTAGCCGCACGTGCATCAACAAAGTAGTGCCAAGCGTGCGCCTGTGTCATAAGTAAAGTGCCGGCTGGCTTGACCGTTAAAGGGTGCTGTGACCCCCAAAGTACACTCCAGTCCAAACCAAAAAAAAAATTATTTTCTTTGTTTGTGAATTGTGTGCGCAGTAGCCGCACGTGCATCAACAAAGTAGTGCCAAGCGTGCGCCTGTGTCATAAGTAAAGGGCCGGCTGGCTTGACCATTAAAGGGTGCTGTAACCCCCAAAGTACACTCCAGTCCAAACCAAAAAAAAAAAATATTTTCTGTGTTTGTGAATTGTGTGCGCAGTAGCCGCACGTGCATCAACAAAGTAGTGCCAAGCGTGCGCCTGTGTCATAAGTAAAGGTCCGGCTGGCTTGACCGTTAAAGGGTGCTGTAACCCCCAAAGTACACTCCAGTCCAAACAAAAAAATATATATTTTCTGTGTTTGTGAATTGTGTGCGCAGTAGCCGCACGTGCATCAACAAAGTAGTGCCAAGCGTGCGCCTGTGTCATAAGTAAAGGGCCGGCTGGCTTGACCGTTAAAGGGTGCTGTAACCCCCAAAGTACACTCCTGTCCAAACCAAAAAAAAAAGAATTTTCTGTGTTTGTGAATTGTGTGCGCAGTAGCCGCACGTGCATCAACAAAGTAGTGCCAAGCGTGCGCCTGTGTCATAAGTAATGGGCCGGCTGGCTTGACCGTTAAAGGGTGCTGTAACGCCTAAAATACACTCCAGTCCAAACCAAAAAAATATATATTTTCTGTGTTTGTGAATTGTGTGCGCAGTAGCCGCACGTGCATCAACAAAGTAGTGCCAAGCGTGCGCCTGTGTCATAAGTAAAGTGCCGGCTGGCTTGACCGTTAAAGGGTGCTGTAACCCCCAAAGTACACTCCAGTCAAAACCCCAAAAAAATTATTTTCTGTGTTTGTGAATTGTGTGCGCAGTAGCCGCACGTGCATCAACAAAGTAGTGCCAAGCGTGCGCCTGTGTGATGAGTAAAGGGCAGGCTGGCTTGACCATTAAAGGGTCCTGTAACCCCCAAAGTACACTCCAGTCCAAACCAAAAAAAAAATATTTTCTGTGTTTGTGAATTGTGTGCGCAGTAGCCGCACGTGCATCAACAAAGTAGTGCCAAGCGTGCGCCTGTGTCATAAGTAAAGGGCCAGCTGGCTTGACCGTTAAAGGGTGCTGTAACCCCCAAAGTACACTCCAGTCCAAACCAAAAAAAAATGATTTTCTGTGTTTGTGAATTGTGTGCGCAGTAGCCGCACGTGCATCAACAAAGTAGTGCCAAGTGTGCGCCTGTGTCATAAGTAAAGGGCCGGCTGGCTTGACCGTTAAAGGGTGCTGTAAGCCCCAAAGTACACTCCAGTCCAAACCAAAAAAAAATATATTTTTTGTGTTTGTGAATTGTGTGCGCAGTAGCCGCACGTGCATCAACAAAGTAGTGCCAAGCGTGCGCCTGTGTGATAAGTAAAGGGCCGGCTGGCTTGACCGTTAAAGGGTGCTGTAACCCCCAAAGTACACTCCAGTCCAAACCAAAAAAAAAATTATTTTCTGTGTTTGTGAATTGTGTGCGCTGTAGCCGCACGTGCATCAACAAAGTAGTGCCAAGCGTACGCCTGTGTCATAAGTAAAGGGCCGGCTGGCTTGACCATTAAAGGGTGCTGTAACCCCCAAAGCACACTCCAGTCTAAACCAAAAAAAAAATTATTTTCTGTGTTTGTGAATTGTGTGCGCAGTAGCCGCACGTGCATCAACAAAGTAGTGGCAAGCGTTTGCCTGTGTCATAAGTAAAGGGCCGGCTGGCTTGACCATTAAAGGGTGCTGTAACCCCCAAAGTACACTCCAGTCCAAACCAAAAAAAAAATATATTTTCTGTGTTTGTGAATTGTGTGCGCAGTAGCCGCACGTGCATCAACAAAGTAGTGCCAAGCGTGCGCCTGTGTCATAAGTAAAGGTAGGCTGGCTTGACCGTTAAAGGGTGCTGTAACCCCCAAAGTACACTCCAGTCCAAACCAAAAAATTATATATTTTCTGTGTTTGTGAATTGTGTGCGCAGTAGCCGCACGTGCATCAACAAAGTAGTGCCAAGCGTGCGCCTGTGTCATAAGTAAAGGGCCGGCTGGCTTGACCGTTAAAGGGTGCAGTAACCCCTAAAGTACACTCCAGTCCAAACCAAAAAAATATATATTTTCTGTGTTTGTGAATTGTGTGCGCAGTAGCCGCACGTGCATCAACAAAGTAGTGCCAAGCGTGCGCCTGTGTCATAAGTAAAGTGCCGGCTGGCTTGACCGTTAAAGGGTGCTGTGACCCCCAAAGTACACTCCAGTCCAAACCAAAAAAAAAATGATTTTCTGTGTTTGTGAATTGTGTGTGCAGTAGCCGCACGTGCATCAACAAAGTTGTGCCAAGCGTGCGCTTGTGTCATAAGTAAAGGGCCGGCTGGCTTGACCGTTAAAGGGTGCTGTAACCCCCAAAGTACACTCCAGTCCAAACCAAAAAAAAAAATATTTTCTGTGTTTGTGAATTGTGTGCGCAGTAGCCGCACGTGCATCAACAAAGTAGTGCCAAGCGTGCGCCTGTGTGATAAGTAAAGGGCCGGCTGGCTTGACCGTTAAAGGGTGCTGTAACCCCCAAAGTACACGCCAGTCCACACCAAAAAAAAAATTATTTTCTGTGTTTGTGAATTGTGTGCGCTGTAGCCGCACGTGCATCAACAAAGTAGTGCCAAGCGTGCGCCTGTGTCATAAGTAAAGGGCCGGCTGGCTTGACCATTAAAGGGTGCTGTAACCCCCAAAGTACACTCCAGTCCAAACCAAAAAAAAAATTATTTTCTGTGTTTGTGAATTGTGTGCGCAGTAGCCGCACGTGCATCAACAAAGTAGTGCCAAGCGTGCGCCTGTGTCATAAGTAAAGGGCCGGCTGGCTTGACCATTAAAGGGTGCTGTAACCCCCAAAGTACACTCCAGTCCAAACCAAAAAAAAAAATATTTTCTGTGTTTGTGAATTGTGTGCGCAGTAGCCGCACGTGCATCAACAAAGTAGTGCCAAGCGTGCGCCTGTGTCATAAGTAAAGGGCCAGCTGGCTTGACCGTTAAAGGGTGCTGTAACCCCCGAAAGTACACTCCAGTCCAAATAAAAAAAAAAATTATTTTCTGTGTTTGTGAATTGTGTGCGCAGTAGCCGCACGTGCATCAACAAAGTAGTGCCAAGCGTGCGCCTGTGTCATAAGTAAAGGTCCGGCTGGCTTGACCGTTAAAGGGTGCTGTAACCCCTAAAGTACACTCCAGTCCAAACCAAAAAAATATATATTTTCTGTGTTTGTGAATTGTGTGCGCAGTAGCCGCACGTGCATCAACAAAGTAGTGCCAAGCGTGCGCCTGTGTCATAAGTAAAGTGCCGGCTGGCTTGACCGTTAAAGGGTGCTGTGACCCCCAAAGTACACTCCAGTCCAAACCAAAAAAAAAATTATTTTCTTTGTTTGTGAATTGTGTGCGCAGTAGCCGCACGTGCATCAACAAAGTAGTGCCAAGCGTGCGCCTGTGTCATAAGTAAAGGGCCGGCTGGCTTGACTGTTAAAGGGTGCTGTAACCCCCAAAGTACACTCCAGTCCAAACCAAAAAAAAAAATATTTTCTGTGTTTGTGAATTGTGTGCGCTGTAGCCGCATGTGCATCAACAAAGTAGTGCCAAGCATGCGCCTGTGTCATAAGTAAAGGGCCGGCTGGCTTGACCATTAAAGGGTGCTGTAACCCCCAAAGTACACTCCTGTCCAAACCAAAAAAAAAATTATTTTCTGTGTTTGTGAATTGTGTGCGCAGTAGCCGCACGTGCATCAACAAAGTAGTGCCAAGCGTGCGCCTGTGTCATAAGTAAAGGTCCGGCTGGCTTGACCGTTAAAGGGTGCTGTAACCCCCAAAGTACACTCCAGTCCAAACCAAAAAAATATATATTTTCTGTGTTTGTGAATTGTGTGCGCAGTAGCCGCACGTGCTTCAACAAAGTAGTGCCAAGCGTGCGCCTGTGTCATAAGTAAAGGGCTGGCTGGCTTGACCGTTAAAGGGTGCTGTAACCCCCAAAGTACACTCCTGTCCAAACCAAAAAAAAAATAATTTTCTGTGTTTGTGAATTGTGTGCGCAGTAGCCGGACGTACATCAACAAAGTAGTGCCAAGCGTGCGCCTGTGTCATAAGTAAAGGGCCGGCTGGCTTGACCGTTAAAGGGTGCTGTAACCCCTAAAATACACTCCAGTCCAAACCAAAAAAATATATATTTTCTGTGTTTGTGAATTGTGTGCGCAGTAGCCGCACGTGCATCAACAAAGTAGTGCCAAGCGTGCGCCTGTGTCATAAGTAAAGTGCCGGCTGGCTTGACCGTTAAAGGGTGCTGTAACCCCCAAAGTACTATCCAGTCAAAACCAAAAAAAAAATTATTTTCTGTGTTTGTGAATTGTGTGCGCAGTAGCCGCACGTGCATCAACAAAGTAGTGCCAAGCGTGCGCCTGTGTCATGAGTAAAGGGCCGGGTGGCTTGACCATTAAAGGGTGCTGTAACCCCCAAAGTACACTCCAGTCCAAACCAAAAAAAAAATATTTTCTGTTTGTGAATTGTGTGCGCAGTAGCCGCATGTGCATCAACAAAGTAGTGCCAAGCGTGCGCCTGTGTCATAAGTAAAGGGCCGGCTGGCTTGACCATTAAAGGGTGCTGTAACCCCCAAAGTACACTCCAGTCCAAACCAAAAAAAAAATTATTTTCTGTGTTTGTGAATTGTGTGCGCTGTAGCCGCACGTGCATCAACGAAGTAGTGCCAAGCGTGCGCCTGTGTCATAAGTAAAGGGCCAGCTGGCTTGACCGTTAAAGGGTGCTGTAACCCCCAAAGTACACTCCAGTCCAAACCAAAAAAAAAATGATTTTCTGTGTTTGTGAATTGTGTGTGCTGTAGCCGCACGTGCATCAACAAAGTAGAGCCAAGCGTGCGCCTGTGTAATAAGTAAAGGGCCGGCTGGCTTGACCATTAAAGGGTGCTGTAACCCCCAAAATACACTCCAGTCCAAACCAAAAAAAAAATTATTTTCTGTGTTTGTGAATTGTGTGCGCAGTAGCAGCACGTGCATCAACAAAGTAGTGGCAAGCGTGCGCCTGTGTCATAAGTAAAGGGCCGGCTGGCTTGACCGTTAAAGGGTCATGTAACCCCCAAAGTACACTCCAGTCCAAACCAAAAAAAAAAATATTTTCTGTGTTTGTGAATTGTGTGCGCAGTAGCCGCACGTGCATCAACAAAGTAGTGCCAAGTGTGCGCTTGTGTCATAAGTAAAGGTCCGGCTGGCTTGACCGTTAAAGGGTGCTGTAACCCCCAAAGTACACTCCAGTCCAAACCAAAAAAATATATATTTTCTGTGTTTGTGAATTGTGTGCGCAGTAGCCGCACGTGCATCAACAAAGTAGTGCGAAGCGTGCGCCTGTGTCATAAGTAAAGGGCCGGCTGGCTTGACCGTTAAAGGGTGCTGTAACCCCCAAAGTACACTCCCGTCCAAACCAAAAAAAAAATTATTTTCTGTGTTTGTGAATTGTGTGCGCAGTAGCCGCACGTGCATCAACAAAGTAGTGCCAAGCATGCGCCTGTGTCATAAGTAAAGGTCCGGCTGGCTTGACCGTTAAAGAGTGCTGTAACCCCTAAAGTACACTCCAGTCCAAACCAAAAAAATATATATTTTCTGTGTTTGTGAATTGTGTGCGCAGTAGCCGCACGTGCATCAACAAAGTAGTGCCAAGCGTGCGCCTGTGTCATAAGTAAAGTGCCGGCTGGCTTGACCGTTAAAGGGTGCTGTATCCCCCAAAGTACACTCCAGTCCAAACCAAAAAAAAAAATTATTTTCTGTGTTTGTGAATTGTGTGCGCAGTAGCCGCACGTGCATCAACAAAGTAGTGGCAAGAGTGCGCCTGTGTCATAAGTAAAGGGCCGGCTGGCTTGACCATTAAAGAGTGCTGTAACCCCCAAAGTACACTCCAGTCCAAACCAAAAAAAAAAAATATTTTCTGTGTTTGTGAATTGTGTGCGCAGTAGCCGCACGTGCATCAACAAAGTAGTGCCAAGCGTGCGCCTGTGTCATAAGTAAAGGTCCGGCTGGCTTGACCATTAAAGGGTGCTGTAACCCCCAAAGTACACTCCAGTCCAAACCAAAAAATTATATATTTTCTGTGTTTGTGAATTGTGTGCGCAGTAGCCGCACGTGCATCAACAAAGTAGTGCCCAGCGTGCGCCTGTGTCATAAGTAAAGGGCCGGCTGGCTTGACCATTAAAGGGTGCTGTAACCCCCGAAAGTACACTCCAGTCAAAACCAAAAAAAAAATTATTTTCTGTGTTTGTGAATTGTGTGCGCAGTAGCCGCACGTGCATCAACAAAGTAGTGCCAAGCGTGCGCCTGTGTCATAAGCAAAGGTCCGGCTGGCTTGACCGTTAAAGGGTGCTGTAACCCCCAAAGTACACTCCAGTCCAAACCAAAAAAATATATATTTTCTGTGTTTGTGAATTGTGTGCGCAGTAGCCGCACGTGCATCAACAAAGTAGTGCCAAGCGTGCGCCTGTGTCATAAGTAAAGTGCCGGCTGGCTTGACCGTTAAAGGGTGCTTTGACCCCCAAAGTACACTCCAGTCCAAACCAAAAAAAAAATGATTTTCTGTGTTTGTGAATTGTGTGTGCAGTAGCCGCACGTGCATCAACAAAGTAGTGCCAAGCGTGCGCCTGTGTCATAAGTAAAGGGCCGGCTGGCTTGACCGTTAAAGGGTGCTGTATCCCCCAAAGTACACTCCAGTCCAAACCAAAAAAAAAATTATTTTCTGTGTTTGTGAATTGTGTGCGCAGTAGCCGCACGTGCATCAACAAAGTAGTGGCAAGCGTGCGCCTGTGTCATAAGTAAAGGGCCGGCTGGCTTGACCATTAAAGGGTGCTGTAACCCCCAAAGTACACTCCAGTCCAAACCAAAAAAAAAATATTTTCTGTGTTTGTGAATTGTGTGCGCAGTAGCTGCACGTGCATCAACAAAGTAGTGCCAAGCGTGCGCCTGTGTCATAAGTAAAGTGCCGGCTGGCTTGACCGTTAAAGGGTGCTGTAACCCCCAAAGTACACTCCAGTCCACACCAAAAAAAAAATTATTTTCTGTGTTTGTGAATTGTGTGCGCTGTAGCCGCACGTGCATCAACAAAGTAGTGCCAAGCGTGCGCCTGTGTCATAAGTAAAGGGCCGGCTGGCTTGACCATTAAAGGGTGCTGTAACCCCCAAAGTACACTCCAGTCCAAACCAAAAAAAAAATTATTTTCTGTGTTTGTGAATTGTGTGCGCAGTAGCCGCACGTGCATCAACAAAGTAGTGGCAAGCGTGCGCCTGTGTCATAAGTAAAAGGCCGGCTGGCTTGACCATTAAAGGGTGCTGTAACCCCCAAAGTACATTCCAGTCCAAACCAAAAAAAAAAAATATTTTCTGTGTTTGTGAATTGTGTGCGCAGTAGCCGCACGTGCATCAACAAAGTAGTGCCAAGCGTGCGCCTTTGTCATAAGTAAAGGGCCGGCTGGCTTGATTGTTAAAGGGTGCTGTAACCCCCGAAAGTACACTCCAGTCCAAACCAAAAAAAAAAATATTTTCTGTGTTTGTGAATTGTGTGCGCAGTAGCCGCACGTGCATCAACAAAGTAGTGCCAAGCGTGCGCCTGTGTCATAAGTAAAGGTCCGGCTGGCTTGACCGTTAAAGGGTGCTGTAACCCCTAAAGTACACTCCAGTCCAAACCAAAAAAATATATATTTTCTGTGTTTGTGAATTGTGTGCGCAGTAGCCGCACGTGCATCAACAAAGTAGTGCCAAGCGTGCGCCTGTGTCATAAGTAAAGTGCCGGCTGGCTTGACCGTTAAAGGGTGCTGTGACCCCCAAAGTACACTCCAGTCCAAACCAAAAAAAAAATTATTTTCTTTGTTTGTGAATTGTGTGCGCAGTAGCCGCACGTGCATCAACAAAGTAGTGCCAAGCGTGCGCCTGTGTCATAAGTAAAGGGCCGGCTGGCTTGACCATTAAAGGGTGCTGTAACCCCCAAAGTACACTCCAGTCCAAACCAAAAAAAAAATATTTTCTGTTTGTGAATTGTGTGCGCAGTAGCCGCATGTGCATCAACAAAGTAGTGCCAAGCGTGCGCCTGTGTCATAAGTAAAGGGCCGGCTGGCTTGACCGTTAAAGGGTGCTGTAACCCCCAAAGTACACTCCAGTCCAAACCAAAAAAAAAATTATTTTCTGTGTTTGTGAATTGTGTGCGCTGTAGCCGCACGTGCATCAACGAAGTAGTGCCAAGCGTGCGCCTGTGTCATAAGTAAAGGGCCAGCTGGCTTGACCGTTAAAGGGTGCTGTAACCCCCAAAGTACACTCCAGTCCAAACCAAAAAAAAAATGATTTTCTGTGTTTGTGAATTGTGTGTGCTGTAGCCGCACGTGCATCAACAAAGTAGTGCCAAGCGTGCGCCTGTGTAATAAGTAAAGGGCCGGCTGGCTTGACCATTAAAGGGTGCTGTAACCCCCAAAATACACTCCAGTCCAAACCAAAAAAAAAATTATTTTCTGTGTTTGTGAATTGTGTGCGCAGTAGCAGCACGTGCATCAACAAAGTAGTGGCAAGCGTGCGCCTGTGTCATAAGTAAAGGGCCGGCTGGCTTGACCGTTAAAGGGTGATGTAACCCCCAAAGTACACTCCAGTCCAAACCAAAAAAAAAAATATTTTCTGTGTTTGTGAATTGTGTGCGCAGTAACCGCACGTGCATCAACAAAGTAGTGCCAAGTGTGCGCTTGTGTCATAAGTAAAGGTCCGGCTGGCTTGACCGTTAAAGGGTGCTGTAACCCCCAAAGTACACTCCAGTCCAAACCAAAAAAATATATATTTTCTGTGTTTGTGAATTGTGTGCGCAGTAGCCGCACGTGCATCAACAAAGTAGTGCGAAGTGTGCGCCTGTGTCATAAGTAAAGGGCCGGCTGGCTTGACCATTAAAGGGTGCTGTAACCCCCAAAGTACACTCCCGTCCAAACCAAAAAAAAAATTATTTTCTGTGTTTGTGAATTGTGTGCGCAGTAGCCGCACGTGCATCAACAAAGTAGTGGCAAGAGTGCGCCTGTGTCATAAGTAAAGGGCCGGCTGGCTTGACCATTAAAGAGTGCTGTAACCCCCAAAGTACACTCCAGTCCAAACCAAAAAAAAAAAATATTTTCTGTGTTTGTGAATTGTGTGCGCAGTAGCCGCACGTGCATCAACAAAGTAGTGCCAAGCGTGCGCCTGTGTCATAAGTAAAGGTCCGGCTGGCTTGACCATTAAAGGGTGCTGTAACCCCCAAAGTACACTCCAGTCCAAACCAAAAAATTATATATTTTCTGTGTTTGTGAATTGTGTGCGCAGTAGCCGCACGTGCATCAACAAAGTAGTGCCCAGCGTGCGCCTGTGTCATAAGTAAAGGGCCGGCTGGCTTGACCATTAAAGGGTGCTGTAACCCCCGAAAGTACACTCCAGTCAAAACCAAAAAAAAAATTATTTTCTGTGTTTGTGAATTGTGTGCGCAGTAGCCGCACGTGCATCAACAAAGTAGTGCCAAGCGTGCGCCTGTGTCATAAGTAAAGGTCCGGCTGGCTTGACCGTTAAAGGGTGCTGTAACCCCTAAAGTACACTCCAGTCCAAACCAAAAAAATATATATTTTCTGTGTTTGTGAATTGTGTGCGCAGTAGCCGCACGTGCATCAACAAAGTAGTGCCAAGCGTGCGCCTGTGTCATAAGTAAAGTGCCGGCTGGCTTGACCGTTAAAGGGTGCTGTGACCCCCAAAGTACACTCCAGTCCAAACCAAAAAAAAAATGATTTTCTGTGTTTGTGAATTGTGTGTGCAGTAGCCGCACGTGCATCAACAAAGTAGTGCCAAGCGTGCGCCTGTGTCATAAGTAAAGGGCCGGCTGGCTTGACCATTAAAGGGTGCTGTATCCCCCAAAGTACACTCCAGTCCAAACCAAAAAAAAAATTATTTTCTGTGTTTGTGAATTGTGTGCGCAGTAGCCGCACGTGCATCAACAAAGTAGTGGCAAGCGTGCGCCTGTGTCATAAGTAAAGGGCCGGCTGGCTTGACCATTAAAGGGTGCTGTAACCCCCAAAGTACACTCCAGTCCAAACCAAAAAAAAAAAATATTTTCTGTGTTTGTGAATTGTGTGCGCAGTAGCTGCACGTGCATCAACAAAGTAGTGCCAAGCGTGCGCCTGTGTCATAAGTAAAGTGCCAGCTGGCTTGACCGTTAAAGGGTGCTGTAACCCCCAAAGTACACTCCAGTCCACACCAAAAAAAAAATTATTTTCTGTGTTTGTGAATTGTGTGCGCTGTAGCCGCACGTGCATCAACAAAGTAGTGGCAAGCGTGCGCCTGTGTCATAAGTAAAGGGCCGGCTGGCTTGACCATTAAAGGGTGCTGTAACCCCCAAAGTACACTCCAGTCCAAACCAAAAAAAAAATATATTTTCTGTGTTTGTGAATTGTGTGCGCAGTAGCCGCACGTGCATCAACAAAGTAGTGCCAAGCGTGCGCCTTTGTCATAAGTAAAGGGCCGGCTGGCTTGATTGTTAAAGGGTGCTGTAACCCCCGAAAGTACACTCCAGTCCAAACCAAAAAAAAAAATATTTTCTGTGTTTGTGAATTGTGTGCGCAGTAGCCGCACGTGCATCAACAAAGTAGTGCCAAGCGTGCGCCTGTGTCATAAGTAAAGGTCCGGCTGGCTTGACCGTTAAAGGGTGCTGTAACCCCTAAAGTACACTCCAGTCCAAACCAAAAAAATATATATTTTCTGTGTTTGTGAATTGTGTGCGCAGTAGCCGCACGTGCATCAACAAAGTAGTGCCAAGCGTGCGCCTGTGTCATAAGTAAAGTGCCGGCTGGCTTGACCGTTAAAGGGTGCTGTGACCCCCAAAGTACACTCCAGTCCAAACCAAAAAAAAAATTATTTTCTTTGTTTGTGAATTGCGTGCGCAGTAGCCGCACGTGCATCAACAAAGTAGTGCCAAGCGTGCGCCTGTGTCATAAGTAAAGGGCCGGCTGGCTTGACCATTAAAGGGTGCTGTAACCCCCAAAGTACACTCCAGTCCAAACCAAAAAAAAAAAATATTTTCTGTGTTTGTGAATTGTGTGCGCAGTAGCCGCACGTGCATCAACAAAGTAGTGCCAAGCGTGCGCCTGTGTCATAAGTAAAGGTCCAGCTGGCTTGACCGTTAAAGGGTGCTGTAACCCCCAAAGTACACTCCAGTCCAAACCAAAAAAATATATATTTTCTGTGTTTGTGAATTGTGTGCGCAGTAGCCGCACGTGCATCAACAAAGTAGTGCCAAGCGTGCGCCTGTGTCATAAGTAAAGGGCCGGCTGGCTTGACCGTTAAAGGGTGCTGTAACCCCCAAAGTACACTCCTGTCCAAACCAAAAAAAAAATAATTTTCTGTGTTTGTGAATTGTGTGCGCAGTAGCCGCACGTGCATCAACAAAGTAGTGCCAAGCGTGCGCCTGTGTCATAAGTAAAGGGCCAGCTGGCTTGACCGTTAAAGGGTGCTGTAACCCCTAAAATACACTCCAGTCCAAACCAAAAAAATATATATTTTCTGTGTTTGTGAATTGTGTGCGCAGTAGCCGCACGTGCATCAACAAAGTAGTGCCAAGCGTGCGCCTGTGTCATGAGTAAAGGGCCGGGTGGCTTGACCATTAAAGGGTGCTGTAACCCCCAAAGTACACTCCAGTCCAAACCAAAAAAAAAATATTTTCTGTTTGTGAATTGTGTGCGCAGTAGCCGCATGTGCATCAACAAAGTAGTGCCAAGCGTGCGCCTGTGTCATAAGTAAAGGGCCGGCTGGCTTGACCGTTAAAGGGTGCTGTAACCCCCAAAGTACACTCCAGTCCAAACCAAAAAAAAAATTATTTTCTGTGTTTGTGAATTGTGTGCGCTGTAGCCGCACGTGCATCAACGAAGTAGTGCCAAGCGTGCGCCTGTGTCATAAGTAAAGGGCCAGCTGGCTTGACCGTTAAAGGGTGCTGTAACCCCCAAAGTACACTCCAGTCTAAACCAAAAAAAAAATGATTTTCTGTGTTTGTGAATTGTGTGTGCTGTAGCCGCACGTGCATCAACAAAGTAGTGCCAAGCGTGCGCCTGTGTAATAAGTAAAGGGCCGGCTGGCTTGACCATTAAAGGGTGCTGTAACCCCCAAAATACACTCCAGTCCAAACCAAAAAAAAAATTATTTTCTGTGTTTGTGAATTGTGTGCGCAGTAGCAGCACGTGCATCAACAAAGTAGTGGCAAGCGTGCGCCTGTGTCATAAGTAAAGGGCCGGCTGGCTTGACCGTTAAAGGGTGATGTAACCCCCAAAGTACACTCCAGTCCAAACCAAAAAAAAAAATATTTTCTGTGTTTGTGAATTGTGTGCGCAGTAG
Organism: Taudactylus pleione; assembly: GCA_031769625.1. Lineage (NCBI taxonomy): Eukaryota > Metazoa > Chordata > Amphibia > Anura > Myobatrachidae > Taudactylus > Taudactylus pleione. Next base: position 64,314,913 of record JAUIMM010000200.1, on the reverse strand, counting down.
CCGCACGTGCATCAACAAAGTAGTGCCAAGTGTGCGCTTGTGTCATAAGTAAAGGTCCGGCTGGCTTGACCGTTAAAGGGTGCTGTAACCCCCAAAGTACACTCCAGTCCAAACCAAAAAAATATATATTTTCTGTGTTTGTGAATTGTGTGCGCAGTAGCCGCACGTGCATCAACAAAGTAGTGCGAAGCGTGCGCCTGTGTCATAAGTAAAGGGCCGGCTGGCTTGACCGTTAAAGGGTGCTGTAACCCCCAAAGTACACTCCCGTCCAAACCAAAAAAAAAATTATTTTCTGTGTTTGTGAATTGTGTGCGCAGTAGCCGCACGTGCATCAACAAAGTAGTGCCAAGCGTGCGCCTGTGTCATAAGTAAAGGTCCGGCTGGCTTGACCGTTAAAGAGTGCTGTAACCCCTAAAGTACACTCCAGTCCAAACCAAAAAAATATATATTTTCTGTGTTTGTGAATTGTGTGCGCAGTAGCCGCACGTGCATCAACAAAGTAGTGCCAAGCGTGCGCCTGTGTCATAAGTAAAGTGCTGGCTGGCTTGACCGTTAAAGGGTGCTGTATCCCCCAAAGTACACTCCAGTCCAAACCAAAAAAAAAATTATTTTCTGTGTTTGTGAATTGTGTGCGCAGTAGCCGCACGTGCATCAACAAAGTAGTGGCAAGAGTGCGCCTGTGTCATAAGTAAAGGGCCGGCTGGCTTGACCATTAAAGAGTGCTGTAACCCCCAAAGTACACTCCAGTCCAAACCAAAAAAAAAAAATATTTTCTGTGTTTGTGAATTGTGTGCGCAGTAGCTGCACGTGCATCAACAAAGTAGTGCCAAGCGTGCGCCTGTGTCATAAGTAAAGGTCCGGCTGGCTTGACCATTAAAGGGTGCTGTAACCCCCAAAGTACACTCCAGTCCAAACCAAAAAATTATATATTTTCTGTGTTTGTGAATTGTGTGCGCAGTAGCCGCACGTGCATCAACAAAGTAGTGCCCAGCGTGCGCCTGTGTCATAAGTAAAGGGCCGGCTGGCTTGACCATTAAAGGGTGCTGTAACCCCTGAAAGTACACTCCAGTCAAAACCAAAAAAAAAATTATTTTCTGTGTTTGTGAATTGTGTGCGCAGTAGCCGCACGTGCATCAACAAAGTAGTGCCAAGCGTGCGCCTGTGTCATAAGTAAAGGTCCGGCTGGCTTGACCGTTAAAGGGTGCTGTAACCCCTAAAGTACACTCCAGTCCAAACCAAAAAAATATATATTTTCTGTGTTTGTGAATTGTGTGCGCAGTAGCCGCACGTGCATCAACAAAGTAGTGCCAAGCGTGCGCCTGTGTCATAAGTAAAGTGCCGGCTGGCTTGACCGTTAAAGGGTGCTGTGACCCCCAAAGTACACTCCAGTCCAAACCAAAAAAAAAATGATTTTCTGTGTTTGTGAATTGTGTGTGCAGTAGCCACACGTGCATCAACAAAGTAGTGCCAAGCGTGCGCCTGTGTCATAAGTAAAGGGCCGGCTGGCTTGACCGTTAAAGGGTGCTGTATCCCCCAAAGTACACTCCAGTCCAAACCAAAAAAAAAATTATTTTCTGTGTTTGTGAATTGTGTGCGCAGTAGCCGCACGTGCATCAACAAAGTAGTGGCAAGCGTGCGCCTGTGTCATAAGTAAAGGGCTGGCTGGCTTGACCATTAAAGGGTGCTGTAACCCCCAAAGTACACTCCAGTCCAAACCAAAAAAAAAAAATATTTTCTGTGTTTGTGAATTGTGTGCGCAGTAGCTGCACGTGCATCAACAAAGTAGTGCCAAGCGTGCGCCTGTGTCATAAGTAAAGTGCCGGCTGGCTTGACCGTTAAAGGGTGCTGTAACACCCAAAGTACACTCCAGTCCACACCAAAAAAAAAATTATTTTCTGTGTTTGTGAATTGTGTGCGCTGTAGCCGCACGTGCATCAACAAAGTAGTGCCAAGCGTGCGCCTGTGTCATAAGTAAAGGGCCAGCTGGCTTGACCGTTAAAGGGTGCTGTAACCCCTAAAATACACTCCAGTCCAAACCAAAAAAATATATATTTTCTGTGTTTGTGAATTGTGTGCGCAGTAGCCGCACGTGCATCAACAAAGTAGTGCCAAGCGTGCGCCTGTGTCATGAGTAAAGGGCCGGGTGGCTTGACCATTAAAGGGTGCTGTAACCCCCAAAGTACACTCCAGTCCAAACCAAAAAAAAAATATTTTCTGTTTGTGAATTGTGTGCGCAGTAGCCGCATGTGCATCAACAAAGTAGTGCCAAGCGTGCGCCTGTGTCATAAGTAAAGGGCCGGCTGGCTTGACCGTTAAAGGGTGCTGTAACCCCCAAAGTACACTCCAGTCCAAACCAAAAAAAAAATTATTTTCTGTGTTTGTGAATTGTGTGCGCTGTAGCCGCACGTGCATCAACGAAGTAGTGCCAAGCGTGCGCCTGTGTCATAAGTAAAGGGCCAGCTGGCTTGACCGTTAAAGGGTGCTGTAACCCCCAAAGTACACTCCAGTCCAAACCAAAAAAAAAATGATTTTCTGTGTTTGTGAATTGTGTGTGCTGTAGCCGCACGTGCATCAACAAAGTAGTGCCAAGCGTGCGCCTGTGTAAAAAGTAAAGGGCCGGCTGGCTTGACCATTAAAGGGTGCTGTAACCCCCAAAATACACTCCAGTCCAAACCAAAAAAAAAATTATTTTCTGTGTTTGTGAATTGTGTGCGCAGTAGCAGCACGTGCATCAACAAAGTAGTGGCAAGCGTGCGCCTGTGTCATAAGTAAAGGGCCGGCTGGCTTGACCGTTAAAGGGTGATGTAACCCCCAAAGTACACTCCAGTCCAAACCAAAAAAAAAAATATTTTCTGTGTTTGTGAATTGTGTGCGCAGTAGCCGCACGTGCATCAACAAAGTAGTGCCAAGTGTGCGCTTGTGTCATAAGTAAAGGTCCGGCTGGCTTGACCGTTAAAGGGTGCTGTAACCCCCAAAGTACACTCCAGTCCAAACCAAAAAAATATATATTTTCTGTGTTTGTGAATTGTGTGCGCAGTAGCCGCACGTGCATCAACAAAGTAGTGCGAAGCGTGCGCCTGTGTCATAAGTAAAGGGCCGGCTGGCTTGACCGTTAAAGGGTGCTGTAACCCCCAAAGTACACTCCCATCCAAACCAAAAAAAAAATTATTTTCTGTGTTTGTGAATTGTGTGCGCAGTAGCCGCACGTGCATCAACAAAGTAGTGCCAAGCGTGCGCCTGTGTCATAAGTAAAGGTCCGGCTGGCTTGACCGTTAAAGGGTGCTGTAACCCCCAAAGTACACTCCAGTCCAAACCAAAAAAATATATATTTTCTGTGTTTGTGAATTGTGTGCGCAGTAGCCGCACGTGCATCAACAAAGTAGTGCCAAGCGTGCGCCTGTGTCATAAGTAAAGGTCCAGCTGGCTTGACCGTTAAAGAGTGCTGTAACCCCTAAAGTACACTCCAGTCCAAACCAAAAAAATATATATTTTCTGTGTTTGTGAATTGTGTGCGCAGTAGCCGCACGTGCATCAACAATGTAGTGCCAAGCGTGCGCCTGTGTCATAAGTAAAGTGCTGGCTGGCTTGACCGTTAAAGGGTGCTGTATCCCCCAAAGTACACTCCAGTCCAAACCAAAAAAAAAATTATTTTCTGTGTTTGTGAATTGTGTGCGCAGTAGCCGCACGTGCATCAACAAAGTAGTGGCAAGAGTGCGCCTGTGTCATAAGTAAAGGGCCGGCTGGCTTGACCATTAAAGAGTGCTGTAACCCCCAAAGTACACTCCAGTCCAAACCAAAAAAAAAAAATATTTTCTGTGTTTGTGAATTGTGTGCGCAGTAGCCGCACGTGCATCAACAAAGTAGTGCCAAGCGTGCGCCTGTGTCATAAGTAAAGGTCCGGCTGGCTTGACCATTAAAGGGTGCTGTAACCCCCAAAGTACACTCCAGTCCAAACCAAAAAATTATATATTTTCTGTGTTTGTGAATTGTGTGCGCAGTAGCCGCACGTGCATCAACAAAGTAGTGCCCAGCGTGCGCCTGTGTCATAAGTAAAGGGCCGGCTGGCTTGACCATTAAAGGGTGCTGTAACCCCCAAAGTACACTCCAGTCAAAACCAAAAAAAAAATTATTTTCTGTGTTTGTGAATTGTGTGCGCAGTAGCTGCACGTGCATCAACAAAGTAGTGCCAAGCGTGCGCCTGTGTCATAAGTAAAGGTCCGGCTGGCTTGACCGTTAAAGGGTGCTGTAACCCCTAAAGTACACTCCAGTCCAAACCAAAAAAATATATATTTTCTGTGTTTGTGAATTGTGTGCGCAGTAGCCGCACGTGCATCAACAAAGTAGTGCCAAGCGTGCGCCTGTGTCATAAGTAAAGTGCCGGCTGGCTTGACCGTTAAAGGGTGCTGTGACCCCCAAAGTACACTCCAGTCCAAACCAAAAAAAAAATGATTTTCTGTGTTTGTGAATTGTGTGTGCAGTAGCCGCACGTGCATCAACAAAGTAGTGCCAAGCGTGCGCCTGTGTCATAAGTAAAGGGCCGGCTGGCTTGACCGTTAAAGGGTGCTGTATCCCCCAAAGTACACTCCAGTCCAAACCAAAAAAAAAATTATTTTCTGTGTTTGTGAATTGTGTGCGCAGTAGCCGCACGTGCATCAACAAAGTAGTGGCAAGCGTGCGCCTGTGTCATAAGTAAAGGGCTGGCTGGCTTGACCATTAAAGGGTGCTGTAACCCCCAAAGTACACTCCAGTCCAAACCAAAAAAAAAAAATATTTTCTGTGTTTGTGAATTGTGTGCGCAGTAGCTGCACGTGCATCAACAAAGTAGTGCCAAGCGTGCGCCTGTGTCATAAGTAAAGTGCCGGCTGGCTTGACCGTTAAAGGGTGCTGTAACACCCAAAGTACACTCCAGTCCACACCAAAAAAAAAATTATTTTCTGTGTTTGTGAATTGTGTGCGCTGTAGCCGCACGTGCATCAACAAAGTAGTGCCAAGCGTGCGCCTGTGTCATAAGTAAAGGGCCAGCTGGCTTGACCGTTAAAGGGTGCTGTAACCCCTAAAATACACTCCAGTCCAAACCAAAAAAATATATATTTTCTGTGTTTGTGAATTGTGTGCGCAGTAGCCGCACGTGCATCAACAAAGTAGTGCCAAGCGTGCGCCTGTGTCATGAGTAAAGGGCCGGGTGGCTTGACCATTAAAGGGTGCTGTAACCCCCAAAGTACACTCCAGTCCAAACCAAAAAAAAAATATTTTCTGTTTGTGAATTGTGTGCGCAGTAGCCGCATGTGCATCAACAAAGTAGTGCCAAGCGTGCGCCTGTGTCATAAGTAAAGGGCCGGCTGGCTTGACCGTTAAAGGGTGCTGTAACCCCCAAAGTACACTCCAGTCCAAACCAAAAAAAAAATTATTTTCTGTGTTTGTGAATTGTGTGCGCTGTAGCCGCACGTGCATCAACGAAGTAGTGCCAAGCGTGCGCCTGTGTCATAAGTAAAGGGCCAGCTGGCTTGACCGTTAAAGGGTGCTGTAACCCCCAAAGTACACTCCAGTCCAAACCAAAAAAAAAATGATTTTCTGTGTTTGTGAATTGTGTGTGCTGTAGCCGTACGTGCATCAACAAAGTAGTGCCAAGCGTGCGCCTGTGTAATAAGTAAAGGGCCGGCTGGCTTGACCATTAAAGGGTGCTGTAACCCCCAAAATACACTCCAGTCCAAACCAAAAAAAAAATTATTTTCTGTGTTTGTGAATTGTGTGCGCAGTAGCAGCACGTGCATCAACAAAGTAGTGGCAAGCGTGCGCCTGTGTCATAAGTAAAGGGCCGGCTGGCTTGACCGTTAAAGGGTGATGTAACCCCCAAAGTACACTCCAGTCCAAACCAAAAAAAAAAATATTTTCTGTGTTTGTGAATTGTGTGCGCAGTAGCCGCACGTGCATCAACAAAGTAGTGCCAAGTGTGCGCTTGTGTCATAAGTAAAGGTCCGGCTGGCTTGACCGTTAAAGGGTGCTGTAACCCCCAAAGTACACTCCAGTCCAAACCAAAAAAATATATATTTTCTGTGTTTGTGAATTGTGTGCGCAGTAGCCGCACGTGCATCAACAAAGTAGTGCGAAGCGTGCGCCTGTGTCATAAGTAAAGGGCCGGCTGGCTTGACCGTTAAAGGGTGCTGTAACCCCCAAAGTACACTCCCGTCCAAACCAAAAAAAAAATTATTTTCTGTGTTTGTGAATTGTGTGCGCAGTAGCCGCACGTGCATCAACAAAGTAGTGCCAAGCGTGCGCCTGTGTCATAAGTAAAGGTCCAGCTGGCTTGACCGTTAAAGAGTGCTGTAACCCCTAAAGTACACTCCAGTCCAAACCAAAAAAATATATATTTTCTGTGTTTGTGAATTGTGTGCGCAGTAGCCGCACGTGCATCAACAAAGTAGTGCCAAGCGTGCACCTGTGTCATAAGTAAAGTGCTGGCTGGCTTGACCGTTAAAGGGTGCTGTATCCCCCAAAGTACACTCCAGTCCAAACCAAAAAAAAAATTATTTTCTGTGTTTGTGAATTGTGTGCGCAGTAGCCGCACGTGCATCAACAAAGTAGTGGCAAGAGTGCGCCTGTGTCATAAGTAAAGGGCCGGCTGGCTTGACCATTAAAGAGTGCTGTAACCCCCAAAGTACACTCCAGTCCAAACCAAAAAAAAAAAATATTTTCTGTGTTTGTGAATTGTGTGCGCAGTAGCTGCACGTGCATCAACAAAGTAGTGCCAAGCGTGCGCCTGTGTCATAAGTAAAGGTCCGGCTGGCTTGACCATTAAAGGGTGCTGTAACCCCCAAAGTACACTCCAGTCCAAACCAAAAAATTATATATTTTCTGTGTTTGTGAATTGTGTGCGCAGTAGCCGCACGTGCATCAACAAAGTAGTGCCCAGCGTGCGCCTGTGTCATAAGTAAAGGGCCGGCTGGCTTGACCATTAAAGGGTGCTGTAACCCCCAAAAGTACACTCCAGTCAAAACCAAAAAAAAAATTATTTTCTGTGTTTGTGAATTGTGTGCGCAGTAGCCGCACGTGCATCAACAAAGTAGTGCCAAGCGTGCGCCTGTGTCATAAGTAAAGGTCCGGCTGGCTTGACCGTTAAAGGGTGCTGTAACCCCTAAAGTACACTCCAGTCCAAACCAAAAAAATATATATTTTCTGTGTTTGTGAATTGTGTGCGCAGTAGCCGCACGTGCATCAACAAAGTAGTGCCAAGCGTGCGCCTGTGTCATAAGTAAAGTGCCGGCTGGCTTGACCGTTAAAGGGTGCTGTGACCCCCAAAGTACACTCCAGTCCAAACCAAAAAAAAAATGATTTTCTGTGTTTGTGAATTGTGTGTGCAGTAGCCGCACGTGCATCAACAAAGTAGTGCCAAGCGTGCGCCTGTGTCATAAGTAAAGGGCCGGCTGGCTTGACCGTTAAAGGGTGCTGTATCCCCCAAAGTACACTCCAGTCCAAACCAAAAAAAAAATTATTTTCTGTGTTTGTGAATTGTGTGCGCAGTAGCCGCACGTGCATCAACAAAGTAGTGGCAAGCGTGCGCCTGTGTCATAAGTAAAGGGCTGGCTGGCTTGACCATTAAAGGGTGCTGTAACCCCCAAAGTACACTCCAGTCCAAACCAAAAAAAAAATATATTTTCTGTGTTTGTGAATTGTGTGCGCAGTAGCTGCACGTGCATCAACAAAGTAGTGCCAAGCGTGCGCCTGTGTCATAAGTAAAGTGCCGGCTGGCTTGACCGTTAAAGGGTGCTGTAACACCCAAAGTACACTCCAGTCCACACCAAAAAAAAAATTATTTTCTGTGTTTGTGAATTGTGTGCGCTGTAGCCGCACGTGCATCAACAAAGTAGTGCCAAGCGTGCGCCTGTGTCATAAGTAAAGGGCCAGCTGGCTTGACCATTAAAGGCTGCTGTAACCCCCAAAGTACACTCCAGTCCAAACCAAAAAAAAAATTATTTTCTGTGTTTGTGAATTGTGTGCGCAGTAGCCGCACGTGCATCAACAAAGTAGTGGCAAGCGTGCGCCTGTGTCATAAGTAAAGGGCCGGCTGGCTTGACCATTAAAGGGTGCTGTAACCCCCAAAGTACACTCCAGTCCAAACCAAAAAAAAAAAATATTTTCTGTGTTTGTGAATTGTGTGCGCAGTAGCCGCACGTGCATCAACAAAGTAGTGCCAAGCGTGCGCCTTTGTCATAAGTAAAGGGCCGGCTGGCTTGATTGTTAAAGGGTGCTGTAACCCCCGAAAGTACACTCCAGTCCAAACCAAAAAAAAAAATATTTTCTGTGTTTGTGAATTGTGTGCGCAGTAGCCGCACGTGCATCAACAAAGTAGTGCCAAGCGTGCGCCTGTGTCATAAGTAAAGGTCCGGCTGGCTTGACCGTTAAAGGGTGCTGTAACCCCTAAAGTACACTCCAGTCCAAACCAAAAAAATATATATTTTCTGTGTTTGTGAATTGTGTGCGCAGTAGCCGCACGTGCATCAACAAAGTAGTGCCAAGCGTGCGCCTGTGTCATAAGTAAAGTGCCGGCTGGCTTGACCGTTAAAGGGTGCTGTGACCCCCAAAGTACACTCCAGTCGAAACCAAAAAAAAAATTATTTTCTTTGTTTGTGAATTGTGTGCGCAGTAGCCGCACGTGCATCAACAAAGTAGTGGCAAGCGTGCGCCTGTGTCATAAGTAAAGGGCCGGCTGGCTTGACCATTAAAGGGTGCTGTAACCCCCAAAGTACACTCCAGTCCAAACCAAAAAAAAAAAATATTTTCTGTGTTTGTGAATTGTGTGCGCAGTAGCCGCACGTGCATCAACAAAGTAGTGCCAAGCGTGCGCCTGTGTCATAAGTAAAGGTCCGGCTCTCTTGACCGTTAAAGGGTGCTGTAACCCCCAAAGTACACTCCAGTCCAAACCAAAAAAATATATATTTTCTGTGTTTGTGAATTGTGTGCGCAGTAGCCGCACGTGCATCAACAAAGTAGTGCCAAGCGTGCGTCTGTGTCATAAGTAAAGGGCCGGCTGGCTTGACCGTTAAAGGGTGCTGTAACCCCCAAAGTACACTCCTGTCCAAACCAAAAAAATAATAATTTTCTGTGTTTGTGAATTGTGTGTGCAGTAGCCGCACGTGCATCAACAAAGTAGTGCCAAGCGTGCGCCTGTGTCATAAGTAAAGGGCCGGCTGGCTTGACCGTTAAAGGGTGCTGTAACCCCTAAAATACACTCCAGTCCAAACCAAAAAAATATATATTTTCTGTGTTTGTGAATTGTGTGCGCAGTAGCCGCACGTGCATCAACAAAGTAGTGCCAAGCGTGCGCCTGTGACATAAGTAAAGTGCCGGCTGGCTTGACCGTTAAAGGGTGCTGTAACCCCCAAAGTACACTCCAGTCAAAACCAAAAAAAAAATTATTTTCTGTGTTTGTGAATTGTGTGCGCAGTAGCCGCACGTGCATCAACAAAGTAGTGCCAAGCGTGCGCCTGTGTCATGAGTAAAGGGCAGGCTGGCTTGACCATTAATGGGTCCTGTAACCCCCAAAGTACACTCCAGTCCAAACCAAAAAAAAAAATATTTTCTGTGTTTGTGAATTGTGTGCGCAGTAGCCGCACGTGCATCAACAAAGTAGTGCCAAGCGTGCGCCTGTGTCATAAGTAAAGGGCCGGCTGGCTTGACCGTTAAAGGGTGCTGTAACCCCCAAAGTACACTCCAGTCCAAACCAAAAAAAAATGATTTTCTGTGTTTGTGAATTGTGTGCGCAGTAGCCGCACGTGCATCAACAAAGTAGTGCCAAGCGTGCGCCTGTGTCATAAGTAAAGGGCCGGCTGGCTTGACCGTTAAAGGGTGCTGTAAGCCCCAAAGTACACTCCAGTCCAAACCAAAAAAAAAAATATTTTCTGTGTTTGTGAATTGTGTGCGCAGTAGCCGCACGTGCATCAACAAAGTAGTGCCAAGCGTGCGCCTGTGTGATAAGTAAAGGGCCGGCTGGCTTGACCGTTAAAGGGTGCTGTAACCCCCAAAGTACACTCCAGTCCAAACCAAAAAAAAATTATTTTCTGTGTTTGTGAATTGTGTGCGCTGTAGCCGCACGTGCATCAACAAAGTAGTGCCAAGCGTACGCCTGTGTCATAAGTAAAGGGCCGGCTGGCTTGACCATTAAAGGGTGCTGTAACCCCCAAAGTACACTCCAGTCCAAACCAAAAAAAAAATTATTTTCTGTGTTTGTGAATTGTGTGCGCAGTAGCCGCACGTGCATCAACAAAGTAGTGGCAAGCGTGTGCCTGTGTCATAAGTAAAGGGCCGGCTGGCTTGACCATTAAAGGGTGCTGTAACCCCCAAAGTACACTCCAGTCCAAACCAAAAAAAAAAAATATTTTCTGTGTTTGTGAATTGTGTGCGCAGTAGCCGCACGTGCATCAACAAAGTAGTGCCAAGCGTGCGCCTGTGTCATAAGTAAAGGTCCGGCTGGCTTGACCGTTAAAGGGTGCTGTAACCCCCAAAGTACACTCCAGTCCAAACCAAAAAATTATATATTTTCTGTGTTTGTGAATTGTGTGCGCAGTAGCCGCACGTGCATCAACAAAGTAGTGCCAAGCGTGCGCCTGTGTCATAAGTAAAGGGCCGGCTGGCTTGACCGTTAAAGGGTGCAGTAACCCCTAAAGTACACTCCAGTCCAAACCAAAAAAATATATATTTTCTGTGTTTGTGAATTGTGTGCGCAGTAGCCGCACGTGCATCAACAAAGTAGTGCCAAGCGTGCGCCTGTGTCATAAGTAAAGTGCCGGCTGGCTTGACTGTTAAAGGGTGCTGTGACCCCCAAAGTACACTCCAGTCCAAACCAAAAAAAAAATGATTTTCTGTGTTTGTGAATTGTGTGTGCAGTAGCCGCACGTGCATCAACAAAGTTGTGCCAAGCGTGCGCCTGTGTCATAAGTAAAGGGCCGGCTGGCTTGACCGTTAAAGGGTGCTGTAACCCCCAAAGTACACTCCAGTCCAAACCAAAAAAAAAAATATTTTCTGTGTTTGTGAATTGTGTGCGCAGTAGCCGCACGTGCATCAACAAAGTAGTGCCAAGCGTGCGCCTGTGTGATAAGTAAAGGGCCGGCTGGCTTGACCGTTAAAGGGTGCTGTAACCCCCAAAGTACACTCCAGTCCACACCAAAAAAAAAATTATTGTCTGTGTTTGTGAATTGTGTGCGCTGTAGCCGCACGTGCATCAACAAAGTAGTGCCAAGCGTGCGCCTGTGTCATAAGTAAAGGGCCGGCTGGCTTGACCATTAAAGGGTGCTGTAACCCCCAAAGTACACTCCAGTCCAAACCAAAAAAAAAATTATTTTCTGTGTTTGTGAATTGTGTGCGCAGTAGCCGCACGTGCATCAACAAAGTAGTGGCAAGCGTGCGCCTGTGTCATAAGTAAAGGGCCGGCTGGCTTGACCATTAAAGGGTGCTGTAACCCCCAAAGTACACTCCAGTCCAAACCAAAAAAAAAAAATATTTTCTGTGTTTGTGAATTGTGTGCGCAGTAGCCGCACGTGCATCAACAAAGTAGTGCCAAGCGTGCGCCTGTGTCATAAGTAAAGGGCCAGCTGGCTTGACCGTTAAAGGGTGCTGTAACCCCCGAAAGTACACTCCAGTCCAAACCAAAAAAAAAAATATTTTCTGTGTTTGTGAATTGTGTGCGCAGTAGCCGCACGTGCATCAACAAAGTAGTGCCAAGCGTGCGCCTGTGTCATAAGTAAAGGTCCGGCTGGCTTGACCGTTAAAGGGTGCTGTAACCCCTAAAGTACACTCCAGTCCAAACCAAAAAAATATATATTTTCTGTGTTTGTGAATTGTGTGCGCAGTAGCCGCACGTGCATCAACAAAGTAGTGCCAAGCGTGCGCCTGTGTCATAAGTAAAGTGCCGGCTGGCTTGACCGTTAAAGGGTGCTGTGACCCCCAAAGTACACTCCAGTCCAAACCAAAAAAAAAATTATTTTCTTTGTTTGTGAATTGTGTGCGCAGTAGCCGCACGTGTATCAACAAATTAGTGCCAAGCGTGCGCCTGTGTCATAAGTAAAGGGCCGGCTGGCTTGACCGTTAAAGGGTGCTGTAACCCCCAAAGTACACTCCATTCCAAACCAAAAAAAAAAAATATTTTCTGTGTTTGTGAATTGTGTGCGCAGTAGCCGCATGTGCATCAACAAAGTAGTGCCAAGCGTGCGCCTGTGTCATAAGTAAAGGGCCGGCTGGCTTTACCATTAAAGGGTGCTGTAACCCCCAAAGTACACTCCTGTCCAAACCAAAAAAAAAATTATTTTCTGTGTTTGTGAATTGTGTGCGCAGTAGCCGCACGTGCATCAACAACGTAGTGCCAAGCGTGCGCCTGTGTCATAAGTAAAGGTCCGGCTGGCTTGACCATTAAAGGGTGCTGTAACCCCCAAAGTACACTCCAGTCCAAACCAAAAAAATATATATTTTCTGTGTTTGTGAATTGTGTGCGCAGTAGCCGCACGTGCATCAACAAAGTAGTGCCAAGCGTGCGCCTGTGTCATAAGTAAAGGGCTGGCTGGCTTGACCGTTAAAGGGTGCTGTAACCCCCAAAGTACACTCCTGTCCAAACCAAAAAAAAAATAATTTTCTGTGTTTGTGAATTGTGTGCGCAGTAGCCGGACGTACATCAACAAAGTAGTGCCAAGCGTGCGCCTGTGTCATAAGTAAAGGGCCGGCTGGCTTGACCGTTAAAGGGTGCTGTAACCCCTAAAATACACTCCAGTCCAAACCAAAAAAATATATATTTTCTGTGTTTGTGAATTGTGTGCGCAGTAGCCGCACGTGCATCAACAAAGTAGTGCCAAGCGTGCGCCTGTGTCATAAGTAAAGGTCCGGCTGGCTTGACCGTTAAAGGGTGCTGTAACCCCCAAAGTACACTCCAGTCCAAACCAAAAAAATATATATTTTCTGTGTTTGTGAATTGTGTGCGCAGTAGCCGCACGTGCATCAACAAAGTAGTGCCAAGCGTGCGCCTGTGTCATAAGTAAAGGGCTGGCTGGCTTGACCGTTAAAGGGTGCTGTAACCCCCAAAGTACACTCCTGTCCAAACCAAAAAAAAAATAATTTTCTGTTTTTGTGAATTGTGTGCGCAGTAGCCGGACGTACATCAACAAAGTAGTGCCAAGCGTGCGCCTGTGTCATAAGTAAAGGGCCGGCTGGCTTGACCGTTAAAGGGTGCTGTAACCCCCAAAGTACACTCCAGTCCAAACCAAAAAAATATATATTTTCTGTGTTTGTGAATTGTGTGCGCAGTAGCCGCACGTGCATCAACAAAGTAGTGCCAAGCGTGCGCCTGTGTCATAAGTAAAGTGCCGGCTGGCTTGACCGTTAAAGGGTGCTGTAACCCCCAAAGTACTATCCAGTCCAAACCAAAAAAAAATTATTTTCTGTGTTTGTGAATTGTGTGCGCAGTAGCCGCACGTGCATCAACAAAGTAGTGCCAAGCGTGCGCCTTTGTCATGAGTAAAGGGCCGGGTGGCTTGACCATTAAAGGGTGCTGTAACCCCCAAAGTACACTCCAGTCCAAACCAAAAAAAAAATATTTTCTGTTTGTGAATTGTGTGCGCAGTAGCCGCATGTGCATCAACAAAGTAGTGCCAAGCGTGCGCCTGTGTCATAAGTAAAGGGCCGGCTGGCTTGACCGTTAAAGGGTGCTGTAACCCCCAAAGTACACTCCAGTCCAAACCAAAAAAAAAATTATTTTCTGTGTTTGTGAATTGTGTGCGCTGTAGCCGCACGTGCATCAACAAAGTAGTGCCAAGCGTGCGCCTGTGTCATAAGTAAAGGGCCAGCTGGCTTGACCGTTAAAGGGTGCTGTAACCCCCAAAGTACACTCCAGTCCAAACCAAAAAAAAAAATATTTTCTGTGTTTGTGAATTGTGTGCGCAGTAGCTGCACGTGCATCAACAAAGTAGTGCCAAGTGTGCGCCTTTGTCATAAGTAAAGGGCCGGCTGGCTTGACCGTTAAAGGGTGCTGTAACCCCCAAAGTACACTCCAGTCCAAACCAAAAAAAAAATGATTTTCTGTGTTTGTGAATTGTGTGTGCTGTAGCCGCACGTGCATCAACAAAGTAGTGCCAAGCGTGCGCCTGTGTAATAAGTAAAGGGCCAGCTGGCTTGACCATTAAAGGGTGCTGTAACCCCTAAAATACACTCCAGTCCAAACCAAAAAAAAAATTATTTTCTGTGTTTGTGAATTGTGTGCGCAGTAGCAGCACGTGCATCAACAAAGTAGTGGCAAGCGTGCGCCTGTGTCATAAGTAAAGGGCCGGCTGGCTTTACCGTTAAAGGGTGATGTAACCCCCAAAGTACACTCCAGTCCAAACCAAAAAAAAAAATATTTTCTGTGTTTGTGAATTGTGTGCGCAGTAGCCGCACGTGCATCAACAAAGTAGTGCCAAGTGTGCGCTTGTGTCATAAGTAAAGGTCCGGCAGGCTTGACCGTTAAAGGGTGCTGTAACCCCTAAAGTACACTCCAGTCCAAACCAAAAAAATATATATTTTCTGTGTTTGTGAATTGTGTGCGCAGTAGCCGCACGTGCATCAACAAAGTAGTGCCAAGCGTGCGCCTGTGTCATAAGTAAAGTGCCGGCTGGCTTGACCGTTAAAGGGTGCTGTATCCCCCAAAGTACACTCCAGTCCAAACCAAAAAAAAAATTATTTTCTGTGTTTGTGAATTGTGTGCGCAGTAGCCGCACGTGCATCAACAAAGTAGTGGCAAGAGTGCGCCTGTGTCATAAGTAAAGGGCCGGCTGGCTTGACCATTAAAGAGTGCTGTAACCCCCAAAGTACACTCCAGTCCAAACCAAAAAAAAATAATATTTTCTGTGTTTGTGAATTGTGTGCGCAGTAGCCGCACGTGCATCAACAAAGTAGTGCCAAGCGTGCGCCTGTGTCATAAGTAAAGGTCCGGCTGGCTTGACCATTAAAGGGTGCTGTAACCCCCAAAGTACACTCCAGTCCAAACCAAAAAATTATATATTTTCTGTGTTTGTGAATTGTGTGCGCAGTAGCCGCACGTGCATCAACAAAGTAGTGCCAAGCGTGTGCCTGTGTCATAAGTAAAGGGCCGGCTGGCTTGACCATTAAAGGGTGCTGTAACCCCCGAAAGTACACTCCAGTCAAAACCAAAAAAAAAATTATTTTCTGTGTTTGTGAATTGTGTGCGCAGTAGCCGCACGTGCATCAACAAAGTAGTGCCAAGCGTGCGCCTGTGTCATAAGTAAAGGTCCGGCTGGCTTGACCATTAAAGGGTGCTGTAACCCCTAAAGTACACTCCAGTCCAAACCAAAAAAATATATATTTTCTGTGTTTGTGAATTGTGTGCGCAGTAGCCGCACGTGCATCAACAAAGTAGTGCCAAGCGTGCGCCTGTGTCATAAGTAAAGTGCCGGCTGGCTTGACCGTTAAAGGGTGCTGTGACCCCCAAAGTACACTCCAGTCCAAACCAAAAAAAAAATGATTTTCTGTGTTTGTGAATTGTGTGTGCAGTAGCCGCACGTGCATCAACAAAGTAGTGCCAAGCGTGCGCCTGTGTCATAAGTAAAGGGCCGGCTGGCTTGACCGTTAAAGGGTGCTGTATCCCCCAAAGTACACTCCAGTCCAAACCAAAAAAATATATATTTTCTGTGTTTGTGAATTGTGTGCGCAGTAGCCGCACGTGCATCAACAAAGTAGTGCCAAGCGTGCGCCTGTGTCATAAGTAAAGTGCCGGCTGGCTTGACCGTTAAAGGGTGCTGTGACCCCCAAAGTACACTCCAGTCCAAACCAAAAAAAAAATTATTTTCTTTGTTTGTGAATTGTGTGCGCAGTAGCCGCACGTGTATCAACAAATTAGTGCCAAGCGTGCGCCTGTGTCATAAGTAAAGGGCCGGCTGGCTTGACCATTAAAGGGTGTTGTAACCCCCAAAGTACACTCCATTCCAAACCAAAAAAAAAAAATATTTTCTGTGTTTGTGAATTGTGTGCGCAGTAGCCGCACGTGCATCAACAAAGTAGTGCCAAGCGTGCGCCTGTGTCATAAGTAAAGGGCCGGCTGGCTTGACCATTAAAGGGTGCTGTAACCCCCAAAGTACACTCCTGTCCAAACCAAAAAAAAAATTATTTTCTGTGTTTGTGAATTGTGTGCGCAGTAGCCGCACGTGCATCAACAAAGTAGTGCCAAGCGTGCGCCTGTGTCATAAGTAAAGGTCCGGCTGGCTTGACCGTTAAAGGGTGCTGTAACCCCCAAAGTACACTCCAGTCCAAACCAAAAAAATATATATTTTCTGTGTTTGTGAATTGTGTGCGCAGTAGCCGCACGTGCATCAACAAAGTAGTGCCAAGCGTGCGCCTGTGTCATAAGTAAAGGGCTGGCTGGCTTGACCGTTAAAGGGTGCTGTAACCCCCAAAGTACACTCCTGTCCAAACCAAAAAAAAAATAATTTTCTGTGTTTGTGAATTGTGTGCGCAGTAGCCGGACGTACATCAACAAAGTAGTGCCAAGCATGCGCCTGTGTCATAAGTAAAGGGCCGGCTGGCTTGACCGTTAAAGGGTGCTGTAACCCCCAAAGTACACTCCAGTCCAAACCCAAAAAAAAATTATTTTCTGTGTTTGTGAATTGTGTGCGCTGTAGCCGCACGTGCATCAACAAAGTAGTGCCAAGCGTGCGCCTGTGTCATAAGTAAAGGGCCAGCTGGCTTGACCATTAAAGGGTGCTGTAACCCCCAAAGTACACTCCAGTCCAAACCAAAAAAAAAAATATTTTCTGTGTTTGTGAATTGTGTGCGCAGTAGCTGCACGTGCATCAACAAAGTAGTGCCAAGTGTGCGCCTTTGTCATAAGTAAAGGGCCGGCTGGCTTGACCGTTAAAGGGTGCTGTAACCCCCAAAGTACACTCCAGTCCAAACCAAAAAAAAAATGATTTTCTGTGTTTGTGAATTGTGTGTGCTGTAGCCGCACGTGCATCAACAAAGTAGTGCCAAGCGTGCGCCTGTGTAATAAGTAAAGGGCCGGCTGGCTTGACCATTAAAGGGTGCTGTAACCCCTAAAATACACTCCAGTCCAAACCCAAAAAAAAATTATTTTCTGTGTTTGTGAATTGTGTGCGCAGTAGCAGCACGTGCATCAACAAAGTAGTGGCAAGCGTGTGCCTGTGTCATAAGTAAAGGGCCGGCTGGCTTGACCGTTAAAGGGTGATGTAACCCCCAAAGTACACTCCAGTCCAAACCAAAAAAAAAAATATTTTCTGTGTTTGTGAATTGTGTGCGCAGTAGCCGCACGTGCATCAACAAAGTAGTGCCAAGTGTGCGCTTGTGTCATAAGTAAAGGTCCGGCAGGCTTGACCGTTAAAGGGTGCTGTAACCCCTAAAGTACACTCCAGTCCAAACCAAAAAAATATATATTTTCTGTGTTTGTGAATTGTGTGCGCAGTAGCCGCACGTGCATCAACAAAGTAGTGCCAAGCGTGCGCCTGTGTCATAAGTAAAGGGCCGGCTGGCTTGACCGTTAAAGGGTGCTGTATCCCCCAAAGTACACTCCAGTCCAAACCAAAAAAAAAATAATTTTCTGTGTTTGTGAATTGTGTGCGCAGTAGCCGCACGTGCATCAACAAAGTAGTGGCAAGAGTGCGCCTGTGTCATAAGTAAAGGGCCGGCTGGCTTGACCATTAAAGAGTGCTGTAACCCCCAAAGTACACTCCAGTCCAAACCAAAAAAAAATAATATTTTCTGTGTTTGTGAATTGTGTGCGCAGTAGCCGCACGTGCATCAACAAAGTAGTGCCAAGCGTGCGCCTGTGTCATAAGTAAAGGTCCGGCTGGCTTGACCATTAAAGGGTGCTGTAACCCCCAAAGTACACTCCAGTCCAAACCAAAAAATTATATATTTTCTGTGTTTGTGAATTGTGTGCGCAGTAGCCGCACGTGCATCAACAAAGTAGTGCCAAGCGTGCGCCTGTGTCATAAGTAAAGGGCCGGCTGGCTTGACCATTAAAGGGTGCTGTAACCCCCGAATGTACACTCCAGTCAAAACCAAAAAAAAAATTATTTTCTGTGTTTGTGAATTGTGTGCGCAGTAGCCGCACGTGCATCAACAAAGTAGTGCCAAGCGTGCGCCTGTGTCATAAGTAAAGGTCCGGCTGGCTTGACCGTTAAAGGGTGCTGTAACCCCTAAAGTACACTCCAGTCCAAACCAAAAAAATATATATTTTCTGTGTTTGTGAATTGTGTGCGCAGTAGCCGCACGTGCATCAACAAAGTAGTGCCAAGCGTGCGCCTGTGTCATAAGTAAAGTGCCGGCTGGCTTGACCGTTAAAGGGTGCTGTGACCCCCAAAGTACACTCCAGTCCAAACCAAAAAAAAAATGATTTTCTGTGTTTGTGAATTGTGTGTGCAGTAGCCGCACGTGCATCAACAAAGTAGTGCCAAGCGTGCGCCTGTGTCATAAGTAAAGGGCCGGCTGGCTTGACCGTTAAAGGGTGCTGTATCCCCCAAAGTACACTCCAGTCCAAACCAAAAAAAAAATTATTTTCTGTGTTTGTGAATTGTGTGCGCAGTAGCCGCACGTGCATCAACAAAGTAGTGGCAAGCGTGCGCCTGTGTCATAAGTAAAGGGCCGGCTGGCTTGACCATTAAAGGGTGCTGTAACCCCCAAAGTACACTCCAGTCCAAACCAAAAAAAAAAAATATTTTCTGTGTTTGTGAATTGTGTGCGCAGTAGCCGCACGTGCATCAACAAAGTAGTGCCAAGCGTGCGCCTGTGTCATAAGTAAAGTGCCGGCTGGCTTGACCGTTAAAGGGTGCTGTGACCCCCAAAGTACACTCCAGTCCAAACCAAAAAAAAAATGATTTTCTGTGTTTGTGAATTGTGTGTGCAGTAGCCGCACGTGCATCAACAAAGTAGTGCCAAGCGTGCGCCTGTGTCATAAGTAAAGTGCCGGCTGGCTTGACCGTTAAAGGGTGCTGTAACCCCTAAAGTACACTCCAGTCCAAACCTAAACAATATATATTTTCTGTGTTTGTGAATTGTGTGCGCAGTAGCCGCACGTGCATCAACAAAGTAGTGGCAAGCGTGCGCCTGTGTCATAAGTAAAGTGCCGGCTGGCTTGACCATTAAAGGGTGCTGTGACCCCCAAAGTACACTCCAGTCCAAACCAAAAAAAAAATGATTTTCTGTGTTTGTGAATTGTGTGCGCAGTAGCCGCACGTGCATCAACAAAGTAGTGCCAAGCGTGCGCCTGTGTCATAAGTAAAGGTCCGGCTGGCTTGACAGTTAAAGGGTGTTGTAACCCCTAAAGTACACTCCAGTCCAAACCAAAAAAATATATATTTTCTGTGTTTGTGAATTGTGTGCGCAGTAGCCGCACGTGCATCAACAAAGTAGTGCCAAGCGTGCGACTGTGTCATAAGTAAAGTGCCAGCTGGCTTGACCGTTAAAGGGTGCTGTGACCCCCAAAGTACACTCCAGTCCAAACCAAAAAAAAAATTATTTTCTTTGTTTGTGAATTGTGTGCGCAGTAGCCGCACGTGCATCAACAAAGTAGTGCCAAGCGTGCGCCTGTGTCATAAGTAAAGGGCCGGCTGGCTTGACCGTTAAAGGGTGCTGTAACCCCCAAAGTACACTCCAGTCCAAACCAAAAAAATATATATTTTCTGTGTTTGTGAATTGTGTGCGCAGTAGCCGCACGTGCATCAACAAAGTAGTGCCAAGCGTGCGCCTGTGTCATAAGTAAAGGGCTGGCTGGCTTGACCGTTAAAGGGTGCTGTAACCCCCAAAGTACACTCCTGTCCAAACCAAAAAAAAAATGATTTTCTGTGTTTGTGAATTGTGTGCGCAGTAGCCGGACGTACATCAACAAAGTAGTGCCAAGCGTGCGCCTGTGTCATAAGTAAAGGGCCGGCTGGCTTGACTGTTAAAGGGTGCTGTAACCCCTAAAATACACTCCAGTCCAAACCAAAAAAATATATATTTTCTGTGTTTGTGAATTGTGTGCGCAGTAGCCGCACGTGCATCAACAAAGTAGTGCCAAGCGTGCGCCTGTGTCATAAGTAAAGTGCCGGCTGGCTTGACCGTTAAAGGGTGCTGTAACCCCCAAAGTACTATCCAGTCCAAACCAAAAAAAAAATTATTTTCTGTGTTTGTGAATTGTGTGCGCAGTAGCCGCACGTGCATCAACAAAGTAGTGCCAAGCGTGCGCCTGTGTCATGAGTAAAGGGCCGGGTGGCTTGACCATTAAAGGGTGCTGTAACCCCCAAAGTACACTCCAGTCCAAACCAAAAAAAAAATATTTTCTGTTTGTGAATTGTGTGCGCAGTAGCCGCATGTGCATCAACAAAGTAGTGCCAAGCGTGCGCCTGTGTCATAAGTAAAGGGCCGGCTGGCTTGACCGTTAAAGGGTGCTGTAACCCCCAAAGTACACTCCAGTCCAAACCAAAAAAAAAATTATTTTCTGTGTTTGTGAATTGTGTGCGCTGTAGCCGCACGTGCATCAACAAAGTAGTGCCAAGCGTGCGCCTGTGTCATAAGTAAAGGGCCAGCTGGCTTGACCGTTAAAGGGTGCTGTAACCCCCAAAGTACACTCCAGTCCAAACCAAAAAAAAAAATATTTTCTGTGTTTGTGAATTGTGTGCGCAGTAGCTGCACGTGCATCAACAAAGTAGTGCCAAGTGTGCGCCTTTGTCATAAGTAAAGGGCCGGCTGGCTTGACCGTTAAAGGGTGCTGTAACCCCCAAAGTACACTCCAGTCCAAACCAAAAAAAAAATGATTTTCTGTGTTTGTGAATTGTGTGTGCTGTAGCCGCACGTGCATCAACAAAGTAGTGCCAAGCGTGCGCCTGTGTCATAAGTAAAGGGCCGGCTGGCTTGACCATTAAAGGGTGCTGTAACCCCCAAAATACACTCCAGTCCAAACCAAAAAAAAAATTATTTTCTGTGTTTGTGAATTGTGTGCGCAGTAGCAGCACGTGCATCAACAAAGTAGTGGCAAGCGTGCGCCTGTGTCATAAGTAAAGGGCCGGCTGGCTTGACCATTAAAGGGTGATGTAACCCCCAAAGTACACTCCAGTCCAAACCAAAAAAAAAATATATTTTCTGTGTTTGTGAATTGTGTGCGCAGTAGCCGCACGTGCATCAAAAAAGTAGTGCCAAGTGTGCGCTTGTGTCATAAGTAAAGGTCCGGCTGGCTTGACCGTTAAAGGGTGCTGTAACCCCCAAAGTACACTCCAGTCCAAACCAAAAAAATATATATTTTCTGTGTTTGTGAATTGTGTGCGCAGTAGCCGCACGTGCATCAACAAAGTAGTGCGAAGCGTGCGCCTGTGTCATAAGTAAAGGGCCGGCTGGCTTGACCGTTAAAGGGTGCTGTAACCCCCAAAGTACACTCCTGTCCAAACCAAAAAAAAAAATTATTTTCTGTGTTTGTGAATTGTGTGCGCAGTAGCCGCACGTGCATCAACAAAGTAGTGCCAAGCGTGCGCCTGTGTCATAAGTAAAGGTCCGGCTGGCTTGACCGTTAAAGAGTGCTGTAACCCCTAAAGTACACTCCAGTCCAAACCAAAAAAATATATATTTTCTGTGTTTGTGAATTGTGTGCGCAGTAGCCGCACGTGCATCAACAAAGTAGTGCCAAGCGTGCGCCTGTGTCATAAGTAAAGTGCCGGCTGGCTTGACCGTTAAAGGGTGCTGTATCCCCCAAAGTACACTCCAGTCCAAACCAAAAAAAAAATTATTTTCTGTGTTTGTGAATTGTGTGCGCAGTAGCCGCACGTGCATCAACAAAGTAGTGGCAAGCGTGCGCCTGTGTCATAAGTAAAGGGCCGGCTGGCTTGACCATTAAAGGGTGCTGTAACCCCCAAAGTACACTCCAGTCCAAACCAAAAAAAAAAAATATTTTCAGTGTTTGTGAATTGTGTGCGCAGTAGCCGCACGTGCATCAACAAAGTAGTGCCAAGCGTGCGCCTGTGTCATAAGTAAAGGTCCGGCTGGCTTGACCATTAAAGGGTGCTGTAACCCCCAAAGTACACTCCAGTCCAAACCAAAAAATTATATATTTTCTGTGTTTGTGAATTGTGTGCGCAGTAGCCGCACGTGCATCAACAAAGTAGTGCCAAGCGTGCGCCTGTGTCATAAGTAAAGGGCCGGCTGGCTTGACCATTAAAGGGTGCTGTAACCCCCGAAAGTACACTCCAGTCAAAACCAAAAAAAAAATTATTTTCTGTGTTTGTGAATTGTGTGCGCAGTAGCCGCACTTGCTTCAACAAAGTAGTGCCAAGCGTGCGCCTGTGTCATAAGTAAAGGTCCGGCTGGCTTGACCGTTAAAGGGTGCTGTAACCCCTAAAGTACACTCCAGTCCAAACCAAAAAAATATATATTTTCTGTGTTTGTGAATTGTGTGCGCAGTAGCCGCACGTGCATCAACAAAGTAGTGCCAAGCGTGCGCCTGTGTCATAAGTAAAGTGTCGGCTGGCTTGACCGTTAAAGGGTGCTGTGACCCCCAAAGTACACTCCAGTCCAAACCAAAAAAAAAATGATTTTCTGTGTTTGTGAATTGTGTGTGCAGTAGCCGCACGTGCACCAACAAAGTAGTGCCAAGCGTGCGCCTGTGTCATAAGTAAAGTGCCGGCTGGCTTGACCGTTAAAGGGTGCTGTATCCCCCAAAGTACACTCCAGTCCAAACCAAAAAAAAA
This sequence comes from Taudactylus pleione, assembly GCA_031769625.1. Lineage (NCBI taxonomy): Eukaryota > Metazoa > Chordata > Amphibia > Anura > Myobatrachidae > Taudactylus > Taudactylus pleione. The sequence continues at coordinate 64,292,219 of JAUIMM010000200.1, read as the reverse complement.
ATGATTTTCTGTGTTTGTGAATTGTGTGCGCAGTAGCCGCACGTGCATCAACAAAGTAGTGGCAAGCGTGCGCCTGTGTCATAAGTAAAGGGCCGGCTGGCTTGACCATTAAAGGGTGCTGTAACCCCCAAAGTACACTCCAGTCCAAACCAAAAAAAAAAAATATTTTCTGTGTTTGTGAATTGTGTGCGCAGTAGCCGCACGTGCATCAACAAAGTAGTGCCAAGCGTGCGCCTGTGTCATAAGTAAAGTGCCGGCTGGCTTGACCGTTAAAGGGTGCTGTGACCCCCAAAGTACACTCCAGTCCAAACCAAAAAAAAAATGATTTTCTGTGTTTGTGAATTGTGTGTGCAGTAGCCGCACGTGCATCAACAAAGTAGTGCCAAGCGTGCGCCTGTGTCATAAGTAAAGTGCCGGCTGGCTTGACCGTTAAAGGGTGCTGTAACCCCTAAAGTACACTCCAGTCCAAACCTAAAAAATATATATTTTCTGTGTTTGTGAATTGTGTGCGCAGTAGCCGCACGTGCATCAACAAAGTAGTGCCAAGCGTGCGCCTGTGTCATAAGTAAAGTGCCGGCTGGCTTGACCGTTAAAGGGTGCTGTGACCCCCAAAGTACACTCCAGTCCAAACCAAAAAAAAAATGATTTTCTGTGTTTGTGAATTGTGTGTGCAGTAGCCGCACGTGCATCAACAAAGTAGTGCCAAGCGTGCGCCTGTGTCATAAGTAAAGGGCCGGCTGGCTTGACCGTTAAAGGGTGCTGTAACCCCCAAAGTACACTCCAGTCCAAACCAAAAAAAAAAATATTTTCTGTGTTTGTGAATTGTGTGCGCAGTAGCCGCACGTGCATCAACAAAGTAGTGCCAAGCGTGCGCCTGTGTGATAAGTAAAGGGCCAGCTGGCTTGACCGTTAAAGGGTGCTGTAACCCCCAAAGTACACTCCAGTCCACACCCAAAAAAAAATTATTTTCTGTGTTTGTGAATTGTGTGTGCTGTAGCCGCACGTGCATCAACAAAGTAGTGCCAAGCGTGCGCCTGTGTCATAAGTAAAGGGCCGGCTGGCTTGACCATTAAAGGGTGCTGTAACCCCCAAAGTACACTCCAGTCCAAACCAAAAAAAAAATGATTTTCTGTGTTTGTGAATTGTGTGTGCAGTAGCCGCACGTGCATCAACAAAGTAGTGCCAAGCGTGCGCCTGTGTCATAAGTAAAGGTCCGGCTGGCTTGACCATTAAAGGGTGCTGTAACCCCCAAAGTACACTCCAGTCCAAACCAAAAAATTATATATTTTCTGTGTTTGTGAATTGTGTGCGCAGTAGCCGCACGTGCATCAACAAAGTAGTGCCAAGCGTGCGCCTGTGTCATAAGTAAAGGGCCGGCTGGCTTGACCATTAAAGGGTGCTGTAACCCCCGAAAGTACACTCCAGTCAAAACCAAAAAAAAAAATATTTTCTGTGTTTGTGAATTGTGTGCGCAGTAGCCGCACGTGCATCAACAAAGTAGTGCCAAGCGTGCGCCTGTGTCATAAGTAAAGGTCCGGCTGGCTTGACCGTTAAAGGGTGCTGTAACCCCTAAAGTACACTCCAGTCCAAACCAAAAAAATATATATTTTCTGTGTTTGTGAATTGTGTGCGCAGTAGCCGCACGTGCATCAACAAAGTAGTGCCAAGCGTGCGCCTGTGTCATAAGTAAAGTGCCGTCTGGCTTGACCGTTAAAGGGTGCTGTGACCCCCAAAGTACACTCCAGTCCAAACCAAAAAAAAAATGATTTTCTGTGTTTGTGAATTGTGTGTGCAGTAGCCGCACGTGCATCAACAAAGTAGTGCCAAGCGTGCGCCTGTGTCATAAGTAAAGTGCCGGCTGGCTTGACCGTTAAAGGGTGCTGTAACCCCTAAAGTACACTCCAGTCCAAACCTAAAAAATATATATTTTCTGTGTTTGTGAATTGTGTGCGCAGTAGCCGCACGTGCATCAACAAAGTAGTGGCAAGCGTGCGCCTGTGTCATAAGTAAAGTGCCGGCTGGCTTGACCGTTAAAGGGTGCTGTGACCCCCAAAGTACACTCCAGTCCAAACCAAAAAAAAAATGATTTTCTGTGTTTGTGAATTGTGTGCGCAGTAGCCGCACGTGCATCAACAAAGTAGTGCCAAGCGTGCGCCTGTGTCATAAGTAAAGGTCCGGCTGGCTTGACAGTTAAAGGGTGCTGTAACCCCTAAAGTACACTCCAGTCCAAACCAAAAAAATATATATTTTCTGTGTTTGTGAATTGTGTGCGCAGTAGCCGCACGTGCATCAACAAAGTAGTGCCAAGCGTGCGACTGTGTCATAAGTAAAGTGCCAGCTGGCTTGACCGTTAAAGGGTGCTGTGACCCCCAAAGTACACTCCAGTCCAAACCAAAAAAAAAATTATTTTCTTTGTTTGTGAATTGTGTGCGCAGTAGCCGCACGTGCATCAACAAAGTAGTGCCAAGCGTGCGCCTGTGTCATAAGTAAAGGGCCGGCTGGCTTGACCGTTAAAGGGTGCTGTAACCCCCAAAGTACACTCCTGTCCAAACCAAAAAAAAAATTATTTTCTGTGTTTGTGAATTGTGTGCGCAGTAGCCGCACGTGCATCAACAAAGTAGTGCCAAGCGTGCGCCTGTGTCATAATTAAAGGTCCGGCTGGCTTGACCGTTAAAGGGTGCTGTAACCCCCAAAGTACACTCCAGTCCAAACCAAAAAAATATATATTTTCTGTGTTTGTGAATTGTGTGCGCAGTAGCCGCACGTGCATCAACAAAGTAGTGCCAAGCGTGCGCCTGTGTCATAAGTAAAGGGCTGGCTGGCTTGACCGTTAAAGGGTGCTGTAACCCCCAAAGTACACTCCTGTCCAAACCAAAAAAAAAATGATTTTCTGTGTTTGTGAATTGTGTGCGCAGTAGCCGGACGTACATCAACAAAGTAGTGCCAAGCGTGCGCCTGTGTCATAAGTAAAGGGCCGGCTGGCTTGACTGTTAAAGGGTGCTGTAACCCCTAAAATACACTCCAGTCCAAACCAAAAAAATATATATTTTCTGTGTTTGTGAATTGTGTGCGCAGTAGCCGCACGTGCATCAACAAAGTAGTGCCAAGCGTGCGCCTGTGTCATAAGTAAAGTGCCGGCTGGCTTGACCGTTAAAGGGTGCTGTAACCCCCAAAGTACTATCCAGTCCAAACCAAAAAAAAAATTATTTTCTGTGTTTGTGAATTGTGTGCGCAGTAGCCGCACGTGCATCAACAAAGTAGTGCCAAGCGTGCGCCTGTGTCATGAGTAAAGGGCCGGGTGGCTTGACCATTAAAGGGTGCTGTAACCCCCAAAGTACACTCCAGTCCAAACCAAAAAAAAAATATTTTCTGTTTGTGAATTATGTGCGCAGTAGCCGCATGTGCATCAACAAAGTAGTGCCAAGCGTGCGCCTGTGTCATAAGTAAAGGGCCGGCTGGCTTGACCGTTAAAGGGTGCTGTAACCCCCAAAGTACACTCCAGTCCAAACCAAAAAAAAAATTATTTTCTGTGTTTGTGAATTGTGTGCGCTGTAGCCGCACGTGCATCAACAAAGTAGTGCCAAGCGTGCGCCTGTGTCATAAGTAAAGGGCCAGCTGGCTTGACCGTTAAAGGGTGCTGTAACCCCCAAAGTACACTCCAGTCCAAACCAAAAAAAAAAATATTTTCTGTGTTTGTGAATTGTGTGCGCAGTAGCTGCACGTGCATCAACAAAGTAGTGCCAAGTGTGAGCCTTTGTCATAAGTAAAGGGCCGGCTGGCTTGACCGTTAAAGGGTGCTGTAACCCCCAAAGTACACTCCAGTCCAAACCAAAAAAAAAATGATTTTCTGTGTTTGTGAATTGTGTGTGCTGTAGCCGCACGTGCATCAACAAAGTAGTGCCAAGCGTGCGCCTGTGTCATAAGTAAAGGGCCGGCTGGCTTGACCATTAAAGGGTGCTGTAACCCCCAAAATACACTCCAGTCCAAACCAAAAAAAAAATTATTTTCTGTGTTTGTGAATTGTGTGCGCAGTAGCAGCACGTGCATCAACAAAGTAGTGGCAAGCGTGCGCCTGTGTCATAAGTAAAGGGCCGGCTGGCTTGACCATTAAAGGGTGATGTAACCCCCAAAGTACACTCCAGTCCAAACCAAAAAAAAAAAATATTTTCTGTGTTTGTGAATTGTGTGCGCAGTAGCCGCACGTGCATCAAAAAAGTAGTGCCAAGTGTGCGCTTGTGTCATAAGTAAAGGTCCGGCTGGCTTGACCGTTAAAGGGTGCTGTAACCCCCAAAGTACACTCCAGTCCAAACCAAAAAAATATATATTTTCTGTGTTTGTGAATTGTGTGCGCAGTAGCCGCACGTGCATCAACAAAGTAGTGCGAAGCGTGCGCCTGTGTCATAAGTAAAGGGCCGGCTGGCTTGACCGTTAAAGGGTGCTGTAACCCCCAAAGTACACTCCTGTCCAAACCAAAAAAAAAAATCATTTTCTGTGTTTGTGAATTGTGTGCGCAGTAGCCGCACGTGCATCAACAAAGTAGTGCCAAGCGTGCGCCTGTGTCATAAGTAAAGGTCCGGCTGGCTTGACCGTTAAAGAGTGCTGTAACCCCTAAAGTACACTCCAGTCCAAACCAAAAAAATATATATTTTCTGTGTTTGTGAATTGTGTGCGCAGTAGCCGCACGTGCATCAACAAAGTAGTGCCAAGCGTGCGCCTGTGTCATAAGTAAAGTGCCGGCTGGCTTGACCGTTAAAGGGTGCTGTATCCCCCAAAGTACACTCCAGTCCAAACCAAAAAAAAAATTATTTTCTGTGTTTGTGAATTGTGTGCGCAGTAGCCGCACGTGCATCAACAAAGTAGTGGCAAGCGTGCGCCTGTGTCATAAGTAAAGGGCCGGCTGGCTTGACCATTAAAGGGTGCTGTAACCCCCAAAGTACACTCCAGTCCAAACCAAAAAAAAAAAATATTTTCAGTGTTTGTGAATTGTGTGCGCAGTAGCCGCACGTGCATCAACAAAGTAGTGCCAAGCGTGCGCCTGTGTCATAAGTAAAGGTCCGGCTGGCTTGACCATTAAAGGGTGCTGTAACCCCCAAAGTACACTCCAGTCCAAACCAAAAAATTATATATTTTCTGTGTTTGTGAATTGTGTGCGCAGTAGCCGCACGTGCATCAACAAAGTAGTGCCAAGCGTGCGCCTGTGTCATAAGTAAAGGGCCGGCTGGCTTGACCATTAAAGGGTGCTGTAACCCCCGAAAGTACACTCCAGTCAAAACTAAAAAAAAAAAAATTTTCTGTGTTTGTGAATTGTGTGCGCAGTAGCCGCACTTGCTTCAACAAAGTAGTGCCAAGCGTGCGCCTGTGTCATAAGTAAAGGTCCGGCTGGCTTGACCGTTAAAGGGTGCTGTAACCCCTAAAGTACACTCCAGTCCAAACCAAAGAAATATATATTTTCTGTGTTTGTGAATTGTGTGCGCAGTAGCCGCACGTGCATCAACAAAGTAGTGCCAAGCGTGCGCCTGTGTCATAAGTAAAGTGTCGGCTGGCTTGACCGTTAAAGGGTGCTGTGACCCCCAAAGTACACTCCAGTCCAAACCAAAAAAAAAATGATTTTCTGTGTTTGTGAATTGTGTGTGCAGTAGCCGCACGTGCACCAACAAATTAGTGCCAAGCGTGCGCCTGTGTCATAAGTAAAGGTCCGGCTGGCTTGACCGTTAAAGGGTGCTGTATCCCCCAAAGTACACTCCAGTCCAAACCAAAAAAAAAATTATTTTCTGTGTTTGTGAATTGTGTGCGCAGTAGCCGCACGTGCATCAACAAAGTAGTGGCAAGCGTGCGCCTGTGTCATAAGTAAAGGGCCGGCTGGCTTGACCATTAAAGGGTGCTGTAACCCCCAAAGTACACTCCAGTCCAAACCAAAAAAAAAAAATATTTTCTGTGTTTGTGAATTGTGTGCGCAGTAGCCGCACGTGCATCAACAAAGTAGTGCCAAGCGTGCGCCTGTGTCATAAGTAAAGTGCCGGCTGGCTTGACCGTTAAAGGGTGCTGTGACCCCCAAAGTACACTCCAGTCCAAACCAAAAAAAAAATGATTTTCTGTGTTTGTGAATTGTGTGTGCAGTAGCCGCACGTGCATCAACAAAGTAGTGCAAAGCGTGCGCCTGTGTCATAAGTAAAGTGCCGGCTGGCTTGACCGTTAAAGGGTGCTGTAACCCCTAAAGTACACTCCAGTCCAAACCTAAAAAATATATATTTTCTGTGTTTGTGAATTGTGTGCGCAGTAGCCGCACGTGCATCAACAAAGTAGTGCCAAGCGTGCGCCTGTGTCATAAGTAAAGTGCCGGCTGGCTTGACCGTTAAAGGGTGCTGTGACCCCCAAAGTACACTCCAGTCCAAACCAAAAAAAAAATGATTTTCTGTGTTTGTGAATTGTGTGTGCAGTAGCCGCACGTGCATCAACAAAGTAGTGCCAAGCGTGCGCCTGTGTCATAAGTAAAGGGCCGGCTGGCTTGACCGTTAAAGGGTGCTGTAACCCCCAAAGTACACTCCAGTCCAAACCAAAAAAAAAAATATTTTCTGTGTTTGTGAATTGTGTGCGCAGTAGCCGCACGTGCATCAACAAAGTAGTGCCAAGCGTGCGCCTGTGTGATAAGTAAAGGGCCAGCTGGCTTGACCGTTAAAGGGTGCTGTAACCCCCAAAGTACACTCCAGTCCACACCCAAAAAAAAATTATTTTCTGTGTTTGTGAATTGTGTGTGCTGTAGCCGCACGTGCATCAACAAAGTAGTGCCAAGCGTGCGCCTGTGTCATAAGTAAAGGGCCGGCTGGCTTGACCATTAAAGGGTGCTGTAACCCCCAAAGTACACTCCAGTCCAAACCAAAAAAAAAATTATTTTCTGTGTTTGTGAATTGTGTGCGCAGTAGCCGCACTTGCTTCAACAAAGTAGTGCCAAGCGTGCGCCTGTGTCATAAGTAAAGGTCCGGCTGGCTTGACCGTTAAAGGGTGCTGTAACCCCTAAAGTACACTCCAGTCCAAACCAAAAAAATATATATTTTCTGTGTTTGTGAATTGTGTGCGCAGTAGCCGCACGTGCATCAACAAAGTAGTGCCAAGCGTGCGCCTGTGTCATAAGTAAAGTGTCGGCTGGCTTGACCGTTAAAGGGTGCTGTGACCCCCAAAGTACACTCCAGTCCAAACCAAAAAAAAAATGATTTTCTGTGTTTGTGAATTGTGTGTGCAGTAGCCGCACGTGCACCAACAAAGTAGTGCCAAGCGTGCGCCTGTGTCATAAGTAAAGTGCCGGCTGGCTTGACCGTTAAAGGGTGCTGTATCCCCCAAAGTACACTCCAGTCCAAACCAAAAAAAAAATGATTTTCTGTGTTTGTGAATTGTGTGCGCAGTAGCCGCACGTGCATCAACAAAGTAGTGGCAAGCGTGCGCCTGTGTCATAAGTAAAGGGCCGGCTGGCTTGACCATTAAAGGGTGCTGTAACCCCCAAAGTACACTCCAGTCCAAACCAAAAAAAAAAAATATTTTCTGTGTTTGTGAATTGTGTGCGCAGTAGCCGCACGTGCATCAACAAAGTAGTGCCAAGCGTGCGCCTGTGTCATAAGTAAAGTGCCGGCTGGCTTGACCGTTAAAGGGTGCTGTGACCCCCAAAGTACACTCCAGTCCAAACCAAAAAAAAAATGATTTTCTGTGTTTGTGAATTGTGTGTGCAGTAGCCGCACGTGCATCAACAAAGTAGTGCCAAGCGTGCGCCTGTGTCATAAGTAAAGTGCCGGCTGGCTTGACCGTTAAAGGGTGCTGTAACCCCTAAAGTACACTCCAGTCCAAACCTAAAAAATATATATTTTCTGTGTTTGTGAATTGTGTGCGCAGTAGCCGCACGTGCATCAACAAAGTAGTGCCAAGCGTGCGCCTGTGTCATAAGTAAAGTGCCGGCTGGCTTGACCGTTAAAGGGTGCTGTGACCCCCAAAGTACACTCCAGTCCAAACCAAAAAAAAAATGATTTTCTGTGTTTGTGAATTGTGTGTGCAGTAGCCGCACGTGCATCAACAAAGTAGTGCCAAGCGTGCGCCTGTGTCATAAGTAAAGGGCCGGCTGGCTTGACCGTTAAAGGGTGCTGTAACCCCCAAAGTACACTCCAGTCCAAACCAAAAAAAAAAATATTTTCTGTGTTTGTGAATTGTGTGCGCAGTAGCCGCACGTGCATCAACAAAGTAGTGCCAAGCGTGCGCCTGTGTGATAAGTAAAGGGCCAGCTGGCTTGACCGTTAAAGGGTGCTGTAACCCCCAAAGTACACTCCAGTCCACACCCAAAAAAAAATTATTTTCTGTGTTTGTGAATTGTGTGTGCTGTAGCCGCACGTGCATCAACAAAGTAGTGCCAAGCGTGCGCCTGTGTCATAAGTAAAGGGCCGGCTGGCTTGACCATTAAAGGGTGCTGTAACCCCCAAAGTACACTCCAGTCCAAACCAAAAAAAAAATGATTTTCTGTGTTTGTGAATTGTGTGTGCAGTAGCCGCACGTGCATCAACAAAGTAGTGCCAAGCGTGCGCCTGTGTCATAAGTAAAGGTCCGGCTGGCTTGACCATTAAAGGGTGCTGTAACCCCCAAAGTACACTCCAGTCCAAACCAAAAAATTATATATTTTCTGTGTTTGTGAATTGTGTGCGCAGTAGCCGCACGTGCATCAACAAAGTAGTGCCAAGCGTGCGCCTGTGTCATAAGTAAAGGGCCGGCTGGCTTGACCATTAAAGGGTGCTGTAACCCCCGAAAGTACACTCCAGTCAAAACCAAAAAAAAAAATATTTTCTGTGTTTGTGAATTGTGTGCGCAGTAGCCGCACGTGCATCAACAAAGTAGTGCCAAGCGTGCGCCTGTGTCATAAGTAAAGGTCCGGCTGGCTTGACCGTTAAAGGGTGCTGTAACCCCTAAAGTACACTCCAGTCCAAACCAAAAAAATATATATTTTCTGTGTTTGTGAATTGTGTGCGCAGTAGCCGCACGTGCATCAACAAAGTAGTGCCAAGCGTGCGCCTGTGTCATAAGTAAAGTGCCGTCTGGCTTGACCGTTAAAGGGTGCTGTGACCCCCAAAGTACACTCCAGTCCAAACCAAAAAAAAAATGATTTTCTGTGTTTGTGAATTGTGTGTGCAGTAGCCGCACGTGCATCAACAAAGTAGTGCCAAGCGTGCGCCTGTGTCATAAGTAAAGTGCCGGCTGGCTTGACCGTTAAAGGGTGCTGTAACCCCTAAAGTACACTCCAGTCCAAACCTAAAAAATATATATTTTCTGTGTTTGTGAATTGTGTGCGCAGTAGCCGCACGTGCATCAACAAAGTAGTGGCAAGCGTGCGCCTGTGTCATAAGTAAAGTGCCGGCTGGCTTGACCGTTAAAGGGTGCTGTGACCCCCAAAGTACACTCCAGTCCAAACCAAAAAAAAAATGATTTTCTGTGTTTGTGAATTGTGTGCGCAGTAGCCGCACGTGCATCAACAAAGTAGTGCCAAGCGTGCGCCTGTGTCATAAGTAAAGGTCCGGCTGGCTTGACAGTTAAAGGGTGCTGTAACCCCTAAAGTACACTCCAGTCCAAACCAAAAAAATATATATTTTCTGTGTTTGTGAATTGTGTGCGCAGTAGCCGCACGTGCATCAACAAAGTAGTGCCAAGCGTGCGACTGTGTCATAAGTAAAGTGCCAGCTGGCTTGACCGTTAAAGGGTGCTGTGACCCCCAAAGTACACTCCAGTCCAAACCAAAAAAAAAATTATTTTCTTTGTTTGTGAATTGTGTGCGCAGTAGCCGCACGTGCATCAACAAAGTAGTGCCAAGCGTGCGCCTGTGTCATAAGTAAAGGGCCGGCTGGCTTGACCGTTAAAGGGTGCTGTAACCCCCAAAGTACACTCCTGTCCAAACCAAAAAAAAAATTATTTTCTGTGTTTGTGAATTGTGTGCGCAGTAGCCGCACGTGCATCAACAAAGTAGTGCCAAGCGTGCGCCTGTGTCATAATTAAAGGTCCGGCTGGCTTGACCGTTAAAGGGTGCTGTAACCCCCAAAGTACACTCCAGTCCAAACCAAAAAAATATATATTTTCTGTGTTTGTGAATTGTGTGCGCAGTAGCCGCACGTGCATCAACAAAGTAGTGCCAAGCGTGCGCCTGTGTCATAAGTAAAGGGCTGGCTGGCTTGACCGTTAAAGGGTGCTGTAACCCCCAAAGTACACTCCTGTCCAAACCAAAAAAAAAATGATTTTCTGTGTTTGTGAATTGTGTGCGCAGTAGCCGGACGTACATCAACAAAGTAGTGCCAAGCGTGCGCCTGTGTCATAAGTAAAGGGCCGGCTGGCTTGACTGTTAAAGGGTGCTGTAACCCCTAAAATACACTCCAGTCCAAACCAAAAAAATATATATTTTCTGTGTTTGTGAATTGTGTGCGCAGTAGCCGCACGTGCATCAACAAAGTAGTGCCAAGCGTGCGCCTGTGTCATAAGTAAAGTGCCGGCTGGCTTGACCGTTAAAGGGTGCTGTAACCCCCAAAGTACTATCCAGTCCAAACCAAAAAAAAAATTATTTTCTGTGTTTGTGAATTGTGTGCGCAGTAGCCGCACGTGCATCAACAAAGTAGTGCCAAGCGTGCGCCTGTGTCATGAGTAAAGGGCCGGGTGGCTTGACCATTAAAGGGTGCTGTAACCCCCAAAGTACACTCCAGTCCAAACCAAAAAAAAAATATTTTCTGTTTGTGAATTATGTGCGCAGTAGCCGCATGTGCATCAACAAAGTAGTGCCAAGCGTGCGCCTGTGTCATAAGTAAAGGGCCGGCTGGCTTGACCGTTAAAGGGTGCTGTAACCCCCAAAGTACACTCCAGTCCAAACCAAAAAAAAAATTATTTTCTGTGTTTGTGAATTGTGTGCGCTGTAGCCGCACGTGCATCAACAAAGTAGTGCCAAGCGTGCGCCTGTGTCATAAGTAAAGGGCCAGCTGGCTTGACCGTTAAAGGGTGCTGTAACCCCCAAAGTACACTCCAGTCCAAACCAAAAAAAAAAATATTTTCTGTGTTTGTGAATTGTGTGCGCAGTAGCTGCACGTGCATCAACAAAGTAGTGCCAAGTGTGAGCCTTTGTCATAAGTAAAGGGCCGGCTGGCTTGACCGTTAAAGGGTGCTGTAACCCCCAAAGTACACTCCAGTCCAAACCAAAAAAAAAATGATTTTCTGTGTTTGTGAATTGTGTGTGCTGTAGCCGCACGTGCATCAACAAAGTAGTGCCAAGCGTGCGCCTGTGTCATAAGTAAAGGGCCGGCTGGCTTGACCATTAAAGGGTGCTGTAACCCCCAAAATACACTCCAGTCCAAACCAAAAAAAAAATTATTTTCTGTGTTTGTGAATTGTGTGCGCAGTAGCAGCACGTGCATCAACAAAGTAGTGGCAAGCGTGCGCCTGTGTCATAAGTAAAGGGCCGGCTGGCTTGACCATTAAAGGGTGATGTAACCCCCAAAGTACACTCCAGTCCAAACCAAAAAAAAAAAATATTTTCTGTGTTTGTGAATTGTGTGCGCAGTAGCCGCACGTGCATCAAAAAAGTAGTGCCAAGTGTGCGCTTGTGTCATAAGTAAAGGTCCGGCTGGCTTGACCGTTAAAGGGTGCTGTAACCCCCAAAGTACACTCCAGTCCAAACCAAAAAAATATATATTTTCTGTGTTTGTGAATTGTGTGCGCAGTAGCCGCACGTGCATCAACAAAGTAGTGCGAAGCGTGCGCCTGTGTCATAAGTAAAGGGCCGGCTGGCTTGACCGTTAAAGGGTGCTGTAACCCCCAAAGTACACTCCTGTCCAAACCAAAAAAAAAAATCATTTTCTGTGTTTGTGAATTGTGTGCGCAGTAGCCGCACGTGCATCAACAAAGTAGTGCCAAGCGTGCGCCTGTGTCATAAGTAAAGGTCCGGCTGGCTTGACCGTTAAAGAGTGCTGTAACCCCTAAAGTACACTCCAGTCCAAACCAAAAAAATATATATTTTCTGTGTTTGTGAATTGTGTGCGCAGTAGCCGCACGTGCATCAACAAAGTAGTGCCAAGCGTGCGCCTGTGTCATAAGTAAAGTGCCGGCTGGCTTGACCGTTAAAGGGTGCTGTATCCCCCAAAGTACACTCCAGTCCAAACCAAAAAAAAAATTATTTTCTGTGTTTGTGAATTGTGTGCGCAGTAGCCGCACGTGCATCAACAAAGTAGTGGCAAGCGTGCGCCTGTGTCATAAGTAAAGGGCCGGCTGGCTTGACCATTAAAGGGTGCTGTAACCCCCAAAGTACACTCCAGTCCAAACCAAAAAAAAAAAATATTTTCAGTGTTTGTGAATTGTGTGCGCAGTAGCCGCACGTGCATCAACAAAGTAGTGCCAAGCGTGCGCCTGTGTCATAAGTAAAGGTCCGGCTGGCTTGACCATTAAAGGGTGCTGTAACCCCCAAAGTACACTCCAGTCCAAACCAAAAAATTATATATTTTCTGTGTTTGTGAATTGTGTGCGCAGTAGCCGCACGTGCATCAACAAAGTAGTGCCAAGCGTGCGCCTGTGTCATAAGTAAAGGGCCGGCTGGCTTGACCATTAAAGGGTGCTGTAACCCCCGAAAGTACACTCCAGTCAAAACTAAAAAAAAAAAAATTTTCTGTGTTTGTGAATTGTGTGCGCAGTAGCCGCACTTGCTTCAACAAAGTAGTGCCAAGCGTGCGCCTGTGTCATAAGTAAAGGTCCGGCTGGCTTGACCGTTAAAGGGTGCTGTAACCCCTAAAGTACACTCCAGTCCAAACCAAAGAAATATATATTTTCTGTGTTTGTGAATTGTGTGCGCAGTAGCCGCACGTGCATCAACAAAGTAGTGCCAAGCGTGCGCCTGTGTCATAAGTAAAGTGTCGGCTGGCTTGACCGTTAAAGGGTGCTGTGACCCCCAAAGTACACTCCAGTCCAAACCAAAAAAAAAATGATTTTCTGTGTTTGTGAATTGTGTGTGCAGTAGCCGCACGTGCACCAACAAATTAGTGCCAAGCGTGCGCCTGTGTCATAAGTAAAGTGCCGGCTGGCTTGACCGTTAAAGGGTGCTGTATCCCCCAAAGTACACTCCAGTCCAAACCAAAAAAAAAATTATTTTCTGTGTTTGTGAATTGTGTGCGCAGTAGCCGCACGTGCATCAACAAAGTAGTGGCAAGCGTGCGCCTGTGTCATAAGTAAAGGGCCGGCTGGCTTGACCATTAAAGGGTGCTGTAACCCCCAAAGTACACTCCAGTCCAAACCAAAAAAAAAAAATATTTTCTGTGTTTGTGAATTGTGTGCGCAGTAGCCGCACGTGCATCAACAAAGTAGTGCCAAGCGTGCGCCTGTGTCATAAGTAAAGTGCCGGCTGGCTTGACCGTTAAAGGGTGCTGTGACCCCCAAAGTACACTCCAGTCCAAACCAAAAAAAAAATGATTTTCTGTGTTTGTGAATTGTGTGTGCAGTAGCCGCACGTGCATCAACAAAGTAGTGCAAAGCGTGCGCCTGTGTCATAAGTAAAGTGCCGGCTGGCTTGACCGTTAAAGGGTGCTGTAACCCCTAAAGTACACTCCAGTCCAAACCTAAAAAATATATATTTTCTGTGTTTGTGAATTGTGTGCGCAGTAGCCGCACGTGCATCAACAAAGTAGTGCCAAGCGTGCGCCTGTGTCATAAGTAAAGTGCCGGCTGGCTTGACCGTTAAAGGGTGCTGTGACCCCCAAAGTACACTCCAGTCCAAACCAAAAAAAAAATGATTTTCTGTGTTTGTGAATTGTGTGTGCAGTAGCCGCACGTGCATCAACAAAGTAGTGCCAAGCGTGCGCCTGTGTCATAAGTAAAGGGCCGGCTGGCTTGACCGTTAAAGGGTGCTGTAACCCCCAAAGTACACTCCAGTCCAAACCAAAAAAAAAAATATTTTCTGTGTTTGTGAATTGTGTGCGCAGTAGCCGCACGTGCATCAACAAAGTAGTGCCAAGCGTGCGCCTGTGTGATAAGTAAAGGGCCAGCTGGCTTGACCGTTAAAGGGTGCTGTAACCCCCAAAGTACACTCCAGTCCACACCCAAAAAAAAATTATTTTCTGTGTTTGTGAATTGTGTGTGCTGTAGCCGCACGTGCATCAACAAAGTAGTGCCAAGCGTGCGCCTGTGTCATAAGTAAAGGGCCGGCTGGCTTGACCATTAAAGGGTGCTGTAACCCCCAAAGTACACTCCAGTCCAAACCAAAAAAAAAATTATTTTCTGTGTTTGTGAATTGTGTGCGCAGTAGCCGCACGTGCATCAACAAAGTAGTGGCAAGCGTGCGCCTGTGTCATAAGTAAAGGGCCGGCTGGCTTGACCATTAAAGGGTGCTGTAACCCCCAAAGTACACTCCAGTCCAAACCAAAAAAAAAAAATATTTTCTGTGTTTGTGAATTGTGTGCGCAGTATCCGCACGTGCATCAACAAAGTAGTGCCAAGCGTGCGCCTGTGTCATAAGTAAAGGGCCGGCTGGCTTGACCGTTAAAGGGTGCTGTAACCCCCGAAAGTACACTCCAGTCCAAACCAAAAAAAAAATTATTTTCTGTGTTTGTGAATTGTGTGCGCAGTAGCCGCACGTGCATCAACAAAGTAGTGCCAAGCGTGCGCCTGTGACATAAGTAAAGGTCCGGCTGGCTTGACCATTAAAGGGTGCTGTAACCTCTAAAGTACACTCCAGTCGAAACCAAAAAAATATATATTTTCTGTGTTTGTGAATTGTGTGCGCAGTAGCCGCACGTGCATCAACAAAGTAGTGCCAAGCGTGCGCCTGTGTCATAAGTAAAGTGCCGGCTGGCTTGACCGTTAAAGGGTGCTGTGACCCCCAAAGTACACTCCAGTCCAAACCAAAAAAAAAATAATTTTCTGTGTTTGTGAATTGTGTGCGCAGTAGCCGCACGTGCATCAACAAAGTAGTGCCAAGCGTGCGCCTGTGTCATAAGTAAAGTGCCGGATGGCTTGACCGTTAAAGGGTGCTGTAACCCCCAAAGTACACTCCAGTCCAAACCAAAAAAAAAAATTATTTTCTGTGTTTGTGAATTGTGTGCGCAGTAGCCGCATGTGCATCAACAAAGTAGTGCCAAGCGTGCGCCTGTGTCATAAGTAAAGGGCCAGCTGGCTTGACCATTAAAGGGTGCTGTAACCCCCAAAGTACACTCCAGTCCAAACCAAAAAAAAAATTATTTTCTGTGTTTGTGAATTGTGTGCGCAGTAGCCGCACGTGCATCAACAAAGTAGTGCCAAGCGTGCGCCTGTGTCATAAGTAAAGGTCCGGCTGGCTTGACCGTTAAAGGGTGCTGTAACCACCAAAGTACACTCCAGTCCAAACCAAAAAAATATATATTTTCTGTGTTTGTGAATTGTGTGCGCAGTAGCCGCACGTGCATCAACAAAGTAGTGCCAAGCGTGCGCCTGTGTCATAAGTAAAGGGCCGGCTGGCTTGACCGTTAAAGGGTGCTGTAACCCCCAAAGTACACTCCTGTCCAAACCAAAAAAAAAATAATTTTCTGTGTTTGAATTGTGTGCGCAGTAGCCGCACGTGCATCAACAAAGTAGTGCCAAGCGTGCGCCTGTGTCATAAGTAAAGGGCCGGCTGGCTTGACCGTTAAAGGGTGCTGTAACCCCTAAAATACACTCCAGTCCAAACCAAAAAAATATATATTTTCTGTGTTTGTGAATTGTGTGCGCAGTAGCCGCACGTGCATCAACAAAGTAGTGCCAAGCGTGCGCCTGTGTCATAAGTAAAGTGCCGGCTGGCTTGACCGTTAAAGGGTGCTGTAACCCCCAAAGTACTATCCAGTCCAAACCAAAAAAAAAATTATTTTCTGTGTTTGTGAATTGTGTGCGCAGTAGCCGCACGTGCATCAACAAAGTAGTGCCAAGCGTGCGCCTGTGTCATGAGTAAAGGGCTGGGTGGCTTGACCATTAAAGGGTGCTGTAACCCCCAAAGTACACTCCAGTCCAAACCAAAAAAAAAAATATTTTCTGTGTTTGTGAATTGTGTGCGCAGTAGCCGCATGTGCATCAACAAAGTAGTGCCAAGCGTGCGCCTGTGTCATAAGTAAAGGGCCGGCTGGCTTGACCGTTAAAGGGTGCTGTAACCCCCAAAGTACACTCCAGTCCAAACCAAAAAAAAAATGATTTTCTGTGTTTGTGAATTGTGTGTGCTGTAGCCGCACGTGCATCAACAAAGTAGTGCCAAGCGTGCGCCTGTGTCATAAGTAAAGGGCCGGCTGGCTTGACCATTAAAGGGTGCTGTAACCCCCAAAGTACACTCCAGTCCAAACCAAAAAAAAAATTATTTTCTGTGTTTGTGAATTGTGTGCGCAGTAGCAGCACGTGCATCAACAAAGTAGTGGCAAGCGTGCGCCTGTGTCATAAGTAAAGGGCCGGCTGGCTTGACCGTTAAAGGGTGATGTAACCCCCAAAGTACACTCCAGTCCAAACCAAAAAAAAAAATATTTTCTGTGTTTGTGAATTGTGTGCGCAGTAGCCGCACGTGCATCAACAAAGTAGTGCCAAGTGTGCGCATGTGTCATAAGTAAAGGTCCGGCTGGCTTGACCGTTAAAGGGTGCTGTAACCCCCAAAGTACACTCCAGTCCAAACCAAAAAAATATATATTTTCTGTGTTTGTGAATTGTGTGCGCAGTAGCCGCACGTGCATCAACAAAGTAGTGCCAAGCGTGCGCCTGTGTCATAAGTAAAGGGCCGGCTGGCTTGACCGTTAAAGGGTGCTGTAACTCCCAAAGTACACTCCCGTCCAAACCAAAAAAAAAATTATTTTCTGTGTTTGTGAATTGTGTGCGCAGTAGCCGCACGTGCATCAACAAAGTAGTGCCAAGCGTGCGCCTGTGTCATAAGTAAAGGTCCGGCTGGCTTGACCATTAAAGAGTGCTGTAACCCCTAAAGTACACTCCAGTCCAAACCAAAAAAATATATATTTTCTGTGTTTGTGAATTGTGTGCGCAGTAGCCGCACGTGCATCAACAAAGTAGTGCCAAGTGTGCGCCTGTGTCATAAGTAAAGTGCCGGCTGGCTTGACCGTTAAAGGGTGCTGTATCCCCCAAAGTACACTCCAGTCCAAACCAAAAAAAAAATTATTTTCTGTGTTTGTGAATTGTGTGCGCAGTAGCCGCACGTGCATCAACAAAGTAGTGCCAAGCGTGCGCCTGTGTCATAAGTAAAGGGCCGGCTGGCTTGACCATTAAAGTGTGCTGTAACCCCCAAAGTACACTCCAGTCCAAACCAAAAAAAAAAATATTTTCTGTGTTTGTGAATTGTGTGCGCAGTAGCCGCACGTGCATCAACAAAGTAGTGCCAAGCGTGCGCCTGTGTCATAAGTAAAGGTCCGGCTGGCTTGACCGTTAAAGGGTGCTGTAACCCCCAAAGTACACTCCAGTCCAAACCAAAAAAATATATATTTTCTGTGTTTGTGAATTGTGTGCGCAGTAGCCGCACGTGCATCAACAAAGGAGCAGCGCCAAGCGTGCGCCTGTGTCATAAGTAAAGAGCCTGCTGGCTCATTTCTTAAAGGCTGGTGTAACCCACAAAGTGCACTACTCTCCAGCAAAAATAAAAAAATATTTTATGTGTTTAGCCGCACGTATATATCAAATCGATATAACATAAATGGAGGACCAAACTTTCTCCGATAAAAATAAAATAGAGAAAGATCAAGAACCACTTCCTCCTAGTGCTGAAGCTGCTGCCACTAGTCATGACATAGATGATAACATGTCATCAACGTCGTCTGCCAAGGCCGATGCCCAATGTCATAATAGAGGGCACATACAATCCCAAATGACAAAGTTCAGGAAAATGACCTTGAAAAAAACATTTAAATCAGCTGAAGAGAAACGTAAACTTGCCAATATGCCATTTACGACACGGAGTGGCAAGGAACGGCTTAGGTCTTTCCCTATGTTCATGACTAGTAGTTCAGCTTCACATGACGATGGAATCCCTCCTCCCACTAAAAAAATCAAAAGAGTTAAGCTGGCAAAAGCACAGTGAAGAACTGTGCTTTCTAAGAAGATATCACAAATCCCCAAGGAGAGTCCAAGTGTGGTGGTGGTTGCGATGCCTGACCTTCCCAGCACTGGACGGGAAGAGGTGGCTCTTTCCACCATTTGCACGCCCCCTGCAAGTGCTGAAAGGAGCACCCACAGTCCACTTGCTGATATGCAAATTGAAGATGTCACTGTTGAAGTACAACAGGATGAGGATACTGGTGTAGCTGGCGCTGAGGAGGAAGTTGGCGAGGAGGATTCTGATGGTGATGTGGTTTGTTTAAATCAGGCTCCGGGGGAGACAGTTGTTGTCCGTGGGATGAAAAAGCCCATCACGGTCATGCCTGGGCAGAAGACCATACATTCCACCTCTTTGGTCTGGCAATATTTCTATCCAAATCCGGACAACAACTGTCTTGCCATATGTACCTTATGTAAAGGTGGAATAAGTAGGGGTAGGGATGTTAACCACCTAGGAACATCCTCCCTTATACGGCACCTGCAGCGTGTTCATAATAAGTTACTGTCAAGTTCAGAAACTTTGGCTAAGACCGTAAGCAGTCCAGGGACACCTAAATCCCGTTGTCCTGTTGTATCCAAGTGCCTGCAAACCACACCATCAACTCCCTCCTCGTCAATTTCCTCCTTAGTCAGGATCGGAAGTAGTCCTGCAGGCCATGTCACTGGCATGACTGACTCTCCTATCCCGGATTCCTCCGGAGGATCCTGCATTGCTACACCTCCTGCTGCCGCTGCTGCTGTTGCTGCTGCTGGGAGTCGTTCATCATCCCAGAGAGGAAGTAGGAACACCACTACTTTTACTAAACAATTGACCCTCCAACAGTCCTTAGCGAGGAGGATGAAGTACAACAGCAGTCATCCTGAAGCAAAATGTATAACTGAGGACTTGACTGCTATGTTGGTGTTAGACGTGCGTCCGGTATCCGCCATTAGTGCAGTGGGATTTAGACAATTGCTGGAGGTAGTGTGTCCCCGGTTCCAAATCCCGTCTAGATTCCACTTCACTAGGCAGGCGATACCGAGACTGTACAGAAACGTCAGAAAAAGTGTCCTCAGTGTCCTGAAAAATGCCGTTGTACCCAATGTCCACTTAACCACGGACATGTGGACAAGTGGAACAGGGCAGACTAAGGACTATATGACTGTGACAGCCCACTGGGTAGATGTATCACCTTACGCAGCAACAGCAGCAGTGTCACCAGTCGCAGCATCTCAGAAACGCCAGCTCGTTCCAAGGCAGGCTACGCTGTGTATCACCGGTTTCAGTAAGAGGCACACTGCCGACAACCTCTTAGAGAAACTGAGGGAAATCATCGCCCAGTGGCTTACCCCACTTAGACTCTCCTGGGGATTTGTGATATCTGACAACACCACCAATATTGTGCGGGCATTACATCTGGGCAAATTCCAGCACGTCCCATGTTTTGCTCACACAATAAACTTGGTGGTGCAGAATTTTCTGAAAAGCGACAGGGGCGTGCAGGAGACGCTTTGGGTGGCCCGAAAAATTTCAGGCCACTTTCGACATTCAGCGACTGCGTGCCGAAGACTGGAGCGCCAGCAAACACTCTTGAACCTGCCCCGCCATCACCTGAAGCAAGAGGTTGTGATGCGGTGGAACTCAACTCTCTATATGCTTCAGAGGATGGAGGAGCAGCAAAAGGCCATTCAAGCCTATACATCCACCTATGACATAGGCAAAGGAGGGGGTATGCACCTGACTCAAGCGCAGTGGAGAATGATTTCCGTGTTGTGCAAGGTTCTCCAGCCCTTCGAACTTGCCACACGTGAAGTCAGTTCAGACACTGCCAGCTTGAGTCAGGTCATTCCCCTCATCAGGCTTTTGCAGAAGCAGCTGGAGAAAGTGAAGGAGGAGCTAAGACGGAGCGATTCCGCTCGGCATGTCGGACTTGTGGATGAAGCCCTTCATTCGCTTTGCCAGGATTCCAGGGTGGTCAATCTGTTGAAATCAGACCACTACATTTTGGCCACCGTGCTCGATCCTAGGTTTAAAGCCTATGTGGTGTCTCTCTTTCCGGCCGACACAAGCCTGCAGAGGTGCAAAGACCTGCTGGTGAACACACTGTCAGCTGAAGCGGAACGTGACACGTCAACAGCTCCTTCTTCATTTTCTCCCGCAACTGGGGCTGCCAGGAAAAAACTTAGGTATCCTAAGCAACCCGCTGGTGGTGATGCAGGGCAGGCAGGACCAAGTTTGGACATCTGGTCCGGACTGAAGGACCTGGCAACAATTTCTGACATGTCTACTGTCACTGCATATGATACTGTCGCCATTGACAGAATGGTGGAGGATTACATCGGTGACAGCATCCAAGTAGGCATGTCAGACAGTCCATACCTGTACTGGCAGGAAAAAGAGGCAATTTGGAGGCCCCTGTACAAACTGGCTCTATTTTACCTGAGTTGCCCCCCCTCCAGTGTGTACTCCGAAAGAGTGTTTAGTGCAGCCTGGAACCTTGTCAGCGAAAGGCGTAGGAGGTTGCTTCCACAGAATGTGGAGAAGATGATGTTCATCAAAATGAATTATCAGCTCTTCCAGGGAGACCAGCCTCCAGAACGTACAGTGGGACCTGTGGTGGTGGATTCAAGTGGGGACGAGTTAATACTTTGTGAGGATGAGGATGTACACAACACTGAAGAGGGTGAGGAATCGGTGGATGAGGAGGATGAGGATGACATCTTGCCTCCGTAGAGCCAGTTTGTGCAGGGACACATTAATTGCCAGCTTGTTTTGTGGGGGCCCAAACGAACCAATCATTTCAGCCACAGTTGTGTGGCAGACCCTGGCACTGAAATGATTGGTTTGTTAAAGTGTGCATGTCCTGTTTATACAACATAAGGGTGGGTGGGAGGGCCCAAGGACAATTCCATCTTGCACCTCTTTTTTTTCTTTGCACTATGTACAGTTTGGGGCCTAGTTTTTCAAACTGCCATCCTGTCTGCCACTGCAGTATCACGCCTAGATGGGTCACGTGTTTGTGCCGCCCACTCGTGTCGCTTAGCATAGTTATCAAGCTACCTCGGTGCAACCTTTTGGACATAAAAACACTATTGTGAGGTGTGAGGTGTTCAGAATAGACTGGAAATGAGTGGAAATTAAGGTTATTGAGGTTAATAATAGCATAGGGGCAGAAAAACCTACAAATTCTGTGATTTTAGCTGTTTTTATGCTTTTTTTCAAAAAAATACAGATCCAAAACACAAAACCCAGAACCCAAAACACGGAAGGGTGGTTTTGGCAAAACCAATCCAGATCCAAAACACGAAGAAAGATCCAGATCCAAAACCAAAACACAAAACACGAAAAGTGGCCGGTGCACACCCCTAATTGTTATATGTATAAATAGAATGTAATTTTATCGCTATTGTTATATGTATAAATAGAATGTCATTTTTACATCCATTGTTATATGTATAAATAGAATGTCACTTTATCGTTATTGTTATATGTATAAATAGAATGTCATTTTATCGTTATTGTTATATGTATAAATAGAATGTAATTTTATCATTATTGTTATATGTATAAATAGAATGTAATTTTATTGCTATTGTGATATGTATAAATAGAATTTAATTTTAACGTTATTGTTATATGTATAGATAGAATGTCATATCGCTATTGTTATATGGATAAATATAATGTAATTTAATCACTATTGTTATATGTATAAATAGAATGTCATTTTATCGCTATTGTTATATGGATAAATAGAATGTCATTTTATCGCTATTGTTATATGGATAAATAGAATGTCATTTTTACATCCATTGTTATATGCATAAATAGAATGTCATTTTTACATCCATTGTTATATGTATAAATAGAATGTCATTTTATCACTATTGTTATATGTATAAATAAAATGTCATTTTATCAATATTGTTATATGTATAAATAGAATGTCATTTTATCACTATTGTTATATGTATAAATAAAATGTCATTTTATCAATATTGTTATATGTATAAATAGAATGTAATTTTATCATTATTGTTATATGTATAAATAGAATGTCATTTTATCGCTATTGTTATATGTATAAAGAGAGTATCATTTTATCACTATTGTTATTATGACCAACTTGCATCTTGACTACAGATTTTATGAATTTTCAGCTTTATCAAATGGTGCTAGAGTATAACGCAGCAGAGTATATTATGCAATCATCAGTTTCTTTTTACATATGGTAAAATGAATGCTGGTAGATATAAAATAGTTTTAACTACAGTATCTTGCAAACTGTCTGCAATGAATATTTAAAACACTGTCTATGAAGCCTTTGGCATTTATCTGACTCGCAAGCGGATATATATTACGAAAGGACCCATCATGTGTCAAAGGTTAACTTGATATTTCCTTGACACACAGATTCTCTAGACACTAATTAAATATCATCTTGGATATGGACCCTCATTCATTCAAATGTTAAACTTTAATGTAAACACTTCAAGTTTCACCTTTTTCAGTCTTTTAAATTATGGGTAAAACTAAATGTAAGATCCCAATTTCATTCGCCAGAGAATCACTTTAACTATAATCTAACATTTTAAGGGAACACTATATTTTCCTTTGTACTGGTAGTGGATCTATTTTCTGGAAAATTTACCAGTTAGGATTTTCTGGCTGAAGGGTTTTTCCATAATTTGAAGCGTGATGCCTAAAATACACTTAATTATTACACTTACAATTACTCATCTTTCCCCTCATTAAATTGTGTAGCAGCTCTCATCGCTGTGACAGGCACTTGGTGATCCTATCTTAGTTTGTGACATTTCCATCGTACAGCAGCAGATATTTTTCTTTCTTGATCCTTTCTAGTTTATGGAAATATCTATAGGCGATGCTTTTATTCTCCATTAAATGGGGACTACTAACAAACCTTAACTGATATATGAAATTTGACTGGTGAGGTTGCTCAGGGAAATTGTAAAGTATATTTAAACAATGACTTTTCTCTCCTGATTGGAGCAGGCTTTTTTAAAACTACTTGCAGCATTAACAAAGTCCCTCCTCCATGAGTTTACCACTAGTGGTGCACGGAGAGGGGGCCTTGACAACATTGCAGTTTTGAAAATGCCTGCCAAAGCAGAAGAGAGACCGTTCCTGGGCGGTTCCTTTGAGGTGGTTAGTAGTGAATGCAAAAATGGTCTGTTCAGTGGGCATCTTATTGGAATGTAACAGTCAGACAGGCACAGGCATAGGAAGCAGGGGCGCAGAGAGAGGGGTGTGGGTACTAATTACCCGACCCCAGGCTTGCTAGAGGAGCCCGGGTCTGGCACCACTCCCCCCTCCCTCTTATCTCACAGCAGCCCTGCGCACCATGCTGTGTGCTGGGCTGCAGTGGGAGAATGATCAGCAGCAGTCTCCAATGCCTGTGGGGGGAGCGATCATGTACACTCTCGGGAATTGTCCCTGACATGTCCGTGTTTTGGCCGAAACTCCTGTAACCACCCACAAAACCGTCTCTTCCTGTTAATCAATTGCGAGTGAATCCTCACAGCATGTCCGATCAAATGCGCAAACCACTGATAATTGCTCAACTGTGTGAACATCAGAATAGCGTCCAACTTTGAATCAGGGCCATATACTACTATCGTCTGGAGGTTGACACTGGCTCAGCTGAGGAGACATGTCTAACAGGCACTGGTTTAAGCCCCTGACAATTTGACTTTGTTACAGAATGTCTAGAGATCCAGGCCCTCTGTTGCTCACAGAGCAAAGCAAGGGCCAAAATGCCTCTCTCACATCTAAATCTCTCTGCACATGTTAAACCTGCTCCACCTGCAGTGCAGCATGGTTTTCCCCAGATGCAAAGTTACTTGCTCCTTTTTGCTTTGCTTCCAACTCAGAATCAGCCCCAAAAGGTGAGCCTGAAAGAAGTCATGGGCAGGGCCAGTGTGGCCATCTGGCACTTCTGGCAAATGCCAGCATGAGGATGGCGGAAGTATCCCCACACTCCGCTCCCCACCGCCGTATTCACTATGTGAGCTCAGACAGAATGGGGTGGTGGCAGTGATGGGCCGTTGCACTCTGCTCAGCCGGGAAGAGATGGGGCGTGCCGTGAGGCTAGGCCTCCGTGACTTGTGGCACATTCCCTTGAAAATTAACCACGCCCCCTTTGTGAGTGTGCATGCCTAAGGCGCTCACACAGGGCAGACTGCCAGGGATTTACAGCCCCAGTTCATCCCTGGTCATGGGCAATATGAGGAGAGTTCATGCCAACAAGCAGTTGGAGTGCCAGAATGGGCACAGATTATTGGTGATAAAAAAATGTACCACTAGAGAGGACCCATTTGGACTTACAGAATATGAACCCAAGAATGTATACAGAGGCGTAAGTGGGAAACCAGCAACTCTTGGCAATACTGCAGCCAGTATGTCACTAGTACAGTACAGTAAATATTTTAAAATTAGGTATTTTCAGCAAGATTTAAAATATAATTTTATAAATAAATATGTACTAATCAGCAAGTAGCCATAGAGCTGAACAGAAGCCAACATACCCTTTGCAAATGACTGTACAGAAAGTTTTATTTTAATGCTGTGTTACTTATGACCGTGACCAAAGATAATTAGCAAAATTAAAGTTTGTAGGCTGCTAATTAAATCTTTGGAAGGCATAATTGAGTAGGACTGCAAGATATATAACATTCAAGACATAACATTAATTTTAATTAAGTTCCACTTTCACAAGAAAAATATAAAGATCAGTTTGTTTTCATATATCAGAATCTAATTTTTTTTTTAAAGTACTTTTCTTTTCCTGAAGTGGTTATTGATAGTCTCAATTTTAATATACAAGTATTCAGTTTCAACATGTGGCATTCAACACTAATGTTTAAATTAGTTTCATGTAATTTAGTCCTATTTTATGGTCTCTTGTTAAACTTGTAGGCAACTAAAGAATCCTTCTAGTGATGTACAGTACTGACTATATACAGGCCCAAAATACATACTATTCCCCAATAGAGAACGGTTTCTGTGAGACCTAAAACCCAACCGTTGCAGCATACAAACAGAGCATAAGCATGCACATATAAACGCAGAATTATTCTTTATTTGCTGAATTATACCAAGCAGTTTATGTGGCATATGCAAATGGTACCCTTCCAGTTAATGTATTAAAGTTTTTTAAGGCTTCAAAACTTAATTGACTTGTTAGGCCTTAAATAACTCCAGCCACCCGAAGACACAGTAGTTTCAGAGTTCGGGAAATGCTTTGACCTCCAGTATCTAACCTCCCTGGATCTGTTACCTACCTATCAACAGGAGTTTCCTCAAAGGACAAACCAGGGGAAGGTTATAATATATAAATATTTGCAACTTGGAATTAATAATGTTAGGAACATCATGAAAAAATGGGAGTTCTGGGTAACTGTGTAAGTGAAGCGATGATCTGGGAGTCTCAGACAAATCTCTGACAGAACTTTTTGTAAACTAGTTAGATTTGTAAAGTAAAACCCAGAGCCGTAACTACACTTTTTGGTGCCCTGTGCCAGAAAGATCATTGTCGTCCCACCACCTATTTTTTAAATAGGGAGATAGCACACCTGAAAAAGGGCCATGGCCAGGGAAGAGATAGGGGAGGCCAGGAGATGCTGGGGATACAATAAGAGGAAGCTACAAGTGACAATGATAATAAACAGAAAATTGACAGGCCCAAACAGCGCCCCTTGCTCTGCCCATGGCACTGGTCGCACTGCCCTAGTTACGGCCCTGGTAAAACCTATATATAATTATAGAAAGTTTTAGCTGACACTGGAGTAGAGGTCTACACTGAGGCAGACATAACTGGAAGGTTCTTACAAGCTGTTTCCACCATTTAACCCACAGAACTGTTCTGATTCAGGAGTGGGGGATTTATTGCACTGTACAGTGTTGCATCCACAAAAATTGTCTACACTGAAAAGTTGCTAGAAGGAAACCTTTCATACGATATCATCAAAAACGTCAACATCTGAGATCTGGAAAACAATGCATACAGAGGAAGTGACAGAAAGACTCTTTGGTGATATATGATTGTGATTCAAATACCAGTAAGTTTCGCAGTTTACATATGTACTAGAATCACAATAGAATGTAAGCTCTTTTGAGCAGGGCCCTCTATCCTCTTGCGCTTCTCCCTGCTTTACTTTCATCTTCTTCTTCCTCCCCACTAGGGCACCTAACACTTGGTTGCTTAAGCTCTGCTGCTTATGTGGGTGTTATGGTTGCTAATGTAGCAATGTATATTATCCATGTTATTGTCCTGCATTCTATTGTATTGTACTGTAAGGGGTAAATTTACTAAGAATCGAGATTTGTCGAGATGACCATCTCGGGTGATTTATTAATTTTTTTCCTGCTTGCAAAGTTACTAAAGGCAAAAGTCGGGTGAGTGAGAGAGAGATTTCTCTCATCTCACTCGTAAAACTCGGGTGAGATAGCAATCTCGAATTAAATCACCATTGGGCCAAATCGGAAGTACTTTTCACTTAAAACATACATCTCTCAAATTTATCAAGAACCGGGATGACAAGCTCGGTTGAGATATGAGATATGAGCAAACTCTCTGTCAAAATCACTTTTCAATCTCTCAACACCCTGAGCTGCGAGATGGTCAGAAACATACAGAAATCATTGTGAATTGTGTATGTTTATTTCTGCAAATGGTTAAAATATGGTTAATTTTCTATCAAAAATGACGTGAGGTCCCCCCCAAAAAGACTAACCAGCCCCAGACTTGCCAGGCAGTCCTGGTTCTTAAACTTACAGGGAAAAAAGTAGTGTAGGATTCCACTGTAATTTAAGAACCAGCACCAAGCAGCAGGGAAAGAGCTGGTTTTAAATATAGGGATAAAAAAAATTGGTGTGAGGTTACCCCTTAAAACCAGCTCCAGACCCTTTCTAGTGAGGGGACTGATGCCACAGCCAGGGGTGCTCTTTCACCGGGCCCCCCAGCTGCAGAATCAGCCCTGACTGCTAGTCAGGCCAGGGATCCCTGGGGAGTTGGGGACCCATCCAATAAAGGGGTCCACCTCTCCGGGGCACCCCTGGCCTAGGCTGATAGCCCAGGGCTATCCCCGGCACCCTAGGGCGGTGGGTGACGGGTTGATAGTGTTAGTGTGTAGTGTAAAATAAATGGTTAAATATTGTTTTTAGTTGTGGAACTATACGTAACAGCAAGCCTCTTCCGCATGCTGGTATTTGGAGATCCACAAATACCAGCATGCGGGGTATTACGGGCCCGCTGGCGCTTGTAGCTCCACAACCAAAGCAATACGGAAAAAAACACAACATACACCGTGAAAGTAAAATTTTATTGTAACATACAAGCATGCGGGGGAGGCTTGCTGGTACGTATAGTTCCACAACCAAAGACAATATTTAACCATTTATTTTACACTACACACTAACACTATCAACCCGGCACCCACTGTCCTAGGGTGCCGGGGATAGCCCCTGGCTATCAGCTTAGGCCAGTGGTGCCCTGGAGAGGGGAACCCCTTTATTGGAGGGGTCCCCAACTCCCGAGGGATGCCTGGCCTGGGCTGACTAGCGGTCAGGGCTGATGCTGCGGCTGGTGGGCCTGGTGAAAGGGCACCCCTGGCTGTGGCATCAGTCCCCTGCTAGAAAGCTGGTGCTGGTTTTAAATATAGGGGTAATCTCATGACAATTTTTTTTATCCCTATATTTAAAACCAGCTCTGTCCCTGCTGCCTGGTGCTGGTTCTTAAATTACAGTGGAACCCTACACATTTTGTTCCCTGTAATTTTAAGAACCAGGACTGGCTGGCAAGTCAAGGGCTGGTTAGTCTTTTGGGGGGACATCACGTCATTTTTTTTAATAACATTTAACCCTTTTTTACAAGTCTTAACACACAAGCAGCAAGCACATATCTCACTGATATGTGCAGGCTGTTAGCTCGGGAGAGATTTGCAGAGAGAAAACTCTGCAATCTCGGGTGAGTAATCTGCAAAACGAGATGCTTGGGAGAGATATCTCGTTCTGCTTCACCGCAAGCAAAATCGCCTGTTTGTAAATTTGGAATAAAAAAAGTGATTAAATCACCCGAATTTTGGCGAGTTCCAGCGAGATTAATCACTTTGCAAATCGGGACTATCTTGAATCTTAGTAAATTTACCCTTAAGTCTTTGGTCATGTAAATGTTTATATATTTTGTAAGGCGCCGCGGAACACTTGTGGCGCCATATAAATAAATGATAATAATAATATATAAACACTGGCTAAGCAGAATAATATTCTCATAGAGTAAGAAAGTATCTGATATGATGTATGTCAGAAGCGTAAGCAATAGTAGGTATGACTGTAGTTTTGATGTTCTGGTATTGTCACAAATGAGGCTTTTAGCATTCCTTACAGACTCAGATATTAATTTCTATAAGTTTCCAAGACATCCCAGGGATGCCTCCCTGTAACTAGTACACCTGTGTGCTCACCTGGTCAGCTAGACCAATTGACCACCTCTTATTTAAACCAGCTCCTGTGAGCAACCAATTGCCTGTGCAACATGTTCCTATCCAGGATAGTTATAGGCTCCAGGCTTACTCCTGTATCATGTGATCATGTGTGGCACCCCCAGAGAAACTGCTTAGCCTGGCAGTCCTTTCATGTGCACAGTGAGTGTTGCTGAGGATTGACTCTAAAGCTGGTCACACACTAGACCAACTTACATCCAACCAGCCAACTTGTTAATTGGTTGGAATGAAAATCTGGTAACGGACGGGAGTAACGGATGATAAAACAGATGAAAATGGTCGTCAGGCAAGTTTGTTAAATGTTTGATCTAAACAATTTGTTGAAACACCAGTTTTTGTCCATTTTCTGGCGTTTGGGAGCAAATTGCTGATTGTCATTTGCTTTCATCCTTACCACATTTCAAGTTGGCTGGTTGGACAGATAATCTTTAGATGTGTGGCCAGCTTAAGACCCAGGGTCAGCCAACTGTGAGCAGCACTGCTAAGCCCAGGATTGAAAGTGAAACTAGAGAAGGCAGAGTAGAAGTAGCCGTGTGGAGCGTGACAGGAGCCGTGTTGTGTGTGTGGAGCGTGACACGGTGGCGTAAATTCATCCCAGATGCCCGGAGGCAAGTTATAATTTGGTGCCCCCCCTGTCACAACCGCTGACACAGTAATGTAGCAATTTGTATGCAGACAGGCTATAGATAGATAAAGGCAGCAGCTGATGGTCTGACATGAAGCTCTCCACTAGTGTATTGTGGCTTCTCAGGTGCCAGGAAGGGGTGCCATGTATTGGGCGGCTGTGACAGTACACTCCGGGTACATAGTTACAGCCCTAAGTAGGGTAAATTTGTTGTGCACAATGGAGGAGGTGCCCCTTCAGAGCTGGAGCCCGGCAGCATTCTTAATAATGGGCCCCAATGCGCTGATCAGCATAGACTAGAGAGTATTGACATTATTCTCATGTGCACTAGTCAAGGGTAGTGGGTAGTTTATTAGCGTTACTAAATGTAAATTCATGGTTATGTGTTGTGAAGTAACAATAAAAATGGTAACTATGCATTCCGACGGTCATCGCATGCATGCTGGCATTGGTAACACCGGTATGCATGATAATCACCACAAAGGACTGCGCTATCGGTAAGAGTGGCCCTTTGTGGTGGAGGTGCTTCCGGGTCTATGACCCAGAAGCCCCTCCGGCGTCCTTCTGCTCATGCCTCGGTGGGTCCTGGGAGGGATCCCTCTCTCAGCTCTCTCCCGATAGAAGCCCATAGGCTTCTATGGGTAAGCGGCTTGGTGCATATGAGAAATTTGATCAAAACTGCATATTTGGGGTTTGACCGCATTTTTCTTATTGATGCATTTCGCCCTTAATGGTAACTGTAAGATTACTTGAATTGTATTTGCACACCATTTTTCCTGTCAATGTGATGCTGTCGTTATATGACCAACTGTTTGTTATGCCCCCTATTTACCATCTGCGCTGAGTATCATCACCTGCCGGCACCGCAGCTTCCACGCTGCATACAGACCTGTCTTCCATCTGCCGCTGTGTTCCGTTACCTGTCAGCGCCGCAGCATCCACATTGTATACAGACTTGCACTAACTACTTTGTTTTAGCCAGCAAGTATACTGTCTTCTATCTGCCGCTTTGTTCTGTTACCTGTCAGCGCCGCAGTGTCCACACTGCATACAGACCTGCACTAACCACTTCATCTCAGCCAGCAAATATATCACCTTCATCTACCACTGCTTACTGTCACCTATCAGTGCGACAACTTCCACGCTGTATACTAACTTGCAGTGGCGTAAGTTCATCCCAGACGCCCGGAGGCAAGTTATCATTTAGTGCCCCACTATCCCCCATATTTACAGCCCTAAATGGGGTGAATATATTGTGGGTGATGGAGGAGGTGCCCCTTCAGTGCTGGCGCCCAGCGGCAGGCGCCTCCATTGTCTCCCATACTTCTGTCCCTGCTAACTTGTTACTCTTCAGTGCTCAGCCGGCAGGTTAAGTCGCGGTCTTCATTCCATCATACCGGTGGGACAGTGCATGCAAGTTACTTTCTGTAATCTATTCTCAGTAGTTGTCCAGGTTATCAGGTTATACAATTGTGCTGACTTGAATTGGTTTCCCTGCTTTGTGTGCTATTGTCTTGGGCTGGTTCAGAGAAGGGTGCTGGTTCCAGAGCTAGAATTCAGTGTGCAGTATACGGTCTGTACACTGAGGTATTCAGTAGCTGTATTACCTATCCTGACTCTCAGTTTCTGAGTTCCCCACTGGTCCCAGTTCCAGAGCTGTACCAGAGTTGCAGCTTCTACAAGTTGTACTCTGACTACATAAGATTCTGATTCCTGGCTTGAGTTCTGAGTTCCAATCTACCAGTACTATACTGTTCTGTGTTCCAGGGGTCACCCTTTTCGCTGGAGTATATTCCTGGTCTTACTGGCCTTCACAGGTCACTAGATGAGGGGTTGCCCAGTGGACCTGGTCTGTTCACTCCAGTTCCAGTCCAGTATCCAAAGTCTGTGGTTCCTACACTGTCACTAGTGAACCTAAGCTCCTGTTTATACTAGGGGTGTGCACCGGCCACTTTTCATGTTTTGTGTTTTGGTTTTGCATCTGGATCTTTCTTCGTGTTTTGGATCTGGATTGGTTTTGCCAAAACAGCCCTTCCGTGTTTTGGGTTCTGGGTTTTGTGTTTTGGATCTGTATTTTTTTTAAAAAAAGACTAAAAACAGCTAAAATCACAGAATTTGTAGGTTTTTCTGCTCTTATGCTATTATTGACCTCAATAACCTTAATTTCCACTAATTTCCAGTCTATTCTGAACATCTCACACCTCACAATAGTGTTTTTATGTC
This sequence comes from Taudactylus pleione, assembly GCA_031769625.1. Classification (NCBI taxonomy): domain Eukaryota; kingdom Metazoa; phylum Chordata; class Amphibia; order Anura; family Myobatrachidae; genus Taudactylus; species Taudactylus pleione. The sequence continues at coordinate 64,260,805 of JAUIMM010000200.1, read as the reverse complement.
CAAAAGGTTGCACTGAGGTATCTGGATGACTATGCTAAGCGACGCGAGTGGGCAGCACAAACACGTGGCCCATCTAGGAGTGACACTGCAGTGGCAGACAGGATGGCAGTTTGAAAAACTAGACCCCAAACAGTACATAATGCAAAGAAAAAAAAGAGGTGCAAGATGGAATTGTCCTTGGACCCTCCCACCCACCCTTTTGTTGTATAAACAAGACATGCACACTTTAACAAACCAATCATTTCAGCGCCAGGGTCTGCCACACGACTGTGGCTGAAATGATTAGTTCGTTTGGGCCCCCACAAAACAAGCTGGCAATTAATCTGTCCCTGCACAAGCTGGCTCTACGGAGGCAAGATGTCATCCTCATCCTCCTCATCCACCGATTCCTCACCCTCTTCAGTGTTGTGTACATCCTCATCCTCACAGAGTATTAATTCGTCCCCGCTGGAATCCACCACCACAGGTCCCTCTGTACGTTCTGGAGGCTGGTCTCCCTGGAAGAGTTGATAATTCATTTTTATGAACATCATCTTCTCCACACTTTGTGGAAGTAACCTCCTACGCCTTTCGCTGACAAGGTTCCCGGCTGCACTAAACACTCTTTCGGAGTACACACTGGAGGGGAGGCAACTCAGGTAAAATAGAGCCGGTTTGTACAGGGGCCTCCAAATTGCCTCTTTTTCCTGCCAGTACAGGTACGGACTGTCTGACATGCCTACTTGGATGCTGTCACCGATGTAATCCTCCACCATTCTGTCAATGGTGACAGTATCATATGCAGTGACAGTAGACATGTCAGAAATTGTTGCCAGGTCCTTCAGTCCAGACCAGATGTCCAAACTTGGTCCTGCCTGCCCTGCATCACCGCCAGCGGGTTGCTTAGGATACCTAAGTTTTTTCCTGGCAGCCCCAGTTGCGGGAGAAAATGAAGAAGGAGCTGTTGACGTGTAACGTTCCGCTTCAGCTGACAGTGTTTTCACCAGCAGGTCTTTGCACCTCTGCAGGCTTGTGTCAGCCAGAAAGAGAACCACCACATAGGCTTTAAACCTAGGATCGAGCACGGTGGCCAAAATGTAGTGGTCTGATTTCAACAGATTGACCATCCTGGAATCCTGGCAAAGCGAGTGAAGGGCTTCATCCACAAGTCCCACATGCCAAGCGAAATTGCTCCATCTTAGCTCCTCCTTCACTTTCTCCAGCTGCTTCTGCAATAGCCTGATGAGGGGAATGACCTGACTCAAGCTGGCAGTGTCTGAACTGACTTCATGTGTGGCAAGTTCGAAGGACTGGAGAACCTTGCACAACACGGAAATCATTCTCCACTGCGCTTGAGTCAGGTGCATACCCTCTCCTTTGCCTATGTCATAGGTGGATGTATAGGCTTGAATGGCCTTTTGCTGCTCCTCCATCCTTTGAAGCATATAGAGGGTTGAGTTCCACCGCGTCACAATCTCTTGCTTCAGGTGATGGCGGGGCAGGTTCTAGAGTGTTTGCTGGTGCTCCAGTCTTCGGCACGCAGTCGCTGAATGGCGAAAGTGGCCAGAAATTTTTCGGGCCACCCAAAGCGTCTCCTGCACGCCCCTGTCGCTTTTCAGAAAATTCTGCACCACCAAGTTTATTGTGTGAGCAAAACATGGGACGTGCTGGAATTTGCCCAGATGTAATGCCCGCACAATATTGGTGGCGTTGTCAGATATCACAAATCCCCAGGAGAGTCTAAGTGGGGTAGGCCACTGGGCGATGATTTCCCTCAGTTTCTCTAAGAGGTTGTCGGCGGTGTGCCTCTTACTGAAACCGGTGATACACAGCGTAGCCTGCCTTGGAACAAGCTGGCGTGTCTGAGATGCTGCTACTGGTGATGCTGCTGTTGTTGCTGCATAAGGTGATCTACCCAGTGGGCTGTCACAGTCATATAGTCCTTAGTCTGCCCTGTTCCACTTGTCCACATGTCCGTGGTTAAGTGGACATTGGGTACAACCGCATTTTTGAGGACACTGAGGACACTTTTTCTGACGTTTCTGTAGAGTCTCGGTATCGCCTGCCTAGTGAAGTGGAATCTAGACGGGATTTGGAACCGGGGACATACTACCTCCGTCAATTGTCTAAATCCCACTGCACTAATGGCAGATACCGGATGCACATCTAACACCAACATAGCAGTCAAGGCCTCAGTTATACGTTTTGCTTCAGGATGACTGCTGTCGTACTTCATCCTCCTCGCTAAGGACTGTTGGAGGGTCAATTGTTTAGTAAAAGTAGTGGTGTTCCTACTTCCTCTCTGGGATGATGAACGACTCCCAGCAGCAGTAGGCGTAGCAATGCAGGATCCTCCAGAGGAATCCCGTATAGGAGAGTCAGTCATGCCAGTGACATGGCCTGTAGGACTACTTCCGATCCTGACTAAGGAGGAAATTGACGAGGAGGGAGTTGACGGTGTGGTTTGCAGGAGCTTGGATACAACAGGACAACGGGATTTAGGTGTCCCTGGACTGCTTACGGTCTTAGCCAAAGTTTCTGAACTTGACAGTAACTTTTTATGAATGCGCTGCAGGTGCCGTATAAGGGAGGATATTCCTAGGTGGTTAACATCCCTACCCCTACTTATTTCACCTTTACATATGGTACATATGGCAAGACAGTTGTTGTCCGGATTTGGATAGAAATATTGCCAGACCAAAGAGGTGGAATGTTTGGTCTTCTACCCAGGCATGACCGAGATGGGCTTTTTCATCCCACGGACAACAACTGTCGCCCCCGGAGCCTGATTTAAACAAACCACATCACCATCAGAATCCTCCTCGCCAACTTCCTCCTCAGCGCCAGCTACACCAGTATCCTCATCCTGTTGTACTTCAACAGTGACATCTTCAATTTGCATATCAGCAAGTGGACTGTGGGTGCTCCTTTCAGCACTTGCAGGGGTCGTGCAAATGGTGGAAAGAGCCACCTCTTTCCGTCCAGTGCTGGGAAGGTCAGGCATTGCAACCGCCACCACACTTGGACTCTCCTTGGGGATCTGTGATATCTTCTTAGAACATACAGTTCTTTGCTGTGCTTTTGCTAGCTTAACTCGTTTGATTTTTTTAGCGGGAGGAGGGCTTCCATCGTCATGTGAAGCTGAACTACTAGTCATGAACATAGGGAAAGACCTTAGCCGTTCCTTGCCACTCCATGTCGTAAATGGCATATTGGCAAGTTTACGTTTCTTTTCAGATGATTTAAATGTTTTTTTTAAGGTAATTTTCCTGAACTTTGTCATTTGGGATTGTATGTGCCCTCTACTATGACATTGGGCATCGGCCTTGGCAGACGACGTTGATGGCATGTTATCGTCTATGTCATGACTAGTGGCAGCAGCTTCAGCACTAGGAGGAAGTGGTTCTTGATCTTTCCCTATTTTATTTTTATCGGAGAAGGTTTGGTCCTCCATTTATGTTATATTGATATATACGTGCGGCTAAGGTGCACACAAACACAGAAAATATTTTTTTATTTTTGTTGGAGAATAGTGCACTTTGTGGGTTACACCACCCTTTACGAAATGAGCCAGCCGGCTCTTTACTTATGGGACACAGGCGTACGCTTGGCGCTGCTCCTTTGTTGATGCACGTGCAGCTACAGTGCACACAATTCACAAAGACAGAGAAAAAAAGAAGAATTTTTTATTTTGTGGAGTGCACTTTGAGGGTTACACCACCCTTTAACAGACAGATGCATGCTTGGCGCTGCTGCTTTGAGGATGCACGTACAGTGCAGACAATTCACAAACACAGAAGAAAATATTTTATTTTTGTTGGAGTGCACTTTGGGGGTTACACCACCCTTTAACAGACAGACGCATGCTTGTCGCTGCTGCTTTGAGGATGCAGGTGCAGCTATAGCCCACACAATTCACAAGACAGAAAAAAAAGGAGAATTTTAAATTTTTTGTGGAGCGCACTTTGAGGGTTACACCACCCTTTAACGGACAAGCCAGCCGGCTCTTTACTTATGAGACACAGGCGCACACTTGGCGCTGCTCCTTTGTTGATGCACGTGCAGCCACAGTGCACACAATTCACAAACACAGAAAATATTTTTTTATTTGGTTTGGAGTACACTTTGGTGGTTACAGCACCCTTTAATGGTCAAGCCAGCCGGCCCTTTACTTATGAAACAGGCGCACGCTTGGCGCTACTTTGTTGATGCACGTGCGGCTACTGCGCACACAATTCACAAACACAAAAAAATATATATATTATTTTTTTTTGGAGTGCACTTTGGGGGTTACAGCACCCTTTAACAGTCAAGCCAGCCGGCCCTTTACCTATGACACAGGCGCACACTGGCGCTACTTTGTTGATGCACGTGCGGCTGCTGCGCACACAATTCACAAACACAAAAAAACATATTTTTTAATTTTTTTTGGAGTGCACTTTGGGGGTTACAGCACCCTTTAACGGACAAGCCAGCCGGCCCTTTACTTATGGGACACAGGCGCTCGCTTGGCGCTGCTCCTTTGTTGATGCACGTGCAGCCACAGTGCACACAATTCACAAACACAGAAAATATTTTTTTATTTGGTTTGGAGTGCACTTTTTGGGTTTTAGCACCCTTTAATGGTCAAGCCAGCCGGCCCTTTACTTATTACACAGGCGCACGCTTGGCGGTACTTTTTTGATGCACGTGCGGCTACTGCGCACACAATTCACAAACAAAGAAAAAATATTTATTATTTTTGCACTTGGGGGGAGCACCCCTGATGGACAGAGCACCCCCTGGACAACACTACAGCACCCCTTTAGGACTGAGACACTGCACAGAACTTTGAAGTGGACACAGCCCCTATGGACAACAGCAGCACAGCACAACACAGCCAGCTCCTATGGACTTTGGAGGAGTGGACACAGCCCATATGGACAACAGCAGCACAGCACAGCACAGCACAGCACAACACTCCTCTGCACTACACTACACAGCCCAGCCAGCCCTAACTCCCACCTTCCCTCTTCACTGTCCACAGCCGAGTGACAAAATGGCGCCGACGCGGGTACCTTATATAGAATACAAAACCCACGAGACCCGGAAGGCGGGATGATGACGTTTTGCCTCGATTTCAGATCCGATTCAGGCGGGAAAAGTCGAGCCTGACTCGGATTTGCCTCGGATCGGGGGGGTTCGGATTTCAGAAATCCGAACCCGCTCACCCCTAGTATATACCCATGAGCCAGAGTTTCATCAAGCCACCTCATTTCCTATGCATGTTAGCAAGACCTAAGGATCCCGAGCCGGATCTACATAATACACAAACCGTAACAGGTATCAAGCAAAATGGATAACTGAGTCCTGTGTAGTTCAACATGTCACAATGTGTTCAATTTGGGGATGTATCAGCACAAGCATCACAAGGTATTTGGTTATACATAAACAGATCCAATATCAAAGAATATTCTGACAGACTGTAAATTCCTCTATTCCCATGGTTCTCAAACTCATTCCTCAGGACCCCACACAGGTCACGTTTTCCAGGTCACCCGGCAGGTGCACAGGTGTATTCATTACTCACTCACACATTTTTAATGATCCACAAGTGGAGCTAATCATTTCACTTGTGATTCTGTGAGGATATATGGAAAACATGCACTGTTTGGGGTCCTGAGGATTGAGTTTGAGAACCTGTGCTCTATTCTAAAGGTAGAAGTCAAAGAGATGTGTTCCTCTTTAAATGGAGAAACCCGATTTAATCAGAAAAAAAAAACAATTGTATTTACAGTATATATCTACCAGCATGCAGTAATTATCACTTGTATGTCAGTGGAAGATTTTGAAAATAAGTTTACAGCAATACATATTATTTTGTAACATAAAGACCCTACAGAGAAGCTGTTCACACAGTGTGGAGCTGTCTATATACACTGAATAGCACTTATGTACCAAAAAGCAGGATTTAATGATAGGATACAGTAACATTCAGTTAATTGTTGTTATGATAAAAACGGATCTTAATAGTTATTTCAGTGCCCAATATCTATAGCAGGAGAAACAACATCTACCAGTCGTTACAGCTCTGCTGTACCCCCGTGTGCAGCCACAGTGAATGGAGGAATGTGTGTATGGCGGGGAGACTGTGGAAGTATAGGAAAATGATCACTTCTGCTTTTGTGCTTGCTCACACTGTCTGCCCTGATGTGCAAGACCTTGCAGGACAGACTGAGGTGTGTGCTTACACAATGAGAGGGCCATATTCTTTTTTGTGAGCTGGTTCTGGGGTTGCGTCTGTGTACTGATGCGCCCTCTGAATTGAATGATGCACGTTTTGCCAGTTACTATGGCTTGTTTACATTCAGCCTGACAGCCTGTTTACTGCGGCTCTAGGGTGCACCGCCAACAACAGGTTTAACTTCACACCTTGTGTAATGCTATGCTGGTTAACTTAAAATATTGTATTTGTTCAACATTTAAATATTCTAGTCCGGTGCGGAAAACTTTATATTTTATGTTTTGATTTTCAGTAGTGTGGAAAACAATGCTCAGAAAATATCCAAACAGAACACAGTGCAGAGGACTGAGGAATCAATAAAATTTATTTTTCGCCACAATCACAACATATCAGTGACATGCGGTGAGGTCAATGGCTGGGGAGGCTGGGGAGATGGGTCTGAGTGCTGGGAGCCTGTCTTACCCCCTACTCACTGTAACTTACTACACTAAGCTTCAGTGTCCACTGATTCTCCTACCTGTATCACTGTATCTTCTCTTGTTGCTGCTGACTGAGATCTGATCTCTAAACACTGCAGTGCACTTCCTGGTCACTTGACACATCCAAGGTGACCATCAGTCCTCAAGGCTCGCCCTCCCATACTCAGAGGCATGCCTCCATTAGCTCTCTTTCTGTGCAGTTTACTGTCTGTGGTGTGACTCCGCTCCCAGCTCTACAAGCAGTGTCTGACATACAGAAGCGAGGCTAAGCTGTTCCTGCCTCACCTCTCATGAGTGTTAACTATAATAATGATTACATTAAACAAAGAAGTTGTTTATAACTTATAAATATCTTCTTTGTATTATTCTTATCATTTTTATATCAAATCTCAGGAGTATGACAGGGAAGTCTCTGTCTCCCCTGCCTCCCCTGACTGCACTATACATTTGAGGTAAGGAATACCTTACCAACAGGAATGCATTGGGTATAATACCCATCAGAGTTGTGTGGCAGCCATTGTCACTGAAAATATTGTCTGTGTGGAGGGAGGAATAGATTCAACTAAATATCAAGAAAACCTCAGACTCAGTGAAATTGAAGTTGAAAAGTGGTTGAAAGTTTTAGCAAGACCACTATCTAAATATATCTTTAAACAAAAATAAAGTAATCAAACCTGCATGAGAGAGAGATTAAGGCACCGTTACTCACTATGCAGTTTGTAAACCACATACGGCACTACTTGGCCATTTTGAGGCCTCTCATCAGGTCCAAAACATGCAAGATATTTTGGCAAAACTGACTTGTGTTCAACAGTCTCAGAGTCTTTGCTTTCTGTGCCACCACCATATTGCCAGTAATATGACCTGTAGTCCATCAACCCCTACTTGCCTACTCTCCCAGGCCTCCAGGGAACTCTTAAATTTTTGGGGAATACCATGGACCCCGAGAAATGTATCCCACTTCCTATTGAACAAGGCGGGATGAGGATCCTGATAAAAAATGCATCACCTTGGGGTCTAATGACACGTAGTGGAGTCTACCCCCCATAGTGATCAGCTACATTCCCCTCTGGGAGAGCTCTATGAGGAGCTTTCCCAGAGGCGAGATGTAAGTATGGAAAATATGTAGTAATTGGTTAGTCTATTCTGGGTGCAGGGTGAGCGGAATGAGCCCTGCGCACCTTGCACCCATTATGGATATGCCGCTTTTCAGAGCACCGGTACATTTGTGTCTGCCGCCCTGACCCATGGCAACATGGAAACTTAATTTACATGGGGCCATCAGAGGTAGCAATGAATAGGCCCCCTGATGTTTTACATGGGGCCATCAGAGGTAGCAATGAATAGGCCCCCTGACGTTTCTGAATTCTGAAATATTATTACAATATTTGCCTACAGATGTGTCTCATACACATATCGCGATGGTCGCGACCATCGCCAGACCACCCGCTAAAGCTGTGGGTGGTCAACCACAGCTTAGCGAGCGGCCTGGGGGCCGGTAAAAAAAACAAAACACACTAAATAGTCCTATTTGGCGTGCCACGGACATAGCCACGCCAAGCATCTTTTTACTTAAAACTTGCATCATATTCGCACCATTAAAGCAACAAAAGTACATTGCAAGTGCACACTGACCACTGGGGCTGACAGTAGGGTTACCCATTATTGAGCTTTTTAGAGAAATTCCCTAAATTATTAGGAGGGGTGTACCAGAGGTTCTGCACTATGGGCCTGATCAGAGATGTACGCTAATGCAATGGCAGCTGCAATACAATACTTTATGCATTTGCTGTTTGAAAATATGATAATACTGTAGCCACTTGGAAATGTATTGAGAAGCCCACCATACAAGTGCGCACAAATACACAGTGGTGGTTGCAGATCCTTTGATCTGAGTAACCCTATTGTCATGCAATATGGCTGCGGGAACTGAGGCGCTAGCCCATGTTTTCTGTGTACAGGATCGCAGTAGCATGCTGAGACAAGGCCCAAGAACTGTCATGACATGCCTGCATTTTTGCTGCCTCTCCCTGTAACCTCCACCAAACGGTCCCTGACTGTCAAATAACTTTGAGATGAAATCCTCACTGCACGTGGCCTCGTTACGGTACCTTGGTGCATGCGCAGTGTGACCGTGGCACATGCGCAATCTGCCTAAATATTGGCATTGCGTAGATCTGAATCAGCCCTATGTCTTATATTTTACCTTAAAATACACATGCACACTTTTCATGAATGAACCCCACAGCGCAACCTACCACTGGCTCTAGGTCCTGATTCAGAGCGGGACGCTCTTTGTGAGCACTCGCTCACAATCAGGGTGGGCAGTTTTGTTTTTTTTACCAGCCCCCAGGCCGCTCGCTAAGCTGTGGTTGACCACCCACAGCTTTAGCGTGTGGTCTGGCGATGGTCGCGACCATCGCAATCATCAGGCTTGCGACGAGACCCTTGTGGTAGGGTCTCGTCCACCGCAAGCCCCAGTGAACATCCTGCTCTAATAGAGCAGGAAGTTTACTACTGACATCACGTGTGATGTCAGTAGTGCCGCCCCCAAACGGCAGGCATTCCTTCGGGAACGCCTCTGTTTGGCCAGTCACAAAATGGGACGAGCTGTCGATCAACATCGACAGCCGCCCCGTTTTGCTGTGAGCCCTGAGCGAGTAAAGTTCTCACTCGCTCCGGGGCTCGCACACGCGCACACTGCCCGGCCATCGACCCACTTGCGAGCGCTATGCTCTTGCGAGCGGGTCTGAATCAGGCCCCTAGTCTTATACTAACCACAGCTACGCAGAAAATATAAATAGATGAACCTGTTTATGTTTCTTTTTTAATTCTTTTGTTTTTTAGTAAAGCCCAGACATTTTAACTCTTATGTTGATAATGAGTAGGAACACATATGGCACACAGTAATCTAATCACTGAAATGTATTTATATGCCATAAACTGTATGGTAGTGTCATATAGTCTAGTATAGGATCATAAAAGAGTTTAATAGCATGACATCTATTAAAAGTTGGGTTCTAGTATGGTCATATATCAGTTCACCGTGTGCTTAAATTCTCTCGCCCCTTCAACTTGTGAGACAATTCCATGCACAGTGTATAAAATACTACTCTCTCTTATTACCCTTTGCCCATTATTCTGGGCTAAGTGCCACATGCCAGAAAGATGCCTAACCGCAGCCTTATTTTCAATTTATGGGAGACTTAAGGACAGGAAAGCAACAAGCACAGTTTGGAAAAAGAAAGGGATATATTTTATACCACACACATAGCAATGGTCAGAATTAAATTCTGAATATTTGCCATAGTCTTCATTATGTTTGTGAGTCACATAATCCCCTAACTCATTGCTGGCAGACCTTGCAGCCCTTGGGTTTATGAGGCAGCTTATAAAAAACTGCATGCTGCCTTGACCAGATTGATATGCAGGAGGTACTGTAGATAAAGTGGTGGCTTCGCAACTCGCTGTGAACTAGGAGTAAGGAAATTGAAACAGCAGTCATACTCCCAGCAAAAGTGCTTAGAGGATTGGCATAATTGATGGGGTTTATGGGAAGACTTGCCAGTACTACATATAAGTGATTTAAATAAAATGAAAGAAAACTTTTTTCCAGTTTACTGCAGCTGCATTAAATTCAAGTAAATTCCTTTTCCTTCCTAGAATCTCAAACCTACCTGTTATAAGTTTTCAGTTTCTTATTTGCATTGCCATTCGGTGGTCTTTTTAGCTGTATAACATTATATAAACTCCTAATACAGAGGTTCCCAAACGCGGTTCTCAATGCACCCTAATAGTTCAGGTTTTAGAAATATTCATGTTTGAGCACTGGTAGTTAAATGAAATTCACTAGGGTACTAATTTAGTAGATTGGGTATGGGACACTGGCAGTCGGGATGCCGACTGTCAAAAGACCAACAGTGGTATCCCGATGCTCGGTATTCCGACAGGGGTTAGTTAAGTATCCTAAGCCTCTCCCCATAACCCTCTAACCCTAACCCTCCTTTTTTGCATCCTAACCCTCCTTACCCAGCACCCTAACCCTCCCGGTTAGTGCCTAAACCTAGCCCTCCCCACTTAATGCCTAAACCTAACACTCCCCCCTTAGTGCATAACCCCCCCTGGTGGTGCCTAACCCTAAGCCCCCCGTCCGCAGCCTAACCCTAGCCTCCCCCCTCCCGCAGCCTAACCCTCCTGGGGTGCTTAACCTAACCCTTCCCTCCTGCCACCTAACAGCTAACAGCGTCCGCTATACTTACGATCGGGATGTCGGCTGTAGGGACTATGGCGTTGGCATCTCCACTGATGTCCGGATTCCATCGCTGTTGTTCTGTCCGCGGTTCGGGATTTTGGCAGCCTTCATCCCTATGGTAGGTATGGAATCGGTATGTATTACCTCCAGACCTAAGCCTGGCGGATGAAATCCCCAGCTGGAAGGCCGGCAGATGAAGATCCCGACTAAGGTAAGTAAATACCTTAACCCTCCCCTCTCCCCCCCTAACCCTCCCTTAGTGGTGCCTAACCCTAACCTCCCCCCAGGGATGCCTAAACCTAACCCCCTCTCCCCACACCCTAAACCTAACCCTCCTGGGGGGTTGCCTAACCCTAACCTCCCCCCAGTGGTGCCTGACCCTAACCCTCCCTTCCCTTAGCCTAACCCTCATGGTAGCTAAATTGAATCCTTGTTTGTTACTAGCTTGCAGTGACGTTAACTGCAGGAGAGTATTCTGGTTATCACTCTTTAGGAGTGCTGTTTATATTACTACATCAATTAGCTTTAGACCATACATGCCTACTCTCCTGGGATGGCCGGGAGTCTCCTGAAAATTGGATGGCGCTCCCGGCCCCCGGAAAAATAGTAGGCAAATCTGCCAGCCGGCCGCTACCCCTTGCATCCCCCCACATTTCCATACATACACCCCCCGCAGCGGGGGGGGGGGCAGGTGACGCAATACGCACTAAATCGCGTCATCGTGGCCCCGCCCATGCTTTACAATGCCGTTAATCTCGCCATTGTAAAGAGGGTCGGGCCACAATGATGCGATCGCGTGGTCACACCACATGCTCCGCCCCCACTGCTGCATCATCGTAGTACCACGCCTCCTTTCTACCGCATCATGCCCCTGAGCCGTAGAAGTCTGACAGCTTCCTCCCAGAAGGAGGGAGCAGAAAATTGGCAAGTACAATATGTTTTAGAAAGACTTCTTCTGTCTAGTGTGGGAAGCTAAGCAGTAAGGGCTTGGGTTTATTCCTGGATGGGAGACCTCCTGAGAACCTAGGTGTAGTTCCCTATATGAGTTTTTAGAGTGTCACATTCCTATGTCCGTATCTTGATACCTGTGCTTCCTGCCCTATTATTACTTTAAGTGTGAAGTCCAGGAGGGTGCCGAGTACCTACGAACAAGTGTATGTTCCGGGAAAGGGGGTTGTCATTGGTGAAGGGCACTTTGTTTAGGTTTTGGCAGTGTAGGAGTTCATCAGGTATCATAACATTATATCCCATTTACTCCAGAATGGGCCATTTTGGGTATTTTGAATCTGAAAATCCCCTGAGGTAGTAAAAAACTATTGCTGGCTTTATGTGCAGCAGATTAAAAAAAACTATAGCCCTGATTCAGAGTCGGACGCTCTGACCAGAGCGCTCGCTCTGAATCAGGGCCCTCCTCCATTAATATGGAGCGTCCTCCTGGACGCTTGTATAGCTGTGGGTCACCACCCACAGCATATACGAGCGTGCAAAAAGATGGTCACGATGGTCTTGACCATCGCGACCATCGGACTTGCGAGGGAAACCCTGCGGTCGGGTTTCCCAGCCGCAAGGCCAGGAGTGATTTTGGCTCTATCAGAGCCAAAATCACTCCCACTGACATCACTAGTGATATCAGTGGGGCCGGCTTCAGACGGTAGGCGTTCCCATGGGAATGCCTCCGTCTGGCAGGCCTGCCCCCGGCACGCCCACCAAAGGGGGCGTGCTGTCAATCAACATCGACAGCACGCCCCCTTTGGTGCTAGACCCGGAGCGATGGAAAGTCCTTCGCTCGCCGGGTCTCGCGCATGCGCACGACGGAGCTCCCTCCGTCGTGCGCATGCGCAATGGGGACCATTGACCCACTTGCGAGTGTACTGCCGCTCGCGAGTGGGTCTGAATGACCCCCTATATTCATACAGTGTTCTCCCCAGAATATTTTGGCAGCCAGGTGGCATCAAGTAGCAGCAGGGTGGCAGCCTTCTTGCAAAAAGGGGCGTAGCTTTCCATGGAGGGGGTGTGGCCACACAATAATACCAATTCACATTAAGCCCACACAATATGGCCCCTTTATTGCCCATGATGCAGAGGCAGAACTATGGGAGACAATGGAGGCGCCTGCCGCCGGGCTTCAGCTCTGAAGGGGCACCTCCTCCATTGTCTACAACTTATTCACCCCACTTAGGGCTGTTACTATGTACGAGGAGTGTACCGCCACGGTTGCCCAATACATGGCACCTCTTCCCAGCACCTGAGAAGCCACTATACACTAGTGGAGAGCTCCATGTCAGACCATCAGCTGCTGCCTTGGTCTATCTATAGCCTGTCTGCATGCAAATTACTACACTACAGTGTCAGCGGCTGTGACGGGGGGGGGGGGCACCAAATTATAACTTGCCTCCGGGTATCTGGGATGTACTTACACCACTGCCATGATGTACACAGTATGCCCTCTTATTGCACATTATGAACACACAGTATGGCCCCTTATTGCACACTATGCCTGGCTTGGGTGTTGGGAGGGGGCAAGGGTAGATAGCTAGGGCAGTATTGTGGACAAGGAGGTGGTTAGGGACAGGCAGTGCTAGGGGAAAGGACGGGGGTGCACACAACAGTCAGGGTAAATGGGAATTAATACCAGGCGAAGGGGCCACAACTGGGGAGTGACAGGGGCCACAAAGCCAGCCAGTAACACCAATGACAGGGGTCCTTACCTTTCAGGGTGCTCCTCTACCAGCACCGTTTACACCTGGGCAACTGGTCTGCACACCTCCCCAGTCCAGGTCCAACATCCCCACTGAGGCACAGTGAATGGAGAGTGGCTGTGGCGGGAGCAGCGTGTGATGGAGAGGGACCGGAGTGAGGCTGAGTAAGCCAGGAACACAGAGCGACAAGTGGGCGGCAGCTGTAGAAGGCGCACACAGAGGGAGGAGGAGCTGCAAGCGCCAGGGTGATTCTGGGAGCTGTAGTGAAGAGAATCTGCCGGCGGCGATTGGTTGAGAAGACGCCGCCGGCTGTCATTGGTTTTTGTGGCGCTGCGCAAACAGCGCATCCTGCAGGTCCCGGGCGGCAAGATGATTGCCGGACGGTCCACCCTTTAAATAGAGCCTTGGGAGAACACGGTTTTATATATATATATATATATATATATATATATGGGGGAATTGACCATGAGCATCCCCATTTTTTATATGTTATCCATTTAGCTCTTGTTTTAATTCTCTGAAATAAATTGTATAATGTTTTTTAATTTTACTTATTGGTATATTTATATTTATTGCACTGCTTCATGTTTCACACTGTTTAGCACAATTGCACTCTAGTATTAGCACTTTATATATTACATTGCACTTTATCGCATTTTTTGCACTTACCAGCGGATTTGTCGCTCATGGTCAATTCCCCCATTTGTATTTATGTACTAGGTAGTATATCACCAATACTACTCAATATTGACAGGGAGCTGACGCCCACCTACTAGCCTATGGGCATATCCGCATATTATACCAAAGTTGGTATTGATCACTTGGTTTAAACATTTTGTACTGGCGCCTAAATCCACAAAATATTATATATATATATATATATATATATACACAAAGATGTGTTCTCCCTCCAGGGATGAAGAGCACTGCACGGCACTACAGGTCTTAAGAAAAAAATCTTTATTACCACGACATTTCGGGGTCCGTAACCCCGTCCTCAGGTGAAAATGCAATTGTATTTTCACCTGAGGATGGGGTTACGGATAATAAAGTGCAATGTATCCACATGGTAACCCATTAAAGGTTGATTAGAGGTTGTGATCATTGCTAGGTTGTGTTTTGGATTTTTGCTCATGTATAAATAAATTGCTATATATATCTTTATTGCACCCTGGGCCTGATTCAGACCCGCTCGCGAGCGCTATGCGCTCGCAAGTGGGTCGATGGTGGCCCAGTGCGCATGCGCACGACAGAGCCGACTCCGTCGTGCGCATGCGAGAGACCCGGATAGCGACGGGCAAACCGTCGCTCCGGGTCTCGTACCAAAGGGGGCGTGCTGTCAATGTTGAGTGACAGCACGCCCCCTTTGGTGGGCGGGCTGGGGGAGTGGCTGCCCAAACGGAGGCGTTCCCATGTGAACGCCTCCGTTTGGGGACGGCCCCACTGACATCACGAGTGATGTCAGTGGGAAAGATTTCGGCTCTGTAAGAGCCGAAATTTCTCTGGGGCTTGCGGCAACGAGACCCTACCATAAGGGTCTCGTCGCAAGCCCGATGGTCGCAATGGTCTTGACCATCGCGACCATCTTCCTGGCAGCTCACTATAGCTGTGGGTGGTCACCCACAGCTATGTGAGCGGCCAGGAGACCGCTCTAAACAACAAGAAGGCCGGCCCTGATTCAGAGCGAGCGCTCTTGTCAGAGCGTCCGGCTCTGAATCAGGCCCTCTGTTCATATCACTGGTATATCTTTTGGTATTTATGAAGCACTTTACCATCCCCATTTTGATGGGGTCATTTTAAATGGTTAAATTATGGGTCTATTTCAGCACTTTAGTAGCACACTTTGCACACACTGCACTTTTTTCACAAAGCAGTTTACTACACTTTGCTACAAGATTTATATATATATAGATGAACACTACTGCACTTCATTCTTAACCCAGTGGGTTATAAAACGCCATTATACATAAGACACTCTAGTCGCTTGAATCAGTTTCACTTATCAAACTCATTTCTGTGCCATAGACCCCGATGCTATTATTTATATTGGTTCAGCTGATGTTTTCAGAATAGAGAGAAGAGTGGTCTTTTCTAATAAGTAGGTCTGCTCCCGAATTGGGCCGTTCCATACACAGTTTACACTATATATATATATATATATATATATTACTATACTCTATATATATATATATATAACAAGTGTAGACCGGCACTCAGAAACCTAGTGGAAACAGCATGCCCGGGTGCCTCTCCAAGAGGAAAAACTCTATATGCAGCACTATTCGGTGTGGAAGAAGATTTTTTCTTTAAAGATCTCAGTGTCTCCCAAAATATTGTTGGATACACAAGGTACATAGACGATATTTTCTTGTTATGGTCTGGCCCACAAGAAGCCTTTGTACAGTTGATGTCGGAGGTTAATAACAGAAACTATCCGATTAAAGTAACATATGAATGCAGTTACCAATCGGTTCATTTCTTGGATGTTACTGTCAAATAAAATGAGCATTATGAATTACAGACCTCTATGTATTTTAAGCCGACTGATCGGAACACGATTCTGCAAGCCGGTAGTCATCACCCGTCATCGCTGAAGGGCGGATTACCCTATTCACAGCTCTTAAGAATCCTCAGGATCTGTAGTGACCCCAGCGATGTTGTCAGTCAAATTGACAAAATGTCTGAGAAATTTCTGAAACGTGGCTACCATTATAGCACCTTGAAGCAAGCTAAAGACAGAGTGTTGGCACTTTCAAGAACCCAAGCACTTACCGGATCAGGACCTAAACAGAAGTCTAATAGAGTTGTATAGACTCCACAATACACTACAGCTAACGTTCCTTCAAGAGAGGTCGGAATATCAAAGATGTGGTTGTGCACAATGACATTAGCCAATATGCTAGACCCCAAACTACACATTTTTTAAACCACCCAGTAGGCAATTATAAGTGCCTGGGATGTATTACCTGCAGTTTTTTAGAGACAGGGAATACATTTCTTCATCCTAGATCAGGCAAAAAGTTTTTGATCAAATATCCCTTGACATGTACAAGCCGCTATGTAGTGTATTTTATCCGATGCCCGTGCGGCATGTATTATGTGGGCAAAACTTCTAGGCAAATGAAGGAGAGAATGGCCTTACATCGTTCGAATATTAGAGCAGCCATTGAGGGCCGAGGTTCAGACCAACCTGTGGCTAAACATTTTAGAGATTTCCATCATAGTGTATCCGCGATAAAATACAAAATGTTTGACTGGGTTCCCCCCAGTCATAGAGGAGGTGACAGGGATCATGTGCTATTGCAGAGAGAAGCCCTATGGATCTACACTTTACAAACCGTACAGCCAGTGGGTCTCAATGAAAGGTTGTCTCTAAATTGTTTCTTGTAGTTTTTTGCATATGGACTTTGTTAGCTCATTCTAACTGTTAGCATATTCTGTTTACTGATATGATTATTATTAGTTTAGATGACAGTGAGCCCTATATATTCTCTCTTCTAAGAGTTATAAGAGTTACATTGGTGATTATCCTCTACAGCATTTTTACAGTCCAGCTAATTTACACATGCAGATTGTACTTATTATGTGTTATCCCAATGAGGTGATAGCTTAGAATAAGCCTGGTTTCATATTTAATAGATATAGTTACTGTATCTTATGCGGATTTTCACAGCGATTGTCAGTTTATATCTATATGCCATTCTTCTTTTTTGTTAGGCATTGTATATTGTATACAAATACTCCTGTTAGATCCCAGCGGTGTTGCAATATTTTGATTATCTGCTGATTTCCATGCTGTTTGTTTTCAGACACAGTTGCTATGGTGATGGTTCACAGCAGGTACACGCCCCCTAGTGAGTCACCGAGCGCCGGCATGGTGCACGCCTATGATGTCATTGGGACTCCTGAGGGACAGCGTGGGATTGAGCACAGTGGTGTATGAACATAGGTATGTATTTAAGTAAGTTATTTTTATTGTAATCTTTGTATTGTCTTGATAAAAGAGCCCAGAGCTCTGAAACGTTGACCTTTAAGGACACAGTCTGTCTCTATTTTTTTCAAGTCTCTGGCGTGCCATGCGCTATTATTGTGCTATATATATATATATATATATATATATATATATATATATATATAAACAACGTGGTGGTGTGGCACTCAAGGCAGCATATAAATGATATAGACACAGGCTCCAAGAAATGGCTTCAACGTTTCAGTTGTAATCGACTGAAGACAGTTGATTACAACTGAAACGTTGAAGCCATTTCTTGGAGCCTGTGTCTATATCATTTATGTGCTGCCTTGAGTGCCACACCACCACGTTGTTTGTATCTCCATTAGTGAGGGCACTGGCACGAGTTTGTTTGACTTATTTGGAGTGCCTAGCCTGAGTTGTCTGTATATATATATATATATATATAAATATATACATATAACATATATATATACATATATATACTGTATATATACACACACATACATATGAATATTCATACACAGACATATATACATATATACACACATACATGTACAGTATATATTACACATAGACACACACATATAGTTATATATACACACATACATATATATATATATATTCATACACAGACATATATATATATATGCACAACAAGGGTACTGTATATAGCGCTACACCAAAAAATATCTGTGTATATGTCCTTTATATTGAAGTCTTCAAAAAATACACTCCCCGTATGACAGGTGGCCGCCAATTTTCTCCTGAGAGACTGTTGTTGTATCGTCTCAAATGGTAGTAGAGTTCTAAAATAGGAGGTGAGAAAAGGCGCTCTCTGGTGTAGTATTTTAGAAATACTACACCAGAGAGCGCCTTTTCTCGCCTCCTTTTTTAGAAATATATATATATATATATATATATATATATATATATACAAACATACATATGTGTATACACACACGTGTACAGTGTATTACACATACACACATATATATCTAAACACAAATATGCATATGCATTACAAACACACACACACATACCTTGCAGCAGCTGTGGATTGTAGATGAAGACAGGTCCAGGCACCATGTCATTAGGCTCCTCTCCCTAGCATCAAAGGAATCACATCATATTGGTCCAGGGCTTAATAATATGATACCCGCTCTCGTGTCTTACAGTTTTGGGTGCTCATAAGCACCACCCTGCGTGCACCACTGGTAACTGAAGGTCAAATGTTTATGAGTAATATAATAACTACTGTATAGGCTATTTAAAAAATAAACTGTTGTCATCGATATTAGAGGAAAAAGACCCTTGGGATGAGAAATGACTGCCGGGTAACCCTTTGTGTTCAAGAGTTTTTCAGGTGCAGCCAAGAGAATAGTTGTAAAACTCCACCACCAACAACAACTATGGGCCATATTCAGTATGGGGCGAACAGTCTGTCATCGGCGATAATTTATCGCTGATGACGTCATTTTCGCCTGTTTCAATTATCCCAATATTCAATTTCAAAGACTTTTCACCGGTGCGAAAAGTCTTTGTAAAAAAAATGGGTATAAGTTTTCTCCATGTAACACATGGTGAAAAAAAGTGCAGAATTGGGGTTTTGGGGTGCAGAATAAAAGAAAATAGCCTGCAGCCTTTTTAATGTCCCCTAAAAGTAATCTGTGTCAAAAAACATTTTGAAAAAATCCTCAGGACACCCCAAAAAATGTACTTTCATTTTGGGGGCGAAAAAAAAAATATTGGGGAAAAAGTTTTAAACTACCGAAAATGATTCAGGGGGTTTCACATATATGCGGCTGGGAGCGGCAGGTCCATTTTTGAAGAAGTTTAAAAAATAACTTTAGGGACTTAAAAATATGCTTGAACCCATTTTCATGTGCCCCAAATTTGACAGGCATTGTATTTTTACTCCCCAAAAAAAGCTAAGTGCTATTCTTCACTAGTTCTTCACAGGCGCGTTTATGCACCTGCCGCGGCTATGTAAAAACCCAGACTATCTTCAGCACGCCAAATCGGGGGTACCCAAAGTGATCCCCCATGTCAGAACATCTTTTGGGGGGTGACAGCATGATTTCCCCAAACAGCACTTTTCGATACTTACCTTTCCGCCAGGTCCAGTTTTCTCCGGATCCAAATTGAATATGGGGATAAGCGGGCACACGCCCAATACTTTATCCCTGCAAAAAACGGCGATGATGGCGAAAAGTCCGACCTCAGACTTTTCTCTTCAAATTGAATATGGCCCTAAAGAGGACACTGTGACTGTGCGTCATGCTGTTGCTGATACGTACTTCTACTTAAGCCTCTATAATTTATTCAATTTCTAGGTCTGAAAGGTTAAATTCTTTACTATACAAGCTAGCCTTCTACAGTTAATCAGCATGAAACAGCATCCATGATAAAAGATACAAGCGATACACCATCTGCGTCAGTCCAGCAAGGAGATTTGTCAGTGGTGCCACAGAGCTTCAAAGCTCAAAAATGTATATGAATTAAGGTTCTTTTTTTAATTACGGTAACCTGATTTGTAACTTCAAGCATTTGTCAACATCAATTGATTGTAATAGGATGTAAGTAACAGTATCAGCTTCAAGGTAGCTACATGAGATGGGCATCATCTATGGTGGTGGGCTGTCTGGTAAAGCATAGCTTGTGCCATCATCAGCTGCCATGCTGCTGTCACATGATCACCTGCTGCTGTTTACTTTCAAAACTCTGAGTGGCAGTTGGGAGTCAGAGACAGTTGGACTGTCGGCAGGATGGCGTCACATCTGGAGGAAGCCAGGAGCTCAGAGGATGAGGAGTTTTCTTTTTACAAGAGAAGAAAGAGGATGATGGCTTTGAAGAAAAGAAAGATATCTGACAGTTTGGAGGAGTCTTGGGCCATCAAGAAGGCCAGAAAGAGGATTTCCACCGAGTCTCGCAAGAAAGGAAGGAAGAAGTGCCTGCATGTGGAAAACAGCTCTGATGATGGGAGCCAGGAATTTTTTTCTATGGATTATAGTTATACCAACCAAAAGAGTGATAAGAGGAGGAAGAGAGAGGATCAGATAGAAGAAATTGGCATAGACAGTGGAATGATTGCAGACAGGAAGAGAAGGAAAACATCTGGGGGGGTCATTCGCTTTGGTGACTCTAGAAGGAGACAGGAACGAGCAGGTATGGCCGTATCAATATATAAGACATGACAACCAGTAGACTTGGAATAATACAAACCTTACAAGAAAACAACAAAAACAATCTGGACAGTTTAGACCACTCCCATTATCCACAATTACCACACCCATTTCCTATGAGAATCACACATCCGACAAATGATGTACCTTTTGCCTTATAAAAAGTGGAACTGATGGTAAATATGATAACCTTTATGAAGTAAATATTCAATATTATCTGAGGTAATCATTTATGGCCATCACATGTAGTATAACAATATCAGGATTTGCAGCTGAAATTATGAATATAATTAGAAATATGTGTTTAATTTGGCTATAAGTCTTCTTTATCTGTTATTTTCCATCTCTTGGGTCTCTAACTGTTTGCTCAAGTTAGCATGGTCCAAGACTACATCTACTGCCCCTAAAGGGAATGTAATCATGGGTCCCACTTAGGGGTAAGGCCAACCACTAGTGAGGTGATATACTGCCATTAGTGGGGTTGTGGTAATTCCAACGAGAACTTGCTTAATGCTAAAGTGTAGTATATAAAGAAAAAGAGTTTCATATATTCTATGAAAATGAACTACAGTGATGAAATGTGCATTAATCAATAAACAACCTTAATTTATATGGATAAACATATGCATTAATAAATACAAAAAATGTACTTTGCTGTTCAAGGGACTACCTGGGACTGTCTGTTATTAGTCTTTTTTTTACGCAGATAATGATCTCTGTTGCTTTTAATAAAAAATATCACAGTTGGGGCTCTATTCAGCAAACACATTTCTACTAAACAATGCGGATATGAGTGTTACCACATTTTTCAGTACTATTCCCAATATACAGCAAAGTGTTACCAGAGAAGATAACGCAATTATCTTCTCCATTAATACCAGCTCGCACAGTATCACACTGTAGAGCGGAAGCCATTGCTCCCTATAGCTCTTAACATTTTTGCAACTCATCAAGCATCAAAACATTAAATAAAGGTGTAGACGCTTATTTTATATAATGTCATCTCAGAATAGCCTCATATGAAGAAAAATCCCTCTTTCAGCCTGAAAACAACCAGGATAGAGGGATCTTGTACAGTCAGTCCCTCTAGCCATTCCCAGCAGTATAATGACACAGATTTGTAAAAAATGCATATATATATATATATATAGCCCATCCCTGAGCTTTTTCATATTGCGCCTCCTTATACACTCCTCTATAGACAGTCCAATTTGGAGACGGAGGAGCATGTTGGGAAGGTAAGTAGTGTTCCCTCTAGCTCCGGCGGCAGGCAGGGCGCCGGAGCTAGAGAGGGCAATGTTGTGCGCGCGGCGAATGCGCGCGCGCCTGAAAAGGGGGCGTGGTTACGAAAAGGGGGCATGTCTATAAGACGCGTCCCCTTTTCGTCATACTTGGGGGCGTGCCCGGCGCTTACGGACATGCCGGGCAGCCCCCAAGCGCTGCAGAAAGGGAGAATAGACGCCGGGCGCATGCGCTCGGCGTCTATTCTCCGGCGGTGACCGGGTCACCGCATGTTTGTCCACCCGCGGGACACTGCGTCCTGCGGGTGAGAACGGCTCCCGCAGGCTGTTAGGGCAGGGTGCTTTTTGCCCTCCTCCTGGAGGGCAGGGTGCTTTTTGCCCTCCAGAAGGAGGGCAGGGCGCCGCGCCCCACTAAAACAGCCTAGCGGGAACGCTAGGTAAGCAGTATGTATTCAAGCCAGAGAAGCACTGGGAAGGCTAAAAATGTCTGAACATTGGGCATGGTCACTTAAAAATGGGGCATTTCAACATGACACACCACTTTATCGTCACTCTGACCATTCCTTTCCATATGCACCTTAACCCCAGTAGTGCCCCTTATACAGTACCCCCAGTATACAATGTCCCCAGTTGTGGTCCCTCTTATGCAGGCCCATAGTAGTGCCCCTTTTACAGTACCCCCAATAGTGGTCCCCCTTAAGCAGCCCACCATTAGTTCCCCTTATACAGTACCCCCAGTATGCAATGCCCCCAGTAGTGGTCCCCCTTATTAGTTCCCCTTATTCAATGCCCCCAGTAATGGTCCCCCTTATGCAGGCCCCCAGCAGTGATCCCCCCTATCCAGTGCCCCTGTGGTGGTTCTCCCAATTTAGTGCCCCCAGTAGTGGTCCCCTAGTAGTAAGCCCCTTATATAGTGCCCCCAGTAGTAGTTTCCCCCCAGTAGTAGTCCCCAGTAGAGGTTCCCCCTCCCGATGCAGTGCCCCCAGTAGTAGCCCCCCCAGTAATGGTGCCCCCAGTAGTAGCTCCCCCCCCAGTAATGGTGTCCCCAGTAGTAGTAGCTCCCCCCAGTAATGGTGTCTCCAGTAGTAGTAGCTCCCCCCAGTAATGGTGTCCCCAGTAGTAGTAGCTCCCCCCCAGTAATAGTGTCCCCAGTAGTAGCTCCCCCCCAGTAATTGTGCCCCCAGTAGTAGTAGCTCCCCCCCAGTAATGGTGCCCCCAGTAGTAGTAGGTCCCCCCCAGTAATGGTGCCCCCAGTAGTAGTAGCTCCCCCCAGTAATGGTGTCCTCAGTAGTAGTAGCCCCCCCAGTAATGGTATCCCCAGTAGTAGTAGTTCCCCCCAGTAATGGTGTCCCCAGTAGTAGTGGCTCCCCCCCCAGTAATGGTGCCCCCAGTAGTAGCCCCCCCCCCAGTAATGGTGCCCCCAGTAGTAATGGTGTCCAATGCAAAACTAATCCATATGCACTGTCCATATGCAGCCCTGCAGCACCACCACTCCAGTCCCTCCACACTACAGAATCCTATCTATGACACTTATCTATGACACCTGACCCTCCCTGGCTGGCAGTCCCAACCAGTCCATAGCATCTGACAGTTACTGAATGGCAGCGCAGCAGCTGACTGAAACACGCACTAATTGTGAGATGCGGTAAGCAAAATCAATTAATTCAATTAGTTTTGCATTGGATTTACATATAGAATATTCTGGGATATTATTTAAAACAAAAACGCTGTGCTGCTACTGCCAAATATATATCATATAAAAAAAATGGGTGTAATCAGAGGGTGGCTTTAAAATGGTCTATCTATCTATCTATCTAATATCTATTTATCTATCTATCTATCTATCTATCTCATATTTATCTATCTATCTATCTCATATCTATCTATCTATCTATCTATCTATCTAATATCTATCTATCTATCTATCTATCGATCTACAGTATCTACTCTATCTATCTATCTATCTATCTATCTCATATCTATCTATCTATCTATCTATCTATCTATCTATCTATCTATCTATCTATCTATCTCATATCTATCTATCTATCTCATATCTATCTATCTATCTAATATCTATCTATCTAATATCTATCTGTCTATCTCATAGCTATCTATCTACAGTATCTACTCTATCTATCTATCTCATATTTATCTATCTACAGTATCTATCTATCGAACGATCTATCGATCTCATATTTATCTATCTATCTCATATCTATCTATCTATATCACATCTACATACCTCCCAACTGGATGCGGGACATCCCGTTTTCCTGGGACTGTCCCGCTGTCCCACCCGTGGGCCGCAGTGTCCCGCCGTGGGGGGGGGAGTTGGGGAGAGCACAAACCGCTCTCCCCAAGCACATCCCCCAAAGTGACGAAAACGGGGGAAGTCGCGAGGCTGTTTCCCATTTTCCATAGACACCTAGCTAAGTTAGAATGTTGGGAGGTATGCATCTATCTATCTATGTCACATCTATCGATCGATCTATCTCATATCTGTTTCATCTATTTATCTATGTCTCCGATATCATATTTATCTCTCTATCTATGTCACATCTATCTATCTATCTATCTATCTATCTATCTATCTATCTATCTATCTATATCATATCTATCTCCTATATCATATCTATCTCTCTATCTCATATCTATCTATCTATCGTGGGGTCATGGGCAAGTTATATATGATAATGTGGTTACTTCTGCAACATATGACTTGCAGTAGTGGTGTTGGCATTATGTAGCAATACAGGGGTGACAAAGGCTGATTGTCTCTGTAATATGTATGGGGGTATCTCTGTTCAGTGTATAGCTAATATATATATGGGGGTATCTCTGTTCAATGTATAGCTGTAACACATGTTTTGGCAAATGCAAGGGAGATATGTGTGGGCGAGGGGGGCCCCCAGAGATATCAGTGTACCAGGCCCCAAGATTTCTGTTGGCGGCCCTGCCCATGGCTCAACTGAAGATATACCCTTAGTGACCTTCTGTAGCTTCTTTTCTGCTGTCATGTCCCCTCAATCTGTATATCATCCCCCTCAGCCTGATGGCCTTAGGTTATACTGTAGGTATGTGATTTATCCCTATGTTATTCATCTGCAGTCCTCTTACCTCTGCAGCTGCCTAGCACCACCTAGCCTTAAATTGCCCCACCAGCCATAATGCAATCACTATGTGTCCGGGGAAGGGGGTGATTACTCCTTCTAGATGGAAAATGCAGCATTTCCCTTTTATCATGCATTGTTAGGGGATATCGGGCATAGGGGACTAGATAATGATAACCACACCCAGTGCTGTTACATGGCTATGGAAATAGGATGCTTAATTTAAAGGGGCAGCAGGCATAATTACTATGAGAAAGAGATTGTGCTCTCCTGCATGGGCACCTTACAGCTGACTACAATACGTATACGTTTACTGCTGAAGAGTATGTGGTTTTATCCAGTTATTTACATATGGAGCAGGATTTAGTGCAGTAAATGGTTTGTCACAACTAAACCTCTGATATCTTGAATCACAGTTAACATGACCCATTCCATTAGATACAAAATGCTCTGCTCCTGGGGTCCCACCTAATGTATGATTGCAGTCACCTGTGCTGAACTAGGTAATTGATGAGAAAGGTGTTTCAGCACAGGTGTCTGCAATCATAAATTAAGAGGGAAGTCCAGGAGCAGAGCATTTTATTCCTAATGGAATGGTCACGCTGGAGCATACTTACCGACTTTTCTGCAGGGGGCTTCGGGAGGGGGCTGCCAGGTCCGTCCAGCAGGGAGGGTGGCGGCGGTTCAGGTAGGCGGAGCGGGGGCATGCCGACGCGATCGCATCATAGTGGCCCCACCCCTCACTTTAGAATGCCAATATTACTGCCATTATAAGGCAGGGGGCAGGGCTACGATGACGAGATTCAGCGTCACCGCACCCCTGGACCGCCCACTTTTGCGGGTTTGCGAGGTGCCGGAGGCCATTCCGGGGGACTTGCCTAGCCTTGCGGGGTGCCGGGAGCAGCACCCAATTATCGGGAGAGTCACGGGAGAGTAGACAAGTATGCATTGGAGGACCTGAGATAAGCTGTCAGTAACCCGGGTTATATGAATAAATAGCATAATACATTCTGTTTGCTGCAACAAACTTTGCTGCATCTGTAAAACCACAATCTTTTACCACCTTAAATAAACTGGTTAATTACAAGCATGATAACAGCTGACTGCATGCAGCTGGATAATGATCATGTGTCTGGTTTTAAATGCAGAGTGCAATGCGAGTTGGCCATAATAGCTCCAGCATTGCATATATGGAACTAAGGGCCTGAAACAGCATGGATCGCAATTGCAACTGCATACGCATATCGGTCAATGGTGCATACTGCGCATGCGTATGCACCGCAGTGCGCATGCGAAGGTTAGCATTGCATTTACACACGCAGATAGAAAGCCATCGCAGAGTGAGTGATCGGATGTCAGTGTTTGGGGGTGGTGACGAGGGAGTGGTAGGAGAAACCCAGGCGTGCCTGTCCGTTTGAACGCCATTACATGGATGTGCATACATTAGCTACTGTGACGACATATACAGCCTGAGTACTCACTGCATGCAACGGAACTTGCACTTCCTGAGACAGGAAAGATTCAGTATATAGGAAAGATTCCTGGACTGCACACCCTGAATATATATATATATATATATATATATATATATATATATATATATATGCAGCTGTGGCTGCTCTTAACTATTTCTTTTACACTTCACTTTTCCTATTATGGTGGTGCCCTAGGGTGGCTTAGCTGGGCTAGTTTGGGGGTGTCCTGCGCTCTGGATTTGACCCCTAGTATGTTAGGGACCTACCCTAAAGAGGTTACCTGGATATGGTGGGTAGGCCCATAACCTTGGCCATGATTATGCTAAAAGCTCTATCGATTGCAAAATTTGATTGCAAATGTATTTATATATAATTAGTAATTTGGGGTTGTGCACCTGTGATCTGTTTGTTTCAATTCCTGAGACAGGTCAGACCTGCTGTAATTCTGTGTGAGGGGCCGATGTCACTCATTGTTACCGATTTATACACAGGACTGAGAGGTATTACGGATGTGAGAAAGCGGTAGTGGGCGTCTCTATGCTGGCTGAGTGGTTGCAAACATTAGCATATTTCACAGCAGAACTGCATGCATAATCACAATAGTGATCGCAATAGTGATCTGTAATGAATCAGGCCCTAAATACAGATATCACCCACACGCTGAGTTGTATGCATCCTTGTGACTGGACTGCTACAATCTGTACGCTTGGCTTCATTCATACTGTAGCTGTCATTATTTTCAGTTCTCACTTGTGTCAGCCCTTTCCCTGGTGCAAGAGATCCTCCTGAATATACAGGTGTATTTACACATATGCACAATCCCTGCATAGCCCACAATTATGTGGAGATGCTCCTAATAAGCTATGTCTACTTGTTACTCATAGAGGAAACAATTCCATTGTAAGATGTTTCATTGTAGTTCCAGGGAGTATTTTAAATGTCAATACCCTTTAGCCACAACAAAATGGAGCACAGCATACAATCTGACCTCTACATTAATGAAATACTTGGGGTATAACTGAATACCTTATAGCGTTTTTTATGTATTTAGGTCTGTTTACTGTAATATGCTCCCCCTTAAGTTGCTGCAACTCCACATACTATTGCATGTTACCAGGGCCAGCTCGAGGAGGAGTCACGCCCTGTGTGGAGAGGGAATACGATGCCCCTCACCCTGTGCTCGGTGAAGTCGTGAGCGCCAAAAAAGGAGGCGTGGCCTAATTATCGTAGACCATGCCCCCTAAGTGATGCTAATTGGGGACGTGCCTGTATGGCACGTCTCCCATTTAACGTCAGGCTGGGGGCAAGCCCAGTACTCCTTCAGTAGCTGGGCTGCCCCCAGCCCTCTTCCTACACTGAATTGTCCATTACTTTTCTATGGGGCCGGCACAGATGCGGTGGTGGGAGTGCCCAACCTCCCCACCACCAGCGAGACACTTCGGCCCGCGGGTGGAACAGCAGGGCAGTGCCCAAAAAATGTGACTGTCCCGCTGAAAATCGGGAAGGTTGGCAGGGGTGCGCCTTCAATGGGATGGCCGCCCCTGTTCGTCTGCAATGGTTGAACATGCCTCGTGCTGGCCCTGCATGTTGCTTTAGCCTTGACTTCTCATCTTGTGCTAATCTCTACTAACTACAATAGGTGCAAGGGGTACACCTGCTTTAGGGCCCAGTGCTGAGGGGGGCTGATCTACCTTGTCAAAGTTATATGTGTTATATTTTTTACCATTGGGCAGTCTCGGACTGGAGCATGAAGGACCCACCGGGGGAATGCAGTGATAGGGGCCCATATTTGGGGTTGTGGCCAGCCTCCATAGAGGCTTGGCTAACCATTAAGAGTGCATGGTCTGGGTCCCTTAAAGAATCTATATAGTAAATACTGGCTAATGCATGCAAGATAATGTACAAGATTAGTAACAGAAATGCATTGTAGAAAATACATCATAGTCCTGTGCAGTATAATTTAACATATGTATAATTAATAATTCAAGTGTACAGTCTGGAACCTGAGCACTAGAGAAGAAGGTAGGCCCTTGGGCAGTGGGGCCCACCAGGGGTTTTCCCTGTATCCCTGTGGGCCAGTCCTACACTGCCATTGGGTGCTACATAGGGGTCTTCTCAAACTTTTGCTATGGGGTCTTCAAATACCTAGTTACAACCCAGGCACCACCTACAGTTTATATGGTGAAGGCCCCTGGCAAAATAAGGGACTAGCACTCCCCCCTGACAGTTATAGTACATTATTCCTACACAATATAATATATAAAGTGTAATATAGCCCACAGGGGACAATTGTGCCTTCACATTGCCATTAATAAATAACACATATTCTAGAGACAACCAGGGTTACAGAGAGTTTCAGGCATGCAGTTGTGTGGGGATACGGGAAGTTACATACTGTGCAGCAGCACAGGCGCATTGTCAGGACTTGGGGCAGTCAGCACAGAATACCGGCGGTGCGAGTGATCACGGTATACAGCGCTCACTGCTCAGTCATTTCACATCTCCCATTCTGGGATCAACATAATAAACATGACCACTGTTGATCCCATGTAGCCATCCCCAATAAATAAATATACCTTCCATCCTATAAAGCCCATAATAACATCAATATTTAATAAATATCCCTCATCCCCACCTTAAATGAATAGACATTGCCAAGATGCCACTATTATATTAATATCCCTCATCATTAAATGAACAGTTCCCATCCACTGCTAAATGATTACCCCACCAAACCAATAAATTAATAGCCCAGCCCACATCCCAATTACATTAAATAATATCTCCACACTAATAAATAGCCAAGTCCTCTATCCAATAACATTAAATTACTAACCCACATAATAATAATAAAATTAATAGCTCAGTCCCCTGCTTTAAAATGTCTTCCCGCAGCCTGAGCTCAAGGGGCTCAGGGATGCTGTGTATTCTCATCTCTCCCCATTTACATGCACTGCTCACCTGGCCAGCCCCGCAGGATTGCCAACTCACTGCTGCTGCTGGCTTTTTGCAGGGCTGATAAGTGTAATATTAGGGGTGAGCGGGTTCGGATTTCTGAAATCTGAACCCCCCCGAGCCCCCCCGATCCGAGGCCGATCCGAGTCAGGCTTGACTTTTCCCGCCTGACTCGGATCTGAAATCGAGGCAAAACGTCATCATCCCACCTTCCGGGTCTCGCGGGTTTTGGATCCTATATAAAGGTACCCGCGTCGGCACCATTTTCTCACTTGGCTGTGGACAGTGAAGAGGGAGGGTGGGAGTTAGGGCTGGCTGGGCTGTGTAGTGGAGTGTAGTGTAGTGCAGACTAGTGTTGTGCTGTGCTGCGCTGTGCTGCTGTTGTCCATAGGGGCTGTGTCCACTACTTCAAAGTCCATAGGGGCTGGCTGTGTTGTGCTGTGCTGCTGTTGTCCATAGGGGCTGTGTCCACTACTTCAAAGTCCATAGGGGCTGGCTGGACTGTGTTGTGCAGTCAGTTGTCCATAGGGGCTGTGTCCACTCCAAAGTCCTGTGCAGTGTTCCAGTCCTAAAGGGGTGCTGTAGTGTCGTCCAGGGGGTGCTCTGTCCAACAGGGGTGCTCCCCCCAAGTGCTAAAAAAAAATAATATTTTTTCTGTGTTTGTGAATTGTGTGCGCGGTAGCCGCACGTGCATCAACAAAGTAGTGCCAAGCGTGCGCCTGTGTCAAAAGTAAAGGGCCGGCTGGCTTGACTGTTAAAGGGTGCTGTAACCCCAAAAGTACACTCCAAACCAAATAAAAAAATATTTTCTGTGTTTGTGAAATGTGTGCGCAGTAGCCGCACGTGCATCAACAAAGGAGCAGCGCCAAGCGTGCGCCTGTGTCCCATAAGTAAAGAGCCGGCTGGCTCATTTCTTAAAGGGTGGTGTAACCCACAAAGTGCACTACTCTCCAGCAAAAATAAAAAAATATTTTCTGTATTTGTGTACACCTTAGCCGCACGTATATATAAATATAACATAAATGGAGGACCAAACTTTCTCCGATAAAAATAAAATAGGGAAAGATCAAGAACCACTTCCTCCTAGTGCTGTTGCTGCTGCTGGGAGTTGTTCATCATCCCAGAGAGGAAGTAGGAACACCACTACTTTTACTAAACAATTGACCCTCCAACAGTCCCTAGCAATGAGGATGAAGTACGACAGCAGTCATCCTGAAGCAAAACGTATAACTGAGGCCTTGACTGCTATGTTGGTGTTAGACGTGCGTCCGGTATCCGCCATTAGTGCAGTGGGATTTAGACAATTGATGGAGGTAGTCTGTACCCGGTTCCAAATCCCGTCTAGATTCCACCTGCATCCTCAAAGCAGCAGCGACAAGCGTGCATCTGTCTGTTATAGGGTGGTGTAACCCTCAAAGTGCGCTCCACAAACAATAAAAAAATTCTTCTTTTTTTTTCTCTTTGTGAAATGTGTGGGCTGTAGCCGCACCTGCATCCTTAAAGCAGCAGCGACAAGCGTGCATCTGTCTGTTAAAGGGTGGTATAACCCTCAAAGTGCGCTCCACAAACAATAAAAAAAATCTTTTTTTTCCTCTTTGTGAAATGTGTGGGCTGTAGCCGCACCTGCATCCTTAAAGCAGCAGCGACAAGCGTGCATCTGTCTGTTAAAGGGTGGTGTAACCCTCAAAGTGCTCCAAAAAATAATAAAACTATTTTGTTTATGTGTTTGTGACTTGTGTGCGATGTAGCCGCACGTGCATCAACACAGTAGCAGCGCCAAGCGTGCGCCTGTGTCTTAAATCAAGGGCCGGTTTGGACATCTGGTCCGGACTGAAGGACGTGCCAACAATTTCTGACAAGTCTACTGTCACTGCATATGATACTGTCCTCAAAGCAGCAGCGACAAGCGTGCGTCTGTCTGTTAAAGGGTGGTGTAACCCTCAAAGTGCCCTCCACAAACAATAAAAATATTCTTTTTTTTTCTGTCTTTGTGAAATGTGTCGGCTGTAGCTGCAACTGCATCCTTAAAGCAGCAGCGACAAGCGTGCGTCTGTCTGTTAAAGGGTGGTATAACCCTCAAAGTGCGCTCCACAAACAATAAAAAAAACCTTTTTTTTTCTCTTTGTGAAATGTGTGGGCTGTAGCCGCACCTGCATCCTTAAAGCAGCAGCGACAAGCGTGCGTCTGTCTGTTAAAGGGAGGTGTAACCCTCAAAGTGCTCCAAAAAATAAAAAACTATTTTTTTTATGTGTTTGTGACTTGTGTGCGATGTAGCCGCACGTGCATCAACACAGTAGCAGCGCCAAGCGTGCGCCTGTGTCTTAAATCAAGGGCCGGTTTGGACATCTGGTCCGGACTGAAGGACGTGCCAACAATTTCTGACAAGTCTACTGTCACTGCATATGATACTGTCCTCAAAGCAGCAGCGACAAGCGTGCGTCTGTCTGTTAAAGGGTGGTGTAACCCTCAAAGTGCGCTCCACAAACAATAAAAATATTCTTCTTTTTTTTTCTGTCTTTGTGAAATGTGTGGGCTGTAGCCGCACCTGCATCCTTAAAGCAGCAGCGACAAGCGTGCGTCTGTCTGTTAAAGGGTGGTGTAACCCTCAAAGTGCGCTCCACAAACAATAAAAAAATTTGTCTTTTTTTTTCTGTCTTTGTGAATTGTGTGGGCTGTAGCCGCACTTGCATCCTCAAAGCAGCAGCGACAAGCGTGCGTCTGTCTTTTAAATGGTGGTGTAACCCTCGAAGTGCTCAAAAAAATAAAAAACAATTTTTTTTATGTGTTTGTGACTTGTGTGCGATGTAGCCGCACGTGCATCAACACAGTAGCAGCGCCAAGCGTGCGCCTGTGTCATAAGTCAAGGGCCGGTTTGGACATCTGGTCCGGACTGAAGGACGTGCCAACAATTTCTGACAAGTCTACTGTCACTGCATATGATACTGTCCTCAAAGCAGCAGCGACAGGCGTGCGTCTGTCTGTTAAAGGGTGGTGTAACCCTCAAAGTGCGCTCCACAAACAATAAAAGTATTCTTCTTTTTTTTCTGTCTTTGTGAAATGTGTGGGCTGTAGCCGCACCTGCATCCTTAAAGCAGCAGCGACAAGCGTGCGTCTGTCTGTTAAAGGGTGGTGTAACCCTCAAAGTGCTCCAAAAAATAAAAAACTATTTTTTTAATGTGTTTGTGACTTGTGTGCGATGTAGCCGCACGTGCATCAACACAGTAGCAGCGCCAAGCGTATGCCTGTGTCTTAAATCAAGGGCCGGTTTGGACATCTGGTCCGGACTGAAGGACGTGCCAACAATTTCTGACAAGTCTACTGTCACTGCATATGATACTGTCCTCAAAGCAGCAGCGACAAGCGTGTGTCTGTCTGTTAAAGGGTGGTGTAACCCTCAAAGTGCGCTCCACAAACAATAAAAATATTCTTCTTTTTTTTTTTGTCTTTGTGAAATGTGTGGGCTGTAGCCGCACCTGCATCCTTAAAGCAGCAGCGACAAGCGTGCGTCTGTCTGTTAAAGGGTGGTGACACCCTCAAAGTGTGCTTCACAAACAATAAAAATATTCTTTTTTTTCCTGTCTTTGTGAAATGTGTGGGCTGTAGCCGCACCTGCATCCTTAAAGCAGCAGCGACAAGCGTGCGTCTGTCTGTTAAAGGGTGGTGTAACCCTCAAAGTGCGCTCCACAAACAATAAAAAAATTCTTCTTTTTTTTTCTTTGTGAATTGTGTGGGCTGTAGCCGCACTTGTATCCTCAAAGCAGCAGCGACAAGCGTGCGTCTGTCTTTTAAAGGGTGGTGTAACCCTCGAAGTGCTCAAAAAAATAAAAAACAATTTTTTCTATGTGTTTGTGACTTGTGTGCGATGTAGCCACATGTGCATCAACACAGTAGCAGCGCCAAGCGTGCACCTGTGTCATAAGTCAAGGGCCGCTTTGGACATCTGGTCCGGACTGAAGGACGTGCCATCAATTTCTGACAAGTCTACTGTCACTGCATATGATACTGTCCTCAAAGCAGCAGCGACAGGCGTGCGTCTGTCTGTTAAAGGGTGGTGTAACCCTCAAAGTGCGCTCCACAAACAATAAAAATATTCTTCTTTTTTTTTCTGTCTTTGTGAAATGTGTGGGCTGTAGCCACACCTGCATCCTTAGAGCAGCAGCGACAAGCGTGCGTCTGTCTGTTAAAGGGTGGTGACACCCTCAAAGTGTGCTCCACAAACAATAAAAATATTCTTCTTTTTTTTCTATCTTTGTGAAATGTGTGGGCTGTAGCCGCACCTGCATCCTTAAAGCAGCAGCAACAAGCGTGCGTCTGTCTGTTAAAGGGTGATGTAACCCTCAAAGTGCTCTCCACAAACAATAAAAAAAATATTTTTTTTTCTGTCTTTGTGAATTGTGTGGGCTGTAGCCGCACTTGCATCCTCAAAGCAGCAGCGACAAGCGTGCGTCTGTCTGTTAAAGGGTGGTGTAACCCTCAAAGTGCGCTCCACAAACAATAAAAAAATTCTTTTTTTTTCTGTCTTTGTGAAATGTGTGGGCTGTAGCCGCACCTGCATCCTTAAAGCAGCAGCGACAAGCGTGCATCTGTCTGTTAAAGGGTGGTGTAACCCTCAAAGTGCTCCAAAAAATAAAAAACTATTTTTTTAATGTGTTTGTGACTTGTGTGCGATGTAGCCGCACGTGCATCAACACAGTAGCAGCGCCAAGCGTATGCCTGTGTCTTAAATCAAGGGCCGGTTTGGACATCTGGTCCGGACTGAAGGACGTGCCAACAATTTCTGACAAGTCTACTGTCACTGCATATGATACTGTCCTCAAAGCAGCAGCGACAAGCGTGTGTCTGTCTGTTAAAGGGTGGTGTAACCCTCAAAGTGCGCTCCACAAACAATAAAAATATTCTTCTTTTTTTTTTTGTCTTTGTGAAATGTGTGGGCTGTAGCCGCACCTGCATCCTTAAAGCAGCAGCGACAAGCGTGCGTCTGTCTGTTAAAGGGTGGTGACACCCTCAAAGTGTGCTTCACAAACAATAAAAATATTCTTTTTTTTCCTGTCTTTGTGAAATGTGTGGGCTGTAGCCGCACCTGCATCCTTAAAGCAGCAGCGACAAGCGTGCGTCTGTCTGTTAAAGGGTGGTGTAACCCTCAAAGTGCGCTCCACAAACAATAAAAAAATTCTTCTTTTTTTTTCTTTGTGAATTGTGTGGGCTGTAGCCGCACTTGTATCCTCAAAGCAGCAGCGACAAGCGTGCGTCTGTCTTTTAAAGGGTGGTGTAACCCTCGAAGTGCTCAAAAAAATAAAAAACAATTTTTTCTATGTGTTTGTGACTTGTGTGCGATGTAGCCACATGTGCATCAACACAGTAGCAGCGCCAAGCGTGCGCCTGTGTCATAAGTCAAGGGCCGCTTTGGACATCTGGTCCGGACTGAAGGACGTGCCATCAATTTCTGACAAGTCTACTGTCACTGCATATGATACTGTCCTCAAAGCAGCAGCGACAGGCGTGCGTCTGTCTGTTAAAGGGTGGTGTAACCCTCAAAGTGCGCTCCACAAACAATAAAAATATTCTTCTTTTTTTTTCTGTCTTTGTGAAATGTGTGGGCTGTAGCCACACCTGCATCCTTAGAGCAGCAGCGACAAGCGTGCGTCTGTCTGTTAAAGGGTGGTGACACCCTCAAAGTGTGCTCCACAAACAATAAAAATATTCTTCTTTTTTTTCTGTCTTTGTGAAATGTGTGGGCTGTAGCCGCACCTGCATCCTTAAAGCAGCAGCAACAAGTGTGCGTCTGTCTGTTAAAGGGTGATGTAACCCTCAAAGTGCTCTCCACAAACAATAAAAAAAATATTTTTTTTTCTGTCTTTGTGAATTGTGTGGGCTGTAGCCGCACTTGCATCCTCAAAGCAGCAGCGACAAGCGTGCGTCTGTCTGTTAAAGGGTGGTGTAACCCTCAAAGTGCGCTCCACAAACAATAAAAAAATTCTTTTTTTTTCTGTCTTTGTGAAATGTGTGGGCTGTAGCCGCACCTGCATCCTTAAAGCAGCAGCGACAAGCGTGCGTCTGTCTGTTAAAGGATTACATCGGTGACAGCATCCAAGTAGGCATGTCAGACAGTCCGTACCTGTACTGGCAGGAAAAAGAGGCAATTTGGAGGCCCCTGTACAAACTGGCTCTATTTTACCTGAGTTGCCCCCCCTCCAGTGTGTATTCCGAAAGAGTGTTTAGTGCAGCCAGGAACCTTGTCAGCGAAAGGCGTAGGAGGTTGCTTCCACAAAATGTGGAGAAGATGATGTTCATAAAATGAATTATCAACTCTTCCAGGGAGACCAGCCTCCAGAACGTACAGAAGGACCTGTGGTGGTGGATTCCAGCGGGGACGAATTAATACTCTGTGAGGATGAGGATGTACACAACACTGAAGAGGGTGAGGAATCGGTGGATGAGGAGGATGAGGATGACATCTTGCCTCTGTAGAGCCAGTTTGAGCAGGGACAGATTAATTGCCAGCTTGTTTTGTGGGGGTCCAAACGAACCAATCATTTCAGCCACAGTCGTGTGGCAGACCCTGGCGCTGAAATGTTTGGTTTGTTAAAGTGTGCATGTCTTGTTTATACAACATAAGGGTGGGTGGGAGGGCCCAAGGACAATTCCATCTTGCACCTCTTTTTTTTCTTTGAATTATGTACTGTTTGGGGCCTAGTTTTTCAAACTGCCATCCTGTCTGCCACTGCAGTGTCACTCCTAGATGGACCACGTGTTTGTGCCGCCCACTCGTATCTCTTAGCATAGTCATCAAGCTACCTCGGTGCAACCTTTTGGATATAAAAACACTATTGTGAAGTGTGAGGTGTTCAGAATAGACTGGAAATGAGTGGAAATTAAGGTTATTGAGGTTAATAATAGCACAGGAGCAGAAAAACCCACACATTCTGTGATTTTAGCTGTTTTTATGCTTTTTTTAAAAAAAAATACAGATCCAAAACACAAATCCCAGAACCCAAAACACGGAAGGGTGGTTTTGGCAAAACCAATCCAGATCCAAAACACGAAGAAAGATCCAGATACACAACCAAAACACAAAACACGAAAAGTGGCCGGTGCACACCCCTAATATATATATATATATATATATATATATATATATATATATATATACACACTATATATCACTATAAAGTTTTTTTTACCTGTATAAAACTCTTCTTTTAAATTGTTCCAAAAATTATTGATTTATTAAATAATCAAATTATGTAAATAAGAACTATTACCCTTATTCAATTTAATGTCATTGATAATCTACATGTTTATTAATTCCGTTTTACCAAATCAGGTGTAAATAGTTATTTACATAATTTGATCATTTAAAAAAATCAACAAGTTTGGGGTCATTTTTGGAAAATATTAGCCAATTCAATGGTTAAGCAATGGGGCCCACTGAGGATATCCCAGATACACTGATGGTCAGCCCATCCAGCTATTATACAAATAATATTAAGCAACTGACCGGCACAAGGTGATGCAATATGACACCAGCCTGAGGTGCAAATACCCCTCTACAGCCCATCCCTGACCATTTTTCCAACAGTAGCAATTGATGACCCACTTTCCTCTGTATGGCTGAGTTTATGTGCTCTCTCTGGGCCTGATTCAGAGCCGGACGCTATTAGCCCTTGCTCGTTCAGAAAAAAGGGGAGGCTATTCAATGAACCGTTCGCTCTTTGCGGTCTGTTCACGCCTCTAGGACTGAACGAGCGAACAAAACTTGCGGTCGTTTTTTGGAAAACTACGCCCCCTGGCCGCTCGCATCCTACGTCATGTCCGCTATTTATTAGATTAATCGAGTACATCGACCAGGGTATGAACTGCTTGCTATTCTTGTGGTTGGTTTTTCCTACCGCAATCATGCGAGCAGTTCTGAATATAAAATAACCCAGTGACATGGTCAATGACGCTGCTGTTTTAATTATGCACACCCATAAAACGCCCATTTTGACCTTTAAGCACGCCTGCGTTCTTATCTCCACTCCCCGTTTTCAAGCACCTTCCCCTGTTTACCACCCACATACGCCTCCTCCTGTCACTAAAAATAGCAGGCATTCGCTATTTAGCGAACAAACGATTTTCGGCCGCACTGACTGGTTCGCGCATGGATCCGTACGCATGCACAGTTGTGCAAACATCGCTCGGAACAAACGAGCGGCCGCTTACGAGCGGCTCTGAATCAGGCCCTCTGTACACAACAGTATTCTGACTGCATTACAGTTACATAATGGTGTAATACAATACAATAATGTACATGCATTTTACATGTGCCTCTAAGAGCTCTAAATACTACAATCCGCATTGTGAATGCAGATTGTAGTGCGATATTACTCCGGTCAGCTGACATCCCATACTGCACTGGGACCCGGTCACCTGATGACCGGGCCGCAGTGCAGTAAGGGAGACCAGCTGACCAGAGGGAGGACATCACCGGAGCCCCGAACTCCGTTCCCTGGACTTTTTTTTTTTACTTTTTTTTTTTGCAGTGTATCAGCGGGTGTTCTGTTTAGACCACACAGCTGATCACTGGGGCCGACTCCGGGCTCTGCTCTGCATGTTAGAGCAGAGCAGGAGTAGGGTAACCAGGGGAAACCCTGGATAACGCCACCTCCAGGTGGCGTTATTATCACAGGGCCTCCCCAGGTATATTTTTCACAATTTATTTTTAGTAACTTGCACACAGATCGCATTTCCCATTACAATTATGGGAAATGCGATCTGATTACTAAAAATAAGTGATACGTAGGGGTTGGAGTAGAATTTTACGAATTCTACTCCAATTGCCCTGTAGTAACTTTAGGTGAAACTGAAATAATGTGAAATGGGTGTGAAAACACCCTTTTTCACTTAATTTTAGTAAAACTAATGATAATAAATAGAGCCCTAACTCTGAATAGTAAATGTTACATTGTTCACTTTTTTATCCCTATAAGGAGGAAGTGTTGTTCAGGAAGCTGCTCCTGGAGAAACAGTCTCTACATACATCAAGAGGCTGTCCTTCTGCCATCTACTTGGCCAGGGCAGCTTTGGGAAGGTAAGTCATGTGACTGTGGTTACATAACTCAGGTAACAACTGTGTGACTCAGACATTGTAGTAAAGGAGGCATCATGAATATATTATCATTGTCACTCCATGTACGTCATTAAGCATCACTATAAAGCAGTGGGGCAGGGCCAGATTAAGGCTTGTGGGGGCCTCATAAATTGCGGGGGCCCTTTCAAGCCACACGGAGCTTCCCCCCTTCCCCCTAAGCCTTCTGCCCTCCCACCCCCAAAGACTCTGCCGCTGACTTACTGAGTGACGGCGTGTGGGCGTGACCTCCTCCCGGCAGAGCTACTGCCTGGTTCTCCAATCGGCGTCACGGACATAATGTGTCACGTGGCGCTGGTGAGAAGAAGACTCGGGAGCCGCTCTGAGCTGTTTGCAGCGGCACTGTCACTGGACACCTGTTCTCAGCAGGGTCACACTGATCCTGTATGGGGGCCCCTCCATGTGTGGGGCCCAGGGACGACTGTCCCTGTCGCCCGCCCCTTAATTCGGCCCTGCAGTGGGGGCAGGACTTAATGGCACTATTCCCCTCAGTCACATCATTAATCTGGGAATATTCTGGAGTCTCATTCCAGGAAAGTAGCCGGGTAGGCCTTACTCCTGTGCTGGCTGACTGCATATTACTATTGTCATTTACAGAAACGTCAACCACAGTCTACTCTGTTATAGAATCAAATAATATCTAAAAATATTTTTTTTTTTTAACTTTAATGACACTGGAAATACAATATACCGCTAACCTCTAAAGATATGGAGCTACCTGGATGCATGTGGAGGTAATAAAATGTAAGTAGAATTATGATTGTGTGTGTATGCCTCTATCACCTGTAGGTCCTGCTGGCTGAGGACTCTCTGACTGGTCAGCGACTGGCAGTGAAGGTCATCAAGAAGAGAAAGCTGCTATTGAAGGACCCGAAGCTGGTGTTTGTGGAGCGCAGGGTGCTAGAGGTTGCGTCTGGTAGTGCCTTCCTCATCCATGGTCACCTTGCCTTCCAGACCATGGTACAGTGTATTTCTTATTAGACAAGGATCATGAGTTAGGATTCTTTATTTATATTTACACATCTAACATATACAGGTTTCATCTCTTCTTGAGTAATAATGTTACTATGAGCCAGTACGCTCACTTGGAGTTGTTGCCATGTTCTCCTAATAAAATGTATTATATGACTATTGTGTGTGTCCAATCAAATAGAACCATCTATTTCTGGGTCTGGAATACGCGAGTGGCGGGGACTTATACCAGTTCCTGCAGAGGAAAGGCTGCTTGGACATCACCAGCGCAACGTAAGCACCTCAAATACAACAGACATGTACTGAAATGAACTGTAACAGGATGTGCAGAGATAGGGACAGTATAAGGGTTGTACACCTTTTGTAAATTCCCCTTAATATTTCCTACCCCTACACCTTTACCCAAAGCTGGGATGCTAGATGGCCCAGCAGCTAACATTACTGGGGTACTTTGTCCTTAAACACCCCCCTTTGCAGGTGCACATAGTATTTTCCACTAATTTTTTGCAGGGGGATTTGACCAAACCCCGTATATATCACCTGGTCCCACCATTGTCTTGATAGCCCTGCTAACATATGGTCTATTAGATCATGGAATGTCTTGCATATATGTCAATGTGCTGATCATGTGGGGGCATAGTTGTGAGAATGTGTCAGTGATAACAGGGTGTCATGTGACAGGGGCAGTGTTATGACATAAGGGGGTAAGTGGGGATATCAGATTTTCTACCTTTTTCTAATGTCAACAAGTTACAATCATTTCCTCTCTTTAAGGTTCTACGCAGCTGAGATCACATGTGGTGTACAACACCTGCACTCTAAGGGTGTCATCCATCGGTAATTATACTAATAATTCCAATTTCATACATAATCAGGTCACAGTGATGTGCACTTTCTTATTACGCTTAAAGTAAGAACTGAAATCACTGTAATCACTAGGTGGCGCTGTCTGCAAAATGTGACTCCTGTAATACTACTGGTAATTCATGTACAGTATATATTTCTCACTAGACAAAACAGTTCTCATTTATCATAAATCTTTCTTTATAGAGACCTAAAGCCAGATAACATCCTGATGGCAGAGTCTGGTCATCTGAAAATTGCTGATTTCGGCCTGGCAATCGATAACATCTTTGGTGACCAGACAGCCACAGCCTACGCTGGAACCCCTGGATATATGGCACCAGAGGTGAGGGGTATAATATATATTATTACTATCAGCAGCATATGCTCCGGCTTATGCCTGGCAGATGTCACATACACTTATTACATTATTAATCAATGTTTTTTGCCCTTTGTTTTGACTGCAAAATACAGTGTATACATCACTTTTAGGCATAAAATGTAAAAATCTTTTCAAAAACATAGAAAAAACTCTCCATATGGAGAAAAAAATGGTTACACCACACACAAATAAAACATTATGGGCCTAAGTCAGAGGTGGGAGCAGACGTGTCTGTGTCTTTGGTGATCGCCCGTATGTGATACTATGTAATGCCACTACACAGCCCTTTCCTGGTGTACATCTGTGTGTGCAGGGACTGAGACGTCACTATGGGCATATGTAGATACTGTAATACTGCCTGGTGCATCTGTAGTCACCACCATCGGTCACACCATAGAAACTTATACCAGCCCTATGGCAGGTGCAGATTATACAAGTATGGCCTCACTGTGAGTGATTGAGCATCCATGTACACAAACACGTTACTGACATGCCCATAAGATAGCCCATCTCTGTGCATCTGTTTAGCCACCTCCCAGTCACCACCCAGGAATGCCAAGCACTTCTCCTAGACATGTCTGATGGTGTCTTTGTGCGCACACACTGTGTAACACATGCACCGTAGGAGTTTTAGGGATTTTCGGGTAAGAGCAGTAGCAAAACATTACCCAACTCTGTGACCATCGGCATTGCGTCCAATTCAGAATCAGGCCCTATATGTCCTTCCAGCATAAGTGGTGCATTTGCCATCATTCATTGACAAGTGGGTCGCTAGTGCTGGTGATCATCATCATCAGTGAATGTGCACACGTCCCTGACCTACCCCAAATAATAATTCTGGCCTCCATCTATTCATAGCTGTGTCATCACACCTTTATTGTACTCTTAATAAGAGCATCACTGACCTGCCTACCCAGGAGCAAGCATGTGTGACAGTAGTGCTGGGGAAGTACTCTGTGGCACCCTGTGCTAGCCCCGCCCCTGAATATGTGACTTCATGGTGTTACGACACTCCAGGCAGCTCTACAGGCTGCAGGGTGTGTGTTTGTAGTGACCAGGCACCCTGCAAGCCAAATACAGGAGCCCGGGACAGAGACAGTGCCATGCCAAGGGCCCTGCACAATGACACTGCTCACACTTCCCTAATGACATCACTGAGTGGCAGATTCACTGTGAGTTCTGTCTGTGGAAGTCACGGCTAAGGATGGTCATCGACCATAGATATTTAACAATGGTTTACTACCGATGGGCGACAGTTTTGCTATCAATTGCAGAGAGTCAATGGAGCTCAATGTCTTTTTCTTCTACAGAGAGACAAGGAGCTTAGCTGTGCCCCCTGGTAGCCTGCTAAGTCCCACCCAACATTTTATATTGGCCCGTGACCCACTATTTACTAGGCAGCAGTGGCCATTAAGTAGTGCAAACCATTAATGGTTTTCCATAGATGTTTTGTTTTGCACCATCGATGGTTATCATCGATGGCACCATGGAAGGTGACCATCAATAGAAAGCCCTATATGACCATTCCTAGTCACGGTTGTGACGTTTTTAGCCGCTTCAAGCAATTTGCAGCAAAGACTCAACTAATAGAATGCTGCCCAAAGTGTTACCTACTGAAAGAGGTGGGATGATAATAGCAAAGAACTAGTGCCAATGAGACACAGACACATGGCATATAGTAGATAATGATAGAGTAACAATGTGCTATAATATCTCTCTCTTATGGTAGATGCTGGCAGGAGAGGAGTACAACGCTGGAGTGGATTGGTATTCATTTGGTGTCATCATTAATGAAATGATTACCGGAACCCGTCGCTTCCATCCCAGATGGTTCCACAAGGCAGGAGCTGTGGCTAAAGACATCGTTAAGCAGCTCCTGTGTAAAAATCCATCCAGGCGTTTGGGAGTCAACGGAAACATCCGCCAGCATCCTTTGTTCCAGCGTATGGATTGGGTCTTGCTGGAAGCCCTTAGACTCCCACCACCACATGTCCCTGACCTAGTAAGTAAAGGAAAAAATGCAGTTTTGCACAATTAATGCATTTAAAGATAATAAGGGTCATGTACAAATATAATAAAAAGATGAAGGTCAACGATCATTTTATGATGAGAGGACATCGCTCAGCCTATCCACATGGTGATCACTGTGGCATTACTTGCTTTATTTAGCTAGTGAAATAACTGCAATCACACTGCACCCATATGTAGTACGTGATTTCATGTACATTATTATATTGAGTCCAGCCACTGCCAACATGAACCTCCGGAGAACTAGGTATTGAACAAGGGTGCAGGGTGTATGGTCAGGGCAGCTACTAGGGGGGCACGTGCCCTTGATGCTGGTCTTGGGGGCACTGAGAACAGGCTGCTGAGCGGGGGCCTAGGTACCTGGCTGTTTGTTTGGAGCTGCACGCCGGGACTGGCAGGCAGCCGCCCGCTGCCCTGCACAGACACAGAGCTGCAATCATTCTCCAGCCCGGTGTCACATTAGAATGATGATGGCGTTTGTCTCTCAAGGGCTGCGGATGGTTGCCTGCCAATGTAAGCGTGTGGCCCCACATGATTAGTTGGAAAGCAAGCTTGCCAATGCGGCGTGCAGCTCGAAATTTTAGGGTGAGGGGCTT
This sequence comes from Taudactylus pleione, assembly GCA_031769625.1. NCBI lineage: Eukaryota > Metazoa > Chordata > Amphibia > Anura > Myobatrachidae > Taudactylus > Taudactylus pleione. The sequence continues at coordinate 64,217,283 of JAUIMM010000200.1, read as the reverse complement.
CAAATCCTGGGAACAAGGTGAGAGACTTCGGGGAAGGAAGGAGGACATAAATGTGTAAGGTGCATTATGGTGGGTTAATGTGTAAATGGTATTACTGTGGCATAATGTGTAAGAGAGCATTATTATGGCATAATGTTTAAGGGGCATTACTGTGGCATAATGTGTAAGGGGTATTAAGGTGGCTTAATGTTTAAGGGGCATTACTGTGGCATAATGTGTAAGGGACATTACTGTGGTATAATGTGTTGTGGGCATTACTGAGTTGCGTAATGTAATACATGAAACCACACACCCTTTTCAGGAGTGCACATGCATTGGACGTAAAAAAATGTCTTTGTTGTTTTTTTGGAGGGGAGGGGCCAAATTACTGCCTTCCCGCCGGTGAGAAAAATCCTAGTTTTGGCCCTGGTATGGTTTGGGCCCCAGTAGACTTTACAGCCTACAATATATACACCGCACACCCCGCACCCTTTATAGAGAGGCCACTGAGCAGAACCACACTACACTAGTCTGTGCTATCAGCGGATCCATAGATACATGTCACATCTTACTTTTTTCTAACACTTTTAGCTTTTATGAATTTGAAATCAGATTTTAGTACATGGGTGTTTATTTGTCTCTTCTTCCTGTAGCCCACCATTGAACACAGCTCCCAAGGATGTAACATCAAGGAGATGGAAGCAGCAGAGGCTCAGATAACACCACTGAGCTCAATGGACCAGGAGCTGTTCAGAGGGTTCTCATATGTGGGCTCCAACTGGAGGACCTTCCCCAGAACACCAGCCTTGCAACTGCATGGAGCAAGATGGCCTAACACCTGGAAGATGGTTATGGAACGAAGAGATGGTTTAAAGCTGATGTTTTTCATATTCATGTTTATATTTTATGTGTATATTCTCTATATAAGTTAAGAGTATAATTTTAACACATTTTCTTTTCTATTCTTCTGAGGTCACCTCTGAGGATGTGCTCTACAGATTATGTCACCACCTCCCAGCAGGAATAGTTTAGACTTCTCGCTGGATGAAGAAGGTAAATTCTAAGAGGGTGACTTATACATCTAAGGGCTCATGTCTGTCACTCAGCAAATCAGTTGATTAATGCTGATGATAATATTGAACCTTGAGTTTTTATAGTCAGCTCCTCTATGAAAGTGTCTTAATTATTAGATTCATACACAGCCATGCTTGTTCATGAGATCTCTGTTGACATTTTAGTATAGAGTAGGGGTGTGCACCGGCCACTTTTCGTGTTTTGTGTTTTGGTTTTGGATCTGGATCTTTCTTCGTGTTTTGGATCTGGATTGGTTTTGCCAAAACCACCCTTCCGTGTTTTGGGTTCTGGGTTTTGTGTTTTGGATCTGTATTTTTTTTTTAAAAAGCATAAAAACAGCTAAAATCACAGAATTTGTTGGTTTCTCTGCTCCTATGCTATTATTAACCTCAATAACCTTAATTTCCACTCATTTCCAGTCTATTCTGAACACCTCACACCTCACAATAGTGTTTTCATGTCCAAAAGGTTGCACCGAGGTAGCTGGATGACTATGCTAAGCGACACGAGTGGGCGGCACAAACACGTGACCCATCTAGGAGTGACACTGCAGTGGCAGACAGGATGGCAGTTAGAAAAACTAGGCCCCAAACTGTACATAATGCAAAGAAAAAAAAGAAGTGCAAGATGGAATTGTCCTTGGGCCCTCCCACCCACCCTTATGTTGTATAAACAGGACATGCACACTTTAACAAATCAATCATTTCAGCGCCAGGGTCTGCCACACAACTGTGGCTGAAATGATTGGTTCGTTTGGGCCCCCACAAAACAAGCTGGCAATTAATGTGTCCCTGCACAAACTGGCTCTACGGAGGCAAGATGTCATCCTCATCCTCCTCATCCACCGATTCCTCACCCTCTTCAGTGTGTACATCCTCATCCTCACAAAGTATTAACTCGTCCCCACTTGAATCCACCACCACAGGTCCCTCTGTACCTTCTGGAGGCTGGTCTCCCTGGAAGAGCTGATAATTCATTTTGATGAACATCATCTTCTCCACATTCTGTGGAAGCAACCTCCTACGCCTTTCGCTGACAAGGTTCCCGGCTGCACTAAACACTCTTTCGGAGTACACACTGGAGGGGGGGCAACTCAGGTAAAATAGAGCCAGCTTGTACAGGGGCCTCCAAATTGCCTCTTTTTCCTGCCAGTACAGGTATGGACTGTCTGACATGCCTACTTGGATGCTGTCACCGATGTAATCCTCCACCATTCTGTCAATGGTTACAGTATCATATGCAGTGACAGTAGACATGTCAGAAATTGTTGCCAGGTCCTTCAGTCCGGACCAGATGTCCAAACTTGGTCCTGCCTGCCCTGCATCACCGCCAGCGGGTTGCTTAGGATACCTAAGTTTTTTCCTGGCAGCCCCAGTTGCGGGAGAAAATGAAGAAGGAGCCGTTGACGTGTCACGTTCCGCTTCAGCTGACAGTGTGTTCACCAGCAGGTCTTTGCACCTCTGCAGGCTTGTGTCGGCCGGAAAGAGAGACACCACATAGGCTTTAAACCTAGGATCAAGCACGGTGGCCAAAATGTAGTGGTCTGATTTCAACAGATTGACCACCCTGGAATCCTGGCAAAGCTAATGAAGGGCTTCATCCACAAGTCCCACATGCCGAGCGGAATCGCTCCGTCTTAGCTCCTCCTTCACTTTCTCCAGCTGCTTCTGCAAAAGCCTGATGAGGGGAATGACCTGACTCAAGCTGGCTGTGTCTGAACTGACTTCACGTGTGGCAAGTTCGAAGGGCTGGAGAACCTTGCACAACACGGAAATCATTCTCCACTGCGCTTGAGTCAGGTGCATACCCCCTCCTTTGCCTATGTCATAGGTGGATGTATAGGCTTGTATGGCCTTTTGCTGCTCCTCCATCCTCTGAAGCATATAGAGGGTTGAGTTCCACCGCGTCACAACCTCTTGCTTCAGGTGATGGCGGGGCAGGTTCAAGAGTGTTTGCTGGCGCTCCAGTCTTCGGCACGCAGTCGCTGAATGGCGAAAGTGGCCAGAAATTTTTCGGGCCACCCAAAGCGTCTCCTGCACGCCCCTGTCGCTTTTCAGAAAATTCTGCACCACCAAGTTTATTGTGTGAGCAAAACATGGGACGTGCTGGAATTTGCCCAGATGTAATGCCCGCACAATATTGGTGGCGTTGTCAGATATCACAAATCCCCAGGAGAGTCTAAGTGGGGTAAGCCACTGGGCGATGATTTCCCTCAGTTTCTCTAAGAGGTTGTCGGCGGTGTGCCTCTTACTGAAACCGGTGATACACAGCGTAGCCTGCCTTGTAACGAGCTGGCGTTTCTGAGATGCTGCTACTGGTGACGCTGCTGCTGTTGCTGCGTAAGGTGATACATCTACCCAGTGGGCTGTCACAGTCATATAGTCCTTAGTCTGCCCTGTTCCACTTGTCCACATGTCCGTGGTTAAGTGGACATTGTGTACAACGGCATTTTTCAGGACACTGAGGACACTTTTTCTGACGTTTCTGTACAGTCTCGGTATCGCCTGCCTAGTGAAGTGGAATCTAGACGGGATTTGGAACCGGGGACACACTACCTCCATCAATTGTCTAAATCCCACTGCACTAATGGCGGATACCGGACGCACGTCTAACACCAACATAGCAGTCAAGGCCTCAGTTATACGTTTTGCTTCAGGATGACTGCTGTCGTACTTCATCCTCCTCGCTAAGGACTGTTGAAGGGTCAATTGTTTAGTAAAAGTAGTGGTGTTCCTACTTCCTCTCTGGGATGATGAACGACTCCCAGCAGCAGCAACAGCAGCAGCGGCAGCAGTAGGCGTAGCAATGCAGGATCCTCCAGAGGAATCCCGGATAGGAGAGTCAGTCATGCCAGTGACATGGCCTGCAGGACTACTTCCGATCCTGACTAAGGAGGAAATTGACGAGGAGGGAGTTGACGGTGTGGTTTGCAGGCGCTTGGATACAACAGGACAACGGGATTTAGGTGTCCCTGGACTGCTTACGGTCTTAGCCAAAGTTTCTGAACTTGACAGTAACTTTTTATGAACGCGCTGCAGGTGCCGTATAAGGGAGGATGTTCCTAGGTGGTTGACGTCCCTACCCCTACTTATTTCACCTTTACATATGGTACATATGGCAAGACAGTTGTTGTCCGGATTTGGATAGAAATATTGCCAGACCAAAGAGGTGGAATGTTTGGTCTTCTGCCCAGGCATGACCGTGATGGGCTTTTTCATCCCACGGACAACAACTGTCTCCCCCGGAGCCTGATTTAAACAAACCACATCACCATCAGAATCCTCCTCGCCAACTTCCTCCTCAGCGCCAGCTACACCAGTATCCTCATCCTGTTGTACTTCAACAGTGACATCTTCAATTTGCATATCAGCAAGTGGACTGTGGGTGCTCCTTTCAGCACTTGCAGGGGGCGTGCAAATGGTGGAAAGAGCCACCTCTTCCCGTCCAGTGCTGGGAAGGTCAGGCATCGCAACCACCACCACACTTGGACTCTCCTTGGGGATTTGTGATATCTTCTTAGAAAGCACAGTTCTTCGCTGTGCTTTTGCCAGCTTAACTCTTTTGATTTTTTTAGTGGGAGGAGGGCTTCCATCGTCATGTGAAGCTGAACCACTAGTCATGAACATACTAGGGATCGACCTTAGCCGTTCCTTGCCACTCCGTGTCGTAAATGGCATATTGGCAAGTTTACGTTTCTCTTCAGCTGATTTAAATGTCTTTTTCAAGGTCATTTTCCTGAACTTTGCCATTTGGGATTGTATGTGCCCTCTACTATGACATTGGGCATCGGCCTTGGCAGACGACGTTGATGGCATGTTATCGTCTATGTCATGACTAGTGGCAGCAGCTTCAGCACTAGGAGGAAGTGGTTCTTGATCTTTCTCTATTTTATTTTTATCGGAGAAAGTTTGGTCCTCCATTTATGTTATATCGATTTGATATATACGTGCGGCTAAACACAGAAAATAATTTTTTTTTTGGTTTGGACTGGAGTGTACTTTGTGGGTTACAGCACCCTTTAACGGTCAAGCCAGCCGGCCCTTTACTTATGACACAGGCGCACGCTTGGCACTACTTTGTTGATGCACGTGCGGCTACTGCGCACACAATTCACAAACACAGAAAATAATTTTTTTTTGGTTTGGACTGGAGTGTACTTTCGGGGGTTACAGCACCCTTTAACGGTAAAGCCAGCCGGCCCTTTACTTATGACACAGGCGCACTCTTGGCACTACTTTGTTGATGCACGTGCGGCTACTGCGCACACAATTCACAAACACAGAAAATAATTTTTTTTTGGTTTGGACTGGAGTGTACTTTCGGGGGTTACAGCACCCTTTAACGGTCAAGCCAGCCGGCCCTTTACTTATGACACAGGCGCACGCTTGGCACTACTTTGTTGATGCACGTGCGGCTACTGCGCACACAATTCACAAACACAGAAAATAATTTTTTTTTTGGTTTGGACTGGAGTGTACTTTGGGGGTTACAGCACCCTTTAACGGTCAAGCCTGCTGGCCCTTTACTTATGACACAGGCGCACGCTTGGCACTACTTTGTTGATGCACGTGCGGCTACTGCGCACACAATTCACAAACACAGAAAATAATTTTTTTTTGGTTTGGACTGGAGTGTACTTTCGGGGGTTACAGCACCCTTTAACGGTCAAGCCAGCCGGCCCTTTACTTATGACACAGGCGCACGCTTGGCACTACTTTGTTGATGCACGTGCGGCTACTGCGCACACAATTCACAAACACAGAAAATAATTTTTTTTTGGTTTGGACTGGAGTGTACTTTCGGGGGTTACAGCACCCTTTAACGGTCAAGCCAGCCGGCCCTTTACTTATGACACAGGCGCACGCTTGGCACTACTTTGTTGATGCACGTGCGGCTACTGCGCACACAATTCACAAACACAGAAAATAATTTTTTTTTTGGTTTGGACTGGAGTGTACTTTGGGGGTTACAGCACCCTTTAACGGTCAAGCCAGCCGGCCCTTTACTTATGACACAGGCACACGCTTGGCACTACTTTGTTGATGCACGTGCGGCTACTGCGCACACAATTCACAAACACAGAAAATAATTTTTTTTTTGGTTTGGACTGGAGTGTACTTTCGGGGGTTACAGCACCCTTAACGGTCAAGCCAGCCGGCCCTTTACTTATGACACAGGCGCACGCTTGGCACTACTTTGTTGATGCACGTGCGGCTACTGCGCACACAATTCACAAACACAGAAAATAATTTTTTTTTTGGTTTGGACTGGAGTGTACTTTCGGGGGTTACAGCACCCTTAACGGTCAAGCCAGCCGGCCCTTTACTTATGACACAGGCGCACGCTTGGCACTACTTTGTTGATGCACGTGCGGCTACTGCGCACACAATTCACAAACACAGAAAATAATTTTTTTTTTGGTTTGGACTGGAGTGTACTTTCGGGGGTTACAGCACCCTTAACGGTCAAGCCAGCCGGCCCTTTACTTATGACACAGGCGCACGCTTGGCACTACTTTGTTGATGCACGTGCGGCTACTGCGCACACAATTCACAAACACAGAAAATAATTTTTTGGGGGTTTGGACTGGAGTGTACTTTCGGGGGTTACAGCACCCTTTAACGGTCAAGCCAGCCGGCCCTTTACTTATGACACAGGCGCACGCTTGGCACTACTTTGTTGATGCACGTGCGGCTACTGCGCACACAATTCACAAACACAGAAAATATATTATTTTTTTAGCACTTGGGGGGAGCACCCCTGATGGACAGAGCACCCCCTGGACAACACTACAGCACTCCTTTAGGACTGGGACACTGCACAGGACTTTGGAGTGGACACAGCCCCTATGGAGAACTGACTGCACAACACAGTCCAGCCAGCCCCTATGGACTTTGAAGTAGTGGACACAGCCCCTATTAACAACAGCAGCACAGCACAACACAGCCAGCCCCTATGGACTTTGAAGTAGTGGACAACAGCAGCACTACACTACACTACACTACACAGCCCTAACTCCCACCCTCCCTCTTCACTGTCCACAGCCGAGTGAGAAAATGGCGCCGACGCGGGTACCTTATATAGGATCCAAAACCCGCGAGACTCGGAAGGCGGGATGATGACGTTTTGCCTCGATTTCAGATCCGAGTCAGGCGGGAAAAGTCGAGCCTGACTCGGATCGGACTCGGATCGGGGGGGCTCGGGGGGTTCGGATTTCAGAAATCCGAACCCGCTCACCCCTAGTATAGAGTACCCCATACTTCAATCTCTGTAATTCAAAATCAGGCCCCATATCTCTGATGACAATATAATGTAGAATATTCCTCTCCTTACCAATCTCTGCAATAATGTTAAATGAGACCGTAGATCTCTAGCAGCACAATATAATATACATAATATAATACAGCATAATATAATTTAAATCTATTTTAGAGAGGAGGGGGCCCGTGTGCAGTCTCCGACACAGGCCCTCTCCTCTCCGCCCGGCGGCCGGCAGTGCACTGAGCTGTGCGCGGCCAGCGCTGGAGTTATAGACTCTGAGCACTGCAGCGGCGGCCATTTTCCCTGTATTGCGCATGCGCAAACAATGGGAAGATGGCCACCGTGGCCATTTTCCAGTCGTTTTACAGCGCAGGACCCCTGCACCGACGTGGGACTCCGGAGAGGTACATAATATTATGGGTGCAGGGTGTGCAGTGCGTGGCCCCCTTGGACCTAGGGGCCCATGTTCCCCGTACACCCTGCACCCATTATAGATACGCACCTGGACTGAGCCCACTCCCAAAAGTTTATATGTATAATTATTATGGAATTAGATCACATATCTGTAGGGTGAAACATTTAAATAACTTGCCCCTCCTGTGGTGTCTTGCTGTCTGTCTGTGCACTGTACAGGCCATGTGACAGCAGCCTGCACTCTGATTAGTGGATAGTTTCAGACATTCACTAATTAAAGTATGGAGACCTCCAGCTACTCCATCTTGTGAATGACCAGCACCATCCACCAATCAGTTTGCTACTGTGTAAGATGATCTCATACCCAGCCACTGTGCAGCCACACAATATATGACTGAACTTGGGGAAGGGGATGGCCTATCCCATTTGGTTACGCGCCTGCTGTCTATGTGATAACAGGTAATGCAGGATAGGTAATATATTACCTCACATACTGATTAAATGAGTAAATGAACAATAACATCCTGTGCATCCCTTGTTTCATAATATAGGGGCCTATTCATCATCACTTAATTTCTACAAAAGCAGGGGAAAATTAAAATTTTCACCTGCAATTGTAGAAATTAAGTTATCGGGCCATTCATCAAGAAGGTATCTGTGATATCTCCTGCTTACCTTCCTCTCGCTGAATGGGCCACTGTCCCCATACACTAGTATGGGGTCAGAATTAATCAAGCTCCGAAAATACAATATTTTCGGGGCCTGAGTGCGGGAGCATTCGCCATCTTTAGATGACAAGTGCTCCGGCTCCAGGCTCACAACCTACTCCTTCCCGGATAGCGAAGAGGGTTCTTTCGGATCCCTCCACCCCTGTCCGACTCCTTTCTCCAGACGATGGGGCTCTTGTGCGCATGCGTGACCTGTAGGTTATGCATGTGCACTTGTCTCACTGCTCTGAAAGGAACAGTGAAACAGTTCGGGGAGACAGCTGATTTTCGGATCAGCTGTCTCCACGCTGGAGCAATGATGAATTGCTCCGGCGCTTGCATCGAGTTAGAATGTTAATTATCGGGGTCCGAACCCTGATAATTAATATCATGAATAGTCACAATATGAGAGATCTAATGATGAAGGTGCTGAGTATAGAAATAAGACATATTGGCAGGAGATGACAATGCATGTTGGAGGCCTTCTGCATCCATAGTGCAGGTTCACACAGCAAAAAACAGAATAAGATACTGTAGTGTGTGTGTTTTTTATCATAGAAAACACACATTAAAGTCTTACTTTTTTTTTGTTATTATACAGCACTTCAGAGCCATGATGAAGAAAAGAAGAACATGTTTATGTTTTTAGAATTCTTACATTTTCTAGAAATAATTTAGATACATTAGATGTTATTACTATTATTATTATTTCATTGTTATTACTATTATTATTCCTATTATTTTTATTATCATTTTAACTATTATTACTACTATTACTATTATTGCTAAGGGAAGGGTTAAGGGGAGATTTAATTGGGGATAGATGCGTTAGGAGGGAACTAATATTAATAATAATAATAAAAAAAAGAAACATCAAAGGTGTGTGACTGGCCGGCTATTTAGGGGAGGTGGAGGCCGGGTTTTATTATTATTATTATTATTACTTCTACTACTATGGCTATTATTGCTAAAGGGAGGGCTTAAGGGGAGAGTTAATAGGGGAGAGAGGAGTTAGGGGAGACCAGGGGAGAAGAGAGATTATTTAAACTAATAACAATAATTATAATAATAATAAACATCAAAGGAGTGTGACAGGCCGGCTATTTAGGGGCGGTGGAGGCCGGGTTTTATTATTATTATTATTATTACTACTGCTATTTTTGCTATAGGGAGGGGTTAAGGGGAGAGTGAATATGGGAGAGAGGAGTTAGGGGGGACCAGGGGAGAAGAGAGATTATTAAACTAATAACAATAATTATAATAATAATAAACATCAAAGGAGTGTGACAGGCCAGCTATATAGGGGTGGTGGAGGCCGGGTTTTATTATTGTTATTATTTTTATTATTATTATTGTTATCATTACTTCTACTACTATGGCTATTATTGCTAAAGGGAGGGCTTAAGGGGAGAGTTAATAGGGGAGAAAGGAGTTTGGGGCGACCACGGGAGAAGAGAGGTTATTTAAACTAATAACAATAATAATAGTAAACATTAAAGGAGTGTGACTGGCCGGCTATATAGGGGTGGTGGAGGCCGGGTTTTATTATTGTTATTATTATTACTACTACTACTGCTATTATTGCTGAAGGAAGGGTTTAAGAGGAGAGTGAATAGGGGATTGAGGAGTTAGCGGGGGGCAGGGGAGAAGATAGATTATTTAAACTAATATCAATGATTATAATAATAATAATAATAAACTTCAAAGGAGTGTGACAGGATGGCTATTTAGGGGCGATGGAGGCCAGTTTTTATTATTATTATTATTATTACTACTACTACTGCTATAGCTATTATTGCTGAAGGGACGGGTTAAGGAGAGAGTGAATAGTGGAGAGAGGAGTTAGGGGGGACCAGTGGAGAAGAGAGATTATTTAAACTAATAACAATAATTATAATAATAATAAACATCAAAGGAGTGTGACTCCCCGGCTATTTAGGGGAGGTGGAGGCCGGGTTTTATTATTATTACTATTACTACTGCTATTATTGCTGAAGGGAGGGGTTAAGGGTAGAGTGAATAGGGGAGAGAGGAGTTATGGGAGACCAGGGGAGAAGAGAGATTATTTAAACTAATAACAATAATTATAATAATAATAAACATCAAAGGAGTGTGACAGGCCGGCTATTTAGGGGAGGTGGAGGCCGGGTTTTATTATTATTATTATTATTATTATTATTACTACCACTAATGCTATTATTGCTGAAGGGAGGGTTTAAAGGGAGAGTGAATAGGGCAGAGAGAAGTTAGGGTGTCCAGGGGAGAAGAGAGATTATTTAAACTAATAACTATAATAATAATACATTTCAAAGGCCTGTGACTGGCCGGCTATTTAGGGGTGGTGGAGGCCGGGTTTTAACTAAAACATGGTACAGATGTGTCCATATAAAAATAAAACCTACAGTTTGTTTTAGTTATTTACAAAAAAAATTGACAGTACATATCTCTGTTACTGTCATTATTGTTATTACTATTATTATTGCAATTATTATTGTTAGCATATGAAAGAAATATGACCTAATGTTAAGGGTAGATTGAATAGGAGAGAGATGAGTTAGGGGGACCAATGGAGAAGAGAGAACTTGGATTTGTTCCCTATGATGGAGTAAAAGGAGTAATAGCTAGAGGGAGAAGAAGTAGGATAGGAGACAGGGTTAGAAGGTGGCAGGTACAGATTTTCTATCTAATAGATTCTATGTTGGAGGTGAATAGATGACAAAGTCAGAGGCAGATAGGGAAGGAGATATAGGCAGATAGGGAAGGAGATATAGGAGTGGGGGAGGGCAGAGAAGGTGGTGATGAGACACTGGTAGTTGGAGGATTTGGAGGAGATGAAATCCTTGAAGAATACACCATCACCTGGTTGAGTGAGTAGAAAAGAGGTCACCGTAGTAGAGAGCTGCGGGAGAATGCCAGGTTTTAGTGATGTTGAGGAGGAAGATGAATAGGTCATGAATGGGGGCCATTTTATTATTGACTAAAAGTTTAAAATGTGTTATTTCCAGTATATAAACCATATATGATCTCTATCTCTCTATAATTATATATATGTTTTCTTTTTTTTTTATTATATACTTTATTGGGGATTTCCCTCTCTATGGGTTATATGGACTTACCTTACTAACACTATTCTCTATTTATAGTCATGGTTACTCAAACAATTTAGTACAGTACTGTATAATTTAATACAAAAATAGCAGCATTCAATGTGACATTTTATTACCTCACATTTCCAACTTTGTATCACATTTTTATGTGTTTATATATTTTTTATATTTTAATGTGTATAATGTTTTATACTGTACCAATAAAGATTATATTTTAAGAGGAATTTCTCTTCTTTTTTCCATTCAAGTGTTCACCAATATTAGACAATTCTTTTATTTTTCTTGTGTATTATAGCCCTCATTCAGAGCCGGACGCTCTGAGCAGAGCACTCGCTCTGAATGAGGGCTGTCCTCCATAAAAATGGAGCGTCCTTCTGGACGCTCATATAGCTATGGGTCACCACCCACAGCACATACGAGCGTGCAGGATGATGGTCACGATGGTCTTGACCATCGCGACCATCGCCAGTGCGACCAGAAGCCAGTGGTTGGGGTTTTCGACCACAAGCACTTTCAGAGCCAAAATCACTCCCACTGACATCACTAGTGATGTCAGTGGGGCCGGCTTCTGACGGTAGGCGTTCCCTTGGGAACGCCTCCGTCTGGCAGGCACGCCTCCGGCATGCCCACCAAAGGGGGCGTGCTGTCAATCAACATCGACAGCACGCCCCCTTTGATCAGACACAACGAGCGAAGGAAAGACCTTCGCTTGTCGTGTCTGGCTCCCTCCATTGTGCGCATGCGCAGTGCACACCATCGACCCACTTGCAAGCGGACAGCCGCTTGCGAGTGGGTCTGAATGAGGCCCAATGTTTCATATCTGTGTTACTAATTAATGTACATTTGCAAGTAATCTGCATTATGGAAGTCCTACAGAATGGCAATTACAAAAAAATGTTTGGTCTGGGATTGCTTGTTACATTATTTGGTGAATGGTAATAGTCAGGGTCTGGCAGCTTTTAGCCTGGGGGAAAAATACAAGCAAGTGGCCCTGGCTTTCTACCAGCATACGGCAAAAGAAATTAGGCACAAACCAGGCATATGCAAGTGTAACTGACACAGGGTAGTACGCATTTCAAGTGAATCTCCACTAATGGCTGAGGAGGCGTAACTGGGCTGTAATGAGCAATTTCATGTAGATAATGTTCAGTGAGGGCGTATTGATGGAACTGCAGCCACTGAGTTCTTCCTTAGTGTAAATACACCTGGTGCATCTTCTGCAATAAGTGTAGTCAGGGCCGGATTATAGGCGGGGCATTAGGGGCGATCGTCCTGGGGCCCCCACACATAGGGGGCCCCCACACTGTCCCCAGACATGCCACTGTTACAAATATTGTATTGGAGAATAGCATGTAGCTGTCTCCGCTCTGATCCTCTCCGGCGGCTCAGCTGTTCCCTAAACAGCAGCCGCCGAGGAGCTTCAATAAGCAGAGCCAGCCACTAAAAATCTTCTCTATGTGCTGCAGCGTCGGCTCGCACAGTCACAGTTTCGCGAGATGATGCCAAGTCTCGCGAGAGTTTGACTGACAGAAGCCGAGGCTGCAGCACATAGAGAAGATTTTCAGTGCCAGTGGCTCCTTTGTTCTAAGCCTTCCCCATTGACACAGCTCAGACTCAGCGGTGCAGTTATCGTGAGCTGAGCTACAGAGCTGACAGGCAGGTAGCTCACATTTTATATATATATATATATATATATATATATATATATACACATATATATATATACACACACATACGTTATATATATATATATATATATATATATATACACACACACAGACACACACTATATATATATATATATATATATATATATATACACTATATATAGCTATATAATATATATATAGCTATAGGATATATATATGCATATATCCTGTGTGTATATATATATATATGTTTGTGTGTGTATATATATATATATATATATATACATACACAGTGTATATATATATTTAAAATGTAAATACTCTGAGTGTTCATATATACATACATACACACAGTGTATATGTATATATATATATATATATATATACACACACACCCATATATACATATGTAGAGTATATATAGCTTGTATATATATATATATATATATATACACTGTGTGTATATGTATGTGTATAAATAAATATATATATATCCATCCATGCATTTGGGGTTTGCACTCTATATATATATATATATATATATATATAGCAGTTTCATAGGGGCCCCCACAAGCTTGTTGCCCAGGGGCCCCCGCAGACCTTAATCCGGCCCTGAGTGTAGTCTGATGTACGATGATGATAATTAGCAAAAGCTAAACATATGCGTAGTGGTCAGGTGTACCACAAGATGTACAACATACAAACATCAGCGCTGGCACTGACACAAACCAGGACAAATCATAAATAATTAATAGTACAATTAATACATGGAGTTAGTAAAGTGCCACTCTATGGGATCAATTCAATTAGTAGCAAGTGAAGAAAGCTTCAGTTGAAGTGGTGTAGAAACGTCAGCAATGGCAGCTGAACTTGCCCAGTCCCAGCTCAATACCGCCCCAGACTTCAATTTTTTTGTACACAGCGCTGCAAACAAAAAGCTGCGTGTTCAGAGCCACCGAAATTGCATTATATAGCTACACTTACTCGCGGGGCAAGCCACCTCATGGCTAATTGAATCGACCCCTATAGGTAAAAATAAATAAGAATATTACTGACTTGATATTAAAACATACATTTATTTAACCCTTAAAACAAACAATTTGCTACATATACAACAATAACACAAGCAAAACAGTGACTACTTTATATTGGTAAAAGAAATAAATGATCATTCCCAATTTTTTATACATCAACAAGTAGATCGCAAATCAGACACCACCCTTCCTCATTAAAAATTAGTTCCCATATCTGACAGGTCAGTTCCCCTTCCTCTCTAGTTTAAAGTCAGACTCCAGATCACACAGACTCCTTCAATTATGATCATACCCCATACCTGACAACATCCCCCACTCCTCCAATTATAATCATACCCCAAACTTGACAACCCTCCTCCCTCAATTGCAAACATACCCTGTACCTGACAATCACCCCTCCTTCCTCAATTACTTTATAGTCAGTCTCAAACTTGACAACTACCTCAATGTAAATAATACCCCAGAGCTGCCCCGAGTTAGGTCCATGTAAAAAAACTGCCTCTCCTAAAACTGACAACCCCTCCTTTTACCTCAATTAAAATCATGTCCCAGAACTGCCCCTAAATCTTAACAACCCCTTCCCCTAGAATTACAATCATATTCTAGAACTGTCCCCCCACCCCCCGCAGACCTAACAACCTCCCCCTTCTCTGTCTATTTCAATCCTGTTAATAACCACACCTATACCTGACAACCCCTCTTCTCCCTCAATCAAAATCATGCCTCAACTGCTGATAAAAGATCAATTTTAAATGAGACCTCAGTTCTATGGGGACTGCCCAATACATCTACATACCCTAGTCCAGGCTCCAGCTGCTGCAGTCCCTTCTGTGTTCTTCTGTCTCTGGCTCTCAACCTGAACCTGATTGGCCACTTGCACTGTAGTTTCCATTGATTGGTGGATAGCTCCAGCCATTCACCAATCAGCGTTTAGATTAGGGGTGAGCGGGTTCGGATTTCTGAAATCTTAACCCCCCCGAGCCCCCCCGATCCAAGGCCGATCCGAGTCAGGCTCGACTTTTCCCGCCTGACTCGGATCTGAAATCGAGGCAAAACGTCATCATCCCGCCTTCCGGGTCTCGCGGGTTTTGGATTCTATATAAGTTACCCGCGTCGGCGCCATTTTCTCACTCGGCTATGGACAATGAAGAGGGAGGGTGGGAGTTAGGGCTGGCTGGGCTGTGTAGTGTAGGGCAGTGTAGTGTTGTGCTGTGCTGCGCTGTGCTGCTGTTGTCCATAGGGGCTGTATCCACTCCTCCAAAGTCCATAGGGGCTGGCTGTGTTGTGCTGTGCTGCTGTTGTCCATAGGGGCTGTGTCCACTTCTCCAAAGTCCATAGGGGCTGGCTGGACTGTGCTGTGCAGTCAGTTGTCCACAGGGGCTGTGTCCACTCCAAAGTCCTGTGCAGTGTCCCAGTTCTAAAGGGGTGCTGTAGTGTTGTCCAGGGGGTGCTCTGTCCATCAGGGGTGCTCCCGCAAGTGCAAAAAAATAAATATTTTTTCTGTGTTTGTGATGAATTGTGTGCGCAGTAGCCACACGTGCATCAACAAAGTAGCGCCAAGCGCGTGCCTGTGTCATAAGTAAAGGGCCGGCTGGCTTGACCGTTAAAGGGTGCTGTAACCCCCAAAGTGCACTCCAAATAATATATTTTTTTTTTCTGTGTTTGTGAATTGTGTGCGCAGTAGCCGCACGTGCATCAACAAAGTAGCGCCAAGCATGCGCCTGTGTCATAAGTAAAGGGCCGGCTGGCTTGACCGTTAAAGGGTGCTGTAACCCCCAAAGTGCACTCCAAACAAAATAAAAAATAATTTTCTGTGTTTGTGAATTGTGTGCACTGTGGCTGCACGTGCATCAACAAAGGAGCAGCGCCAAGCGTGCGCCTGTGTCGCATAAGTAAAGGGCTGGCTGGCTTGTCTGTTAAAGGGTGCTGTAGCCCCAAAGTCCACTCCAAAAAAAATAAATAAATATCTTTTTTGTGTTTGTGAATTGTGTGCGCAGTAGCTGCACGTGCATCAACAAAGTAGCGCCAAGCGCGTGCCTGTGTCATAAGTAAAGGGCCGGCTGGCTTGACCGTTAAAGGGTGCTGTAACCCCCAAAGTCCACTCCAAACAAAATAAAAAATAATTTTCTGTGTTTGCGAATTGTGTGCACTGTGGCTGCACGTGCATCAACAAAGGAGCAGCGCCAAGCATGCGCCTGTGTCATAAGTAAAGGGCCAGCTGGCTTGTCCATTAAAGGGTGCTGTAACCTCCAAAGTGCGCTCCAACAAAAATAAAATAATCTTTTTTTCTGTGTTTGTGTGTGAAATGTATGCGCAGTAGCCGCTCCTGCATCCTCAAAGCAGCAGCGACAAGCGTGCGTCTGTCTGTTAAAGGGTGGTGTATGATGATGTCCATGATGATGGTCGCGATGGTCAAGACCATCGCGACCATCGGGCTTGCGAAGAGATCCTGCGGTAGGGTCTCGCTTCCGCAAGCCCTGGAGTGATTTTGGCTCTATCAGAGCCAAAATCACTCCCACTGACATCACTACTGATGTCAGTGGGGCCGGACTCAGACGGTAGGCGTTCCCATGAGAATGCCTCCGTCTGGCAGCCATGCCCCCGGCATGCCCACCAAAGGGGGCGTGCTGTCACTCACCAACAGCAGCATGCCCCCTTTGTAGCGAGACCCGGAGCGACGGATTCTCCGTCGCTCGCCGGGTCTCGTGCATGCGCACAACGGAGCTGCCTCCGTCATGCGTATGCGCACTTCAGCACCATCAACCCGCTTGCGAGCATCCAGCGCTCGCGAGCGAGTTAGAATCAGGCCCTGTGTACACTGTACGTGCATTAACAAAGGAGCAGTGCCAAGCGTGCGCCTGTGTCCCATAAGTCTGCGACAAGCGTGCGTCTGTCTGTTAAAGGGTGGTGTATGATGATGTCCATGATGATGGTCGCGATGGTCAAGACCATCGCGACCATCGGGCTTGCGAAGAGATCCTGCAGTAGGGTCTCGCTGCCGCAAGCCCTGGAGTGATTTTGGCTCTATCAGAGTCAAAATCACTCCCACTGACATCACTACTGATGTCAGTGGGGCCAAACTCAGACGGTAGGCGTTCCCATGAGAACGCCTCCATCTGGCAGCCATGCCCCCGGCATGCCCACCAAAGGGGGCGTGCTGTCACTCACCAACAGCAGCATGCCCCCTTTGTAGCGAGACCCGGAGCGACGGATTCTCCGTCGCTCGCCGGGTCTCGTGCATGCGCACAACGGAGCTGCCTCCGTCATGCGTATGCGCACTTCAGCACCATCAACCCGCTTGCGAGCATCCAGCGCTCGCGAGCGAGTCAGAATCAGGCCCTGTGTACACTGTACATGCATTAACAAAGGAGCAGTGCCAAGCGTGCGCCTGTGTCCCATAAGTCTGTTAAAGGGTGGTGTAACCCCCAAAGTGCACTCCACAAAACATAAACAATTTTTTTTTCTGTGTTTGTGTGCAAAATGTATGCGCAGTAGCCGCACATGCATCAACAAAGCAGCAGTGCCAAGCGTGCACTTGTGTCATAAGTCAAGGGCCGGTTTGAACATCTGGTCCGGACTGAAGGATGTGCCAACAATTTCTGACATGTCTACTGTCACTGCATATGATTCTGTCACCACTGACAGAATGGTGGAGGATTACATTGGTGACAGCATCCAAGTAGGGATGTCAGACAGTCCATACCTGTAATGGCAGGAAAAAGAGGCAATTTGGAGGTCCCTGTACAAACTGGCTCTATTTTACCTGAGTTGCCCCCCCCTCCAGTGTGTACTCCAAAAGAGTGTTTAGTGCAGCCGGGAATCTTGTCAGCGAAAGGCGTAGGAGGTTGCTTCCACAAAATGTGGAGAAGATGATGTTCATAAAAATTAATTATCAACTCTTCCAGGGAGACCAGCCTCCAGAACGTATAGAGGGACCTGTGGTGGTGAATTCCAGTGGGGACGAATTAATACTCTGTGAGGATGAGGATGTACACAACACTGAAGAGGGTGAAGAATCGGTGGATGAGGATGAGGACTACATCTTGCCTCCGTAGAGCCAGTTTGTGCAGGGACAGATTAATTGCCAGCTTGTTTTGTGGGAGCCCAAACGAACCAATCATTTCAGCCACAGTCGTGTGGCAGACCCTGACGCTGAAATGATTGGTTTGTTAAAGTGTGCATGTCCTGTTTATACAACATAAGGGTGGGTGGGAGGGCCCAAGGACAATTCCATCTTGCACCTCTTTTTTTTCTTTGCAGTATGTACTGTTTGGGGCCTAGTTTTTCAAACTGCCATCCTGTCTGCCACTGCAGTGTCACTCCTAGATGGGCCATGTGTGCTCCCCACTCATGTCGCTTAGCATAGTCATCCAGCTACCTTGGTGCAACCTTTTGAACATAAAAACACTATTGTGAGGTGTGAGGTGTTCAGAATAGACTGGAAATGAGTGGATGAAGCCCTTCACTCGCTTTGCCAGGATTCCAGGATGGTCAATCTGTTGAAATCAGACCACTACATTTTGGCCACCGTGCTCGATCCTAGGTTTAAAGCCTATGTGGTGGTTCTCTTTCTGGCTGACACAAGCCTGCAGAGGTGCAAAGACCTGCTGGTGAAAACACTGTCAGCTGAAGCGGAACGTGACACGTCAACAGCTCCTTCTTCATTTTCTCCCGCAACTGGGGCTGCCAGGAAAAAACTTAGGTATCCTAAGCAACCCGCTGGCGGTGATGCAGGGCAGGCAGGACCAAGTTTGGACATCTGGTCCGGACTGAAGGACCTGGCAACAATTTCTGACATGTCTACTGTCACTGCATATGATACTGTCACCATTGACAGAATGGTGGAGGATTACATCGGTGACAGCATCCAAGTAGGCATGTCAGACAGTCCGTACCTGTACTGGCAGGAAAAAGAGGCAATTTGGAGGCCCCTGTACAAACCGGCTCTATTTTACCTGAGTTGCCTCCCCTCCAGTGTGTACTCTGAAAGAGTGTTTAGTGCAGCCGGGAACCTTGTCAGCGAAAGGCGTAGGAGGTTACTTCCACAAAGTGTGGAGAAGATGATGTTCATAAAAATGAATTATCAACTCTTCCAGGGAGACCAGCCTCCAGAACGTACAGAGGGACCTGTGGTGGTGGATTCCAGCGGGGACGAATTAATACTCTGTGAGGATGAGGATGTACACAACACTGAAGATGGTGAGGAATCAGTGGATGAGGAGGATGAGGATGACATCTTGCCTCCGTAGAGCCAGTTTGTGCAGGGACAGATTAATTGCCAGCTTGTTTTGTGGGGGCCCAAATGAACCAATCATTTCAGCCACAGTCGTGTGGCAGACCCTGGCGCTGAAATGATTGGTTTGTTAAAGTGTGCATGTCTTGTTTATACAACAAAAGGGTGGGTGGGAGGGTCCAAGGACAATTCCATCTTGCACCTCTTTTTTTTCTTTGCATTATGTACTGTTTGGGGCCTAGTTTTTCAAACTGCCATCCTGTCTGCCACTGCAGTGTCACTCCTAGATGGGCCACGTGTTTGTGCTGCCCACTCGCATCGCTTAGCATAGTCATCCAGATACCTCAGTGCAACCTTTTGGACATAAAAACACTATTGTGAGGTGTGAGATGTTCAGAATAGACTGGAAATGAGTGGAAATTAAGGTTATTGAGGTTAATAATAGCATAGAAACAGAAAAACCCACAAATTCTGTGATTTTAGCTGTTTTTATGCTTTTTTTAAAAAAAATACAGATCCAAAACACAAAACCCAGAACCCAAAACACAGAAGGGTGGTTTTGGCAAAACCAATCCAGATCCAAAACACAAAGAAAGATCCAGATCCAAAACCAAAACACAAAACACGAAAAGTGGCCGGTGCACACCCCTACTATATTGCAACAAAGTCAGTCCTGTAAATTTCCATTTCTATAGAGAGCAATTATCTTTTCTATTTTGTATGAACTGGGTAGAGACTATAGGTCTGATTCAGAGTTGTGTGCAATGCTGATGTTTTCTCAAATGGAGTGATTGTTTCCCACAGCACATGCATCAAGGTACATTATCATAGTCGCATGCTGCGAGTCTTCATTTGTAGTGTGATTACAGTCATGGAGCATTTGGGGGTGGCAACTAGGAGAGTTGGCTAAAAATACTGGCATGTCTCGACCATTTTGGGGCCGTGTCACATCCTGTGTTTGCAATCCCACACCCAGGAAATATGGCTTCGGTGTATCAGTTACTGCGGCCATTCTGACTGACCATCGACTCACTCAGGGAGTCGATGTTTGCCTGATCTGCATCCGATACTGCGTACTGTATTTGTATGTAGTTTCAACAGCTGTGATGGCTTCGGTGGGGGTCTCAGTACAAGTCCCGGCATGTCTCAGTGCATGTCCTGTTTATACAACATAAGGGTGGGTGGGAGGGCCCAAGGACAATTCCATCTTGCACCTCTTTTTTTTCTTTGCAGTATGTACTGTTTGGGGCCTAGTTTTTCAAACTGCCATCCTGTCTGCCACTGCAGTGTCACTCCTAGATGGGCCATGTGTGCTCCCCACTCATGTCGCTTAGCATAGTCATCCAGCTACCTTGGTGCAACCTTTTGAACATAAAAACACTATTGTGAGGTGTGAGGTGTTCAGAATAGACTGGAAATGAGTGGATGAAGCCCTTCACTCGCTTTGCCAGGATTCCAGGATGGTCAATCTGTTGAAATCAGACCACTACATTTTGGCCACCGTGCTCGATCCTAGGTTTAAAGCCTATGTGGTGGTTCTCTTTCTGGCTGACACAAGCCTGCAGAGGTGCAAAGACCTGCTGGTGAAAACACTGTCAGCTGAAGCGGAACGTGACACGTCAACAGCTCCTTCTTCATTTTCTCCCGCAACTGGGGCTGCCAGGAAAAAACTTAGGTATCCTAAGCAACCCGCTGGCGGTGATGCAGGGCAGGCAGGACCAAGTTTGGACATCTGGTCCGGACTGAAGGACCTGGCAACAATTTCTGACATGTCTACTGTCACTGCATATGATACTGTCACCATTGACAGAATGGTGGAGGATTACATCGGTGACAGCATCCAAGTAGGCATGTCAGACAGTCCGTACCTGTACTGGCAGGAAAAAGAGGCAATTTGGAGGCCCCTGTACAAACCGGCTCTATTTTACCTGAGTTGCCTCCCCTCCAGTGTGTACTCCGAAAGAGTGTTTAGTGCAGCCGGGAACCTTGTCAGCGAAAGGCGTAGGAGGTTACTTCCACAAAGTGTGGAGAAGATGATGTTCATAAAAATGAATTATCAACTCTTCCAGGGAGACCAGCCTCCAGAACGTACAAAGGGACCTGTGGTGGTGGATTCCAGCGGGGACGAATTAATACTCTGTGAGGATGAGGATGTACACAACACTGAAGATGGTGAGGAATCAGTGGATGAGGAGGATGAGGATGACATCTTGCCTCCGTAGAGCCAGTTTGTGCAGGGACAGATTAATTGCCAGCTTGTTTTGTGGGGGCCCAAATGAACCAATCATTTCAGCCACAGTCGTGTGGCAGACCCTGGCGCTGAAATGATTGGTTTGTTAAAGTGTGCATGTCTTGTTTATACAACAAAAGGGTGGGTGGGAGGGTCCAAGGACAATTCCATCTTGCACCTCTTTTTTTTCTTTGCATTATGTACTGTTTGGGGCCTAGTTTTTCAAACTGCCATCCTGTCTGCCACTGCAGTGTCACTCCTAGATGGGCCACGTGTTTGTGCTGCCCACTCGCATCGCTTAGCATAGTCATCCAGATACCTCAGTGCAACCTTTTGGACATAAAAACACTATTGTGAGGTGTGAGATGTTCAGAATAGACTGGAAATGAGTGGAAATTAAGGTTATTGAGGTTAATAATAGCATAGAAACAGAAAAACCCACAAATTCTGTGATTTTAGCTGTTTTTATGCTTTTTTTTAAAAAAATACAGATCCAAAACACAAAACCCAGAACCCAAAACACAGAAGGGTGGTTTTGGCAAAACCAATCCAGATCCAAAACACAAAGAAAGATCCAGATCCAAAACCAAAACACAAAACACGAAAAGTGGCCGGTGCACACCCCTACTATATTGCAACAAAGTCAGTCCTGTAAATTTCCATTTCTATAGAGAGCAATTATCTTTTCTATTTTGTATGAACTGGGTAGAGACTATAGGTCTGATTCAGAGTTGTGTGCAATGCTGATGTTTTCTCAAATGGAGTGATTGTTTCCCACAGCACATGCATCAAGGTACATTATCATAGTCGCATGCTGCGAGTCTTCATTTGTAGTGTGATTACAGTCATGGAGCATTTGGGGGTGGCAACTAGGAGAGTTGGCTAAAAATACTGGCATGTCTCGACCATTTTGGGGCCGTGTCACATCCTGTGTTTGCAATCCCACACCCAGGAAATATGGCTTCGGTGTATCAGTTACTGCGGCCATTCTGACTGACCATCGACTCACTCAGGGAGTCGATGTTTGCCTGATCTGCATCCGATACTGCGTACTGTATTTGTATGTAGTTTCAACAGCTGTGATGGCTTCGGTGGGGGTCTCAGTACAAGTCCCGGCTGCTGTTAAATAGCATATTTTTGCACATCAAAAGCTGTGAAAATGGCAGCTGCGGCAGTATTGGTGAACAAAATCAATGTCTGAAGAAAGAAGTTAGAAATAGACACCATTCGTAGCAGATAAGAATATCCAGCCCTAAAGAAGAATCCACGGATTCGAAATGCGTTGGTCGTTTGGATATTCATCTGCTAAACTTTTGTGAGGACACCCGGTGGTAGCCCAGGCGATTTGCCATCAAGGGGGGAAGGAGGATTTCAGAAGCTCTCCCACTTTATACTCACCTTGTTGCTCCTTGCTAGGAGCTCCACACGGTACGGTTCCTCATAATACTACAGTATATCAGCCTTTTATTTCCTTTTTATGAAATCCCATGTGAGAGTCAAATCCACCTCACAGTGAATAGAGGAATTCATCCGGGAAGAATAATTACGTGGGGAATTCCATTAAAGAACTAAAGATTGTTTTTGCTCTGGATTCATGAAACACTAGTAGCGCCAAAGGTTTTTCGAACTTCTTTCTTCAGACGTTTGATTTTGGTGGTGGAGTGCCACCCAGAAATCACCTAGGCTGCTATACTAGGGAGCACCTATGCATATTTTTTGATTTTCTTGTACAGTATTGGCATAAAACCCTGAATCAGGCCCCAAATTCAAGAAAGAAAGTCGGGTAGACAGATTTTTTTGATACCTGAGAAAGTTTTATCTCCCCATTATCTGTCCCCATGCAGCTTCAAATCCATAATAGCCTACACATGACCATATGGGACTAAACATGTATTCTGGCCAACAATTCTTCAATTATTTCACCTCCTGGGTACAGTATGTGCCGGAACCATAATTCATGTTCATTTAATGTCACTTTTGAAATGCTGGACAATTTAAACCTTATGTTTCTTACGTACGACTTCAATCTATCTAAGTATTAAGATGCTGGTACTGTATGTACACTTAAGCATAATACATTTTACTTAACACATTGTCATTTTTGTATAAATTATGTCCCTACAGTTCTTACATTTTCTTTCTGTATTTATTGGCATTGCTTCAATAAAAAAAATCTAAATAAAATTAGTAACAGATGCAATGGCACAAACACACGGCAGGTTAATAAAAAATATAACGTATGAAATGCAAGTGCACAGCAGTGACAGGATGGTCATTTTAGAAAAGATTATGCCCCAAGGTGACTGCTCAGCAAAAAAAATATAAAAATGAAAAAATTTCTTAGTTAGAATTTCAAGTGGTTAAGGGGCATATTTACTAAAGTAAGTTACAGTTTATGCATTATTTTAGCATCGGGACAATTTGCCAAATGCCAAGTGCAGGAAATATTGAGCAGCATTTTTTGGTGTGTGATCTTTCGTATTAGTTAAACCCTGGCCGAACCTGGAAGCCAAATACAAGCTATCACCTTACTTTATGTCTAACCGAGACAAAACTAAATAACCCCAAAAATAAATTCCATATCACTGCAATCATAGGCGTGCGCAGGAGCCAGCACAAGGGGCTACAATGAGACCTCCCCACCGCCTGACATGGACTACACACTCCCCTAACCCCCTGGGTGGTCCAGGTGAGTAATCTATATCCCAAAGGGAATAGTCCATGTTCTGGCAGGAGGAAAGGGGAAGTCCCATTGCAGCACCTGCTGTGCCAGCTTCTGCACACGCCTATGCCAGCAATATGCAGAAATAAGGATATGTTTTCAGGGGATTTCCACAAATACTAATAAATAGACTACTAAATGTAAAGGTTATTGTATGAGGGGCAGTATCAGATCTCTGATAGCAAGTGGCAAAAATACAGGGTAATGTTTGAATGTGCACAGAAGTTTGTGCATGATAAGTGTAATATAGGTGGGCCCAGCAGCAGTTCCTTCCCTCTTACCTGAGGGTGGGCTCCCTCTGCTGCTGGTCTAGCCATGGCTGGCCGGGTCCTGGCACCCACACAATGAATCTGACAGGCACCAGGACTGGAACATATGCGGTGGTGGCAACGTGCATGCAAATAACAACACCAGCTTCTGGGGACTGCATTGGTTGCAGACCCGAGAAGCCCTGTAGGGCTGCCCGAAAGGCACAGCAGCGGCTTCCACTGGAAGCCACTCTCTGCTAATTGCAGCCTGGACTGGCAGTCCCAGGGGGAGGAGACACCTCCTCCTGGGGCTGCCTGTCCTTTGCATGACTGGAAGGTGGCACTTCCAATGGGAAGCCACCTCCAGTAACAGTGAAGCCAGTGCAGTCACGGACTGCAAGTGGCTCATAGAAGTAGCAGATTTTACGGTGGGAGCTGCAGCCCCGCAGCCCCTAGGTAAAATCCACCACTGGATGGGCCCAAGGGCAATTCCATCTAGTACTATTTTACATTATTGTCTTTGCATTACCCTGATGTATCATTTAAAATAGCCCATCATTTCTACCGCTGTCATAAAGCCATTCAAACCTTCCTATCAATAATCTGGAACAAAATAGTGTATAACATTGAGAAACTGATTCCGAGATGTAGGCTAATGCACTCACGACTGTATTCTCTCATGGATCGCATTTGCTAAAATATGCTAATGCCTTCCAAAGCACAGCAGAGCATAGAGATGCCCACTAGTGCCTTATCATATACGTCCGACGATGTACAACAGCGTAAACATCAGTAACATTGATGCAGATCAGGCAGCTATGCAGCATATATGGCAAGTCTGACCAGTCGCAAAAACTGCAGCTCTCCTGACACACAGAGAGCTCTCATGCTACGAAGGAGGTCGCAGTGGCTATTTTATGGAATGGCATTATACAGCATTTAGATGGTCAGACATGCCTGGATTTGTCTAGCCACCCCCCCTTTACCTCCCCCAAAAGCTGACTACCTGTCACTCACTTTGGCACTGGGCTCTGAGCCGGTCCTGGTTCTGGAAATACAGTGGAGAAAAATGTGTAGGGTTCCCCTTTTCTAGAACCAGCACCGAACTCTTTCTAGCGGGGGGGGGGTGTAATGCCACAACCAGGTGAACCCTTTCATCAGGTCCCCCAGCCAGAGCATTACCCCTGACCGCTAGTCAGCTCAGGCCAGGGATCCCTTCTGCTCCACGGGAGGTTTCTATCCTCCCTGAGCTCACCTTAGGACACCTGCGTTACGGTTTGACAGGGCACTCAAGGCCTAGGCTGATAGCCCGGATCTAGACCAACACCCCTGGCCGGCGGATTCCCGGGTTGACAGTGTAGTGTGGTGCATTTGAAAGAGTTATATGGTCTTTTGCTGTGGAACTACAGGTCCCAGCAAGCCTCCCCCGCATGCTGGTACTTTGAGAACCACAAGTACCAGCATGTGGGGCATTATGGGCCTGCTGGTACCTTTAGCCCAGTGCTGGTTGTGCTAAATACAGGGGACCCCTAAGTCTTTTGTCCCCTGTATTTTGGCAACCAGGACTGGTTCTGAATAGCCTGGTGCTGGTTGTGCGTAATACAAGGGACCCCTACGTCGTTTGTCCCCTGTATTTAGCACAACCAACACTGGGTTTCCAAAGCTCGGTGCTGGTTGTTCTTTTGACGGGGGCACGCCGTTTCTTTTATTTTTTACACTGATTTTCTTTATTTTCAAACACAGAAACACAGACAGATCTCACTGATCCCATCTGTGCTTCTGTGTTTATTTACACACAGATGCATGTATCACGGCTCTCCCTGATCTGTGCATGCATCCAGTGTCGGACTGAGGCATGAAGGCAGTGCCAGATTAAGGTCTTCATGGGCCTGGAGCTGATATTTCTGAAGGGTCTACTGTGTGCTAATGCAGGCAGCGTGACCAGTGCCACGGGAGTGTGACTAGTGATATGATGTGTGCGACCAGTGTTGTGGGGGTGTGGGCAGGGGCAGATCCAGAACAAAATGACAGTGGGGGTACCATGACAGGGGAAGGAGTATGGAGAATTGTGCGTGCCGAAGGTGCGCGCTCATGTAAAAGTGGGTGTGGCCTTGAAACAAGGGTCATGGCCGCAGATTGAATGCCATATCTATGAGCCACGCTCTCGTTGGAGAGGCAGTGGGTGACGCCTGGGAATGGGTGACAGGGAGGCAGTGGGTGATACCAGAGGTAGGCAGGTAGGCAGAGGGTGATGGGGAGAGGCAGTGGGTGACAGGGAGAGGGTGACAGGAGAGATAGGTGATGGGGATAGATACTGGGAGGCAGAGAGGCAGTGGGTGACAGAAAAGGGTGATGGGGAGAGGCAGTTGGTGACAGTAGCGGGAGACAGAGAGAGGCAGTGGCTAACAAGAAAGAGTGATAGGGAGAAGCAGTGGGTGACAGGGAGAAGGTTATGGGGGAGGCAGTGGGTGATGGAGAGGGTGACAGGAGACAGAGGTGAAGGGGAGAGATAGTGGGAGATGGAGAGGCAGTGGGTGACAGGAAAAGGTGACAGAGAGAGGCAGTGGGTGATATAAAAGGGTGATGGGTAGAGGCAGTGGAAGACAGGGAGAAGGTGACAGGGAGAGGCCTTGGGTGACAGGGAGAAACAGAGGGTGATGCATTGGAGAGGCAGAGGGTGACAGGAGAGAGAGGGTGACGGGGAGATAATGACGTAGGAGAGAGGCAGAGGGCGATGAGGGAAAGCAGGGATGGTGACAGGGAGAGGCAGTGAATGACAGGCAGTGGGTAAGAAGGAGAGGCAGAGGGTGAAAGGTAGTGGGTGATATATACAGGGTCACTGGGCTGGATGGGAAGGGGACAGTGAGATGGTGGTGGGAGGGGGGACACTAGGCTGGACTGGCTTGGGGGATTCTTGCTGAGGGGCAGTTAGATGGGGCAGTGGGCTGGTTGGTGAAGGAAAGTGGGGAGACACTAAGATGGGGGGTCAGTGAGAGGGTGCGGAACACTGGGCTGGATGGGGCACTGGGCAGGATGGAAAGGGGGCAGTGAGAGAGGGGTGGTAGGGGAAATACTGGGCTGAATGAGGGGAGGGGGGAATCGCTGTGACTGGACTGGCTGAGGGGTTCTAGGTGGGGTGGTGGGGCAGCGATATGGGCACAGTGAGGGTGGTCAGTAATGGTGGGAAACACTGGGTTGGACAGTGTTTCTGAGTCATAGGAAGCAGTCAGGGGCATAGGGAGCAGTCAGTGGTATGTCAGGGAAATAGGGAGCAGTCAGAGGTATGTCAGGGACATAGGGAGCAGTCAGAGGTGTGTCAGGGACATAGGTAGCAGTGAGAAGTGTGTCAGGGACATAGGTAGCAGTTAGGGGCATAGCGAGCAGTCAGAGGTATGTCAGGGACATAGGGAGCAGTCAGAGGTGTGTCAGAGACATAGGAAGCAGTCAGGGGCATAGGGAGCAGTCAGAGGTATGTCAGGGACATAGGGAGCAGTTAGGGGTGTGTCAGGGACATGGGGAGCAGTTAGGGGCATAGGGAGCAGTCAGGGACTTAGGGAGCAGTTAGAGGCCAGCAGGTGACAGGTCTGGGGAGCAGCATATTGCAGGGCATGGGGCTGTACCTCTGACCCACGGGTATACACCCGGCAAGCAGAGACAGTGACTGACCTAAAAGAGCAGCAGCAGAGTCATCAGCAGCTCCAGTCCTGGCACCCACCGAGCTCCTGTTTCCCATGTTGCGGCTCCTATAACTTCCACTCCCTGAGGAAAGCATGCCACTGAACAGAGCAGAATCCCCTGAGTGATGTCCACAGCACAGCTCCTCCCACCCCTTCTGATGTCCACAGCACAGTTCATGAAGAGGTGGACGCTGGTACATGGGGAGGGACCAGCCACCCGGAAGAGCATATGTAAAAATATAAAATCTGCTGTCGCGGCCCGTGGATAGGTGCGGGGCCTCGTTCAGGGGGCGAGGCTTCAGACGGCCACTGGCAGGCTGCTGTAGCAGGAAAAAAAATTCCTGTCTACAGCAGCACAACAGTTGCTGTGGGCCTGTTTTTATGGGAGGGCCTGGAGCTGAAGCTCCACCCGCTCCATTGTTAATCCGGCCCTGCTTGAAGGGCCCACCAGAGAATGCAACAGAAGGGGCCCGCTAAAGGGGTATGACCACACGCACTCAACAAACTTCTGGATGCGACAAGCTCTCTCACTCGGACAAGGGAAATGCTTGGTGCAGTCATGTTACCTGTTACAGTACAGTTTACACCGTTATTTTTTATTTCTGATTAACTTTAACATGGTTTTTGCCTTATAATGCTGTCACTATTCTTTTAAGATGGCCTTTTTATACCTTTGTATTTAGCCTCTCATTCATTATTTTTATTTTCTCTCCGCCTGGATGTTATACATCCGCTACTTGCACACCTTACCAGATGTAACCTACACAGTGCGCCCCAGATGGCTGCCTGAATGGTTATTTCTTAGCAGGATGAACAAACATGTGGATCTATTCAGTCAGGGTGTATTTTATTACAAATGTTCCAGTCACCCATATACATCATGCCCAAACTGCATCACTGTTTGCAGCATTTGCTACTCCCTGAATTGAACCATGTACTTCCGCCCCACTGTATGATATGCCTGCATGCTATACCTCCAATGTAGTGCATCCTCCATAGGCAGTATGTACTTCACATGGATTTATTCATACTGGGTATATCACGCTGCCACACACATGTCAGTTTTCCCATATATGCCTTGGGTCCTTGTACGGCTTATCTCCCACATGGTAACCTTCATAGTGCGCCCAACATGGCTGCCTCACCTGGTACACTCGTGGATGGGATGAAAAATACATGGACCTGACGATTATGGTGGGACCCTACTCCTAGCGTTAGGATGCTGCAACCACTCATTTTGTGTCCTCTCTTCTAGGCATAACCTATTCCACCCAGGGTAATCCTACGTGGTGCGCCCAAGATGGCTGCCTCATCTGGTACCTTTTGTTGGTGAAATATATTACACGTGGAAGTTATTTTGCAAAATGTCTGCACCAACCCTGTAATATGTTTATTGTGCTCTTTAGGTTCTGGTTGTTTTTAATTATCTTCATGTGCTTTTCTATTTTCTGCAATACCTAATCCTTGAACAATGTACCATGTTTTCTGATGTCTGTAAAGCGACTTTGAGTCCTGCAGGAGAAAAGTGCTATATAAATACAATTATTATTATAAATCACTTCTTAACATACTGTAAAATAGGAATCCACCCATCTGTCATCCTGACCCTCTGTCCCATGTTCATTGTCTACCCTATCTGTGTCACCCCTGTCTGTCTGCCCCTCCCCTTTAGAATGTAAGCTCTCACGAGCAGGGCCCTCTTCCCTCATGTGTTTTTCCTTCCTTTACTTACATTGTTATCTACTCTATACTCCAAATGTTTATATACCATGTACTTGTCCTGCAATGTCTTGTACTGTATGTCACTGTTTTCTTGTTTTGTTCAACTGTTTATGTACTGTTTCTGTACTTTGTTTATGTACTTTGTAAGGCGCTGCGGAACCCTTGTGGCGCCATATAAATAAAAGATAATAATAATAATGACTAGCCATTGGGTAGGTGTGGTCATTAAATGGAGGGGTATGGTCAAAGAGCTTTCGGAAATCATAGATGAAAATATTATGAATGGAGGCCAGTTTATTGCAGGCAGATCTAGGCCCTCATTCAGAGCCACTCGCTAGCGGCAGTACGCTCGTTCCGAGCGATGTTCGCACATCTGCGCATGCGTACGGTTTTTAGTACGCATGCGCGAACCAGTCAGTGCGGCCGAAAATCGTTGTACGCAATATAGCGAGGGCCTGCTATTTTGAGTGACAGAATGAGGCGTATGTGGGTGGTAACAGGGGAAGGTGTTTGAAAAAGGGGAGTGGAGATCCGAACGCAGGCGTGCTTAAAGGTCAAAACGGGCGTTTTAAGGGAGTGCATAATTAATACAGCAGCGTCATTGACCACGTCACTTGGTTTTTTTTAACTCAGAACTGCTCGCAAAATAGCGGTTGAAAACACCAACCACAAGAATAGCGAGCAGTTCATACGCTGTACGATGTACTCGATTAATCTAATAAATAGCGGACATGACGTATGGTGCTTGCGGCCAGGGGGCGTTTTTATCAAATAAACGAGCGTATGTTTTGCTCGCTCGTTCAGACTTAGAGGTGGGAACAGACTGCAATTTGCGAACGGATCATTTGAATAGCCACCCCTTGTTTTTGAACGAGCGACCACAAATAGCGAACGGCTCTGAATCAGGCCCCTAGCACTCTAGAAAGTGCCCAAGAATGTTGGAGAGGGAAATGGATAGAAGTAGCAGGATTAGCGGCAACCAGGAGAAGGAGCGACCATCCTGCTGTGTTCAGCTGGGTACACTTTAGACAATATTTGGAACGATTTGTCCTATTCCGACTGATTGGAAGGAAAAATTGTTCAAATCTGAAGATGTGACTGACGATGTCATGCATGTGGATGCGATGGGGGAATGACTATGGTCGTTCACCAAATCGTGTGGTGTGTATATTCCGCACGATATGTCATCTGTCGCACCTGCCGTCGGCTGGGTATACAGGTCGTCTAATGTGTACCCAGCTTTAGTGGGAAAGCCTTTAGGACCTATTTCTGAGTCAGACACTACACTATGTCAATGCTGGACACAGATTTTTTAATCATGCATACAGTGAATGGAAATCGTTCATCGTTTATCGTTCATTTTGAACAACATGAACAATTTTCTGAATGAAAATCGTTTGTTGGACAGTCAGAATGGACGATGAACTACAAACTACAAATGTGAATGCGCATGAACGATTATCGTTCACCTTAAAAAGATGAACGATTCTACAAACGATTGAACAATAATGACGTTGTTATAGTTAAATCGTTCAAAAAATCGTTACGTGTGTATACACCTTTAAGGGTATATTTACTAAATGAGAGTTTTTATAAGTGGAGATGTTGCCCATAGCAACCAATCAGATTCTGGCTATTATATTCTAGAAGGTGCTAGATAAATGTTAAGTAGAATCTGATTGGTTGCTATAGTCAACATCTCTACTTCTAAACAAAAACGCACTTTAGTATATATACCCCTTAATTGCTCACATTGGAGCCCATACTTAAGCCGTGTATCTACTTGCCGATTAAAATTAGCGATTGAACAATAACAATATTGTTATCATTCAATCGCTCATTAATCGGGCATAAATCGGGCAGTATAATGTCGGAAATGACCAGCGATGCGCGCTCCCGCTGGTCGTGTCCGACATCAATCATCGCCCGAACATGCCAGTCAATCTGCCGATAACGACAGATTGGGCATGAGGGAGGGTGCCTGCACTGAACGACATATTGTTCAGTGTGGGCACCTATAGGATGAGGAACGACTGAACAATTACGATGTTGTAATCACTCAAACGTTCACTCAGCACCTTTAAACAGAGATTCTGCACCTAGCATGGGGATACTGCAAGTTTTGATGCACCAGAACACACAAAGCAGAACTGCAGTGTCTGGAGATGATTTAAATGGACGTCCCTGTCCTTACACATTCATAAGCACGGGTGTAATGCCTTGTTGTGGCATTAGCATAAATTCACAGATGTGCAACTGGCAGGGCCGCCATCAGGGGGGACTGACGGGACTCCAGTACCGGGCCTGGAGAGAGAGGGGGCCCGGGAGGAACGGCTAGCAGCACAGAAAAATGCATTGCATCAGGTGGCTGGCAAAAGAGAGGGCACCGGCTGTATTGAATTTATAGGAGCCGGCCGCAAGCTAATTACAGCTCAGTGACGGAAAGGCAACCAATCAGGAGCGGACGCTCCGGATTGGCTGCAGTCCTGCGAGCTGTGATTGGCTTGCGGCCGGCTCCATACTTCCAATGCCGCTAGTGCTTTTTCTTTTGGCAGCTGCTTGATGCATTGAGCTCCGCTGGTACCGGTCGCGGGCCGCCTCTCTGGGTCTGCTCTCTCTTCGGAAACCACATGGAGAAGATACATATCCCAGACACCTAATGCTCTGGTCAGAATTGAACCGAGGGCACCAGTGCGGTAAGGAGGCAACTGTATGTACTTTAAATTGTGCATCTAGAAAGCATATACATATAGTAATATGCATGTGTTAATGAAAAAAAATGTGCACACACAATGCTGCTTCATATTATCTGGATTTTTTTTTTAATTCCATAATATAATTAAAGATGTTATAAAAGTTTGTGATCTTATGACTTCCATGTGTTCATGTGCACATCAAAATAATCACTTTCCATACCAGACCTGACCTTGCCCTGTGTCCCCTTTAGTCCCGCCAGCCCTCCCTGCACTGCCCCTCTCAGTCCCGCCAGCCCTCCCTGCACTGCCCCTCTCAGTCCGCCAGCCCTCCCTGCACTGCCCCTCTCAGTCCACCAGCCCTCCCTGCACTGCCCCTCTCAGTCCCGCCAGCCCTCCCTGCACTGCCCCTCTCAGTCCAGCCAGCCCTCCCTGCACTGCCCCTCTCAGTCCAGCCAGCCCTCCCTGCACTGCCCCTCTCAGTCCAGCCAGCCCTCCCTGCACTGCCCCTCTCAGTCCAGCCAGCCCTCCCTGCTCTGCCCCTCTCAGTCCAGCCAGCCCTCCCTGCACTGCCCCTCTCAGTCCGCCAGCCCTCCCTGCACTGCCCCTCTCAGTCCCACCAGCCCTCCCTGCACTGCCCCTCTCAGTCCCGCCAGCCCTCCCTGCACTGCCCCTCTCAGTCCAGCCAGCCCTCCCTGGACTGCCCCTCTCAGGCCGCCAGCCCTTCCTGCACTGCCCCTCTCAGTCCGCCAGCCATCCCTGCACTGCCCCTCTCAGTCCCACCAGCCCTCCCTGCACGGCCCCTTTCAGTCCGCCAGCCCTCTCTGCACTGCCCCTCTCAGTCCCGCCAGCCCTCCCTGCACTGACCCTCTCAGTCCCGCCAGCCCTCCCTGCTCTGCCCCTCTCAGTCCCGCCAGCCCTCCCTGCACTGCCCCTCTCAGTCCGCCAGCCCTCCCTGCACTGCCCCTCTCAGTCCCACCAGCCCTCCCTGCACTGCCCCTCTCAGTCCCGCCAGCCCTCCCTGCACTGCCCATCTCAGTCCAGACAACCCTCCCTGCACTGCCCCTCTCAGTCCGCCAGCCCTCCCTGCTCCCCGCCCCAGTCAAGATAGCCAGCCTGCCTGCCTTGCCCCCACACATTCCAGCAGCATTCTCTGCCCTTTGTCCCCCTATTCCAACCAGCCTCTCTTGCCCTTTGTCACCCCTAGTCCACCCTTCCCAGCCCAGTGCCCCCCCCCACCATGTCTAGACAGCCCTGTATCCCCAATAGGTCCGGCCCTCCCTCTCCTGCACTTCCCCTTTCTTCTCCATTTTTATGTGGGTCTGGTTATCTCAATGTATTTTATGTAGATCAGGCTTTACTTTTATTTATATAGGGAGATAGAGAGAGAATTGACGTTGCTTTCCCTATATATGTAGTATAGATTCTGGTTTTCTGTGTGTGTGAATTTACAGCAGTTTTCTCTCCTATATTTCTGTATTTGTATACAACCGCCCCACACAGTCCATACTTTGGGAATTTTTAAACTGGTTTACAGACTTTACGCACCAACTGATGCTCCACCCACACTTGCTGGCAGCCAAACTTGGCTTGGGGGGGAGGGGGCACTTTAAAACCATTATTAAGCTGACTCAGGGATCCCAGAAACTCCTAGGCTTGCTCCTGGCATTAGGCTCCGCCTCCTGCATTAGGCTCCGCCCCCACCACATAGCTAAAACAGAGCAGCATGCTGTCATAGTCTGGGGACAAGGGGAACTTGCTGGCAGCCAGACCTTGCTTAGGGGGGCCCCGAGAGCCCCACAAGGGGCACTAAAACCATAATTAAGCATACTGCAGCGGGGATATCTGAACCTCCCAGATCTGCTCCAGTATTTAGGCTCCACTCCCTGCATTAGGCTCCGCCCCCCGCCACTGAGCTGCTTCAGAGCAGCATGTGGTAGGGAATGGATCTGGGGGCAAGGTGCAGGAGGCAATGCCTAGTTCAGATCGTGGGGAGGGGGAGCATGGGTCACACTTATAGGCTGGGCAGCAACCTCCACTATCGAGGCACGATAAGCCCCCCCGCAGAAAGGGGAGTGGCATAAAATCAGTGGGCCCCCCGGGGAATTTCTCGGCTCCCCGGCAGCCCAGTCCAAGCCTGCATGCATCTGTGTAGGTTGAGATGTGAAACTCGAATGGAAAAAGGTGTTCTATTTGATATTTCTATTTGGGTTCTTTTTTGTGTCTTTTGTGGTCGATTTGCACTATATTTCATCCGTTAAAACAAATATGAATCCTTAGTAAATTTCCAGGTCCTATTGATGTCTATGGCAAAAGGCTGCCTAGTTGTACAGATGGTCTATATGTCCAAAAACATGTTACCATCTGAGTTACAGGTATTGTTGGCAGAGTTTTAGACATCGAATGGAGCAAAGTCAGCAGAGTTTAGCCTTTAATAAATTCTGAATATGCATTTAACGGACGCATGTACCCCATTCGATGTCTGTAAATTTACCCCTTACTCTTGCATGGCCGGATCTGTGAGCTGCTATAAGAGTAGTGTAAAGAAAGAAGAAAAAAAAAAGGCGAGCTAAATAGTCCCACATTTCATCAAACTTTTTTGACAGGTTGAACACCCCTTTGATTTCCTTAGCACACCCCCTTTGATAAGAGTTTGATGATTTCCTTAGCACTCCCCCTTTGATAATAGTTTGATGATTTCCTTAGCACTCCCCCTTTGATAAGAGTTTGATGATTTCCTTAGCACACCCCCTGTGATAAGAGTTTGATGATTACCTTAGCACACCCCCTTTGATAAGAGTTTGATGATTTCCTTAGCACACCCCCTTTGATAAGAGTTTGATGATTTCCTTAGCACTCCCCCTTTGATAAGAGTTTGATGATTTCTTTAACACACCCCCTTTGATAAGAGTTTGATGATTTCCTTAGCACTCCCCCTTTGATAAGAGTTTGATCATTTCCTTAGCACTCCCCCTTTGATAAGAGTTTTATGATTTCTTTAACACACCCCATTTGATAAGAGTTTGATGATTTCCTTAGCACTCCCCCTTTGATAAGAGTTTGATGATTTCCTTAGCACACCCCCTTTGCTAAGAGTTTGACGATTTCCTTAGCACTCCCCCTTTGATAAGAGTTTGACGATTTCCTTAGCACTCCCCCTTTAATAAGAGTTTGATGATTTCCTTAGCACACCCCCTTTGATAAGAGTTTGATGATTTCCTTAGCACACCCCCTTTGATAAGAGTTTGATGATTTCCTTAGCACTCC
The DNA here is from genome assembly GCA_031769625.1 of Taudactylus pleione. Classification (NCBI taxonomy): domain Eukaryota; kingdom Metazoa; phylum Chordata; class Amphibia; order Anura; family Myobatrachidae; genus Taudactylus; species Taudactylus pleione. The sequence goes on along the minus strand of JAUIMM010000200.1, from coordinate 64,181,266 downwards.
CCAATTGATTAGAGATTGATAGTCCTTGATATGATGTAATGGCAAATGTTGTGATTACAATTTGATTCATCTCCCTATTAAAAAGCTATTAATTCATCTGGGTTTAAATAAATATTGCTATGTTTTGATTGCACATTTGAATCATCTTATAAAAAGCTATTCATGCAGTAAGGTTTATCAGTGTGTGAGGTGTTCATTAAATGGACATGAACATAAAAACATGAACTTTGCATCCCTTTATCTGGATGCTATGCCTCACCCTACCAAACCATTTCAAGCAGACTTTGGCAAAGACGTACATGAGTACAGGGTCATAACTAGGAGTGTGCGACCGGTGCCACCGCACAGAGCACAGGGTTTTGTGGGCGGCACCGCCACACGGTCCTTGCTTCTGGCTATTATTATTATTATTTGACATGGCCTTGTAAAGATTTAACCCACCATAGGGCCTGATTCTGAGATGGACGACAATGAGATTTTTACGCAGATCGAGCGATTGTTTGCCATTGCGTATGCGTATAAGCCACACTGCGTATGTGCTGCGATTGTCTTGTGTTTTCGCATGCACAGAGGATCCATTTGCAAAGTGACAGGTAGCCAGCATCTGGGGGAGGTAACTAAGCCTTGGAGAGAGAAAAAGTGGATGGAGATAAAGCACCAACCAATCAGCTCCTAACTGCCATGTTAGAGGCTGTGTTTGAAAAATGACTGGAGCTGATTGTTTAGTACTTTGGGGTCTAGTTACTAAGCAGTGTTATGAGACAGAGTGAAAAGAGATAAGTCTGTGATAAGATGCCAGCCAATCAGCTCCTACTGCAACTGCCATCTCACAGGCTGTGTTTGAAAAATGACAGTTGGGAGCTGATTGGCTGGCACCTTATCACAGACTTATCACTTTCACGCTGTCTCATAACACTGCTTAGTAACTAGACCCCTTTATCTCCATCCACTTTTGTCTCCCTCCAAGGTTTAGTACATAAACCCCTATATGCCCCAATGGTTTCTGTGTGTGCTTTGGTATATCAGGATTTAGCCCCCTATATACTACAATCCGCATTTTAAATGCGGTTGTAGTGTGATATTTTCGACTCAATTTGCATTGCGAATTTTGGAAATATATGTTCTTAAATCCGCATGTAGGGACAGAGCTTGTGATAAAGCTCTGTCTCTGCGAATCCCTTCCACACACTTCTCACTGTATTTCTGAAATATATACAGTGAGAAGGTGCACACGCATGTGCCAACTAGCTCATCTTACCCCCCAGCTGCGACCGCGATCCCCCTGAACCCCTTCAGTACCACCCCCTCCCCCTCGGAACCACCCCTCCCCCTTTTCCTGTTCAGGCTACACTTACATTGGTGATCAGTGATCCGGTGAGTTCCTCTCTCTGGGGCTCCGGTCAGCTATCAGCTGGTCTCTGGGCTCCTGCACTGTGACCCCGGTCAACTGCTCTATGCTGCAAACTGAGATGCCGGCATAGAGCAGCTGACCGGGGTCACAGTGCAGGAGCTGGTAGACCAGCTGACCAGAGCCCGAGAGGTCTTCACCGTAGCACTGATCATTGGTTGGTGGATGCAAGTAAAGGCGCGTATCCACTAAAAGATAAAGTGGACGATTTGACCAATAACAATATCGGTATCATTCATCATCCGCAATATCGTTCAGTGTGTATGCTGTCAATGACCAACTTGGCTTTGACGATACCTTTTCATTGCCCGTACTGGGTATCGTCAGATTCTGTAAATACGGGGATGAGGGAGGGTGCCGGTACTGAACGATATCATTAATGATATTGTTCAGTGTGGATGCTCAATGTCGTTAATGACATTGAGCCTGGTACTGGAAGGCAAACACTAGATGATATCACTCATGGAGCATATCGTCTAGTGGATACGTGCCTTAAGTGTTTTATTTTCTTTTTACCACTTTTTTTTTTAGCAGTGACCAGGTTGTCTACTTAGTAGAAAAGGGAGGGGGGTTTAACCCCATATTGTTCCTCAGCACACTGAATTATACTTGCAACAATATACAGTATGAACACTATATGGTAATAGAATTTCAGAGATATTGGATGCATGCATTTGCAAATAGATGGGAAGCTGCTAGGCCACGTCATGGCTTCTCTGTTACTAGCAGTCGCTAACACTAAGGGGTTCACGTCCGGGGTGCAGAGCACCCCAAAAAACATTCAGCCCAGGATCCCCCCAGGGCATCACACAAAAATGGAAAAAGAGTCACAGTGCAGTGTAAAGTATAGATGTGTGCGAGTAGTTAATAAGTGTTGAAAAAGAGGTTAAAATATATGTGAAAAAATTACATGAATAAAAAACAAACATAAAAGGTGATGTGAAAAGTAACTATATGTATTAAGTGGTGATGCCCTGAGGAGGCCCAGCCAGAGTAGCCTCGGGGGGCCCTATGCCCAAACGCTCACCCGAAATGATATATACCAATTATAAGGCCTCATAATAAAGGCACATATATATTTTGGCAAATGTAAGGCCTCATGATAAAGGCACATACATAAATGCATCCAAATTGAGAGCCAGCTTACCTGGGAGTCACCCCTGGGAACTCCAACTAGCACTACTAGAACCAGCATGCCTTGCTAATGCTGGCTCATTCATGCATCTTATGACCACAAATAAAAAAATGGCAGCTGCTCAATCAATCTGGTAGTACTTTTCCGATGCACACTGAATTATACTTGCAACAATATACAGTATGAACACTATATGGTAATAGAACTTCAGAGATATTGGATGCATGCATTTGCAAATACATGGGAAGCTGCTAGGCCACGTCACGGCTTCTCTATCACTAGCAGTCCCTAACACTTAAATTTGGGGTGAGCATTTGGGCATAGGGCCCCCGAGGCTACTCTGGCTGGGCCTCCTCAGGGCATCACCACTTAATACACATAGTTACTTTTCACATCACCTTTTATGTTTGTTTTTTATTCATGTAATTTTTACACATATATTTTAACCTCTTTTTCAACACTTATTAACTACTCGCACACATCTATACTTTACACTGCACTGTCACTCTTTTTCCATTTTCGTGTGATGCCCTGGGGGGGTCCTGGGCTGGATGTTTTTTGGGGTGCTCTGCACCCCGGACGTTAACACCTTAGTGCTAGGGACTGCTAGTGACAGAGAAGCCATGATGTGACCTAGCAGCTTCCCATGTATTTGCAAATGATGCAACCAATATCTGTGAAGTTCTATTACCATATAGTGTTCATATATTGTTGCAAGTATAATTCAGTGTGCTGAGGAACAATAGGGGGTTAAAACACCCCCTCCCTTTTCTACTTGGTATGACCCCTCCCTTTCATGCACCTGAAAAGTACTACCACATTGATTGAGCAGCTGCCATTTTTTTGTTTGTGTACTTAGACCACACAGCTGATCACAGGCACTTGCTCCCGGCTCTGCTTTGCCTGTCAGAGCAGAGCAGGAGTCAGGGAACTGGTGGAAAGCCCCAATAACGCCATTTGAAGGTGGTGCTGTTATCACAGGGCTTCCCTCTTTATATTTTCACAAAATATTTTTAGTAAATCTGGGCTGTTCACATTTCCCTTTACAAGCATTACAATATGCTATCTGCTTACTAAAAATATGTGCATTTAAGGGATTGGAGTAGTTTGTCACAAAAATTGCCCTTTAATAAATTTATGTGATACAAAATGAATGTGAAACGGTGTGAAAACACCTGTTATCACATTATTTTAGTAAAAATTATGGTAATAAATATGTCTCTAAGCATGATAGGATATAGAAGGAACGGTTGGATTGATAGGATGCTCACTTGTGTAAGTCACCTGTACCTTGTGACACCTCTACCAGATATGGGACAGCGTGCCTTCCACAATGCAGTCTCACCAGCCTTAAGAGGTTGGGTAAATAGCTTGAAGTTGAGTTAGAACTAGGTACCATCAGAACAGAAGTTTACATAATTTCTCTTTGAAAGGTATACATAACAAACTTTTGGGCACTCCTCTAATTTGAGACCAGTTTTTCAGATCAAGCATTGCCCCTATTATGTCCTACACTCAACAATGCTTATGCATTTCCTGCGCTGACTAACCATGTTTATTTACCAGCAAGTGAAAGGTGGAGATTAGGTTCTCTTAGAAGAAGATCTGTTTAAGCAGAGAGCCTCAAAAGTAGAAGGCTGCAAAGGTGCTCTTACATTATCTTAATGCTAGCATTATAGAGATGGTGAAGATGCAGATATTGATATAAGGAAATCAATGGAAAGTCAGTGTGATTATACCGCTCAGGGAACTCAGAGAGGTTAAGAGGCAGAATATTTGGAAAAAATATGTGCCTTGTCCATTGCTTATATACTGTGGGGTCAATGTCTTGGGAGAATGCTGTCATTTCACAAGGGTATCATTCTTAAGGAAATGTTTATAAGATTGTAGGCCCGCATGCAATTCTAAAGGCAGTGTGGAAAATGCAGAACTGGGGGCATGATAGCCATATGAGATCTATCAATGAGGTACATCCAGGGACAGCATATATGATATATCATAGCATCCCACAGTCAGTAGTGGCCATTGGCATATGTTATACCTTTTGAGTAAGATGGACCACTAGGTAAAACTCTGTAGAAAGTGGAGGCCCAGACCTTCATCCCTAGAGAATATTTCACAAAATGTATAATTAGATACGCTGAGAAACTATCCATTCAAAAAGTATAGGGGTCTATGTACTAAGCAGTGATAAGTGACAGAGTGAAAAGTGATAAGTCTGTGATAAGTGCCAGCCAATCAGCTTCCAACTGTCATCTCACAGGCTGTTTGAAAAATGACAGTTGGGAGCTGATTGGCTGGCACTTATCACAGATTTATCACTTTTCACTCTGTCATTTATCACTGCTTAGTACATAGACCCCATAAACTTTACTGCAATGTTTTATCATCAACATAGTCTCTGCATGCTACTTGGGGCGTGATGCGTTCAGAATCCCGACCGCTGGGAATGCTGACGCTGGAATCCCGACACTTATCAGAATACTGGCACCGGCATCCCGAAGGTAAGTACTGGGATTAGGGGGAGGGTTAGGGGTTAGGGTTAGGCACTAGGGGGAGGGTTGGGTTTAGGCTGCAGGGTGGGGAAGTAAGGTTTAGGGTGCAGGGAGGGAGGGAGGGTTAGGTTTAGGCACTAGGGGGGCAGGTTAGGATTAGGCTGCGGGGAGGGAGGGGTAGGGTTAGGGGTTAGGAGTACTTACCGTTAGGCATTGACATTGTGATCTGTCGGGATGCTGGCATCGGGATTCTGACCATCGAGATCCCAAGCGCCGGCATCCCGTACCCATCCCAGCTGGGACAAAAAGAAGATCCCACATACAGCATATTAAAATATATATTAGCTGTTCAGTTTTGTTGAAAGGAACCAAACTTTTGGGTCCGAGTCGAACCGAATCTCGGCTAGGATCACTTTTGGGGTTCCGAGTAGAACCGAGTTCCAGCTGGGGTCTTCCCATAAGTTCGGAACTCTGAATTAAAAACCGAATATCGGATTTTGGATTGCATCTAAATAGGTCAAAATGACATAATTTTAGCTGTTTTTGAAAATTTTAAAGAAATCCAAAACCAAAATTAAAACTGAAACCGAAACAAAACACTTGAGGGTGGTTTTACCAAAACCGAAACACGGGGTTCCGCGCACATCTCTAATTTAAAATACAGTTTCCCTCTTGATTTATTCTCAATATTAGACTTCTCTGTTCCCCACTTTCTTTAAGACTTGAGACAGGATTCCAAATATGATTGAAGGTATTGCTGCATACAGTCAGGTGCATAAATATTGGGACATTGACAGAATTTCATATTTTGGCCTTTATTCACCACCACAATGGCTTTGAAATGAAACAAACAAGATGTGCTTTAACTGCAGACTTTCAGATTTAATTTGAGGGTAATTGCATCCAAATCAGGTGAACGGTGTAGGAATTACAACAGTTTCTATATGTGCCTCCCACTTTTTAAGGGGCCAATAGTAATGGGACAAACTAAACAATCCTAAATCTAACTTTCACTTTTTAATACTTTGCTGCAAATCCTTTGCAGGCAATTACAGCCTGAAGTCTGGAACGCATAGACATCACCAGATGTTGGGTTTCATCCCTGGTGATGCTCTGCCAGGCTTCTACTGCAAATGTCTTCAGTTCCTGCTTGTTCTTGGGGCATTTTCCCCTTCAGTTTTGTCTTCATCAAGTGAAATGTATGCTCAATTGGATTCAGGTCAGGGGATTGACTTGGCCATTGCATAACATTCCACTGTTTAGCCTTAAAAAACTCTTTGGTTGCTTTTGCAGTATGCTTCAGGTCATTGTACATCTGCACTGTGAAGCGCCGTCCAATGAGTTCTGAAGCATTTGACTGAATATGAGCATATAATATTGCCCAAAACACTTCAGAATTCATTCTGCTGCTTTTGTCAGCAGTAACATCATCAATAAATACAAGGGAACCAGTTCCATTGGCAGCCATACATGCCCACACCATGACACTACCACCACCATGCTTCACTGATGAGGTGGTATGTTTTGGATCAAGAGCAGTTCCTTTCCTTCGCCATACTCTTCTCTTCCCATCACTCTGGTACAAGTTGATCTTTGTCTCATCTGTCCATAGGATGTTGTTCCAGAACTGTAATGGCTTCTTTAGATGTTGTTTGGCAAACTCTAATCTGGTCTTCCTGTTTTTTGTGGCTCACCAATAGTTTACATCTTGTGGTGAACCTATATATTCACTCTTGTGAAGTCTTCTCTTGATTGTTGACTTTGACACATATACACCTACCTCCTGGAGAGTGTTCTTGATTTGGCCAACTGTTTGAATGGGTTTTTCTTCACCAGGGAAATAATTCTTCTGTCATCCACCACAGTTGTTTTCCGTGGTCTTCCAGGTCTTTTGGTGTTGCTGAGCTCTCCGGTGCGTTCTTTCTTTTTAAGAATGTTCCAAACAGTTGATTTGGCCACACCTAATGTTTTTGCTATCTCTCTGATGGGTTTGTTTTGATTTTTCAGCCTAATGATGGCTTGCTTCACTGATAGTGACATCTCTATGGATCTCATATTGAGAGTCGACATCAACTGATTCCAAATGCAAATGTCACACCTAGAATCAACTCCAGACCTTTTACCTGCTGAATTGATAATGAAATAATGAGGGAATAGCCCACATCTGTCCATGAAATAGCTTTTGAGTTGATAGTCCCATTACTTTTAGCCCCTTAAAAAGGGGGAGGCACATATAGAAACCGTTGTAATTCCTACACCGTTCACCTGATTTGGATGTAATTACCCTCAAATTAAATCTGAAAGTCTTCAGTTAAAGCACATCTTGTTTGTTTCATTTCAAAGCCATTGTGGTGGTGAATAGAGGCCAAAATATGAAAATTCTGTCAATGTCCCAATATTTATGCACCTGACTGTATATCTTCCCCTATTCAGATTACTGCCTCATTAAAAGATTCTGCAAAAGACAAAATGCAAGTCCTGATATTGTATATGAGCGAGAACCAACATACGAGTCAAGATGAGAATTTATCAAGCAGTGATTCGGTCATACTAGGGGTTTTCTTTTTTTTTGGAGGGACTTTAAAACTTCTGTATTTAGCAAAGTTAAAATTGTTGGGGGTTTGCCAAAAATCTTGATGTTCAAAAAACATCTGACTGTAGTCTCTGTCCTAGTTTGTATTTTACTATTCTAAATGCAAATGTCAGATTTTATAAGCTGCAGTATCTCATACCATCACCAAACTAGCTGGAAAAAAAAAAGGCAGGAAAAAAAGTTAGCAGCTGAATTCACAGTATACAATGAAACAAAATAATAAAAGTGCGCTTGTAAGTGCGTGTTGGAAAATAATAATAAAATAAATGTTTTGCGCAATACCCGTTAAAAGAAATTGTATTAGTTTGCATAAATGTTTATATAGTAGTTTTGCTGATTTTGATAGTCCGTAAACTGGAAAAACAGGATTACGATGCTGCCTACTACAAGCCGCACTAGGATGACAAACAGGAAAGGCTAGTTAGATGCCTCTAACACTGCTTACCTTCCGTGCTGAGCTTCTCTGACGCCGACTGGTTCCCTCAGTGTGTCTTCGTCCACCTGGCAGCGCAATACTGTGACAACACTCCTGGTTACTGTGTTACGGTATTACGCTTCAAATGCGTTTCAGGCTGATGCCCTTTGTCAAGGATAGCGTCTGGTGTCTGGGGTTTCCTTTTTATTTAGAAAACTTAAACAGAAATCAATCCTGATCTCACTGTTAAAAAGCGGTTACCATGTTTTCCATTTCTTCTTCTTCTTTTTCTTCTTCTTCTTCTTCTTCTTCTTCTTCTTCTTCTTCTTCTTCTTCTTCTTCTTCTTTCCATTTAATATAATAGTTATTGTGCTCCTATGTGTTTAAGACAATAAAATAATATAATTCTAAAATTATGTGTGTATAGTATTTATTGGATGAAATAAAATTAATTAAATTATATATATATATATATATATATATATATATATATATAGTTGAAAAGAATAATTGTCACTGAGGTTCAAGGGGACTAACATCATTAAATGACTCCAAACTTTGGTTCTATGAAAAAGCATTGAACTCTATAGGGCAGATTCAATTGGGCGCGAGGATTACCGAGGAAAAGACCTCGCGCATGTAGTGCCCAATTTTGGAATACCGCTCCCGATACCCGCGGTATCCAATTTAAAGAATAGAGGTTGCGGTGTTTTCATCTATGAAAAAACCTGCGCCGCGATGAAAAAATTAAAAATTCTTCACTTACCTCGCCGGGGGTCTCCGGTGGTCTCTGTGGCTCCCGTCGGTCTCCCCTCTACCTTCCCACTGGAGAGGGTGCTTCTGGGAGACCCACCGGCTGCTGGTAGGCTCCAGGGGCTGGTAGGAGGGGCAAGGGCTGCTGGGAGATGTAGTTCTCCCAGCGCCCATTCTGGGGGGCCACACTAACAGTGGGGGGGACACATTTACACCGGGAATCACTCATACACACACATATACACACACACTCACTCATACACACTTACAAACACTGCACACACTGACATACTCACCCTGCTGCAAAAGAGCCGGCTCCTGACGCTTGATGCAGAAAACAGCGCTGCAGAAGGTAAGTAATTATGGACTAATTAAGCTAATTGGAAACTTCCAATTGCTTAATTAGTCCTAAGGGGGAGTGCCGTCGGGGAGCAAGTCCCACAGATTTTACCTAAAATTAACGATTTGGAGGTGAGAGTTAAAAAAACTCCCAGCTCACAAAAAAAAAACAGCACCTAATTGAATAACAAAAATCCTGCACCTGCAGGAAAAACCTTGCAGGTGTGGGAGTTTTGATATTCTCGCACCCAACTGAATATGGCCCTATGTCTATGTTTAACCCTGTAGGTTTTAGGGTTTGCATGAAATAGATCCATCTTTTTTTCCTCAATTTCTGGGATAGCTCACCCCCTCTCCAATTTTTTTTAGACTTTTTGGATCCCCATGAATTTTATTTCTGTGGGATCCTTACTGTGGAAGTCCAGAAAGTACTTTGAGATGCTGTGGGTTTGTAATCCTTTTTTAATATTGAATATATGCTCCGTAATCCTGGTTTATGCCCTATATACTGGTAACCACACTTGCACTCCAGCAAATCTATAATTCCTTCCATCTCACATGTGATTTTATCTCTTATCTTTTATTCCTTTTTAGTTACATTTCACTTGAATTCTGTTATAGGTTAGGTGTTTTTTCTTTGTTGTTTTGCATGCAAGACAATTCAGACAGAATTAACATCCTTTCTTCTCCGTTGTTGTGTTGTCCATCTTCAGGGGTATAGCTTTTGACAAGTTATTGTTTAAGATTATTTGCCCATTTGTATATACAGTAATTTGAGGTTTATCTTGGATAAAAGGCTTTAATTGTTTTGTCCAAATGTAAGATGTGCCAGTGCTTATTCAGTATCGATTCGAATACATAATGCTGGCTATTGTATTGTGTTATGAAAGCTGTACTAAAATTTTCCTGATTTGTACTTCGTTTGTACTGTATCATTTCTTTCCTGTCCATTATGGCTACTTTCTCTATTTCTTCCTCTAATTTCGCTTCTTCAATGGTAGTCTAGATAGACTACCATTTTTGTGCTTGATTCACTTCCACATCAAGCAAAAAAAATGGTAGTCTACTGAATCTAGACTTAGAAATCTTCATTCAAGATAACAAGATACACACAAGAAATCACACTAAAGAGGTAAGTGGAAATAACATCATGAACAGACCAGTAATCATCAGAAAAATTGGATCTAGAATATCCCTGGAGGCCAATTCAGAAGGTTAAAACAGAATTGTACCCAGCATGATACCTTTTTACAACAGAGCAAAGAAATGAAGATAAAGTTTACACAGATGCCAAAATCCTTTAATCAATCTTTCAAATCTTTACAGAATTTTAATCAGGATCACAACCATTTTAGTATACAATCTTACATTTAAATACCAAAATCACCTCTATGAACAGTTCGCTCCCTCCATCAGCCGCCCCTCGGGACATAACAAGAAATTATGAAGAAATCTTCAAAAGTAACGGGCACTTCAATGGACTCTAGTTCCAGAGCAGCTGTATATATTGAGAGTAGTCACACTCAATAAATAGGTAACAAGAAATAAAATAAAAAAGATATAGCCCTTATATGATCTAAGTATATACAATTTAACCAGATGAAGTGAAATAATAAATATAATTTAATGTTGTTAAATACAATTACAATAACACAATTATTAAAAACATTAATTAATAGCATGTAGAGCCTTTCAAGCCAATATCAAAGCATACTGCACCTATCTCTGGGATTGATAATGCACACTATTGCAATGTCCTGTTCCTGTGTAGCTCCTGTTGTGTGGACAAAGAATGGACAAGTTGGATAATGTACAGGTGTTTGCATCTCCTAACCGACTCACAATGTACAGGGATCCCAATATTCAATCGGAATAGCAGTCTCGCTCTATAATGTCCCTTTGGAGTGGTGATAAGTGCTGGAGAAGTAGAGTCCTTCCTGAGAGGTCTGCTTGCTGGAGGCGCTAAAGGCGGCTGTCAGTTGTTTAGCCACTCATCCCCTCAGTCACGAGGTGGGTCGCTTGTACTAGAAGACCCGCCGGCTTGTTTTGCAGAGGGACCCGCCAGCTGTATTTCAAACAGCGGCGAAAGGAGAGATCTTACAAATTCTTTTACTGGTACAGTATGCTTTGATATTGGCTTGAAAGGCTCTACATGCTATTAATTAATGTTTTTAATAATTGTGTTATTGTAATTGTATTTAACAACATTAAATTATATTTATTATTGCACTTCATCTGGTTAAATTGTATATACTTACTTCATATAAGCGCTGTATCTTTTTTATGTTATTTGCCCCTCGGGGCATAGTGACGTCACACTCCTGAGACGCACGCCATCCGGCGTTCCCCCGGTCGCCGAGAGGTTGCTAAGCAACAAGTGTAAACCACCACCACACTATAAAAACAAAATTATTATGAAAAGAAACAAAAGTAGCAATAAAGACACACAGCAATATTCCAATGTTATTATCTGACTTCCTATAAATTCTATCCATATAACAATCAAATTTTACCTCCTTAATGAGAACAATAATTTTTTTTAAATGTCATAAAACAGAAATATATAAAAACAACTCAGACTAAAGTTCTCATTAAGTCCGCATGGGGATACCGTGTTGAGACGTTGTATCCAACGTGCCTCACATTTGAGAAGGGCATTAGCCCTATCTCCTCCTCTGATGGACTTTGGGATGTAGTTTATAATTTTGCAGTGTAAAGTTGAAAGATTGTGCTTATACATCTTGAAATTTGTGGCTACCATCTGGTTCACTTCTCTTCATTCCAAGGCCAAACAAATTGAGGACCTATGTAAGGCCATTCTCTCTTTAAACTGCCTTGTGGTCTTCCCTACATAGAGAAGACCACAAGGACAGCCGATAAAATACACTGCATGTGTGGTAGAACAAGTTACGACATGACGTATCTGTATGCGTTTGCCTATATGGGGATGCGCAAAGAAACTGCCAGTTTCTAAGTATCCACAAGTTGTGCATCCAGTACAGTGATATTGTTGTGAACTAGCCAGTCCTTTAAGTTCTTATTGCGGGTATATCTAGTAGGGATGTGCGCCGGACCATTTTTGACGGATTTGGATTTGGTTCTAATTCGTCGTCTGGCTTTGGATTTGGATTTGCCAAACTGCGGTGACTGGCTTTGGATTTGGATTTGGATTTGCATTTTTTGCCAAAATTCGCAAAAAAATCGAAAATGACATAAATTGGGCTTTTTTTTCTTCCTAGAATGTTATTTACCTCAATAACATTAATTTCCAGTCATTTACAGTCAATTTAGACCACCTCACAGCTTAAATTATTGTTTTCACCATTATTGGCCAAGGGTTGCAGTGAGCTGACTGGTTACCAAGCGTCAGAGCAGCGGCGCAGTGGCACAGACACCACAAAGTCACGGTGCTTGTATACACAGAGGGCTAAGGCCCACAGAGTCACTGGGCTTGTATACAGTGGGCTAAGCCCAGTCACGGATCCTGTATAATACACACAGTGGGCTAAGCCCAGTCACGGAGCCTGTATAATACACACAGTGGGCTAAGCCCAGTCACGGAGCTTGTATTATACACACAGTGGGCTAAGCCCAGTCACGGAGCTTGTATAATACACACAGTGGGCTAAGTCCAGTCACGGAGCCTGTATAATACACACAGTGGGCTAAGTCCAGTCACGGAGCTTGTATAATATTATAAATACACACAGTGGGCTAAGTCCAGTCACGGATCTTGTATAATACACACAGTGGGCTAAGCCCAGTCACGGAGCCTGTATAATACACACAGTGGGCTAAGTCCAGTCACGGAGCTTGTATAATATAAAAACACACAGTGGGCTAAGTCCAGTCACGGAGCTTGTATAATACACTCAGTGGGCTAAGTCCAGTCACGGAGCTTGTATAAATACACACAGTTGACTAAGTCCAGTCACGGAGCTTGTATAATACACACACAGTGGGCTAAGCCCAGTCACGGAGCACACAGTGGCAAGAACTACTCTCTCTAACTGTATTCTAACTCTAGTCTCACTTTTCCCCTCTCTATCACTAACTAACTAAGCGTGACTGTTCCGTCTGATACAGTCACGCGAAATGGCGCCGACAGCCGGGCACTGCGCCTTTTATAGAGGCCGAACGCCACCCAGCTCTCGCGAGGTCTTGCGAGAATCCGACGCTGGCCGGGTGACGTTCGGCCTCGAGGTGGAATCCGAGTCAGGCGGGAACACCCGAACTTGCGTTTGAGTGGACTCGGATTCCACCTGTTCGGAGCGGTTCGGATTCCTCAAAATCCGAACCACTCATCACTAATAACTAGAAATAAGTGATATATCTTTTAATGCCTTCAAGTCCGCATCAGAGGCAATTAGGGGCCACAGTTCTTTTGCTTTTTGTGCTATGCAAGTACAAGATGTACAAATGGCAACCTTTTCTTCTTCGGTTGTGCTTTTTGTTCCCTGGGAGCCAATAATTGGCTTCTAGTGATAGCCTTGATTTACTCATCCCTCCTGTATCCCCTCACTCTGAAAGCCAATATCATCCAATCTATTTCAACAATTGTTTTGTCCATATTATCCGCAATACGGTATGCCCTTAATAATTGGGAATATGAAAGTCCCCGCTTTGTTGATGAAGGATGTGGGCTAGTGGCATACAACAGTATATTTCTGTCTGTAGGTTTGTGGTATACAGCGGTGTGCAAATAATTAACCTCCTGGGTAACTTGTACATCCAAATAATGAACAGCAGCATTACTAATTTCGTACGGAAACTTGATGTTTTCTCATCCAAACCATTCACTCACTGTGCTCTCCACCTAAGCTTAAAAATGGCAGCGGGTGGGTGGAGTGCGCAAGGATTTAGTAGATGGATGTGAAAGCCTTCTTTGCCCTAGTGGTTACAGCGGTAGTTTTCCAAAGCCATGGTCCCGGGTTCAATTCCCACCACAGCCCAACATTATTTTGTAATCATGATTACTTTAGATTCATTCCTCTACTGCAGTGGTTCTCAAACTCGGTCCTCAGGACCCCACACAGGTCACCCAGCAGGTGCACAGGTGTACTCATTACTCACTGGCACATTTTAAAAGATCCACAGGTGGAGCTTTGTGATTCTGTGAGGAGACCTGGAAAACATGCACTGTTTGGGGTCCTGAGGACCGAGTTGGAGAACCTGTGCTCTACTGTATATATTTTTTTATAAAGTACAGTGGTAAATCCATCCGCACTGATCAAGTTTCAGACGCACCCATAGGTGTAGGAGTTCGGGGATGAAAGCACAACCTCAGTTTTCAATAAGAGCACATGATTTCCTGTTCAATAATGTTGCAGTACTGTTTTAGCGGCACTACATAGCTCGACAACCCCCCCGCACCCTGCAAAGACACACCCATACAGTTATGGTGTGCAAGGGCTCGAGTTTCGTGTTTCAGGGTCTCCAAGAGGTCTCAGAGGCACCTAAAGCGTATTGGGATTCAAGGGCTCAGACAGGGGTCAGACGCATGCAGAGCTTTCAATGAGATTAATTATCCCTAAACCTAACCAAACCCTAAAGAAAAATAATCATCCAGTGTCGACCATTTTTGCGTCGATTATTTTTTGGTTGACCTTTTGACCAAACCTTAACCATGAAAAATTAATATCAATCTAAAAAATACCAACATGACAACCATTTTTGTGTCGACATTTTGACCAATCCATAACTAAATCATTTAAAAAGCATCATGTGTGGACCATTTTTGTGTTGACCATTTTTGTGTCGACATTTTCACCAACCACATAACCAAATAAAAATATTTTTTCTAAATTAAAGTGGTGACCATTTTAGTGTTGAGCATTTTAGTGTCTAACCAAACCCTAACCCTAAAGAAAAAAAATTAAAAATAAAAATTATGTTGCCCATTTTTGTGTCGACCATGTTTGTTTCTACCTTTTGACGTTGGCCATTTGTACCCATCGATCCATACTGTAGGAGTGGATGGATATCCCTGACAAGCGGCCCAATGACGTTCGGGACACTTTTGCAGTGTATTTGCATGTCACATGTTCGGACAACCAATTTTTAATAATTTTGCAGAAGCTCGTTGAACGGGACGCAAATCAGCACACATACAGTACTGTACAGTAGTGGAATTGCCATGGTGTTATTATAACGATACAACCTACACATTAGAAGCTAATGTGTTCACATTAGTGCGTTACAACTGCAAAAATGGCGATTCATTTACAGTTACAGTATACTGTAGTACTGTAACAGCCCGATATTATTTTGTAATCATGATTACTTTAGATTTATTCCACTATATATTTTATTTTATAAAGTAAAGTGGTGTATCCATCCTCACTAATCAACTTTCAGACACACCCACAGGTGTTGGGGTTCACGGACTCAAATGCAACCTCAGATATCAATAAAACCACATGATTTCCTGTTCAGTAATGTTGCAGTACTGTATTGGCGGCACTACATAGCTCCACAACTGCCCCGCACCCTGCAATGACACACCCAGGGGTGTATCTAGGGGTCCATGCGCCCATGGCAAAGCAATGGAATGGCGCCCCTCCCCCATATTTTCTGTATAAATACACACTCAGTACTTAAAAGCTCTCCCTAGCCAGCCCCCATGCCTCACCTGCCAGTTACAGTAACACTACACCCTGTCACATACTCAGCCTGTCACCTGTAGCACTACACCATGTCACACACTCACACTACACCCTGTCACCTGTAACACTACACCCTGTCACATATTCACACTACATCCTGTCACCTGTAACACTACACCCTGTCACATACTCACACTACCCTCTGTCACATACTCACACTCAGCCTGTCACATTCTCACACTACACCCTGTCACCTGTAACAGTACACCCTGTCACATACTCACACTCAGCCTGTCACACACTCACACTACACCCGTCACATACTCACACTACACCCTGTCACCTGTAACACTACACCCTGTAACATACTCACACTCAGCCTGTCACCTGTAACACTATACCCTGTCACATACTCACACTCAGCCTGTCACACACTCACACTACACCCGTCACATACTCACACTCAGCCTGTCACCTGTAACACTATACCCTGTCACATACTCACACTCAGCCTGTCACATACTTCTGGGGTCCCGGCCCGGGTGTCCCGCTGTCAGCCCGCACAGGAGCAGGAGCAGCCGGCAGGAACCCTCCCACATCCTCTTCTCCCCGGTGCCCTGTGGCATGTGCGATGGAGAGTCAGCCACGGGCTCTGGTGTCCCTCTGTCAGCCCGCACAGGAGCAGGAGCAGCCGGCAGGAACCCTCCCACATCCTCTTCTCCCCGGTGCCCTGTGGCATGTGCGATGGAGAGTCAGCCACGGGCTCTGGTGTCCCTCTGTCAGCCCGCACAGGAGCAGGAGCAGCTGGCAGGTACGCTCCCACATCCTCTGCTCCCCAGTACCCGGTGACATGTGGCTGCGAGGAGGATCCGGGGACAGGGAGGAGGAGGCTAGGAGAGGACAGGGAGGTGCTGTGGCGGGTGAGGAGGAGGTTCCAGGAAGCAGGAGGTGGGTGACTCCCAGGACGGACAGGAGCAGGATAAATATAGTCCAGTATGACGTACCTGGGACTCCCCGGCAGTCCAGTCTTTATTCTACCCCCTGACCATGGGAGGCACTGCCGGACGGCGCCCCGCCTCGGCCTGCCCCCCCCGCGAGTGCCCTCCTGGCCAATGGGTAGATACGCAGGGCCGGTCCGCCTGTTACGCCAACTACGCATGTGCGTAGGGCGCCAGCCACCGGAGGGCGCTTTGATTCGTGCTCCCTCCTGCCGCCACAATCCTTCCTCCAGAAACCCCTGCTGGCACAATCCTCTCTCTCCCCCCCCCCCCCCGGCCGCCTCAGGGAGGCATCATTTGCCGGGCGCCCGGCTTCCTGCAGCGTGGGCGGAGTCATACTGTCACTGGAGGAGGCGGAGATGGACAGGACGCTGCCACTCCTCCTCCAGTGACTGCAGCCTAGAGTCACTCACATATATCCTGCGTGTGCAGGCGCGTTACCTCCACACGGAGCACTGACAGAGGGCGCTCCTCCTCTGCTGCGCCGCCACCACCATGGTCAGGTGCAGTGGGGTTATATATGTGCTGCTGTCTGCCTGTGCATTGTGCTACGTATGTGAGAAAAGGTAAGGGACTACAGTTCCCAGCATGCCCCTGGGAGGAGGGGCCTCTGGCTGGGTGTATACACAGTGCCTCCCGCAGTACTGGGACCAGCCTGGCTCTTGTACTGTTCATGGTGGTGGAAGACGTGTCTGGCTGGAAAGCTGTGACCAGTGCTTCATTACATTAATGGTACCACATGACTGCCTGTGTCTCCGGGGCCTGCATGCAGGTAACCATCGAAACACAGGGGCCCATTTATTAAGGATCGCATTTTGCAATGCGATCAGGGCATGCAGTACCGCCCATGATCGCATTGCAAAATGCGATCATACCGGTCGAATGTATGACCCGGCACATGCAGGGAGAAGGGCTCCGAAAAGAGCCCGTCCCTGCAATGTGGCCGGAGCGCTTTCCGGGCTGCTGCGCATGCGCAGTCCCGAGGACTGCACATGAGCGGCGCCCACTGCCGGCTGAAATGCGGTGAGTGCCCATAGGACTCAGCGGCTAACGCTATCGTCAGATAGCGTTAGCTGCTGGGGTCAATATTGGGAATGCTTCGAATTCCCGATATTGATACATTTTGCAGCATTGCATCCCCCATAGAAACCTATGGGGGAGGCGGCTGCCGGCGGCAATGGAGGGATCACAGCAGGTATCGGAGATACCTGCTGCGGTCCCTCCTTCATACATTCGGGGGATACTTAGTATTTGAGGTAAACCCCCGAAAACAGGTGATTTCGGGGAATTTACCTCAAATGCACTTTGATAAATGGGCCCCATAGAGTGATATAGTAGACTTCACATACAGAGTACCCACCTGGAATAAAAGAGTCTGAGAATATTCAACAACTCACAGAACTAGGCTCTTCCTGATGTCACTAGATGTGATGCACTGTTAAGGGCAATATCCATAGAAAGTTAATGATCGCCCTATAACCATTTTGTGAGGCCTTTGCCTATAGCAGCCAACCTTCCCATATAGCTTTATGTGCTTACCGTTACTCTGATGCCCCAGACGCCAGACCTTCAGATTATAAGGGTTTATTAGCTCAGAATAGTGGGGTAGATGTAAGAAGCCCTGAAGCGGTATCAGCGCACGTTATGTGCGCTGATACCACTTCTCCCTACTGATACCGCTTCTCCCTACTGATACCGCTTCTCCCCGATGTTATGTGCCGCTATAATACATCTGCCCCAGTGTAAGGGATATAACACCATAAAAACCATTCAAGTGGTGTTATGTGTACACGCCAGGTGATGGACTGAAGACAGCAGGTAGTATAGCACAAGATAGTGACCAGACTAAAGTACAATGCTAGCGGCAGACAAGAAGGGTCATACTACAATCAGAGGTCAGGGCAGGCAGCAAGGACAATCCAGAAACTGTTGCTGTGGACATTATGAGCAAGTGCCACTACTACTGTGGGCATTGTACAAGGTTACGTCAGCAAAATCCAATTACAATCCACCAAAAATGCAGGATACAGTAACTGGATAGCAAGGAACCATAACCAGCACTACTGATCAGACTTTGTGACAAATTTAACGATGACCTTAATAATCTACATTCATTTCTTTATATCGCTGAGTAAAAGCAAACCTGCCAATTCGGGGCACTACTACAGCGGCCAGGGCATTACAACTGGGGCCGCTACTAATGGGGGCATTGCAGAAGGGGTACCACTGCTGTGGACATTATGAGCAAGTGCCACTACTACTGTGGGCATTGTACAAGGGACACTACTACTGTGGGCATTGTATTAGGGGCACTACTACTGTGGGCATTGTACAAGGGACACTACTACTGTGGGCATTGTACAAGGGACACTACTACTGTGAGCATTGTTTTAGGGGCACTACTACTGTGGGCATTGTGTATAAGGGGCACTACTGTATGTCAGAACATAAATAAGGGACACTACTATGTGGTGTAATGTGAATCAGGGGCACTATGTGCGGTGTAATGTGAATAAGATTGTGCACTGTGTGGTGTAGTTTGAATTGGGAATACTATTGTGTGACCACGCCCATTTATTTTGAGACCTTACCTTCAGCATGCCTCCCAAACATCCCTATTTTGGCGACAAAGTGTCCCAGAAGGGGAGGGGGGGGGGGAATGGTGAATAGATGACATGCGCATGCAAGCGGCATCTATTGACTGGAGAAAGGGACTGGGAGCATGCCCAGCAGCTCCAGAGCACTGGGCATGTATCCAGCATGATTGAAATTATGGTGCGGCACTCGGGATTATGGAATTTCCTCCGGCGTGTGCAAATTCCGCCAGGGGGGCGCCAAAATGTATCTTCGCTTACCAAAAATATTAGGCTCGGGCTGGCCCTGTAGATACGCCCCTGGACACACCCATGCAGTTATGTGTTGGAGGCGCTCGTGTCGGGTTTAAGATGCACTTTCAGCGTCAGGGGTTCAGACGGGTCAGACGCAAGCACAGCTTTCACTGAGTACTGATGATTCAATGTTCAGTAATGGTGGGGTACTGTATTGAAAGCACTACATTGCTCCCCAAATGCCTCGCACCCTGCAATGACACACAGACATTCAGACACGCGCATACTGTAGCTTACAGGACTGACAACCACTGTGACACTGTGAGCATGCGCATACTGTAGTGTGTGTCATGCGTCATGCATGCATCGTGGGTCCTATACTCCTGTATTATGGCTACCAGATGGAGGCAATTCACCTCGGGTGAGCTCCTCATCTTGGTTAAATTAAGGGACCAACCTCTCTCTAATAACTGGAAGAAGGAGCTGGCCTACAAGGAGGGCAAGGCACGAGATCCTGGCCACACTGGGAAGGGACCGAAGTGTCCGAGCACTACAAAGGCACTGGTTGGACGCCCTGTGGCTAGAGAGGCTCAGAAGGCACCTCCTGCATATTAAGTACAGTATTACTGTACAGTTACAGTAATTACAGACGTATATTTGTGTATCTATTCCTATTTTGTCCCTCTCGTGCATAGGCCTATAGTGCTGTATCCCATGCTGGCCCAGTATCTCGGTTTTTCATGCTGCTACAATGACCATGCCCCTAGATGCATATTTGTGTATCTATTCTCATAAAGCAGCACCTTCACTTTTATGCCCTGCTCGCCGTCGATCCCTTCTTAAGTCCGGGCCACCTAGTGGCCTGATTCAATGGTCAGCGGTCATTTTGTCCCTCTCGTGCATAGGCCTATAGTGCTGTATCCCATGCTAGCCCAGTATCTCGGTGTTCCGTACTGCTACAACGTCCATGCCCCTAGACGCATATTTCTGTATCGAGTTTCACAAAGCAGCACCTTCACTTTATATGCCCTGCTCACCGCCAATCGCTCCTTAAGGTCCGGCCGTCTAGCGGCATGATTCATCGGTCGGCAGCCATTTTGTCCCTCTCGTGCATAGGCCTATAGTGCTGTATCCAACGCTAGCCCAGTATTTCCGTTTTATGTGCTACTACAACATCCATGCCCCTAGACGCATATTTGTGTATCGAGTCTCATAAAGCAGTACCTTCACTTTACATGGCCTGCTCGCTACCGATCGCTCCATAAGGTCCATCTGCCTCGCGGCCTGGCTCAGCTGTCAGCGCCCATTTTGTCTCTCTCGTGCATAGGCCTCTAGTGTTGTGTCCCATGTATCTCTGTTTTATGTGCTGCTGTAACCTCCATGCCCCTAGACACATATTACTGTATTGAGTCTTATGAAGCAACCTAACTTTACATGCCCTGCATGCCACTGTTTTATGCCTTCATTAGCATATGTGCTGTTGGGGTAGACTCTTGTTTTCCAACATGAGCCAGGAGGGACAAAATGCTCTATTCCAGGACTTCCCACTTAATTTATGATTGCCGTCACCTGTGGTGACCTTTATTGTCAATTAACTTGCTCAACACAGGTGATGGTATTCATAAAATCAGAGGGATGTCCAGGAATAGAGCTTTTAATCCCTACTGGAATGGATCATGTTGGTACAGTAAGTACTGTATAACTTACTGTAATTGCAGAGGGTAGCAGAACATTTGTGGAAGTACAGTATGAGTAATTGTTTACACTGCTGTAATGTGAACAATTTATTTTTCCACTATTGTGCTTAATATTTACAGTATCCTTATACTTGTGTATTTCAGAGTGCACTGAACAGTGAAAATGGTGAAGAGTGAAAATTTTTACACTGGTGCATGTCTTTAAAACTAAGGTTGCGTTTGAGTCCCTGAACACCAACACCTGTAGGTGCGTCTGACCCATCTAAGCCCCTGAAGCTGAGAGTGCATCGGAAAACCCGACACTCGAGCCCCTGCACCCCATAACTGTATGGGTGTGTCATTGCAGGGTGCAGGGGAGTTGTGGAGCAATGTAGTGCTTTCAATACACTACTGCAACATTATTGAACAGGAAATCATGTGCTCTTATTGAAAACTGAGGTTGCATTTGAGTCCCTGAACCGCAACACCTGGGGTTTTAAAAAAAGTAC
Organism: Taudactylus pleione; assembly: GCA_031769625.1. Taxonomy (NCBI): domain Eukaryota; kingdom Metazoa; phylum Chordata; class Amphibia; order Anura; family Myobatrachidae; genus Taudactylus; species Taudactylus pleione. The sequence goes on along the minus strand of JAUIMM010000200.1, from coordinate 64,159,512 downwards.
AGGACTCACACACATACTGTCAGGGCCGGATTAACGGGGGGACGACAGAGGCGGTCGTCCTTGGTCCCACACATGTAAAGGGCCCCCACACCCATTGAGGTTAAGTGGGCTGGAGGAGACGGAACCAGTTCTGTCTCCCCCAGCCCACCTTAGCCCGGTGCCGCAGGGAGGCTCTATTTGCTGGGAGCCTACTGAGATTTTGTAACCAGCGGGCACCCAGCTCCTTTCCCATAGTAGCAGCTAGTGAAAGAGGGTGGAGCTCACTCCTGAGCTCTGGCTTCCGGCTCCCGCAGTGCACTATGGGAGAGACGTCATGACGTTTCTCCCATAATGCAGAGGAGCAGCTGGGTGGACCGGAGTTGGATGGCGACAGACGCTGGAGCGGGGCTTAAGTTAAGTATTAGGTTTTTTTTTTCTTTTTTTTCTGCTTTACTACTGGGGCCAATACTCGGGGGACATCACTGCTGAGGGCAATACTCGGGGGACATCACTACAGGGGGCAATACTGGGGGGCATCACTACTGAGGGCAATACTTGGGGGACATCACTACTGGGGGCAATACTTGGGGGACATCACTAATGAGGCAATACTCGGGGGACATTACTACTGTGGGCATTACAATTGGGGGCTATACTACTTGGGGCATTATTACTGGGGCACTAGTACAGGGAGCATTACTATTGAGGGCACTACTACAGGGGCATTACTACTGGGAGCAGTACTACTGGGGCATTACTATGGGGGCACTACAACAGGGGGCATAACTACTGTGGACATGACTACTCGGGGCACTACTAATAGGGGTATTGCATAGGGGGCACTGCATAAAAGGCACCACTCCTGGGGGCACTACTACTGTTTGCACTGCATATGGGGCACTACCACTGTGAACACTGACACTACTGTAGGCTCTGCATATGGTTCCCATTGCGCATACCCCTAGTTTGTCCAAATTTAATAGGGGCCCCCACATGTTTGTTGCCCAGGGGCCCCCATAGACCTTAATCCGGCCCTGCATACTGTACTGTAATTATTTAAAACTTTATTACACATTCTTCTACAGCCCTGATTCCATGACGAAATGCTGTACTATAGTGTACCGAATCACAGCTTCTGTCAGCTAATCATCTGGCGGTGATAAAGAAAATGCATTGGATATGGGACGCATGCACAGTGTAGTTTAGGAAAAGTGACATCTGGTGGGCAAAAAGTTGTATTACATGCTATGACTTTTTCCAGCGCCAAGGTACGTTCTGTTGCGATTAATACTGAAAGGCGTGACTCAAGGTGTACCGTGTGGCGCGAAATGCTGGGTGTGCTACATGTCATATGGAGCAACAAACTAGCTGGGCCCATGTTTTTTCTTTTTCCTCTGGTGCTTTAATATTTGTCACACTGCCGCAGAAGCCTTTAGATGTCAGAGATGTGATGTGCTGAGATGACACAATACCTAACTGTAACTACTTTGATTTTTTTATTTATTAATTTTGTGATTCTTTAATGTGCGTACATCTACAGAAGCCTTTTGCTATCAGAGACATTATGACACTGCCCCTCACACAACAATACCCAACTGAAGCCACTTGGATTTCAACAAGAATAAAAACCTGCTGAAACAGTGAAACAAGAAACCTTTCTTACCCACTCCGTAAATCACTGCACTTAACAACATAACCTCTCCCCACATTTTCTAGGATAAAATGGCAGCTGAGAGCATGAAGGAATGTTCTATATGCAATCCAAAACACGCAAGATCTTTCCATGAAAATTACGTTTTACCTCTTTTCCGGATCCGGCTTTGTCACATGAAACCAAACTGTGATTCTCTTCGACTCCGTACTCCAAAATCCAGTTCTAACAGATTTACCAGGATCCAAGCAGCTCATCTCTAATTTTAACTATTTTTGGCAAAAGGATGTGAGATGGATGTAATGGCGCGGCTCTATCGTCATAAGTTTTCACAGTTATATTTTGATCTAAAATATTTCTCTAACCCAGGCTGGATTCTGAGGATTTTTCTGTGGAGGATTAAATGTTACTATAGAAACAGATTATAGGTTGTAAACCTACATCATAAATAAGGCTGAGTACATTAAAAACATTTCCGTCCTGGACGCAGAATTACTCCATTATCACAATGATCAAATGAGGGAAAATATCTCTGTCATCAAGGTCGGATCTGGCTGATTATTTCTCATCTGTGTTTGCAATAATTGCTCCATTAGACCCATTTACATAGAGAACATACAGTAGAGTATAGAAGCGAGTATATTAAGCTTATTTATTCCATGGTTCTTTGCAATGACCTAGAAAACATATTGCCTTTCACCTCCGGCTGATGTCAGGGAACACTATTTGTAAAGCAGTGTCATCGAAATAGGCTCTTTTACGTGCAACCTACAGTACTAGTGTAGATTGCTGCTATTCTAGACTACATTCATTCACAGAGAGGAAGGAATATAAGCCACAAATCTATCATTCTGTACATTCCAGATATATTTAATATTTTCTTTTATTTAAATAAAACTGCTGCCACAGGGTATTTCCAGCCAAGTTTTGAAAAAGGCTGCAGAAATTCTACATGTAAAAAAAATAAAGTACTAGCATTCAGCAATTAAACTCAAAGGCCTGATCTTTTTTAATGCTTATATTGCACATACTGATCCAAAGTGTAAGTGATAACAAGTTAATCCACTAACGGATAAGACCACAGTGTTTTGTTTTCTCTCTCCATGGGGATTAGTAGCAGAAATATTTAAATTGCTTTGCTCTGAGTTCACTTCTTGCTTTCCTTTGGACCCTTTCAGTACTGGAGTGGTATAAATGACAAGATGCAACTCCTGTCTTGAATACCACCCACAGAGATCATCCAGTATGTCTGTGTTCCAACACTTTAGCTACTTTTATTTTTTGATAATTAAATCCCACATGGCCAGCACTGTTGTTACTATGTTTAACAAGCTCCCTTGGGAATATTTCAGGAGTCTGACGATGACATTAACTTGCCAAGTTTCAAATGAGAGGTTCACTGATGCCAAATGAAAGTAAGCGTATTTTAAATCCCTAAATAATTCTTCCTTGCCTTTCAAATTGTAAAGTAGGTAGAAAATTCTCTGATCTACAGAGTTAGAACTTATCTTGGTTACAATGTCTCGTGTGAACCTGTCGCATAATATATTTTAACATTTATTTAATATCTAAAAAAAAGAATATTGCTGTTTGATGTGTGATTTTTACTTTAAAACAAGAAACATTCCTATGATGCTCATGTACATACTTATCTTCTTTTAAGATACTATGGGGCCTATTCATCATCACTTAATTTTGACAAAAGCAGGTGAAAAAGCAAATTTTCACCTGCAATTGTGACAATTAAGTATTCGGGCCATTCATTAAGAAGGTGAAGCGGGAGATATCACAGATATCACCTACTTACCTTCTGTTTGCGGAATGGCCCGCTGTCCCCATACACTAGTATGGAGACAGAATTCATCAAGCTCCGAAAATATTATATTTTCGGAGCTTGACTGCGGGGCCATTCGCCATCTTCAGATGGCGAATACCCCCGCTTGTTCTTCGCCGCCCGCTCTTCCCTATGGGAAGAGGGTCCGGCTTGCGAGAAGGGATCATTTCGGATCCCTCTGCCGGCTCCTTTCGCTGGACGTCGGAGCTCTTGTGCGCATGTGTGACCTGTAGTGAAAAGATTCATTGCTCCGAAAAGGAGTAATGAAGCCGCTCGCGGGGGCAGCTGATTTCACATCAGCTGCCACCGCGCCGGAGCAATGATGAATTGCTCCGGTGACCGTGGCGAATTAGGGTGTTAATTATCGGGGTCCGTTCGGACCCCGATAATTAACATCATGAATAGGCCCCTATAACTTTGTACCCACATTGATGTTATCTCCTGAAATATTCATATATTACATAATTATCATTACCATTTTGATTATGCTTATCTGTATAGAATTATTATCCTTGAAGGCTCATGTAAAAAGTGTAATCTGACAGGGCAAATGGTCACACGTCTACTTTTTGCACAGATGCACCGATGCAAGCACATGGATTACCAGGGCAAAATGCAGAGGTGCAAAGGTCCAATAGGAAAAGTTGTGACATTGGGGCCTTTCTGGTCAAGTACAGATTAGCTGAATGCATGTGACCCATTTGCACCTAAATGCACAAATAAGATTTTTGTGTCCAATTTATTTAAATCAGATAAATGGGTAATGAAGATGCAATGAAGGGTGATTTTAGCTGTACAAAACCTAAAATATAGAGAAATATAGTTTCTCTATATTTGGTATAGAAAAAGTACACATTCCTTTAGCCCCCATAGGCTTCAATGGGAGCTGCACACAAATGCTATTTATATAGCTGAGAGAAGTGATGGCGCCATATCTACAAGTATTGGAGAAAAGCAGGGAAGAGACATTTCTTTTCCTGCTTTCTCCATTGGGACCTGCTCTGCACGTGCGCTCGCTACAGACTTAAGTTGCCATCTTTTGGATTTGCAGAAGATGGCAAAAAAGTCTACCGTCGGCCAGTTTTTTTGGTGTCGAACCTGAATTTGTTGTTACCTGGCAGTTTTTAAATCACAATGTGCCATGTCGTGTTCTATTTGGTAGCAGTTTCTATTGGAACCAATGTTGTATAGAAGCTATTCTATTCATATTCATTTACTTGGGCTACTCTATGGGGAAAGGAATACATAGGGGGAGGGGCCCTAGATTGCACACCCTAAGCACAATGTGAGGTGCTACAGGGCACGGGACCCCCCAGGCCAACCCAGCAGAACCGCCCCATGGCATAATACTAGTGTGAGATTTAAAGTGAGGGTTAAAGAATAATAAAGAAGGCCTATGTGTTAAGTCCTACATAAGTAGGAGGTTATAATAAAAAGTGTATAGTGCTACATATACAAAAAACAAACTAAAGAAATGAAAAAGTGTACATTATGATGCCATGAAGCAGTCCAGTCACACCAGCCCAGAGAGCCCCACGCCCCATTATCAGTCCCAAAACTGACACACAGCATATATATAATAGGTCTTACCCACAGTGTGCCTCATAAGATGTGCAGTCTTGGAGTGCAAGGACTCCTTGCTAAATAAAAACACCAAGGAACAGGTGGGAGGGGTGCTAATCAAGGTGGGAGGAGTCTGGTCCTTCCAGTGTACATACATACACACAGTACAGAATACATAGGGGGAGGGGCCCTAGATTGCACACTCTAAGCACAATGTGAGGTGCTTCTTGCTGAGACTTGTAGTGCTGCAAGCAAAAAAAGAGATGCAAGTGCACACTCTAACTATGTGTTAGGGACCTGCCTGATAGAGGTCACCTGGATGCGGTGGGCAGGCCCATAATTATGGCCATTATTATGCTAAGAACCTCTTGGATGCAATTTAGCAGTATTATTATTAGGTTCAGCATAGTTACAGTGTGAACTTGCATCTCTTTTTTTTACTCTATGGGGTAAATGTACTAACCAAATAGAAGTAAAATACAGGGCGGACTCAGATGGTGCTCCCAGAGTTCTAAGCTTCGACTCCATGAGCAGCGGGTGGCAGGCTTAGCATAAGTGTGTATCAGTGGGGGAGCTCGTGGGAAAAGGTGGGCTTAGGGTACTTGGCCCCTGTGACTCCTCCCTTAATCTGACTCTGAATTCAGGCTGAGATGTTTTAATGCAGGAAAAATTGGCTAACTATTAGATGCCAGTGCATACCAAATTGTAACACCTCTCCTACCCATTGCACCAACAGAACCCCAGGTTAGTTTATCTATGAATCCAGAACCCAGATGACTTCAAGCTCTTCACCAGTAAGGGCTCTTATCTGAACTTGTCTCCAGGCAAGTGGAGATTGCTAAATTAACACCTTGCAAATTTAGGCAAACATTATATATCACATCAGCATTAAAAAAGCAGGTTGTAATAAATCTGGCCCATAAAGACAACATATGTATTCTACCTGGATGACGATATTCACAATCGCTTGGGGATGAGGAACATGATATGTAAATCTCTCCACAGGAGATGGAAATGGTCCCAGCTACAACTAAAGTTTTTGACTTGTGTCTCATTCCAAAGGGCCTCAAGGCCAGCATTTTATTGGCTTTGATATTTATTACCATTTCTTCCTTCAAAAATTTCTAAAATTGTTGCTTTGATTATAGCACTAACTTGCAAGGATTGTACTATTACATGGTCTCCTGAAGCTCAAAGTGCTCCACCTTAAAAAAAAAGTCACACACAGGACAATCACCAGTGTTGAGATACTGATTTCACTAATTCCCAGTTATGCTAATAGCGGAGCGATATTTCAGTGCTTGGTTTTCTGTCATCACATTCTCTCTGATATACTATTAGCATTTATACGGAATCTATGAAAGAATAACCAGAGATGTCTAACTTGTTGCTGGGCTATATTACATACAATAATTGTCTTATTTGAACAATCATTCAGCATTGGTGTTTTATATCTATTTAGTCTCCAGCGCAATCTGAGACAATTTGTACTTATTTCCTAAGGCCTCTAACTGGATACTAAGATTTTTGATGTTTTATATAATTATATGTTGTTATTTTTCTTTAAACTGCTTTTATTTATGTGTATGATTTAGATTTAAAATTTATAATAAATGTGCTGTTTATCTAGCACAGAGACTTGTATGTTGTAGCTATTGCGCAGTCCTTACTGTCCTTGCCTTTTGAATTGTTGAAGGTCCTGCACAATCCTTCTTTATGGGCAGCCGCATCTTATTTAGTTAATTTTAGCTCCACCTGGGACATTTATTTTCTCTCCCCCCTCCCCCCTCTCCTGCTAAGTGGATCTGGCTGCCATTATATGCCATGCTCTTAATCTTCTCACACATTTGCCGTCTATGCAGAGGTGGATACAATTATATTTAATACACATCTGACATCAGCCTGGTGCTTATGTGATCACTGCAGATGTGGATCTGAGATGAAACAAATGGGCATTGTGTTATATTTGATTCATCAATCTGGTAAAAGTCCCTATTTGGGCAGCTTTTTTTCTTGCATTTTGATTGCAATTCCGAATGTTTCATCTATGTTTTATATATTTTATAAATACATTTGTTACTTTATTTTAACACTCTGTCACGTTGTATTCTGGTAAGGTGGCAACACTTACTAATTGAGGACATATAACAGGTTATATATACTTATGCCAAATAGTGTTATTATTGTTTCTCTATGTTATTTTCATATATATATGATGACATGCTGAAAACACTGCAACCAGGCACCATATAATGAAAGCAGCATTTTAAATACAATCTATTATATCCTTGTTTTCCATTTGCACTGTCACAAGCGTGGAATTTAGGAGCTGTGTTCCCGGACTGGGCCTTGGATCTGTATTACTTGGCGCAGACGCTCGCTGGAGGAGACTTGGCTTAATGAAGTTTCTCCGCATGAGAGGGTGCAGCGAACTGACAGGAGTTTGAGGAATGCGGCAGTAACGAGGTAGCTAGGAAGCTACGTGGAGCGGCTGGATAGCCGAGGGTAGACGTTGGTAGCTGAGTGGCTACGTGGAGCGGCTGGATAGCCGTGGGTAGACGTTGGTAGCTGAGTGGCTATGTGGAGCAGCTGGATAGCCGTGGGTAGACGTTGGTAGCTGAGTGGCTACGTGGAGCGGCTGGATAGCCGTGGGTAGACGTTGGTAGCTGAGTGGCTACGTGGAGCGGCTGGATAGCCGTGGGTAGACGTTGGTAGCTGAGTGGCTACGTGGAGCGGCTGGATAGCCGTGGGTAGACGTTGGTAGCTGAGCGGCTACGTGGAGCGGCTGGTTAGCCGTGGGTAGACGTTGGTAGCTGAGTGGCTACGTGGAGCGGCTGGATAGCCGTGGGTAGACATTGGTAGCTGAGCGGCTACGTGGAGCGGCTGGTTAGCCGTGGGTAGACGTTGGTAGCTGAGCGGCTATGTGAAGCGGCTGGTTAGCCATGGGTAGACGTTGGTAGCTGAGCGACTACGTGGAGCGGCTGGATAGCCGTGGGTAGACGTTGGTAGCTGAGCGGCTACGTGGAGCGGCTGGTTAGCCGTGGGTAGACGTTGGTAGCTGAGTGGCTACGTGGAGCGGCTGGATAGCCGTGGGTAGACGTTGGTAGCTGAGCGGCAACGTGGAGCGGCTGGTTAGCCGTGGGTAGACGTTGGTAGCTGAGCGGCTATGTGGAGCGGCTGGTTAGCTGTGGGTAGACGTTGGTAGCTGAGCGGCTACGTGGAGCGGCTGATTAGCCGTGGGTAGATGTTGGTAGCTGAGCGGCTACGTGGAGCGGCTGGTTAGCCGTGGGTAGACGTTGGTAGCTGAGCGGCTACGTGGAGCGGCTGGATAGCCGTGGGTAGACGTTGGTAGCTGAGCGGCTACGTGGAGCGGCTGGAGCGCAGTGGGAAGGCTTGCTTAGCTAAACTAAGAAACTAGTTGCACTGGCAACTTGTGTGAGCATTGGGGATCCTTTTATAGTGGACACTGGGAGCTGACAGGCTGAGAGAGAAGAAGAAGGCTCCTCATTGGTGGTAGTGGGGTCACATGGGCAATCCAAGATGGCCGCGCCCATGGACCGGAGGACAGCGCTTCCTGGAGGTAGTCAGCGGGGACCAGCGGTCAGCAGGAGCCGGTGTGGGAGCAGCACAGCAGCGGGACCCTCCAGAGGACAACAGCGGAGACTGCCTTTGGGGGAAGAGGAAGGAGCGTACAGCGCGGGAGCCGGAAGACAGCGCGGGTCAGCGCCCGCACAGGTAATCGACGGGGTCTGATTCTGGGGTCTCCAGGCCGGCGTGTGACATGCTCATCCCCCCCCACCTCTTTCCATTTATTACATTTTGATAGCACCAGTATGACACAACCACCACTATATAAAGTATATATATTCTAGTTGATCTCTTGGTTCTTTTTTGGGTAGAACCTAGGTTCTGACACATAGGCTGTCTGTCTTCCCTGTGAGGCACTGGTCTAAATCACTCCTTGTATCCTCCTTGTATCTCCATACAGTGCTCTCCAAGGTGTAGGGAGCAGTGGATTACTACTTCAGCCATTTAAAGCGCAATAATTTAAAAGGCAAGACCAACTTGGTTTTATCTTTTACACTTTTGCCGCTTTAAAAATATGGGCTGTCTCTATGGAATTGCACCCATGACTGCATGTCAAAGGCTATTACATAAGGCCCTTTACCTTGTCAGGGGGTAGTACGAGGATAGATTGGTAATTTTTCTAATGAGACAAATCCCTCTTACTTGGAAACCCCCAATTCCCCGGCTTTCTACATAACAGATTTCATCCCAGTATATAAATAGAAGTCACCCCTCATTTACAAAGGAACACAGTAAGGGGTTAATCCAATTAGGTGCAAATTGCGAGGTGCGAGTTGCTATATTCTCTCACATATCGAATTAATTTTGTAATGCAATTAGCAACTTTCACTGAATCAGTCAGACTGAATTTGCATCTTTCCATTTGCACCTACCTGAGGGATGGATAGGAAAAATTTTATTTTAAGGTTAAAATGTTGGGACACTGTGCTGAACCCCTTGGATACTTCCCTAATGACTAATTAGGCAATTGGAAGTTTCCAATTAGCTTAATTAGTCCAATAATTACATGTAATTTTTTTGGGTAAAAGAAAAATTATCCTCAAATTACCTCAAAATCAACTTTTTCGTATAGGCACCCAAAATTTAATTACAATATTTTTTTAATTGAAAAATAATAGTTTTTTTGCAATTTTTCAAAGTGACCTCAAAGTACCAAAAAAATCACCTTTTTCCTACTTTTTTTTGCATTTTTCGTTTAATTCATTTGAGATTAAACGAAAAAAGTTTTTTTGATAATTTTCTTGCATTTTACAAAAACAACAAAAAACAGCCATTTGACACCATTTAAAAACCTACAGTACCTTCCTAATGCCCACAAATAACCTTCTAAAGGGTTCGGCTATCAAAATTATCCATTTTGGGGGTTCTAGGATGGTCTCCTCACTTTTTCATGCACTTCTCTCAAATCTCATTTCGCAGTCAATTCGCACCCCTCCGCTGCGAGTTGTGCGAATAGGGATTTTTAGTTGGAGTGGAGAATTCTTGGGAGCACGCTCCGATGCGAAGTCTGAGAGTTTCAAGAAACAAACTCGCTACTCGCAGTTCACACCTAATTGGATTAACCCCTAAGTGTTACTTCATATCAGTGTATTATTTTATTCTACAGTATGTGATCAGTGATTTACACACCTGACACATATGATAAAGGTACTAGAGTCCTCCAGTCATTCAGTTATCCCGGGTCAGATGACAGAAAGGAATCCCAGAGATACAGATATATTCTGGTAGACTGGAGCTCGTCTCGGGGGACACCAAAACTGAGATGGGTTCCTCTGTATGTTGTAGATGGAGATCAGTTTTCTGAGGGGAAAAAACAAATGTAAAGTTTCCTAATAATAACAGAAGTAACAGAAATATCTGTCTGTCTCTGTCTCATACTTACAAGGAAAACGGTAAAGAAGACTCTTTGTTTAGGGGCACACTTTTCCTGATATATTCAATTTAAAACATAACTTTTAATACACTTCTATCCTAAAAATAAGCTAAATATAACTATAAAAGTCATCATATAATGGACAAACAAAGACATATACATATAAAGAGATTGTTACACATTTAAATATATTCCAGTACTGTCAGAATTCAAGTAGAGAAATTCATATACTGCACAAGGATAGGTCACAATTGTTTTTTTTCCCCTGGTTTAAGTGACCAGGTAGGATTGAAAAATGATTTTGGTATACTAAATCTCTGTAAGCATAAGGAGTCAAATAAGCATGCAATGTAAGGTACAGATTAAAGACTATTTAAACATTTAGCAGGGAACTGCAGTAATATTGATAAACAAGTCCTGCATGCCTCACTCCTTCTCAAAGGATAGTATACAGTCAGTCATGAAAAGCACATATATAAAATAGGAATAGAAATCTGCTTCTGGTTATTTGTCCGTCGACATTGGATAATCAGTGAGAGTTCCTTACTCCAATATATGTGATAAATTGGATTCCCTGCATCTGCTGTCAGCTCCAAGATACAGAGCTGATGAGAGTACAGAAAGAAAGGTACAATGGCAGTAGTAATGCAATAGAGTATAAATCGTATCTATTCCTGGAATGTGTATTCTACAAAATAATCTCCCTCGGGAGACCTAAAATAAGGGTGATAATAATTGATAAACAGACATTAAGTAGCATGATATCTACCATATATAGCCATATATATTCACTCCATTCCATTAAATACAGTTTAACCTTAGAGATATCCCTCCACAGTTGTTTTCATTAGTGGGGAAAAGGTAATAAACTTAAGATATGAAAATGAAAAGGAAACTCCTCTGTTCCAGTCCTCTATGATCCTGACTGGGTATTTGCCTTTGGCAGTGAATACCTCAGAAACAGTATCCAGAAGGAGGTACTTGGAGGGACAGTCTAAGGCTCCTTTATCGAGGTATGGGGAACTGATTCCCTTACTGAGGACAAACCTCAATACCTCTTAGGGAGAGATAGTGAAGGAAGAGAAAGCAAATACCTGTTTCTTCCATTAATGGAGATTAGCTATGCATGTGTGTATAATAGGGAGCCGGTTTGCGCAGACCCCGGCTTCCATATGGACCAACGCGCGTTTCACCCCTTGGGCTTGATCACAATCTCGAGTGTGTCAGGTGAACTTCTATGCACATTTACCCACAACAAAGCTTGAAAAGACTTTGTGGTGTACACAACGTCACATGTCCCGCCCATCCCTTTGATTGGCTGGGAGTCTCTGACATCCAGGGAACTGGCTGCGTAACTCGGCAGCTGAGACGCAGGTTTCTCTAATTACATACTATATAAATGTGCATAGAAGTTCACCTGACACACTCAAGATCGTGATCAAGCCTAAGGGGTGAAACGCGCGTTGGTCCATATGGAAGCCGAGGTCTGCGCAAACCGGCTCCCTATTATACACACATGCATAGCTAATCTCCATTAATGGAAGAAACAGGTATTTGCTTTCTCTTCCCCAGTTCCCCATACCTCGATAAAGGAGCCTTAGACTGTCCCTCCAAGTACCTCCTTCTGGATACTATTTCTGAGGTATTCACTGCCAAAGGCAAATACCCAGTCAGGATCATAGAGGACTGGAACAGAGGAGTTTCCTTTTCATTTTCATATCTTAAGTTTATTACCTTTTCCCCACTAATGAAAACAACTGTGGAGGGATATCTCTAAGGTTAAACTGTATTTAATGGAATGGAGTGAATATATATGGTAGATATCATGCTACTTAATGTCTGTTTATCAATTATTGTCACCCTTATTTTAGGTCTCCTGAGGGAGATTATTTTGTAGAATACACATTCCAGGAATAGATACGATTTATACTCTATTGCATTACTACTGTCATTGTACCTTTCTTTCTGTACTCTCATCAGCTCTGTATCTTGGAGCTGACAGCAGATGCAGGGAATCCAATTTATCACATATATTGGAGTAAGGAACTCTCACTGATTATCCAATGTCGACGGACAAATAACCAGAAGCAGATTTCTATTCCTATTTTATATATGTGCTTTTCATGACTGACTGTATACTATCCTTTGAGAAGGAGTGAGGCATGCAGGACTTGTTTATCAATATTACTGCAGTTCCCTGCTAAATGTTTAAATAGTCTTTAATCTGTACCTTACATTGCATGCTTATTTGACTCCTTATGCTTACAGAGATTTAGTATACCAAAATCATTTTTCAATCCTACCTGGTCACTTAAACCAGGGGAAAAAAAACAATTGTGACCTATCCTTGTGCAGTATATGAATTTCTCTACTTGAATTCTGACAGTACTGGAATATATTTAAATGTGTAACAATCTCTTTATATGTATATGTCTTTGTTTGTCCATTATATGATGACTTTTATAGTTATATTTAGCTTATTTTTAGGATAGAAGTGTATTAAAAGTTATATTTTAAATTGAATATATCAGGAAAAGTGTGCCCCTAAACAAAGAGTCTTCTTTACCGTTTTCCTTGTAAGTATGATTTTCTCTGACTCATGGGGAGCACCGCCGAACAAAAATATGCATAAGTAATGGGCCTGATGACCTGATTAAATTAATATTATCAGTAACCAAAATTTGTTTTGTCATAAAACAAATTTTCTGTGAATACACCTGTGCACTGACCATCCTCGACATGTCTGTCTCATACTTACCAGTGTTGGCTGGAATGGAGGAGTAATATTCCCCCTCTCCAATTTCTTCCAGTTGGTATTGGAGTAAAACTGGTGACCCCTGATGTCTCCTCTCACCCCAAGGCGCAATTCGCTGTTCTTATTCTGGATTGGAGCTGGATAAATCAGGGGAAAGTACATTTTTTAAACCATAGGACAATGTTGTTATATGAGAATTTACAGTAAGACAATTAGTGAGGTTTATAAGATCAGAGCTGATGGTGGAATTGTGATTGTTCTGTGACATCAGGGTAAAGTGCATATTTTGGGTTACACCTTCTATACGCGCCTGTAATGTAAAACAATTACCTTGGTCAGGAGGTCAGCAGCAGGGTATGTAAGCCGTTTTGTATCCAAGGTGTTCTGAAAGGTGATATTTCTCATGTAAGATGAATATTTTGGGCCTGGTGCTTCATATTGAGGCTTTCCTGTCAGCATACTGCTTAGGATGATGCCAAGTGCCCACCAATCTACAGACGCTCCATACTGCTCCATTCTGAGGATCTGGGATGTGAGGGACAGAAAAAAAAAAAAAAACTTATATCCCTGTAAGAAATATCTCCCTGTGGAATGGACTTTTCCACAAATGTGATAGAGTGGGATGAGCAGCTTTTGACAAATATATTTGCATAACACAAAGCTGTTCTTATTTCAGCACGTTCTGTAATATTTTACCTTCAGTTCTACGTGAAGCCTAAAATAAATAAATTAATGTATACATGTGAGGAACAAGGAGTAAATTACTTAAGCAGCGCTTCTCACAGTCTCCACATCTTCTGTGGTGTCAGCCACTGGTTGTAAAGGGACAATACTGTTACATACAAAACCAGACCTGTATGGGATTTAATATTATTTCCCGTTTAAAGCCAGTGAATGAAACTGCAGCAGAGAAGGTGGCTTTGAAAAGCGCTGATTAGTACCTACTAAATGTACCACTAGGGGGTAAATTTACTAAGATTAGTGTTTGGTTGATTTGGTATTTTTCTGCGATTTGGGTGTGATTTTGCAACTCAGAGATTTACTAAAATACTAAAACCCAAATCGCAGGCTAATTGCAGGTGTAAAAATTTGGCATAATACATCAGACCAAACATTGTATCATTAACATTGACTTTAATACAAATCACAAATTTACTAAGAATCATGATTGTCAAATCAATCAAAATCACAATGAAATCGCAGCACAATGCATTAAATAAATAGACCTGCCTGTGAGTAGCGTGTTTGACCAAAGCACTGCACAGATCAGCATGATCTGTGCAGGCTTGGTTTCAAAAAGTATAAAGAAAGGGTTAATTTAATTTTATAAAATTGTGTGAGCCCCCCCTTTCCTCCCAAAAAACATAACTAGCCCCAGACCTCTGAGCCTGGTCTGGGACTGGAAAATATGTCAGCGTCCACTGATTGGCTGAGAGCAGTCTGACTCTAAGCCATTCAGCTCTACAGTACAGAGAACCACGTTTGAAAACAGTCGGTATGTGAGTAGTCTTTTTTTTATATTTTCTTTTGCAGTGGTGGTACAGGTGCCAGCGGCCACTTACTGTGCAGGCATACTCCGGGCAAAATTTACTAAGCCGCGGGTTCTAAATCCCGGCGGTTTTGTGGTGGTTTGACGGCGGGTTCTAAACCCCAGCGGGTTGACGGCAGTTTCTAGATGACACCAAAACCGCTGACTAATAATTTTAGCCCTAGCCCTGTTCTATTCTATTCTAAAATGTGTTTTGATGGCGGCTTTGCAGCGGTTGTGAAGTGGTTTTGGCCTTAGTAAGTCTGCGGATAGCAAAACCGCCGACAAACCACCACCAAACCGCCGGGGTTTCGAACCTGCCGCTTAGTACATTTTACCCTCCAAGTGGCTTGCATGCAAAGGCAGGCTTGCTGGGACCGGTAGTTCCACTGTAAAGAACAATACTAATTCCATTTTTACACCATCACTCCAACAATCGATGCCTCCAGGGATACTGAGAAGAGCCCTGCTTGATCCTTCGGGAGAGGGGACCCCACTTTACTTTTGGGGTCCCCACTTCCTGAGGATTCCTTGGGGCTGGTTTTACATAATGGCAGGGGGACCCCAATCTGTCTTTGTTACTGCTATTGTGTATGCCCCCTGGCTGGTTCAGCCCAGTGCTGTTTACTGCAAAATTGGGGGGGCCCATGCTGGTTTTCCCCCTGATTTTCCAGTACCAGACCGGGCTAAGAAATACGGGGCTGGTTATGCTGATCTGTGCAGTGCTTTGAATCTGCAATCGACAGTCAGCGGATTCATGCTTTGATTTGACAGCAGAGTCTATGGTAAGCAGGGCAAACCCACTAATCTCGTACACAACAGAAATCACTGAGTATCACCATCAAATGTAAATAAATAAATAAATGTAAATGAGTAAATTTGGGTTTTTGATTGTAACATTTTCCGGTGATGTCCAGCGACTACAGTCAACTTCAAACACGATTCTTAGTAAATTTACCCCTAGGTCTTAGTAATTTTATTTCTATATGAAATTAAGTAAATGTTTGTGT
The DNA here is from genome assembly GCA_031769625.1 of Taudactylus pleione. Taxonomy (NCBI): domain Eukaryota; kingdom Metazoa; phylum Chordata; class Amphibia; order Anura; family Myobatrachidae; genus Taudactylus; species Taudactylus pleione. Next base: position 64,143,731 of record JAUIMM010000200.1, on the reverse strand, counting down.
AACAATATAGTAAAACTTTAATAGCTTATAATTTTTCATTAAAGACTGTATTTAACTACTTATTTAACATTGTCTGGTCCATTTTGTGTACATATTTCAATCACCTATACATATCAATTATGGATATCATATAGTAGTATTAAAATAACACAGGTATACTGTCCATATTGAATGTTGTTCCCCTCCTCCCTGGCCCAAAAACACATCTGTACTAGACTGACTCTACCTAAATAGTTAGAGCCAGTGACAGGCTGCAGCCATTTGGGGGCTTTGTTCTCCCAGTTTTCTGGGAGTACCGGGGCCAGGGTCTGCATCTTCAGATGCAGACTTCCTGGCCTCTGCTATGAAGCTGCGTGGGCCTATCTGAGTAACCTCAGATGGCCGATGGTTTCACATATGTTGCAACTATTTTTTAAGCTGGGTACAACTTGATGGGTAACTGGCAATTGTGCTGACCAAGCGGCCGATTCAGGTAAGTGTACACACTTACCGATCAGCCACTCATTTGAATTTGCCCACCCAGCTGTGATTTCAGCCCCTGCAGCAAGTGTACATGCAGCCAGCGGTCTGTGAATGTTGTCATTCTTAGGTATGTTGGGGGTACACACCCACCAATGCGCTCGCGATATATTGGCCGTTCCCATTGTGTACCCAGCATTAGGATACAACACTTAGATGCTGGGAGGAAGCATCTTTTCTCCTTAAACGCCTCCTGCTGCATACGCATATAAGTTGAATGGTATTGCACAGCTGCTGCAATACCGTACAACAAGTAAGGCCTAATGTAGGTAACCTGAAGCACCTTAGCTGTCATGGAATTACAGGTCTCAGAATGCCCTGTTAGTGACATCTCTAGAATACTTCATTACTTTAGGGCTAGTGGGCAAAGCTACTACAACACCTCCTGATACAACTTACCTCTGGGGCCATATACTTAATGGTCCCGGCAAAACAAGCAGTTTTGCATTTTCCATAGATGTTCTCTACAACCAGGCCAAAATCTGCAATTTTTACATGCCCCTCATTACTGATTAGGATATTCACTGGCTTGAAGTCTCTGAGGTAGACAAAGGAATAACAGGTTCTGTATGTACATGTTATAGTGACAAATAGACAGAAATGGACATAGGAGAGGACACAATGAGCGGATAGAGAAACTCTAAGGGTATGAGTAAGGGCATCACAGTTACTTATGCCACCTGCAATTCACCACTGCAACTGCCCACACCCCACCAAGTGCCTCTCTGCCAGCTTCCACATGCAGTCACTGCAGAGTCATTTTTAGTAGTCAGAGAGGCAGCGATAAGGGGACAACTTACTTTTAAGGAAGGGTGCGTAAACCTAAGTGTGTCACTGTCCTGGAGATGCGACCTATATTTATTAGTCAGCATCTCCACATACACTGCTTATTGAGTGGGACGTGACCCGCGATCGTGTCATCATGGACCTGCCATGCTGCCACACTATACAATGCAGAGATTACTGGCATTGTAAAACAAGAGGTGAAGGCCATGATGATGTGCAAATCGTGCCATCGCTGTGGGGGTAGGCGGCTTACTGGGAGCCTTGCCCATTTTTCTGGGTGGCTGGGAGCACAACCCGTTTTTTGGGAGCCTCCTGTCCGTTCCAGGAGAGTAGGCAAGTATGGTGAAACTACAATGCTCACCAAGCCTTGGCAGTCATAAACTGCTTGGACATTGTCACTTGTAGTTCTTACCTTGCTTCAAGCATATCTTGAAAAAGGCCTCATACTTAAACAGTATTTTGAATTGCACGTCTTAAGAAATGTACAACTCAATTAGCAGACAATAAACATTTTACTATTTAATGAGAAGCATAATAACTACAGTGGGACAGCAGAGGAACCACAGAGAAAGGGAAAGTATAATATAATGATAACAGCATACTGAGAGGCAGATAGAGCACTTACCTATGAACTATCCCATGCATATGCAGAAATTGGATTCCGCAAATTATCTCTGCAGAGTAAAACCTGATAGGAAGAGACACAGAGACATGATGGAATATACATGATACACTATAATGTAAGCAAAGCACAAATGTCATTCATTACTCAACACAGTGGTCGAAGTGGGGAGGTATACGGCGGTATGACATACCGCCACTTCCCGGCCCCACTTCATTTTAGCCGCAGTAGAAATTGCACCAGCACTGGGATCCAGTATGGCATCCCAGCGCTGGAACAACGGCGGCAACGTGTAGAGATGTGTCCCACAGGGGACACATCTCGATCGGTGGCAGCGGTGACGTTGGCATGTAGCCGGGACAAAGCATCTGGTCCCGGCTGCACTGTAAGCAGCATGAACTGGCTGCCAGCCAATCACGGGGCTCGCGGCCGCCAGCCAATGAGAAGCTTCTCATTGGCTCACAGTGGCACCGGATTATCATAAACTGCAGTGCACTACTGCAGCAGCATCGAGGACACGGTGCTCCCGGCGGCTCCATCCATTCCAGCAGCGCAGGTCAGAGGGAAGTAGAGAGAGGGGAGGATGTGAGAGAGGGCCAGACAGAGGGAGGCAGACAGTTAGTATTGTAGGGGGTGAAAGAGAGAGGGAATCAGTGAGAAGGGCAGGGTGTGAGAGAGGAAGCAGGCAGGGAGAAGTGTGTGTGTGTGTGTGGGGGGGGAGTTGGTGAGAAGTACAACGGGGGGATATGGAAGCAGGGGTCCAAGGGGGGGGGGAGATTCATTCTCCATACCCCACCTCTAAATTCCCACTTCGAGCACTGACTCAACATATGAGGAAACTGGTTTGTAGCATAGTGGATAGCATTGCTGCCTCACCACAGCTAGGGCCATGGATTTGATTCTGACCAGGGCCCTATCTATGTAGATTTTATATGTTTTCCCTGTGTTTGTTTTGGTTTTATAACGGTTTCTTCCTTCCTTTATTGCATATAAGGTAGAAGGTACAGGTGTGACCTGTAACACAGTTGGCATTGCCTAATGTAATGCAAATGATTCCTGCTAACACACAAAGGTAGGCTTCAGTTCTTACACATATTGTATTTATAGAGTGCTCAGGGCCAATTATCAAGTGTTCCATGTGGACTCCTCACCAACCAGTGTCCCCCTAGATAGACATTGTTATAGGGTAGGAGCACAAACCCTTATCATGTCCTGAACATTTATGGTAAGTGTAGCACAAAGAAGGATCCCTGTTCCTTCAAGCACTGTTGAAGCAAGAGCCAGGAACTATCTCAGCTGTGCCTCTCTTCTGCTCTGAGCTGCTGTAGTCTGTAGCACTAACTTAGCATTATATTTCCCCTACACTATCTGGTGAGTAGAGAAAACTGTAAGCTATGACACATTTAATGTGTGAATGATACACAACCTCACACCATTACTTTATCATACACTGTACTCTATGTGACTTACGCAGCTGCGGATTCCTCAAAGATGACATGTTTGGCCATCAGATCTCTGAGGGTCCCTCCACCGGCAAACTCCATTACCATGCAGCAATGCACCTGTTTCAGAATCATCATCATTATCATTGCCTGATTATAAGTGGCCCCAGGACTCTGCAGCACCTGACAGCAGCTATAGAAAATCCTACATAAATGAAATTATATAAAATATATATAGAAACAGAACAAGGACATTGGATGTTGATAGAGAAAGTGCAAACATGAAACTGAGGGCATAGGGAGCTCTGTGCTTAGATGCCTACACTGTAAAGACATTTTATATGGCCGGCTGCCAGCCGCAGATGTCGCCGGCATACACTGTGAGATTTCTCTCACAGTGTATAGCCCGACATCTTGCGCTCCGCCCCGGGGGAGGAAACATTTCCCTGTTCCTTCAGTAGGAAGGAACACAGGAAATATCTGTCTGTCAGCCGCGGCTGGGCATACACTGCCCGATGCGGCTGACCGGGAAATATCGCATCGGACGGGCATGCTGGACAATCCGGCATGCCCGACCGAGCAATATTTAACCCTCGGTCGCCCCCCCACATGCTACAATTATCGGGGTGATCCGCCGATATCAGGCGGATCGCCCTGACAATTGTAGCGTGTATGGCCAGCACTGCAGAGGAGAGCGGAGGGAGAGGGTGTGGGACTGTGGGCTGTAGCTCTGGGGCAAAAACACCATTAGCACACCATCAGTGTGCCATTAGGAGGAGTGTAAGTAGGTGGAATTACAGTTTTATAATAGACTGACTACTAGTAAAAGCTGGAGTAGGTGCCTGGAAAGGGTGACTACATGCATCGTTGTCAGTGTGTTTGTTTTGTTTGTCACACACATTGCACATGTACTCTCACACACTACACATGCACTCTCACACAAAGCGCATGCACACTCACACACAGCACATGCACTCTCTCACACACACACAGCACAGCAACTCCCATACACTGCACATGCACACTCACACACAGCACATGCACTCTCTCACACACACACAGCACATGCACTCTCTCACACACACACAGCACAGCAACTCCCATACACTGCACATGCACTCTCACACACACACAGCACATGCACTCTCTCACACACACAGCACAAGCACTCTCTCACACACACACAGCACAGCAACTCCCATACACTGCACATGCATTCTCACACACACACAGCACATGCACTCTCTCACACACACACAGCACAGCAACTCCCGTACACTGCACATGCACTCTCACACACTGCACATGCACTCTCACACAAAGCACATGCACTCTCACACACACAGCTCATGCACTCTCGCACAGCACATGCACTCTCTCACACACACACACAGCACAGCAACTCCCATACACTGCACATGCACTCTCCCACACAGCACTTGCACTCTCACACACAGAGCACTCTCACACACTGCACATGCACTCTCACACACTACACATGCACTCTCACACACAGCACATGCACTCTCACACACAGCACTCTCACACACTGCCCATGCACTCTCACACAAAGCACTTGCACTCTCACACACAGCTCATACACTCTCACACACACAGCACATGCACTCTCACACACAGTTCATGCACTCTCACACACAGCACATGCACTCCCACACACAGCGCATGCACTCCCATACACTGCACAAGCAACTCTCACACAATGCAAATGCACTCTCACACACAGCACATGCACTCTCACACACTGCACATGCACTCTCACACACAGAGCACATGCACTCCCATACACTGCACATGCACTCTCACACACTACACATGCACTCTCACACACAGCACATGCACTCTCACACACTGCACATGCACTCACATACACACACACAGCACTCTCACACACTGCACATGCACTCACATACACACAACACATGCACTCTCACACACTGCACATGCACTCTCACACACACAGCACATGCACTCTCACACTGCACATGCACTCTCACACACTGCACATGCACTCTCACACACAGCACATGAACTCTCACACACTGCACACTCACACACTGCACATGCACTCACATACACACACAGCACTCTTACACACACAGCACGTGCACTCACATACACACACACAGCACTCTCACACACAGCACTTGCACTCTCGCACACACAGCACATGCACTCACACACAGCACATGCACTCTCACACACTGCAAACAAACAGACTACTTTACTGTGGACCTGATTCAGAGATGTACACTAATGCAATCACAGCTGCAATCCTGTAGGTAACTGCTGTGCAACAATATGCACAAAAGAAGAAATACAGGTGTTCAACTCCAAATTTACTGATTGTATATAATAAATAAATTTTTGCAATGAATAGAGGTTTTTGGCATAATCTTGGCCAAGGTTATGGGCCTACCCACCACATCCGGGTAAGCTCTGTTGGGTAGGTCCCTAACATACTAGGGTTCAAATCCAGAGCGCAGGACACCCTAGTATGTTAGGGACCTCCCGACAGGGGTTACCCGGATGTGGTGGGTAGGCCCATAACCTTGGCCAAGATTATGCCAAAAACCTCTATTCATTGCAAAAATGTATTTATTTATATACAATCAGTAAATTTGGAGTTGAGCACCTGTATTTCTATTTTTGTGCTTATATCAATTGTCTCCACAGGTAGCACCTCCAATTGTGTATATATATGTTCTAGGTGTGCAGTCTGAGGTCCATTTCCTATAAGTGTGCAACAATATGCTAATACAGGCAGCTGCCTGGAAATGTATTTCGGCACCCACATGGGAACTGTCAGTAGTTGGGGCCAATCAGCTGCCGCTCTACAGTCAGCGCAGCTGCTGATTGACTGTCGGGACTTGCAAAGCCTGTGCAGTCCCGTCAGATGGCATTCGGGAGGTATCAGTATGTGTGGTGGTAAGTTAATTTTTTTGTTTTACAAAGGCCATGGATTACTGTGGAGACCAGTGGCAGGATATAGGTGAGTATGAAATCTTTTTTGCAGGGCCAGTCAACACGGATTCTACTGGAGAAGGGGACAGAAACATCTGGTATAGGTAAGTATGTGTGAATGGGTAAGTGTGTGTAATAAAGTTTTAATAATCACGGTGTGTGTGTTTTGTTATTATTTAACTATTTATTTTACAGTGGGGGTACAGGTGCCGCCCGTCTGCTGGCACTTGTAGTTCCACAAGTGCCGAAGGGCAGCATGCTGGCACCTGTACTTCCACTGTAAAATACAATAGTTTAATTATATTTCCCCACTTTATTACCCCATACCCAACGCTCCAGGGGTGCAGGGAAGAGCCCCAGGCTTCAGACCAAGCCTGGGGTTAAGGGAGAGGGGCTCCCCTTTTTTGGGGGGTCCCCACCTGCCCTGAGATCCCCGGCTTGGCCTGGCTGGCTTGGGCTGCTAATGCTTTGGACCTGGAGCCCCGGTGAAAGGGTCTCCGGGCTGTGGCATTACAGCCCGGCCGTTTTGGGTCTGGTGCTTTTTTTAAATATACGGGGGACTCTACGCAATTTTTTCCCCCTATATTTAAAATCAGGACTGTCCCTGCAGCCTGGTGTTGGTTTCTAAATTACAGGGGAACCATACACACTTTGTTCCCCGTAATCTTAGAACCAAGGAGAGGCTGGCAAGCCTGGGGCTGGTTAAGCTTTAGGGGGGGGGCCCCTATGTAATTTTTTTTAACCACTTTTAACCTGTTTTTTTACAGATACAACACAAGCAGCTTACACATATCTCACTGATATGTGCAGGCTGCTTGCTTGGGAGAGTTTTGCAGAGAGAAGAAACTGTAATCTCGAGTGAGTCATCTCCTGCAAAACCTGCTACTTGGCAGAGAAATTTAATTCTGCTTCACCATCGGCCATCTCACTCTCAGTTTAGGTGAAGCAAATTGAAAAAAAAAAAGCAAACTCTCCTACACTCGATTCTTAGTAAATTTACCCCTAGGAGTGTTTGACTTTGACTACATGTGTAGATTAAACCAATTGTTGATGTACTGTATGGTGGTTACTGGGATGTTCTGTGTATTGTATGGTGTTTACTGGGAAGCTCTATGTATTGAATGCAGGTCACTGGGCTGTCAATGTACTCTATGGTGGTCCCTGAGATGCTTGACATATTGTAACGGTTTGCTAGTCCCACCACGTTTTTTTTTAGCCCTATCTACAGTTGATTTGGTCTTGTCTACATGGGGCTATTTTAAATTGAATTACCTGTGGGTGGGGCATTTTGTGGTTTCTAAACTGACAGAATCTGCCTTGCTGAAGTCTACATGCAGTGCTGCTTCAGGAGCTGTAAACTAAAGTAAAATCCCAGTAAACAAAATACAGGAATGCTTTACTGCATTTTTTTAACCTACAGTAAAGCCAGGTACTCACTGGAGTGATGTCGACACAATATTTCATTTCCGGACAAATCTGAACGACATATCTGCCTCATCACTCAGTGTGTATGGCCAATATGCATGTTCCCACAGATGCCTGCGATATAGTCCGGGCATCCGTGCTGCACGTCCAACCAGATGATGTCGCATACAGCCCCATTGCAGGTAATGAAGAACGGAATGAGGTATCATTCCGTCATTCATTACCTTGTTCTAATGTGTTCCCAGGATCCGATATGATGGCACGTCGGCCGGGTACACATTAGAGATGTGGGCCGGGCCATTTTTGCTGGTTTTAGATCTGTATCTCCTTTGTGTTTTGGATTTGGATTTGGTTTTGTAAAACCACCCTTACGTGTTTTGATTTTGGATCTGTATTTTTTTCAAAAAATTATAAAAACAGTTAAAATCACATAATTTGGGCCTGTTTTTGTTCCCACAGTATTATTAACCTTAAAACCAATAATTTTCAGGCATTTACAGGCAATTTTAACCACGTCACAGCTCTTAATATTGTTTTCACTACTTTTCACCAATATAGGCCAAAGGCTGCAGCAAGCTGGCTGGCTAAAGTAAGCGACATAGCAGCGGCACAAATGCATGCCAGGTATAAAAAATATAGGGCATCTATGTAACATTACCACACAGTAGTGGCAGACAGGATGGCAGTTTAATAAACTATAAAAATGTCAGTCTGCAGTGCCCCAAATTGCAGAAATTGTAAAGAAAAGAGGTGCAAATGGAATTGTCCTTGGGCCCTCCCACGCACAATTATGTGGGATATTAAAATGGACATGCACAGTTTAACAAACCAAGCACTTTAGCGACAAGGACTGACACTTTTGTGGCTGAAGTCCTTGGTTTGTGTGGGCCCCCACACAAACCAAGGACTACCTCCATAATTGGAAGGACTACCTCCAATCATTAAGGAGGAGGTTGATGATGAAGGTGTTGGTGGTGGAGATTGCATTTGCTGGTCCAAACTGCTGGTAGCTGATACTGGACTGCTTGTTATTAATTTACAAATTATTATCATTTTGTTAAATAATTTGCATGAACTCGCTGCAAATGACGTAACAGGAGGAGGTGCCTAGATGGTTAATGGCCCTACAGTACCTCTACTAACTTTGGCTTCACAAATGGTACAGATGTCTTTACAACTGTTTGGGTTTCAAATAATTCCACACCCAAGATGTGGCTTTTCTGGTCTTATACACCGGCATGACAATGGCTTTCTATTTATCATGAGCAAGAACTGCTGCCACTGGTGGCTGATTTACACAAACAACATCCTCATCATTAGCATCCTCCTATAGCTTCAGATAGGACACAAATATTCCCCTCATCCTCCTTTTACTATTCCTCCACACTATCATCCTCAATGTCTATTATTTCACCATCTAATACTTGCTTCCTCTATCAAAGGATTGTTTAATAGTCAATTTTTTTTTTACTACTAGTAGTAGTCTTCTTGGTCCCTTTCTGGGATGAAGTTCCACCCCCAGCAGCAGCAACAGGCCTAACACTCAAGGATTATTCTGAGGAATCCTGGATAAGGGAGGAGTAACCTAGCCTTATCCTGGCTGCAGAACTACCTCCGATCACTAGTGAGGATATTGATGATGAAGGTGTTGACGGTGGACATTGCAGGTGCTGGGATCTAGCTAAGGGAAGGGAGCTAACTGATGCTGGACTGTCTGTTATGTTTTTAGCACCATTTTCTGATTTTACCAAAAATGTTCCATGAACTCACTGCAAATGATGTAACAGAGAGGAGGTTCCTATATGGTTAAGGTCCCTACCTATACTTACTGTTGCTTTACAAATGCTACATATGGCTTGACAATTGTTGTCTGGATTTGGGTAAAAATAATTCCACACATAAGAGGTGGATTTTTTTGTCTTATGCCCATATGGTCATCAACAGTTTCCACTGGTGCCTGATTTGCACTAATAACATCCTCATCAACAACATCCTCATCATCAACATCCTTATTAGCTCTAGAGTTAGCTACAAAATATTCTCATCCTGGTACACTTCCATAGCAGCATCCTTAATTTATATGACAGCATATTGACTTGTGCGGCTCATCCCCACATTTGCAGAGGGTGCACAAATGGGGGAAGGAGGCTCCTCTTCGAGTACTGGAAAGGTCAGGCTCACATACTGCACCCGTGGACATACTTAGACTTTCCTCAGGGATTTGTGACTTTTCTGAGCACACAGTTGATTCCTGCGCCTTAGTGGTTTTCATTTTTTTGACACCTCTTCTAGAGTGAGAAGGGCTTACATCATCATAATAAGAGGCAGAAGAACATGCCTCACTGATGGTTGCAGAACCACCACTCATAAATAAAGGCCAAGTCATTAGCCTTCCCTTGCCACTTTGTGTGGGGAATGGCATATTGGCAGTTTTATGTTTTTCTGCAGCCAACTTTGATGTTTTTTTCTTTAACACTTTAAAATATCAGTTCTTTGATTTTAGATGCCCTGACTTAAGCCCTCTATTCCCTTGGGCATCGGCTTTAGATGACGTTGAAGGACTAGTATCGTCATGACTATTGCATCAAAAGTCTTTGGTTGTTGCTCCTTCTCTACTCTTCTAAACTGATTGTTATCCATTTTTTGATTCGTAGCGCAGCTCAGACTGTGGGGGCTCAGAGAGCATAGTTGTACGTGAACAAACTCACTGTGGTTTAGCACTCTGAACAGTACAAGTAACAACAGAACCAAATATATCTTTTGAAACTTTATTTTATACTTTTTTTTTAAACTGACACTGCTTGGAGTTGCAGTGCTTATGTGAAGTTAGTGAATGCAGTGGGGTATGGCCTGTGGAGTCACTGCAGCACCAGTCTGTGACAGGACGGAGTAGTTGGACACAGCCACTGGATAGACAACACATCACAGCCACTGGATGGAACAGTACAACAAAATACATATATATTTTTTTATTTATATCAACTTTTTTTTAAACTTTGTTCACAAATGACACTGCGGTGTCACACCACTTATGTGAATGTAATGGGATACAGCCTGCAGCATCACAGCATTTGTATGTATACACTGAGGTATGGCCAGCAGCGTCACAGTAGTTATATGCAGGGGCATCAAGATGGGGGGAGCGGGTACTGTTTACCCGGGCCTGGGCTTCCTGAGGGGCACGACGGGGGCCTGGTTCCTGAGGGGCCCAATGGGGGCCTGGTTCTGGCACTGCCCCCCACCCTTCTCTCTCCCACACAGCAGCTCAGCACACAGCGTGTGCTGAACTGCAATGGGAGACTGCTCGTGGCTGCTAAGCAGCAGCCACAGCAGTCTCCTATGCCTGTGGGGTGAAGCGATCACACTGATCACAGCGCCCCCCTTCCCGGCTTGGAAAAGTATTTATTGTTTTTTTTTCAAGGGGGCATGGCAACGCCTCCCGCGACTAGGCCACACACCCTCTGTACCTGGGCCCGGCAGAGCTCTCTATGGCCCTGCTTATATGGATACACTGGGGTACAGCCTGTAGCATCACAGTATTTGTATGGATACACTGGCATATGGCTGCAGCAACATAATACTTGTATGGATAAACTGAGGTACAGCCTGCAGTGTCACAGTACTTATATGAAATCTGGATATACTGGGGTACAATTTTAGAACCAAAGGACAACAGCTGCACTAGTTAATGAATCTGGATACACTGGGGTACAGCCAGCAGCGTCATAGTACTTAAATTTGAAGGAATGTCATGATTGTTCTATTACACACATAGAAGCTTTGTATGGCATTCGGCTTATTAAGGGCAATATAGGATGTAAGGATACATCTAAATAATTAGCAAAAACTGAAATGTAGTGTATTTATTCGTATGGAACTTTGATTCCACACGGATTAAACAAGGACTTTGAATTAAAATGGTTCTTGTAAAATCATATTTTTAATACACACCTGGAATGATTTGCTGTATTTCTATATATTTACTTATTAATATCTCAGGGTGATTTGTATTTATTTAAGTTTTAGGTTAATACCATACACATCGGTGAATCACCTTATGGAGCATCTAATGTATGGACTATGGATGAGTGACTTTCCTGAGGAACTTATCCCCATTTAGGAGACTTTTTACAATGTAGATATCCGGTCCCAGATGACACACAAGTCTACGGGGGACTTTGGAATATCCAAGCGGTTTCAATGACCAGTGATCTGCAAATGTATTATTTATTTTTATTTAATATTAAGATTGGTTTATTGCTAATTAAATACCTTAAACATCCTTACTTAAGCGCTTGGGTCCCCTCGTACGAGAATGGCAAACTCGCCATGTTACATCGAGGTCCAGCGCCCTCACAACGCTCTCTTGCGCCACAATAAAGCCATTGAGATGCAGCGTTCTACCGCCAAAGCCAGCTTCAAAAGGAGACTGGCCCGCCACCTAGAGAAACACCCACTAATCCAAAAAAACAAGCATATCCTTAATAAACAAACCTAAACCCAAACTGTTATTATGAACACCGTCCGGACGAATAAAATCTGGCTAAATCTGAACCCCAAAAGCTATGCCTGACTACCAAGCCACCAAAGGACAAAACATGCTTATTTACCTTATGCCTCGCCTTATCCAAGGCCTTGTGATCTCATGCACCACGCCACACCAGCCATGGCACTATTTCAGACCAGACAATGTGTATATTCAGCCACAACAAACAAACTGAATCAACTAAATTTCTCAGCCGAAAAGACAACTCCAAACCTTTCAACTTACTGAGATCATTCCCACCAACATGCAGGACCAACCAATCAGGCAAACCCCATTTTGCTGCAGACCAACAAATCTTGAATGGATGCACACAGCAGGCCACGTACACCTATACAGTGAACATGCCTACTGCCCAACAATAAGCTGGCACGTCTAGCCAAACCATGCCGCTCTGCCCAGAAAATATAGGAATGGCCGACAAGCCAAACCTGCTCTTCTCCAAAGTCTTCCACTGTAAGGAAAGAACGCCCTAACAGTGAGCCACCGCACCAAAACCAAGCCGAACACAACAAAATTAACACACAGCAACTAATCTTGCAGGGATGCAAATGGGGGAGACACGTAACCTTAGTGAAGAAGAAAAACTAAGAAACTTTCCCCGTGAACCAAGTTGGGCCAGATAATGGTCCCCGGGAGGAAAAATTTAAAAATCCCTTCACACCCCCACTTATCGAATGCTAACCATTCGATAGCTGGCGGGTAAACAGCTTTTCAGTTGGTGCAGGAGTGCACCTAAAGCTTGTCGCAGTGAACATAAGATTTATAGGCAGAGGACCTCCATCTCCCAGAGGCGTCACCCTGCTTATGCAAGGTAACCCACCTGCCTCGGCCTAACTGATCCGTCTTGGAAAACCAAAGTTTGCACAAAATGGATGACTCCTGGAATATGAAGTCTCCCATCATGAACCCTGTGGATACCGATTACTTACTGGAAGCTACAATCTTACTGACCCTAAAAGCCCCAAAAATGCAACTGCAAAAGCCAAACGAAACAGCGAGGCCTCAAAAGAATCCAAAGCCACACTGTCCATTGCACCCAGCAAGCATACAAGGAGATGAAGATTGATAGGCCTGCGAGAATCGCCTCTGGCAGGAAACTCCTTGACCCAACCTTTAAGGGCTTTAGAAAGGAGGAATGATTTGTTAGGGTCTGGTAAACCCCTCAATTTACTGAAAAAGGAAATATCCGCCAGAGCCGAGGCCATGGAAGCCTTGGAGCGACCATGCTGGTAATGCCCCCAAACGAACCTGGAAATCAACTCCGCGGAAGACTTACCTGACTGGGGGCTCTGTGAACAGAAAGCCTGCCAGTCCTGCCATGCCGCAGAATAAGCCCTCTGAGTTTCTGGAGCCAGCAACCTCTGCGCCAGGCCCTCTATTCCGGCCTGATGATCTGCCATACAAAAGGAGGGCAAGGTAACCCAACTGCAGAAGCCGCCGGTGCCAGCAAATGGAAATGGGAAAATTGGAATCGGGACAATGAATCAGCAATTGCATTATGTACCCCAAGGACATGGCACGCGCAAAACTGAATGTTGGCCTCTAAGCAACGCAAAACCATATGTCTAAGGAGATGCAAAGCTGGAGGGGAGGAAGATCGCTGATTGTTAATGGCCTGAACCACCCCTAGATTGTCGCACCAGAAAACTGCATACTGACTAGCCAAATGCTCCCTCCATAGCTCAACTGACACTACAATAGGGAAAAGTTCCAACAAAAGCAAATTGCCAGTAAGGCCTTTCAAATGCCACTCAGTAGGCCAGGGTGCTGCACACCACTCCCCGTTAAAAAAGGCCCCAAAATCAGAGGAACCAGCCGCATCGGTGAAAAGCTGCAAAGTAACATTCGCCACAGGAGCAGAAGGCCAAATGCGTTCACCATTAAAACAAACCAAAAAACTGGACCAAGTTCGAAGATCCTCCTTAATCTCAGAAGACAAATGAATGTGGTGATGAGGCTGGCTCACCCCGACCATGGACCTCTCCAACTTCCTGCAAAAAAAATGTCCCATGGGGATAATGCGACAGGCAAAATTAAATGACCCAAGCAAAGACTGAGCTGTTCCTAAACAAACCGCAATCTGATTGAGCAACTTACTGACCTTATCATGCGGCAAACGACAACAACCTGCCACTGTGTCTATCTCAATGCCCCAATAAGAAAGGCAAGATGAGGGTCCCTCAGTTTTGTCATGCGCAACAGGAACCACTAAAACATTAAACAAAGCTGTGGCGGAAAGAAGGAGATCCGTACAAACCTCACTCCCTCCTGCAGCTATAAAGAGAAAATCGTCAAGGTAATGCATGACACCGACATGGCCAGTGCCTGCAACTATGCACCAGTGTAAAAACAAACTGAATATCTCAAAATAGGCACAGGAGACCGCACAACCCATGGGCAGACATTTATCCACAAAGAAACCGCCCCGAGCCTAAAACCCATATACTGCATTGCTTCAGGGTGTAAAGATTGCAAGCGAAATGCGGACTCAATATCTAACTTCACCAGCAAAACATCCAGACCAAAACTACGCACCTGACCTAAAGCATCATCAAAGGACTGATATGCAACACTGCAAGCCGAATCAGGTTTAGCATTGTTGACCGAATTACTATGGGGGTAGGATAAATGTTGAATTAGACAAAACTTCCCAGGCACCTTCTTGGGGACCACCCGCAAAGGTGAGATGCAAAGATTCAGCAAGGGAGGACAAAGGAACTGGCCCTCCATACTGCCCAGCGAAACCTCAGCGTCCACCTTAGATCGCAAAACTTGAGGGAATTCCCGGGCGGAGTGCAAATTGTGGGGCACATTAACTTGCAGCGGGCCGGAAATAGGCAAACCAAATTTAAAACCATCCAAAAGAAAGGCAGCAACCTATCAGGATAACCAGCCAACCACTTAGTAAGCTCTGGCAAACAAATGGGTGACCTAACCTTAACTAGCCGTCTTGGAGCTATCACCCCTAACAGACACTGTGGCTCCGGAACCCTGATAGCAATCCCTGGCCAGGAGCCCCCTTACAAATGTGGCAGGAGTGGCAAAAATGACAAGAGGCGCCATGAGAACACCTCGAGTCATTGAAGGCAAAACACGTCCCTCACTCCACTCCCGATACACCAGACCTAGGTAAAGAAACTTTGTGGGGGGGTGCCGCATCTAAAGGAGGCTGCTGCAAAACTTCAAGCCAAATCTCAACATATTTAACACCAAAAGGGACTATGTGACTACCCTCATGTTTGCACCTGAACTGACAATCATAATCCTGCATGCCTTGCGACTGGGTGAACATAACATGCACCAAGTAAATATACCTGATAACATTCTGATGTTCCTCCAGCCACATCTTTAAATAGCAAGCCTCAAAAATTAGCATACCTTAGAGCCAGGAATTGTAACCGCAAAACACATCTTCCCCAAACCCTCCCGGTATCTTAGCCTGAGCTAAACCCTTCTTTATATCGTCCGTGAGGGTGAAAAAATCAACAAACTTACCCCTACGGATCCTTTCCATAATGCTTTTGCGCAAAGTACAGCAGTATTAGCGCAATGCACAGAATCAGCTCCCGACGGTGGTTCAACATGGCCGAAAGCCTCACCTATCTTACTCCTGCCCTCAGCCTTCTTGGCTAAATGCTGCACCACCAATCTAGCAATCTTGCGCGGGCACCCCGTAGAACCAGACGAATGAGAGGATGACGCAGAAAAAGAAGACGAAGATGAAGACATATCATACTCACCAGCACCTGGATGAGGAACCGAATCACTGGAAGCTTCACGCGAAGGGTCCACCGGAGCGACCTCTGGGTCCACATCGACGAGTGCAGGAAAATTTTTCTAGAGAACTGGATGATTTGTTGGAAGAAAGTTTTGAACTAGGCATAATCAATCGAAAATAATATGAGTTCATTTAAGAGAAGAACCGTAGGATACCAACATTTTATTTTATTTTTTACCAAAAGTGCACAAAGACAAGATTTAGTAACTCAACAGAAGAGCTATCTTAAAGATACAATCAGTGTCCTCCAGATTTTAGAAAATACAGAATCACGAGTGACATAAAAGCATTATATACATGTATTTCACATGAGAAAGGCTGTGATTATACACATCACTTTCTCTCCACCCTAACAGACATTCCAAATTTACAAATACATTTTGTTATGGAAGGCATTAACTTTATTTTGAAAAATAACTACTTCTGGTATGGTAACAACTACTATCTTCAAAAGTGCGGAACTGCAATGGGCACATCCCTTGCACCCAGTTTTGTGAATTTATTTGTAGCCAAATGGGAGGACGAATATATATGGAGCAACAATGAATATAGAGACAACATTGTATATTGGAAGAGATATATAGATGACATCTTCTTTATCTGGGATGGCACAGAAAAGGACTTGGAAAACTTTATTCAATACATTAACAGCAATCCATTCAATTTAGAATTCACAACAACTACAAATAAATAAATGGCAGTCTTTCTAGACTTAGTAATCTACATCAAGAATGATTCAGTACATACATGAACACATATAAAGGAAGTGAATGGAAACAATATATTAGCTATTTCGAGTAACCACCATCAAAAATAGAAAGATTTCATATCAAGTGGTCAATTCAGAAGAACTGCACAGAGGATGAGGTTTATCAAACACAAAGTAATGAACTAAAGAAAAACTTTATTGACAAAGGGTATAAAGAAACGGATTTAGAAAAACAAATGCATAAAATAGACCAATTACAAAGGAAAGACCTAGTGCAAAATAAATTAAGAAAAAGAATCAAAATCCAGAACTCCTCTTCATAACACAATTTAACAGTAACTCTAATAATAGAACACATGATGATGAAACACTGGCATGTCCTCAAACTAGACAACTAGATGATAATCTGAAAACAATAATTCCAGACAAATCGAGGATAGTTTACAGAAGGGCATGAAACATAAAACAAAAACTTACAAAAAGCTTTTTACCATCTGAAAAAATATGAAGGATACCATTATTGTCTGAACTGTAAAGCTTGTAAAAACTTAAACAAAGCCACAACAAAACCAATGACAAGTTTAAAATCAAATCAAACAGGAACAGTACATCAAATTAAAGATCATATTACCTGCGACACTGCGCAAGCTATTTATTTACTTGAATGCCCATGTGGGCTCCAGTACATTGGCCAAACGAAAAGGAAAATCAAAATTAGACTGGCAGAACATCTATATAACATTAAGAGGGGATTAACCGCCCATAGTCTGTCAAATCACTTCCTGGAAGCCCACAACAAGAATCCAAAAGGCCTTACATTTCTAGCAGTGCAGAAAATAGATTGTAACTGGAGAGGTGGAGATACAATAAAAAGCTTAAAAATGAAAGAATCAGAATGGATTTTCAAACTGAAAATCCTACAACCATATGGAATGAATATTGATTTTGAATTGAATGCTTTTTTATAATAAACAGCATTAATGATATAAAAATACAAAAAATTTAAATATATCTACAGTATATATCATCAGTGGCACCTAATCTTTATATATTTCTTTATATATTTTTTATTATTATTATTTTTTCAGATATTTATTTTTTGATTTATTTTTATCTATTTTTATTTTTTTATTATTTATCTTGTACTATTTTGTTATTTCATTCCTCATTTCTTTTTTTACTCTATACATTTAACACTTATAAATAATTTTTTGTTTTAATTCACATTGAAGTCATTCAAAATGGTATTTTTACATGCAGTTACTGCCATTTATTAACACACTTCCGGATTTTGACTTCCGGATTTTATGGGAACAATAAAGTTTTTGTACTATAGAATGGAACATTTCCTTGATGCAAGCCATCCTTGAAAAAGTGTATTTAATGCACGAAACGCATTGGAAGCAACCTGGGGAGACCGGCAGGAAGAAAACTACATCCAGCAACATTGCCTGCAAACATCACCTGCCCGCGGCACACATCAGTGACGTCAACACCATCGGCGAGCCAGGCGAAGTTACGCGGCAACATAGCGCTGACAGAAGAGGATTAGCAGCGCCACAGCCGGGACTCAGCGAACTGAACTGAGTGGCTACCACCCTTGAAAATAGAGGTAGGGAAAGTTAGCATTCAACTCTTATTGTGTGTACATTGTGCACACAAACTTTACCTATCCGGTCTCGACTAACATTCAGAAAAGAGCTATAAACATATAATTTTTTACTTGTACATACATGTTTTGTTTTGTTTTCTCTCTTTCTTCTTTCTATTTTTTTAATCCTTTCTAGATTTTCTTTAAAGGTGCCACATATAATAATAGCGCTAATTTTTTTACAAATTGAGTACCATCGCAGCCTCACACACACTTGCACAAGTCCAGACCTTACGCAGAAATTACTAACCTCATCGCACGCTATGAGTACACAAGCTGCATTAGGCATCGCAGTGGATAATTTATGCACACCCATGCAACAGGGTTCAAACACCCTGGCACGCCTGCGTTTCCCCAACCAGCCCCCGTCACCTTCCACAAACAGCACATCCTGTCAATCACTCTGCGATGGGTCTGTGTAGTCACCCGATCACAGTGGCCAGCTTGTGCATGCACAGAACGCAGCAATCGGATGATTGTGTGCGTAATTGCAGTTGCGATCGGTAGTGAATCAGACCCATAGTCTAGAGATCTGCAAAACATTACCCTGCTCCAGTACCCCTTATCAGAAACATTTACATATAATGCAGAACATACCTGACTTACTAATTAGCTATTGTCAGAGTCTGTGTTTGTTGTGGACACGTGGTGGAAACAGGAGCAGACACCGGAAAAGGTTTAAACTGAAAGGTGGGTTGTTTAATGTGACTGTTCATAGACATGAATAATAAGATAAACTAAAGTCCAGCAATAAATAAACTGATATATGTGGCTGAAGGGAGCTGTAGTGAATGGGAGTAAACGAATGTCCAGATCAGTGACAGAGATGAATCCAGACAGACTGTGAGAGTGAAGTGGATATCCTGGTTTGCTGAATAGTGGCTTAAAGGGATATCTGGTAATGCTGTGATGATGGCTGAAATGGAAATGTGGAAATGCTGTGATGGGTTTAACTAAGGAGACAGGTTCAGGCAGGAGTGGGTTAACTGAGGAGACAGGTTCAGGCAGGAGTGGGTTTACTGAGGAGATGGGTTCAGGCAGGAGTGGGTCTGGTGGAAGGTGCAGGGCTGATCTCAGCAGAGAGCAAGGCAAGGCAGAGCATTGCAGGCTATGCAGATAGCCAGAGGCAGACAAGGACCTAGGGCAAGCACCGGAGCACAAGTCTAGGTTTCAGGAGCGCAAATAACTCTCTCACAGCTACGCTGTGAACACGTTGCACTGGCACCTACAAGCAGCTCCAAACACCCTTAAGTACCCAGTAGCGGAACATGACAGGCCAGAGAGAGCAGGTGACCTACAGATTATTGGCCTGCTATGTCACATGGCCAAAGACAACATGGTGGCGCCCAGACACCTGTGACGCAGAGATGCCGCTAGACTTACCCTTGCTAGGATGGCCCAATGCTGGCAAACCTTTGCGTACAGCTAATGCCAGTGTCCACATGCCAGCTCCCCCAACAGAAAGACCGCGCCACAGCGCCCTCACCGTTAAGGGCCGCAAACCTCCATGCCGCGAAACCCTGGTCGTGACAGCTATACTGTAGTTATAAGATCTTGATGTATTGTACTGTACTGCCTTACTTACTTCTTCAACATCTACAGCTCTTAAGGGAACTCTGAATTAGAGGTGAGTGTTAATGCAAATATGGTCTTGCCTTCATTTCAGATGTAGCTCAGCCTCATATACTTATCTTTACCGAATCTATTGGTCACTTATTTACCACATTTACTGCCATGGGTCGATATCTGTCTCCTCTTTCTGTGAATATAATCTGTCTTAATATTTATATATTTATATATTTCTGCTGTCTTAATATTTTGATTACCTTTGATATTGGATTTAAGTTTAGCTTGAAATGTACTGTTAGAGATTGATATTATGTATTTGCAGTGGTGGAGCTACCTAGAGATTTCCATACCTACTATATGCTCCCGAATATTATTTAATTATTAACAGTTTCTTATATAGCACAGCATATTCCATTGCGCTTTACAATTGTAGTAGAACAAAACTGGGTAATAACTAGAGATGTGCGCCGACCCCTGTGTTTTGGTTTTGGTTTTGGATCTGGATCTCCCCTGGTTTTGGATCTGGATTGGTTTTGCCAAAACATCACCTCCGTGTTTTGTTCTCGTGTTTTGGTTTTGGTATTGGATCTGGATTTTTTCTTAAAAAAATAAAAAAAACAGCTAAAATCACATAAAATGGGCCTTTTTTTGTTCCTACAGTATTAATAACCTCAATAACATTTATTTCCACTCATTTCCAGTCAATTTTGACCACCTCACAGCTCACAAGGGGACCAGGAAGTGTGCTTTCGATAAAATAAATAGACAAATGACTTAAATAATGTTTTGCAAATCTTCTATAAACTGACATTTCCGAACCTGTAGAGGGACATAAAAAAAAACATAGCTCAAACTGCCGTTGTTCCCACTGTCCACTTAACTATATGAGATATATTGTGAACAAGCGGAACTGAGCAGCAAATGCAAAATTTCAGACCTAAGGTTTAAGTATTACGTTGTGCGGCTGCACCATGCCTGCTTGCTGGCATTTTTTTTTCATCCCAGAAGGGGACCAGGAAGCGTGCTTTCCAAAAATAAATCTTCTGTTCTGTTTCCCAACCTGTAAAGGAACATTAAAAAAAACAGAGTTATTTAGTGGCCTTCAAATTGCCATTGTTCCCATTGTCTTGGACTGGAGCAACTATGGCGACTGAATTAGTGTCATAAGGAAGAGGAGGCTGCAAACTGGGTGTCATGTTATGAGTTGGCCATATGGGGTATGTTGCTGTTAAGGGATCAGGCTCATTATCAGTGGACACATTATTATAGTTGTTATTCTGGGTTGCCATCTCCTGAAGGGTGTTTACCAACAGACAGAGACTACCTACCTATCAGCTCAGGCATAGACAGTTCTTGAGGAACAGAGCTCTATTCTCTGGATGGAAGTCAAATAGGTGGGAGCCACTGTTCCAAGTCAAACATTTGAAGCTCTTATTCTCTCCACATCATCTATGATAGAAGAAAAAACATGTCATTGGGGACATCTAGCTCCTCTTTCTGTACCCTGCTTACCCTTTTTGGACAGTAAGTCCAGCATGGATTGTTTGGAAGAAGGCCTAGCAACAGATGGGGATGGTCATTATCAAGACCTGGTCCCCCCAGTGGGTGTAGTCTGGGAGGTATTGGTTGGCAGGAATAACAAAGGCCTCCATGTTGTCTGTGCTTACTATTCCGTATTTAATTTTGCCATTCAGGTAGGAATAAACTAGTGGGCTACAGAACACAGTGACAGAATCACTGGATGTCTTAGTGCATTTAGGCCAAATACGATCCATGAATTCCCAGACAGATTCCGGACAGATTAATCCTTTGCTTGTAATAATCTTTGGCTATCTATAATACCCACCTTTGCCAGGAATTACCAGACACTTTGAAGGCTGTAACTTTGAGCTGCTTTATAGAAAACATGTAAATGAAACCTTTCCATACTGCGGAACATGATGGAGAAATCCCTTGAAGTTCAGCACCTAGAGCTTTTTTCATGTTCTCTGAGGCCTCTCCTGACTGTGAAGAAAGATTCTCCACACTGTAGTCTTCCATTGTGACTTTTTACTGGTGATTTCAATGTTGTCCACTGGCTGAGATCCATCTCATCTGAGGGTTGTGTTTTCCCCATGCAAATGAGACAATTGACATCCAGAAGGTGACTCTTATGTTTAGCCATGGTGTCAGTCTCTCTTTTGGCAGAATTAGGCTTTAGTTTTTTACAAATATAAATATAGGCTTTAGCTTTTTAGAGCATATAACTTTTTAAGCTGTTAGGATAACATTTCTGCTATGTTTAAGATTAAAACAAAAAAAAACTTTTTGTAACCCAATAACTTAAAAAAAAAGTTTTCATTGCAATATTCATGCAGCCCCTTGCCAGAGAGCAGCACAGCACCCCTGCGCAGCTATGCCAATGACAGTTGTGGCTGACATGCACATAAAAAATTGTTTATTTATTATTTTGGGCAAAAGCCCCATGACAGACAGGAGCAAAGCACCCCTGCGCAGCTAAGCCGATGACAGTAACAGCCAGGTGTAAAATTGATAATAAATTAATAAAAAAACAATTCATTGGTTGCAGCCCCTGGCTGTTAAATTGATCATAAATTAATTAAAAAACAATTCATTGGTTGCAGCCCCTGGCTGTTAAATTGATCATAAATTAATTAAAAACAATTCATTGGTTGCAGCCCCTGGCTGTTAAATTGATCATAAATTAATTAAAAACAATTCATTGGTTGCAGCCCCTGGCTGTTAAATTGATCATAAATTAATGAAAAAACAATTCATTGGTTGCAGCCCCTGGCTGTTAAATTGATCATAAATGAATTAAAAACAATTCATTGGTTGCAGCCCCTGGCTGTTAAATTGATCATAAATTAATGAAAAAAACAATTCATTGGTTGCAGCCCCATGCTGTTAAATTGATCATAAATTAATTTTAAAAAAATCATTCTTTCTTAAACCAACCATAACATTAATTTAAAATGTCAGGCAGCAATGCCCCAATGAGCACGTAATGGAATGGAAAAAGGTGCAAGATGAAATAGTCCTTGGGCCCTCCCATCCACCTTAATGTTGTATATGCAACAGGACAGTTTAACAAACCAATCATTTCAGCGACAAGGACTGCTAATTGTGGCTGAAATTTTTGGTTTGTTTGGACCCCCATAAAACAAGTTGCCAATGTGCTTTGGACATGGAAAAGAAAATAATCCCATACACAAACTGGCTTTACATTACAAGTTGTCATCATCCTCATCCTCGTCTTCCCCATCAGTGTGTACATCCTCTTCTTCACACAATATCAATTCATCCCCGCTGGATTCCACCATAGGCGCCTCTGTAATTTTTTGATATAATTGTTGGTCGAGGTCTTCCTCGTGGAATTTGTAATTCAGTTTAATGAACATCATCTTTTCCACTTTTGAGGAGGTAACCTCCTACGCCGATCACTGGCAAGGTTGCCAGCTGCACTGAAAACTCTTTTGGAGTACACACTGGAGGGTGGGCAACTTAAGTAATGCAAAGCCAGTTTGTGTATGGGACTCCAAATTGCCTCTTTTTCCTGCCAGTACTGAAAGGGACTGTCTGACATGTCTATTATGATGTTATCTCTGAAATAGTCCTCCACCATTCTGTGAATGGAGACCGTATCACACATAGTCACGGTAGAACACATGTCACTAGTAGGCAGTTCTCTCAGGCCCTACCAGATGTCATATTTTGGTGACTGATCTGCATGACCAGCAGGCATTCTGTAAGGAAAATTTAGTTTTTTCCTGGCAGCTGTTGAAACTGAAGGAGGAGATGAAGGCGTTTCACATGCGGCTGCAGCTAACAATTTTTTTACCAACAGCTCTTCGCATAGTTTTAGATTTTGGTCTTTTGGAAAAAAACTCAAAAGGTAGAACTTAAACCTAGGATCCAGAGTGGTGGCCAAAATATATTTTTCAGATTTCAATAGCTTGACGACTATTGGATCCTGGTGAAGTGAATCAAGGGCTTGATCCACCAGTCCAACATACTTTGCGCAATCGCTCCGTTTCAGCTCCTTCTTCAGTTTCTCCAGCTGTTTTTGCAAAAGTATGATGAGGGGAATGACCTGACGCAAGCTGGCAGTGTCTGAACTAACTTCACGTGTGGCAAGTTCAAAGGGTTTGAGAACCTTGCACAACACAGAAAATATTCTCCACTGCGCTTGAGTAAGGTGCATTCCCCCTCCACGGCCTATGTCATGGTACGCTGTATAGGCCTGGATGGCCTTTTGCTGTTCCTCCATCTGCTGAAGCATATAGAGGGTAGAATTCCACCGAGTTACTACCTCTTGCTTCAGCTGATGGAAGGGCAAATTTACCTGTACCTGCTGGTCATGCAATCTTTGACAAGCGGTCGCCGAATGTCTAAAATGTCCGGATGTTTTGCGGACCACCGAGAGCATCTCCTGCACGCCCCTGTCATTTTTTTAAAAATGTTGTATCACCAAATTAATTGTGTGAGCAAAACATGAGACATGTTGAAATTCGCCCAGATGTAATGCTCTCACAATATTGGTGGCATTGTCCGAAATCACAAATCCTGAGGAGAGTCCAAGTGGGGTAAGCCATTTAGCAATGATTTCCCTGAGTTTTTCTAAGAGGTTCTCAGTGGTATGCCTCTTAGTGAAACCAGTTATACAAAGAGTAGCCTGCCTCTGTATCAGCTGTCTTTTGGGAGATGTTGCTGCTGCTGCTGTTGCTGTTGTAGGCAATACACCTACACAGTGGGGAGTCCCAGTAATGTAATTCTTAGTTTGCCCTGTCCCACTTGTCCACATATCAGTGGTCAAGTGGACAGTGGGTACAACGGCATTTCTGAGGACATTAATAAGGTTTTTTTTTAATGTCCATGTACAGATTTGGAATTGCTCTTCTAGCGAAGTGGAATCTAGAAGGGATCTGGTAGCGAGGACACAGGACTTGAATTAACTGTTGAAAACCCACTGCAGTAATGGCAGATACTGGACGCACATCTAATACCAGCATAGCTGTTATGGTGTCAGTAATCCGCTGTGCAACTGTGTGATTGCTGTCATACTTGTCTGCCCTTGCAAATGATTGTTTAACAGTTAATTGCTTTTTGGAGGATACGCTACAAGTAGTCTTCCTCCTGGTCCCCTTCTGGGATGAAGATCCACTGACAGCAACAGCAGCAGCAGCAACAGGCGTAGTCATCAAGGATCCTTCTGAGGAATCACGTATAGGAGAGGAGTAAATCATGTTTGGAATACCAACATTGGATGCAGCAGGACTACTCCCGGTGACGAATGAGGATGTTGATGATGCAGGTGTTGGTGTTGGAGATCGAAGGCGCTTGGATCTCACAGAGAGGGAGCAGGTAGGTGACTCTGGACTTGTTATGTTTTGTGTTTTGGAACTTGGCAACGTACACTTTGATATTTAATGAATGCGCTCCAAGTGACATAGCAAGGAGGAGGTTCCTAGGTGGTTTAGGTCCCTCCCTCTACTCACTCTTGCATGGCAATGGGCACATATGGCTTGACAACTGTTGTCCATATCGGGATGGAAATAATTCCACACGTGAGAAGTAGATTTTTTTGTCTTTTGTCCCGGCATGACAACAATGGGCTTTGGCTTTTTCATACCATGGGTAAAAGCTGTTGCCTTACTTACACAAATGACATCCTGGCATCAACATCCTCATCATCCTTAGCGCCATCATCCACCAAAATATTGTCCTCCTCCATGTGCAATTCCACAGAAGCATCCTCAATGACTACGTCTGCAAGATGTTGACTGCCCTTCCCCACATTTACAGAGAGCGCACAAATGTTGGAACTTGGAGGGTCCTCCAGTACACTAGTATTTAGGTCAGGCTCACACATGACAACCGCGGACACACTTGTACTCTCCTCTGGGATTTGTGATTTCGATTTCTCAGGGCACACAATGGTTAAGCCGAAAACCCAACCACACAAACAAGAAAAAAATATGACACTTTAATTGGATTTTTTTTAAGAACGATTGGAGTCTGTCAGCACAAGGTTGTAACTTGCATTACTTTCTGGATCTTGTCCACTACTACGGTTAGCCGAAAACCCACCCACACAAACAAGAAAAAAATATGACACTTTAATTGTATTTTTTTTAAGAACGATTGGAGTCTGTCAGCACAAGGTTGTAACTTGCATTACTTTCTGGATCTTGTCCACTACTACGGTTAAGCCGAAAACCCACCCACACAAACAAGAAAAAAATATGACACTTTAATTGTATTTTTTTTTAAGAACGATTGGAGTCTGTCAGCACAAGGTTGCAACTTGCATTACTTTCTGGATCTTGTCCACTACTATGGTTAAGCCGAAAACCCAACCACACAAACAAGAAAAAAATATGACACTTTAATTGTATTTTTTTTGAAGAACGATTGGAGTCTGTCAGCACAAGGTTGCAACTTGCATTACTTTCTGGATCTTGTCCACTACTACGGTTAAGCCGAAAACTCACCCACACAAACAAGAGAAAAATTTGACACTTTAATTGTATTTTTTTTTAAGAATGATTGGAGTCTGTCAGCACAAGGTTGCAACTTGCATTACTTTCTGGATCTTGTCCACTACTACGGTTAAGCTGAAAACCTTGCTGGCTGGCTCTTGTGCGCTACTTTGGTTAAGCCTAACACACATGCACACACAGAAAAATATAAAAAGACACTTTTTTTTTTTTTTTGGAGTCCAGAACTTGGGCCCAGAGATGGACACAGCACAAGCCCAGGACACAGCAGACAGCCCAGATGGATCACCAGACAGCACAGTGACAGTGACAGCACCATGACCAGAGACCAGAATGGATCTACACAGGCAGCACAGTGACAGTGACAGCACCATGACCAGAGAGACCAGAATGGATCAGCAGTCATCTGCCCAGGACACAGCAGATAGCACCAGTACCTCTCCCAACCCTACACTACCCACCCTCCCTGTTCACTTTACACAGCTGGAGTGAAATGGCATCCGTCGCGTGGTCCCTTATATACTACATTGACCATAGAGATGAAAGCTCGCGAACCGCGAGATTTCCGTCTCTATGGTTTTGCCTCGGGTTTGAGAACCGAGTAAGGCGGGAACCTCCGAGCCTGCTTAGATTACTCTCGGATATGCTAAATTTGGGTGACCTCGGTTCTCTGAGAACCGAACCCGCTCATCTTTAGTAATAACAGACAGATATATAGGTAGGAAGGCCTTGCTCGCAAGCTTACAATCTACAGGATTTATCTCTATGTAGCTAGTGATTTACAGCAAAATAAGGGTCTGATGTCACAAGAGCTAAATGACTTACTACATATATGTGGACTGGAATGCATGTTGAAATGTTAATGTGTTATGTTATGTTTATTTTGTGTGTCCTCCTGTGTTTTTGGATTAAGGGAAAGCATCCAAAACTGGAAATGTCTTGCATTGTTATGTAGCCAGAGACAGCCATGTGCGAGTGGGTGTGTTGGGGAGAGAGCTCTGCGTTGTCTCCTTACTGCTGCTGCTGAGTCCCCGTAGCAACGGAACTCCGACCCAATACACTTCTGCGCATGTGCGGCTTTACCATGCGTCTTCCCCTCTATAGGACTAGGAAGCAGTGGTGTAAGTCGATCCCAGACACCCGGAGGCAAGTTATAATTTGTGGCTCCCCCCCAAAAAAAGAAGGGAAAATAAATATTGTGCATATCTATCTATCTATCTATCTATCTATCTATCTATCCACATGCACAAAAACTCTAATATAGAATATGTGAATTTGTTTCTATTAGGTCTATTTACTAAAGTAAATTTGCAGGATATCCTCCAAAAACACCCTTTTTCGGGAGATATCTTCAAATTTATAGAATCCCTTGAATGTATCTGCATTCCAGAGACTGACCCTGGCCGCTAACACTATCTCAAAGTGGAGTTAGCTGTTGTTGCCTATGGGCTACAGATCGCAAAAAGTACCATGAGAGGGATCCGTACAGGGACGTATTTATAATGGGTGCAAGGTGCACATGGGCCCCTGGATCCAAGGGGGCCCACACACCGCACACCCTGCACCAATTAAATATTCTTATCTCTCCGTCGCCTCGGCGCTGGCTGCATGCTGCAGAAATCAATGTGAAAATGGCCACCGCTGCCATTTCCCTGGTGATATGCCTATGCCCAGTAGAGATTTCCCGGGAATGTGGGGTGGGCACCATGTTTATGGAGACTTGCGCTTGCTCAGAAGACCTCGATACAATGCCAGAGTCTACTGCACCGCCGGAGAGGAGGGGGCCTGATCGGAGCCTGCACACGGCCCCTCTCTTCTCTTAAAGTAGACAGTAGTGCTGAAGGAGAAGTGAAGGTTTTGCATTAGTGTTGTGTATAGATCCCCTCCAGTTAATGTGCCTGGTACACATACAAAGGTATACACCTCTCCCATTGTATACCAGAGATACAAGATAAGGAATAACATTGCAACATTGTGGGACTGCTCTGCGGAATGGAATGTATGTTTGTATGAAGAGCAACCTCAGCTACAGCCCTGGGATTACTTAGGAGTATATACAGCTATGCATTAGTCACAGAGAAGATAGTGACCTGTATAGTGCAATTAGCATGAGGCTCAGAGTCCTTCTGATGGAGGCAAAAGCAACCTGATGTGGGGTGGAGAGCTCTCCTGACACCCCTGATGGAGGGGAAAACCAACTGATGTGGGTGGGGAGCCCTCCTGATACCCCAGATGGAAACGGTATGAATTACCGCCGGATGTAAGTATTTACTAACCTAACCTCCCCCCTAACCCTAACCTCCTTAGAGGTGCCTAACCCTACCCTTCCCCCGAGTGCCTAACCCTAATCCCCCCTCTAAGTGCCTAAACCTAACCTCCCCCTTCCTCGCCACCTAAACCTAAGTCCCCCGGGAGGGTGCCTAACCCTAAGTCCCCCCCGGGAGCCTTAAACCTAACCCTCCCCCCCTGCGTGGCTGTCCGAGCTCGGAGCCTGGCATCACTTCGATTGAAAACCAACTGATGTGGGTGGGGAGCCCTTCTCATACCCCAGGTAAGGGGGAAAACCATCCTGATGTGGGGACTTTGATGGCTGAGTTTGAGTCAAGATACTGTAAGACTGCTACTATGGTGGAATTACAAATCACAAAATGCCCAGTCTACTGCCAACTGCTTCACATGCCGGGCAGTTGCTCCACCAAAGATCTACCCCTGACTCAGACGCTGATGTTCCAGGCCTCTGCTTCCTATGCCCTCTTACTAGTCTGGTGCATCCTTGTTGACATCCAGCTCCTGGAAAATCTGCAGCCGCGCTTATGCTCAGGGCCACAGCACATGTCTGTGGCTAGAGCTGCCACCAGGGAGAAGTGGGATGGGGAATTGTGGGAGAGGGGGGGCACCAGACGTGTCACACTGGCATGAGCAGCTGCTGAGGAGCAGTGACATCAATGAGCAGTGACGGACTATAGATAGATTGAAGCGGCATCTGATGGTCTGACACAGAGCCCTCCACTAGTATATGGTTATGGTAACTTCTGAGGTGCCAGGAAGAGGTGCCATGAATTGGGCGCCCGTGATGGTACACTCTGGGTACATATTTACAGCCCTAAGTAGGCTGGCGTCCAGCGGCAGGCGCTTCCATTGTCTCCCATAGTTCTGCCCCTGAGGAGAAGCACAAGAGGGTAGAGGGCCCTGCTAGTAAGAGCTTACATTCATATGACAGATATGACGGATAAACTACCTCTAGTTGACGTTGGTGAAAAATTCACAAATTGTTGTGTGTGAAATTTCAACAAAATTTAAATGAAGAGACAGACAGCATGATCATAGAGGAAGAGGAAAGAAGCAAGGACCACCTATGCGTAAAGAAAATATATATATTTTATTAATTGGGGGGAAAAAAATTGGGGGATGATTATAAGTAGCACAAGTGCTTTCAGTCTAGTACTGGTTGCCCAAAAATAAGGGCTGATAGAATCATATAGGGGAGACCCGCAGTGTGGGGGGCCCCCACCATGACTCCAACTAGCTCTAGGCCAGGGGGTTCAGGCCCACCAAAATGTGTGGGCCCACCCTCTAAAGGATTACACCCACCGTGCACCCATGTGGTGGTGGGTGTGGGGTAATTATTCTAAAGTACAGAAATATTACACGTTGTCCTTGGCACTACTAGCATGGCCTGGTGTGCAAAAGTGGCTGCCAGATGATGCTGGCACTTGAACAACCACAAGTGCCAACATGACCTGGCACTCGGGCCCACTGGCATATGTAGTATTCTACAGCAAAATTATACAAAATACACAGATACAAGTTCAATTTAAAAACACACTTTATAAAAAAAAACACTGTATACCTCATTTATTAGACATTTACTTTTATTTGGATCCTGAAGAATCTTCATTTGATTTTTTTAAATGCCCTCTACCCCCAAATTCCATGACTTAAAATAAATAAATGCATGATGCGGCCGCATCTATTTTCATATTCATAACATGACACTTCCTATGATTATCCGAGGTCAGGAGCATGGGAGTGTGTCATGTCATGAATATAAAAGTAGATCCGATAACTCCATCTTCATTTATTTCATAAATAAAACTTATTAGCACTCGCACTTTACATTTTTTCTCCACATTTTGCTTTTTAATATTTTGTCTTGTCGAGTATTGGAAAGGACAGCTCATGACATTTTAATGTGTATCCAATAAAATATATTTTTTTTGCATATAAAAGTTGCTCACCTTTGCGGCTCCAAAGGTGGGGCTGCAGCGCAGTTCAACATTAAAATATGGGACCCATACCAACTGCCAGTGAGTCCCGCCCAGTGATGTTTGACAGCATTTGGAAAGGCAGTTCGTATGGCTCCCCTATTTGAATTTTGGACCAGGGGCGGAACTACCGGCGATGCAGCTGGTGCACTGCACCGGGGTCCACCACAATATAGGGGTCCACACTGCCAGACACTGTTTATAATTGTATGGCAGGCTGCAGTGCAGCTGCTTGCTGAACAGTCATCAAGGCTGTGACTGACCCGGCTGACAGCTACTGTACACGCTGAGAGGACCAGGGTACAGTGCAGTCAGGCTCAGCACTGCAGTGCACTACTGGGTAATAAATCCCAGTCTCTGCAGCGGGGTCAGAGGAGCATGTGTTGAGCTCTGATTGGAGAAGCCCATCACATGCTAATTTGACATGGAGTTTAGCAGCAACGCAGCCTTATCGGTGTGACTCATTGTGAGGCTGTGACTGCTGCTATGCCA
Organism: Taudactylus pleione; assembly: GCA_031769625.1. Classification (NCBI taxonomy): domain Eukaryota; kingdom Metazoa; phylum Chordata; class Amphibia; order Anura; family Myobatrachidae; genus Taudactylus; species Taudactylus pleione. The sequence continues at coordinate 64,112,445 of JAUIMM010000200.1, read as the reverse complement.
CTGCCTGAGGATGCTGCTGGTGAGTACACAGTGTGAGCACTATAGGTAGCATAATGTGTGGGAACTAGAGTGTAGCATAATGTGTGGGCACTACAGGTTACTTAATGTGTGGGCACTATAGGTGGCATAATGTGGGCAGACTACAGGTGGCATAATGTGTGGGGACAACAGGTGGCATAATGAGTGGGGACTACAGTGTAGCATAATGTGTGGGCTTTAAAGGTGGCATAATGTGTGGGCACTACAGGTGGCATAATGTGTGGGCACTACAATGTGACATAATGTGGGGGCACTACAGTGTCTCATAATGTGGGGGCACTACAGGTGGCATAATGTGTGGGTACTACAATGCGACATAATGTGTGGTCACTATAGTGTGGCATAATATGTCAGGCCCCCACTGCATCTCCCTGCCACCCACTGCCTGTCACCTCTTCCTGTCACCCATTGCCTCTCCCCTCTCCCTCTCACACACTGCCTGTCACCCTCTCCCTCTCCCCATCACCCATTGGCCCCCCTCTCACCTCTTCCTATCATCCTCTCCCTGTCACCCACTGTCTATCCCCTCTCCCTGTCACCAACTCCTTCTCCCTGTCACCCACTGCCTGTCACCTCTCCCTGTCTCCCATTGCCTCTCCCCTCTCCCTGTCACACACTGCCTGTCACCCTCTCCCTCTCCCCGTCACCCATTGGCCCTCCCTCTCACCTCTTCCTATCATCCTCTCCCTGTCACCCACTGTCTATCCCCTCTCCCTGTCACCCTCTCCTTCTCCCTGTCACCCACTGCCTGTCACCTCTCCCTGTCTCCCACTGCCTCTCCCCTCTCCCTGTCACCCTCTCCCTTTCAACCACTGCCTGTCATCTCTCCCTATCACCCTCTCCCTGTCACCCTCTCCCTCTTACCCACTGCTTTCCCTGTCACCTATACCTATCACTCTCTTCCTGTCACCCACTGTCTATTCCCTCTGCCTTTCACTCATTGCCTGTCAACCACTGCCTCTTCCCTCTCCTTGTCACCCACTGCTTCTCCCTCTCACTCTCTTCCTGCCACCCACTGCCTCTTCCTTCTCCCTGTCACCCACTGCCTGTTATCTCTCCCTGTCACCCACTGCTTCACCCTGTCACCCTCTCCTTGTCACCTTCTTACCTTTCTTTGTCTACCTCTTGCCTCTCCCTGTCACTCTCTACCTCTCCCTATCACCCATTGCACTTTGAACTTGGAGTTGGTCGAGGAGGGGGGCCCAAAGCAAATTTTTGTACCTGGGCCCACCACTCACAAGTTCTGCCACTGTTTTGGCCTGTGCTGCAGCCCCACCTATGGAGCCGCCACTGCTCATATGTGACAATTATCTTGGAGATCCTGTACAATATTAAGGTTGTAAAGCACAATGGAATATGCTAGCACTATATAAATAACTGTTAAGAATAATAATTATAAGGTGATTATCCCTGAGTGCCATTTTATGGAACATCCTTTCTGCTTTGTTAGGTTTGTGTGTCTAATATGTTCTGAGGTGCCCCATTTGTGTGATCTGGGGAATTCCATCTCACTTGAAAGTAGATGATCAATAGCTTGATATATTATCAGTAATACCAATATTGTTTTAGTGTGGATTATCAAACCTTATATGGTTTACAAGTATTTAAGCAAGAATGAGCCCTTACAGAGTTGTGATCCTTTTTTCCTCATAAGGACCCCATACAGGGGCGTATTAAGACAGGAGTGTGCAGTCTCCGCGTGAGCCCCCTACATTCTAGCAGCTGGCACAGATAACTGGGCTCTGGCACCACACATGCGCAAGTCACTGGGAAAATGGCCACCCCACATTTTCGATTGATTCCTGCAGGACTCCAAAAAGGTGAGTATTAAACATGGGTGCAGGGTGTGCAGTGTGGGCCTCCCTCAACCCAGGGGCCCATGTGCACTGCACAACCTGCACCCACTATAAATGTGCCACTGACCATATAGCAATATAGACATCTAAGGTAAAAATCGGTCATACAGCTCCTCAGAAGGACACAAGGGAAATAAATAATAAAGGGCTGCATGTTGGAGCTAAATAAAGGGCAGTATGTTGGAGTTAAATAAAGGGCAGCATGTTGGAGATAAATAAAGGGCAGCATGTTGGAGTGAAATAAAGGGCAGCAGGTTGGAGTGAAATAAAGTACAGCATGTTGGAGTTAAATAAAGCTCAGCATGTTCAAGTTAGATAATAAAGGGTAGCATGTTGGAGTTAAATAAAGGGCTACATGTTGGAGTTAAATAAAGGGCTGCATGTTGGCGTTAAATAAAGTACAGCATGTTGGAGATAAAAAAAAAGGCAGCATGTTGGACTTAAATAAAGGGCAGCATGTTGGAGTTAAATAAAGTACAGCATGTTGGAGATAAATAAAGGGCAGCATGGTGGATTTAAATAAAGTACAGCATGTTGGAGATAAATAAAGGGCAGCATGTTGGATTTAAAAAAGTACAGTATGTTGGAGATAAATAAAGTACAGCATGTTGGAGTTAAATAAAGGGCAGCATGCTGGAGATAAATAAAGGGCAGCATGTTGGATTTAAATAAAGGGCAGCATGTTGGAGATAATTAAAGGGCAGCATGTTGGAATTAAATAAAGGATAGCATGTTGGAAATAAATAATAAAGGGCTGCATGTTGGAGTTAAATAAAGGGCAGTATGTTGGAGTTAAATAAAGGGCAGCATGTTGGAGATAAATAAAGGGCTGCATGTTGGAGTTAAATAAAGGGCAGCATGTTGGAGATAAATAAAGGGCAGCATGTTGGAGTGAAATAAAGGGCAGCAGGTTGGAGTGAAATAAAGTACAGCATGTTGGAGTTAAATAAAGCACAGCATGTTCGAGTTAGATAATAAAGGGTAGCATGTTGGAGTTAAATAAAGGGCAGCATGTTGGAGATAAATAAAGGGCAGCATGTTGGAGTTAAATAAAGGGCTGCATGTTGGAGTTAAATAAAGGACAGCAAGTTGGAGTAAAATAAAGTACAGCATGTTGGAGATAAATAAAGGGCAGCATGTTGGAGATAAATAAAGGGCAGCATGTTGGAGTTAAATAAAGTACAGCATGTTGGAGTTAAATAAAGGGCAGTATGTTGGAGATAAATAAAGGGCAGCATGTTGGAGATAAATAAAGGGCAGCATGTTCGAGTTAAATAAAGGGTAGCATGTTGGAGTTAAATAAAATACAGCATATTGGAGATAAAAAAAATACAGCATATTGGAGATAAATAAAGGGCAGCATATTGGAGTTAAATAAAGGGCAGCATGTTGGAGTTAAATAAAGTACAGCATGTTGGAGATAAATAAAGGGCAGCATGTTGGATTTTAAAAAGTACAGTATGTTGGAGATAATTAAAGTACAGCATGTTGGAGTTAAGTAAAGGGCAGCATGCAGGAGATAAATAAAGGGCTGCATGTTGGAGTTAAATAAAGGGCAGCATGTTAGAGATAAATAATGGGCAGCATGTTGGAGTTAAATAAAGGGCTACATGTTGGAGTTAAATAAAGGGCTGCATGTTGGCGTTAAATAAAGTACAGCATGTTGGAGATAAATAAAGGGCAGCATATTGGACTTAAATAAAGGGCAGCATGTTGGATTTTAAAAAGTACAGTATGTTGGAGATAAATAAAGTACAGCATGTTGGAGTTAAGTAAAGGGCAGCATGCAGGAGATAAATAAAGGGCAGCATGTTGGATTTAAATAAAGGGCAGCATGTTGGAGATAATTAAAGGGCAGCATGTTGGAATTAAATAAAGGGTAGCATGTTGGAGATAAATAAAGGGCTGCATGTTGGAGTTAAATAAAGGGCAGCATGTTGGAGATAAATAAAGGGCAGCATGTTGGAGTGAAATAAAGGGCAGCAGGTTGGAGTGAAATAAAGTAAAGCATGTTGGAGTTAAATAAAGCTCAGCATGTTCGAGTTAGATAATAAAGGGAAGCATGTTGGAGTTAAATAAAGGGCAGCATGTTGGAGATAAATAAAGCGAAGCATGTTGGAGTTAAATAAAGGCCTGCATGTTGGAGTTAAAACAAGGGCAGCAAGTTGGAGTAAAATAAAGTACACCATGTTGGAGATAAATAAAGGGCAGAATGTTGGAGTGAAATAAAGGGCAGCAGGTTGGAGTGAAATAAAGTACAGCATGTTGGAGTTAAATAAAGCTCAGCATGTTCGAGTTAGATAATAAAGGGTAGCATGTTGGAGTGAAATAAAGGGCAGCATGTTGGAGATAAATAAAGGGCAGCATGATGGAGTTAAATAAATGGCAGCATGTTGGAGTTAAATAAAGGGCAGCATGCTGGAGAACAATAAATGGCAGCATGTTGGAGATAAATAAAGGACTGCATGTTGGAGATAAATAAAGGGTAGCATGTTGGAGATAAATACAGGACAGCATGTTGGAGATAAATAAAGGGCAGCATGTTGGAGTTAAATAAAGGGCAGCATGTTGGAGATAAATAAAGGGCAGCATGTTGGAGTTAAATAAAGGGCAGCATGTTGGAGTTAAATAAAGGGCTGCATGTTGGAGTTAAATAAAGTACAGCATGTTGGAGATAAATAAAGGGCAGCATGTTTGACATAAATAAAGGACTGCATGTTGGAGTTAAATAAAGGGCAGTATGCTGGAGATAAATAAAGTGCAGCATGTTGGAGTTAAATAAAGGGCAGCATGTTGGAGTTAAATAAAGTACAGTATGTTGGAGATAAATAAAGGGCAGCATGTTGGAGTTAAATAAAGGACAGCATGTTGGAGTTAAATAAAGGGAAGCATGATGGAGTTAAATAAAGTACAGCATGTTGGAGATAAATAAAGGGCAGCATGTTGGAGATAAATAAAGGGCAGCATGTTGAAGTTAAATAAAGGGCAGCATGTTGGAGTTAAATAAAGAACAGCATTTTGGAGATAAATAAAGGGCAGCATGTTGGAGATAAATAAAGTACAGCATGTTGGAGTTAAATAAAGGGCAGCATGCTGAAGATAAATAAAGGGCAGCATGTTGGAGATAAATAAAGGGCTGCATGTTGGAGTTAAATGAAGGTCAGCATGTTGGAGTTAAATAAAGTACAGCATGTTGGAGATAAATAAAGGCCAGCATGTTGGAGATAAATAAAGAGCAGCATGTTGGAGTTAAATAAAGGGCAGCATGTTGGAGTTGAATAAAGTACAGCATGTTGGAGATAAACAAAGGCCAGCATGTTGGAGATAAACAAAGGGCAGCATGTTGCAGATAGATAAAGTGCAGCATGTTGGAGTTAAATAAAGGGCAGCATGCTGGAGATAAATAAAGGGCAGCATGTTGGAGTTAAATAAAGGGCAGCATGTTGGAGATAAAAAAAGTGCAGCATGTTGGAGTTAAATAAAGGGCAGCATGCTGGAGATAAATAAAGGGCAGCATTTTGGAGTTAAATAAAGGGCAGCATGTTGGAGTTAAATAAAGTGCAGCATGTTGGAGATAAAAAAGGGCAGCATGTTGTAGATAAATAAAGCACTGCATATTGGAGTTAAATAAAGGGCAGCATGTTGGAGTTAAATAAAGGGCTGTATGTTGGAGATAAATAAAGGGCTGCATGTTGGAGTTAAATAAAGTACAGGATGTTGGAGTTAAATAAAGGGCAGCATGTTGGAGATAAATAAAGTACAGCATGTTGGAGATAAATAAAGGGCAGCATTTTGGAGATAAATAAAGTGCAGCATGTTGGAGTTAAATAAAGGGCAGCAAGCTGGAGATAAATAAAGGGCAGCATGTTGGAGTTAAATAAAGGGCCGCATGTTGGAGTTAAACAAACGGCGGCATGTTGGAGTTAAATAAAGGGCAGCATGTTGGAGTTAAATAAAGTACAGCATGTTGGAGATAAATAAAGGGCAGCATGTTGGAGATAAATAAAGAGCAGCATGTTGGAGTTAAATAAAGGGCAGCATGCTGGAGATAAATAAAGGGCAGCATGTTGGAGATAAATAAAGGGCAGCATGTTGGAGTTCAATAAAGTACAGCATGTTGGAGATAAATGAAGGGCAGCATGTTGGAGTTAAATAAAGGGCAGCATGTTGGAGTTAAATAAAGTACAGCATGTTGGAGATAAATAAAGGGCAGCATGCTGGAGATAAATAAAGTACAGCATGTTAGAGTTAAATAAAGGGCAGCATGCTGGAGATAAATAAAGGGCAGCATGTTGGAGATAAATAAAGGGCAGCATGTTGGAGTTAAATAAAGTACAGCATGTTGGAGATAAATAAAGGGCAGCATGCTGGAGATAAATAAAGGGCAGCATGTTGGAGTTAAATAAAGGGCAGCATGTTGGAGTTAAATAAAGTACAGCATGTTGGAGATAAATAAAGGTCAGCATGTTGGAGATAAATAAAGGGCAGCATGTTGGAAATCAATAAAGGGCAGCATGTTGGAGATAAACAAAGGGCAGTATGTTGGAGTAAAATAAAGTGCAGCATGTTGGAGTGAAATAAAGGGCAGCAGGTTGGAGTGAAATAAAGTACAGCAAGTTGGAGTTAAATAAAGCTCAGCATGTTCAAGTTAGATAATAAAGGGTAGCATGTTGGAGTTAAATAAAGGGCAGCATGTTGGAGATAAATAAAGGGCAGCATGTTGGAGTTAAATAAAGGGCTGCATGTTGGAGTTAAATAAAGGAGAGCAAGTTGGAGTAAAATAAAGTACAGCATGTTGGAGATAAATAAAAGGCAGCATGTTGGAGATAAATAAAGGGCAGCATGTTGGAGTTAAATAAAGTACAGCATGTTGGAGTTAAATAAAGGGCAGTATGTTGGAGATAAATAAAGGGCAGCATGTTGGAGATAAATAAAGGGCAGCATGTTCGAGTTAAATAAAGGGTAGCATGTTGGAGTTAAATAAAATACAGCATATTGGAGATAAAAAAAATACAGCATATTGGAGAAAAATAAAGGGCAGCATATTGGAGTTAAATAAAGGGCAGCATGTTGGAGTTAAATAAAGTACAGCATGTTGGAGATAAATAAAGGGCAGCATGTTGGATTTTAAAAAGTACAGTATGTTGGAGATAATTAAAGTACAGCATGTTGGAGTTAAGTAAAGGGCAGCATGCAGGAGATAAATAAAGGGCTGCATGTTGGAGTTAAATAAAGGGCAGCATGTTAGAGATAAATAATGGGCAGCATGTTGGAGTTAAATAAAGGGCTACATGTTGGAGTTAAATAAAGGGCTGCATGTTGGCGTTAAATAAAGTACAGCATGTTGGAGATAAATAAAGGCCAACATTTTGGACTTAAATAAAGGGCAGCATGTTGGAGTTAAATAAAGTACAGCATGTTGGAGATAAATAAAGAGCAGCATGTTGGATTTTAAAAAGTACAGTATGTTGGAGATAATTAAAGTACAGCATGTTGGAGTTAAGTAAAGGGCAGCATGCAGGAGATAAATAAAGGGCAGCATGTTGGATTTAAATAAAGGGCAGCATGTTGGAGATAATTAAAGGGCAGCATGTTGGAATTAAATAAAGGGTAGCATGTTGGAGATAAATAAAGGGCTGCATGTTGGAGTTAAATAAAGGGCAGCATGTTGGAGATAAATAAAGGGCAGCATGTTGGAGTGAAATAAAGGGCAGCAGGTTGGAGTGAAATAAAGTAAAGCATGTTGGAGTTAAATAAAGCTCAGCATGTTCGAGTTAGATAATAAAGGGAAGCAAGTTGGAGTTAAATAAAGGGCAGCATGTTGGAGATAAATAAAGCAAAGCATGTTGGAGTTAAATAAAGGCCTGCATGTTGGAGTTAAAACAAGGGCAGCAAGTTGGAGTAAAATAAAGTACACCATGTTGGAGTTAAATAAAGGGCAGAATGTTGGAGTGAAATAAAGGGCAGCAGGTTGGAGTGAAATAAAGTACAGCATGTTGGATTTAAATAAAGCTCAGCATGTTCGAGTTAGATAATAAAGGGTAGCATGTTGGAGTGAAATAAAGGGCAGCATGTTGGAGATAAATAAAGGGCAGCATGATGGAGTTAAATAAATGGCAGCATGTTGGAGTTAAATAAAGGGCAGCATGCTGGAGAACAATAAATGGCAGCATGTTGGAGATAAATAAAGGACTGCATGTTAGAGATAAATAAAGGGTAGCATGTTGGAGATAAATACAGGACAGCATGTTGGAGATAAATAAAGGGCAGCATGTTGGAGTTAAATAAAGGGCAGCACGTTGGAAATAAATAAAGGGCAGCATGTTGGAGTTAAATAAAGGGCAGCATGTTGGAGTTAAATAAAGGGCTGCATGTTGGAGTTAAATAAAGTACAGCATGTTGGAGTTAAATAACGTACAGCATGTTGGAGATAAATAAAGGGCAGCATGTTTGACATAAATAAAGGACTGCATGTTGGAGTTAAATAAAGGGCAGTATGCTGGAGATAAATAAAGTGCAGCATGTTGGAGTTAAATAAAGGGCAGCATGTTGGAATTAAATAAAGTACAGTATGTTGGAGATAAATAAAAGGCAGCATGTTGGAGTTAAATAAAGGACAGCATGTTGGAGTTAAATAAAGGGAAGCATGATGGAGTTAAATAAAGTACAGCATGTTGGAGATAAATAAAGGGCAGCATGTTGGAGATAAATAAAGGGCTGCATGTTGGAGTTAAATAAAGGTCAGCATGTTGGAGTTAAATAAAGTACAGCATGTTGGAGATAAATAAAGGCCAGCATGTTGGAGATAAATAAAGAGCAGCATGTTGGAGTTAAATAAAGGGCAGCATGTTGGAGTTGAATAAAGTACAGCATGTTGGAGATAAACAAAGGCCAGCATGTTGGAGATAAACAAAGGGCAGCATGTTGCAGATAAATAAAGTGCAGCATGTTGGAGTTAAATAAAGGGCAGCATGCTGGAGATAAATAAAGGGCAGCATGTTGGAGTTAAATAAAGGGCAGCATGTTGGAGATAAATAAAGTGCAGCATGTTGGAGTTAAATAAAGGGCAGCATGCTGGAGATAAATAAAGGGCAGCATGTTGGAGTTAAATAAAGGGCAGCATGTTGGAGTTAAATAAAGTGCAGCATGTTGGAGATAAAAAAGGGCAGCATGTTGTAGATAAATAAAGCACTGCATATTGGAGTTAAATAAAGGGCAGCATGTTGGAGTTAAATAAAGGGCTGTATGTTGGAGATAAATAAAGGGCTGCATGTTGGAGTTAAATAAAGTACAGGATGTTGGAGTTAAATAAAGGGCAGCATGTTGGAGATGAATAAAGTACAGCATGTTGGAGATAAATAAAGGGCAGCATGTTGGAGATAAATAAAGTGCAGCATGTTGGAGTTAAATAAAGGGCAGCAAGCTGGAGATAAATAAAGGGCAGCATGTTGGAGTTAAATAAAGGGCCGCATGTTGGAGTTAAATAAACGGCGGCATGTTGGAGTTAAACAAAGGGCAGCATGTTGGAGTTAAATAAACTACAGTATGTTGGGGATAAATAAAGGGCAGCATGTTGGAGATAAAGAAAGAGCAGCATGTTGGAGTTAAATAAAGGGCAGCATGCTGGAGATAAATAAAGGGCAGCATGTTGGAGATAAATAAAGGGCAGCATGTTGGAGTTAAATAAAGTACAGCATGTTGGAGATAAATGAAGGGCAGCATGTTGGAGTTAAATAAAGGGTAGCATGTTGGAGTTAAATAAAGTACAGCATGTTGGAGATAAATAAAGGGCAGCATGCTGGAGATAAATAAAGTACAGCATGTTAGAGTTAAATAAAGGGCAGCATGCTGGAGATAAATAAAGGGCAGCATGCTGGAGATAAATAAAGGGCAGCATGTTGGAGTTAAATAAAGTACAGCATGTTGGAGATAAATAAAGGGCAGCATGCTGGAGATAAATAAAGGGCAGCATGTTGGAGTTAAATAAAGGGCAGCATGTTGGAGTTAAATAAAGTACAGCATGTTGGAGATAAATAAAGGTCAGCATGTTGGAGATAAATAAAGGGCAGCATGTTGGAAATCAATAAAGGGCAGCATGTTGGAGATAAACAAAGGGCAGCATGTTGGAGTAAAATAAAGGGCAGCAGGTTGGAGTGAAATAAAGTACAGCATGTTGGAGTTAAATAAAGCTCAGCATGTTCAAGTTAGATAATAAAGGGTAGCATGTTGGAGTTAAATAAAGGGCTACATGTTGGAGTTAAATAAATGGCTGCATGTTGGCATTAAATAAAGTACAGCATGTTGGAGATAAAAAAAAGGGCAGCATGTTGGACTTAAATAAAGGGCAGCATGTTGGAGTTAAATAAAGTACAGCATGTTGGAGATAAATAAAGGGCAGCATGGTGGATTTAAATAAAGTACAGCATGTTGGAGATGAATAAAGGGCAGCATGTTGGATTTAAAAAAGTACAGTATGTTGGAGATAAATAAAGTACAGCATGTTGGAGTTAAATAAAGGGCAGCATGCTGGAGATAAATAAAGGGCAGCATGTTGGATTTAAATATAGGGCAGCATGTTGGAGATAATTAAAGGGCAGCATGTTGGAATTAAATAAAGGGTAGCATGTTGGAAATAAATAATAAAGGGCTGCATGTTGGAGTTAAATAAAGGGCAGTATGTTGGAGTTAAATAAAGGGCAGCATGTTGGAGATAAATAAAGGGCTGCATGTTGGAGTTAAATAAAGGGCAGCATGTTGGAGATAAATAAAGGGCAGCATGTTGGAGTGAAATAAAGGGCAGCAGGTTGGAGTGAAATAAAGTACAGCATGTTGGAGTTAAATAAAGCACAGCATGTTCGAGTTAGATAATAAAGGGTAGCATGTTGGAGTTAAATAAAGGGCAGCATGTTGGAGATAAATAAAGGGCAGCATGTTGGAGTTAAATAAAGGGCTGCATGTTGGAGTTAAATAAAGGACAGCAAGTTGGAGTAAAATAAAGTACAGCATGTTGGAGATAAATAAAGGGCAGCATGTTGGAGATAAATAAAGGGCAGCATGTTGGAGTTAAATAAAGTACAGCATGTTGGAGTTAAATAAAGGGCAGTATGTTGGAGATAAATAAAGGGCAGCATGTTGGAGATAAATAAAGGGCAGCATGTTCGAGTTAAATAAAGGTCAGCATGTTGGAGTTAAATAAAATACAGCATATTGGAGATAAATAAAGGGCTGCAGGTTGGAGTTAAATAAAGGGTAGCATGTTGGAGTTAAATAAAGGGCAGCATATTGGAGTTAAATAAAGGGCAGCATGTTGGAGATAAATAAAGGGCTGCATGTTGGAGTTAAATAAAGGGCAGCATGTTAGAGATAAATAATGGGCAGCATGTTGGAGTTAAATAAACGGCTACATGTTGGAGTTAAATAAAGGGCTGCATGTTGGCGTTAAATAAAGTACAGCATGTTGGAGATAAATAAAGGGCAGCATGTTGGACTTAAATAAAGGGCAGCATGTTGGAGTTAAATAAAGTACAGCATGTTGGAGATAAATAAAGGGCAGCAAGTTGGAGTAAAATAAAGTACACCATGTTGGAGATAAATAAAGGGCAGAATGTTGGAGTGAAATAAAGGGCAGCAGGTTGGAGTGAAATAAAGTACAGCATGTTGGAGTTAAATAAAGTTCAGCATGTTCGAGTTAGATAATAAAGGGAAGCATGTTGGAGTTAAATAAAGGGCAGCATGTTGGAGATAAATAAAGCGAAGCATGTTGGAGTTAAATAAAGGCCTGCATGTTGGAGTTAAAACAAGGGCAGCAAGTTGGAGTAAAACAAAGTACACCATGTTGGAGATAAATAAAGGGCAGAATGTTGGAGTGAAATAAAGGGCAGCAGGTTGGAGTGAAATAAAGTACAGCATGTTGGAGTTAAATAAAGCTCAGCATGTTCGAGTTAGATAATAAAGGGTAGCATGTTGGAGTGAAATAAAGGGCAGCATGTTGGAGATAAATAAAGGGCAGCATGATGGAGTTAAATAAATGGCAGCATGTTGGAGTTAAATAAAGGGCAGCATGCTGGAGAACAATAAAGGCAGCATGTTGGAGATAAATAAAGGACTGCATGTTGGAGATAAATAAAGGGTAGCATGTTGGAGATAAATACAGGACAGCATGTTGGAGATAAATAAAGGGCAGCATGTTGGAGTTAAACAAAAGGGCAGTATGCTGGAGATAAATAAAGTGCAGCATGTTGGAGTTAAATAAAGGGCAGCATGTTGGAGTTAAATAAAGTACAGTATGTTGGAGATAAATAAAGGGCAGCATGTTGGAGTTAAATAAAGGACAGCATGTTGGAGTTAAATAAAGGGAAGCATGATGGAGTTAAATAAAGTACAGCATGTTGGAGATAAATAAAGGGCAGCATGTTGGAGATAAATAAAGGGCAGCATGATGAAGTTAAATAAAGGGCAGAATGTTAGAGTTAAATAAAGAACAGCATTTTGGAGATAAATAAAGGGCAGCATGTTGGAGATAAATAAAGTACAGCATGTTGGAGTTAAATAAAGGGCAGCATGCTGAAGATAAATAAAGGGCAGCATGTTGGCGATAAATAAAGGGCTGCATGTTGGAGTTAAATAAAGGTCAGCATGTTGGAGTTAAATAAAGGGCAGCATGCTGGAGATAAATAAAGGGCAGCATGTTGGATTTAAATATAGGGCAGCATGTTGGAGATAATTAAAGGGCAGCATGTTGGAATTAAATAAAGGGTAGCATGTTGGAAATAAATAATAAAGGGCTGCATGTTGGAGTTAAATAAAGGGCAGTATGTTGGAGTTAAATAAAGGGCAGCATGTTGGAGATAAATAAAGGGCTGCATGTTGGAGTTAAATAAAGGGCAGCATGTTGGAGATAAATAAAGGGCAGCATGTTGGAGTGAAATAAAGGGCAGCAGGTTGGAGTGAAATAAAGTACAGCATGTTGGAGTTAAATAAAGCACAGCATGTTCGAGTTAGATAATAAAGGGTAGCATGTTGTAGTTAAATAAAGGGCAGCATGTTGGAGATAAATAAAGGGCAGCATGTTGGAGTTAAATAAAGGGCTGCATGTTGGAGTTAAATAAAGGACAGCAAGTTGGAGTAAAATAAAGTACAGCATGTTGGAGATAAATAAAGGGCAGCATGTTGGAGATAAATAAAGGGCAGCATGTTGGAGTTAAATAAAGTACAGCATGTTGGAGTTAAATAAAGGGCAGTATGTTGGAGATAAATAAAGGGCAGCATGTTGGAGATAAATAAAGGGCAGCATGTTCGAGTTAAATAAAGGTCAGCATGTTGGAGTTAAATAAAATACAGCATATTGGAGATAAATAAAGGGCTGCAGGTTGGAGTTAAATAAAGGGTAGCATGTTGGAGTTAAATAAAGGGCAGCATATTGGAGTTAAATAAAGGGCAGCATGTTGGAGATAAATAAAGGGCTGCATGTTGGAGTTAAATAAAGGGCAGCATGTTAGAGATAAATAATGGGCAGCATGTTGGAGTTAAATAAAGGGCAGCATGTTGGAATTAAATAAAGTGTAGCATGTTGGAAATAAATAATAAAGGGCTGCATGTTGGAGTTAAATAAAGGGCAGTATGTTGGAGTTAAATAAAGGGCAGCATGTTGGAGATAAATAAAGGGCTGCATGTTGGAGTTAAATAAAGGGCAGCATGTTGGAGATAAATAAAGGGCAGCATGTTGGAGTGAAATAAAGGGCAGCAGGTTGGAGTGAAATAAAGTACAGCATGTTGGAGTTAAATAAGGCACAGCATGTTCGAGTTAGATAATAAAGGGTAGCATGTTGGAGTTAAATAAAGGGCAGCATGTTGGAGATAAATAAAGGGCAGCATGTTGGAGTTAAATAAAGGGCTGCATGTTGGAGTTAAATAAAGGACAGCAAGTTGGAGTAAAATAAAGTACAGCATGTTGGAGATAAATAAAGGGCAGCATGTTGGAGATAAATAAAGGGCAGCATGTTGGAGTTAAATAAAGTACAGCATGTTGGAGTTAAATAAAGGGCAGTATGTTGGAGATAAATAAAGGGCAGCATGTTGGAGATAAATAAAGGGCAGCATGTTCGAGTTAAATAAAGGTCAGCATGTTGGAGTTAAATAAAATACAGCATATTGGAGATAAATAAAGGGCTGCAGGTTGGAGTTAAATAAAGGGTAGCATGTTGGAGTTAAATAAAGGGCAGCATATTGGAGTTAAATAAAGGGCAGCATGTTGGAGATAAATAAAGGGCTGCATGTTGGAGTTAAATAAAGGGCAGCATGTTAGAGATAAATAATGGGCAGCATGTTGGAGTTAAATAAACGGCTACATGTTGGAGTTAAATAAAGGGCTGCATGTTGGCATTAAATAAAGTACAGCATGTTGGAGATAAATAAAGGGCAGCATGTTGGACTTAAATAAAGGGCAGCATGTTGGAGTTAAATAAAGTACAGCATGTTGGAGATAAATAAAGGGCAGCAAGTTGGAGTAAAATAAAGTACACCATGTTGGAGATAAATAAAGGGCAGAATGTTGGAGTGAAATAAAGGGCAGCAGGTTGGAGTGAAATAAAGTACAGCATGTTGGAGTTAAATAAAGTTCAGCATGTTCGAGTTAGATAATAAAGGGAAGCATGTTGGAGTTAAATAAAGGGCAGCATGTTGGAGATAAATAAAGCGAAGCATGTTGGAGTTAAATAAAGGCCTGCATGTTGGAGTTAAAACAAGGGCAGCAAGTTGGAGTAAAATAAAGTACACCATGTTGGAGATAAATAAAGGGCAGAATGTTGGAGTGAAATAAAGGGCAGCAGGTTGGAGTGAAATAAAGTACAGCATGTTGGAGTTAAATAAAGCTCAGCATGTTCGAGTTAGATAATAAAGGGTAGCATGTTGGAGTGAAATAAAGGGCAGCATGTTGGAGATAAATAAAGGGCAGCATGATGGAGTTAAATAAATGGCAGCATGTTGGAGTTAAATAAAGGGCAGCATGCTGGAGAACAATAAAGGCAGCATGTTGGAGATAAATAAAGGACTGCATGTTGGAGATAAATAAAGGGTAGCATGTTGGAGATAAATACAGGACAGCATGTTGGAGATAAATAAAGGGCAGCATGTTGGAGTTAAATAAAGGGCAGCATGTTGGAGATAAATAAAGGGCAGCATGTTGGAGTTAAATAAAGGGCAGCATGTTGGAGTTAAATAAAGGGCTGCATGTTGGAGTTAAATTAAGTACAGCATGTTGGAGATAAATAAAGGGCAGCATGTTTGACATAAATAAAGGACTGCATGTTGGAGTTAAACAAAAGGGCAGTATGCTGGAGATAAATAAAGTGCAGCATGTTGGAGTTAAATAAAGGGCAGCATGTTGGAGTTAAATAAAGTACAGTATGTTGGAGATAAATAAAGGGCAGCATGTTGGAGTTAAATAAAGGACAGCATTTTGGAGTTAAATAAAGGGAAGCATGATGGAGTTAAATAAAGTACAGCATGTTGGAGATAAATAAAGGGCAGCATGTTGGAGATAAATAAAGGGCAGCATGATGAAGTTAAATAAAGGGCAGAATGTTAGAGTTAAATAAAGAACAGCATTTTGGAGATAAATAAAGGGCAGCATGTTGGAGATAAATAAAGTACAGCATGTTGGAGTTAAATAAAGGGCAGCATGCTGAAGATAAATAAAGGGCAGCATGTTGGCGATAAATAAAGGGCTGCATGTTGGAGTTAAATAAAGGTCAGCATGTTGGAGTTAAATAAAGTACAGCATGTTGGAGATAAATAAAGGCCAGCATGTTGGAGATAAATAAAGAGCTGCATGTTGGAGTTAAATAAAGGGCAGCATGTTGGAGTTTAATAAAGTACAGTATGTTGGAGATAAATAAAGTACAGCATGTTGGAGTTAAATAAAGGGCAGCATGCTGGAGATAAATAAAGGGCAGCATGTTGGATTTAAATATAGGGCAGCATGTTGGAGATAATTAAAGGGCAGCATGTTGGAATTAAATAAAGGGTAGCATGTTGGAAATAAATAATAAAGGGCTGCATGTTGGAGTTAAATAAAGGGCAGTATGTTGGAGTTAAATAAAGGGCAGCATGTTGGAGATAAATAAAGGGCTGCATGTTGGAGTTAAATAAAGGGCAGCATGTTGGAGATAAATAAAGGGCAGCATGTTGGAGTGAAATAAAGGGCAGCAGGTTGGAGTGAAATAAAGTACAGCATGTTGGAGTTAAATAAAGCACAGCATGTTCGAGTTAGATAATAAAGGGTAGCATGTTGTAGTTAAATAAAGGGCAGCATGTTGGAGATAAATAAAGGGCAGCATGTTGGAGTTAAATAAAGGGCTGCATGTTGGAGTTAAATAAAGGACAGCAAGTTGGAGTAAAATAAAGTACAGCATGTTGGAGATAAATAAAGGGCAGCATGTTGGAGATAAATAAAGGGCAGCATGTTGGAGTTAAATAAAGTACAGCATGTTGGAGTTAAATAAAGGGCAGTATGTTGGAGATAAATAAAGGGCAGCATGTTGGAGATAAATAAAGGGCAGCATGTTCGAGTTAAATAAAGGTCAGCATGTTGGAGTTAAATAAAATACAGCATATTGGAGATAAATAAAGGGCTGCAGGTTGGAGTTAAATAAAGGGTAGCATGTTGGAGTTAAATAAAGGGCAGCATATTGGAGTTAAATAAAGGGCAGCATGTTGGAGATAAATAAAGGGCTGCATGTTGGAGTTAAATAAAGGGCAGCATGTTAGAGATAAATAATGGGCAGCATGTTGGAGTTAAATAAAGGGCTACATGTTAGAGTTAAATAAAGGGCTGCATGTTGGCGTTAAATAAAGTACAGCATGTTGGAGATAAATAAAGGGCAGCATGTTGGAGTTAAATAAAGGGCAGCATGTTGGAGTTAAATAAAGTACAGCATGTTGGAGATAAATAAATGGCAGCATGTTGGATTTTAAAAAGTACAGTATGTTGGAGATAATTAAAGTACAGCATGTTGGAGTTAAGTAAAGGGCAGCATGCAGGAGATAAATAAAGGGCAGCATGTTGGATTTAAATAAAGGGCAGCATGTTGGAGATAATTAAAGGGCAGCATGTTGGAATTAAATAAAGGGTAACATGTTGGAGATAAATAAAGGGCTGCATGTTGGAGTTAAATAAAGGGCAGCATGTTGGAGATAAATAAAGGGCAGCATGTTGGAGTGAAATAAAGGGCAGCATGTTGGAGATAAATAAAGCAAAGCATGTTGGAGTTAAATAAAGGCCTGCATGTTGGAGTTAAAACAAGGGCAGCAAGTTGGAGTAAAATAAAGTACACCATGTTGGAGATAAATAAAGGGCAGAATGTTGGAGTGAAATAAAGGGCAGCAGGTTGGAGTGAAATAAAGTACAGCATGTTGGAGTTAAATAAAGCTCAGCATGTTCGAGTTAGATAATAAAGGGAAGCATGTTGGAGTTAAATAAAGGGCAGCATGTTGGAGATAAATAAAGCGAAGCATGTTGGAGTTAAATAAAGGCCTGCATTTTGGAGTTAAAACAAGGGGAGCAAGTTGGAGTAAAATAAAGTACACCATGTTGGAGATAAATAAAGGGCAGAATGTTGGAGTGAAATAAAGGGCAGCAGGTTGGAGTGAAATAAAGTACAGCATGTTGGAGTTAAATAAAGCTCAGCATGTTCGAGTTAGATAATAAAGGGTAGCATGTTGGAGTGAAATAAAGGGCAGCATGTTGGAGATAAATAAAGGGCAGCATGATGGAGTTAAATAAATGGCAGCATGTTGGAGTTAAATAAAGGGCAGCATGCTGGAGAACAATAAATGGCAGCATGTTGGAGATAAATAAAGGACTGCATGTTGGAGATAAATAAAGGGTAGCATGTTGGAGATAAATACAGGACAGCATGTTGGAGATAAATAAAGGGCAGCATGTTGGAGTTAAATAAAGGGCAGCACGTTGGAGATAAATAAAGGGCAGCATGTTGGAGTTAAATAAAGGGCAGCATGTTGGAGTTAAATAAAGGGCTGTATGTTGGAGTTAAATAAAGTACAGCATGTTGGAGTTAAATAAAGTACAGCATGTTGGAGATAAATAAAGGGCAGCATGTTTGACATAAATAAAGGACTGCATGTTGGAGTTAAATAAAGAGCAGTATGCTGGAGATAAATAAAGTGCAGCATGTTGGAGTAAAATAAAGGGCAGCATGTTGGAGTTAAATAAAGTACAGTATGTTGGAGATAAATAAAAGGCAGCATGTTGGAGTAAAATAAAGGACAGCATGTTGGAGTTAAATAAAGGGAAGCATGATGGAGTTAAATAAAGTACAGCATGTTGGAGATAAATAAAGGGCAGCATGTTGGAGATAAATAAAGGGCTGCATGTTGGAGTTAAATAAAGGTCAGCATGTTGGAGTTAAATAAAGTACAGCATGTTGGAGATAAATAAAGGCCAGCATGTTGGAGATAAATAAAGAGCAGCATGTTGGAGTTAAATAAAGGGCAGCATGTTGGAGTTGAATAAAGTACAGCATGTTGGAGATAAACAAAGGCCAGCATGTTGGAGATAAACAAAGGGCAGCATGTTGCAGATAAATAAAGTGCAGCATGTTGGAGTTAAATAAAGGGCAGCATGCTGGAGATAAATAAAGGGCAGCATGTTGGAGTTAAATAAAGGGCAGCATGTTGGAGATAAATAAAGTGCAGCATGTTGGAGTTAAATAAAGGGCAGCATGCTGGAGATAAATAAAGGGCAGCATGTTGGAGTTAAATAAAGGGCAGCATGTTGGAGTTAAATAAAGTGCAGCATGTTGGAGATAAAAAAGGGCAGCATGTTGTAGATAAATAAAGCACTGCATATTGGAGTTAAATAAAGGGCAGCATGTTGGAGTTAAATAAAGGGCTGTATGTTGGAGATAAATAAAGGGCTGCATGTTGGAGTTAAATAAAGTACAGGATGTTGGAGTTAAATAAAGGGCAGCATGTTGGAGATGAATAAAGTACAGCATGTTGGAGATAAATAAAGGGCAGCATGTTGGAGATAAATAAAGTGCAGCATGTTGGAGTTAAATAAAGGGCAGCAAGCTGGAGATAAATAAAGGGCAGCATGTTGGAGTTAAATAAAGGGCCGCATGTTGGAGTTAAATAAACGGCGGCATGTTGGAGTTAAATAAAGGGCAGCATGTTGGAGTTAAATAAAGTACAGTATGTTGGGGATAAATAAAGGGCAGCATCTTGGAGATAAATAAAGAGCAGCATGTTGGAGTTAAATAAAGGGCAGCATGCTGGAGATAAATAAAGGGCAGCATGTTGGAGATAAATAAAGGGCAGCATGTTGGAGTTAAATAAAGTACAGCATGTTGGAGATAAATGAAGGGCAGCATGTTGGAGTTAAATAAAGGGTAGCATGTTGGAGTTAAATAAAGTACAGCATGTTGGAGATAAATAAAGGGCAGCATGCTGGAGATAAATAAAGTACAGCATGTTAGAGTTAAATAAAGGGCAGCATGCTGGAGATAAATAAAGGGCAGCATGCTGGAGATAAATAAAGGGCAGCATGTTGGAGTTAAATAAAGTACAGCATGTTGGAGATAAATAAAGGGCAGCATGCTGGAGATAAATAAAGGGCAGCATGTTGGAGTTAAATAAAGGGCAGCATGTTGGAGTTAAATAAAGTACAGCATGTTGGAGATAAATAAAGGTCAGCATGTTGGAGATAAATAAAGGGCAGCATGTTGGAAATCAATAAAGGGCAGCATGTTGGAGATAAACAAAGGGCAGCATGTTGGAGTAAAATAAAGTGCAGCATGTTGGAGTGAAATAAAGGGCAGCAGGTTGGAGTGAAATAAAGTACAGCATGTTGGAGTTAAATAAAGCTCAGCATGTTCAAGTTAGATAATAAAGGGTAGCATGTTGGAGTTAAATAAAGGGCTACATGTTGGAGTTAAATAAATGGCTGCATGTTGGCATTAAATAAAGTACAGCATGTTGGAGATAAAAAAAGGGCAGCATGTTGGACTTAAATAAAGGGCAGCATGTTGGAGTTAAATAAAGTACAGCATGTTGGAGATAAATAAAGGGCAGCATGGTGGATTTAAATAAAGTACAGCATGTTGGAGATAAATAAAGGGCAGCATGTTGGATTTAAAAAAGTACAGTATGTTGGAGATAAATAAAGTACAGCATGTTGGAGTTAAATAAAGGGCAGCATGCTGGAGATAAATAAAGGGCAGCATGTTGGATTGAAATATAGGGCAGCATGTTGGAGATAATTAAAGGGCAGCATGTTGGAATTAAATAAAGGGTAGCATGTTGGAAATAAATAATAAAGGGCTGCATGTTGGAGTTAAATAAAGGGCAGTATGTTGGAGTTAAATAAAGGGCAGCATGTTGGAGATAAATAAAGTGCTGCATGTTGGAGTTAAATAAAGGGCAGCATGTTGGAGATAAATAAAGGGCAGCATGTTAGAGTGAAATAAAGGGCAGCAGGTTGGAGTGAAATAAAGTACAGCATGTTGGAGTTAAATAAAGCACAGCATGTTCGAGTTAGATAATAAAGGGTAGCATGTTGGAGTTAAATAAAGGGCAGCATGTTGGAGATAAATAAAGGGCAGCATGTTGGAGTTAAATAAAGGGCTGCATGTTGGAGTTAAATAAAGGACAGCAAGTTGGAGTAAAATAAAGTACAGCATGTTGGAGATAAATAAAGGGCAGCATGTTGGAGATAAATAAAGGGCAGCATGTTGGAGTTAAATAAAGTACAGCATGTAGGAGTTAAATAAAGGGCAGTATGTTGGAGATAAATAAAGGGCAGCATGTTGGAGATAAATAAAGGGCAGCATGTTCGAGTTAAATAAAGGTCAGCATGTTGGAGTTAAATAAAATACAGCATATTGGAGATAAATAAAGGGCTGCAGGTTGGAGTTAAATAAAGGGTAGCATGTTGGAGTTAAATAAAGGGCAGCATATTGGAGTTAAATAAAGGGCAGCATGTTGGAGATAAATAAAGGGCTGCATGTTGGAGTTAAATAAAGGGCATCATGTTAGAGATAAATAATGGGCAGCATGTTGGAGTTAAATAAACGGCTACATGTTGGAGTTAAATAAAGGGCTGCATGTTGGCGTTAAATAAAGTACAGCATGTTGGAGATAAATAAAGGGCAGCATGTTGGACTTAAATAAAGGGCAGCATGTTGGAGTTAAATAAAGTACAGCATGTTGGAGATAAATAAAGGGCAGCAAGTTGGAGTAAAATAAAGTACACCATGTTGGAGATAAATAAAGGGCAGAATGTTGGAGTGAAATAAAGGGCAGCAGGTTGGAGTGAAATAAAGTACAGCATGTTGGAGTTAAATAAAGTTCAGCATGTTCGAGTTAGATAATAAAGGGAAGCATGTTGGAGTTAAATAAAGGGCAGCATGTTGGAGATAAATAAAGCGAAGCATGTTGGAGTTAAATAAAGGCCTGCATGTTGGAGTTAAAACAAGGGCAGCAAGTTGGAGTAAAATAAAGTACACCATGTTGGAGATAAATAAAGGGCAGAATGTTGGAGTGAAATAAAGGGCAGCAGGTTGGAGTGAAATAAAGTACAGCATGTTGGAGTTAAATAAAGCTCAGCATGTTCGAGTTAGATAATAAAGGGTAGCATGTTGGAGTGAAATAAAGGGCAGCATGTTGGAGATAAATAAAGGGCAGCATGATGGAGTTAAATAAATGGCAGCATGTTGGAGTTAAATAAAGGGCAGCATGCTGGAGAACAATAAAGGCAGCATGTTGGAGATAAATAAAGGACTGCATGTTGGAGATAAATAAAGGGTAGCATGTTGGAGATAAATACAGGACAGCATGTTGGAGATAAATAAAGGGCAGCATGTTGGAGTTAAATAAAGGGCAGCATGTTGGAGATAAATAAAGGGCAGCATGTTGGAGTTAAATAAAGGGCAGCATGTTGGAGTTAAATAAAGGGCTGCATGTTGGAGTTAAATAAAGTACAGCATGTTGGAGATAAATAAAGGGCAGCATGTTTGACATAAATAAAGGACTGCATGTTGGAGTTAAACAAAAGGGCAGTATGCTGGAGATAAATAAAGTGCAGCATGTTGGAGTTAAATAAAGGGCAGCATGTTGGAGTTAAATAAAGTACAGTATGTTGGAGATAAATAAAGGGCAGCATGTTGGAGTTAAATAAAGGACAGCATGTTGGAGTTAAATAAAGGGAAGCATGATGGAGTTAAATAAAGTACAGCATGTTGGAGATAAATAAAGGGCAGCATGTTGGAGATAAATAAAGGGCAGCATGATGAAGTTAAATAAAGGGCAGAATGTTAGAGTTAAATAAAGAACAGCATTTTGGAGATAAATAAAGGGCAGCATGTTGGAGATAAATAAAGTACAGCATGTTGGAGTTAAATAAAGGGCAGCATGCTGAAGATAAATAAAGGGCAGCATGTTGGCGATAAATAAAGGGCTGCATGTTGGAGTTAAATAAAGGTCAGCATGTTGGAGTTAAATAAAGTACAGCATGTTGGAGATAAATAAAGGCCAGCATGTTGGAGATAAATAAAGAGCTGCATGTTGGAGTTAAATAAAGGGCAGCATGTTGGAGTTTAATAAAGTACAGTATGTTGGAGATAAATAAAGTACAGCATGTTGGAGTTAAATAAAGGGCAGCATGCTGGAGATAAATAAAGGGCAGCATGTTGGATTTAAATATAGGGCTGCATGTTGGAGATAATTAAAGGGCAGCATGTTGGAATTAAATAAAGGGTAGCATGTTGGAAATAAATAATAAAGGGCTGCATGTTGGAGTTAAATAAAGGGCAGTATGTTGGAGTTAAATAAAGGGCAGCATGTTGGAGATAAATAAAGGGCTGCATGTTGGAGTTAAATAAAGGGCAGCATGTTGGAGATAAATAAAGGGCAGCATGTTGGAGTGAAATAAAGGGCAGCAGGTTGGAGTGAAATAAAGTACAGCATGTTGGAGTTAAATAAAGCACAGCATGTTCGAGTTAAATAATAAAGGGTAGCATGTTGTAGTTAAATAAAGGGCAGCATGTTGGAGATAAATAAAGGGCAGCATGTTGGAGTTAAATAAAGGGCTGCATGTTGGAGTTAAAAAGGACAGCAAGTTGGAGTAAAATAAAGTACAGCATGTTGGAGATAAATAAAGGGCAGCATGTTGGAGATAAATAAAGGGCAGCATGTTGGAGTTAAATAAAGTACAGCATGTTGGAGTTAAATAAAGGGCAGTATGTTGGAGATAAATAAAGGGCAGCATGTTGGAGATAAATAAAGGGCAGCATGTTCGAGTTAAATAAAGGTCAGCATGTTGGAGTTAAATAAAATACAGCATATTGGAGATAAATAAAGGGCTGCAGGTTGGAGTTAAATAAAGGGTAGCATGTTGGAGTTAAATAAAGGGCAGCATATTGGAGTTAAATAAAGGGCAGCATGTTGGAGATAAATAAAGGGCTGCATGTTGGAGTTAAATAAAGGGCAGCATGTTAGAGATAAATAATGGGCAGCATGTTGGAGTTAAATAAAGGGCTACATGTTAGAGTTAAATAAAGGGCTGCATGTTGGCGTTAAATAAAGTACAGCATGTTGGAGATAAATAAAGGGCAGCATGTTGGAGTTAAATAAAGGGCAGCATGTTGGAGTTAAATAAAGTATAGCATGTTGGAGATAAATAAAGGGCAGCATGTTGGATTTTAAAAAGTACAGTATGTTGGAGATAATTAAAGTACAGCATGTTGGAGTTAAGTAAAGGGCAGCATGCAGGAGATAAATAAAGGGCAGCATGTTGGATTTAAATAAAGGGCAGCATGTTGGAGATAATTAAAGGGCAGCATGTTGGAATTAAATAAAGGGTAACATGTTGGAGATAAATAAAGGGCTGCATGTTGGAGTTAAATAAAGGGCAGCATGTTGGAGATAAATAAAGGGCAGCATGTTGGAGTGAAATAAAGGGCAGCATGTTGGAGATAAATAAAGCGAAGCATGTTGGAGTTAAATAAAGGCCTGCATGTTGGAGTTAAAACAAGGGCAGCAAGTTGGAGTAAAATAAAGTACACCATGTTGGAGATAAATAAAGGGCAGAATGTTGGAGTGAAATAAAGGGCAGCAGGTTGGAGTGAAATAAAGTACAGCATGTTGGAGTTAAATAAAGCTCAGCATGTTCGAGTTAGATAATAAAGGGAAGCATGTTGGAGTTAAATAAAGGGCAGCATGTTGGAGATAAATAAAGCGAAGCATGTTGGAGTTAAATAAAGGCCTGCATGTTGGAGTTAAAACAAGGGCAGCAAGTTGGAGTAAAATAAAGTACACCATGTTGGAGATAAATAAAGGGCAGAATGTTGGAGTGAAATAAAGGGCAGCAGGTTGGAGTGAAATAAAGTACAGCATGTTGGAGTTAAATAAAGCTCAGCATGTTCGAGTTAGATAATAAAGGGTAGCATGTTGGAGTGAAATAAAGGGCAGCATGTTGGAGATAAATAAAGGGCAGCATGATGGAGTTAAATAAATGGCAGCATGTTGGAGTTAAATAAAGGGCAGCATGCTGGAGAACAATAAAGGCAGCATTTCGGAGATAAATAAAGGACTGCATGTTGGAGATAAATAAAGGGTAGCATGTTGGAGATAAATACAGGACAGCATGTTGGAGATAAATAAAGGGCAGCATGTTGGAGTTAAATAAAGGGCAGCATGTTGGAGATAAATAAAGGGCAGCATGTTGGAGTTAAATAAAGGGCAGCATGTTGGAGTTAAATAAAGGGCTGCATGTTGGAGTTAAATAAAGTACAGCATGTTGGAGATAAATAAAGGGCAGCATGTTTGACATAAATAAAGGACTGCATGTTGGAGTTAAATAAAGGGCAGTATGCTGGAGATAAATAAAGTGCAGCATGTTGGAGTTAAATAAAGGGCAGCATGTTGGAGTTAAATAAAGTACAGTATGTTGGAGATAAATAAAGGGCAGCATGTTGGAGTTAAATAAAGGACAGCATGTTGGAGTTAAATAAAGGGAAGCATGATGGAGTTAAATAAAGTACAGCATGTTGGAGATAAATAAAGGGCAGCATGTTGGAGATAAATAAAGGGCAGCATGATGAAGTTAAATAAAGGGCAGCATGTTGGAGTTAAATAAAGAACAGCATTTTGGAGATAAATAAAGGGCAGCATGTTGGAGATAAATAAAGTACAGCATGTTGGAGTTAAATAAAGGGCAGCATGCTGAAGATAAATAAAGGGCAGCATGTTGGCGATAAATAAAGGGCTGCATGTTGGAGTAAATAAAGGTCAGCATGTTGGAGTTAAATAAAGTACAGCATGTTGGAGATAAATAAAGGCCAGCATGTTGGAGATAATTAAAGAGCTGCATGTTGGAGTTAAATAAAGGGCAGCATGTTGGAGTTGAATAAAGTACAGCATGTTGGAGATAAACAAAGGCCAGCATGTTGGAGATAAACAAAGGGCAGCATGTTGCAGATAAATAAAGTGCAGCATGTTGGAGTTAAATAAAGGGCAGCATGCTGGAGATAAATAAAGGGCAGCATGTTGGAGTTAAATAAAGGGCAGCATGTTGGAGATAAATAAATTGCAGCATGTTGGAGTTAAATAAA
The DNA here is from genome assembly GCA_031769625.1 of Taudactylus pleione. Classification (NCBI taxonomy): domain Eukaryota; kingdom Metazoa; phylum Chordata; class Amphibia; order Anura; family Myobatrachidae; genus Taudactylus; species Taudactylus pleione. Next base: position 64,086,923 of record JAUIMM010000200.1, on the reverse strand, counting down.
GGGCAGCATGCTGGAGATAAATAAAGGGCAGCATGTTGGAGTTAAATAAAGGGCAGCATGTTGGAGTTAAATTAAGTGCAGCATGTTGGAGATAAAAAAGGGCAGCATGTTGTAGATAAATAAAGCACTGCATATTGGAGTTAAATAAAGGGCAGCATGTTGGAGTTAAATAAAGGGCTGTATGTTGGAGATAAATAAAGGGCTGCATGTTGGAGTTAAATAATGTACAGGATGTTGGAGTTAAATAAAGGGCAGCATGTTGGAGATAAATAAAGTACAGCATGTTGGAGATAAATAAAGGGCAACATGTTGGAGATAAATAAAGTGCAGCATGTTGGAGTTAAATAAAGAGCCGCATGTTGGAGTTAAATAAACGGCAGCATGTTGGAGTTAAATAAAGGGCAGCATGTTGGAGTTAAATAAAGTACAGCATGTTGGAGATAAATAAAGGGCAGCATGTTGGAGCTAAATAAAGAGCAGCATGTTGGAGTTAAATAAAGGGCAGCATGATGGAGTTAAATAAAGTACAGCATGTTGGAGATAAATGAAGGGCAGCATGTTGGAGTTAAATAAAGGGCAGCATGTTGGAGATAAATAAAGTACAGCATGTTGGAGATAAATAAAGGGCAGCATGCTGGAGATAAATAAAGTACAGCATGTTAGAGTTAAATAAAGGGCAGCATGCTGGAGATAAATAAAGGGCAGCATGTTGGAGATAAATAAAGGGCAGCATGTTGGAGTTAAATAAAGTACAGCATGTTGGAGATAAGTAAAGGGCAGCATGCTGGAGATAAATAAAGGGCAGCATGTTGGAGTTAAATAAAGGGCAGCATGTTGGAGTTAAATAAAGTACAGCATGTTGGAGATAAATAAAGTACAGCATGTTGGAGTTAAATAAAGGGCAGCATGCTGGAAATAAATAAAGGGCAGCATGTTGAAGATAAACAAAGGGCAGCATGTTGGAGTTAAATAAAGTGCAGCATGTTGGAGATAAATAAAGGGCAGCATGTTGGAGATAAATAAAGGGCAGCATGTTGGAGATAAATAAAGGGCAGCATGTTGGAGTTAAGTAAAGTACAGCAATTTGGAGATAAATAAAGGGCAGCATGCTGGAGATAAATAAAGGGCAGCATGTTGGAGTTAAATAAAGGGCCGCATGTTGGAGTTAAATAAAGGGCAGCATGTTGGAGTTGAATAAAGTACAGCATGTTGGAGATAAACAAAGGCCAGCATGTTGGAGATAAACAAAGGGCAGCATGTTGCAGATAAATAAAGTGCAGCATGTTGGAGTTAAATAAAGGGCAGCATGCTGGAGATAAATAAAGGGCAGCATGTTGGAGTTAAATAAAGGGCAGCATGTTGGAGATAAATAAAGTGCAGCATGTTGGAGTTAAATAAAGGGCAGCATGCTGGAGATAAATAAAGGGCAGCATGTTGGAGTTAAATAAAGGGCAGCATGTTGGAGTTAAATAAAGTGCAGCATGTTGGAGATAAAAAAGGGCAGCATGTTGTAGATAAATAAAGCACTGCATATTGGAGTTAAATAAAGGGCAGCATGTTGGAGTTAAATAAAGGGCTGTATGTTGGAGATAAATAAAGGGCTGCATGTTGGAGTTAAATAATGTACAGGATGTTGGAGTTAAATAAAGGGCAGCATGTTGGAGATAAATAAAGTACAGCATGTTGGAGATAAATAAAGGGCAGCATGTTGGAGATAAATAAAGTGCAGCATGTTGGAGTTAAATAAAGGGCAGCATGCTGGAGATAAATAAAGGGCAGCATGTTGGAGTTAAATAAAGGGCCGCATGTTGGAGTTAAATAAACGGCAGCATGTTGGAGTTAAATAAAGGGCAGCATGTTGGAGTTAAATAAAGTACAGCATGTTGGAGATAAATAAAGGGCAGCATGTTGGAGATAAATAAAGAGCAGCATGTTGGAGTTAAATAAAGGGCAGCATGATGGAGTTAAATAAAGTACAGCATGTTGGAGATAAATGAAGGGCAGCATGTTGGAGTTAAATAAAGGGCACCATGTTGGAGATAAATAAACTACAGCATGTTGGAGATAAATAAAGGGCAGCATGCTGGAGATAAATAAAGTACAGCATGTTAGAGTTAAATAAAGGGCAGCATGCTGGAGATAAATAAAGGGCAGCATGTTGGAGATAAATAAAGGGCAGCATGTTGGAGTTAAATAAAGTACAGCATGTTGGAGATAAGTAAAGGGCAGCATGCTGGAGATAAATAAAGGGCAGCATGTTGGAGTTAAATAAAGTACAGCATGTTGAAGATAAATAAAGTACAGCATGTTGGAGATAAATAAAGGGCAGCATGTTGGAGTTAAATAAAGGGCAGCATGTTGGAGTTAAATAAAGTACAGCATGTTGGAGATAAATAAAGGGCAGCATGTTGGATTTTAAAAAGTACAGTATGTTGGAGATAATTAAAGTACAGCATGTTGGAGTTAAGTAAAGGGCAGCATGCAGGAGATAAATAAAGGGCAGCATGTTGGATTTAAATAAAGGGCAGCATGTTGGAGATAATTAAAGGGCAGCATGTTGGAATTAAATAAAGGGTAACATGTTGGAGATAAATAAAGGGCTGCATGTTGGAGTTAAATAAAGGGCAGCATGTTGGAGATAAATAAAGGGCAGCATGTTGGAGTGAAATAAAGGGCAGCATGTTGGAGATAAATAAAGCGAAGCATGTTGGAGTTAAATAAAGGCCTGCATGTTGGAGTTAAAACAAGGGCAGCAAGTTGGAGTAAAATAAAGTACACCATGTTGGAGATAAATAAAGGGCAGAATGTTGGAGTGAAATAAAGGGCAGCAGGTTGGAGTGAAATAAAGTACAGCATGTTGGAGTTAAATAAAGCTCAGCATGTTCGAGTTAGATAATAAAGGGAAGCATGTTGGAGTTAAATAAAGGGCAGCATGTTGGAGATAAATAAAGCGAAGCATGTTGGAGTTAAATAAAGGCCTGCATGTTGGAGTTAAAACAAGGGCAGCAAGTTGGAGTAAAATAAAGTACACCATGTTGGAGATAAATAAAGGGCAGAATGTTGGAGTGAAATAAAGGGCAGCAGGTTGGAGTGAAATAAAGTACAGCATGTTGGAGTTAAATAAAGCTCAGCATGTTCGAGTTAGATAATAAAGGGTAGCATGTTGGAGTGAAATAAAGGGCAGCATGTTGGAGATAAATAAAGGGCAGCATGATGGAGTTAAATAAATGGCAGCATGTTGGAGTTAAATAAAGGGCAGCATGCTGGAGAACAATAAAGGCAGCATTTTGGAGATAAATAAAGGACTGCATGTTGGAGATAAATAAAGGGTAGCATGTTGGAGATAAATACAGGACAGCATGTTGGAGATAAATAAAGGGCAGCATGTTGGAGTTAAATAAAGGGCAGCATGTTGGAGATAAATAAAGGGCAGCATGTTGGAGTTAAATAAAGGGCAGCATGTTGGAGTTAAATAAAGGGCTGCATGTTGGAGTTAAATAAAGTACAGCATGTTGGAGATAAATAAAGGGCAGCATGTTTGACATAAATAAAGGACTGCATGTTGGAGTTAAATAAAGGGCAGTATGCTGGAGATAAATAAAGTGCAGCATGTTGGAGTTAAATAAAGGGCAGCATGTTGGAGTTAAATAAAGTACAGTATGTTGGAGATAAATAAAGGGCAGCATGTTGGAGTTAAATAAAGGACAGCATGTTGGAGTTAAATAAAGGGAAGCATGATGGAGTTAAATAAAGTACAGCATGTTGGAGATAAATAAAGGGCAGCATGTTGGAGATAAATAAAGGGCAGCATGATGAAGTTAAATAAAGGGCAGCATGTTGGAGTTAAATAAAGAACAGCATTTTGGAGATAAATAAAGGGCAGCATGTTGGAGATAAATAAAGTACAGCATGTTGGAGTTAAATAAAGGGCAGCATGCTGAAGATAAATAAAGGGCAGCATGTTGGCGATAAATAAAGGGCTGCATGTTGGAGTAAATAAAGGTCAGCATGTTGGAGTTAAATAAAGTACAGCATGTTGGAGATAAATAAAGGCCAGCATGTTGGAGATAATTAAAGAGCTGCATGTTGGAGTTAAATAAAGGGCAGCATGTTGGAGTTGAATAAAGTACAGCATGTTGGAGATAAACAAAGGCCAGCATGTTGGAGATAAACAAAGGGCAGCATGTTGCAGATAAATAAAGTGCAGCATGTTGGAGTTAAATAAAGGGCAGCATGCTGGAGATAAATAAAGGGCAGCATGTTGGAGTTAAATAAAGGGCAGCATGTTGGAGATAAATAAATTGCAGCATGTTGGAGTTAAATAAAGGGCAGCATGCTGGAGATAAATAAAGGGCAGCATGTTGGAGTTAAATAAAGGGCAGCATGTTGGAGTTAAATTAAGTGCAGCATGTTGGAGATAAAAAAGGGCAGCATGTTGTAGATAAATAAAGCACTGCATATTGGAGTTAAATAAAGGGCAGCATGTTGGAGTTAAATAAAGGGCTGTATGTTGGAGATAAATAAAGGGCTGCATGTTGGAGTTAAATAATGTACAGGATGTTGGAGTTAAATAAAGGGCAGCATGTTGGAGATAAATAAAGTACAGCATGTTGGAGATAAATAAAGGGCAGCATGTTGGAGATAAATAAAGTGCAGCATGTTGGAGTTAAATAAAGGGCCGCATGTTGGAGTTAAATAAACGGCAGCATGTTGGAGTTAAATAAAGGGCAGCATGTTGGAGTTAAATAAAGTACAGCATGTTGGAGATAAATAAAGGGCAGCATGTTGGAGCTAAATAAAGAGCAGCATGTTGGAGTTAAATAAAGGGCAGCATGATGGAGTTAAATAAAGTACAGCATGTTGGAGATAAATGAAGGGCAGCATGTTGGAGTTAAATAAAGGGCAGCATGTTGGAGATAAATAAAGTACAGCATGTTGGAGATAAATAAAGGGCAGCATGCTGGAGATAAATAAAGTACAGCATGTTAGAGTTAAATAAAGGGCAGCATGCTGGAGATAAATAAAGGGCAGCATGTTGGAGATAAATAAAGGGCAGCATGTTGGAGTTAAATAAAGTACAGCATGTTGGAGATAAGTAAAGGGCAGCATGCTGGAGATAAATAAAGGGCAGCATGTTGGAGTTAAATAAAGGGCAGCATGTTGGAGTTAAATAAAGTACAGCATGTTGGAGATAAATAAAGTACAGCATGTTGGAGTTAAATAAAGGGCAGCATGCTGGAAATAAATAAAGGGCAGCATGTTGGAGATAAACAAAGGGCAGCATGTTGGAGTTAAATAAAGTGCAGCATGTTGGAGATAAATAAAGGGCAGCATGTTGGAGATAAATAAAGGGCAGCATGTTGGAGATAAATAAAGGGCAGCATGTTGGAGTTAAGTAAAGTACAGCAATTTGGAGATAAATAAAGGGCAGCATGCTGGAGATAAATAAAGGGCAGCATGTTGGAGTTAAATAAAGGGCCGCATGTTGGAGTTAAATAAAGGGCAGCATGTTGGAGTTGAATAAAGTACAGCATGTTGGAGATAAACAAAGGCCAGCATGTTGGAGATAAACAAAGGGCAGCATGTTGCAGATAAATAAAGTGCAGTATGTTGGAGTTAAATAAAGGGCAGCATGCTGGAGATAAATAAAGGGCAGCATGTTGGAGTTAAATAAAGGGCAGCATGTTGGAGATAAATAAAGTGCAGCATGTTGGAGTTAAATAAAGGGCAGCATGCTGGAGATAAATAAAGGGCAGCATGTTGGAGTTAAATAAAGGGCAGCATGTTGGAGTTAAATAAAGTGCAGCATGTTGGAGATAAAAAAGGGCAGCATGTTGTAGATAAATAAAGCACTGCATATTGGAGTTAAATAAAGGGCAGCATGTTGGAGTTAAATAAAGGGCTGTATGTTGGAGATAAATAAAGGGCTGCATGTTGGAGTTAAATAATGTACAGGATGTTGGAGTTAAATAAAGGGCAGCATGTTGGAGATAAATAAAGTACAGCATGTTGGAGATAAATAAAGGGCAGCATGTTGGAGATAAATAAAGTGCAGCATGTTGGAGTTAAATAAAGGGCAGCATGCTGGAGATAAATAAAGGGCAGCATGTTGGAGTTAAATAAAGGGCCGCATGTTGGAGTTAAATAAACGGCAGCATGTTGGAGTTAAATAAAGGGCAGCATGTTGGAGTTAAATAAAGTACAGCATGTTGGAGATAAATAAAGGGCAGCATGTTGGAGATAAATAAAGAGCAGCATGTTGGAGTTAAATAAAGGGCAGCATGATGGAGTTAAATAAAGTACAGCATGTTGGAGATAAATGAAGGGCAGCATGTTGGAGTTAAATAAAGGGCACCATGTTGGAGATAAATAAACTACAGCATGTTGGAGATAAATAAAGGGCAGCATGCTGGAGATAAATAAAGTACAGCATGTTAGAGTTAAATAAAGGGCAGCATGCTGGAGATAAATAAAGGGCAGCATGTTGGAGATAAATAAAGGGCAGCATGTTGGAGTTAAATAAAGTACAGCATGTTGGAGATAAGTAAAGGGCAGCATGCTGGAGATAAATAAAGGGCAGCATGTTGGAGTTAAATAAAGTACAGCATGTTGAAGATAAATAAAGTACAGCATGTTGGAGTTAAATAAAGGGCAGCATGCTGGAAATAAATAAAGGGCAGCATGTTGGAGATAAACAAAGGGCAGCATGTTGGAGTTAAATAAAGTGCAGCATGTTGGAGATAAATAAAGGGCAGCATGTTGGAGATAAATAAAGGGCAGCATGTTGGAGATAAATAAAGGGCAGCATGTTGGAGTTAAGTAAAGTACAGCAATTTGGAGATAAATAAAGGGCAGCATGTTGGAGATAAATAAAGTACAGCATGTTGGAGTTAAATAAAGGGCAGCATGTTGGAGATAAATAAAGGGCAGCATGTTGGAGTTAAATAAAGGGCAGCATGTTGGAGTTAAATAAAGTACAGCAAGTTGGAGATAAATAAAGGGCAGCATGTTGGAGATAAATAAAGTGCACCATGTAAGGGATAAATAAAGGGCAGCAGGTTGGAGATAAATAAAGGGCAGCATTTTGGAGTTAAATAAAGTACAGCATGTTGGCGATAAATAAAGGGCAGCATGTTGGAGATAAATAAAGTACAGCATGTTGGAGATAAATAAAGGGCAGCAGGCTGGAGATAAATAAAGGCAGCATGTTGGAGATAAATAAAGAGCAGCATGTTGGAGTTAAATAAAGTACAGCATGTTGGAGATAGATAAAGGGCAGCATGTTGGAGATAAATAAAGGGCAGCATGTTGGAGTTAAATAAAGTGCAGCATGTTGAAGATAAATAAAGGGCAGCATGTTGGAGATAAACAAAGGGCAGCATGTTGGAGTTAAATAAACTGCAGCATGTTGGAGATAAATAAAGTGCTGCATGTTGGAGATAAATAAAGGGCAGCATGTTGGAGATAAACAAAGGGCAGCATGTTGGAGTTAAATAAAGTGCAGCATGTTGGAGATAAATAAAGGGCAGCATGTTGGAGATAAACAAAGTATAGCATGTTGGAGTTAAATAAAGGACAGCATGCTGGAAATAAATAAAGGGCAGCATGTTGGAGATAAATAAAAGGCTGCATGTTGGAGTTAAATAAAGTGCAGCATGTTGGAGATAAATAAAGGGCAGCATGTTGGAGATAAATAAAGGGCAGCATGTGAGGGATAAATAAAGGGCAGCATGTTGGAGTTAAATAAAGGGCAGCATGTGAGGGATAAATAAAGGGCAGCATGTTGGAGATAAATAAAGGGCAGCATGTTGGATTTAAATAAAGTACAGCATGTTGGAAATAAATAAAGGGCAGCATGTTGGATTTCATAAAGTACAGTATGTTGGAGATAAATAAAGTACAGCATGTTGGAGTTAAGTAAAGGGCAGCATGCTGGAGATAAATAAAGGGAAGCATGTTGGATTTAAATAAAGGGCAGCATGTTGGAGATAATTAAAGGGCAGCATGTTGGAATTAAATAAAGGGCAGCATGTTGGAGATAAATAAAGGGCTGCATGTTGGAGTTAAATAAAGGGCAGCATGTTGGAGATAAATAAAGGGCAGCATGTTGGAGTGAAATAAACGGCAGCAGGTTGGAGTGAAATAAATTACAGCATGTTGGAGTTAAATAAAGCTCAGCATGTTCGAGTTAGATAATAAAGGGTAGCATGTTGGAGTTAAATAAAGGGCAGCATGTTGGAGATAAATAAAGGGCAGCATGTTGGAGTGAAATAAAGGGCAGCAGGTTGGATTGAAATAAAGTACAGCATGTTGGAGTTAAATAAAGCACAGCATGTTCGAGTTAGATAATAAAGGGTAGCATGTTGGAGTTAAATAAAGGGCAGCATGTTGGAGATAAATAAAGGGCAGCATGTTGGAGTTAAATAAAGGGCTGCATGTTGAAGTTAAATAAAGGGCAGCAAGTTGGAGTAAAATAAAGTACAGCATGTTGGGGATAAATAAAGGGCAGCATGTTGGAGATAAATAAAGGACTGCATGTTGGAGTTAAATATAGGGCAGCATGATGGAGTTAAATAAATGGCAGCATGTTGGAGTTAAATAAAGGGCAGCATGCTGGAGAACAATAAAGGGCAGCATGTTGGAGATAAATAAAGGACTGCATGTTGGAGATAAATAAAGGGTAGCATATTGGAGATAAATGCAGGACAGCATGTTGGAGATAAATAAAGGGCAGCATGTTGGAGTTAAATAAAGGGCTGTATGTTGGAGATAAATAAAGGGCTGCATGTTGGAGTTAAATAATGTACAGGATGTTGGAGTTAAATAAAGGGCAGCATGTTGGAGATAAATAAAGTACAGCATGTTGGAGATAAATAAAGGGCAGCATGTTGGAGATAAATAAAGTGCAGCATGTTGGAGTTAAATAAAGGGCCGCATGTTGGAGTTAAATAAACGGCAGCATGTTGGAGTTAAATAAAGGGCAGCATGTTGGAGTTAAATAAAGTACAGCATGTTGGAGATAAATAAAGGGCAGCATGTTGGAGCTAAATAAAGAGCAGCATGTTGGAGTTAAATAAAGGGCAGCATGATGGAGTTAAATAAAGTACAGCATGTTGGAGATAAATGAAGGGCAGCATGTTGGAGTTAAATAAAGGGCAGCATGTTGGAGATAAATAAAGTACAGCATGTTGGAGATAAATAAAGGGCAGCATGCTGGAGATAAATAAAGTACAGCATGTTAGAGTTAAATAAAGGGCAGCATGCTGGAGATAAATAAAGGGCAGCATGTTGGAGATAAATAAAGGGCAGCATGTTGGAGTTAAATAAAGTACAGCATGTTGGAGATAAGTAAAGGGCAGCATGCTGGAGATAAATAAAGGGCAGCATGTTGGAGTTAAATAAAGGGCAGCATGTTGGAGTTAAATAAAGTACAGCATGTTGGAGATAAATAAAGTACAGCATGTTGGAGTTAAATAAAGGGCAGCATGCTGGAAATAAATAAAGGGCAGCATGTTGGAGATAAACAAAGGGCAGCATGTTGGAGTTAAATAAAGTGCAGCATGTTGGAGATAAATAAAGGGCAGCATGTTGGAGATAAATAAAGGGCAGCATGTTGGAGATAAATAAAGGGCAGCATGTTGGAGTTAAATAAAGGGCAGCATGTTGGAGTTGAATAAAGTACAGCATGTTGGAGATAAACAAAGGCCAGCATGTTGGAGATAAACAAAGGGCAGCATGTTGCAGATAAATAAAGTGCAGCATGTTGGAGTTAAATAAAGGGCAGCATGCTGGAGATAAATAAAGGGCAGCATGTTGGAGTTAAATAAAGGGCAGCATGTTGGAGATAAATAAAGTGCAGCATGTTGGAGTTAAATAAAGGGCAGCATGCTGGAGATAAATAAAGGGCAGCATGTTGGAGTTAAATAAAGGGCAGCATGTTGGAGTTAAATAAAGTGCAGCATGTTGGAGATAAAAAAGGGCAGCATGTTGTAGATAAATAAAGCACTGCATATTGGAGTTAAATAAAGGGCAGCATGTTGGAGTTAAATAAAGGGCTGTATGTTGGAGATAAATAAAGGGCTGCATGTTGGAGTTAAATAATGTACAGGATGTTGGAGTTAAATAAAGGGCAGCATGTTGGAGATAAATAAAGTACAGCATGTTGGAGATAAATAAAGGGCAGCATGTTGGAGATAAATAAAGTGCAGCATGTTGGAGTTAAATAAAGGGCAGCATGCTGGAGATAAATAAAGGGCAGCATGTTGGAGTTAAATAAAGGGCCGCATGTTGGAGTTAAATAAACGGCAGCATGTTGGAGTTAAATAAAGGGCAGCATGTTGGAGTTAAATAAAGTACAGCATGTTGGAGATAAATAAAGGGCAGCATGTTGGAGATAAATAAAGAGCTGCATGTTGGAGTTAAATAAAGGGCAGCATGATGGAGTTAAATAAAGTACAGCATGTTGGAGATAAATGAAGGGCAGCATGTTGGAGTTAAATAAAGGGCACCATGTTGGAGATAAATAAAGTACAGCATGTTGGAGATAAATAAAGGGCAGCATGCTGGAGATAAATAAAGTACAGCATGTTAGAGTTAAATAAAGGGCAGCATGCTGGAGATAAATAAAGGGCAGCATGTTGGAGATAAATAAAGGGCAGCATGTTGGAGTTAAATAAAGTACAGCATGTTGGAGATAAGTAAAGGGCAGCATGCTGGAGATAAATAAAGGGCAGCATGTTGGAGTTAAATAAAGGGCAGCATGTTGGAGTTAAATAAAGTACAGCATGTTGAAGATAAATAAAGTACAGCATGTTGGAGTTAAATAAAGGGCAGCATGCTGGAAATAAAAAAAGGGCAGCATGTTGGAGATAAACAAAGGGCAGCATGTTGGAGTTAAATAAAGTGCAGCATGTTGGAGATAAATAAAGGGCAGCATGTTGGAGATAAATAAAGGGCAGCATGTTGGAGATAAATAAAGGGCAGCATGTTGGAGTTAAGTAAAGTACAGCAATTTGGAGATAAATAAAGGGCAGCATGTTGGAGATAAATAAAGTACAGCATGTTGGAGTTAAATAAAGGGCAGCATGTTGGAGATAAATAAAGGGCAGCATGTTGGAGTTAAATAAAGGGCAGCATGTTGGAGTTAAATAAAGTACAGCAAGTTGGAGATAAATAAAGGGCAGCATGTTGGAGATAAATAAAGTGCAGCATGTAAGGGATAAATAAAGGGCAGCAGGTTGGAGATAAATAAAGGGCAGCATTTTGGAGTTAAATAAAGTACAGCATGTTGGCGATAAATAAAGGGCAGCATGTTGGAGATAAATAAAGTACAGCATGTTGGAGATAAATAAAGGGCAGCAGGCTGGAGATAAATAAAGGCAGCATGTTGGAGATAAATAAAGAGCAGCATGTTGGAGTTAAAAAAAGTACAGCATGTTGGAGATAGATAAAGGGCAGCATGTTGGAGATAAATAAAGGGCAGCATGTTGGAGTTAAATAAAGTGCAGCATGTTGGAGATAAATAAAGGGCAGCATGTTGGAGATAAACAAAGGGCAGCATGTTGGAGTTAAATAAACTGCAGCATGTTGGAGATAAATAAAGTGCTGCATGTTGGAGATAAATAAAGGGCAGCATGTTGGAGATAAACAAAGGGCAGCATGTTGGAGTTAAATAAAGTGCAGCATGTTGGAGATAAATAAAGGGCAGCATGTTGGAGATAAACAAAGTATAGCATGTTGGAGTTAAATAAAGGACAGCATGCTGGAAATAAATAAAGGGCAGCATGTTGGAGATAAATAAAAGGCTGCATGTTGGAGTTAAATAAAGTGCAGCATGTTGGAGATAAATAAAGGGCAGCATGTTGGAGATAAATAAAGGGCAGCATGTGAGGGATAAATAAAGGGCAGCATGTTGGAGTTAAATAAAGTACAGCATGTTGGAGATAAATAAAGGGCAGCATGTTGGATTTAAATAAAGTACAGCATGTTGGAAATAAATAAAGGGCAGCATGTTGGATTTCATAAAGTACAGTATGTTGGAGATAAATAAAGTACAGCATGTTGGAGTTAAGTAAAGGGCAGCATGCTGGAGATAAATAAAGGGAAGCATGTTGGATTTAAATAAAGGGCAGCATGTTGGAGATAATTAAAGGGCAGCATGTTGGAATTAAATAAAGGGCAGCATGTTGGAGATAAATAAAGGGCTGCATGTTGGAGTTAAATAAAGGGCAGCATGTTGGAGATAAATAAAGGGCAGCATGTTGGAGTGAAATAAACGGCAGCAGGTTGGAGTGAAATAAATTACAGCATGTTGGAGTTAAATAAAGCTCAGCATGTTCGAGTTAGATAATAAAGGGTAGCATGTTGGAGTTAAATAAAGGGCAGCATGTTGGAGATAAATAAAGGGCAGCATGTTGGAGTGAAATAAAGGGCAGCAGGTTGGATTGAAATAAAGTACAGCATGTTGGAGTTAAATAAAGCACAGCATGTTCGAGTTAGATAATAAAGGGTAGCATGTTGGAGTTAAATAAAGGGCAGCATGTTGGAGATAAATAAAGGGCAGCATGTTGGAGTTAAATAAAGGGCTGCATGTTGAAGTTAAATAAAGGGCAGCAAGTTGGAGTAAAATAAAGTACAGCATGTTGGGGATAAATAAAGGGCAGCATGTTGGAGATAAATAAAGGACTGCATGTTGGAGTTAAATATAGGGCAGCATGATGGAGTTAAATAAATGGCAGCATGTTGGAGTTAAATAAAGGGCAGCATGCTGGAGAACAATAAAGGGCAGCATGTTGGAGATAAATAAAGGACTGCATGTTGGAGATAAATAAAGGGTAGCATATTGGAGATAAATGCAGGACAGCATGTTGGAGATAAATAAAGGGCAGCATGTTGGAGTTAAATAAAGGGCTGTATGTTGGAGATAAATAAAGGGCTGCATGTTGGAGTTAAATAATGTACAGGATGTTGGAGTTAAATAAAGGGCAGCATGTTGGAGATAAATAAAGTACAGCATGTTGGAGATAAATAAAGGGCAGCATGTTGGAGATAAATAAAGTGCAGCATGTTGGAGTTAAATAAAGGGCAGCATGCTGGAGATAAATAAAGGGCAGCATGTTGGAGTTAAATAAAGGGCCGCATGTTGGAGTTAAATAAACGGCAGCATGTTGGAGTTAAATAAAGGGCAGCATGTTGGAGTTAAATAAAGTACAGCATGTTGGAGATAAATAAAGGGCAGAATGTTGGAGATAAATAAAGAGCTGCATGTTGGAGTTAAATAAAGGGCAGCATGATGGAGTTAAATAAAGTACAGCATGTTGGAGATAAATGAAGGGCAGCATGTTGGAGTTAAATAAAGGGCACCATGTTGGAGATAAATAAAGTACAGCATGTTGGAGATAAATAAAGGGCAGCATGCTGGAGATAAATAAAGTACAGCATGTTAGAGTTAAATAAAGGGCAGCATGCTGGAGATAAATAAAGGGCAGCATGTTGGAGATAAATAAAGGGCAGCATGTTGGAGTTAAATAAAGTACAGCATGTTGGAGATAAGTAAAGGGCAGCATGCTGGAGATAAATAAAGGGCAGCATGTTGGAGTTAAATAAAGGGCAGCATGTTGGAGTTAAATAAAGTACAGCATGTTGAAGATAAATAAAGTACAGCATGTTGGAGTTAAATAAAGGGCAGCATGCTGGAAATAAAAAAAGGGCAGCATGTTGGAGATAAACAAAGGGCAGCATGTTGGAGTTAAATAAAGTGCAGCATGTTGGAGATAAATAAAGGGCAGCATGTTGGAGATAAATAAAGGGCAGCATGTTGGAGATAAATAAAGGGCAGCATGTTGGAGTTAAGTAAAGTACAGCAATTTGGAGATAAATAAAGGGCAGCATGTTGGAGATAAATAAAGTACAGCATGTTGGAGTTAAATAAAGGGCAGCATGTTGGAGATAAATAAAGGGCAGCATGTTGGAGTTAAATAAAGGGCAGCATGTTGGAGTTAAATAAAGTACAGCAAGTTGGAGATAAATAAAGGGCAGCATGTTGGAGATAAATAAAGTGCAGCATGTAAGGGATAAATAAAGGGCAGCAGGTTGGAGATAAATAAAGGGCAGCATTTTGGAGTTAAATAAAGTACAGCATGTTGGCGATAAATAAAGGGCAGCATGTTGGAGATAAATAAAGTACAGCATGTTGGAGATAAATAAAGGGCAGCAGGCTGGAGATAAATAAAGGCAGCATGTTGGAGATAAATAAAGAGCAGCATGTTGGAGTTAAAAAAAGTACAGCATGTTGGAGATAGATAAAGGGCAGCATGTTGGAGATAAATAAAGGGCAGCATGTTGGAGTTAAATAAAGTGCAGCATGTTGGAGATAAATAAAGGGCAGCATGTTGGAGATAAACAAAGGGCAGCATGTTGGAGTTAAATAAACTGCAGCATGTTGGAGATAAATAAAGTGCTGCATGTTGGAGATAAATAAAGGGCAGCATGTTGGAGATAAACAAAGGGCAGCATGTTGGAGTTAAATAAAGTGCAGCATGTTGGAGATAAATAAAGGGCAGCATGTTGGAGATAAACAAAGTATAGCATGTTGGAGTTAAATAAAGGACAGCATGCTGGAAATAAATAAAGGGCAGCATGTTGGAGATAAATAAAAGGCTGCATGTTGGAGTTAAATAAAGTGCAGCATGTTGGAGATAAATAAAGGGCAGCATGTTGGAGATAAATAAAGGGCAGCATGTGAGGGATAAATAAAGGGCAGCATGTTGGAGTTAAATAAAGTACAGCATGTTGGAGATAAATAAAGGGCAGCATGTTGGATTTAAATAAAGTACAGCATGTTGGAAATAAATAAAGGGCAGCATGTTGGATTTCATAAAGTACAGTATGTTGGAGATAAATAAAGTACAGCATGTTGGAGTTAAGTAAAGGGCAGCATGCTGGAGATAAATAAAGGGAAGCATGTTGGATTTAAATAAAGGGCAGCATGTTGGAGATAATTAAAGGGCAGCATGTTGGAATTAAATAAAGGGCAGCATGTTGGAGATAAATAAAGGGCTGCATGTTGGAGTTAAATAAAGGGCAGCATGTTGGAGATAAATAAAGGGCAGCATGTTGGAGTGAAATAAACGGCAGCATGTTGGAGTGAAATAAATTACAGCATGTTGGAGTTAAATAAAGCTCAGCATGTTCGAGTTAGATAATAAAGGGTAGCATGTTGGAGTTAAATAAAGGGCAGCATGTTGGAGATAAATAAAGGGCAGCATGTTGGAGTTAAATAAAGGGCTGCATGTTGAAGTTAAATAAAGGGCAGCAAGTTGGAGTAAAATAAAGTACAGCATGTTGGAGATAAATAAAGGGCAGCATGTTGGAGATAAATAAAGGACTGCATGTTGGAGTTAAATATAGGGCAGCATGATGGAGTTAAATAAATGGCAGCATGTTGGAGTTAAATAAAGGGCAGCATGCTGGAGAACAATAAAGGGCAGCATGTTGGAGATAAATAAAGGACTGCATGTTGGAGATAAATAAAGGGTAGCATATTGGAGATAAATGCAGGACACCATGTTGGAGATAAATAAAGGGCAGCATGTTCGAGATAAATAAAGGGCAGCATGTTGGTGATAAATAAAGTGCAGCTTGTTGGAGTTAAATAAAGGGCTGCATGTTGGAGTTAAATAAAGGTCAGCATGTTGGAGTTAAATAAAGTACAGCATGTTGGAGATAAATAAAGAGCAGCATGTTGGACATAAATAAAGGATTGCTTGTTGGAGTTAAATAAAGGGCAGTATGCTGGAGATAAATAAAGTGCAGCATGTTGGAGTTAAATAAAGGGCAGCATGTTGGAGTTAAATAAAGTACAGTATGTTGGAGATAAATAAAGGGCAGCATTTTGGAGATAAATAAAGGACTGCATGTTGGAGTTAAATAAAGGGCAGCATGTTGGAGTTAAATAAAGTACAGCATGTTGGAGATAAACAAAGGCCAGCATGTTGGAGATAAATAAAGGACTGCATACTGGAGTTAAATAAAGGGCAGCATGTTGGATTTAAATAAAGGGCTGCATGTTGGAGATAAATAAAGGGCAGCATGCTGGAGAACAATAAAGGGCAGCATGTTGGAGATAAATAAAGGACTGCATGTTGGAGATAAATAAAGGGTAGCATGTTGGAGATAATTGCAGGACAGCATGTTGGAGATAAATAAAGGGCACCATATTGGAGTTAAATAAAGGGCAGAATGTTGGTTATAAATAAAGGGCAGCATGTTGGAGTTAAATAAAGGGCTGCATGTTGGAGTTAAAAAAAGGTCAGCATGTTGGAGTTAAATAAAGTACAGCATGTTGGAGATAAATAAAGGGCAGCATGTTGGACATAAATAAAGGATTGCTTGTTGGAGTTAAATAAAGGGGAGTATGCTGGAGATAAATAAAGTGCAGCATGTTGGAGATAAATAAAGGTCTGCATATTGGAGTTAAATAAAGGGCAGCATGTTGTATTTAAATAAAGGGCTGCATGTTGGAGATAAATAAAGGGCTGCATGTTGGAGTTAAATAAAGTACAGGATGTTGGAGATAAATAAAGGGCAGCATGTTGGAGATAAATAAAGTACAGCATGTTGGAGATAAATAAAGGGCAGCATGTTGGAGATAAATAAAGTGCAGCATGTTGGAGTTAAATAAAGGGCAGCATGCTGGAGATAAATAAAGGGCAGCATTTTAGAGTTAAATAAAGGGCAGCATGTTGGAGTTAAATAAAGGGCAGCATGTTGGAGTTAAATAAAGGGCAGCATGTTGGAGATAAATAAAGGGCAGCATGTTGGAGTTAAATAAATGGCAGCATGTTGGAGTTAAATAAAGTACAGCATGTTGGAGATAAATAAAGGGCAGCATGTTGGAGATAAATAAAGGGCAGCATGTTGGAGTTAAATAAAGGGCTGCATGTTGGAGTTAAATAAACGTCAGCATGTTGAAGTTAAATAAAGTACAGCATGTTGGAGATAAATAAAGGGCAGCATGTTGGACATAAATAAAGGACTGCATGTTGGAGTTAAATAAAGGGCAGTATGCTGGAGATAAATAAAGTGCAGCATGTTGGAGTTAAATAAAGGGCAGCATGTTGGAGTTAAATAAAGTACAGTATGTTGGAGATAAATAAAGGGCAGCATGTTGGAGAAAAATAAAGGACTGCATGTTGGAGTTAAATAAAGGGCAGCATGTTGGAGTTGAATAAAGTACAGCATGATGGAGATAAACAAAGGCCAGCATGTTGGAGATAAACAAAGGGCAGCATGTTGGAGATAAATAAAGTGCAGCATGTTGGAGTTAAATAAAGGGCAGCATGCTGGAGATAAATAAATGGCAGCATGTTGGAGTTAAATAAAGGGCAGCATGTTAGAGTTAAATAAAGTGCAGCATGTTAGAGATAAAAAAAGGGCAGCATGTTGGAGATAAATAAAGGGCAGCATGTTGGAGTTAAATAAAGGGCTGCATGTTGGAGATAAATAAAGGGCTGCATGTTGGAGTTAAATAAAGTACAGGATGTTGGAGTTAAATAAAGGGCAGAATGTTGGAGATAAATAAAGTACAGCATGTTGGAGATAAATAAAGGGCAGCAATTTGGAGATAAATAAAGTGCAGCATGTTGGAGTTAAATAAAGGGCAGCATGCTGTAGATAAAAAAAGGGCAGCATTTTGGAGTTAAATAAAGGGCAGCATGTTGGAGTTACATAAAGGGCAGCATGTTGGAGTTAAATAAAGGGCAGCATGTTGGAGTTAAATAAAGTTCAGCATGTTGGAGATAAATAAAGGGCAGCATGTTAGAGATAAATAAAGAGCAGCATGTTGGAGTTAAATAAAGGGCAGTATGATGGAGTTAAATAAAGTACAGCATGTTGGAGATAAATAAAGGGCAGCATGTTGGAGTTAAATAAAGGGCAGCATGTTGGAGATAAATAAAGTACAGCATGTTGGAGTTAAATAAAGGGCAGCATGCTGGAGATAAATAAAGGGCAGCATGTCGGAGATAAATAAAGGGCAGCATGGTGGAGTTAAATAAAGTACAGCATGTTGGAGTTAAATAAAGTGCAGCATGTTGGAGATAAATAAAGGGCAGCATGTTGGAGATAAATAAAGGGCAGCATGTTGGAGATAAACAAAGGGCTGCATGTTGGAGTTAAGTAAAGTACAGCATGTTGGAGATAAATAAAGGGCAGCATGTTGGAGACAAATAAAGTACAGCATGTTGGAGTTAAATAAAGGGCAGCATGCTGGAGATAAATAAAGGGCAGCATGTTGGAGATAAATAAAGGGCAGCATGGTGGAGTTAAATAAAGTACAGTATGTTGGAGATAAATAAAGGGCAGCATGTTGGAGATAAATAAAGGACTGCATGTTGGAGATAAATAAAGGGCAGCATGATGGAGTTAAATAAATGGCAGCATGTTGGAGTTAAATAAAGGGCAGCATGCTGGAGAACAATAAAGGGAGCATGTTGGAGATAAATAAAGGACTGCATGTTGGAGATAAATAAAGGGTAGCATGTTGGAGATAAATGCAGGACAGCATGTTGGAGATAAATAAAGGGCAGCATGTTCGAGTTAAATAAAGGGCAGCATGTTGGTGATAAATAAAGGGCAGCTTTTTGGAGTTAAATAAAGGGCTGCATGTTGGAGTTAAATAAAGGTCAGCATGTTGGAGTTAAATAAAGTACAGCATGTTGGAGTAAAATAAAGGGCAGCATGTTGGACATAAATAAAGGATTGCTTGTTGGAGTTAAATAAATGGCAGTATGCTGGAGATAAATAAAGTGCAGCATGTTGGAGTTAAATAAACGGCATCATGTTGGAGTTAAATAAAGTACAGTATGTTGGAGATAAATAAAGGGCAGCATGTTGGAGATAAATAAAGGACTGCATGTTGGAGTTAAATAAAGGGCAGCATGTTGGAGTTAAATAAAGTACAGCATGTTGGAGATAAACAAAGGCCAGCATGTTGGAGATAAATAAAGGACTGCATATTGGAGTTAAATAAAGGGCAGCATGTTGGATTTAAATAAAGGGCTGCATGTTGGAGATAAATAAAGGGCAGCATGCTGGAGAACAATAAAGGGCAGCATGTTGGAGATAAATAAAGGACTGCATGTTGGAGATAAATAAAGGGTAGCATGTTGGAGATAATTGCAGGACAGCATGTTGGAGATAAATAAAGGGCACCATGTTGGAGTTAAATAAAGGGCAGAATGTTGGTGATAAATAAAGGGCAGCATGTTGGAGTTAAATAAAGGGCTGCATGTTGGAGTTAAAAAAAGGTCAGCATGTTGGAGTTAAATAAAGTACAGCATGTTGGAGATAAATAAAGGGCAGCATGTTGGACATAAATAAAGGATTGCTTGTTGGAGTTAAATAAAGGGGAGTATGCTGGAGATAAATAAAGTGCAGCATGTTGGAGTTAAATAAAGGGCAGCATGTTGGAGTTAAATAAAGTACAGTATGTTGGAGATAAATAAAGTGCAGCAAGTTGGAGATAAATAAAGGACAGCATGTTGGAGTTAAATAAAGGGCAGCATGTTCGAGTTAAATAAAGTACAGCATGTTGGAGATAAACAAAGGCCAGCATGTTGGAGATAAATAAAGGTCTGCATATTGGAGTTAAATAAAGGGCAGCATGTTGGATTTAAATAAAGGGCTGCATGTTGGAGATAAATAAAGGGATGCATGTTGGAGTTAAATAAAGTACAGGATGTTGGAGATAAATAAAGGGCAGCATGTTGGAGATAAATAAAGTACAGCATGTTGGAGATAAATAAAGGGCAGCATGTTGGAGATAAATAAAGTGCAGCATGTTGGAGTTAAATAAAGGGCAGCATGCTGGAGATAAATAAAGGGCAGCATTTTGGAGTTAAATAAAGGGCAGCATGTTGGAGTTAAATAAAGGGCAGCATGTTGGAGTTAAATAAAGGGCAGCATGTTGGAGATAAATAAAGGGCAGCATGTTGGAGTTAAATAAATGGCAGCATGTTGGAGTTAAATAAAGTACAGCATGTTGGAGATAAATAAAGGGCAGCATGTTGGAGATAAATAAAGGGCAACATGTTGGAGTTAAATAAAGGGCTGCATGTTGGAGTTAAATAAACGTCAGCATGTTGAAGTTAAATAAAGTACAGCATGTTGGAGATAAATAAAGGGCAGCATGTTGGACATAAATAAAGGACTGCATGTTGGAGTTAAATAAAGGGCAGTATGCTGGAGATAAATAAAGTGCAGCATGTTGGAGTTAAATAAAGGGCAGCATGTTGGAGTTAAATAAAGTACAGTATGTTGGAGATAAATAAAGGGCAGCATGTTGGAGAAAAATAAAGGACTGCATGTTGGAGTTAAATAAAGGGCAGCATGTTGGAGTTGAATAAAGTACAGCATGTTGGAGATAAACAAAGGCCAGCATGTTGGAGATAAACAAAGGGCAGCATGTTGGAGATAAATAAAGTGCAGCATGTTGGAGTTAAATAAAGGGCAGCATGCTGGAGATAAATAATTGGCAGCATGTTGGAGTTAAATAAAGGGCAGCATGTTGGAGTTAAATAAAGTGCAGCATGTTAGAGATAAAAAAAGGGCAGCATGTTGGAGATAAATAAAGGGCAGCATGTTGGAGTTAAATAAAGGGCTGCATGTTGGAGATAAATAAAGGGCTGCATGTTGGAGTTAAATAAAGTACAGGATGTTGGAGTTAAATAAAGGGCAGCATGTTGGAGATAAATAAAGTACAGCATGTTGGAGATAAATAAAGGGCAGCAATTTGGAGATAAATAAAGTGCAGCATGTTGGAGTTAAATAAAGGGCAGCATGCTGTAGATAAAAAAAAGGGCAGCATTTTGGAGTTAAATAAAGGGCAGCATGTTGGAGTTACATAAAGGGCAGCATGTTGGAGTTAAATAAAGGGCAGCATGTTGGAGTTAAATAAAGTACAGCATGTTGGAGATAAATAAAGGGCAGCATGTTAGAGATAAATAAAGAGCAGCATGTTGGAGTTAAATAAAGGGCAGTATGATGGAGTTAAATAAAGTACAGCATGTTGGAGATAAATAAAGGGCAGCATGTTGGAGTTAAATAAAGGGCAGCA
This sequence comes from Taudactylus pleione, assembly GCA_031769625.1. NCBI lineage: Eukaryota > Metazoa > Chordata > Amphibia > Anura > Myobatrachidae > Taudactylus > Taudactylus pleione. The sequence continues at coordinate 64,065,808 of JAUIMM010000200.1, read as the reverse complement.
TGTTGGAGTTAAATAAAGTGCAGCATGTTAGAGATAAAAAAAGGGCAGCATGTTGGAGATAAATAAAGGGCAGCATGTTGGAGTTAAATAAAGGGCTGCATGTTGGAGATAAATAAAGGGCTGCATGTTGGAGTTAAATAAAGTACAGGATGTTGGAGTTAAATAAAGGGCAGCATGTTGGAGATAAATAAAGTACAGCATGTTGGAGATAAATAAAGGGCAGCAATTTGGAGATAAATAAAGTGCAGCATGTTGGAGTTAAATAAAGGGCAGCATGCTGTAGATAAAAAAAGGGCAGCATTTTGGAGTTAAATAAAGGGCAGCATGTTGGAGTTACATAAAGGGCAGCATGTTGGAGTTAAATAAAGGGCAGCATGTTGGAGTTAAATAAAGTACAGCATGTTGGAGATAAATAAAGGGCAGCATGTTAGAGATAAATAAAGAGCAGCATGTTGGAGTTAAATAAAGGGCAGTATGATGGAGTTAAATAAAGTACAGCATGTTGGAGATAAATAAAGGGCAGCATGTTGGAGTTAAATAAAGGGCAGCATGTTGGAGTTAAATAAAGTACAGCATGTTGGAGATAAATAAAGTACAGCATGTTGGAGTTAAATAAAGGGCAGCATGCTGGAGATAAATAAAGGGCAGCATGTCGGAGATAAATAAAGGGCAGCATGGTGGAGTTAAATAAAGTACAGCATGTTGGAGTTAAATAAAATGCAGCATGTTGGAGATAAATAAAGGGCAGCATGCTGGAGATAAATAAAGGGCAGCATTTTGGAGATAAATAAAGGGCAGCATGGTGGAGTTAAATAAAGTACAGTATGTTGGAGATAAATAAAGGGCAGCATGTTGGAGATAAATAAAGGACTGCATGTTGGAGTTAAATAAAGGGCAGCATGATGGAGTTAAATAAATGGCAGCATGTTGGAGTTAAATAAAGGGCAGCATGCTGGAGAACAATAAAGGGAGCATGTTGGAGATAAATAAAGGACTGCATGTTGGAGATAAATAAAGGGTAGCATGTTGGAGATAAATGCAGGACAGCATGTTGGAGATAAATAAAGGGCAGCATGTTCGAGTTAAATAAAGGGCAGCATGTTGGTGATAAATAAAGGGCAGCTTGTTGGAGTTAAATAAAGGGCTGCATGTTGGAGTTAAATAAAGGTCAGCATGTTGGAGTTAAATAAAGTACAGCATGTTGGAGTAAAATAAAGGGCAGCATGTTGGACATAAATAAAGGATTGCTTGTTGGAGTTAAATAAAGGGCAGTATGCTGGAGATAAATAAAGTGCAGCATGTTGGAGTTAAATAAAGGGCATCATGTTGGAGTTAAATAAAGTACAGTCTGTTGGAGATAAATAAAGGGCAGCATGTTGGAGATAAATAAAGGACTGCATGTTGGAGTTAAATAAAGGGCAGCATGTTGGAGTTAAATAAAGTACAGCATGTTGGAGATAAACAAAGGCCAGCATGTTGGAGATAAATAAAGGACTGCATATTGGAGTTAAATAAAGGGCAGCATGTTGGATTTAAATAAAGGGCTGCATGTTGGAGATAAATAAAGGGCAGCATGCTGGAGAACAATAAAGGGCAGCATGTTGGAGATAAATAAAGGACTGCATGTTGGAGATAAATAAAGGGTAGCATGTTGGAGATAAATGCAGGACAGCATGTTGGAGATAAATAAAGGGCAGCATGTTGGAGTTAAATAAAGGGCAGAATGTTGGTGAAAAATAAAGGGCAGCATGTTGGAGTTAAATAAAGGGCTGCATGTTGGAGTTAAATAAAGGTCAGCATGTTGGAGTTAAATAAAGTACAGCATGTTGGAGATAAATGAAGGGCAGCTTGTTGGACATAAATAAAGGATTGCTTGTTGGAGTTAAATAAAGGGCAGTATGCTGGAGATAAATAAAGTGCAGCATGTTGGAGTTAAATAAAGGGCAGCATGTTGGAGTTAAATAAAGTACAGTATGTTGGAGATAAATAAAGGGCAGCATGTTGGAGATAAATAAACGACAGCATGTTGGAGTTAAATAAAGGGCAGCATGTTGGAGTTAAATAAAGTACAGCATGTTGGAGATAAACAAAGGCCAGCATGTTGGAGATAAATAAAGGACTGCATATTGGAGTTAAATAAAGGGCAGCATGTTGGATTTAAATAAAGGGCTGCATGTTGGAGATAAATAAAGGGCTGCATGTTGGAGTTAAATAAAGTACAGGATGTTGGAGTTAAATAAAGGGCAGTATGTTGGAGATAAATAAAGTACAGCATGTTGGAGATAAATAAAGGGCAGCATGTTGGAGATAAATAAAGTGCAGCATGTTGGAGTTAAATATAGGGCAGCATGCTGGAGATAAATAAAGGGCAGCATTTTGGAGTTAAATAAAGGGCAGCATGTTGGAGTTAAATAAAGGGCAGCATGTTGGAGTTAAATAAATTGCAGCATGTTGGAGATAAATAAAGGGCAGCATGTTGGAGTTAAATAAATGGCAGCATGTTGGAGTTAAATAAAGTACAGCATGTTGGAGATAAATAAAGGGCAGCATGTTGGAGATAAATAAAGGGCAGCATGTTGGAGTTAAATAAAGGGCTGCATGTTGGAGTTAAATAAAGGTCAGCATGTTGAAGTTAAATAAAGTACAGCATGTTGGAGATAAACAAAGGCCAGCATGTTGGAGATAAATAAAGGTCTGCATATTGGAGTTAAATAAAGGGCAGCATGTTGGATTTAAATAAAGGGCTGCATGTTGGAGATAAATAAAGGGCTGCATGTTGGAGTTAAATAAAGTACAGGATGTTGGAGATAAATAAAGGGCAGCATGTTGGAGTTAAATAAAGGGCAGCATGCTGGAGATAAATAAAGGGCAGCATTTTGGAGTTAAATAAAGGGCAGCATGTTGCAGTTAAATAAAGGGCAGCATGTTGGAGATAAATAAAGGGCAGCATGTTGGAGTTAAATAAATTTCAGCATGTTGGAGTTAAATAAAGTACAGCATGTTGGAGATAAATAAAGGGCAGCATGTTGGAGATAAATAAAGGGCAGCATGTTGGAGTTAAATAAAGGGCTGCATGTTGGAGTTAAATAAAGGTCAGCATGTTGAAGTTAAATAAAGTACAGCATGTTGGAGATAAATAAAGGGCAGCATGTTGGACATAAATAAAGGACTGCATGTTGGAGTTAAATAAAGGGCAGTATGCTGGAGATAAATAAAGTGCAGCATGTTGGAGTTAAATAAAGGGCAGCATGTTGGAGTTAAATAAAGTACAGTATGTTGGAGATAAATAAAGGGCAGCATGTTGGAGAAAAATAAAGGACTGCATGTTGGAGTTAAATAAAGGGCAGCATGTTGGAGTTGAATAAAGTACAGCATGTTGGAGATAAACAAAGGCCAGCATGTTGGAGATAAACAAAGGGCAGCATGTTGGAGATAAATAAAGTGCAGCATGTTGGAGGTAAATAAAGGGCAGCATGCTGGAGATAAATAATTGGCAGCATGTTGGAGTAAAATAAAGGGCAGCATGTTGGAGTTAAATAAAGTGAAGCATGTTAGAGATAAAAAAAAGGGCAACATGTTGGAGATAAATAAAGGGCAGCATGTTGGAGTTAAATAAAGGGCTGCATGTTGGAGATAAATAGAGGGCTGCATGTTGGAGTTAAATAAAGTACAGGATGTTGGAGTTAAATAAAGGGCAGCATGTTGGAGATAAATAAAGTACAGCATGTTGGAGATAAATAAAGGGCAGCATGTTGGCGATAAATAAAGTGCAGCATGTTGAAGTTAAATAAAGGGCAGCATGCTGTAGATAAAAAAAGGGCAGCATTTTGGAGTTAAATAAAGGGCAGCATGTTGGAGTTACATAAAGGGCAGCATGTTGGAGTTAAATAAAGGGCAGCATGTTGGAGTTAAATAAAGTACAGCATGTTGGAGATAAATAAAGGGCAGCATGTTAGAGATAAATAAAGAGCAGCATGTTGGAGTTAAATAAAGGGCAGTATGATGGAGTTAAATAAAGTACAGCATGTTGGAGATAAATAAAGGGCAGCATGTTGGAGTTAAATAAAGGGCAGCATGTTGGAGTTAAATAAAGTACAGCATGTTGGAGATAAATAAAGTACAGCATGTTGGAGTTAAATAAAGGGCAGCAAGCTGGAGATAAATAAAGGGCAGCATGTCGGAGATAAATAAAGGGCAGCATGGTGGAGTTAAATAAAGTACAGCATGTTGGAGTTAAATAAAGTGCAGCATGTTGGAGATAAATAAAGGGCAGCATGTTGGAGATAAATAAAGGGCAGCATGTTGGAGATAAAAAAAGGGCTGCATGTTGGAGTTAAGTAAAGTACAGCATGTTGGAGATAAATAAAGGGCAGCATGTTGGAGATAAATAAAGTGCAGCATGTTGGAGTTAAATAAAGGGCAGCATGCTGGAGATAAATAAAGGGCAGCATGTTGGAGATAAATAAAGTGCAGCATGTTGGAGTTAAATAAAGGGCAGCATGCTGGAGATAAATAAAGGGCAGCATTTTGGAGTTAAATAAAGGGCAGCATGTTGGAGTTAAATAAAGGGCAGCATGTTGGAGTTAAATAAAGGGCAGCATGTTGGAGATAAATAAAGGGCAGCATGTTGGAGTTAAATAAATGGCAGCATGTTGGAGTTAAATAAAGTACAGCATGTTGGAGATAAATAAAGGGCAGCATGTTGGAGATAAATAAAGGGCAGCTTGTTGTAGTTAAATAAAGGGCTGCATGTTGGAGTTAAATAAAGGTCAGCATGTTGAAATTAAATAAAGTACAGCATGTTGGAGATAAACAAAGGCCAGCATGTTGGAGATAAATAAAGGTCTGCATATTGGAGTTAAATAAAGGGCAGCATGTTGGATTTAAATAAAGGGCTGCATGTTGGAGATAAATAAAGGGCTGCATGTTGGAGTTAAATAAAGTACAGGATGTTGGAGATAAATAAAGGGTAGCATGTTGGAGATAAATAAAGTACAGCATGTTGGAGATAAATAAAGGGCAGCATGTTGGAGATAAATAAAGTGCAGCATGTTGGAGTTAAATAAAGGGCAGCATGCTGGACATAAATAAAGGGCAGCATTTTGGAGTTAAATAAAGGGCAGCATGTTGGAGTTAAATAAAGGGCAGCATGTTGGAGTTAAATAAAGGGCAGCATGTTGGAGATAAATACAGGGCAGCATGTTGGAGTTAAATAAATTTCAGCATGTTGGAGTTAAATAAAGTACAGCATGTTGGAGATAAATAAAGGGCAGCATGTTGGAGATAAATAAAGGGCAGCATGTTGGAGTTAAATAAAGGGCTGCATGTTGGAGTTAAATAAAGGTCAGCATGTTGAAGTTAAATAAAGTACAGCATGTTGCAGATAAATAAAGGGCAGCATGTTGGACATAAATAAAGGACTGCATGTTGGAGTTCAATAAAGGGCAGTATGCTGGAGATAAATAAAGTGCAGCATGTTGGAGTTAAATAAAGGGCAGCATGTTGGAGTTAAATAAAGTACAGTATGTTGGAGATAAATAAAGGGCAGCATGTTGGAGAAAAATAAAGGACTGCATGTTGGAGTTAAATAAAGGGCAGCATGTTGGAGTTGAATAAAGTACAGCATGTTGGAGATAAACAAAGGCCAGCATGTTGGAGATAAACAAAGGGCAGCATGTTGGAGATAAATAAAGTGCAGCATGTTGGAGTTAAATAAAGGGCAGCATGCTGGAGATAAATAATTGGCAGCATGTTGGAGTTAAATAAAGGGCAGCATGTTGGAGTTAAATAAAGTGCAGCATGTTAGAGATAAAAAAAGGGCAGCATGTTGGAGACAAATAAAGGGCAGCATGTTGGAGTGAAATAAAGGGCTGCATGTTGGAGATAAATAAAGGGCTGCATGTTGGAGTTAAATAAAGTACAGGATGTTGGAGTTAAATAAAGGGCAGCATGTTGGAGATAGATAAAGTACAGCATGTTGGAGATAAATAAAGGGCAGCATGTTGGAGATAAATAAAGTGCAGCATGTTGAAGTTAAATAAAGGGCAGCATGCTGTAGATAAAAAAAGGGCAGCATTTTGGAGTTAAATAAAGGGCAGCATGTTGGAGTTACATAAAGGGCAGCATGTTGGAGTTAAATAAAGGGCAGCATGTTGGAGTTAAATAAAGTACAGCATGTTGGAGATAAATAAAGGGCAGCATGTTAGAGATAAATAAAGAGCAGCATGTTGGAGTTAAATAAAGGGCATTATGATGGAGTTAAATAAAGTACAGCATGTTGGAGATAAATAAAGGGCAGCATGTTGGAGTTAAATAAAGGGCAGCATGTTGGAGTTAAATAAAGTACAGCATGTTGGAGATAAATAAAGTACAGCATGTTGGAGTTAAATAAAGGGCAGCAAGCTGGAGATAAATAAAGGGCAGCATGGTGGAGTTGAATAAAGTACAGCATGTTGGAGTTAAATAAAGTGCAGCATGTTGGAGATAAATAAAGGGCAGCATGTTGGAGATAAATAAAGGGCAGCATGTTGGAGTTAAAAAAAGGGCTGCATGTTGGAGTTAAGTAAAGTACAGCATGTTGGAGATAAATAAAGGGCAGCATGTTGGAGATAAATAAAGTGCAGCATGTTGGAGTTAAATAAAGGGCAGCATGCTGGAGATAAATAAAGGGCAGCATGTTCGAGATAAATAAAGGGCAGCATGGTGGAGTTAAATAAAGTGCAGCATGTTGGAGTTAAATAAAGGGCAGCATGCTGGAGATAAATAAAGGGCAGCATTTTGGAGTTAAATAAAGGGCAGCATGTTGGAGTTAAATGAAGGGCAGCATGTTGGAGATAAATAAAGGGCAGCATGTTGGAGTTAAATAAATGGCAGCATGTTGGAGTTAAATAAAGTACAGCATGTTGGAGATAAATAAAGGGCAGCATGTTGGAGATAAATAAAGGGCAGCATGTTGGAGTTAAATAAAGGGCTGCATGTTGGAGTTAAATAAAGGTCAGCATGTTGAAGTTAAATAAAGTACAGCATGTTGGAGATAAACAAAGGCCAGCATGTTGGAGATAAATAAAGGTCTGCATATTGGAGTTAAATAAAGGGCAGCATGTTGGATTTAAATAAAGGGCTGCATGTTGGAGATAAATAAAGGGCTGCATGTTGGAGTTAAATAAAGTACAGGATGTTGGAGATAAATAAAGGGCAGCATGTTGGAGATAAATAAAGTACAGCATGTTGGAGATAAATAAAGGGCAGCATGTTGGAGATAAATAAAGTGCAGCATGTTGGAGTTAAATAAAGGGCAGCATGCTGGAGATAAATAAAGGGCAGCATTTTGGAGTTAAATAAAGGGCAGCATGTTGGAGTTAAATAAAGGGCAGCATGTTGGAGTTAAATAAAGGGCAGCATGTTGGAGATAAATAAAGGGCAGCATGTTGGAGTTAAATAAATTTCAGCATGTTGGAGTTAAATAAAGTACAGCATGTTGGAGATAAATAAAGGGCAGCATGTTGGAGATAAATAAAGGGCAGCATGTTGGAGTTAAATAAAGGGCTGTATGTTGGAGTTAAATAAAGGTCAGCATGTTGAAGTTAAATAAAGTACAGCATGTTGGAGATAAATAAAGGGCAGCATGTTGGACATAAATAAAGGACTGCATGTTGGAGTTAAATAAAGGGCAGTATGCTGGAGATAAATAAAGTGCAGCATGTTGGAGTTAAATAAAGGGCAGCATGTTGGAGTTAAATAAAGTACAGTATGTTGGAGATAAATAAAGGGCAGCATGTTGGAGAAAAATAAAGGACTGCATGTTGGAGTTAAATAAAGGGCAGCATGTTGGAGTTGAATAAAGTACAGCATGTTGGAGATAAACAAAGGCCAGCATGTTGGAGATAAACAAAGGGCAGCATGTTGGAGATAAATAAAGTGCAGCATGTTGGAGTTAAATAAAGGGCAGCATGCTGGAGATAAATAATTGGCAGCATGTTGGAGTTTAATAAAGGGCAGCATGTTGGAGTTAAATAAAGTGCAGCATGTTAGAGATAAAAAAAGGGCAGCATGTTGGAGATAAATAAAGGGCAGCATGTTGGAGTTAAATAAAGGGCTGCATGTTGGAGATAAATAAAGGGCTGCATGTTGGAGTTAAATAAAGTACAGGATGTTGGAGTTAAATAAAGGGCAGCATGTTGGAGATAAATAAAGTACAGCATGTTGGAGATAAATAAAGGGCAGCATGTTGGAGATAAATAAAGTGCAGCATGTTGAAGTTAAATAAAGGGCAGCACGCTGTAGATAAAAAAAGGGCAGCATTTTGGAGTTAAATAAAGGGCAGCATGTTGGAGTTACATAAAGGGCAGCATGTTGGAGTTAAATAAAGGGCAGCATGTTGGAGTTAAATAAAGTACAGCATGTTGGAGATAAATAAAGGGCAGCATGTTAGAGATAAATAAAGAGCAGCATGTTGGAGTTAAATAAAGGGCAGTATGATGGAGTTAAATAAAGTACAGCATGTTGGAGATAAATAAAGGGCAGCATGTTGGAGTTAAATAAAGGGCTGCATGTTGGAGTTAAATAAAGTACAGCATGTTGGAGATAATTAAAGTACAGCATGTTGGAGTTAAATAAAGGGCAGCATGCTGGAGATAAATAAAGGGCAGCATGTCGGAGATAAATAAAGGGCAGCATGGTGGAGTTAAATAAAGTACAGCATGTTGGAGTTAAATAAAGTGCAGCATGTTGGAGATAAATAAAGGGCAGCATGTTGGAGATAAATAAAGGGCAGCATGTTGGAGATAAAAAAAGGGCTGCATGTTGGAGTTAAGTAAAGTACAGCATGTTGGAGATAAATAAAGGGCAGCATGTTGGAGATAAATAAAGTACAGCATGTTGGAGTTAAATAAAGGGCAGCATGCTGGAGATAAATAAAGGGCAGCATGTTGGAGATAAATAAAGGGCAGCATGGTGGAGTTAAATAAAGTACAGTATGTTGGAGATAAATAAAGGGCAGCATGTTGGAGATAAATAAAGGACTGCATGTTGGAGTTAAATAAAGGGCAGCATGATGGAGTTAAATAAATGGCAGCATGTTGGAGTTAAATAAAGGGCAGCATGCTGGAGAACAATAAAGGGCAGCATGTTGGAGATAAATAAAGGACTGCATGTTTGAGATAAATAAAGGGTAGCATGTTGGAGATAAATGCAGGACAGCATTTTGGAGATAAATAAAGGGCAGCATGTTCGAGTTAAATAAAGGGCAGCATGTTGGTGATAAATAAAGGGCAGCTTGTTGGAGTTAAATAAAGGGCTGCATGTTGGAGTTAAATAAAGGTCAGCATGTTGGAGTTAAATAAAGTACAGCATGTTGGAGATAAATAAAGGGCAGCATGTTGGACATAAATAAAGGATTGCTTGTTGGAGTTAAATAAAGGGCAGTATGCTGTAGATAAATAAACTGCAGCATGTTGGAGTTAATTAAAGGGCATCATGTTGGAGTTAAATAAAGTACAGTATGTTGGAGATAAATAAAGGGCAGCATGTTGGAGATAAATAAAGGGCAGCATGTTTGAGTTAAATAAAGTACAGCATATTGGAGATAAACAAAGGCCAGCATGTTGGAGATAAATAAAGGACTGCATATTGGAGTTAAATAAAGGGCAGCATGTTGGATTTAAATAAAGGGCTGCATGTTGGAGATAAATAAAGGGCAGCATGCTGGAGAACAATAAAGGGCAGCATGTTGGAGATAAATAAAGGACTGCATGTTGGAGATAAATAAAGGGTAGCATGTTGGAGATAAATGTAGGACAGCATGTTGGAGATAAATAAAGGGCAGCATGTTGGAGTTAAATAAAGGGCAGAATGTTGGTGATAAATAAAGGGCAGCATGTTGGAGTTAAATAAAGGGCTGCATGTTGGAGTTAAATAAAGGTCAGCATGTTGGAGTTAAATAAAGTACAGCATGTTGGAGATAAATAAAGGGCAGCATGTTGGACATAAATAAAGGATTGCTTGTTGGAGTTAAATAAAGGGCAGTAAGCTGGAGATAAATAAAGTGCAGCATGTTGGAGTTAAATAAAGGGCAGCATGTTGGAGTTAAATAAAGTACAGTATGTTGAAGATAAATAAAGGGCAGCATGTTGGAGATAAATAAAGGACAGCATGTTGGAGTTAAATAAAGGGCAGCATGTTGGAGTTAAATAAAGTACAGCATGTTGGAGATAAACAAAGGCCAGCATGTTGGAGATAAATAAAGGACTGCTTATTGGAGTTAAATAAAGGGCAGCATGTTGGATTTAAATAAAGGGCAGCATGTTGGAGTTAAATAAATGGCAGCATGTTGGAGTTAAATAAAGTACAGCATGTTGGAGATAAATAAAGGGCAGCATGTTGGAGATAAATAAAGGGCAGCATGTTGGAGTTAAATAAAGGGCTGCATGTTGGAGTTAAATAAAGGTCAGCATGTTGAAGTTAAATAAAGTACAGCATGTTGGAGATAAATAAAGGGCAGCATGTTGGACATAAATAAAGGACTGCATGTTGGAGTTAAATAAAGGGCAGCCTGTTGGAGTTAAATAAAGGGCAGCATGTTGGATTTAAATAAACTTAACAAATGTGCAATAAGAAGAACAAAGCATTTGTAAAATTACTGTTTGGATCTATTATTGATATAATGTATGGTAGCGTGTTTGTAAACCATGAGGTTGGGTGAGCATTAGGGCATCAACCTACACTAACTGAACGGCATTAGACTTTGGTCATGCACCATGCTTGAGAGGCTGTCTTCATAGATACTTTAAGGTGAGAATCCATAGAATGGTATATTTTGTAAGGCCAATGAAGGACACAGCTATGGTTGCCTTCACAAGCATGACTTCCCCCATAACTTAACATCATGTGTGCTCTGACTATCTGGCGGCTCCAGCAACACCGGTCACTATCAGTGCCTTTGTGCATTAGTCGATCTACAGATACATTCATGGTGGTTCCAGAGAAAGTCAAATAGCCACAAACCAAATGTATTTTTTTTCGCCCATTGCTCCTCCCCTGCAGTTCTTGGCTAGTCATGTCTTTTACTCACAACCCTTTTCCCTGGCACAAACACCACTGCGCCAGTGGATTTAGGGGTCATTGATCACACTGGACCCCTTACACCTGTAGTTGCTTAGTTTTTATATCAGTAGTTAATCCTTTTGTGACCTATATCTCTTCAGCTTTTGCTGAAACAAATTTCATACCATAGTTAGACACCAAACACAAACTTATTTCTATGTTCTGTGTATAGAACTCTTTAGTGCATTATAAAATGCTGCTATGGCTGAAAAATCCAATTTAAGCAGCCAAACTGAGATCATGTCTTTATTCCAGGATCTATTTATTTGAAAAGATAGTAACGCATATTGTAATGTATGTTTTGTACAAATGTTGGAAATAATTATTTCCCTAGTATAATATTATGATTTTACTACAAGTAAAGGTCAGCAGCAATTGAAGTAATGGAATGTATAATTGCCCCATGTATGGACTTGGATGAAAAGGTCAGTCACATCCCTCCGACTAGAAACTGCGACATTAATGTTCTACAGCCAGTCACAGATCCATTCATTCATGAAAACAAAATATGTAAAATGCAGAATCAACATTTGCAGATGTGTTTTAATAATCAGTGTAATAGACAATTCTGCCAGCAATATTAATTCACAGGATTGTGATGTCTCTCATGTTCTGTCAGATGATGAGAGATGACAGCCTTGAAGGACGAAGCTTTATGAGATGTGAAGTCCTGAATGTTGTACAAATTACTTGAAATCAATGTGACCACTGATGTTAAACATAATGAAATGGAGAAGAAGTTATGAGACTGAAACTGCGATGATTTATTTTTATAATCTTGCTGCTTCATTTAGAAAGGAACATGAACCCTTTCAGTGAACACTATATTTACTTGATAAAGGTATAAAGCGATAGATAGATAGATAGATAGATAGATAGATAGATAGATAGATAGATAGATACTGTAGATAGATAGATAGATAGATAGACAGACAGACAGACAGACAGACAGACAGACAGACAGATAGATAGATAGATAGTTTTCTGAATACCTCTTGATTTATCCACATGTAATGATTTGTGTAAACCTACATGGAACTCTCTTACTTAAAACAAAATACATTTGCATTTGACATTTGTTTTCTTTAACATAAAAATCTGTAATACTAGCAGCATAAGCAGTAGAATAGTAGTAACAATTCCCCACATAAACACATTACATTCATTTTTTAAGATGTTGTAATCTAGTTCATGTTGCTGAAGAGCCGTAGAGAGCCAGGCCAGGCCCGGGTACTGGCTATGGGGCGTGGCTTAATATAAGGAGGTGTGGTCACGCCTCCTTAAAAAAAAAAAAAAAAAAAACATTTCTTCAAGTGGTCATTTCCCAAGTCATTGTCTAACCCCATGATTCTGGGGCCTATTCGTCAACACTAAAATAATGTTTTAAAGGACATTTTCCTTAATTAACGTTATTTTTGTATTCATGAAGTATCTTAACGCAGGAGATATCACTGATATCTCCTGGTTAAGTCCCCCTGCGTTCATTTCCACACTCCCCATACATTAGTATGGGGATATGAAAATTATGGTATTCATCAAATTCCAAAAATTATGTATTTTCGGAATTTTATGGTGTTATCATACGCCACTGTGAGGTGGTGTATAGTAGGTAACACTTACCAATACTTCCTCATCTTTGCGGCCCTCTGCTGGAGGCCACTGGTTACGCTACTTGAGGCCCCCTGCTGGTTACGCTACTTACGTATCTTCACTGACTAGTGAAGATATGTCATATGTGTCATAGGTGGGGGCGAGTGTGTTGGGCTGGTCGTGTGCGGCGAGTGTTCGGCGGGTCCGGTTGGATTATTTTGGCTGGCATTTTATTTTCCCATGGATTAAAAGCCTTGAAGCTTCTAAAGAAAGGTAAGTCTGACTTGTATTATTGTTAGTGGTATTGCCTGTTGATTTTTAATGTGATGTGATGTGAATTGTGATTATTGCTTGTTGATTTTTAATGTGATGTGATGACTTACCTTTTAAGAGAGCGATGGCCAGATGTCAGTGATGGCTTGTAATATGGCATCAAAAGGGTTCTCTGCTCCCAAAGTCTTCCGCCACATGAATTCAGCTAGATATTACTGAAGGTGGGGGCGAGGAGTGCCTCTTTGTTTTTTATTTCTCCATTTAGCAGAGCCCCACATTCTTTCTACATTTTGTGTATGTGCACCCGTTGTGGGAACTATGAAATTATATTTGTGGTTCACAGTTGCATGGCTGTATCCTGCTTTTTAGAGCTCCTCTGTTTTATAGGCACGCCAGCAGTCCGAATAAATGTTAGAGCCCTCTTCAATGTGTTCCATAATATCTGCCATCAGTGTGTCAGCTTCTCTATTGGGGACCTGAACCAGAAAGCACTGTCCATTTTCCCTGCATACCCCTCCGAAGATCCATTGTTGGGGTAAAACCCTGCCAGTGTTGCTTTTCCTTCTTACAAATAGACTTTCATCTATTTCCACAATTTTGCCAGGGCTATTCGTTTGTTCGGTTGATGCATGAGATGTAATGAGCAGACCTCTCTTATGTAATTATTCCAGTTTATGGTGGTATTTTCGCTTATGTTAAGCTGTTTCTCGCACCACTTGATGGATGTCAGGACCTCATTCAGAGTCGGTCATAGCGGCCGTACGGTCGATGGGCTACGGCCGCAAAAATCATAAACGGAAGCGATCGTACGGCTGGTCGATCATAAACAAAGTGACGCCCATTCGTTAGCACTGCACCTCCTCTAGCTACCGACTGATCTGATCGAACGAATGAGACAGTCGTAGTCAGGCGCTGTCAGTCGCTGTATGCTAATTATGTTGTGATGGTTGCGGCCGTATGTGTTGTATTGATGGTCACATGTCATGTTTACATGGACTATCAAACAGCTTGTTATTAGCTTGTTGTCAATTATCTAATTAAGAGTGTTTAACTCTTGCTGTTCTTTTTATTCAGTTTTTTTTAATGTGTCAATAAACTTTATTGTTTTTTTTGTGGGGGTTGCAATTGCACACTGCGTGTTTTATCCAATCATATCTGACCTTATTTTTCGGGTCACATGATTAAAGGATTGTCCAATAGTGTTTTTTTTTAGGAAACTGAGTAAATATTTTAGCCAATCATCTTTATTATACCCCATGTATATTTCATGTTTTCTGTAAAATCGGCCATTGCCATCATGAGAGCCGCGGCCTTTACTCGTCGGGAATTATCGATCCTGATCAATATTTTGGACAGACGGCTTACAAACGCCCAGCCTCCCATTTCCGAACACTTAAAGCGTGCGGCCTATGCGGAGGTGAGGAGAGCCCTTTGCCGAGCGGGATTTCAGCACAATATAGTGCAACTAGAGAGGCGGTGGTCCGATTTGCACCACCGGTCGCCAGTCCTTTTGGCTAATTTGCGGGCGCGATTACGCAGACATAAGTATGCGTTTGTATAACTGTTAAAATTAGTGGACTGTTAAAAATGTCTGTTCCTTTTCCAAATCTTTTATTAAATGTAAACAAACCCTCCTGTATGTTGTCCCTATTGTCCTGAATGTGTAAAGTGTACTTCTGTTGTGTAGCCGAAAGTGAAAACTAAACTTAGATTTTTTTTATATCTTTAAATTTTAGAAACACAGCGGAGACAGAGAAGGGCCCGCAGATTTGGCCGCAATGCAGGTCCCAACCTGCAGCCCTCCCCCTCACCTTGCCCATCTGCTCAACCCAGCCCTCCCTCCCCACCACCATACTCCCCCAGTAACCCTCCCTCCCTCTTCCAAAACTCCTCTAGTATTCCTCCCTCCCCTGCCCACTCATCCCAAATCACCACTCCCGTGCACGAGTCCTCAACCCAAATATCCCCTCCCTTGGATTTTTTACAGTCCATTTCCCCTCCCACCATTCCACCAACTCCATCTTTCTCGCCATCTACATCTCCAGCACCATCTCCATCGGGTGCTTTCTTGCCATGCTCTGATGGTATGTGTTTTTTAATATTATGGGTTGTTGTTTTTTTGAGTGTTGTTGTTATCCATGTTTTTTTTTTTATATTTTGGCTGTGTGTTTGTTTTCATTTTTACAGTATGGGTGTCATAATCATTGTGCAGTAATCCTGTTACTCAATATTTTGTGGTTATGTTTTGTGCCTGGGCCCTTTTTTTTGGGGGGTGCCCAAAAATTTATGCCTTTTGGGGTTTTCAAAATGCTTTTTTTGGTGTAAAAATTGATTACATTATGATTTCTATTTTAGATTTAAATAAAACATGTCACAGAACTTGGGAAGGTGATAGGAACCAGACTAACCTTGTTAATGTTGTGTACACTGTGTTTAAAATGTACTAAGATGTAACTTCATTAGGAAAAGTGATGTTAGCCATAGCAAACAACCACATTGTAGTTCTGGATTATCAAGAACATTCTAGAAGTGAATATGTGCAGTGTGTTTTAAGGATATGGCCATCATGACTTAAGAATACACCTCCCAGTTGTTTATAAATCATCCTAGGGTATTTTTGATTATGCCACATAGTTAGGGTTTCAAAGTCTTTTTACACCATAAAAGTTTCAACATAATAATAATGTTGTGTGGAGTAAACTTTAGAACACACCCTAACATCATTGTGTCTACCCACTGTTTGGGACATTGAATAATGTTTAATGTTAAAATGTGGGTCATTTTTTAGATGTTTTTAACCTACAAATACATTTTTCTGTCCTCAGATCTAACCAACATACTTGTTGGAATACGTGAGGAGCTCACTCGAACAAGTGGCCATCTATTGGAGGCCTACTGCTGCCTACAGCGGATTGTGGGGAGTCTGGAGCGTTTTTAGTTTTTTTTTCACTTTGTACATTTAAAAATGTTTACATTTCCAGTAAAGTTTTTGTTCTAAAAACATTTGTCCTCTTTTTTCATAAAAATTAAATGGTGTAATTCTGCATTTCAAATACTTTGTGAACAAAGCTGGGTGCCTTTCCATAGTGTAACTAACACAAAAATGTTTATTTTAACCTTAAGAACATTTGCAGTAATGTTTTTTTTGTTTTTTGTTTGGGGTTTCCCTACATTATCCACCTCAAAATGGGTTTCAAAATACATTTACACCAAACCTTTTTTTTGGTAAAACATTTATTAAATAACAAACATGTTGCCAACATGCTTTTAATTGTAAAAAGCATTTCATCACAGAATCACACAAAAAAATTGGCCTCAGGTTTTTCTAAAATAAAATATCTTGCTTAGTCAGACATAAACAACAAAAGCAAAACTCAAACATAATATTTATTTTTTAACAGACAAAATAAAAAAAAATAATCACAATTAACTAAACATGTGGTGGTATATCCGGAAAAATTATGTTAGTTGTCCAAAAACAGTACAGGGTATTGCCAATGGGTTCCATTAGTTTTTCAGTTTTGGAAAGTGTTGTGATTTTTGTGAAAATAAAAAATAAAAACAATTAGGTTCACCTTCAAATACATTTGCTCTAAGTGTAAAATTAAAAATAAAGTTAAAAATTATTACCTAAAAAATCTTGAAACCACAGAATCGCGTCTGCCTCCCCTACAGCATCACAACACCTTCCTCCGAGGGGGCATCCTCTGGCAAGGCATCCTCTGGCTGCATGGGTACTTGACTCCTTATTGCAATGTTGTGTAAAATCCCACACAGGACCACAATGCGAGAAACCATATCTGGTGAGTACATGAGTGCACCACCAGAGTGATGGAGACACCGGAACCGGCCCTTTAAAAGGCCGATACAGCGCTCCACCACCTGCCTGGTGGCAGTAAACACGGCATTATATTGAGTTTGTGGCCCTGGTGTGGGATTCAAATAAGGAGTCAGCAGCCAGGGCGTGCAAGGATATCCACTGTCACCTGATGGAAATGGGACACCAAATGATCCATAAATTGTCAATGAAAACATGTTAACACTATTACTATAGCTACATACTGGATTTATACTTACCAAGAAGCCATGCATCACCAGCTTGCAGTGTGCTTAATTTTGGCCAAATCCCTGAATGCTGGATCACGTATGCATCATGGCTGTAGCCTGGAAATTTGGCATTCAGGGAGAGGATCTGGATGGAGGCACATAGCACCATTACATTTAGCAAATGGAAATGTTTATGGTTCCTATAGATTTTTTCCCTGCATGCAGGGGGCTGAAGTGCTATGCGAGTGCCAACCACTACCCCTATGATGTGTGGAAAGCCTGCAATCTCAAAAAACTTCTGCTTTACCACATCAAGGGCTTCTGTATCCAAAGGCATACTAATAAAATGTGCTATATGATTGAAGAATGCATCTAGCACACGCCTCAGGATCCGTGAAAATGAGGGCTGGGAGAGGCCACCCACCAGCCCCACAGTGGTTTGGAAGGACCCTGAGGTGCACAAATGTTACACCGCCAACAACTGTGTACGTGGTGTGATTGCTGTAGGAATGTTAATCTGACTTTCTAGATCAGTGTTGGCTAACCTTGACACTCCAGCTGTTATGGAACTACATAACCCAGCATGCACTGCTACAGTTTTGCTATTAGGGCATGCTAAAACTGTGGCAGGGCATGCTGGGATATATAGTTCCACAACAGCTGGAGTGTCAAGGTTAGCCAACACTGTTCTAGATCACACTGTTCTAGATCATTCTTTATTATTGAAAGAGTGTTTAGGATAATATTTGGAGGCAGGCGATAAGTGGTTACAACCACATCATCAGGCATTCCAAAAAGGGTGACATGTGTTCTATATATCTTGGCCCTTGCACGCCTCCTATGCCTACTCCCAGGAGGAGGCTGAGGAGGGGCAACATGGCCACTATTAGCTGGCCCACATTGCTCTGTAAAGTTAGAATTTAAAAAAAAAAGTGTTCTTGAGAAAGAATTTTCAATATTTTTCCAAAAATTCTTAGCTTAGTAATATTGGTGCATATTCTTACAGGGTCGGGCTGTGCCATCTTCGGGAACCCCTACAGGCGTTGTTTGTGTACGGGTTTTTATTTTATGGATGAAAAATAAAATAATATTTTTAAAAAAAACACATCTATTACTACTATTATTGATAAAACAATCCTTAACTTTGAAATTGGGCAAAATTAAAAATTGAAAACATAATTATTGTTTTATCAATAAAAACCACAAATACATTATTAAATATAAAAAAGACAGCATAAAACACTTCATTATTAAATACAACAAACGTTTAGGTTTTTAAAAATAGACACTTACCTGATTCCAGTACAAACTGGACTGTTAAACACCTAAAACAAAACAATAGAACATGACAATAATTGTTTGAATAATGTTCTTTTTCTGGTTTTAAGTTCAAAAAAACATTAAAAAAAGCTTGCAGTAGGCTGGCACACTTACTGGAGTCTGCAAAGAACGTTGTTATTTTGTTCTTCCAAAAACACGTCCACCCAAATACACAAAGTAACCGGGTTTGTTAAATTTATGGACAAACAAAAAATAAAAATTACCCACCACCCAAAAAAAAAATAAAAAATGGAACCCCCAAAAAAAGACAAATAAAAAACCCACCACCCAAAAAAAAAAAATGGAACCACAAAAAAAAACAAATAAAAAACCCACCACCCAAAAAAAAAAAAATGGAACCCCCCAAAAAACAATAAAAAACCCACCACCCAAAAAAAACAAAAAAACAAAAAAACACAAAAAAACCCAATAAAAAACCCACCACCCAAAAAAAACCACAAAAAAACAAATAAAAAACCCACCACCCAAAAAAAAAAAGTAAAAAACAAAAAAGCACCACTCAAACAACACACACAAGCACCACTCTCAAACAACACACACAAGCACCACTCAAACAACACACACAAGCACCACTCGAACAACACACACAAGCACCACTCAAAAAACACACACAAGCACCACTCAAATAACTCCAAAGACTGTAAACACTAGCAATCCCTTCCTGCACCACAAATCACTCCAACTACAACCCACAAGTAAGGGAACATTTGGCTTTGCCTTAAATAAGGCAAAAAAAACATAATGATTGAATAATGCAGGTAAGGTGTGCATTGTACGTAGGCAAATAGGGATGCACGGGTAACCAATCCAGGGATGCGCTCACATCTTGGACAACCTACGCAGTGATTACGGAATGCAGGTAAGGTGTGCATTGTACGTAGGCAAATAGGGATGCACGGGTAACCAATCCAGGGATGCGCTCACATCTCGGACAACCCACGCAGTGATTACAGAATGCAGCCAAGGTGTGCATTGTACGTAGGCAAATAGGGATGCATGGGTAACCAATCCAGGGATGCACTCACATCTCGGACAACCCATGTAGTGATTACGGAATGCAGCCAAGGTGTGCATTGTACGTAGGCAAATAGGGATGCACGGGTAACCAATCCAGGGATGCGCTCACATCTCGGACAACCCACGCAGTGATTACGGAATGCAGCCAAGGTGTGCATTGTACGTAGGCAAATAGGGATGCACGGGTAACCAATCCAGGGATGCGTTCACATCTCGGACAACCCACGCAGTGATTACGGAATGCAGCCAAGGTGTGCATTGTACGTAGGCAAATAGGGATGCACGGGTAACCAATCCAGGGATGCGCTCACATCTATAAAATAGTCATCAAAAGCACTATTCTTCATGCTCTCTCACAAGTTTTGAAAATGGCAAGTGAGGAGCATGGTGGGCAGAGGACAAATGAGGCAGGTAAGTGTTAAACACATTTTTTTAAAAACACAATAACAGTTCATATCTTCCACAAATGCATTTTTTAAATTAACAAAATTAAAAAATATTGTAGGTGCTGGGAATCCACTACCACCACCAGAGGAGGAGGAGGTGGGGCCAAGCAGGCCAAGGCCCAGAAATCCACCATTTTTAAGGCTAGAGCTTGAGACATTGGTGACCATGACAATAGATAACCTTGTCCATGCCCCAAGAAATATGGGGGCTGGAGCCAAAGACAGGATTTGGGAGGAGATATCCAGGGATTTTAATGCTGTGGGGACAACCCACAGAACCATGAAAGTCGTGAAAAAAAGGTAAAAAAATGATATTGTGAGTGTACTGAAGTCAAAAGTGAGATCTTAATTAAATAAACTAACCCTTAAAAAATGCCAAATCACATTGTCAAATGGACTGATTTCAAATACCAGCTGAAGAGGAAGCTACGGAGTAGGGTGGACCATGCTGCGGGGACAGGTGGTGGTCCCATCCCTGAGGAGCTGACTTTGACGAGGTTGGAGACGTTGGCTCAGGGACGGAAGAGGAGATGGTCGCTATGGACACTGACATGGCTGACTTCAACCCTCCACATATGAAAGAATGTAAATATTTTTTTAACTCAAAAAAGTATAAAGCTAAAACGTGTATGCGTTTTTTGTTTATAAAAAATACAAATGTTTTTTTTTCCAGACTCAGAGGAGGTAGTGCCTGCTCCTGAGGTCAGGTCTGTGTCCAGCACAGATGGAGACTCTGCAGGGGAGGATCCAAGTACTCCATCTGGGGACCCTGTGGAGTCTACTCCAGGGCAACCATCAGAACGAGCAGTGCCTCTCCTCACCAGGTTGGTCTCCCAAACTCAGGAGAACAGATGTGTTCTTCTGAGGATGGAGACCACTCTGGTGAGGGTGGCGGTGGCCCTGGAGACCATTGCTGGGGCCATAGATCATTGGGCCAATACCCAGGAGCAGGCCAACCCACCTGCCATGATGGAGCGAGACTCCCTTCCTACCAGGACCACCACCTCTGGCAGCCCAACAGCCACCCCCGCAAGTATGGAGAGCCCTATGCCTAGGCCTGAGGAAATACCATCTTCCTCTGGCCAGGCCAGTCGGCGGGTTACACGCCAGTCGGCTGTCCGTAGCTTACCTCTTCCTCTGAGCTGGCCCAAACGATGCAAGTAGCCCTGGATATCTCCTCCCTCACCTCTTGTCCAGTCCCCATATTTCTTGTCACCAATGTCTCAAGCTCTTTTTTTTTTTTTTTTATTTTAGAATTGTGTTTTTACATTTTTATTTTTATTTATAGGCAAATGTTGCCCTAACAATTGTAACTAAAATTGTTATTAAAGGCTAATTTCCTAAAAATTTTAAATTTTATTAACAAAATGTCCATATTTAACTATACCAATGTATACATGGTTTAAAAAGTATGGTATCTGAAAAGGCTGCTACGCAAAACACAATGCTATATATTTTAAAAAATGCCCGAAAAAAAAAGTTTAAAAAGCACAAATAAACAGTTGTATTACGAATTCCCTAATGCATACGCAAGTGAAATCATTTACAAGGTAATTAGCAGTGGTAATAGTTACAATGCACCAATCTTAGCTGCTTGGTTTGTGTGGTTCCAATTAGAAACATCACAAGTAACATCGGATTAACGATTGTACTGTTGTGGCTTACGGACGCTTCTTGCCTACCTTAGCCTGGACGATCATCCTGTTCGTAGAGTGACGTTGTCATGCATCCGCAATTCATGGTCGTACGAATCAGATAATTTATGCAGTCCCCTAAAACGCCTAGAAACGCTGAAGCACGCCTCCGTTTGCAGACCACCACCTCCGTATACACCCACAAACGGACTTTCCTGTCAATCAACTTTCGTAAGCCACTTCCATTTCGGAAGCCCTACGACCGACAATATTTTGCATCGGTAGAGCTCGTACGCACATGCGCACAGCTAGCCATGCGCAGGCGCAGAAAGAAAAACATCGGATGCGTACGACCGTGCGGCCGCTACGACCGACTCTGAATGAGGTCCTCAGTCTCTCTGCCCAACAGTACACAAATCGCAGGGCAGTTAAAAATGGTACCCTGGAACCATTAAACCAGTTGTCAGACCTGACACTGGTTTTCTTCTTACAACTATTGATGTTACACCGCCAAATGTTTTCCCTCACAACTTCATTTCATGGTCATTTGCACATTTTCTGTTTCGAGGTAAAATGCCTTTTTTCTTCAAAGAAAGCAACAGCATCTTCCTCTGTATGTCTCAAATTAAAAATTGTCATCATTTTGGGTTACTTTTTTTACCACACACAACGCTGGAAAGGGGGGGGGAATCTAAATTTTCACCCACATAAAATATGCGCGGGACAGAGCAAATATAACGCGCGGCGTCAGCTGCAGCAGAAATACAGTAGGAGTAGCGTAAGTAGTACATTTTTAAAGAAAGTTACGTAAGTCAAGTACCTTATGTAGCGGATAAGTAAGTTACGTAGCGGGGGCCGCAAGGATGAGGAAGTACCCACTTACCTACTTTCAGCTGGGCAGGTTCCCCGGTGTCTCCCTCCGCCACTCTGTTCCCTCCTGTGTCTGCTCTGACACTGTGTTCTCCCAGCAGAACACAATAAGGTTTAGAAGAAAAAAAAAAACATTTTTTTTTTTTCTAAACTGTAATGTGTTCTGCTGGGAGAACACAGTGTCAGCATAGAAGACCGAACCGGAGGCTGCTGCGCGGGCAGGTAAGTGTGGGACGGGGGGAGGTGAGTGGAGGGGGGAGAGGGTGTTGGGCGGGGCACACAAAATTACCGCAGCTGTAGGTAGTGCTGCGCATGCGCTGGTTTTACGCATGTAACAGCGCATGCGCAGCACGGATTCCAGCTGCGGTAAGGTAGTGTAGAGAGGGAAAACTATCTATTTCCTGAGAAGCTGTCATCGCAAAAATGACAGCTTTTCGGAATAGATAGTTATGGAGTGGAGGAATGATGAATTCCTCCGGTAATAAGGTAGAACTCCATACGAGTTCTAAACCTAATTACCTCCAGAGAAAGTTTAGGTATGATGAATAGGCCCCTCTGTCTTGAAGTTATAACATATTGTTTAGAATGATCAAAAAAGTCTCCATATATTTTCTTTGAAATCTATTGCTTTGGGTATGCTAAGAGCAGAATAATTATGACGGCACATAACAAGACCACTGCTATTATTTTTTTCCCCTGAATCTTACTTTTCTTCAGTTTTTGTCTTCCCTCTCTGTAGTTACAAAGATACCCAGCAACAAACCCTCCATAGGCTTATTTACAATGGGTGCAGGGGGTCCGGTGTGCACCGCTCCTGGGTCCAGGGTGGCCCCACACTGCATATTCTGCACCCAGAGTGTGTCTACCTGGTGCCAGCACCACCACTCCACTGCGCCATCTTCCCAGTGAAATCTTTGGAAAGTTGGCTCATTGAATACACAGACTCAGGCACTGTGCCAGAACCTTTGCTATCCTGTGCGCATGCGTCATCTTCCTGAATAATATTGGGAAGGTGGCACCACGGAGGTGATGGATCCTCTTACCGTGGGGTGGGAAGAAGGGCGCTGCTCAGAGTAGGGGACCCACTGCACACGGGCCCCATTTGCTCTACTGTACAGTAAGCAGATTTGACCACCCACAACAAAGTTAATTATTCAGAGTCCAAGAATCCAGCACTAGCTCCTTCATATAGACAACATGTTGTTTTACACTAGTACTGTAGTTTCAAACTGGTGCTTTTATGAAGATAATTGGAGAATCACAGAGTAAAGTTTTTTGGTTTGCTCTTTGTTTGTTCTTGTGCTTATTTATATGCAGTTTCATTATTAAAATTTCACCTAGTTTTATGCTATACAAATGATAGCACTTTTGGGTATAGAAACTCATCAAAATCATTTGAGACCAAGGGGAAAACATGGCATGGTTTGTAGTCCACATAAGTCACAAAATACATCCAAGAAGATAAAT
This sequence comes from Taudactylus pleione, assembly GCA_031769625.1. Classification (NCBI taxonomy): domain Eukaryota; kingdom Metazoa; phylum Chordata; class Amphibia; order Anura; family Myobatrachidae; genus Taudactylus; species Taudactylus pleione. The sequence goes on along the minus strand of JAUIMM010000200.1, from coordinate 64,042,023 downwards.
CAATTTATTGTTCACTGAACAGATGGAAATTAGCTTCTTCTCTTCAACAGTCTGATGTCAGTAAGTGTGAATGTCTCATTGAAAAAGCCACACATCAAGATACAGCATGAGAACATTGATTGATGACATCATGAATAAAGAGGGGAAGTGAAAGCATCAGCTGGCAGGTGGTGAGCAAGTCAGATAGACATCCTACAAGCTGACAAGCTCTCACCAAGCACAACCTGGCAAAGCATGCCTTACAGTAATCTAAAGCGGAGTAATGGCCCAATTCAATAACATATATGTCAAAATTGTCAAACTCCGATTTTCTGGGGAAAAAAAGTGACATGCAAAAAGCAGCAACAATGCAACACATTTGTGAGGTTTTTATTTTCATTCATATAGCTACTTACTGTAGTTATTTACTGGATAATATGTAACTTTTATTGTGAGCTTCAGAGACAAAAAAACACTTGGGGCCTAAGGGCCTGATTCAGAGCCGCTCGTAAGCGACCGCTCGTTCGTTCCGAGCGATGTTTGCACAACTGCGCATGCGTACGGATCGTAATATGCATGCGCGAACCAGTCAGTGCGGCCGAAAATCGTTTGTTCGCTAAATAGCGAATGTCTGCTATTTTGAGTGACAGGAGGAGGCGTATGTGCGTGGTAACAGGGGAAGGTGCTTGAAAACGGGGAGTGGAGATCCGAACGCAGGCGTGCTTAAAGGTCAAAACGGGCGTTTTATGGGTGTGCATAATTAATACGGCAGCGTCATTGACCACGTCAATGGGTTATTTTATAGTCAGAACTGCTCGCAAGATTGCGGTAGGAAAAACCAACCCCAAGAATAGCGCGCAGTTCATACGCTGGTCGATGTACTCGATTAATCTAATAAATAGCGGACATGACGTAGGATGCGAGCGGCCAGGGGGCGTAGTTTTCCAAAAAACGACCGCATGTTTTGTACGCTCGTTCAGACCTAGAGGCGTGAACAGACCGCAAAGAGTGAATGGTTCATTTGAATAGCCACCCCTTTTTTCTGAACGAGCGAGCGCAAATAGCGTCCGGCTCTGAATGAGGTCCTAAGTCAGACAGGACTGTGTCTTTTGCCGTAGTCACCTCTGCCACTTTATGCTAATGCCGCTACAAATCCCTTCCCTGGTGTACATCTTTGCGCCCGAATGTAGAAGGACTGAGATGCCTACTCGCAGCATCTATAAGCGCTGCATTTCCGTCTGGTGCTTCTTTAGATCAGTGGTTCTCAAACTCAGGCCCTCATTCAGAGGCGCTCGCAAGAAGCGAGCGCTCGTTCTGAATGAGGGCGGCCGCTTCATTTTTGAAGTGCGACCTCCTGGTCGTTAGTTAAGCTGTGGGTTACCACCCACAGCTTACCGACCGACCAGGTTGATGGATGCGATGGTGACCCTAAGGTTGGGTCTAGGAAGCCGCAAGCCCAAGGGAGCTTCCTGCTCTGAAAGAGCAGGAAACTCCCCCTGACATCACTGATGATGTCAGTGCGGCCGCCCACAAAATGGTAGGCGTTGGTTAAGGAACGCCTCCGTTCTGGAAACCACCCCCCCGGCCCGCCTACAAAACGGGGCGAGCTGTCGATCAACATCGACAGCCGCCCCTTTTGTAGTGAGCTCCGGAGCAAGAGAATTTCTCTCTCGCTCTGGGGCTTGCGCATGCGCAGTGCGGCCACTGCGCATGTGCGCAGGGCCTAAACATCGACCCGGTTGCGAGAGCTCAGCGCTTACGACAGGGTCTGAATGAGGTCCTAGGTGCTTTAGATGCATCATCGGTCACTCCAAGGAAACTTGCACCAGCCCTATGGCATGTGCAGTGCCTCCATCTGAGTATGGCCTCCTATGTGAGCGGTTCTGCGCCTTTGTACACATCCACTTTCATCCTCACACCCACCGCACGCCTGCAACACTCTCACAAGATGCAGCATCTCCGCGCGGTTTCTTAGCCACCCCCCTGGTACCACCCATGTTACCACCATCCAGGAAGAGCCCTCACATTTCCGCTACCGTGAGTCTTAATTTGATCTGCGACTCTAGCGGCATAGCGTGCTATTCTGAATCAGGCCCTTGAAGTGCTGTGTCAAATCTATGAATTGTTGTATAATTGCTAATTAGAATATCGTAAGTTCATAAAAAACAAGAAGCTCTAAGATTTTTTAACCTTCTTTAGTCATAAACGCATTTTGAGACTTTTTCCAAACTGTGATTTTTCACACTGCGTATGCACAACTTTTGTGAATCTGCGTCTTTTTTTTGTCTTATTTCTGACTTGAGATTCTCAGACACTAGGGGGTATGTTTACTAAAGGTAAATTTTAATCGATTTTGATCGATTAAAAATCGATTAACATTGATGCTGTTTTTCTGGGGCTAAATCACACATTTACTACCAGACCAGGGTAATTTATGCACGCCCCTGCAATGGTGTTCAAATGCACTGGCACGCCTGAGTTTGGCCGACCCCCCCCGTCACCGCCAACAAATGGCACTTCCTGTCAATCACTTTGCGATGGGTCTCCGTAGTCACTGCAATCACAGTCCCAATCGTAATGGCTAGTTTGTGCACATGCACTTCGATGCATACACATGCACAGTATGCAACAATGAGCCAATTGCATGTGTATTAGCAACTGCGTTCCTTGCTGAATCAGGCAATGTGTATCTAGGTAAAACCATGCTGCACTGCAGGTGGGGATCATGTAAAATGTGCAGAGAGAATTAGATTTGGGAGGGGTCTGTCTAAACTGAAATCTAAATTGCAGTGTAAAAATAAAGCTGTCCAGCATTTGTGGGCTACATGCAAAAGCAGCCAGTATTTACCCTGCATGCAAACATTTTTTTCATGTATTTGCACCCCTTGCATTCCAACATGGTTTGTCCAGGTGCACAGTTACTTGCTCTATCTTACTCTATTCCCAATTCTGAATCAGGCCCGCAGAGCACTATTTTAATAAAATTAATATATTTATAATTGTACATTTGATAAATAATTGAGTTTTACTTTGTTAAAAATTTCCTAGCTATTGCTGGTTGCACACGGTACGCTACATACAGGTAATCGACTTTAAATCACTTTAAGGTACAGAATACAGCGACACGCCCATAACACGCCCATCAGCATTAGCATACCTTAAACTGAAGCACTGAGTCACTCAATGTGTGCACATGTGCAGCTGCAGTAAAAGAGCTTCTAGGGCTGAATAGTCTGCTGCCCCTAGAAGCACATTATGGCTGGCGATTTAGCACAATATGGACTTTCTGCTGTAAGCTCTTATAGCTAATCGCACCCCGGACTGGCAGTCCCAGGGAGAGGCGCTTCCTCCTCCTGAGACTGCGAGTCCTGTATAAGATGAGCAGGAAAGGCTTCCATCAGAAAGCCACTACACTATCAACTCCTCCTCATGCAGGGCCAATCTACACAGGGTCCAGGATTGTCTCCTGCTCCCTGCTGTGCCTGCCCTGCACTACTGAGTAGTGATCATGCTCACAGGGGAGAGGGGGATGCGGAACCAGAGCAGGGTCTATAGACACAGTGGGTCTTTAAACGCACCATCAGCCAACCAGCAAAATTTGCACTAGCCCTGTGGTATGTGCAGTTTCTCTGTCTGAGTATGGTCTGATATGCTTGCAATCAGGGGCAGATTGTCCGTTACTTTTAGCGGGAAGATTCCCGGTGGGCCGATTACTCTGTGGGGCCGTTAGTAAGATGTGGCCCCGCCCCCTTAGCCCGTCACCAGTCTTAGCTTTTTTGCATGACAGGGCTGAGCGTCCGTCCGGGAAGTGAGTCCTCCCAGTTCCCACACGCTAGTGATGAGGCAGAGCAGGTCCACAATGTCCATCAGCAGAGCTGGATTAGGTGGGAGGGGGGCTTCCCGGCCAGAGCTGTTCCAACTAAGCTCTGGCTGCTACCTCCCCTCCTCCCATGACAGGAAGTCAGGACAGTGCGCACTGTCTGTTATTACCCAGTTTTGTTCTATTAATATTTACAATTGTAAAGTGTAACGGAATATGCTGCGCTATATACAAAACTGTTAATAAAAATATAGAGGCACATGGGGAGGGCTGACACTATAGAGGCACACAGAGGGGGAGGGCTGACATTATAGAGGTACACACAGAGGGAGAGGGCTGACACTGTAGGGGCACACAGAGGGGGAGGGCTGACACTGCAGAGGCACACAGAGGGGGAGGTCTGACATTATAGAGGCACACACAAAGGGGGAGGGATGACACTGTAGAGGCACACACAGAGGGGGAGGGCTGACACTAATGAGGCACACAGAGGGGAAGGTCTGACACTGCAGAGGCACACAGAGGGGGAGGGTTGACATTATAGAGGCACACACAAAGGGGGAGGGATGACACTGTAGAGGCACACACAAAGGGGGAGGGATGACACTGTAGAGGCAAACACAGAGGGAGAGGGCTGACATTATAGAGGCACACACAAAGGGGGAGGGATGACACTGTAGAGGCACACAGAGGGGGAGGGCTGACACTATAGAGGCACACACAGGGGGAGGGCTGACACTGCAGAGGCACACAGAGGGGGAGGGCTGACATTATAGAGGCACACACAGAGGGGGAGGGATGACACTGTAGAGGCACACACAGAGGGGGAGGGATGACACTGTAGAGGCACACACAGAGGGGGAGGGCTGACACTATAGAGGCACACAGAGGGGGAGGGATGACACTGTAGAGGCACACACAGAGGGGGAGGGCTGACACTGTAGAGGCACAGAGGGAGAGGGCTGACATTGTAGAGGCACAGAGGGGGAGGGCTGACACAGTAGAGGCACAGAGGGGGAGGGCTGACACTATGGAGACACAGAGGGGGAGGGCTGACAATTTAGGGACACACGGGAGGGCGGACACTATGGAGACACATGGGGGCTGAGACTATAGACTGAGAGACTGGGTTAGCTGACACTATAGAGATACACAGGGGGAGGGCTGACACTATAGAGACACACAGGGGGGTGGGCTGACACTATAGAGACACACAGGGGGGTGGGATGACACTATAGAGACATAGGGGGTGGGATGACACTATGGAGAGACACAGAGGGTGAGTTGACAATATAGAGACACACAGGGGGAGGTCTGACTCTAGAGAAAGATGGGGTGAACTGACACTATAGAGAGACACACAGGGGTGGAGGTCTGATACTATATGATCCATAATTCTTGACTATATTACACTCCCTAGATGTCAACATATTCATTGTATCACATAAATGACTACTGATAATCAACTGGCAAATAACATCACAAACAAGGTGTACTTCTACAGCATTTAACTAATGAGGCTATGGAGAGACAAAGGGAGGAGGGCTAGCTGAGCCATGGAGATACATGGTGGTGCTAAAGCTCCTGGAGAGACACAAGGGGGCTCTGGAGCTATGGAGAGATATAGGAGGGAATAGGGGCGAGCTGAGGCTGCTGAAAAGATGGGGAAGCTGAGATTATGGAGATATGTGGCGGGATGATACGCGGTGGCAAGAGACTGGTGAAGAGACACAATTGGGAAGGGGCTGGATATTTTCCACAACTTTCACAATTAGTAGGAAACTGTTGGGGCACAAAATCTTTATTAGGACACAAATTAAAAAAAAAAAAAAACACCTCTGTTGTATGATGATGACACTGGTTATATTCCTACATAGGCAGGCACCTTCCGGACTATAGGCATTTTCAGGCCTACATGAAGAGTGAATACAAACTGAAGCTATCATCTGGCCAGGGAGGATCAGATTCTTCATAGGTTCCCCACTGCAAAGCAACCACCATATAGGTAAGAAAAGACTCAAGCCGACCGGCCTGTAACTAGCGGGGAGGGATGGGGGTCCCCAAGAAACATTAGTGTACTCGGCCCAAAGATATCTGTTACCAGCCCTGCTGCTGTCCGGGGACATTTCTGTTTGTCTCCAGCCTCCGCCCCCAGCTGCAGTTGCCTTGCTGCTGGCAGCAGAGGCTGGAGACGTGCAGAATTGGTCCCGCAGTACCCGAGAGGAGGGTCTGGAGTCTGCCCCTCCCCATTGCAGGAGTGCAGGTAGGACCTATGCTGCCTCATGGAGATGCAGGGGGGAGACACACACATCTGGCAAATTCAGGGGACAGCCCTGAAAAGAGGGGGAGGCCTCCCCTGTCTTAAGTGCCCCATGGGCTTAATCCAGCCCTGTCCAGCAGTAAGGTAAGAGCTACAAGGGCCGCCATCAGTTGCCATATTGATCATATTACTGTAGAGGGGAGTAGGGACAATCAGAGCTAGCCAGGGGACGGCAGCACAGCTAATTGCACTTTGCAGGTAGCACGGTCATCGGCACCTGCAGGACATTGTCTTAAAGACTGACACACCGCATCCAGGCTGCACTGGGGAAGCTCTGCCTCAGGGGGATGGGGGATATTCTGTACTAGTACTTATATGGCACTGCTGGAATGTATATTGGCAATGCTTTTATGCATCTGGACACTGCTGGTATAGCCATATGGGCATTGCTGATATGTATATGGTAACTGCTGGTATAGCCATAGATATTAGCACAGCTTTTACATATGTTAGAACAATGTGTGGACCCTGCTGTTATGGGGTTGGCACTGTTGTTTTATACATGGGTACCCGTACCCCTAGGTGAATGGGCACTACTAGTGTTGTGCACAAAGTATTGTTACATGTAATGGTGCTGTTGATATAATATATGAGAATGGCAAATATAGTCATGTCTGAGCATGGAGTGACAAGGGGAAGGAGCCTGGAGAGATATGGGGCAGGAGACTGGAAATACACAGGGGGGCAGGAGGCTGGAGAGACCCAGGGGCAGAAGGATGGAGAGACACATGATGTTGGAGAAACCCAGGAGACCAGAGGTGACACAGGGGGCAGAAGGAGAGCACAGGGCAGGAGGCTGGAGGACACTCTAGTGCCCAGAGTCTATTAATTTTGCAGTAGCCCGGCCGGCCATGTCAGTCGTGTAGGGTGATGCACACGGGCCTCCTCCTCTCTAAAGATGCCCCTGCACACTGCGGCTTGCTTTAGGGCTGTCTTACAGTGACTGACAGCCTGTGGGCATTGTCAGTGACCGATATTAGCTGCGGGCAACTAAGGGGGAAAAAAAAGTTTATAGCTTGAAGTGCCGGTATGCCATACCGTTGCAAATTGGTACGCTTCGAGCACTGCTTACTCCAATATCTCGTTTGCTTCATACTTCATGTGTTTCTTGTTGTGTCATACCTTACATTGGCTTAGAGCTCTTGGCTAAATCAATATAGAAGTATTATTCTTGGTCAGCTATTCCTGCACGTGGCTTGCCTGTTACTGAGATCCTGGTACGCTGTTGCATAAATGGCATGAATGCTCCACTAAAGATTGGTTTCATCAAATAAAATTTTATATGACTATGGATGTCCTGATGATGTCCCCTCTAGATACAGGAAATCTATGCAGTTTGGTATCATTGGCTATCATTTAAAGAGATGGTTAATTACAAATCTCATGCTCACCCTAGAATTGAATTTACTTTACATGTAGGAGGTTTCCCTGGATTCTCATTTTGCACTTACAATTCAATATTGGAATCCATTGAATGATCATCTGCCACTGTAGTTGTACCTCCCAACATTCAGCGGGACATTTATGTTTTTCAGGGAGTGCCCCGTGGGCCGTAGTGTCCCGCGGTGGGGGGTAGTTGGGGGGAGCACAAATCGCTGCTCTGCTATGCAAGAAGAGGTAGAATACCATTCACTAGTGTAGGGAGATCCTGGGGGCTGCCCAGCATCTCGGAGATTGCTGGACATGCCCCCATAGTGACGCCAGCGGGGGTGCCACGAGGCTCCGCCCCCATTTAATCATGGATCCGCAACCTTTACATGAATCACCACCCCCTTTTCTGGCACTCGCGTCTATGGCGTGCAAAATGTCCCGAGTGGTTAGACTTGTGTTGGGCAGTATAACTATAGTGAAGATTACTACCCCTACCCCTTTCCTCCACACACAAACACACACCACACACCACTGCCACCTGTACTTTCCTCTAACCCTCCTCCCTAGTCTTTCATGTTTACTTATGTTTCTTACTCGGAAATGTACCGTTTCTTCTGAGTAAATATAAATCTGGGGAAGTACTGTACAGTACTCACTGTGTCTTATTATAGAAATGCATTCATACCGTATACTAATTAATAGACATCTGGATATGAAAGCTTGTGAAATAAATAAGTATAGTAGATGAATCAACAGAGAGACAAGTGGATGGAAGGAAAGTGACTTTATTGCTCTATAACTCCATCTTACATTACATAACACTAGTACACTTACTGTATGTGGTATCCAGATATGGACAGTTGTTTTCAGGGTAAATGTTTGGCCATTAATTGGGTAAAAGTATCTATGGGAAGAATCACAAAAAAAGTGCCTTTCACAGGTAATACACTTACGATATACTGTTACCACGTGTTACTACTGTATCTATTTGGAAAGATGTATTTTCATTTTAACCAAGACAAATACTAAATTATTAGATATAATCTTGTCATGAAAGGGTTATTCAAAAGTTATATGATTTTTGTTACAGCAGTTTTATTTTTGCTTTTCCTTTGACATTGCTGAGGGGCCATTGTTACTACTAATGGTGTCCTAAGTGTCAACCTAAACAACCACTGGTCATAGTGTGACTAGGACCAGCGCCTTCAATTTTCAAATATTTATTATTCAATTTATGTTTAGCTGAAAGTTGCCACCAGTACCCCCATCTCACATGCTAAAATAAACCAGTCCATTAGTATGGTATTCCATGAGCAGAGGGTCTCCCAAAAACATACTATATAGCCTAGGGCTTGGTCAGACAAATTTTAGGAGCCACTTTGCTTCTTTTTTGCAGTGGGATAATCAAAAAGGGACTGTTAACCCCATTCACAGTGGGATGTTATACAGTATATGCTTTTCTAAGGTCAGATTTTACATAGCATATAGGAAAGCCACACTGTTCCATACATACACAGATCATATTGCAAGGTAGGACAAAATGACACTCAAAAGAAAACTGCCCAGACACTCATTCAAATAACAGCACTGTGTGTCAGAAGGAGGAAAAAGTTTCTATGAACCTCCTAGTTAGTGCTGGCATTAAAATTACAAAAGACTAATTTTTATGGAAATCTACGTGTTTTAATGAATTTTGGCTAGAATAAAATGGTAATCTTATTATTATTTGGCTCTAGTGTATTGTTCTTATGTGTGTTAGTCATGTTATCTTGTGTCTTTAGGTGACTAACTGTAACATTAATTGCAATTTTTATGAATTTGTTTTCATTTTTCATGAAGATAGATTAATATTAATTTTGGAGAGTTGAATTAAAAAATTGTAAAAATGTATTATTGTAATAGATCATGAATATGAATGTGGGTTTTTTACATAAATGTAAAACTTTCTGCCTCTTTCTTATTTAGCATATTTTGATCAATTCATTTCAAATACCTTTGTTCTCTTCTTTCTATTATTGTATTTTCTTTCTTTTCTGTGTTCCAAAATCAAGCATTTGGAAGCTCTCAAAAAACCTGTATTGACTGTAGATTTGTACAACCAGTTTGTTATTTAAAAGAAAAAATTAATGATTATTAGGTAATTTAAAGAAAGTTTCACTCTAAAATTATAAAAATAAAAAACTATCAACTCCACCAGGCCCTTCAGACAAGCTCATGCCCAGATAATCCGTAACAGTCGGATTTGAGATGCTTATTAAAATATAATTATCTTTTACGATAGTACAGTAACAACATAAAATTTTAAAAAACATTGTCAAAGGACCACAATATTAAGAAGCTTATTTATTAGGGAAATGATGCTGATACTATGAACTGGACTTACTTTAACTTTATGTTTTTTATATACCCGTAATAATTTCTAATATATTATAGTCCATACAAGTGATGTCACTCAAGGATTTAAATTAATGTAATGCTTTTAGTAAAATTTACAACAATTTATTTGACATTATACAACATTTCAGTATAGCAAGGTATACTGTCTTCAGGTAAACTTAATCAAGGAATATATTATATTACAATATATATCAATTTGCAGCCACAGCCCCTTGTCCCCATTCAAAGTTTACCAATGTTGGGAGGCATGCAGGTGCACCATCATTAATACTGGTTCAGACAACAAGATGGCTGCCTATGTTGTTTGATTTTGACATGTACATTTTAAGCAATAAATATTTATCTACTGGAATTGGCAACTGATTGAGTTAGTGAAGATAGAAATGTTAGAGAAATAACTAGTACTATCCATATAAATAAAATGTCACATATAAATAAGGCAAGCTGTTTTCAACAAGAAGACATATTATAGACATCCTGACTAACTAGGCTAAACCGTTCATAATTTGCTATCTGATGGAGTTGGAAAGAAAGGTCTGCAGTTTTGTTTATTCAATGTCCCCAGTGACCTTCAGAGAAGATGTTGATGTATGCGGTTCTAATTGACCTATCAGGGATTATCTTAGAGTGAAAAAGAACCCAGCATGAAATATCAACCACTTTATATTAGGAGACACCCATGGTGTATGATGCAAATCTGCTACATGGCACTTGTGTAATAAAGTCTGTGTTTTGTCTTGTGAAAAAAAAATAAAAAATCCCAGCCCCTTCCTTCCCTCGTTTACATTCATTAGCCACCCACCACAGTCAATATAACTCAAAGCTGTGAAGCTCAAATCCCTAGCTCTGCCCACCATCAATGCAGAATCTGTGTATCCACTAACCCATCTTCTAGGAATGTTGTTGAAATAGGCGCCCTCTCTGTCTCCACTACCACTCCCTTTTCCGGACAGGTGTGGATTACGCACATAGTGAAAGTACTGTGTACATTTGAAATGCATGTAGCAAAGCAAGGAAAATGTAATTCATACCTAAATAATAATAAATAATACATCAAAGTGTGCTTTAGACATGAAATAAAAAAACAACTTTTACCCACTTTCAACTGAAATTTCTGTATATTCATAACAGGCTGACTTTAGTAGAACATTCCCATCAAAACGACACATTTATTTGTATCCAAGAAAAACATTTAGATAACTTTAACTGAACTGACATGAAATATCTCTCTTTAAAGTGGTTAATATTAGCTTTAAAGATGCTCTGTAAACAAAATCTCAAGCATATTTTCCATAAGCAGAAAATCGCACTATGCAAGGGACCCAGTCCTGGATGCCAGGAATTATATTTAGAGGGACATTCCACTGGCTGGCAGTAAATCTAAACTTGTTCGTCTATTTCAGACATCTTCACCTGAACGCCTGAAAAATATTTAGTAACAAACACGATAGCATGTAGGCAGGGAAACTAGTACAAGAATATAGTGAGCCCTGGGATTCCAAATGCAGACAAATCACCAGGCTGCCATACATCCTAGAGTTCTGTGCCATCAGCAGCCACATAGACATCATTGATGTCCTACAAATAGGAGCCAGAACATTCCTATTAAATGTTTCTAATTAATCTTTCAAATCTGTCTAGGTTATGTCAACATTGTTTTACATATCACAAATGGTACATTTTATTTTCTACCTATGAGAAAATATGTAAATACTAACAGTTCATGGGTATGATAATATTCTGGTTTTAGGTACCATAAATACCATAAATACAGGCATTTTTTTTTTTGAGTGTCTTGTTTTATAATGTAAATAATGTAAATGACATTAAAGGCATCAGACCTATGCCAGGAGACGGATACTGCATTTGTTCCTGATTTTCCTTACCCATCCCATCACAAAAGCTACATACTGTACTACTTCTGTAGTCACTGCCCCATAATACTGTACTACTTCTGTAGTCACTGCCCCCTAATACTGTACTACTTCTGTAGTCACTGCTTCCTAATACTGTACTACTACTGTAGTTACTGCCCCCTAATACTGTACTACTTCTGTAGTCACTGCTCCCTAATACTGTTCTATTTCTGTAGTTACTGCGCCCTAATACTGTACTACTTCTGTAGTCACTGCCCACTAATACTGTACTAATTCTGTAGTCACTGTGCCATAATACTGTACTACTTCTGTAGTCACTGCCCACTAATACTGTACTACTTCTGTAGTCACTGCCCATTAATACTGTACTATTTCTGTAGTCACTATGCCCTAATACTGTACTACTTCTGTAGTCACTGCCCACTAATCCTGTACTACCTCTGTACTCACTACCCACTAATACTGTACTACTTCTGTACTCATTGCCCACTAGTACTGTACTACTTCTGTAGTCAATGCCTCCTAACTAGGGGCCTGATTCATTATGGATCGCTATTGCGATCGCAGCTGCAATTATGCACGCAGTTCTGCTACAAAAATATGCTGGTTGCAACTGCTCAGCCAGCATAGAGACACCCGCTACCGCTTTCTCACATCCATAACACCTCGCAGTCCTGCATATATACATCAGTAACATCGGACCCTCACGCAGAATTACAGCAGGTCTGACCTGTGTCAGAAATTGCAAGTCTCATCACACGCAGTGAGTACTCAAGCTATGAATGCGCAGCAGTGGCTAATTTATGCACACCCAGAAAATTACTTTCACAAATATTTGTCTATGACATGTGTGCACTATAAAAGGCAAATATTGTAATTTACTGCATTATTAAGCCAAAAAAGTATGTCCCGCTTTAGGTGACAGCTGCCTCAAGTTGCCTTATTATAGACATGTGATGTCAGCCATGCACAGGTATGCACGTACACACCGTCACGCATATCTATACCCACTTATGTCTCCTGCCTCCAGAGAGGCTTCAAGGATTACAGCAGGCAGGTCTCATGACCACCACAGTCTCTAAGGGCCATGTTGCATGCTCTCTGTGTGTGGCTTTCATGGCATATAGACAAACAAGCAAAGGTGGATCCTATTGTTGATTACCTTGGTGCTAATTATAGCTCTCATTCATTTTCAGATTAAATACCAGAACATTATTTTCAGGTTGGCAGCCCAGGTTGATATACTAAACTCAAGGAAAGTGATAAAGCTTCTAGTGTCTGTCTACTTCTCTTAAATCCTAACTTTGCAAGTTATTGCTATGCCTATAGGTTACGCAAGAAAACTTGCGAGCATGAGTTACCCTCTTGACAGATACATAACACAAAATGGTTAGGTCCTTTAGCAAAATTGAGGAGATGGGGACAGCATCTTCAAACACTGTGTGAGGGCTGGTGAATGCACAGGGAATTCCAGTTTGGTCGTTCAGTTTTCAGTTCTTGTAATGAAACCAAGAACTACTGTAAAGTGCAAGGGCCAGTGTATGGGATAGACCATCATTACCAGGCTCCATAATCATCACACCCTCTGCTATGACAATAAATTACCTCTGGGTGAGAGTGGTTATATGTCTTATGCATGTACTTTTTGACTTAGCAGAAATAATACATTATGATAGAAATATGCTAATATTGCAAGATATGTTTAATCTTAATATATAAAAACAAATGTACTGACTCATTAACACCCAGCCCAAACCCCTGGATCTAGAAACATGAAATTTGAGGAGTATGGGCCTGATTCAGAGCTGAACGCTCTGACCAGAGCGTTCGCTCTGAATCAGGGCCCTCCTCCATGAAAACGGAGCGGCCTCCTGGCCGCTTGTATAGCTGTGGGTGACCACCCATGGGGCCCCCGGCATGCCCACCAAAGGGGGCGTGCTGTCAATCAACATCGACAGCATGCCCCCTTTGGTGCGAGACCCAGAGCGATGGAAAGCCCGTCGCTCCCCGGGTCTCGCGCATGCGCACGACGGATGTGCCCGTCGTGCGCATGCGCAGTGGGGAACATCGACCCGCTTGCAAGCGTACTGCTGCTCGCGAGCGTGTCTGAATGACCCCCTATATTCCTTCCATGACATAAGCACCCACTTAGCAGGGATTTTTCCATTTTCAACTCCTAAGAGGTTGAAAAGGGGTAAAATGTTTCCTCTCGACTGAGGTGACTGGTAGATAACGCAACATAGCCCAAGTGCTGCGGGACTCATTGTCTGGGACGAGTGGCGGCTCCAGTGGTGGGGCTGCAGCGCTGTCCAATATTCAAATAGGGGAGCCACACCAACTGCCAGTGATGTTTGGCAGCATTTGGGTTGACAGGGTTGACAGTTGGTGTGGTTCCCCTATTTGAATATTGGATTGCACTGCAGCCATACTTCTGGAGCCACAACTGCTAAGGACTAAACACTTTGACTACGTTTTTTCTTTTTAGAAAATTAACTTTATTTGTATTTGGATATTGAAAACTTACCTTGATTTGGACTGTAATACAGTACCTCACTTGATTTGTCATTTAGATTTCAAACATGGCAATAGAGTTTTTGAATGTTAATATGGAGATGGTGCCTCACACCATTGTTCCCATCACAGGAGACGGAGCCTGTCTGTTCCAGCCCCTCTGCTAACTCATGTATGGCACTCATCTAATGGCTAAGGAGGTGTGTGATCTAATCATGAGGCATGTGGACAACTGGGAGGACTTATCCATCATGTTCCACGACAGTGAGGGGCACAAAAACACTAGCACCTCCTTGACATGTTACAACCCTTTACTTATGCTGCTTTATGTGAATTGGTGGCAGTTGGGCAACTGTTTGAGGTCGTCTTTGAGGTTTACCGCAATGGTGAGCTCTATGAGAGTTTTGGTGCTGAACGTTTCTCCGTGAAGAGACTACTCTTTGCTCAGGACCTCTCGTTGGGCCATTGTACCTGCCACACGAACCTCAAGAGGACTTCACCACACCACCCTTCCCTCAGCCTGACTCCACCTTACAACTTTAACAGGCATCATCTCTTCCTGTCCCCAAGGAAGCTCCTGCCAAACGTTGTGCCAGATACACGGATGTTAAAAGGAGGACGCAACTTCAGAATGCAGCAAGGAAATATGCATAGAGTAATCCTGCGGTGCACCATGCTGCGGTGGCCATGTAACAACAAAAAAAACCAAGGTGAACAGAGCAGCGGTGGCCAGGTACCAGCAAGATCACACAAAGGTGCACAGAGTAGCACAGTCTCGATATGAACAAAATAATCCTGGAAGATGAGAAGAAAGTTAAGTTAAAATGGCATGAAGGAAAAGGAAATAGTAAATATCTAAGGTCTACCAGGGTGAAACCGGACACATCATGCATATGTTAATGCTAAACACAAATACTTTAGTAAACTTAAGGACATAAGGCTACTTTTTCTTAAACATTTCACCAGAGAGGACTCTTTGAATTCCTTCCCTGCAGCCTATACTTGCACATGTGCTACACATGCACTGAGAGTCCAAAGCCAGGAGTAAAGTGATAAATACCTTTCATTCTTCTCCCAGACCGGTTCTTATCTGAGACACTGTCTCGGCAAGAGAATTTTGATAAATAGGCACTCAAAATAATACTTATCGCCACAATATGTAGTGATAAGAAACTATAGTTAATAAGAACATTTTAAGAAAATTGATAAATAGGCCCCTTAGTAAAATACCCAAACATAAAAAAACAATAATAATAAAATATATTTTTGAATGAAAGCTCCAAGAGGGATCCATAAGCTAATAAAACACTTTTCATCTAAAATTATGGATGATTTCTCTAGCAATTTTGGAAATATTACAACTGTCAAAAGAAAAACTAATAACATTTGGGACAAAAAAAAATCTAGCCTCCTTCAATGTCGGATTGTGTGCAGCTCGCCAATTGTAACCATGACAGAACTGGGAAGCACTAAATCAAACTTAGAGGAGAAAAACGTTTTGCTTTTCTATAGATTACAGCATTCGCCATTGAGTAAAATGGATTAGTGGTGTCAGCTCAGCCTCTAGTGGTGCTTTGTCTAAATCACAAGCTTGTGACAATTCATATGATTGCATTTCATCATTTTCCCTTTACATATTACATTAATAATAAATATATCTGAAGGATAAATGCTAGTTTTCAGATCAAAATAAGGCATTTAAGAATAGGATCCAAGGCTCTAATAAACACAAGACTTCCAGATAGGAATCCATTTAAGCTCGCTTTGATCCAGCTGGATAAAGAAACCCTTTCAGTTTTTACACTAATCCAAACATATTGGACACATTTCATTCTGGGATAAACTAAGCACACAGCCTAGACTCTAGGGAAAACATTGCACTTGTTCATTTCCAACAATATAATTTTTATTCTTAATACTTAAGACAGGTGTGCACTCACTTACATACAGTGTATATGTATAAATATATATTATATATATATATATATATATCAGTGGCGGTTCTAGGGGCGGGCAAGCAGGGCGGTCGCCGAGGGCAGTTGCTCCCCACCGGTGCCGTTTAGTCTGATGGCACCCACTCACTCTCACCTGCCGCCACCGCCATACTTACAAACTGTACAGCAGCAGCACAGCAGAACTCAGGATGCAACTCTATTCTCCCACAAGCCCCGTGCACCTCAGCATGAACTTCCTATATCTATCGGCTGGAGCCTGCACAGGAAAGAGGAAATGCTGAAGTCTGGACTGAGCATTATGAATGGTGGCAGCAGCAGCTACACAGCAGAAGGTAAGAGGGGAGGAGAGCAGTGGTGTAACTAGGGTATTTGGAGCCCAGGGCAAATTTGAAAAGGGAACCTAAAGCCCACCCCCCCGATGTGCGCGCGCCTTTGGCGCGCATGGCAAAAAAATGGGCGTGGTCACTTAAATATGGGGCGTGTCAACATGACACACCCCTTTATTTTCACACTGAACATTCCTATCCATATGCACCTTAACCCCAGTAGTACCCCTTATACAGTACCCCCAGTATGCAGTTGTGATCCCTCTTATACAGGCCCATAGTAGTGCCCCTTATACAGTATCCCCAGTAGTGGTCCCCCTTATACAGCCCGCAATTAGTTCCCCTTACTCAGTACCCCCAGTAGTGGCCCCCCCAAATGCAGTGCCCCATGTAGTGTTCCCCATTATGCAGTGCCCCCAGTAGCAGTCCCCACAATGCAGTGTGCCCAGTAGCGGTATCCCCTTATGCAGTGCCCTTTATATGGTGCCCCCAGTAGTAGTTACCCCCTATGCAGTGCCCTTTATATAGTGCCCCCAGCAGTAGTCCCCCCCATGCAGTTTTCCCAGTAGTGGTCCCCTTATGCAGGCACCCTGTAGTGATCCCCCCTATCCAGTGCCCCCTGTAGTGCCCCTTCCTATTATTGCCCCCAGTAGTGGTCTCCCCAGTGCAGTGCCTCTAGTAGTAGGCCCCTTTTATAATGCCCTCAGTGGTAGTTCCCCCCCAAGTAGTAGTCCCCAGTAGAGGTTCCCCCTCCAGATTAATGCGTGTGTTATGCACAGCCTGAGCGCACCTCCTAGCGCTATTAGGCAAGCGCTCAGGGGGAGGGAGTGGGCTCAGGTGTGCAGCACAGGACCGGCGCTGGAAGCCTAGCGCCGGTCCTGTGTAAATGTGTAGCACTGGCCGCACTGCGGTCGGTGCTACACTGGCTAACTAGGGCGGGCGGGCCGGTACCGTGGCTGGCGGCGCCCCCACGCCACCGGTCCAACGGCACCCATGGCACGCACCCCGCTCACCCTGCCCTAGTTATGCCACTGGAGGAGAGGTGGGGGCAACAAAATATGTAGGGATTCTGCCAGTCTCACATCAGCCGGAGGAATACAGATAGTCTAAGCCTGAAATAGTGTAACATGATAACCGCTCCCTGCTACCCTCTGCCTTCCCCTGTCACCCTTTGCCTATACCTGTCTCCCTCTGCCTTCTGCTGTCAGTCTTTACCTTCCTCTGTCACCCGCTGCCTCCCCCTGTCACCCTCTGCATCTTCCTGTCACCCACTGACTACCCAGTCACCCACTGCCTCTTCCTGTCTGCCTCTCCCATCACTCATTGCCTCTCTCTGCCACCTTCTCTCTGTCACCGTGCCTTCTGCTGTCACCCACTGCCTCTCCCTATCACCCTCTGCATCTTCATGTCACCCACTGTCTTTCCAGTCACCCATTTCCTCTCCCTGTTTGCAGGGAAGTAGCGAGGGTGGTTCCAGTGGAGCACGAGCTCCGTGCGCCAAAATGGAGAGAGGGCGCCATCCAGGGTTCCGAGAATTCATGGAGCGCTACATAGTATGACGGTCGCCTGGTAGTTTTATCTTGGTTTGTTTGCTCTATGTTCTAAATAAGTTATGGATCTGAGAACTGTTTCTACATTTCATGCTCTCTCAAGCTGCCCAGATTGTCACCCCTCCGGCCCTCCCTCCTCTGTGATCATCTTCTGTCACCTCCCCTTTAATGTAACACTGATTACATTCACTTCTCACCTCTTTAATTCCCTCGACATCTCTCTACCCTGTGATCGGCTCTTTGCTCCTGTCCACTCCTTTCTTATTGGCTTCTGTCATGACCCCTCTCTGATCAACTCTTTACCTCTCCCATTTCTTATTGGCTTCTGTCACTACCCATCTCCGCTCCTTTTCTTATTGGCCTCTGTCACCTCACCTCTCTGATCGGCACTTTCCTCTCCCCTCTCCTCTTTGAGCCCCTCCCTCGTTCTCTCCTCATTCTGTGCTTCAATGGACTTAAAAGTGACACATCTGAGGTAAAATCCTAAACTTCAATTACAAGGTAAGAGTTTAAAAAAAGTCACTGCTTTGCTATTTAATGTAATAAACGTAAGGTGTTCCCAGGCATGACCATACCGTGTTATTTCAAAGGTCTTTTAAAAAATATTAGGAGACCTGGAATAATACTAATGGTGGTAGACAGAACATGACATGGTTAGTAGCACTCACATTAATATAGGTGCAATGTATATTTGCCAAGTAGGAGAATAGCTAAGAAGGGAGCTTCCCATAGGTGTTCCCACTCCAGTGAAAGCTGCTCGGGGCAGTAATAAGCTGTGCACCCAGTGGAATTTCACTCTAGCACATGTACTCTGTCAATTTAAGTTAAATGATCGAGATAAAAGTCAGATCCTAGGTGCTATACATAAATAAAGCAGTGTCAAAGGAGATACCCCTTAATGTCAGATCACCAAAGCATTCTACTCCCCCAATGGGACATCAATGCCCAGCATGATACTGCCACTGTTTGCTGTTTTTCTCTTCGCTTCAGTGTTCCCCCCGCAGGCTGGCCATACCCCACTGGCACAGTTCAGTACAGGGAAGGATGGGATGGGGGGGGTCGCTATGACGTGCACTTTCTCCAGGCACCATGGTTACCCTCTGCCTGTCTGCCTCTCCCCTGTCACTCATTGCCTCTCCCTGCCACCTTCTCTATGTCACACTGCCTTCTGCTGTCAACCACTGCCTTATGCTGTCACTCACTGCCTCTCCCTATCACCCACTGCATCTTCCTGTCACCCACTGACTACTCAGTCACCCACTGCTTCTCCCTGTCTGCCTCTCTCCTGTCACCCATTGCCTCTTCAAGACACCTTCTCTCTGTTACCCTCTACCTCTCTGTAGGGCATGCTTCCTAGAATGATGAGCAGGGGGCGTGTCATGAAACCACACCCACTTTTTGCCAAAGGCGCAGAAGAGAGTCCTCTTTAGGATTTCTTGGGGGAGGAGGCTAGGGGTGCGCTAAAGAAAACTTTCACCCTGAGCTCCACAAGGTCTAGAACTGGCTCTGATATATGTGCGTGCATGCGCGTGTCTATGTGTGTCATATTTATTGGGGAAGCAAGGTTACTTGTGTGGTCCATAGTTGCACTGCCCATAACAGTGTGATACTGTAGCTGCAGGATGCATGTGTATTGGTGATACCTGTTTATATCTCTCCTGGAGCTAGCTTTTTATTTAGGAGCAGCAGTGCTGCACTGGTTACAGGGGCAAATGCAGGATTTCTAGAGGGAGGTTTCCAAATCCTTGATTTTAGAGCAAGTGTGGCCAGTCCATGAAGAGAGCATAATTAGCATTTAAACAGCTATAATATATGTCAAACAAAGTGAAGTATATGTCATAATTCCAACATACTCGTACAGAGCCAGCAAACATAATTAAGCCATTAGATGCAGCGGTAGGTCCATCCTGTCTGAGCTGAATGTTTTTATTTCAAATGTGGGCACCATTCCAGAGCATTGGAGCATGTTCAGGAATTTGGGGGATCAGCTGAAGAACCTAGCACTGCCCTGGACATATATGTACATATTGGTCTCCTTGTGCACTGGATAATGTATGTTATACAGTATTAATAATTAACCCTATAGCTGGTCTATAGTTGTGCACCCCCAACAGTGTATCATTTCCAGATCTCATAGTTGGTACACAGGTGTAATCATTACTGCTTGTGGTAAATATTTATTTTGTGATACTAAGATCTTTAAAACATGCAGCTGTAAAAATTGAATTATATACTGTGATTGTGGTCATGGTGTGGGCTGGGGAGGGGGGTTTCCAGGCAAACCGAAACCCCCCCTGCGTTTCGCTTTTGGGTTAGATTAGAGATGGGAATGAGCAGGGAACAGACCTATGCTATATAAAACAAGCAAATTAGGTCTGAGATGTCAGTGTTTTACCTGCACTAGGTCCCTGTTAAGGCAAGTTATCCTATAGTTTATTCTCTTAGACAATGACAGGCTGTGCATCCCTATGGACAGTGTTAAAATGTGTTAGGTTACATTTGCCAACTGTACATTCCCCATATTCAGATATATGAAGTGTGACAGTCAGTTAGATTGTTCATGGAACAGATGGCCAGGTAATTAGTAATTAGTAGTGTTCTTATTAAGAAAATAAAGATGGTCCTTTTTAGAGTTCATAAGTTAGAATTATTGTTACACAGTTAGTGTACACAAATTGTAAAAAAGAATATATATAAACAAAAACAATATACTATATTCCCACTACAAAACTACGGGTAGCATGTAGCATGAATCACAGGCCAGTCGTGCTGAGACTTATACCGATCCTCTCATAGAGAAACATAGAAACATAGAATTTGACGGCAGATAAGAACTACTTGGCCCATCTATTCTGCCCTTTTTTTACCTTTTGGTAACCTCAACCCTATGTGATCCTCAGTTCTTTGTAAGGATATTCTTATGCCTATCCCAAACATGTATAAATTGTTCTACTGTCTTAGCCTCTACCACCTCTGATGGGAGGCTATTCCACTTGTCCACTACACTTTCTGTAAAGTAATTTTTTCTAAAATTTCCTTTGAATCTACCTCCCTCCAGTTTCAGTGCATGTCCTCTTGTTCTAATACTTCTCTTCTTTTGAAGAATGTCTCCCTCCTGCACCTTGTTAAAACCCATGATATATTTGAAAGTTTCTATCATGTCCCCCTTTCCCTTCTCTGTTCCAGACTATACATATTAAGATCTCTTAAGGTGCGTATCCACTAACAGACATAGAAACGAGAGCACAATTACGACATTGTAATCGTGCTGTCGTTTCTATGTCTGTGATGTGCCTACACTGAACGTTCAGTCGTTCAGTGTAGGCACATACATCATCCCCGTACAAAACGCGCATCCCTGGTCATTTTTTACATTGACCTGGCCGATTTGTGAACGATATGCGGGCGATTAACAAGCGATTGAACGATAACGATGTCGTTATCATTCAATCGGCCTGTTTAATCGCCTAATGGATTCGCACCTTTAGTCTTTCCTGATAAGCTTTGTGATGTAGGCCATGCACCATTTTAGTTGCCCTTCTTTGTACAGTCTCTAATGTATTTATATCTTTCTGGATATGTGGCCTCCAGAACTGAACACAGTATTCTAGATGAGGCCGTATCAATTATCTATACAGTGATATTATCATTTCTTTCTTTCTGCTACTGATTCCTCTCCATATGCAACCAAGCATCTGACTTGCATTTCTCATTGCTTTGTTACAATGCTTACCTGCCTTTAATTCACCTGAAATAGTGACTCCTAGATCCCTTTCCTTCACTGTAATTTCCATTAGAGTACCCTTAATACTATATTTAGCTTTTGGGTTCTTGAGACACAAGTGCATCATTTTAGATTTTTTAGCATTAAACTGTAGTTGCCATGTTCTTGACCATTTCTCTAGTCTAGATAGATCCTCCATCATTTGTCTTACCCCTCCAGGTGTGTCTACCCTGTTGCATATTTTTGTGTCATTCGCAAAAAAGGCATACTTTCCCTTTAATACCATTTGCAATGTCACCAACAAATATATTTAAAAGCAATGGTCCAAGTACAGAACCTTGTGGTATGCCACTTGTCACAATTCTTTCCTGAGACTGCACTCCATTTACTACAACTCTCTCTTTCCTATTCTGCAACCACATTTTTATCCATTTAACCATCTTAGAATCCAGTCCCAAGTTTTGAAGTTTATTTTTCAGTCTGCGACGTGAGACTGTGTCAAAAGTAGAGATGAGTGGGTTTGGATTTAAGAGATCCGAACCCACCTGAACTAAGGGGATCCGAGTGGGATCCAAGCCGGTTCGGATGTTCCTGCCTCACTCGGATCTCTGACATCGAGGCAAAACCATAGAGATGAAATCTCGCGGCTCGCGAGCTTTCGTCATCTATATAAAATCAACGTGGTGGGCGCCATTTCACGCCGCCTGTGGAGACTGAACAGGGAGGGTGGGTAGTGTAGGGCTAGGGAGAGGTGATGTGCTGTTCTGTCTGCTGTGTCCTGTTCTGTCTGCTGTGTCCTGGGCTGGTGCTGATCCATCAGGGCTGGTGCTGCGCTGTCTGCTGTGTCCATCTGGGCTGTTGCTGATCCTTCTGGGCTGGTGCTGTGCTGTCTGCTGTGTCCATCTGGGCTGTTGCTGATCCTTCTGGGCTGGTGCTGTCTGCTGTGCTGTCTGCTGCATCCATCTGGGCCCAAGTTCTGGACCCAAATAAAGTGTATTTTTTGTGTAATATATATTTGTCTGTGTGCGTGTTAGGCTTAGCCGCACAAGATCTAGCAAGTCGGCAACGCAAGCTAGTGCTGCCCGACTCCAGTCGTCATCAATCTCTGCTCTGGGCCCAAAGTTCTGGAGCTGGAAAAATATAAAAAAAATTGTCTTTTTTTCTAATAATTGTCTGTGCGTGTTAGGCTTAGCCGCACAATATCTAGCAAGGCGGCAACACAACCTAGTGCTGCCTGACTCCAGTCGTCATCAATCTGTGCTCTGGGCCCAAGTTCTGGAGCTGGAAAAATATAAAAAAAATTGTCTTTTTTTCTAATAATTGTCTGTGCGTGTTAGGCTTAGCCGCACAATATCTAGCAAGGCGGCAACACAACCTAGTGCTGCCTGACTCCAGTCGTCATCAATCTGTGCTCTGGACCCAAAGTTCTGGAGCTGAAAAAAAATTAAAAATATTGTCTTTTTTTTCTAATAATTGTCTGTGTGTCTGTGCGTGTCAGGCTTAGTCGCAAAAGATCTAGCAAATCAGCAATGCAACGTAGTGTTGCCCGACTCCAGTCGTCATCAATCTGTGCTCTGGGCCCAAGTTCTGGAGCTGAAAAGAAATAAAAAATATTGTCTTTTTTTTCTAATTGTCTGTGTCTGTGCGTGTTAGGCTTAGCCGCACAAGATCTAGCAAGTCGGCAAGTGAAGCAGTGCCGGAGTGTCGTATTTGATATATATATATACAGTCAGATCCATAAATATTGGGACATTGACAGAATTTTCAGATTTTGGCCTCTATTCACCACCACAATGGCTTTGAAATGAAACAAACAAGATGTGATTGAACTGCAGACTTAAAAAGTGGGAGGCACATATAGAAATCGTTGTAATTCCTACACCGTTCACCCGATTTGGATGTAATTACCCTCAAATTAAATCTGAAGTCTGCAGTTAAAGCACATCTTGTTTGTTTCATTTCAAATCCATTGTGGTGGTGAATAGAGGCCAAAATCTGAAAATTCTGTCAATGTCCCAATATTTATGGACCTGACTGTATAAACCGAGCCTGCACATCCCTAATATATATATATACATATATATATATATATTAGGGGTGTGCATCGGCCACTTTTCGTGTTTTCTGTTTTGGTTTTGGATCTGGATCTTTCTTCGTGTTTTGGATCTGGATTGGTTTTGCCAAAACCACCCTTCCGTGTTTTGGGTCCTGGGTTTTGTGTTTTGGATCTGTATTTTTTTTTAAAAAAGCATAAAAACAGATAAAATCACAGAATTTGTGGGTTTTTCTGTTCCTATGCTATTATTAACCTCAATAACCTTAATTTCCACTCATTTCCAGTCTATTCTGAACACCTCACACCTCACAATAGTGTTTTTATGTTCAAAAGGTTGCACCAAGGTAGCTGGATGACTATGCTAAGCGACATGAGTGGGGAGCACACGTGGCCCATCTAGGAGTGACACTGCTGTGGCAGACAGGATGGCAGTTTGAAAAACAAGGCCCCAAATAGTACATAATGCAAAGAAAAAAAAGAGGTGCAAAATGGAATTGTCCTTGGGACCTCCCACCCACCATTATGTTGTATAAACAGGACATGCACACTTTAACAAACCAATCATTTCAGCGTCAGGGTCTGCCACATGACTGTGGCTGAAATTAATGGTTCGTTTGGGCTCCCACAAAACAAGCTGGCAATTAATCTGTCCCTGCACAAACTGGCTCTACGGAGGCAAGATGTCGTCCTCATCCTCCTCATCCACCGATTCTTCACCCTCTTCCGTGTTGTGTACATCCTCATCCTCACAGAGTATTAATTCATCCCCACTGGAATTCACCACCACAGGTCCCTCTGTACGTTCTGGAGGCTGGTCTCCCTGGAAGAGTTGATAATTAATTTTTATGAACATCATCTTCTCCACATTTTGTGGAAGCAACCTCCTACGCCTTTCGCTGACAAGGTTCCCGGCTGCACTAAACACTCTTTCGGAGTACACACTGGAGGGGGGGGGCAACTCAGGTAAAATAGAGCCAGTTTGTACAGGGACCTCCAAATTGCCTCTTTTTCCTGCCATTACAGGTATGGACTGTCTGACATCCCTACTTGGATGCTGTCACCAATGTAACCCTCCACCATTCTGTCAGTGGTGACAGAATCATATGCAGTGACAGTAGACATGTCAGAAATTGTTGGCATGTCCTTCAGTCCGGACCAGATGTTCAAACCGGCCCTTGACTTATGACACAAGTGCACGCTTGGTGCTGCTGCTGTGTTGAATCATGTGCGGCTACTGCGCATACATTTTGCACACAAACACAGAAAAAAAATTGTTTATTTTTTGTGGAGCGCACTTTGGGGGTTACACCACCCTTTAACAGACTTATGGGACACAGGTGCACGCTTGTTGCTGCTCCTTTGTTAAAACACGTACAGTGTATACAGGGCCTGATTCTGACTCGCTCGCGAGCGCTGGACGCTAGCAAGTGGGTCGATGGTGCCGAAGTGCGCATACGCATGACGGAGGGAGCTCCATCGTGCGTATGCGCGAGACCCGGCGAGCGACGGAGAATCCGTCGCTCCGGGTCTCGCTAAAAAAGGGGGCATGCTGCTGATGGTGAGTGACAGCACGCCCCCTTTGGTGGGCGTGCCGGGGGCGTGGCTGCCAGACGGAGGCGTTCCCATGGGAACGCCTACCGTCTGAGTCCGGCCCCACTGACATCAGTAGTGATGTCAGTGGTAGTGATTTTGGCTCTGATAGAGCCAAAATCACTCCAGGGCTTGAGGCAGCGAGACCCTACTGCAGGATCTCTTCGCAAGCCCGATGGCCGTGATGGTCTTGACCATCGCGACCATCATCATGGACGCTAGCTATAGCTGTGGGTGGTAACCCACAGCTATGCGAGTTTCCATGAGGCCGTTCCAAAATGAGGTAGGAGGGCCCTGATTCAGAGCGAGCGCTCTGGTCGGAGCGTCCGGCTCTGAATCAGGCCCTCAATTCATAAAGACAGAAAAAAAAGAATTTTCTATTTTTTGTGTAGCGCACTTTGGGGGTTACACCACCCTTTAACAGACAGACACACGCTTGGCGCTACTGCTTTGAGGATGCAGGTGCGGCTACTGCGCATACATTTCACACACAAACACAAAAAGATTATTTTATTTTGTTGGAGCGCACTTTGGGGGTTACACCACCCTTTAACAGACAGACGCACGCTTGGCGCTTTTGCTTTGAGGATGCAGGTGCGGCTACAGCCCACACAATTCACAAAGACAGAATAAAAAGATTTTTTTATTTTTTGTGGAGCACACTTTGGGGGTTACACCACCCTTTAACAGACAGACTCACGCTTGGCGCTGCTGCTTTGAGGATGCAGGTGCGGCTACTGCGCATACATTTCACACACAAACACAAAAAAAAAGATTATTTTATTTTGTTGGAGCGCACTTTGGGGGTAACACCACCCTTTAACAGACAGACGCACGCTTGTCGCTGCTGCTTTGAGGATGCAGGTGCGGCTACAGCCCACACAATTCACAAAGACAGAAACAAAAAGAATTTTTTATTATTTGTGGAGCGCACTTTGGGGGTTATACCACCTTTAACAGACAGACGCATGCTTGTTGCTGCTGCTTTGAGGACAGTATCATATGCAGTGACAGTAGACTTGTCAGAAATTGTTGGCACGTCCTTCAGTCTGGACCAGATGTCCAAACCGGCCCTTGACTTATGACACAAGCGCACGCTTGGCGCTGCTACTGTGTTGATGCACGTGTAGCTACATCGCACACAAGTCACAAACAGAAAAAAATAGTTTTTTATTTTTTGGAGCACTTTGGGGGTTACACCACCCTTTAACAGACTTATGGGACACAGGCGCACGCTTGGCGCTGCTCCTTTGTTGATGCACGTGCAGCTACAGTGCACACAATTCACAAAGACAGAAAAAAATATATATATTTTTTGTGGAGCGCACTTTGAGGGATACACCACCCTTTAACAGACAGACGCACGCTTGTCGCTGCTGCTTTGAGATTGCTGGTGCGGCTACTGCGCATACAATTCACACACAAACACAGAAAAAGATTATTTTATTTTTGTTGGAGCGCACTTTGGGGGTTACAGCACCCTTTAATGGACAAGCCAGCCGGCCCTTTACTTATGACACAGGCGCACGCTTGGCACTGCTCCTTTGTTGATGCACATGCGGCTACTGCGCACACAATTCACAAAAAATATTTATTTTTTATTTTTTTTGGAGTGCACTTTGGGGCTACAGCACCCTTTAACGGACAAGCCAGCCGGCCCTTTACTTATGGGATACAGGCGCACGCTTGGCGCTGCTCCTTTGTTGATGCACGTGCAGCCACAGTGCACACAATTCACAAACACAGAAAATAATTTTTTATTTTGTTTGGTGCACTTTGGGGGTTACAGCACCCTTTAATGCTCATGCCAGCAAGTCCTTTACTTATGACACAGGCGCACGCTTGGCGCTACTTTGTTGATGCACGTGCGGCTACTGCGCACACAATTCACAAACACAGAAAAAAATATATATTATTTGGAGTGCACTTTGGGGGTTAGAGCACCCTTTAATGGATGAGCCAGCCGGCCATTTACTTATGACACAAGCGCACGCTTGGCGCTACTTTGTTGATGCACGTGTGGCTACTGCGCACACAATTCACAAACACAGAAAAAATATTTATTTTTTTGCACTTGCGGGAGCACCCCTGATGGAAAGAGCACCCCCTGGACAACACTACAGCACCCCTTTAGGACTGGGACACTGCACAGGACTTTGGAGTGGACACAGCCCCTATGGACAACTGACTGCACAACACAGTCCAGCCAGCCCCTATGGACTTTGGAGGAGTGGATACAGCCCCTATGGACAACAGCAGCACAGTGCAGCACAGCACAACACTACACTGCACTACACTACACTACACTACACAGCCCAGCCAGCCCTAACTCCCACCCTCCCTCTTCATTGTCCATAGCCGAGTGAGAAAATGGCGCCGACGCGGGTAACTTATATAGAATCCAAAACCCGCGAGACCCGGAAGGCGGGATGATGACGTTTTGCCTCGATTTCAGATCCAAGTCAGGCGGGAAAAGTCGAGCCTGACTCGGATCGGCCTCGGATCGGGGGGGCTCGGGGGGGGTTGGATTTCAGAAATCCGAACGCGCTCACCCCTAATCTAAACGCTGATTGGTGAATGGCTGGAGCTATCCACCAATCAATGGAAACTACAGTGCAAGTGGCCAATCAGGTTCAGGTTGAGAGCCAGAGACAGAAGAACACAGAAGGGACTGCAGCAGCTGGAGCCTGGACTAGGGTATGTAGATGTATTGGGCAGTCCCCATAGAACTGAGGTCTCATTTAAAATTGATCTTTTATCAGCAGTTGGGGCATGATTTTGATTGAGGGAGAAGAGGGGTTGTCAGGTATAGGTGTGGTTATTAACAGGATTGAAATAGACAGAGAAGGGGGAGGTTGTTAGGTCTGCGGGGGGTGGGGGGACAGTTTTAGAATATGATTGTAATTCTAGGGGAAGGGGTTGTTAAGATTTAGGGGCAGTTCTGGGACATGATTTTAATTGAGGTAAAAGGAGGGGTTGTCAGTTTTAGGAGAGGCAGTTTTTTTACATGGACCTAACTCGGGGCAGCTCTGGGGTATTATTTACATTGAGGTAGTTGTCAAGTTTGAGACTGACTATAAAGTAATTGAGGAAGGAGGGGTGATTGTCAGGTACAGGGTATGTTTGCAATTGAAGGAGGAGGGTTGTCAAGTTTGGGGTATGATTATAATTGGAGGAGTGGGGGATGTTGTCAGGTATGGGGTATGATCATAATTGAATGAGTCTGTGTGATCTGGAGTCTGACTTTAAACTAGAGAGGAAGGGGAACTGACTTGCAAGATATGGGAACTAATTTTTAATGAGGAAGGGTGGTGTCAGATTTGGGATCTACTTGTTGATGTATAAAAAATTGGGAATGATAATTTATTTCTTTTACCAATATAAAGTAGTCACTGTTTTGCTTGTGTTGTTGTTGTATATGTAGCAAATTGTTTGTTTTAAGGGTTAAATAAATGTATGTTTTAATATCAAGTCAGTAATATTCTTATTTATTTTTACCTATAGGGGTCGATTCAATTAGCCATGAGGTGGCTTGCCCCGCGAGTAAGTGTAGCTATATAATGCAATTTCGGTGGCTCTGAACACGCAGCTTTTTGTTTGCAGCGCTGTGTACAAAAAAATTGAAGTCTGGGGCGGTATTGAGCCGGTACTGGGCAAGTTCAGCTGCCATTGCTGACGTTTCTACACCATTTCAACTGAAGCTTTCTTCACTTGCGACTAATTGAATTGATCCCATAGAGTGGCACTTTACTAACTCCATGTATTAATTGTACTATTAATTATTTATGATTTGTCCTGGTTTGTGCCAGTGCCAGCGCTGATGTTTGTATGTTGTACATCTGACCACTACGCATATGTTTAGCTTTTGCTAATTATCATCATCGTATATCAGACTACACTTGTTGCAGAAGATGCACCAGGTGTATTTACACTAAGGAAGAACTCAGTGGCTGCAGTTCCATCAATACGCCCTCACTGAACATTATCTACATGAAATTGCTCATTACAGCCCAGTTACGCCTCCTCAGCCATTAGTGGAGATTCACTTGAAATGCGTACTACCCTGTGTCAGTTACACTTGCATATGCCTGGTTTGTGCCTAATTTCTTTTGCCGTATGCTGGTAGAAATCCAGGGCCACTTGCTTGTATTTTTCCCCCAGGCTAAAAGCTGCCAGACCCTGACTATTATCATTCACCAAATAATGTAACAAGCAATCCCAGACCAAACATTTTTTTGTAATTGCCATTCTGTAGGACTTCCATAATGCAGATTACTTGCAAATGTACATTAATTAGTAACACAGATATGAAACATAATACACAAGAAAAATAAAAGAATTGTCTAATATTGGTGAACACTTGAATGGAAAAAAGGAGAGAAATTCCTCTTAAAATATAACCTTTATTGGTACAGTATAAAACATTATACACATTAAAATATAAAAAATATATAAACAAGTAAAAAAGTGATACAAAGTTGGAAATGTGAGGTAATAAAATGTCACATTGAATGCTGCTATTTTTGTATTAAATTATACAGTACTGTACTAAATTGTTTGAGTAACCATGACTATAAATAGAGAATAGTGTTAGTAAGGTAAGTCCATATAACCCATAGAGAGGGAAATCCCCAATAAAGTATATAATAAAAAAAAAAGAAAACATATATATAATTATAGAGAGATAGAGATCATATATGGTTTATATACTGGAAATAACACATTTTAAACTTTTAGTTAATAATAAAATGGCCCCCATTCATGACCTATTCATCTTCCTCCTCAACATCACTAAAACCTGGCATTCTCCCACAGCTCTCTACTACGGTGACCTCTTTTCTACTCACTCAACCAGGTGATGGTGTATTCTTCAAGGATTTCATCTCCTCCAAATCCTCTAACTACCAGTGTCTCATCACCACCTTCTCTGCCCTCCCCCACTCCTATATCTCCTTCCCTATCTGCCTATATCTCCTCCCCTATCTGCCTCTGACTTTGCCATCTATTCACCTCCAACATAGAATCTATTAGATAGGAAATCTGTACCTGCCACCTTCTAACCCTGTCTCCTATCCTACTTCTTCTCCCTCTAGCTATTACTCCTTTTACTCCATCATAGGGAACAAATCCAAGTTCTTCTCTCTTCTCCCTTGGTCCCCCTAACTCATCTCTCTCCTATTCAATCTACCCTTAACATTAGGTCATATTTCTTTCATATGCTAACAATAATAATTGCAATAATAATAGTAATAACAATAATGACAGTAACAGAGATATGTACTGTCAATTTTTTTTGTAAATAACTAAAACACAAACTGTAGGTTTTATTTTTATATGGACACATCTGTACCATGTTTTAGTTAAAACCCGGCCTCCACCACCCCTAAATAGCCGGCCAGTCACACGCCTTTGAAATGTATTATTATTATAGTTATTAGTTTAAATAATCTCTCTTCTCCCCTGGACACCCTAACTTCTCTCTGCCCTATTCACTCTCCCTTTAAACCCTCCCTTCAGCAATAATAACATTAGTGGTAGTAATAATAATAATAATAATAATAATAATAATAAAACCCGGCCTCCACCTCCCCTAAATAGCCGGCCTGTCACACTCCTTTGATGTTTATTATTATTATAATTATTGTTATTAGTTTAAATAATCTCTCTTCTCCCCTGGTCTCCCATAACTCCTCTCTCCCCTATTCACTCTACCCTTAACCCCTCCCTTCAGCAATAATAGCAGTAGTAATAGTAATAATAATAAAACCCGGCTTCCACCTCCCCTAAATAGCCAGCCAGTCACACTCCTTTGATGTTTATTATTATTATAATTATTGTTATTAGTTTAAATAATCTCTCTTCTCCACTGGTCCCCCCTAACTCCTCTCTCCACTATTCACTCTCTCCTTAACCCGTCCCTTCAGCAATAATAGCTATAGTAGCAGTAGTAGTAATAATAATAAAAACCGGCCTCCATCGCCCCTAAATAGCCGTCCTGTCACACTCCTTTGAAGTTTATTATTATTATAATCATTGATATTAGTTTAAATAATCTATCTTCTCCCCTGCCCCCCCCTAACTCCTCTCTCCCCTATTCACTCTTCTCTGAAACCCTTCCTTCAGCAATAATAGCAGTAGTAGTAGTAATAATAAAAATAATAACAATAATAAAACCCGACCTCCACCACCCCTATATAGCCGGCTAGTCACACTCCTTTAATGTTTACTATTATTATTGTTATTAGTTTAAATAATCTCTCTTCTCCCGTGGTCCCCCCCTAACTCCTTTCTCCCCTATTAACTCTCCCCTTAAGCCCTCCCTTTAGCAATAATAGCCATAGTAGTAGAAGTAATGATAATAATAATAATAATAATAATAATAATAATAATAATAAAACCCAGCCTCCACCTCCCCTAAATAGCCGGCCTGTCACACTCCTTTGATGTTTATCATTATTATAATTATTGTTATTAGTTTAAATAATCTCTCTTCTCCCCTGGCCCTCCCTACCTCCTCTCTCCCCTATTCACTCTCCCCTTAAACCCTTCCTTCAGCAATAATAGCAGTAGTAGTAGCAATAATTAAAATAATAACAATAATAAAACCCGGCCTCCACCACCCTTATATAGCTGGCCAGTCACACTCCTTTGATGTTTATTATTATTATAATTATTGTTATTAGTTTAATAATCTCCCTTCTTCCCTGGTCCCCCCTAACTCCTCTCTCCCCTATTCACTCTCCCCTTAACCCCTCCCTATAGCAAAAATAGCAGTAGTAATAATAATAATAATAATAAAACCCGGCCTCCACCTCCCGTAAATATTCTGCCTGTCAAACTCCTTTGAAGTTTATTATTATTATAATCATTGATATTAGTTTAAATAATCTCTCTTCTCCCGTGGCCCCCCCTAACTCCTCTCTCCACTATTCACTCTCCCCTTAAACCCTTCCTTCAGCAATAATAGCAGTAGTAGTAGTAATAATAATAATAATAATAATAATAAAACCCGGCCTCCACCGCCCCTAAATAGCCGGCCTGTCACACTCCTTTGATGTTTATTATTATTATAATTATTGTTATTAGTTTAAATAATCTCTTTTCTCCCCTGGTCTCCCCTAACTCCTCTCTCCCCTATTAACTCTCCCCTTAAGCCCTCCCTTTAGCAATAACAGCCATAGTAGTAGAAGTAATAATAATAATAATAAAACCCGGCCTCCACCTCCCCTAAATAGCCGGCCAGTCACACACCTTTGATGTTTCTTTTTTTTATTATTATTATTAATTTTAGTTCCCTCCTAACGCATCTATCCCCGATTAAATCTCCCCTTAACCCTTCCCTTCGCAATAATAGTAATAGTAGTAATAATAGTTAAAATGATAATAAAAATAATAGGAATAATAATAGTAATAACAATTAAATAATAATAATAGTAATAACATCTAATGTATCTAAATTATTTGTAGAAAATGTGAAAATTCTAAAAACATAAACATGTTCTTCTTTTCTTCATCATGGCTCTGAAGTGCTGTATAATAACAAAAAAAAAAGTAAGACTTTAATGTGTGTTTTCTATGGTAAAAAACACACACACTACAGTATCTTATTCTGTTTGTTGCTGTGTGAACCTGCACTATGGATGCAGAAGGCCTCCAACATGCATTGTCATCTCCTGCCAATATGTCTTATTTCTATACCCAGCACCTTCATCATTAGATCTCTCATATTGTGACTATTCATGATATTAATTATCAGGGTTCGGACCCCGATAATTAACATTCTAACTCGATGCAAGCGCCGGAGCAATTCATCATTGCTCCAGCGTGGAGACAGCTGATCCGAAAATCAGCTGTCTCCCCGAACTGTTTCACTGTTCCTTTCAAAGCAGTGAGACATGTGCACATGCGTAACCTACAGGTCACGCATGCGCACAAGAGCCCCATCGTCTGGAGAAAGGAGTCGGACAGGGGTGGAGGGATCCGAAAGAACCCTCTTCACTATCCGGGAAGGAGTAGGTTGTGAGCCTGGAGCCGGAGCACTTGTCATCTAAAGATGGCGAATGCTCCCGCACTCAAGCCCCGAAAATATTGTATTTTCGGAGCTTGATTAATTCTGACCCCATACTAGTGTATGGGGACAGTGGCCCATTCAGCGAGAGGAAGGTAAGCAGGAGATATCACAGATACCTTCTTGATGAATGGCCCGATAACTTAATTTCTACAATTGCAGGTGAAAATGTTAATTTTCCCCTGCTTTTGTAGAAATTAAGTGATGATGAATAGGCCCCTATATGATGAAACAAGGGATGTACAGGATGTTATTGTTCATTTAATCAGTAATCAGTATGTGAGGTAATATATTCCCTATCCTGCATTACCTGTTATCACATAGACAGCAGGCACGTAACCAAATGGGATAGGCCATCCCCTTCCCCAAGTTCAGTCATACATTGTGTGGCTGCACAGTGGCTGGGTATGAGATCACCTTACACAGTAGCAAACTGATTGGTAGATGGTGCTGGTCATTCACAAGATGGAGTAGCTGGAGGTCTCCATACTTTAATTAGTGAATGTCTGAAACTATCCACTAATCAGAGTGCAGGCTGCTGTCACATGGCCTGTACAGTGCACAGACAGACAGCAAGACACCACAGGAGGGGCAAGTTATTTAATTGTTTCACCCTACAGATATGTGATCTAATTCCATAATAATTATACAAATAAACTTTTGGGAGTGGGCTCAGTCCAGGTGCGTATCTATAATGGGTGCAGGGTGTGCGGGGAATATGGGCCCCTAGGTCCAAGGGGGCCACGCATCGCACACCCTGCACCCATAATATTACATACCTCTCCGGAGTCCCACGTCGGTGCGGGGGTCCTGCGCTGTAAAACGACTGGAAAATGGCCACGGTGGCCATCTTCCCATTGTTTGCGCATGCGCAATACAGGGAAAATGGCCGCCGCTGCAGTGCCCAGAGTCTATAACTCCAGCGCTGGCCGCGCACAGCTCAGTGCGCTGCCGGGCGGAGAGGAGGGGGCCCGTGTCGGTGACTGCACACGGGCCCCCTCCTCTCTAAAAATGGCCCTGGCTCAGTCTCATAATTACTTCAGAGATCTGATTTTATATTATATTATATAGAAGGTAGATTTAAATTATATTATGCTGTATTATATTATGTATATTATATTGTGCTGCTAGAGAGCTACGGTCTCATTTAACATTATTGCAGAGATTGGTAAGGAGGGGAATATTCTACATTATATTGTCATCAGAGATATGGGGCCTGATTTTGAATTACAGAGATTGAAGTATGGGGTACTCTATACTAAAATGCCAACAGAGATCTCATGAACAAGCATGGCTGTGTATTAATCTAATAATTAAGACACTTTCATAGAGGAGCTGACTATAAAAACTCAAGGTTCAATATTATCATCAGCATTAATCAACTGATTTGCTGAGTGACAGACATGAGCCCTTAGATGTATAAGTCACCCTCTTAGAATTTACCTTCTTCATCCAGCGAGAAGTCTAAACTATTCCTGCTGGGAGGTGGTGACATAATCTGTAGAGCACATCCTCAGAGGTGACCTCAGAAGAATAGAAAAGAAAATGTGTTAAAATTATACTCTTAACTTATATAGAGAATATACACATAAAATATAAACATGAATACGAAAACCATCAGCTTAAAACCATCTCTTCGTTCCATAACCATCTTCCAGGTGTTAGGCCATCTCGCTCCATGCAGTTGCAAGGCTGGTGTTCTGGGGAAGGTCCTCCAGTTGGAGCCCACATATGAGAACCCTCTGAACCGCTCTTGGTCCATTGAGCTCAGTGGTGTTATCTGAGCCTCTGCTGCTTCCATCTCCTCGATGTTACATCCTCGGGAGTTGTGTTCAATGGTGGGCTACAGGAAGAAGAGACAAATAAACATCCATGTACTAAAATCTGATTTCAAATTCATAAAAGCTAAGAGTGTTAGAAAAAAGTAAGATGTGACATGTATCTATGGATCCGCTGATACGTGCCCCCCTAGTAGCTGCCCTGACCATACACTCTGCACCCTTGTTCAATACCTAGTTCTCCGGAGTTTCATGTTGGCAGTGCCTGGACTCAATATAATAATGTACATTAAATCACGTACTACATATGGGTGCAGTGTGATTGCAGTTATTTCATTAGCTAAATAAAGCAAGTAATGCCACAGTGATCACCATGTGGATAGGCTGAGCGATGTCCTCTCATCATAAATTGATAGTTGACCTTCATCTTTTTATTATATTTGTACATGACCCTTATTATCTTTAAATGCACTAATTGTGCAAAACTGCATTTTTTCCTATACTTACTAGGTCAGGGACATGTGGTGGTGGGAGTCTAAGGGCTTCCAGCAAGACCCAATCCATACGCTGGAACAAAGGATGCTGGCGGATATTTCCGATGACTCCCAAACGCCTGGATGGATTTTTACACAGGAGCTGCTTAACGATGTCTTTAGCCACAGCTCCTGCCTTGTGGAACCGTCTGGGATGGAAGCGACGGGTTCCGGTAATCATTTCATTAATGATGACTCCAAATGAATACCAATCCACTCCAGCATTGTAGTCCTCTCCTGCCAGCATCTACCATAAGAGAGATATAGCACATTGTTACTCTATCATTATCTACTATATGCCTTGTGTCTGTGTCTCATTGGCACTAGTTCTTTGCTATTATCATCCCACCTCTTTCAGTAGGTAACACTTTGGGCAGCATTCTATTAGCTGAGTCTTTGCCGCAAATTGCTTGAAGTGGCTAAAAACGTCACAACCGTGACTAGGAATGGTCATATAGGGCTTTCTATTGATGGTCACCTTCCATGGTGCCATCGATGATAACCATCGATGGTGCAAAACAAAACATCTATGGAAAACCATTGATGGTTTGCACTACTTGATGGCCACTGCTGCCTAGTAAATAGTGGGTCGCGGGCCAATATAAAACATTGGGTGGGACTTAGCAGGCTACCAGGGGGCGCAGCTAAGCTCCTTGTCTCTCTGTAGAAGAAAAAGACATTGAGCTCCATTGGCTCTCTGCAATCGATAGCAAAACCGTCGCCCATCGGTAGTAAACCTTTAATGCTTGTTACATATCGATGGTCGATGGCCATCCTTAGCCATGACTTCCACGGACAGAACTCACAGTGAATCTACCACTCAGTGATGTCATTAGGTAAGTGTGAGCAGTGTCATTGTGCAGGGCCCTTGGTATGGCATTGTCTCTGTCCCAGGCTCCTGTATTTGGCTTGCAGGGTGCCTGGTCACTACAAACACACACCCTGCAGCCTGTAGAGCTGCCTGGAGTGTCGTAACACCATGAAGTCACATATTCAGGGGTGGGGCTGGCACAGGGTGCCACAGAGTACTTCCCCAGAACTGCTGTCACACATGCCTGCTCCTGGGTAGGCAGGTCAGTGACACTCTTATTAAGAGTACAATAAAGGTGTGATGAAACAGCTATGAATAGATGGAGGCCAGAATTATTATTTGGGGTAGGTCAGGGACGTGTGCACATTCACTGATGATGATGATCACCAGCACTAGCGACCCACTTGTCAATGAATGATGGCGAATGCAGCACTTATGCTGGCAGGATATATAGGGCCTGATTCTGAATTGGACACAATTCCGATGGTCACAGAGTTGGGCAATGTTTTGCTACTGCGCTTACCCGAAAATCCCTAAAACTCCTACGGCGCATGTGTTACACAGTGTGTGCGCACAAAGACACTGATGAGCCTCACACCATCAGACATGTCTAGGAGAAGTGCTTGGCATTCCTGGGTGGTGACTGGGAGGTGGCTAAACAGATGCACATAGATGGGCTGTCTTATGGGCATGTCAGTAACGTGTTTGTGTACATGGGTGCTCAATCACTCACAGCGAGGCCATACTTGTATAATCTGCACCTGCCATAGGGCTGGTGTAAGTTTCTATGGTGTGACTGATGGTGGTGACTACAGATGCACCAGGCAGTTTTACAGTATCTACATATGCCCATAGTGATGTCTCAGTCCCTGCACACACAGATGTACACCAGGGAAGGGCTGTGTAGTGACATTACATAGTATCACATATGGGCGATCACCAAAGACACAGTCACGTCTGCTCCCACCTCTGACTTAGACCCATAATGTTTTATTTGTGTGTGGTGTAACCATTTTTTTCTCCATATGGAGAGTTTTTTCTATGTTTTAGAAAAGATTTTTACATTTTATGCCTAAAAGTGATGTATACACTGTATTTTGCAGTCAAAACAAATGGCAAAAAACATTGATTAATAATGTAATAAATGTATGTGACATCTGCCAGGCGTAAGCCGGAGCATATGCTGCTGATAGTAATAATATATTATACCCCTCACCTCTGGTGCCATATATCCAGGGGTTCCAGCGTAGGCTGTGGCTGTCTGGTCACCAAAGATGTTATCGATTGCCAGGCCGAAATCAGCAATTTTCAGATGACCAGACTCTGCCATCAGGATGTTATCTGGCTTTAGGTCTCTAAAAAGAAAGATTTATAATAAATGAGAACTGTTTTGTCTAGTGAGAAATATATACTGTACATGAATTACCAGTAGTATTACAGAAGTCACATTTTGCAGACAGTGCCACCTAGTGATTACAGTGATTTCAGTTCTTACTTTAAGCGTAATAAGAAAGTGCACATCACTGTGACCTGATTATGTATGAAATTGGAATTATTAGTATAATTACCGATGGATGACACCCTTAGAGTGCAGGTGTTGTACACCACATGTGATCTCAGCTGCGTAGAACCTTAAAGAGAGGAAATGATTGTAACTTGTTGACATTAGAAAAAGGTAGAAAACCTGATATCCCCACTTACCCCCTCATGTCATAACACTGCCCCTGTCACATGACACCCTGTTATCACTGACACATTCTCACAACTATGCCCCCACATGATCAGCACATTGACATATATGCAAGACATTCCATGGTCTAATAGACCATATGTTAGCAGGGCTATCAAGACAATGGTGGGACCAGGTGATATATAGGGGGTGTGGTCAAATCCCCCTGCAAAAAATTAGTGGAAAATACTATGTGTACCTGCAAAGGGGGGTGTTTATCCCCCTCAACAGCTGGCCCAGGTACCCTGCCAAGCCCCTCAAACAAGTCCAGGCCCCGGTAATTAGTATCTGCTCCCCCTTCTCTCTGTGCCCCTGCATGTTATTCTATCCATACTCACATTCCACATAAAGACCAAATGAAGGTGATCAGACCGTACCTTAATGAAAAGATTACATTGAACATTTGCCATTCCCTGGAGAGGATGGCCCAGGTGTATGTGATGGGGGCATGTACATTAAAGTCTGCATTTTATTTAAATCTAACTCCTTTCAATGCAGATGTAATGCAGCTCAAAACTGAGAATTAGTATCTTAAACAAGCTCTATTGATAAGGACAAAGTACCCCAGTAATGTTAGCTGCTGGACCATCTAGCATCCCAGCTTTGGGTAAAGGTGTAGGGGTAGGAAATATTAAGGGGAATTTACAAAAGGTGTACAACCCTTATACTGTCCCTATCTCTGCACACCCTGTTACAGTTCATATCAGTACATGTCTGTTGTATTTGAGGTGCTTACGTTGCGCTGGTGATGT
Organism: Taudactylus pleione; assembly: GCA_031769625.1. Taxonomy (NCBI): domain Eukaryota; kingdom Metazoa; phylum Chordata; class Amphibia; order Anura; family Myobatrachidae; genus Taudactylus; species Taudactylus pleione. The sequence goes on along the minus strand of JAUIMM010000200.1, from coordinate 64,002,876 downwards.
CCAAGCAGCCTTTCCTCTGCAGGAACTGGTATAAGTCCCCACCACTCGCATATTCCAGACCCAGAAATAGATGGTTCTGTTTGATTGGACACACACAATTGTCATATAATACATTTTATTAGGAGAACATGGCAACAACTCCAAGTGAGCGTACTGGGTCATAGTAACATTATTACCCAAGAAGAGATGAAACCTGTATATGTTAGATGTGTAAATATAAATAAAGAATCCTAACTCATGATCCTTGTCTAATAAGAAATACACTGTACCATGGTCTGGAAGGCAAGGTGACCATGGATGAGGAAGGCACTACCAGACGCAACCTCTAGCACCCTGCGCTCCACAAACACCAGCTTCGGGTCCTTCAATAGCAGCTTTCTCTTCTTGATGACCTTCACTGCCAGTCGCTGACCAGTCAGATAGTCCTCAGCCAGCAGGACCTACAGGTGATAGAGGCATACACACACAATCATAATTCTACTTACATTTGATTACCTCCACACGCATCCAGGTAGCTCCATATCTTTAGAGGTTAGCGGTATATTGTATTTCCAGTGTCATTAAAGTAAAAAAAAAAAAAAATTTTTAGATATTATTTGATTCTATAACAGAGTAGACTGTGGTTGACGTTTCTGTAAATGACAATAGTAATATGCAGTCAGCCAGCACAGGAGTAAGGCCTACCCGGCTACTTTCCTGGAATGAGACTCCAGAATATTCCCAGATTAATGATGTGACTGAGGGGAATAGTGCCATTAAGTCCTGCCCCCACTGCAGGGTCGGATTAAGGGGCGGGCGACAGGGGCGGTTGTCCCTGGGCCCCACACATGGAGGGGCCCCCACACAGGATCAGTGTGACCCTGCCGAGAACAGGTGTCCAGTGACAGTGCCACTGCATACAGCTCAGAGCGGCTCCCGAGTCTTCTTCTCACCGGCGCCACGTGACACATTACGTCCGTGACGTCGATTGGAGGACCAGGCAGCAGCTCTGCCGGGAGGAGGTCACGCCCACACGCCGTCACTCAGGTAAGTCAGAGGCAGAGTCTTTGGGGGTGGGAGGGCAGAAGGCTTAGGGGGAAGGGGGGAAGCTCTGTGTGGCTTGAAAGGGCCCCCGCAATTTATGAGGCCCCCACAAGCCTTAATCTGGCCCTGCCCCACTGCTTTATAGTGATGCTTAATGACGTACATGGAGTGACAATGATAATATATTCATGATGTCTCCTTTACTACAATGTCTGAGTCACACAGTTGTTACCTGAGTTATGTAACCACAGTCACATGACTTACCTTCCCAAAGCTGCCCTGGCCCAGTAGATGGCAGAAGGACAGCCTCTTGATGTATGTAGAGACTGTTTCTCCAGGAGCAGCTTCCTGAACAACACTTCCTCCTTATAGGGATAAAAAAGTGAACAATGTAACATTTACTATTCAGAGTTAGGGCTCTATTTATTATCATTAGTTTTACTAAAATTAAGTGAAAAAGGGTGTTTTCACACCCTTTTCACATTATTTCAGTTTCACCTAAAGTTACTACAGGGCAATTGGAGTAGAATTCGTAAAATTCTACTCCAACCCCTACGTATCACTTAATTTTAGTAATCAGATCGCATTTCCCATAATTGTAATGGGAAATGCGATCTGTGTGCAAGTTACTAAAAATAAATTGTGAAAAATATACCTGGGGAGGCCCTGTGATAATAACGCCACCTGGAGGTGGCGTTATCCAAGGTTTCCCCTGGTTACCAGACTCCTGCTCCGCTCTAACATGCAGAGCAGAGCCCGGAGTCGGCCCCAGTGATCAGCTGTGTGGTCTAAACAGAACACACGCTGATACACTGCAATAAAAAAAAACGTAAAAAAAAAAATTTACTTACCTGAGTCCAGGGAACGGAGTTCGGGGCTCCGGTGATGTCCTCCCTCCGGTCAGCTGGTCTCCCTTACTGCACTGCGGCCCGGTCATCAGGTGACCAGGTCCCAGTGCAGTATGGGATGTCAGCTGACCGGAGTAATATCACACTACAATCTGCATTCACAATGCGGATTGTAGTAAATAGAGCTCTTAGAGGCACATGTAAAATGCATGTACATTATTGTATTGTATTACACCATTATGTAACTGTAATGCAGTCAGAATACTGTTGTGTACAGAGGGCCTGATTCAGAGCCGCTCGTAAGCGGCCGCTCGTTCGTTCCGAGCGATGTTTGCACAACTGCGCATGCGTACGGATCCATGCGCGAACCAGTCAGTGCGGCCGAAAATCGTTTGTTCGCTAAATAGCGAATGCCTGCTATTTTGAGTGACAGGAGGAGGCGTATGTGGGTGGTAAACAGGGGAAGGTGCTTGAAAACGGGGAGTGGAGATCAGAACGCAGGCGTGCTTAAAGGTCAAAACGGGCGTTTTATGGGTGTGCATAATTAAAACAGCAGCATCATTGACCACGTCACTGGGTTATTTTATAGTCAGAACTGCTCACATGATTGCGGTAGGAAAAACCAACCACAAGAATAGCAAGCAGTTCATACCCTGGTCGATGTACTCGATTCATCTAATAAATAGCGGACATGACGTAGGATGCGAGCGGCCAGGGGGCGTAGTTTTCCAAAAAACGACCGCAAGTTTTGTTCGCTCGTTCAGTCCTAGAGGCGTGAACAGACCGCAAAGAGCGAACGGTTCATTTAGCCACCCCTTTTTTCTGAACGAGCGAGCACAAATAGCATCCGGCTCTGAATCAGGCCCAGAGAGAGCACATAAACTCAGCCATACAGAGAAAAGTGGGTCATCAATTGCTACTGTTGCAAAAATGGTCAGGGATGGGCTGTAGAGGGGTATTTGCACCTCAGGCTGGTGTCATATTGCATCACCTTGTGCTGGTCAGTTGCTTAATATTATTTGTATAACAGCTGGATGGGCTGGCCATCAGTGTATCTGGGATATCCTCAGTGGGCCCCATTGCTTAACCATTTAATTGGCTAATATTTTCCAAAAATGACCCCAAAATTGTTGATTTTTTTAAATGATCAAATTATGTAAATAACTATTTACACCTGATTTGGTAAAACAGAATTAATAAACATGTAGATTATTAATGACATTATATTGAATAAGGGTAATAGTTCTTATGTACATAATTTGATTATTTAATAAATCAATAATTTTTGGAACAATTTAAAAGAAGAGTTTTATACAGGTAAAAAAAACTTTATAGTGATATATAGTGTGTGTGTGTGTGTGTGTGTGTATATATATATATATATATATATATATATATACCATTTTTATAACTGTATAAAACATAATTTTACTTACACTTATCAGCCCTGCAAAAAGCCAGCAGCAGCAGTGAGTGGGCAATCCTGCGGGGCTGGCCAGGTGAGCAGTGCATGTAAATGGGGAGAGACCAGAATACACAGCATCCCTGAGCCCCTTGAGCTCAGGCTGCAGGAAGACTTTTTAAAGCAGGGGACTGAGCTATTAATTTTATTATTATTATTATGTGGGTTAGTAATTTAATGTTATTGGATAGAGGACTTGGCTATTTATTAGTGTGGAGTTATTATTTTATGTAATGGGGATGTGGGCTGGGCTATTAATTTATTGGTGTGGTGGGGTAATCATTTAGCAGTGGATGGGAACTGTTCATTTAATGATGAGGGATATTAATATAATAGTGGCATCTTGGCAATGTATATTCATTTAAGGTGGGGATGAGGGATATTTATTAAATATTGATGTTATTATGGGCTTTATAGGATGGAAGGTATATTTATTTATTGGGGATGGCTACATGGGATCAACAGTGGTTATGTTTATTATGTTGATCCCAGAATGGGAGATGTGAAATGACTGAGCAGTGAGCGCTGTATACCGTGATCACTCGCACCGCCGGTATTCTGTACTGACTGCCCCAAGTCCTGACAATGCGCCTGTGCTGCTGCGCAGTGTGTAACTTCCCGTATCCCCACACAACTGCATGCCTGAAACTCTCTGTAACCCTGGTTCTCTCTAGAATATGTGTTATTTATTAATGGCAATATGAAGGCACAATTGTCCCCTGTGGGCTATATTGCACTTTATACATTATATTGTGTAGGAATAATGTACTATAACTGTGAGGGGGGAGTGCTAGTCCCTTATTTTGCCAGGGGCCTTCACCATATAAACTGTAGGTGGGGCCAGAGGTGTAACTAGGTATTTGAAAACCCCATAGCAAAAGTTTGAGAAGACCCCTATGTAGCACCCAATGGCAGTGTAGGACTGGCCCACAGGGGTACAGGGGAAACCCCTGGTGGGCCCCACTGCCCAAGGGCCTACCTTCTTCTCTATTGCTCAGGTTCCAGACTGTACACTTGAATTATTAATTATACATATGTTAAATTATACTGTACAGGACTATGATGTATTTTCTACAATGCATTGCTGTTATTAATCTTGTACATTATCTTGCATGCATTAGCCAGTATTTACTATATAGATTATTTAAGGGACCCAGACCATGCACTCTTAATGGTTAGCCAAGCCTCTATGGAGGCTGGCCACAACCCTAAATATGGGCCCCTATCACTGCATTCCCCCAGTGGGTCCTTCATGCTCCAGTCCGAGACTGCCCAATGGTAAAAAATGTAAGACATATAACTTTGACAAGGTAGATCAGCCCCCCTCAGCACTGGGCCCTAAAGCAGGTGTACGCCTTGCACCTATTGTAGTTAGTAGGGATTAGCACAAGATGAGAAGTCAAGGCTAAAGCAACATGCAGGGCCGGCACGAGGCATGTTCAACCATTGCAGTCGAACAGGGGCGCCATCCCATTGAGGGCACACCCCTGCCAACCTTCCTGATTTTCAGCGGGACAGTCAAGTTTTTTGGGCACTGCCCTGCTGTTCCACCCGCGGGCCAAAGTGTCTCGCTGGTGGTCAGGAGGTTGGGCACTCCCACCACCGCATCTGTGCTGGCCCCATAGAAAAGTAATGGACAATTCAGTGTAGGAAGAGGGCTGGGGGCAACCCAGCTACTGAAGGAGTGCTGGGCTTGCCCCCAGCCTGACGTTAAATGGGAGACGTCCCCAATTAGCGTCACTTAGGGGGCATGGTCTACAATAATTAGGCCACGCCTCCTTTTTGGGCGCTCACGACTTCACTGAGTGCAGGGTGAGGGGCATCGTATTCCCTCTCCACACAGGGCATGACTCCTCCTCGAGCCGGCCCTGGTAACATGCAATAGTATGTGGAGTTGCAGCATCTCAAGGGGGAGCATATTACAGTAAACAGACCTAAATACATAAAAAATGCTATAAAGTATTCAGTTATACCCCAAGTATTTCATTAATGTAGAGGTCAGATTGTATGCTGTGCTCCATTTTGTTGTGGCTAAAGGGTATTGACATTTAAAATACTCCCTGGAACTACAATGAAACATCTTACAATGGAATTGTTTCCTCTATGAGTAACAAGTAGACATAGCTTATTAGGAGCATCTCCACATAATTGTGGGCTATGCAGGGATTGTGCATATGTGTAAATACACCTGTATATTCAGGAGGATCTCTTGCACCAGGGAAAGGGCTGACGCAAGTGAGAACTGAAAATAATGACAGCTACAGTATGAATGAAGCCAAGCGTACAGATTGTAGCAGTCCCGTCACAAGGATGCATACAACTCAGCGTGTGGGTGATATCTGTATTTAGGGCCTGGTTCGTTACAGATCGCTATTGCGATCACAGGTGTGATTATGCAAGCAGTTCTGCTGCGAAATATGCTAATGTTTGCAACCACTCAGCCAGCATAGAGACGCCCACTACCGCTTTCTCACATCCGTAATACCTCTCAGTCCTGTGTATAAATCGGTAACAATGAGTAACATCGGCCCCTCACACAGAATTACAGCAGGTCTGACCTGTCTCAGGAATTGAAACAAACAGATCACAGGTGCACAACCCCAAATTACTAATTATATATAAATACATTTGCAATCAAATTTTGCAATCGATAGAGCTTTTAGCATAATCATGGCCAAGGTTATGGGCCTACCCACCATATCCAGGTAACCTCTTTAGGGTAGGTCCCTAACATACTAGGGGTCAAATCCAGAGCGCAGGACCCCCCCAAACTAGCCCAGCTAAGCCGCCCTAGGGCACCACCATAATAGGAAAAGTGAAGTGTAAAAGAAATAGTTAAGAGCAGCCACAGCTGTGTATATATATATATATATATATATATATATATATATATATATATTAGGGGTGAGCGGGTTCGGATTTCTGAAATCCGAACCCCCCCGAGCCCCCCCGATCCGAATCCGATCCGAATCAGGCTTGACTTTTCGCGCCTGACTCGGATCTGAAATCGAGGCAAAACGTCATCATCCCGCCTTCCGAGTCTCGCGGGTTTTGGATCCTATATAAGGTACCCGCGTCGGCGCCATTTTCTCACTCGGCTGTGGACAGTGAAGAGGGAGGGTGGGAGTTAGGGCTGTGTAGTGTAGTGTAGTGTAGTGTAGTGTAGTGTAGTGCTGCTGTTGTCCACTACTTCAAAGTCCATATGGGGCTGGCTGTGTTGTGCTGTGCTGCTGTTGTTAATAGGGGCTGTGTCCACTACTTCAAAGTCCATAGGGGCTGGCTGGACTGTGTTGTGCAGTCAGTTCTCCATAGGGGCTGTGTCCACTCCAAAGTCCTGTGCAGTGTCCCAGTCCTAAAGAGGTGCTGTAGTGTTGTCCAGGGGGTGCTCTGTCCATCAGGGGTGCTCCCCCCAAGTGCTAAAAAAATAATATATTTTCTGTGTTTGTGAATTGTGTGCGCAGTAGCCGCACGTGCATCAACAAAGTAGTGCCAAGCGTGCGCCTGTGTCATAAGTAAAGGGCCGGCTGGCTTGACCGTTAAGGGTGCTGTAACCCCCAAAAGTACACTCCAGTCCAAACTAAAAAAAAAATTATTTTCTGTGTTTGTGAATTGTGTGCGCAGTAGCCGCATGTGCATCAACAAAGTAGTGCCAAGCGTGCGCCTGTGTCATAAGTAAAGGGCCGGCTGGCTTGACCGTTAAAGGGTGCTGTAAACCCCAAAGTACACTCCAGTCCAAATCCCCAAAAAAATTATTTTCTGTGTTTGTGAATTGTGTGCGCAGTAGCCGCACGTGCATCAACAAAGTAGTGCCAAGCGTGCACCTGTGTCATAAGTAAAGGGCCGGCTGGCTTGACCGTTAAGGGTGCTGTAACCCCCGAAAGTACACTCCAGTCCAAACCAAAAAATAAATTATTTTCTGTGTTTGTGAATCGTGTGCGCAGTAGCCGCACGTGCATCAACAAAGTAGTGCCAAGCGTGCGCCTGTGTCATAAGTAAAAGGCCGGCTGGCTTGACCGTTAAAGGGTGCTGTAACCCCCGAAAGTACACTCCAGTCCAAACCAAAAAAAAATTATTTTCTGTGTTTGTGAATTGTGTGCGCAGTAGCCGCACATGCATCAACAAAGTAGTGCCAAGCGTGTGCCTGTGTCATAAGTAAAGGGCCGGCTGGCTTGACCGTTAAAGGGAGCTGTAACCCCCAAAGTACACTCCAGTCCAAACCAAAAAAAAACTTATTTTCTGTGTTTGTGAATTGTGTGCGCAGTAGCCGCACGTGCATCAACAAAGTAGTGCCAAGCGTGCGCCTGTGTCATAAGTAAAGGGCCGGCTGGCTTGACCGTTAAGGGTGCTGTAACCCCCGAAAGTACACTCCAGTCCAAACCAAAAAAAAAATTATTTTCTGTGTTTGTGAATTGTGTGCGCAGTAGCCGCACGTGCATCAACAAAGTAGTGCCAAGCGTGCGCCTGTGTCATAAGTAAAGGGCCGGCTGGCTTGACCGTTAAAGGGTGCTGTAACCCCCAAAGTACACTCCAGTCCAAACCAAAAAAAAATTATTTTCTGTGTTTGTGAATTGTGTGCGCAGTAGCCGCACGTGCATCAACAAAGTAGTGCCAAGCGTGCGCCTGTGTCATAAGTAAAGGGCCGGCTGGCTTGACCGTTAAGGGTGCTGTAACCCCCGAAAGTACACTCCAGTCCAAACCAAAAAAAAAATTATTTTCTGTGTTTGTGAATTGTGTGCGCAGTAGCCGCACGTGCATCAACAAAGTAGTGCCAAGCGTGCGCCTGTGTCATAAGTAAAGGGCCGGCTGGCTTGACCGTTAAAGGGTGCTGTAACCCCCAAAGTACACTCCAGTCCAAACCAAAAAAAAAATTATTTTCTGTGTTTGTGAATTGTGTGCGCAGTAGCCGCATGTGCATCAACAAAGTAGTGCCAAGCGTGCGCCTGTGTCATAAGTAAAGGGCCGGCTGGCTTGACCGTTAAGGGTGCTGTAACCCCCGAAAGTACACTCCAGTCCAAACCAAAAAAAAAATTATTTTCTGTGTTTGTGAATTGTGTGCGCAGTAGCCGCACGTGCATCAACAAAGTAGTGCCAAGTGTGCGCCTGTGTCATAAGTAAAGGGCCGGCTGGCTTGACCGTTAAGGGTGCTGTAACCCCCGAAAGTACACTCCAGTCCAAACCAAAAAAAAAATTATTTTCTGTGTTTGTGAATTGTGTGCGCAGTAACCGCACGTGCATCAACAAAGTAGTGCCAAGCGTGCGCCTGTGTCATAAGTAAAGGGCCGGCTGGCTTAACCGTTAAGGGTACTGTAACCCCTGAAAGTACACTCCAGTCCAAACCAAAAAAAAAATTATTTTCTGTGTTTGTGAATTGTGTGCGCAGTAGCCGCACGTGCATCAACAAAGTAGTGCCAAGCGTGCACCTGTGTCATAAGTAAAGGGCCGGCTGGCTTGACCGTTAAAGGGTGCTGTAACCACCAAAGTACACTCCAGTCCAAACCAAAAAAAAAATTATTTTCTGTGTTTGTGAATTGTGTGTGCAGTAGCCGCACGTGCATCAACAAAGTAGTGCCAAGCGTGCGCCTGTGTCATAAGTAAAAGGCCGGCTGGCTTGACCGTTAAAGGGTGCTGTAACCCCCGAAAGTACACTCCAGTCCAAACCAAAAAAAAAATTATTTTCTGTGTTTGTGAATTGTGTGCGCAGTAGCCGCACGTGCATCAACAAAGTAGTGCCAAGCGTGCGCCTGTGTCATAAGTAAAGGGCCGGCTGGCTTGACCGTTAAAGGGTTCTGTAACCCCCAAAGTACACTCCAAACCAAAAAAATATATATTTTCTGTGTTTGTGACTTGTGTGCACTGTGGCTGCACGTGCATCAACAAAGGAGCAGCGCCAAGCGTGCGCCTGTGTCCCATAAGTAAAGAGCCGGCTGGCTCATTTCTTAAAGGGTGGTGTAACCCACAAAGTGCACTACTCTCCAGCAAAAATAAAAAAATATTTTCTGTGTCTGTGTGCGCTTTAGCCGCACGTATATATATCAATATAACATAAATGGAGGACCAAACTTTCTCCGATAAAAATAAAATAGGGAAAGATCAAGAACCACTTCCTCCTAGTGCTGTTGCTGCTGCTGGGAGTTGTTCATCATCCCAGAGAGGAAGTAGGAACATCACTACTTTTACTAAACAATTGACCCTCCAACAGTCCCTAGCGATGAGGATGAAGTACGACAGCAGTCATCCTGAAGCAAAACGTATAACTGAGGCCTTGACTGCTATGTTGGTGTTAGACGTGCGTCCGGTATCCGACATTAGTGCAGTGGGATTTAGACAATTGATGGAGGTAGTGTGTCCTCGGTTCCAAATCCATTCTAGATTCCACCTGCATCCTCAAAGCAGCAGCGACAAGCGTGCGTCTGTCTGTTAAAGGGTGGTGACACCCTCAAAGTGTGCTACACAAACAATTAAAATATTGTTCTTTTTTTTTCTGTCTTTGTGAATTGTGTGGGCTGTAGCCGCACCTGCATCCTTAAAGCAGCAGCGACAAGCGTGCGTCTGTCTGTTAAAGGGTGGTGACACCCTCACAGTGTGCTACACAAACAATTAAAATATTGTTCTTTTTTTTTCGGTCTTTGTGAAATGTGTGGGCTGTAGCCGCACCTGCATCCTTAAAGCAGCAGCGACAAGCGTGCGTCTGTCTGTTAAAGGGTGGTGTAGCTCTCAAAGTGCTCCAAAAAATAAAAAACTATTTTTTTAATGTGTTTGTGACTTGTGTGCGATGTAGCCGCACTTGCATCCTCAAAGCAGCAGCGACAAGCGTGCGTCTGTCTGTTAAAGGGTGGTGACACCCTCAAAGTGTGCTATACAAACAATAAAAATATTCTTCTTCTTTTTTCTGTCTTTGTGAATTGTGTGGGCTGTAGCCGCACCTGCATCCTTAAAGCAGCAGCGACAAGCGTGCGTCTGTCTGTTAAAGGGTGGTGACACCCTCAAAGTGTGCTACACAAACAATTAAAATATTGTTCTTTTTTTTTCGGTCTTTGTGAAATGTGTGGGCTGTAGCCGCACCTGCATCCTTAAAGCAGCAGCGACAAGCGTGCGTCTGTCTGTTAAAGGGTGGTGACACCCTCAAAGTGTGCTACACAAACAATAAAAATATTCTTCTTCTTTTTTCTGTCTTTGTGAATTGTGTGGGCTGTAGCCGCACTTGCATCCTCAAAGCAGCAGTGACAAGCGTGTGTCTGTCTGTTAAAGGGTGGTGTAACCCTCAAAGTGTGCTCCACAAACAATAAAAATATTCTTTTTTTTTTCTGTCTTTGTGAATTGTGTGGGCTGTAGCCGCACTTGAATCCTCAAAGCAGCAGCGACAAGCGTGCATCTGTCTGTTAAAGGATTACATCGGTGACAGCATCCAAGTAGGCATGTCAGACAGTCCGTACCTGTACTGGCAGGAAAAAGAAGAAATTTGGAGGTCCCTGTACAAACTGGCTCTATTTTACCTGAGTTGCCCCCCCTCCAGTGTGTACTCCGAAAGAGTGTTTAGTGCAGCCGGGAACCTTGTCAGCGAAAGGCGTAGGAGGTTGCTTCCACAAAATGTGGAGAAGATGATGTTCATAAACTGAATTATCAACTCTTCCAGGGAGACCAGCCTCCAGAACGTACAGAGGGACCTGTGGTTCCAGCAGGGACGAATTAATACTCTGTGAGGATGAGGATGTACACACTGAAGAGGGTGAGGAATCGGTGGATGAGGAGGATGAGGATGACATCTTGCCTCCGTAGAGCCAGTTTGTGCAGGGACAGATAAATTGCCAGCTTGTTTTGTGGGGGCCCAAACGAACCAATCATTTCAGCCACAGTTGTGTGGCAGACCCTGGCGCTGAAATGATTGGTTTGTTAAAGTGTGCATGTCCTGTTTATACAACATAAGGGTGGGTGGGAGGGCCCAAGGACAATTCCATCTTGCACCTCTTTTTTTTCTTTGCATTATGTACAGTTTGGGGCCTAGTTTTTCAATGCCATCCTGTCTGCCACTGCAGTTTCACGCCTAGATGGGTCACGTGTTTGTGCCGCCCACTCGTGTCGCTTAGCATAGTCATCCAGCTACCTCGGTGCAACCTTTTGGACATAAAAACACTATTGTGAGGTGTGAGGTATTCAGAATAGACTGGAAATGAGTGGAAATTAAGGTTATTGAGGTTAATAATAGCACAGGAGCAGAAAAACCTACAAATTCTGTGATTTTAGCTGTTTTTATGCTTTTTTTCAAAAAAATACAGATCCAAAACACAAAACCCAGAACCCAAAACACGGAAGGGTGGTTTTGGCAAAACCAATCCAGATCCAAAACACGAAGAAAGATCCAGATCCAAAACCAAAACACAAAACACGAAAAGTGGCCGGTGCACACCCCTAATATATATATATTCAGGGTGTGCAGTCCAGGAATCTTTCCTATATACTGAATCTTTCCTGTCTCAGGAATTGCAAGTTCCGTTGCATGCAGTGAGTACTCAGGCTGCATATGTCGTCACAGTAGCTAATGTATGCACACCCATGTAATGGCATTCAAACGGACAGGCACGCCTGGGTTTCACTTACCACTCCCTCGTCACCACCCCCAAACACTGACATCCCATCACTCACTCTGCGATGGCCTTCTATCTGTGTGTGTAAATGCAATGCTAACCATCGCATGCGCACTGCGGTGCATACGCATGCGCAGTATGCACCATTGACTGATATGCGTATGCAGTTGCAATTGCGATCCATGCTGTTTCAGGCCCTTAGTTCCATATATACAATGCTGGAGCTATTATGGCCAACTTGCATTGCACTCTGCATTTAAAACCAGACACATGATCATTATCCAGCTGCATGCAGTCAGCTGTTATCATGCTTGTAATTAACCAGTTTATTTAAGGTGGTAAAAGATTATGGTTTTACAGATGCAGCAAAGTTTGTTGCAGCAAACAGAATGTATTATGCTATTTATTCATATAACCCGGGTTACTGACAGCTTAACTCAGGCCCTCCAACGCATACTTGTCTACTCTCCCGGGACTCTCCCAATAATCGGGTGCTGCTCCCCGCACCCCGCAAGACTAGGCAAGTCCCCCGGAATGGCCTCCGGCACCTCGCAAACCCGCAAAAGTGGGCGGTCCGGGGGTGCGATGACGCTGAATCTCGTCATCGTAGCCCCGCCCGCTGCCTTATAATGGCAGTAATATTGGCATTCTAAAGCGAGGGGTGGGGCCACTATGATGCGATCGTGTCGGCACGCCCCCGCTCCGCCTACCTGAACCGCCACCACCCTCCCTGCTGGACGGACCTGGCAGCCCCCTCCCGAAGCCCCCTGCAGAAAAGTCGGTAAGTATGCTCCAACGTGACCATTCCATTAGGAATAAAATGCTCTGCTCCTGGACTTCCCTCTTAATTTATGATTACAGACACCTGTGCTGAAACACCTGTCTCATCAATTACCTAGTTCAGCACAGGTGACTGCAATCATACATTAGGTGGGACCCCAGGAGCAGAGCATTTTGTATCTAATGGAATGGGTCATGTTAACTGTGATTCAAGATATCAGAGGTTTAGTTGTGACAAACCATTTACTGCACTAAATCCTGCTCCATATGTAAATAACTGGATAAAACCACATACTCTTCAGCAGTAAACGTATACGTATTGTAGTCAGCTGTAAGGTGCCCATGCAGGAAAGCACAATCTCTTTCTCATAGTAATTATGCCTGCTGCCCCTTTAAATTAAGCATCATATTTCCATAGCCATGTAACAGCACTGGGTGTGGTTATCATCATCTAGTCCCCTATGCCCGATATCCCCTAACAATGCATGATAAAAGGGAAATGCTGCATTTTCCATCTAGAAGGAGTAATCACCCCCTCCCACGGACACATAGTGATTGCATTATGGCTGGTGGGGCAATTTAAGGCTAGGTGGTGCTAAGCAGCTACAGAGGCAGTGGCGTAACTACCGTGGGTGCAGGGGGTGCGGCTGCTATGGGGCCCGGACCAACCCGGGGGCCCGGCCTTCCCCCTGCACCTACGGTGCCAGGCCGCTGTTTGCTGCCCTTCCCTCCGCACCCTCCTCACTCCCCTCTACTGCACTTACCTGCTCCGGGAGCTGCATGGAGAAGGAGCGCCGCTGATCGGTGCTCCACCTCCATTGGCATAACTACGGAGGGTGCAAGGGGTGCGGTCGCACCCCTGCACCCTCCATTTGCCGGGCGTCCGCTGAGTGTGTTACCAGCGGGCGCCCGGCTCCTATCCTCCTGGCGGTAGCCGGAGGACGGAGCTCCCTCCGTCTTCCGGGTCCTGCAGTGCACTATGGGAGTGACGTAATGACGTCACTCCCATAGTGCCGAGGAGCGGACGCCGGGGATGGACGGCAGCAGCACTGGAGCGGGGATAAGGTAAGTGTTTGTTTGTTTGGTTTTTTTGTGTGTGCGCACGTGCTGTGGGGGCCATCACTACTGGGGCAACTACAGGGGCCTACTACCGGGGGCAACTACAGGGGCTCACTACCGAGGGCAACTACAGGGGCCTACTAATGGGGGCTACTACAGGGGCTCACTACTGGGGGCAACTACAGGGGCTCACTACTGGGGGCAACTACAGTGTCCTCACTACTGGGGGCAACTACAGGGGCCTCACTACTGGGGGTAACTACAGAGTGCTCACTACTGGGGGTAACTACAGGGGCCTCACTACTGGGGGTAACTACAGGGGCCTCATTACTGGGGGTAACTACAGGGGCCTCACTACTGGGGGCAACTACAAGGTTGCTCACTACTGGGGCAACTACATGGGCCTCACTACTATGGGCAACTACAGGGGCCTCACTACTGGGGGCAACTACAGGGGGCTCACTACTGGGGGCAACTACAAAGGGCCTCACTACTGGGGTAAACTACCGGGGGCTCACTACTGGATGTACTGCATAGGAGGACCATTACTGGGGACCACTACATTAAATAAAAGGAACTGCATAAGGGGGGCGGCGGCAGCTGGGGCTGGCACAGGTGCTGGGGGGTGGTACATTTTAGTTTGGGGGGGCACCAACATTTATCTTGCCTCCGGGCACCTGGGATGAAGTTACGCCACTGGTGGGGGGGCCTCAGACCAGGGGGGGGCAAGAGCGGGACGAGATTGGGGGCCGCGGGCTGAGAGGGGGGCCCATAAAAATTTTTGCTATGGGGCCCCTGTAGGTATAGTTACGCCCCTGTGCAGATGTGAGAGGACTGCAGATGAATAACATAGGGATAAATCACATACCTACAGTATAACCTAAGGCCATCAGGCTGAGGGGGATGATATACAGATTGAGGGGACATGACAGCTGAAAAGAAGCTACAGAAGGTCACTAAGGGTATATCTTCAGTTGAGCCATGGGCAGGGCCGCCAACAGAAATCTTGGGGCCTGGTACACTGATATCTCTGGGGGCACCCCTCGACCCTCCTCGCCCACACATATCTCCCTTGCATTTGCCAAAACATGTGTTACAGCTATACATTGAACAGAGATACCCCCATATATATATTAGCTATACACTGAACAGAGATACCCCCATACATATTACAGAGACAATCAGCCTTTGTCACCCCTGTATTGCTACATAATGCCAACACCACTACTGCAAGTCATATGTTGCAGAAGTAACCACATTATCATCTATAACTTGCCCATGACCCCACGATAGATAGATAGATAGATAGATAGATAGATAGATAGATAGATAGATAGATATGAGATAGAGAGATAGATAGATATGATATAGGAGATAGATAGATATATAGATAGATAGATAGATAGATATGATATAGATAGATAGATAGATAGATAGATAGATGACATAGATAGAGAGATAAATATGATATCGGAGACATAGATAAATAGATGAAACAGATATGGGATAGATAGATCGATCGATAGATGTGACATAGATAGATAGATGCATACCTCCCAACATTCTAACTTAGCTAGGTGTCTATGGAAAATGGGAAACAGCCTCGCGACTTCCCCCGTTTTCATCACTTTGGGGGATGTGCTTGGGGAGAGCGGTTTGTGCTCTCCCCAACTCCCCCCCCCACCGCGGGACTCTGCAGCCCGCGGGTGGGACAGCGGGACAGTCCCAGAAAAACGGGATGTCCCGCATCCAGTTGGGAGGTATGTAGATGTGATATAGATAGATAGATATGAGATAGATAGATAGATAGATAAATATGAGATCGATAGATCAATCGATAGATAGATACTGTAGATAGATAAATATGAGATAGATAGATAGATAGATAGATAGAGTAGATACTGTAGATAGATAGCTATGAGATAGACAGATAGATATTAGATAGATAGATATTAGATAGATAGATAGATAGATAGATAGATAGATAGATAGATAGATAGATAGATAGATATGAGATAGATAGATAGATAGATAGATAGATAGATAGATAGATAGGAGATAGATAGATAGATAGATAGATATGAGATAGATAGATATGAGATAGATAGATAGATAGAGTAGATACGATAGATAGATAGATAGATAGATAGATAGATAGATAGATAGATAGATAGATAGATAGATAGAGAGATAGATATTAGATAGATAGATAGATATGCTAGATAGATAGATAGATATGAGATAGATAGATAGATAGATAGATATGAGATAGATAGATAGATAGATAGATATATAGATAAATATGAGATAGATAGATAGATAGATAGATAGATATGAGATAGATAGATAGATAGATAGATAGAGAGATAGATATTAGATAGATAGATAGATATGCTAGATAGATAGATAGATATGAGATAGATAGATAGATAGATAGATAGATAGATATGAGATAGATAGATAGATAGATAGATATATAGATAAATATGAGATAGATAGATAGATAGATAGATAGATAGATAGATAGATAGATAGATAGATAGATAGATAGATAGATAGATATGAGATAGATAGATAGATAGATAGATGGATAGATAAATAGATATTAGATAGATAGATATTAGATAGATAGATAGATAGATAGATAGATAGATAGATAGATAGATAGATAGACCATTTTAAAGCCACCCTCTGCTTATACCCATTTTTTTTATATGATATATATTTGGCAGTAGCAGCACAGCGTTTTGTTTTAAATAATATCCCATAATATTCTATATGTAAATCCAATGCAAAACTAATTAAATTAATTGATTTTGCTTACCGCATCTCACAATTAGTGCATGTTTCAGTCAGCTGCTGTGCTGCCATTCAGTAACTGTCATATGATATGGACTGGTTGGGACTGCCAGCCAGGGAGGGTCAGGTGTCATAGATAAGTGTCATAGATAGGATTCTGTAGTGTGGAGGGACTGGAGTGGTGGTGCTGCAGGGCTGCATATGGACAGTGCATATGGATTAGTTTTGCATTGGACACCATTACTACTGGGGGCACCATTACTGGGGGGGCTACTACTGGGGGCACCATTACTGGGAGGGCTACTACTGGGGGCACCATTACTGGGGGGGAGCCACTACTACTGGGGACACCATTACTGGGGGGGAACTACTACTACTGGGGATACCATTACTGGGGGGGCTACTACTACTGGGGACACCATTACTGGGGGGGAGCTACTACTACTGGGGGCACCATTACTGGGGGGGACCTACTACTACTGGGGGCACCATTACTGGGGGGGAGCTACTACTACTGGGGGCACCATTACTGGGGGGGAGCTACTACTGGGGACACCATTACTGGGGGGGAGCTACTACTACAGGGGACACCATTACTGGGGGGGAGCTACTACTACTGGGGACACCATTACTGGGGGGGGAGCTACTACTGGGGGCACCATTACTGGGGGGGCTACTACGGGGGGCACTGCATCGGGAGGGGGAACCTCTACTGGGGACTACTACTGGGGGGAAACTACTACTGGGGGCACTATATAAGGGGCTTACTACTAGGGGACCACTACTGGGGGCACTAAATAGGGAGAACCACTACAGGGGCACGGGATAGGGGGGATCGCTGCTGGGGGCCTGCATAAGGGGGACCATTACTGGGGGCACTGAATAAGGGGAACTAATAAGGGGGACCACTACTGGGGGCATTGCATACTGGGGGTACTGTATAAGGGGAACTAATGGTGGGATGCTTAAGGGGGACCACTATTGAGGGTACTGTAAAAGGGGCACTACTATGGGCCTGCATAAGAGGGACCACAACTGGGGACATTGTATACTGGGGGTACTGTATAAGGGGCACTACTGGGGTTAAGGTGCATATGGAAAGGAATGGTCAGAGTGACGATAAAGGGGTGTGTCATGTTGAAATGCCCCATTTTTAAGTGACCATGCCCATTGTTCCGACATTTTTAGCCTTCCCAGTGCTTCTCTGGCTTGAATACATACTGCTTACCTTCCCAACATGCTCCTCCGTCTCCAAATTGGAGTTTCTATAGAGGAGTGTAAAAGGAGGCGCAATATGAAAAAGCTCAGGGATGGGCTATATATATATATATATATATATATATATATATACCTGCATTTTTTACAAATCTGTGTCATTATACTGCTGGGAATGGCTAGAGGGACTGACTGTACAAGATCCCTCTATCCTGGTTGTTTTCAGGCTGAAAGAGGGATTTTTCTTCATATGACGCTATTCTGAGATGACATTATATAAAATAAGCGTCTACACCTTTATTTAATGTTTTGATGCTTGATGAGTTGCAAAAATGTTAAGAGCTACAGAGAGCAATGGCTTCCGCTCTACAGTGTGACACTGTGCGAGCTGGTATTAATGGAGAAGATAATTGCGTTATCTTCTCTGGTAACACTTTGCTGTATATTGGGAATAGTACTGAAAAATGTGGTAACACTCATATCCGCATTGTTTAGTAGAAATGTGTTTGCTGAATAGAGTCCCAACTGTGATATTTTTTATTAAAAGCAACAGAGATTATTATCTGCATAAAAAAAAGACTAATATCAGACAGTCCCAGGTAGTCCCTTGAACAGCAAAGTACATTTTTTGTATTTATTAATGCATATGTTTATCCATATAAATTAAGGTTGTTTATTGATTAATGCACATTTCATCACTGTAGTTCATTTTCATAGAATATATGAAACTCTTTTTCTTTATATACTACACTTTAGCATTAAGCAAGTTCTCGTTGGAATTACCACAACCCCACTAATGGCAGTATATCACCTCACTAGTGGTTGGCCTTAAACCTAAGTGGGACCCATGATTACATTCCCTTTAGGGGCAGTAGATGTAGTCTTGGACCATGCTAACTAGAGCAAACAATTAGAGACCCAAGAGATGGAAAATAACAGATAAAGAAGACTTATAGCCAAATTAAACACATATTTCTAATTATATTCATAATTTCAGCTGCAAATCCTGATATTGTTATACTGCATGTGATGGCCATAAATGATTACCTCAGATAATATTGAATAATTACTTCATAAAGGTTATCATATTTACCATCAGTTCCACTTTTTATAAGGCAAAAGGTACATCATTTGTCGGATGTGTGATTCTAATAGGAAATGGGTGTGGTAATTGTGGATAATGGGAGTGGTCTAAACTGTCCAGATTGTTTTTGTTGTTTTCTTGTAAGGTTTGTATTATTCCAAGTCTACTGGTTGTCATGTCTTATATATTGATACGGCCATACCTGCTCGTTCCTGTCTCCTTCTAGAGTCACCAAAGCGAATGACCTCCCCAGATGTTTTCCTTCTCTTCCTGTCTGCAATCATTCCACTGTCTATGCCAATTTCTTCTATCTGATCCTCTCTCTTCCTCCTCTTATCACTCTTTTGGTTGGTATAACTATAATCCATAGAAAAAAATTTCTGGCTCCCATCATCAGAGCTGTTTTCCACATGCAGGCACTTCTTCCTTCCTTTCTTGCGAGACTTGGTGGATATCCTCTTTCTGGCCTTCTTGATGGCCCAAGACTCCTCCAAACTGTCAGATATCTTTCTTTTCTTCAAAGCCATCATCTTCTTTCTTCTCTTGTAAAAAGAAAACTCCTCATCCTCTGAGCTCCTGGCTTCCTCCAGATGTGACGCCATCCTGCCGACAGTCCAACTGTCTCTGACTCCCAACTGCCACTCAGAGTTTTGAAAGTAAACAGCAGCAGGTGATCATGTGACAGCAGCATGGCAGCTGATGATGGCACAAGCTATGCTTTACCAGACAGCCCACCACCATAGATGATGCCCATCTCATGTAGCTACCTTGTAGCTGATACTGTTACTTACATCCTATTACAATCAATTGATGTTGACAAATGCTTGAAGTTACAAATCAGGGTAATTAAAAAAAAAACCTTAATTCATATACATTTTTGAGCTTTGAAGAGGGCCTCTGTGACATCACTGACAAATCTCCTTGCTGGACTGACGCAGATGGTGTATCGCTTGCATCTTTTATCATGGATGCTGTTTCATGCTGATTAACTGTAGAAGGCTAGCTTGTATAGTAAAGAATTTAACCTTTCAGACATAGAAATTGAATAAATTATAGAGGCTTAAGTAGAAGTACGTATCAGCAACAGCATGACGCATAGTCACAGTGTCCTCTTTCGGGCCATATTCAATTTGAAGAGAAAAGTCTGAGGTCGGACTTTTCGCCATCATCGCCGTTTTTTGCAGGGATAAAGTATTGGGCATGTGCCCGCTTATCCCCATATTCAATTTGGATCGGCCGAAAACTGGACCCGGCGGAAAGGTAAGTATCGAAAAGTGCTGTTTGGGGAAATCATGCTGTCACCCCCCAAAAGATGTTCTGACATGGGGGATCACTTTGGGTACCCCCGATTTGGCCTGCTGAAGATAGTTGGGGTTTTTACATAGCCGTGGCAGGTGCATAAACACGCCTGTGAAGAACTAGTGAAGAATAGCACTTAGCTTTTTTGGGGGAGTAAAAATACAATGCCTGTCAAATTTGGGGCACATGAAAATGGGTACAAGCATATTTTTAAGTCCCTAAAGTTATTTTTTAAACTTCTTCAAAAATGGACCTGCCGCTCCCAGCCGCATATATGTGAAACCCCCCTGAATCATTTTCGGTAGTTTAAAACTTTTTCCCCAATATTTTTTTTTTCGCCCCCAAAATGAAAGTACATTTTTTGGGGTGTCCTGAGGATTTTTTAAAAATGTTTTTTGACACAGATTACTTTTAGGGGACATTAAAAAGGCTGCAGGTTATTTTCTTTTATTCTGCACCCCAAAACCCCAATTCTGCACTTTTTTTCACCATGTATTACATGGAGAAAACTTATACCCATTTTTTTTACAAAGACTTTTCGCACCGGCGAAAAGTCTTTGAAATTGAATATTGGGATAATTGAAACAAATAAATTATCGCCGATGACAGACTTTTCGCCCCATATTGAATATGGCCCATAGTTGTTGTTGGTGGTGGAGTTTTACAACTATTCTCTTGGCTGCACCTGAAAAACTCTTGAACACAAAGGGTTACACGGCAGTCATTTCTCATCCCAAGGGTCTTTTTCCTCTAATATCGATAACAACAGTTTATTTTTTAAATAGCCTATACAGTAGTTATTATATTACTCATAAACATTTGACCTTCAGTTACCAGTGGTGCACGCAGGGTGGTGCTTATGAGCACCCAAAACTGTAAGACGTGAGAGCGGGTATCATATTATTAAGCCCTGGACCAATATGATGTGATTCCTTTGATGCTAGGGAGAGGAGCCTAATGACATGGTGCCTGGACCTGTCTTCATCTACAACCCACAGCTGCTGCAAGGTATGTGTGTGTTTGTAATGCATATGCATATTTGTGTTTAGATATATATGTGTGTATGTGTAATACACTGTACACGTGTGTGTATACACATATGTATGTTTGTAAACTTTGTGTATATATATATATATATATATATATATATATATATTTCTAAAAAAGCAGGTGAGAAAAGGCGCTCTCTGGTGTAGTATTTCTAAAATACTACACCAGAGAGCGCCTTTTCTCACCTACTATTTTAGAACTCTACTACCATTTGAGACGATACAACAACAGTCTCTCAGGAGAAAATTGGTGGCCACCTGTCATACGGGGAGTGTATTTTTTGAAGACTTCAATATAAAGGACATATACACAGATATTTTTTGGTGTAGCGCTATATACAGTACCCTTGTTTTGCATATATATATATATATATATGTATATATATATGTATGAATATATATATATATGTATGTGTGCATATATAACTATATGTGTGTGTCTATGTGTAATATATACTGTACATGTATGTGTGTATATATGTATATATGTCTGTGTATGAATATTCATATGTAAGTGTGTGTATATATACAGTATATATATATATATATATATATATATATATATGTTATATGTATATATTTATATATATATATATATATATATGTTATATGTATATATTTATATATATATATTAGGGGTGTGCACCGGCCACTTTTCGTGTTTTGTGTTTTGGTTTTGGATCTGGATCTTTCTTCGTGTTTTGGATCTGGATTGGTTTTGCCAAAACCACCCTTCCGTGTTTTGGGTTCTGGGTTTTGTGTTTTGGATCTGTATTTTTTTTGAAAAAAGCATAAAAACAGCTAAAATCACAGAATTTGTAGGTTTTTCTGCTCCTATGCTATTATTAACCTCAATAACCTTAATTTCCACTCATTTCCAGTCTATTCTGAACACCTCACACCTCACAATAGTGTTTTTATGTCCAAAACGTTGCACCGAGGTAGCTGGATGACTATGCTAAGCGACACGAGTGGGCGGCACAAACACGTGACCCATCTAGGCGTGAAACTGCAGTGGCAGACAGGATGGCAGTTTGAAAAACTAGGCCCCAAACTGTACATAATGCAAAGAAAAAAAAGAGGTGCAAGATGGAATTGTCCTTGGGCCCTCCCACCCACCCTTATGTTGTATAAACAGGACATGCACACTTTAACAAACCAATCATTTCAGCGCCAGGGTCTGCCACACAACTGTGGCTGAAATGATTGGTTCGTTTGGGCCCCCACAAAACAAGCTGGCAATTAATGTGTCCCTGCACAAACTGGCTCTATGGAGGCAAGATGTCATCCTCATCCTCCTCATCCACCGATTCCTCACCCTCTTCAGTGTGTACATCCTCATCCTCACAAAGTATTAACTCGTCCCCACTTGAATCCACCACCACAGGTCCCTCTGTACCTTCTGGAGGCTGGTCTCCCTGGAAGAGCTGATAATTCATTTTGATGAACATCATCTTCTCCACATTCTGTGGAAGCAACCTCCTACGCCTTTCGCTGATAAGGTTCCCGGCTGCACTAAACACTCTTTCGGAGTACACACTGGAGGGGGGGCAACTCAGGTAAAATAGAGCCAGTTTGTACAGGGGCCTCCAAATTGCCTCTTTTTCCTGCCAGTACAGGTATGGACTGTCTGCCATGCCTACTTGGATGCTGTCACCGATGTAATCCTCCACCATTCTGTCAATGGTGACAGTATCATATGCAGTGACAGTAGACATGTCAGAAATTGTTGCCAGGTCCTTCAGTCCGGACCAGATGTCCAAACTTGGTCCTGCCTGCCCTGCATCACCGCCAGCGGGTTGCTTAGGATACCTAAGTTTTTTCCTGGCAGCCCCAGTTGCAGGAGAAAATGAAGAAGGAGCCGTTGACGTGTCACGTTCCGCTTCAGCTGACAGTGTGTTCACCAGCAGGTCTTTGCACCTCTGCAGGCTTGTGTCGGCCGGAAAGAGAGACACCACATAGGCTTTAAACCTAGGATCGAGCACGGTGGCCAAAACGTAGTGGTCTGATTTCAACAGATTGACCACCCTGGAATCCTGGCAAAGCGAATGAAGGGCTTCATCCACAAGTCCCACATGCCGAGCGGAATCGCTCTGTCTTAGCTCCTCCTTCACTTTCTCCAGCTGCTTCTGCAAAAGCCTGATGAGGGGAATGACCTGACTCAAGCTGGCAGTGTCTGAACTGACTTCACGTGTGGCAAGTTCGAAGGGCTGGAGAACCTTGCACAACACGGAAATCATTCTCCACTGCGCTTGAGTCAGGTGCATACCCCCTCCTTTGCCTATGTCATAGGTGGATGTATAGGCTTGTATGGCCTTTTGCTGCTCCTCCATCCTCTGAAGCATATAGAGGGTTGAGTTCCACCGCGTCACAACCTCTTGCTTCAGGTGATGGCGGGGCAGGTTCAAGAGTGTTTGCTGGCGCTCCAGTCTTCGGCATGCAGTCGCTGAATGGCGAAAGTGGCCAGAAATTTTTCGGGCCACCCAAAGCGTCTCCTGCACGCCCCTGTCGCTTTTCAGAAAATTCTGCACCACCAAGTTTATTGTGTGAGCAAAACATGGGACGTGCTGGAATTTGCCCAGATGTAATGCCCGCACAATATTGGTGGCGTTGTCAGATATCACAAATCCCCAGGAGAGTCTAAGTGGGGTAAGCCACTGGGCGATGATTTCCCTCAGTTTCTCTAAGAGGTTGTCGGCGGTGTGCCTCTTACTGAAACCGGTGATACACAGCGTAGCCTGCCTTGTAACGAGCTGGCATTTCTGAGATGCTGCTACTGGTGACGCTGCTGCTGTTGCTGCGTAAGGTGATACATCTACCCAGTGGGCTGTCACAGTCATATAGTCCTTAGTCTGCCCTGTTCCACTTGTCCACATGTCCGTGGTTAAGTGGACATTGTGTACAACGGCATTTTTCAGGACACTGAGGACACTTTTTCTGACGTTTCTGTACAGTCTCGGTATCGCCTGCCTAGTGAAGTGGAATCTAGACGGGATTTGGAACCGGGGACACACTACCTCCATCAATTGTCTAAATCCCACTGCACTAATGGCGGATACTGGATGCACGTCTAACACCACATAGCGGTCAAGGCCTCAGTTATACGTTTTGCTTCAGGATGACTGCTGTCGTACTTCATCCTCCTCGCTAAGGACTGTTGGAGGGTCAATTGTTTAGTAAAAGTAGTGGTGTTCCTACTTCCTCTCTGGGATGATGAAGGACTCCCAGCAGCAGCAACAGCAGCAGCGGCAGCAGTAGGCGTAGCAATGCAGGATCCTCCAGAGGAATCCCGGATAGGAGAGTCAGTCATGCCAGTGACATGGCCTGCAGGACTACTTCCGATCCTGACTAAGGAGGAAATTGACGAGGAGGGAGTTGACGGTGTGGTTTGCAGGCGCTTGGATACAACAGGACAACGGGATTTAGGTGTCCCTGGACTGCTTACGGTCTTAGCCAAAGTTTCTGAACTTGACAGTAACTTTTTATGAACGCGCTGCAGGTGCCGTATAAGGGAGGATGTTCCTAGGTGGTTGACGTCCCTACCCCTACTTATTTCACCTTTACATATGGTACATATGGCAAGACAGTTGTTGTCCGGATTTGGATAGAAATATTGCCAGACCAAAGAGGTGGAATGTTTGGTCTTCTGCCCAGGCATGACCGTGATGGGCTTTTTCATCCCACGGACAACAACTGTCTCCCCCGGAGCCTGATTTAAACAAACCACATCACCATCAGAATCCTCCTCGCCAACTTCCTCCTCAGCGCCAGCTACACCAGTATCCTCATCCTGTTGTACTTCAACAGTGACATCTTCAATTTGCATATCAGCAAGTGGACTGTGGGTGCTCCTTTCAGCACTTGCAGGGGGCGTGCAAATGGTGGAAAGAGCCACCTCTTCCCGTCCAGTGCTGGGAAGGTCAGGCATCGCAACCACCACCACACTTGGACTCTCCTTGGGGATTTGTGATATCTTCTTAGAAAGCACAGTTCTTCGCTGTGCTTTTGCCAGCTTAACTCTTTTGATTTTTTTAGTGGGAGGAGGGCTTCCATCGTCATGTGAAGCTGAACCACTAGTCATGAACATACTAGGGATCGACCTTAGCCGTTCCTTGCCACTCCGTGTCGTAAATGGCATATTGGCAAGTTTACGTTTCTCTTCAGCTGATTTAAATGTCTTTTTCAAGGTCATTTTCCTGAACTTTGCCATTTGGGATTGTATGTGCCCTCTACTATGACATTGGGCATCGGCCTTGGCAGACGACGTTGATGGCATGTTATCGTCTATGTCATGACTAGTGGCAGCAGCTTCAGCACTAGGAGGAAGTGGTTCTTGATCTTTCTCTATTTTATTTTTATCGGAGAAAGTTTGGTCCTCCATTTATGTTATATCGATTTGATATATACGTGCGGCTAAACACAGAAAATAATTTTTTTTTTGGTTTGGACTGGAGTGTACTTTGTGGGTTACAGCACCCTTTAATGGTCAAGCCAGCCGGCCCTTTACTTATGACACAGGCGCACGCTTGGCACTACTTTGTTGATGCACGTGCGGCTACTCCGCACACAATTCACAAACACAGAAAATAATTTTTTTTTGGTTTGGACTGGAGTGTACTTTCGGGGGTTACAGCACCCTTTAACGGTCAAGCCAGCCAGCCCTTTACTTATGACACAGGCGCACGCTTGGCACTACTTTGTTGATGCACGTGCGGCTACTGCGCACACAATTCACAAACACAGAAAATAATTTTTTTTTGGTTTGGACTGGAGTGTACTTTCGGGGGTTACAGCACCCTTTAACGGTCAAGCCAGCCGGCCCTTTACTTATGACACAGGCGCACGCTTGGCACTACTTTGTTGATGCACGTGCGGCTACTGCGCACACAATTCACAAACACAGAAAATAATTTTTTTTTTGGTTTGGACTGGAGTGTACTTTCGGGGGTTACAGCACCCTTAACGGTCAAGCCAGCCGGCCCTTTACTTATGACACAGGTGCACGCTTGGCACTACTTTGTTGATGCACGTGCGGCTACTGCGCACACAATTCACAAACACAGAAAATAATTTTTTTTTGGTTTGGACTGGAGTGTACTTTGGGGGTTACAGCACCCTTTAACGGTGAAGCCAGCCGGCCCTTTACTTATGACACAGGCGCACGCTTGGCACTACTTTGTTGATGCACGTGCGGCTACTGCGCACACAATTCACAAACACAGAAAATAATTTTTTTTTTGGTTTGGACTGGAGTGTACTTTCGGGGGTTACAGCACCCTTAACGGTCAAGCCAGCCGGCCCTTTACTTATGACACAGGTGCACGCTTGGCACTACTTTGTTGATGCACGTGCGGCTACTGCGCACACAATTCACAAACACAGAAAATAATTTTTTTTTTGGTTTGGACTGGAGTGTACTTTCGGGGGTTACAGCACCCTTTAATGGTCAAGCCAGCCGGCCCTTTACTTATGACACAGGCGCACGCTTGGCACTACTTTGTTGATGCACGTGCGGCTACTGCGCACACAATTCACAAACACAGAAAATAATTTTTTTTTTGGTTTGGACTGGAGTGTACTTTCGGGGGTTACAGCACCCTTAACGGTCAAGCCAGCCGGCCCTTTACTTATGACACAGGTGCACGCTTGGCACTACTTTGTTGATGCACGTGCGGCTACTGCGCACACAATTCACAAACACAGAAAATAATTTTTTTTTTGGTTTGGACTGGAGTGTACTTTCGGGGGTTACAGCACCCTTTAATGGTCAAGCCAGCCGGCCCTTTACTTATGACACAGGCGCACGCTTGGCACTACTTTGTTGATGCACGTGCGGC
The DNA here is from genome assembly GCA_031769625.1 of Taudactylus pleione. Lineage (NCBI taxonomy): Eukaryota > Metazoa > Chordata > Amphibia > Anura > Myobatrachidae > Taudactylus > Taudactylus pleione. Next base: position 63,975,839 of record JAUIMM010000200.1, on the reverse strand, counting down.
TACTGCGCACACAATTCACAAACACAGAAAATAATTTTTTTTTTGGTTTGGACTGGAGTGTACTTTCGGGGGTTACAGCACCCTTAACGGTCAAGCCAGCCGGCCCTTTACTTATGACACAGGTGCACACTTGGCACTACTTTGTTGATGCACGTGCGGCTACTGCGCACACAATTCACAAACACAGAAAATAATTTTTTTTTGGTTTGGACTGGAGTGTACTTTCGGGGGTTACAGCACCCTTTAACGGTCAAGCCAGCCGGCCCTTTACTTATGACACAGGCGCACGCTTGGCACTACTTTGTTGATGCACGTGCGGCTACTGCGCACACAATTCACAAACACAGAAAATAATTTTTTTTTTGGTTTGGACTGGAGTGTACTTTGGGGGTTACAGCACCCTTTAACGGTCAAGCCAGCCGGCCCTTTACTTATGACACAGGCGCACGCTTGGCACTACTTTGTTGATGCACGTGCGGCTACTGCGCACACAATTCACAAACACAGAAAATAATTTTTTTTTTGGTTTGGACTGGAGTGTTCTTTCGGGGGTTACAGCACCCTTAACGGTCAAGCCAGCCGGCCCTTTACTTATGACACAGGTGCACGCTTGGCACTACTTTGTTGATGCACGTGCGGCTACTGCGCACACAATTCACAAACACAGAAAATAATTTTTTTTTTGGTTTGGACTGGAGTGTTCTTTCGGGGGTTACAGCACCCTTTAACGGTCAAGCCAGCCGGCCCTTTACTTATGACACAGGCGCACGCTTGGCACTACTTTGTTGATGCACGTGCGGCTACTGCGCACACAATTCACAAACACAGAAAATAATTTTTTTTTTGGTTTGGACTGGAGTGTACTTTCGGGGGTTACAGCACCCTTAACGGTCAAGCCAGCCGGCCCTTTACTTATGACACAGGCGCACGCTTGGCACTACTTTGTTGATGCACGTGCGGCTACTGCGCACACAATTCACAAACACAGAAAATAATTTTTTTTTGGTTTGGACTGGAGTGTACTTTCGGGGGTTACAGCACCCTTTAACGGTCAAGCCAGCCGGCCCTTTACTTATGACACAGGCGCACGCTTGGCACTACTTTGTTGATGCACGTGCGGCTACTGCGCACACAATTCACAAACACAGAAAATAATTTTTTTTTTGGTTTGGACTGGAGTGTACTTTCGGGGGTTACAGCACCCTTTAATGGTCAAGCCAGCCGGCTCTTTACTTATGACACAGGCGCACGCTTGGCACTACTTTGTTGATGCACGTGCGGCTACTGCGCACACAATTCACAAACACAGAAAATAATTTTTTTTTTGGTTTGGACTGGAGTGTACTTTCGGGGGTTACAGCACCCTTAACGGTCAAGCCAGCCGGCCCTTTACTTATGACACAGGTGCACGCTTGGCACTACTTTGTTGATGCACGTGCGGCTACTGCGCACACAATTCACAAACACAGAAAATAATTTTTTTTTTGGTTTGGACTGGAGTGTACTTTCGGGGGTTACAGCACCCTTTAATGGTCAAGCCAGCCGGCCCTTTACTTATGACACAGGCGCACGCTTGGCACTACTTTGTTGATGCACGTGCGGCTACTGCGCACACAATTCACAAACACAGAAAATAATTTTTTTTTTGGTTTGGACTGGAGTGTACTTTCGGGGGTTACAGCACCCTTAACGGTCAAGCCAGCCGGCCCTTTACTTATGACACAGGTGCACACTTGGCACTACTTTGTTGATGCACGTGCGGCTACTGCGCACACAATTCACAAACACAGAAAATAATTTTTTTTTGGTTTGGACTGGAGTGTACTTTCGGGGGTTACAGCACCCTTTAACGGTCAAGCCAGCCGGCCCTTTACTTATGACACAGGCGCACGCTTGGCACTACTTTGTTGATGCACGTGCGGCTACTGCGCACACAATTCACAAACACAGAAAATAATTTTTTTTTTGGTTTGGACTGGAGTGTACTTTGGGGGTTACAGCACCCTTTAACGGTCAAGCCAGCCGGCCCTTTACTTATGACACAGGCGCACGCTTGGCACTACTTTGTTGATGCACGTGCGGCTACTGCGCACACAATTCACAAACACAGAAAATAATTTTTTTTTTGGTTTGGACTGGAGTGTTCTTTCGGGGGTTACAGCACCCTTAACGGTCAAGCCAGCCGGCCCTTTACTTATGACACAGGTGCACGCTTGGCACTACTTTGTTGATGCACGTGCGGCTACTGCGCACACAATTCACAAACACAGAAAATAATTTTTTTTTTGGTTTGGACTGGAGTGTTCTTTCGGGGGTTACAGCACCCTTTAACGGTCAAGCCAGCCGGCCCTTTACTTATGACACAGGCGCACGCTTGGCACTACTTTGTTGATGCACGTGCGGCTACTGCGCACACAATTCACAAACACAGAAAATAATTTTTTTTTTGGTTTGGACTGGAGTGTACTTTCGGGGGTTACAGCACCCTTAACGGTCAAGCCAGCCGGCCCTTTACTTATGACACAGGCGCACGCTTGGCACTACTTTGTTGATGCACGTGCGGCTACTGCGCACACAATTCACAAACACAGAAAATAATTTTTTTTTGGTTTGGACTGGAGTGTACTTTCGGGGGTTACAGCACCCTTTAACGGTCAAGCCAGCCGGCCCTTTACTTATGACACAGGCGCACGCTTGGCACTACTTTGTTGATGCACGTGCGGCTACTGCGCACACAATTCACAAACACAGAAAATATATTTTTTTTTAGCACTTGGGGGGAGCACCCCTGATGGACAGAGCACCCCCTGGACAACACTACAGCACTCCTTTAGGACTGGGACACTGCACAGGACTTTGGAGTGGACACAGCCCCTATGGAGAACTGACTGCACAACACAGTCCAGCCAGCCCCTATGGACTTTGAAGTAGTGGACACAGCCCCTATTAACAACAGCAGCACAGCACAACACAGCCAGCCCCTATGGACTTTGAAGTAGTGGACAACAGCAGCACTACACTACACTACACTACACTACACTACACAGCCCTAACTCCCACCCTCCCTCTTCACTGTCCACAGCCGAGTGAGAAAATGGCGCCGACGCGGGTACCTTATATAGGATCCAAAACCCGCGAGACTCGGAAGGCGGGATGATGACGTTTTGCCTCGATTTCAGATCCGAGTCAGGCGGGAAAAGTCGAGCCTGACTCGGATCGGACTCGGATCGGGGGGGCTCGGGGGGGTTCGGATTTCAGAAATCCGAACCCGCTCACCCCTAATATATATATATATATATATATATATATACAGACAACTCAGGCTAGGCACTCCCAATAAGTCAAACAAACTCGTGCCGGTGCCCTCACTAATGGAGATACAAACAACGTGGTGGTGTGGCACTCAAGGCAGCACATAAATGATATAGACACAGGCTCCAAGAAATGGCTTCAACGTTTCAGTTGTAATCAACTGTCATCAGTCGATTACAACTGAAACGTTGAAGCCATTTCTTGGAGCCTGTGTCTATATCATTTATATGCTGCCTTGAGTGCCACACCACCACGTTGTTTATATATATATATATATAGCACAATAATAGCGGATGGCACTCCAGAGACTTGAAAAAAATAGAGACAGACTGTCCTTAAAGGTCAATGTTTCAGAGCTCTGGGCTCTTTTATCAAGACAATACAAAGATTACAATAAAAATAACTTACTTAAATACATACCTATGTTCATACACCACTGTGCTCAATCCCACGCTGTCCCTCAGGAGTCCCAATGACATCATAGGCGTGCACCATGCCGGCGCTCGGTGACTCACTAGGGGGCGTGTACCTGCTGTGAACCATCACCATAGCAACTGTGTCTGAAAACAAACAGCATGGAAATCAGCACATAATCAAAATATTGCAACACCGCTGGGATCTAACAGGAGTATTTGTATACAATATACCATGCCTAACAAAAAAGAAGAATGGCATATAGATATAAACTGACAATCGCTGTGAAAATCCACATAAGATAACTATATCTATTAAATATGAAACCAGGCTTATTCTAAGCTATCACCTCATTGGGATAACACATAATAAGTACAATCTGCATGTGTAAATTAGCTGGACTGTAAAAATGCTGCAGAGGATAATCACCAATGTAACTCTTATAACTCTTAGAAGAGAGAATATATAGGGCTCACTGTCATCTAAACTAATAATAATCATATCACTAAACAGAATATGCTAACAGTTAGAATGAGCTAACAAAGGCCCTCATTCAGAGCCGCTCGTAAGTGGCAGTACGCTCGTTCCGAGCGATATTTGCACATCTGCGCATGCGTACGGTTTTTAGTACGCATGCGCGAACCAGTCAGTGCGGCCGAAAATCGTTTGTTCGCTATATAGCGAGTGCCTGCTATTTTGAGTGACAGAATGAGGCGTATGTGGGTGGTAACAGGGGAAGGTGCTTGAAAACGGGGAGTGGAGATCAGAACGCAGGCGTGCTTAAAGGTCAAAGCGGGCGTTTTATGGGTGTGCATAATTAATACAGCAGCGTCATTGACCACGTCACTGGGTTGTTTTATAGTCAGAACTGCTCGCAATATTGTGGTAGCAAAAACCAACCACAAGAATAGGGAGCAGTTCATACACTGTTCGATGTACTCGATTAATCAAATAAATAGCGGACATGACGTATGATGCGAGCGGCCAGGGGGCGTTTTTATCAAATAAACTAGCGTATGTTTTGCTTGCTCGTTCAGACATGGAGGCGGCAACAGACCGCAAAGAGCGAACGGTTCATTTGAATAGCCACCCCTTGCTCTGAATGAGGCCCAAAGTCCATATGCAAAAAACTACAAGAAACAATTTAGAGACAACCTTTCATTGAGACCCACTGGCTGTACGGTTTGTAAAGTGTAGATCCATAGGGCTTCTCTCTGCAATAGCACATGGTCCCTGTCACCTCCTCTATGACTGGGGGGAACCCAGTCGATCATTTTGTATTTTATCGCGGATACACTATGATGGAAATCTCTAAAATGTTTAGCCACAGGTTGGTCTGAACCTCGGCCCTCAATGGCTGCTCTAATATTCGAACGATGTAAGGCCATTCTCTCCTTCATTTGCCTAGAAGTTTTGCCCACATAATACATGCCGCACGGGCATCGGATGTCTTTAGCTTGCTTCAAGGTGCTATAATGGTAGCCAAGTTTCAGAAATTTCTCAGACATTTTGTCAATTTGACTGACAACATCGCTGGGGTCACTACAGATCCTGAGGATTCTTAAGAGCTGTGAATAGGGTAATCCGCCCTTCAGCGATGACGGGTGATGACTACCGACTTACAGAATCGTGTTCCGATCAGTCGGCTTAAAATACATAGAGGTCTGTAATTCATAATGCTCATTTTGTTTGACAGTAACATCCAAGAAATGAACCGATTGGTAACTGCATTCATATGTTACTTTAATCGGATGGTTTCTGTTATTAACCTCCGACATCAACTGTACAAAGGCTTCTTGTGGGCCAGACCATAACAAGAAAATATCGTCTATGTACCTTGTATATCCAACAATATTTTGGTACATAGATGCATAGCGCTCGCGAGCGGGTCTGAATCAGGCCCAGAGTGCAATAAAGATATATATAGCAATTTATTTATACATGAGCAAAAATACAAAACACAGCCTAGCAATGATCACAACCTCTAATCAACCTTTAATGGGTTACCAGGTGGATACATTGCACTTTATTATCCGTAACCCCGTCCTCAGGTGAAAATACAATTGTATTTTCACCTGAGGACGGGGTTACGGACCTCGAAATGTCGTGGTAATAAAGATTTTGTTCTTAAGACCTGTAGTGCCGTGCAGTGCTCTTCATCCCTGGAGGGAGAACACATCTTTGTGTATATATATATATATATATATGTATATATATAATATTTTGTGGATTTAGGCGCCAGTACAAGATGTTTAAACTAAGTGATCAATACCAACTTTGGTATAATATGTGGATATGCCCATAGGCTAGTAGGTGGGCGTCAGCTCCCTGTCAATATTGAGTAGTATTGGTGATATACTACCTAGTACATAAAAAACAAATGGGGGAATTGACCATGAGCGACAAATCCGCTGGTAAGTGCAAAAAATGCGATAAAGTGCAATGTAATATATAAAGTGCTAATACTAGAGTGTAATTGTGCTAAACAGTGTGAAACATGAAGCAGTGCAATAAATATAAATATACCAATAAGTAAAGTTAAAAAACAATATACAATTTATTTCAGAGAATTAAAACAAGAGATAAATGGATAACATATAAAAAATGGGGATGCTCAATTAAGAGATTGAAACATAGCCATTGCAATTAAATAGAATAAAAATTGCAAATTTCATAAAAAGTAATAGCTTATCTGAGTCATGAATCAACGGAAAAACACTTTTCCTAGGACAAGAGATGTGGTTTTCAACGTGTTTCGTCTTATGGACTTCTTCATAGGGATCTTAATTGAGCATCCCCATTTTTTATATGTTATCCATTTATCTCTTGTTTTAATTCTCTGAAATAAAGTGTATATCGTTTTTTAACTTTACTTATTGGCATATTTATATTTATTGCACTGCTTCATGTTTCACACTGTTTAGCACTGTTTAGCACAATTGCACTCTAATATTAGCACTTTATATATTATATTGCACTTTATTGCATTTTCTGCACTTACCAGCGGATTTGTCGCTCATGGTCAATTCCCCCATATATATATATATATATATATATATATATATATTATATATATATAGGGGTTGTGCGGTTATAGGAATAAAAAAGTGTCTAATACTTCTGTTATTAATAGTCCAAAGTCTGATCAACCGGATTATGGCGTCCCGTAGTGTCTGGTGACCGTGTAGCTAACACAGTGGTCCTTTGGTCAGAATATCCTTATGATTTTCTTTGCAGGGTCTTATGGGTTAGGCTGAGATGTGACTGGGTGCATGCAGGGAAACCCTTGTCTCGGCCTCAGTGTCAATACGGGACCTTCGGAGGTGAGCGGCTGTCAGCCAGCGAACCTCCGGGTACCCGTTTGTAAGCCTGTGATGCCGTTCCCTGGGGAGGGAATAGTGCGGTAAAGGCTCTGTCAAAACCACCGCCGCATACCCCCTCCACTGTAGGGCACTCACCGGATGCTCCACATGCCGTCTGTCTCCTTCCTGCCTGCCACTGCCGATGGGAGCTCCGTTGCTGCGGTATCTTCCTGGGTCTTTTCCTGTGCTGCGTGTCACTTGACTTCCTGGCCGGCACGAGGTGCTGCTTCTCTTGGTTTTGAAGTGATGTGCCTTATAGACTAAGGGCCTGATTCAGACCTGCTCGCAAGCACATAGCGCTCGCATCCAATAGGGGCGGCTGTCGATGTTGATCGACAGCTCGTCCCATTTGGAAGGCGGGGAGGAGGGGGTGGCTGGGCAAGCGGAGGCGTTCCTGCAGGAACGCCTGCCATTTGTAGGTGGCCCTACTGACATCACTCGTGATTCAGTAGGTGGACTTCCTGCTCTAATAGAGCAGGAAGTCCACTGGGGCTTGCGGCCAGGAGACCCTACCGTAAGGGTCTCGTCGCAAGCCTGATGGTCGTGATGGCCGCTCGCATAAGCTGTGGGTGGTCAGGAGGCCGCAACTTAAAAAACAAGCGCCCGCCCTGATTCAGAGCGAGCGCTCGCTTTTTGAAAGCGCCTCTGAATCAGGCCCTAAGTCATCGTTACTTGTTTTAAAGTTGCTGAATGTCTGAGGGACACTTATATACAGAGGGGGACAAACCTCTGGGATTTAGAGCTCACTACACAAAACCTTGGAGCTCAAGTGTTACTTGTAAATACTTAAATTTTTTTAGGCATTTACAAAATAAGAAACAGCCTGTGCTCTAAAAAAAAAGCTTTTTTAAAATGTAATTAATTAAAAAATTATTACTGTCCCAGGCCAATTAATAAAAAAAATAAATTTTTAAATTATAAAGCAATTATTTTTGATTTTAGTAATGGCTATTATTAAATTTGTGGTGCATAAATTAACAAAAAAGTTGATTTGGGGAAAATTTTAAGTCATTATTGGTTTTAACAGCCAATAGTGACATGAAGCTATTGGACCAATTATGCTAATTGAAAACTTCAAATTGCCTAATTAGCCACTTTTGGGGGTGTCCAAGGGCTTCTGACAACTGCTATGGGACTGCGAGAAAATAGTTGCGAGAATATGAAAAACCTTGCGACTTTCAAAACTTTGGGCCTGATTCAGAGCCGGACGCTATTTGCGCTCGCTCGTTCAGGAAAAAGGGGTGGCTATTCAAATGAACCGTTCGCTCTTTGCGGTCTGTTCACGCCTCTATGTCTGAACGAGCGAACAAAACTTGCGGTCGTTTTTTGGGAAACTACGCCCCCTGGCCGCTCGCATCCTACGTCATGTCCGCTATTTATTAGATTAATCGAGTACATCGACCAGCGTATGAACTGCTCGCTATTCTTGTGGTTGGTTTTTCCTACCGCAATCTTGCGAGCTGTTCTGACTATAAAATAACCCAGTGACGTGGTCAATGACGCTGCTGTATTAATTATGCACACCCATAAAACGCCCGTTTTGACCTTTAAGCACGCCTGCGTTTGGATCTCCACTCCCCGTTTTCAAGCACCTTCCCCTGTTACCACCCACATACGCCTCCTCCTGTCACTCAAAATAGCAGGCATTCGCTATTTAGCGAACAAACGATTTTTGGTCGCACTGACTGGTTCGCGCATGCGTATTACGATCCGTACGCATGCGCAGTTGGGCAAACATCGCTCGGAATGAACGAGCGGCCGCTTACGAGCAGCTCTGAATCAGGCCCTTTGTTTGCAATTGAATATGCCCCTTTATCCTCCTGTTACTGCCCAGTCTCGTTTTATTACTGTGATCGTTCCCAATTGTACATCACTATGGAATATGCTGGACCTATATAAATAAATGTTTACAATAATAAATATTAATGTTTTGATCAGCCGTAGGCAATCTGGTTACTCATATCTAGCTATTTGTTCTAGTCCAACCACACACATCACATGACCCCCTGTCATGCATTACAGTCTTTGATTGGACACTGGCTCTTTATCTTGCCCTCAGAGCTTCAGGCGGGGGTCAGTAATACCATTACACTTATTTTTGGTTGCTGTGTCTGGCTCTTCTCGTACCTATGCAGCTCATGCTTCTGTTTGCATCGAATCTGGAATCCATCATGCTCACATTATTCTTGAGGGGAGATGTATCAAGCCTTGGACATAGATGAGTAATTGCCCAAAGCAACCAATCAGTATCTGTCATTTCAAACTCTGTGCTAGATAAATGACAGCTGACTGGTTGCTCTGTGCATCTTCTCCACTCTCTTTTCAAGGCCTGATACTTCTCCTTGACCATAGCTTGCTCTCACCATTCTCGGACAGATATATTGGACTTGACCCCGACTTGTTCTCACCATTCTCACATACTGGCTTTGAACCTTGCCTGCTCTCATCATTCTATGGACAAATTCACTGGCAGAGATCAGGTTTGCTTATATTTACGCTATGAATGGATTACTGGCTCAGACCTTGGCCCTTAATACTCAGCCTGCATTTCTGGGCTTGTGCTGTGCTGCAGTCAACAGATTCAATATCAAACGACCTCAGACTCCTGTATTAAATTTCATTCTTGAGCTCTGTAGCTGATTCTCATTGAGGTACACCTCCAGACATTCTCATTAAGGTACACCTCCAGACATTTCCCAGAGTTCTCCCAGATGGCATCAGGCCTGGCCAGGGGCGTTTTATGAGAGGAGGGGCCCGTGTACAGACTCAGTTCAGGCCCCCTCCTCTCTCCGGCAGTCTCGCGGTGCACTGTAGATTCTGGCTTAGTGCATTGGTAAATCCAAGGGTCAGTATCAGTGTACCGGGCCCCAAGATTTCTGATGCCGGCCCTTGATTACTCAACCTCTGCACATCCACGTGAAATCCATATCTTGTACAGACAGTTCCATTACATATTTCCTGTTCTTAATTTCATTGACTGTGTTGCTTTAGTCTTCCAATATTACTTATCAGTACCTGCTGGTAAGCCTTTCCTACTCGAAGTTAAGTATCTGTGAACGGGTATAGAGAAGGGCGGCTTATATAGGTGAAGACCTCTGAAAAACTGCTTTAAAGGTTTATTAAAGGAGACTGGTCCGAATACTTAAAACTACTGTGTATCTTTTTTTTTTTTGTCCATTAATTAAAGAATAAATTGGTACATATGTAAATTCTACAATTGAAGAAGCGCCTTATTTATTACGGATCGCAACTGCAACTGCAATAGTGATTGCGCACACAGGCCTCAATTCAGACCCGCTCACTAGATGCGTTCGCACACAGCCAAAGTATGCAAATCCCGTGATCGCACAGCAAGGCATTAGCACACCCATTATGTCTTGGCGTGCAATCGCAGTGTATATTTAGATGCCCACCAGCCTATCTTAAGATGCCCACTTTCCCCTAGTGATACACGTCATCTCCAGGAAGTGTATACAATAATCGGTAACATCGAGTAACATCGGACCCATACGCAGCACTTGTGGCTGATCATAAACTACCGCAAGCACTGCGAGTGCTTCAGTGTGTAATGCAGGCATGTGACGTGTATTATGACACTGCGTATAATTATGCACGACTCTGACGGCGTTAAGACGCTCAGATACGCCTGCGATTGCATCACCACTCCCCCGTTTCCATCGACCAACCCATGTCACCACCCACAAATGGCTCATCCTGTCACTCATTCTAGCAAGGAGACTGTGCACAAGGGGCGATCAGTTCACGATCATAGTAACTGGTTTGCGCACGCGCACTGTGTCTTATACGCATGCGCAGATTGCAAATATCGGCAGGCTGTGTGCGAACGCATCCTAGCGAGCGGGTCTGAATCGGGCCCACGATTCCACTGCAATAGTATGCTAATCCATTGTGATCGATATGCCACCGCAGCACAACATAAGGACATCCACTTTACGTTACACACATCCGTAATCCTTATCAAGACTGCAAGACCATCGGTAACATCGAGTATCATCGCAGTCTCACGCACACTTGCACAAGATCTGAACTTGCTCAGGAATTGCTAAGCTCGTCGCACACTATGAGTACTCAAGTTGCGTAAGGCATTGCAGTGGATAATTTATGCACGCCCATGCAACGGCTTTCAAATGCACTGGCTCACCTTTGTTTCTCTGAACACTTCCCCCTTCACCTCCCACAAATGGCACTTCCTGTCAATCACTCTTTCAATGGGTCTGCGTAGTCACTGCGATCGCAGTCCCAATCGCAGTGGCTGGTTCTCGCACGTGCAATGCGATGCATTCACACACGCAGTACGCAACAATCGGACGATTGCGTGCAAATTAGCAGTTGCGATCCTTGCTGAATCAGGGCCACTATTTGCGAGCGCTCGCTCTGAATCAGGGCGGATTTTTAAAAAAAAAATCCGCCTCCAGGCTGCTTGCATAGCTGTGGGTCACCACCCACAGCTTTTGCGAGCGGCCTGGCGATGGTCGCGATTATTGCGACCATCGGGCTTGCGACGAGACCCTTGTGATAAGGTCTCGGTTCCCGCAAGCCCGAGTGAACTTCCTGCTCTAATAGAGCAGGAAGCTCACTACTGACATCACGAATTATGTCAGAAGGGCAGCCCACAAATGGCAGGCGTTCCTTCGGGAACACCTCCGTTTGTCCAGCCACCCCCCTTCCCCGCCTACAAAACAGGGCGAGCTGTCAATCAACATCGACAGCCGCCTCGTTTTGCAGCGAGCCCCGGAGCGAGTGAAGTTCTCACTCGCTCCAGGGCTCGCGCACGCGCATTGCGCACACCGCGCATGTGCACTGGCTGACCATCGACCCGCTTGCGAGCGCTATGCGCTCGCGAGCAGGTCTGAATCAGGCCCTCAGTCCCTAAGTCCATAATTATTTATAAAGCAACTGGCAAAATACATATTGTTTCTCTAACAGCTGAGGTTAGAATGTAATCAAATGTATCTGTCTTCAAATAACTGTTTAAATGTCATGAAAATGTACTTGACACCAAAGGGTAAGTATTCTGAAACATACCTGTGACTCTGTCTCTGTGTGAGACATGAGACATGTTAATATAGTTTTAAGCTTTTGATGCAACTGTTTTAACTTATATTCTTTCCACCTTGTACATTCACAGTGTTCACATTTCTGTGTTTATTGTACTGTACATTAATCCTGCCAATCAATGTCAAAACATATTGTATACTTAGTAGAGAGAAGTGATACACACTACTGTCCTAATCTACTAAAAGGCAGCCAGAAGAATATTGAAGCTGTGGGAAAGCTTTTTCTTAAATTAAAGGGTTTAGCCTTGAAGTATGAAGGACAGTCTAGTTGTCTCCTAGGAATGGCAAAAACATATGCTAAGAAGCCAAGCTAAAAGAGGAGCTATGGTCAGTGACCTTTACGCTGACTTAATACTGAGTTTTACAGTCTGTTCATTCAATGTGTCCCAATACCCATAGTCTTACAATATTCCAATCTGCAGTCAAAAATAAAACTGCCTATCTTTCCACTTGTACAGATGGATTTGTAAAATACTTGAGAGATATTTACATACTGCAAAAGAGAAACCTTTGATATAGAAAACCTTCACTTTGAACACAAGTATATTTTCTTCATCAAAGGACTATAGCAGCAAATCCCAGACTTTCTTGAATCACGGCACCCTAGAGTATGAGCATTTTTTTCACGGCACCCCTAGGTCTAAAAAATTTCTTATTGAGAATTTCAGCAAAACTTATTAAAGTAAAATGTTCTTACCTGCCATCCTTAGCGTCAGTTAGTGTATGTGGTGGTGGTCAGGGTTGATCTTCTGTTTCTCCACATGTTTTATGATTGTCAGCCACCAGCATTGGTTTTGTCTATAATTTATGACCATAAATAATTTGATTTGGTCCTGGAACCGCCAACCCATTGCACCCCTGCAAGTGCACCACAGCACCCAGTTTGGGAATCACTAGACTATAGTAAAATCCTTCTTAGAATCAAATTGATCATTTGTAAATGAAACCCAATATGCAACACAGAGCATTATTATTCTGCCTAATGCTGGGTACGCACTGTATAATGGGGGAAAGTTATTAGACAGGTGGACGGAATGCCGCCGGTCCAAATACCGATGCCTAAAGCCCGACATGGGAATTAAGATAGGCATCGAAATACCGACACCTATCTTAATCCGGATGCTGGAAGATAGACAGACACAGGACCGATCGAGGTAAGTCCGGCACGTCTTAACTCTTAGCCGCATGCGGGGGGGGAGGGGGTTAGGTTTAGGCTCCCCTGGGGGGACTTAGGGTTAGGCACCCCCCCGTGGGAGAGTTAGGGCTAGGTTAGGGGAAGGGGAGGATAGGGTTAGCTGCCACTGGGGGAGGTTAAGCCGTCCACACACGGTAAGATTTTTTATATGATGTGTATGATTTCGATCGATAGTAACGAGCGATCGTACACATTGTATGTTGTTTTGGTGTACATAAGAAGGCATTGCGCGTCCCCGCAGTCGTATAATTGGATCGCCTCTCGTACCGGAAAACCGTACGAGGATAACCTATCTTCCCACAATCTGACACACATCGTATCACTTTTGGCAGGTAATACGATCCGATGTCTGATTACGAGGTGTATAAAAATCCCTAGCCACTCCCCTCCTCCATTTTGTCATGAGAGAGCAGCAGCATCGCATCGCAGAGTGTGTGTGTGTTGAGATTGAGGTGAGTATACATCACCATACAACTCAGTACATTTGTCCCCCTCTGGCCCTGCCATGTTTAGATACCACTATGCAGGGGCGGATTGGGATGGAAAACCAGCCCGGGAAATTTATAGAAGCAGCCCTAATGGGGGCGGGGTCTGTTTAGGGGGTGGGGTCTGTTGAGGGGGGCGGGATCCCTCCTCATAGGGCCTGATTCCGAGTAGGACACAGATGCAGCTGTCCTTGCGTCTTTTGCTGCAGTTGCATCTTTAGGCTAATGCTGCTTCAATGACCTTTTCTGGTGTACATCCATGTTTTCCAAATTTCTACAGACCATGCAAACATGCTTTGTGCGTCTTTTGATGCCACCATCGGTCACACCATTAGAACTTTCCCCAGGCCTTTGCTATACCAATATGAGCAATTCAGTGTCTTTATAGCCAACCCTCTGTAACCACCCAACACATTTCTAGTACACTTTTTGGTGTATGCGTCTGAACTCGTACTGAAACTCTGTAGGAACACCATCGGGGCGCAACGCGGTGTAACTCAGGCACATGTGCAGATATAAAACAATGCACAAGAAAAACAATAAAACATATTGGTTCCCACAGGAAAAAAACACACATATTGGCTCCCGCATTCAACTTTCTGCTAAGATAGAAAATAGGGTGTTCCTCACCCTCCTTGTTCTGGGACAGGACCGCTCCTATACCTACTTCTGATGCATCGGTTTGTACTATGAATTCCCTTTCAAAATTAGGAGTCATCAGGACTGGTTGGGAACACAATGCTACTTTCAACTCCTGAAAAGCTTTCTCTGCCTCAGGACTCCATTCTACCATGACTTTTTGTTTACCTTTGGTCAGGTCAGTCAGTGGGACTGCCATGGTGGTAAAGTTGGGTATAAACCTCCTGTAGTACCCCGTAATTCCCAAGAAGGCTCTCACCTGCTTCTTATTCAGAGGCCGTGGCCAGTTTTGTATGGCATCAACTTTATTGAGCTGAGGCTTTATCAGGCCTCTGCCAATGGTGTATCCCAGATATTTTACTTCCTCCATGCCTAGACAACACTTTTTTGGGTTGGCTGTCAAACCTGCCTTATAGATGGAGTCCAACACTGCTTGTACCCTGGGTAAGTGAGACTGCCAATCAGGACTATGAACGACCACGTCATCCAGATAAGCAGCCGCATACCGTCTATGGGGCCTTAGAATCCTGTCCATCATTCTTTGGAAGGTAGCAGGTGCCCCATGTAGCCCGAAGGGCAACATCTTATACTGAAACAAGCCCTCTGGCGCTGAAAAAGCTGTATTTTGTTTGGCGCGCTCGGTTAACGGTACTTGCCAATACCCTTTGGTTAGGTCAAGAGTGGTTAAATACCTTGCCATCCCTAGTCTCTCAATCAGTTCATCCACTCTTGGCATCGGGTAGGCATCGAATTTTGAAACACTGTTCAACTTTCGGAAGTCATTGCAGAAACGCACACTCCCGTCAGGCTTTGGAATCAACACAATGGGACTTGACCATTCACTATGTGATTCTTCAATAACCCCTAACTCTAGCATATTTTTAATTTCTTTTGACACCGATTCTCTTTGTGCTTCTGGTAACCTATAGGGCTTTAGATTAACTTTAACTCCTGGGTCAGTGATGATGTCATGTTTAATGACCGAGGTTTTCCCAGGTACGTCAGAGAACAGCACCCTATTTCTAATCAGAAACTCCTTGACCTCTTGTTGTTGAATTGCCACTGTCACTTCGGGAACTAAGGGCCCTGGACTTACTGGAGGGTCTCGGACGGCCGACAATAACGTTCTATCTTTCCAGGGCTTTAACAGATTTATATGGTATATCTGTTCCGGCTTTCTTTTCCCCGGCTGGTAAACTTTGTAATTGACCTGCCTCACTCTTTCTAAGATTTCAAAGGGCCCTTGCCATTTAGCCAAAAGTTTATTTTCCACAGTGGGAACCAATACTAACACTCTGTCCCCAGGAGCAAAGCTGCGTAACCGAGCTTTGCGGTTGTATACCCTCTGCTGTGCCTGTTGAGCCTGTTCCAGGTGCCCTCTCACTATCGGCACTACCGCAGCAATTCTCTCCTGCATTTGAGAAACATACTCAATCACCATTTTGTAAGGACTAGACTGCCCCTCCCATGTCTCTTTGGCAATGTCTAGTAACCACCTTGGGTGTCTCCCATACAACAAGTCGAAGGGTGAAAACCCGGTGGAGGACTGGGGAACTTCTCTTATGGCCAACAATAAATACGGCAATAAGTAGTCCCAATCCCTACCATCCTTGTCGACCACTTTCCTAAGCATGTGTTTTAACGTGTTGTTAAACCTCTCGACCAGCCCATCGGTTTGGGGGTGATAAACCGAAGTTCTTAACTGTTCGATTTTGAACAGGCGGCATAACTCTTTCATGACTTTGGACATAAACGGTGTACCCTGGTCAGTTAGTATCTCCTTAGGTATACCCAACCTGCTAAAGACATGAACTAGCTCTCTGGCAATGATCTTGGTTGACATATTGCGCAACGGGATCGCTTCCGGGTACCTGGTAGCGTAATCCATTATGACCAGAATATACTGGTATCCCCTGGCAGACTTCATTAAGGGTCCAACCAAATCCATCGCTATTCTTTCAAACGGCACCTCTATGATAGGCAATGGAACTAGTGGACCCTTAAAATGTGGCCTGGGAGCATGATACTGACACTCAGGGCAGGATGCGCAAAAGTCAGATACCTCTTTATGAAGCCCGGGCCAGAAAAACCTCTGCATTATTCGCTCAGTGGTTTTCTCTACCCCTAGATGGCCTGCCGTTATATGACCATGGGCCAGATCCAACACTGTTCTTCTGTAGGCTTTGGGAACTATTAGTTGTTCCACAACATCTTCCCCCTTCTTAGTCACCTGATATAACAAATCCTGCCACATTGCCATGTGGGGATAGGACAAAGAACTATCAGGGTCTACGGGTTTACCATCAACTACTTTTACATTCTCCCTGGCTTTTACCAAAGTAGGGTCATTCAACTGCTCCACGGCAAAGACCTCTCTTCTCACCTCTAAATCAGGCAGATGATCACCTGGCCCAACAACACTTCCCACCTCAATGGGAGGCACATCAGTTGGCGGGCCACCGTCACGCTCCGCATTCTCTAGTTCGCCAATCATAGTAGAAAAAGGGAATAACTCTGACTCAGAAGAAACTCCCTCCTCCACTACATCGACAACCTTCTCAAATGGATCGGGGTTGTTCACCTCTGGAGCAAAACGGCTTTCCCACAACTTCCAGAAGTGAGCAAAGTCTCTCCCCAATATTGCATCGTACATCAGACCATGTACCAAACCTACAGAAACTATAGCAGAACCACATGGTGTCTCGATGTTCACCTCGGCAGTAACATAATATCGAGTATCCCCATGTATGCAGGTCACACCAACAGTTTTCCCCTCACACCGCAAGGGGTTCACCAGCTCAGCTTTTATAAGTGTCACCAAGCTACCAGAGTCTAACAGTGCCTCTACTCGGTTGCCATCTACAGTGAGTACACACATGTGCTTATCAGTCACAGACTGCCAGTCAGCCGTACAGGCTATCTGTGCAAAGAAAGAACCCCTGTGGTAGACATGAGCAGCATCACATTGCATAGGTTCAGTTGTAAGTGCACAATTAGCAGCAATATGGCCGAAACCACCACATCGGAAACACTGAGTCATATTAATGTCTAGTCGTTTACGGGGCAAGAACCTTCCCGGCCTGGCAGGCCTGTCTCCAGGTTCTACACCCTTAGTCTTAGGTACATTCCACCGCCCAGCACCCTTCTCCCCTGGAACAGTCTTACCAGTGTCTGTGGGAGTTCGCCGGTGCGCCATCGGGGCTTGGTGGGGCATACTCATCAGCTCCTCAGCCACCACGTACCTCTCCACCAGCTCGACCAACTGGTCCGCGGACTTAGGGTCTGCATGGCTCACCCACTTGTGCAGAGTCGCAGGTAATGATCGCAGGTACCGGTCCATCACGACCCTTTCCACGATCTGTGGTCCAGTCAGCGTCTCAGGCTGTAGCCATTTTGAGGACAGATGGACGAGGTCATGCATCTGTGAACGTGGAGGCTTGTCCATATGGAACTCCCAGCGGTGGACCCGTTGGGCACGAACAAAGGTGGTGACTCCCAAGCGAGTTAGGATCTCCTGTTTTAGTTTTTTATAGTCCTTGGCATCAGCCAGGCATAAGTCAAAATAGGCCTTTTGTGGCTCCTCAGACAAAAAAGGTGCCACCAGACTTGCCCACTGCTCCTTGGGCCAACTCTCCCTTTTGGCCGTTCTTTCAAATGCGGTGAGATAGGCCTCCACATCATTGCCCGAAGTCATCTTCTGGAGGAATTGACTGGCTCGAATGGAGTGAGTGGTGGTGGGAGGACCAGTACCAACATCTCTGGGCCGGGCGATCAGGTGCTGTACCACCTCTTTTATGGCCTGGCTGTTTTCCGCTAAGGCCCGGCGGGTTTCCTCGATGGCAACCTGTTGTTGCCCCTGGGCTGTCTCCAAGGCCGACAGTTGCACCCTGGTGGATTCCTGCAGAGCCCTGGTAGATTCCTGCTGAGCTCTGGTAGATTCCTGCTGAGCTGCTGTAGCTTGGAGCAGGGCTTTAATAATGTCCCCCATTTTGTCCTGGGGTGTAGGTTGGAAGCTGAACCTTGCCTCTCTGAGCATGGGCTGACGCCTCCTCTATGGGACTCCAAGGACACAGCGTTATTTCCACACTCACAAATTGGGTGTCTGTCCCTTTAATTTTTAAACGGAAAGTTTTCCTCTTGCTGCAACTTCAGTGTGTGTGGGTGCCCGCATTCTCCACCATATTATGACACAGTTAGGTTAGGGGGTCCCTCTCCTGGGTAGAGGACTCCTTCCTTAAACACACACACAGCAGCAGGGAAGCAGCACACCAGTCTGGATGCAAGTACAAGCTGGTCGGCGCCAGTCTTTATTGTACAATGTCAGAAACATAAAGAAAACATAAATATAAATCCTAGCCCTATTGGGGCACTAACTTCACAGGTAGTTCCCTCACTACCAGAACCTGGCAGGGCCCAATGCCCTCGCCAGCAACAAAAGCACAGCACAACACTCACAGTTAGGTATCCAAGTGTCTCTGAGCAAACTCCCTGTCTGCTCTCCCAGGTGAGACAATCAGCCCTAAACACACTAGGCTTATATTGGCCACTCTCAGGTGAAAAACTAACAAGCCTGTTACCAGGCTGCGAGAACCAAAACCTGGAGTGGCCGTGGGTGGAGCCCTCCCTCTCCTCTCACCCACAACCCCCAGGTCCCAAACCGGCTTTTCAAAAAGCCGAAACTCAAGCCTGCTACACTGCAGACTTCTCCTGGGGGTTTAAAACACAAAAGACAGGAATCTGGGACAAATGTACCTGCCACAGACCACTTTACCAGTGATCCTATCACAATATATATATATATACACACTGTACATATATATATATATATATATATATGTGTATATATATATATATATATAAATATATCTATGTATATATATATATATATGTATATATATATATACACACATATATATATCATATAAATCACATACAGAATATAAACTTACTTTAATGTTATATATTAATACTCTTTGTTACTCTGCTGCACCACATCTGCTGCCTGGTGTGGTGTGACATCTGTGGGAGGCTGGAGGCGGGCTTCGGAGGGGCTGGAGGCGGAGCAAAGACTCCGTCGGCCATTTTTTTTTTTTTTTTACTAAGGTTCAAGTTCTGCCGTGCGCTTCAAGATGTGCAGCTGCCCGACCCTGATCGCGGCAGCGGAAGCACGGGGTAGTTTAAATTAGTGAAGGGTGGGCTGAGCGGCCGCCGGCAGCTGAAGCCCTGATCGCGGCTGCGGAAGCCCGGGGAGAGGGTCCAGTAAGGGTAGGCTGAGCGGCTGCTGGCCACCAAAGGCACCGGCCCAGCGGGAACTGGCCCGGCATCCCGACGGCCCAATCCGCCCCTGCTACTATGCCACCAATGCATATGCCCCCACATGGCCCTGCATTGTTTATATACCACTATGCCACCAACGTGTCCCCCCCCCCCCACATGGCCCTGCATTGTTTATATACTGTACCACTAAGTGGCAAACGCAGGATTTTGAAAGGGGGGGTTTCCAATAAAAAAAATCTAACCACAATAAATATTCCCAATATATGTGTTTAATGGACAGTTGGGCATTACACAAATAATGACACAGACACAGACATGCACACACATACTGACACAGACACAACACACTGACAAAGACTACACACAGACACACATTGACAGAGACCGTTTTCACTTAAAAACATGAGTGCAGGCAAATTGAATGCAGGTAAATAAGTACACCATCATTAATTAAAGATCCTTCACCACACACCTGTGACCAGGTATAATCTAATAAATATTATCCTCCCCACTTCACCCCCCACCACAAATATATAAAGCAGTCAAGTGGCATCATTTAATACATATTATCCCCTGCCCCATCACCGCCGCCCGCCCCCCCCCCCACTTATAGATACAGCAATCGAATGGGATAATTTAATAATGGCCCTGCATTGTTTATATACCACTATGCCACCGTGTAGCCCCCCACACATGGCCCTGCATTGTTTATATACCACTATGCCACCGTGTAGCCCCTCACACATGGCCCTGCATTGTTTATACCACTATGCCACCGTGTAGCCCCCCACACATGGCCCTGCATTGTTTATATACCACTATGCCACCGTGTAGCCCCCCACACATGGCCCTGCATTGCTTATACCACAGTCATCATTTTTGTGCTGATTTATGTACATAGATAAATATTTAAACATTTTACATTTTATTAAAATCAACTTAACTCAACTATTAACTAAAAACTCAACCAACTATGAACTCAACCATAAACATTATAACAGAAACAATGATCAACAATAACATTTTCAAACATTTAAACATTGAACATATATATTTAAAGATGTTTCTGATTTTTATTTCCACAGAAATGAATAGCCCTCGAGGACGCCAGTTTATAAGTGGATTCCTCGAGCGTTATTACGCTCACGAGTGCCTGTGGAAGTTGAAGTCCAAGGACTATAAAAATAAATCGCAGGGCGACGCCGATAGATGACATGGTCACCTTTACCCTCCCCTTCCATGATGAGGCTTGTCCGGATTGGGTGAAAAGACGCATCCAAAATCTCTACACAGTGTATGTGAAAGAGCGGAGGAAGGAGACAGAGTTGCGGGCGTCCGGAGCACGGACAGATGACGTCTATAACATTTCACTCTGGTACTACCCCCTTCTTGAATTCCTCCATGAGATAGAGCCCCAGAGATCTTCACAAAGTCTACTTGTAGATACAGGCCCGGAAGAAGAGGCTGTACCAGTGGGGAACCCAGAGAATGATCCAGCGTCTACTATGGACGTTGTAAGTACATAAAACTTCATTATCTGATACTGTCCTCCTGCCATGGTACAGCGCCCACTCCATTAAAGTAGGCCAGGTATTGCTCCCTGACCTCTTTTGCCCGCACACTCGCTAGTGTCTCCCTCACTGTGGGTGTGGTGACAGAGGGCATTTCTAAACCCTCGTGTGTTTACTCTTGCTCGTTGATGGCCATAGTACGCAGTTGTAAGGTACGTGTTTTCCTCAAGAAATTTTGCAGAACACAATAGGCCATGACGGCAGAAACAATTTTGTCCACACGAAGGTTTATAGCCATATGGAATATCCGGAACCTGCTGCACATTGTTTTCTACTATTCGCCGGTCCCTAGATAGGCGATAATTGAAAATGCGTTTCTCTTTGGTCACTCCCCTTTGTCCATCCGGCTTCAATAAATGTTCATGTAGAGCAAATGCCTCATCAGCCACAAACACATAGTTCAGGCCGTTCTTTGTAACCGCTGAAGATGGCAAATTCAGACGGTTGGTGGATAGTCTGTCATAAAATTCCCTGTCTTTGAAGGATCCACCATCTGAAGCACGGACATTTTTTCCCAATTCCACATAAATAAATTCATAGTTGGCATGGACCACCTCCATCAGCATGATACTGTGAAAGCCCTTGTAGTTAAAATAAAAGGAGCCACTGCGGACAGGCGGGATAATGCATATGTGTTTCTCATCAATGGCTCCTCTGCAATTTGGGAAATCAACTTCTTCACCTATGGTCTGCCAGTCCTCCACAGTTGTAGGAAACTAAAATAAAGAAAAAATCGAAATTAGACTTTACTGTATATTAACATTAATCTCTCTCTACTCTTTCAGTCTTTCTTGGCTGACTTGGACCACTCTTTAAGTCCACAAACTGTACCGGCTACAACTCCTGAGAGTGTTGCAGAGGCACCAGAGCCTCCCTGATGATCTAGAAGACAAGCACACAGGAGTCTGCCAAACCCGGGTCCTGTTATGCAGCAAGTAAAACAGGCACTCTGCAAACCCCCAGACCAGTTCAACAGCCTGGGGTCACACGTTACAAGTAGCATCCGGGTGATGGAGGAGGAGCAACAGCTTCATGCTGAAAGAATTATTTACCAGGTCATTATGCAGGGTAAATTACAGAAGCTGACAGGCACCTCCACTCTTCACCTAGAGCCTGTAACCCTGTTGCCCACCACCAACCTACCTGGCCACAGAACGAATGGGACCATCCCCATCCCCACACACCCCCTCCCCATAACAATAGGCCCGAGAGGACCTACCCTTCCACATCCACCTCTTCGGAGGTTTTATATAGTGCCATGTTGGCTGAGGGGGATGAGAATCCCGAATGTTATCATATTGGATTATGCGGATTTACTGTATCAGCCAGTTGTTTCTCTCCCAATACCTGCTGCATGGTATGGGGTGTGGATGATGCGGATTGGGTAGGGCCACTAAAACGCATGGCGCAAGGGCAGATTGATTTGCCAGGGCCTCAATCTGCACTTGCGCCATGTGCTTCTTAGCCTGTTCAATCCGTCATCTGGTATTGGACGACAAAAAACTATCTGATAATATTTATATGTGTGTTCCTGTAAAGGAAAAACGTTTTATGCTCTTCTTCTACTGTATCAGACAGTTTTTTCTCTCCTAATACCTGCTGCATGGTATGGAGTGTGGATGATGCGGATTGGGCAGGGCTACTAAAATGCATGATGCAAGGGCAGATTGTTGTTTGATGGGGACTCAATCTGCACTTGCTCCATGTGCTGTTCAATCCGTCATCTGACACACTGCATACCATGCAGCCGGATAAGTATGGGGCAACAAAAAACTGGCTAATATGTTGTGTTAATAAACAAACAATGTTGGTTTGATTAAACATTGTTTATATTTTACTACGTTGATTACAACCATATTGATTGTTGTTGCATTTAAAACTGGTTACAAATGCAGACGCAGCAACTCCTGTAAGGTGGCGTCATCCATACACTGGTAGTTGCAATAATCGCCCAGGTTGTTCTCCCTAATCTCCGTCAGCAGGGGCATATGGGAGTGACTCTCCCTCTTCGTCAGCCACTCTTTAGTCCAGCATTTCCTCATCCTTCTCCTCGTCTCCTCAGCTTCCTCTACTTTCAGCTTCAAGTAGCCATAGGCTGGCACAATCTTATGGCGATAGGAATCCATCAGAAGATGACAGAAGTCAGAAGAAATACAACACTTTGTACAAGGCAAGCCTTTAACAAAGCACACTAGCACTGCACAGCGTTCAGCAGGTATACTGTACAACCAAGCTTCACTAGTCAAAGAGCAGAGTATAACATCAAAGCTACCAAGTGCATACGTCCCAACTGTCCCGCATTTAGCGGTACAGTCCGGTTTTTCTGGGACTGTTTTTCTGCGTCTATTCTACCTCTGCATACACAATGCAGAGCAGCGTGTATGCAGAGGTAGAATAGACGCTGTGTGCATGCGCACAGCATCTATTGAGAGTACGGGGGAGCCCGGGGGCTGCCCTGCATCTCGGAGATGCTGGGCACGCCCCATTAGTGATGTAAATGGTGGCGTGTCATCTGACCACACCCCCTTTATGATTAGGTCATGCCCCCTTTTGGGGAGTGTGATCAGCCTTCCTCAAATGTTGGGAGGTATGTAACTTACCTAAAATGGTGGCTGCCTTTTATACCCCCTAGTTAAGCCCTCCCCTATTCACATTCCAGCAGATTCATCGTAATGGTTATCTGCACAACCGATCGCTCATTTACGATTTGTAATCGTGAAACGAAGCATCGGATCGTATGATCGTATGAAAAATCGTACACCTTTTGAAAACATTGTATGTAAAATTTCAAGGGAAATCTTATAAGACATATTGTACGTCTTTTTATCGTACGTGTATGACCTGGTTTATTGTTAGGTAGCCCCCCAGGAGGGTTAGGTTTAGGGTTTGGGAAGGGGGGGTTAGGATTAGGCAGCCCGGGGGGACTTAGGGTTAGGCAAGACCCCTGGAGTTTTAGGGTTTGGCACCACCAATGGAGGGTTGGGGGGGGAGAGGGGAGGGTTAGAATACTTACCAGCCCCAGTCGGGATATCCTCCTGTTGGGCTTGTGCAGTTGGTCATTTGAACCAGCGGCCGCTGGTATTTCAATCCCATTCCCTGTATGCAAAATATCGTTTGTCAGCTGTATAAATTTATACAGCTGACAAACGATATTTTGCATAGTACTTCTGCAGGTGTACAGGCCCAGTGACAAGGGGGTACAGAAGGGCCCCGACGGGCACGACAGCTAAATTTGTATTACAGTACATACAGACTGCGGCGTCCATCCGGGTTATCTTCCCTGTGACTCCTTCCCTGGCTGGAGTCTGTGTGCTGCGCAGTCGCATGCGCCATAGTAATTAAAGTCATCGGGGCGTCATTAGTTATCTTGCCTGACTCGGATCTAAAATCGAGGCAAAAAGTCATCATCCCGCTGTCGGATCTCATGGGTTTTGGATTCTATAAAAAGTCCCCGCGTCGGAACCATTTTTCACTCCGGTTGTGGACAGTGAAGAGGGTGGGTGGGAGTCAGGGCTGGCTGGGCTGTGCTGCTGTTGTCCATAGAGGTGTCCACTCCAAAGTCCATAGGGGCTGGCTGTGCTGTGCTGCTGTTGTCCATAGGGGCTGGCTGGGCTGTGTTGTGCTGCTGTTGTCCATAGGGGCTGGCTGGGTTGTGTTGTGCAGTCAGTTGTCCATAGGGGCTGCGTCCACTCCAAAGTCTATAGGGGCTGGCTGGGCTGTGTTGTGCAGTGTCCCATAAAGGCTGTAGTCCTAAAGGGGTGCTGTAGTGTTATCCAGGGGGTGATCTGTACATCAGGGGTGCTCATCCCAAGTGCAAAATAAAAAAGTTATTATTTCTGTGTTTGTGAATTGTGGCCCTCATTCAGAGCCGCTCGTAAGTGGCCATACACTCGTAGCGGTCCGATGTTGTCAAACCACGCATGCGTCGGTGTAACAGTGCGCATGTGCATACGGCTGATTGCGATCATTTTTCCAGTCGTTCGTCGAATACCGAACAGGAAGTGACATATCAAATGTGATTGACAGAACAGTCCGTTTTGGGGCGGTGACGGGGGTGGAGATGGGAAAACGCAGGCGTGTCGAGGCGTTTTTTGGGCGTACATAAATTATCTCATGCGAACGGCCAATGTGAACGGAAAAAGTCATATGTCACTGTCTGATCCACTTTCAATTCAAACTGCTCGCTCAGCTTGTGGTCTGGTATTCTCTACCACAATGGCGATGGTCTCTTCGTCCCTCCTGAGTCTCATCGATAGTTTTCCGATTTATCAATTGAGTCCACAAAAACAATCAACTTAGAATTGCAAACAAGCTTGTAATGTGTTTAGCAAATCGTTTTTTTTTTCTAGCACAAAACCGTACGGAGGTGAACTACTCAGCTGCTAATTTCTGGATTAGACAATCAATTAGTTTACCAATTTTTGTGTTAAATATGTGTTTTTGGGGGTTTTTTAATTATTTTTTATGCAACAATATTGTCAGCATGTTTAAGTTATTGCTTCATTTTTAAGGGGCCAAGAAAAATGGGGGTTTTTTTAGGTTTGCAAAGTGTTCTTTAAAACTCCTAAATAGATTTTAACCCTTTGGTTTCAAAATCCAAAATAATGTTTAGATTTCCCTTCTATTATTTTTGAATTTTTATGCAGGATTACCTATTAACTAGTTTTGGAAAAATTTCACAATACAATTGAGCAGATTTTACAGATGTTTTATTTTTGATACACATTTTGTTTTTAATGTGTAATTTGCATATTTCACATCTGAATAACATAAATAAAAAATAATAACAAAACACACAAACACAAATAGTGGCAGTTGGCCAACACAAAATAACACAAATTAAAAACAATTCACAAGAAAGGAGAGGGAAGTTTTGGCCCTTAAGGAATATGGGGCAAGCACAGAAGGATTGTGGGAAAATTAGCCAGTGCTGTCAGAGCCTTTTGCCACGTTTGGCCGGGGTAGGGAGGGAGCATGACCGTGTCCGGGAGGTCCTTCGGCTGGCCTGTCCAGAGGTAGATGTTGTGGCCTCTGGACTAGGCATAGGGCTAGGCACATTTGGAGGGATGGCTGTTGTTGTGCCCGAGGGGGAGGGTCCTGATGTTCCGGCAGGAAGGGAGGCTGGCTCCAACATGTGCTGGTGAATGAGCTGCTCCAAGGCATTTGAAATCCTGATGTTAGCCCCAGCATTGTCGGCCAGGGCCTGAGCAATGGTCACGTTGGCTGCAGCATTTTGCTCCATGGCCTCCGCCACCCGTAGCAGACTGGCGTCCATCCTCTGCAGAATCTCCGTGTGGTGATCCGATTTAAAATTGAGATCCGTGAGGAGGGCCACTGCCTGCAAGGGGGATTGCCCTGGACTGGCTTCTGCAGGGTCCCCAGCCGGATCTACTGCTTCCTCCCCTGCAGAGCCAGCAGAAATTCTGCGGCCAACGCTCCCCTCTGGAGCAGACTCATCCGCCTGTGTCTCTGTTGGAAAAATGAGAAAAGAGTAACATTACAATCTACATAGTGTCACAAACACATTTCTGAGTTGTTAACATTACAACATTTACCTGGGACAACATGAGGAGCCGCAAAGTCTGGCATGTCCGTATCCATGTTGGACACGCCAAACACCTCCTCAGCCTGCACACACCCCTGTGCCAGCTCCTCCAAATCATTAAGCTCCAATGACACAGGGGTGGGACCCCCACCTGTCCCCCTTGCATGCCTAGCTCTATCAGACAGTTTTTGCTTCAGCCGATATTTGAAGTCGCTCCATCTGTGGGTGACAAAGTTGGTGTTATTCCTGCAGTATTTGGCCCTGTAACCATTTTTTTTTTTAATGTCGTTTTTACGTACCGGCGTTTGACCTCCGGGGTTGTACGGACCAACTCACCCACCCTATTGACAGAACTGGCTATATCATCCCACATTTTCCACTTTTGGCTTGCACCCATATTCCTATCGGCCTGTGGCAGGATGTCAGTGCACATTTGGACTAAAACCTCCATCTCCTTTCTTGTGAATTGTGGCTGCCTTTTTTTTTTGGTAGCTTTTGTTGGCCTACTAGGCCCAGCAGCCTCTGACATGGCATCCTCCACTCCTTGTGTATAAAACATATTTTAATTTGTGATGTCAAACGTTCACAAAAGTAAGGTTTAAAATAATCCTTTTACCCCAAAAATCCAAATACTTACCGTGCGCCTCTTGGCCCGTGCTTTGCTGCTCATTAGACATTTTTGTTTTTCAAGTCTAACTACAGCAGACCGTTTTGGGATTTCCGTGACGTATTTATTCCTGCGTCCGCATTACTCGTCCGCATCATTGATTGTGCGCTCCTATTGTCCGTCCTTAATTTGAGCGGGAAAATAAACACTATTTATGGCTTTGGGTGACTCGAGTCGTGGTGGCGTGTGGCGGGTGGCGAATGGTGGATTGTGGTTGTGGATTTCGGAGTATTTGGCGTTATTTGGAGTTTGTTGGCGAATTTTTTGAGGTTTTTTTTGTTTATTTTGGGACAGTTTATTTTTCTTTCCGTACGCTTTTTGCTTTTTGGATTTTCATTTTTGTTTCTTATTTGAGTAAGTATTTTCTAAAAACTCCTTCAAAACTAATCGTATTTGTTTTTGAAATGTTAGTACTTATGTTTTTCTTTTACCAGTTATTTTGGCATTGCCCCCGTGAAGTTTTTGGACTTTGGGTTATTTGTCATTTTTGGTAAGTCATTTTTAATGCCTGAAGTTACAGTTTCGATGTGTTGGTGTTCGCATATGTTTGGCTAAGTAATTTGTAATTGTTTCTTTAACCAATCCTGTCTTAACATGTGTGCTCCCTTCTATCTTTTAACGCATGTAAAAAAGTGTTTGGATTCAAATCTGACAAACAAAATTTCTAAAACTAATTTCTATTTTTGAAATGTAGGTTGTTGGACTCATGACAATACCCGGCCTGTAAGCATCTTTGGATTTTTGGCAAAAGATAAGTAGATTTTTTGTTTACCATTTGACTCAAACATTAACTACCTGGCTTACCATTTCAGGTTGATGTTGGTCGTATTATCTTGGCCATGCTTCCGGAACCCGACCAACCTCAACCTCGTCCCAGGCGTAGGCATCGTAGGCGTGCAAGGCCCCAGATATATAGAACATGTGTCACCCTTTTTGGACTGCCCGATGATGAGGTTTTAAGACGATACCGTCTTCCTCCACAAACCATCATAGACACTCTCTCATTAATAGAGAGTGATCTTGAACGGCAAATTGACAGTCCTACAGCAATACCACCACTTACGCAATTAATGTCAGTGTTACATTTCTGTGCCTCAGGATCCTTTCAAACCACGGTGGGAATAGTTGCCGGAATATCCCAATCCTCCTTTTCAAGGATCCTGAGGGCAGTGATGGAGGCCCTTTTCAAACACCTCCATCATTTTATTAAAATGCCATTGGATATGGGATCCCTTAGTGTGGCGAAGGCCAATTTTTACCAAATAGCTGCTTCCCACACATCATAGGGGTTGTGGATGGCACTCACATACCACTTCAGCCTCCAGCAAGGCTGGAGGCTATATTTAGGAACCGCAAGCACTATCATTCACTGAATGTAATGGTGGTATGTGATGCCTCCCTCCAAATCCTGTCCCTGAATGCCAAATTCCCTGGGAGTGCACATGATTCCTTCGTCATCCAGCAATCAGGGATTTGGCCTAAATTAGACAACCTACAAGCTGGTGATGCGTGGCTTCTGGGTAAGTGGACACCTTTAGTTGAAACCAATGCAAAGCTTGATACACAATGATCCTGATTGTTGTATTTGTTTTTTCACAGGAGACAGTGGTTACCCTTGCACGCCCTGGCTGCTCACTCCTTATTTGGCTCCCACACCATGGCCACAAAGTGAGTATAATTCCGCACTTACAGCCACCAGGCAGGTGGTGGAGCACTGCATCTGCCTTTTAAAAGGCCGATTCAGATGCCTCCACCGCTCTGGTGGCGAACTCATGTATTTGCCGGATATGGTTTCGAAAATAGTGGTCCTGTGTGGGATATTTCACAACATCGCCATAAGGAGTGGTGTCCCAATGCAGCCAGAGGATGCCTTGCATGAGGATGGCCCCCCCTAGGTTGGTCGGAGGTCAGTAAGTGGGGGGGCCATACGCGATGATGTGGTGGCCAGATATTTCAGGCAATTATTGTCAAACATTTACTTAATTGACACAATGTCCACATATATGATTGTAATGTGCCTTTTTAATATTTTGATACTTTTTTTTTTCTTGTCTTCCTTTAAAATCCACCAAAAACCGATGCCTACTACTTGCTCTACTAAATTGTGTACATGTGGCCACATTGGATCAAACTTTGGGAACAATTATTTCATCACCTCATTTGTGGATTTATGTTGGCCTGCTACTTATTTCAACAGTTCTTGATTGTTTCTTTTGTTGTTTGCTTTTGGTGTTGGTTGTTTTTTGTAGTGTCTTTTCACTGTGTGAATTGCTTGTAACAATTCACTTTCTGTATGTGTTTGGTGTGTATTAAATTTTTGTTTTGCCGTTAAAAAGACTGTTTTTTATAAAATTACAAGCACGTGTAACCTGGCACAAAAAATGCCACCTTTCATAATGCCTAATCCGGTAATGTGTGAAATGGTTAAGTCTTTGAACATGCTTTGTGTCTTTCAAAAAACAACAAAGGTATTATGTTGAATCAGTAGGTTTTCTAAACTAGGCCTAAGCAGGTTTCATTTTCTATTTACATTACCCACCCAAAGAAAACAACAAAATGTTTGAATTTCTACAAAACTATTGGTATGGTGAGGTGTTTAATGTGGCAGCTTACATACTTACTAGCGCTTTGTACAATCTAATTTACCTTACTTTAAAGAACCTGATCGAATAGTCGACTTATGGAAAGTTAAACAATGTAATATTTTCAGACAAGGAATGAGACTCGATAAAATACAATGCAATTTTATTTTTAAAAAAAAGTTTGGGCATAATACAAAATTCGAAAAAATTCTGTTCCGATGGACCGCCGCCATGTGGTCAAGGACCACTAGCATCCCTATGACGTGGCTACGCAAGGCGGCCAATCCCTCCTGCATAGAATGCAGCCGCCTCTGGTCCTCTGTTGGAAAAAAAAAAGGGATCCTTAATAAAATGACACCTTACATTAGAAGTTTACAAAACAAACTAAACAAAAAAATCTAGTTTAAACAAAGATCCAGTTGAAAAGAGAGGGGGGGTGGAGAGGAGGGTGAATTTTGGGGGTGGTGCAAATTGGGAGAGGGAGGGGCCTCAGGTAGTGGCCGGTCAGGGGTGGAGGGGGAATTGGGGGAAGGTTGGGGAGATGCGTTTGTGCTTGGAGTCGGCATCAGGGGACGAGCCCGGCGTCTTATTCGGCGGCGAGCCCAGATTCTGCGTTCAGCCCCTAAATGATGTTTGAAAAATGTTTAGTCTTTTTTTTGGGGGGGGGGGGGTTTGGCCACAAATTTAGAACTCCAAAAATGTAAAAACATTCAAAAAAAGGAAAACATGCACACGCAGGCCTGTCCAAAAACAAAAAACAGGGCTAGACTGAAAACATGCACACGCAGATAGGGCCACAATAAACAAACAGGGCTAGGCTGAAAACATGCACACGCAGGCCTGTCCAAAAACAACAAACAGGGCTAGACTGAAAACATGCACACGCAGATAGGGCCACAATAAACAAACAGGGCTAGACTGAAAACAAGCACACACAGATAGGGCCGCAAAAAAACCCCAGAAAATACAAAAAAAAAACTTACTTGCAGCGATCCGGAGCCGCAAACAGGCCAGCAAGCATGGCGTGCGGCGGCGCAGATCCGACCACCTGCGCTCTAGCTGCCCGATATTTCGGCGTGAGCCGAAGGAGCGCAGGCGGCGGCGAACCTCCGCATAGGCCGTTCGCTTCTGGTGGTTGCTGATGGGGGGAGGCTGGCTGGTGATCCGCCGAACCATCACCTCCGTTAGGACCAAAAGCTCCCGCCTGGTAAACGCGGAGGCTCTCATGATGGCAATGATTTATTTTACACCAAACAGTTTTAATAAAGGCCAGAGAAAAAATTTGATTGGCTAATGTACTTGGTAAATTAACAGGAAACATTCTATTGGTTATTGTATGAGTCATGTGTCCTCCAGACTCAAAAATATAATGTGAGTTATGATAGGCTTGATGCAGTGACATGCGTAAGCTAATTAAAATAAAGAAATGAAAAAACTAAAATATGCCTATCACAAACACAGGAAACCAATAGGATCATTGGTTAAAACATGTAGTTTTGATAAAGTAAACCATTGGTTAAACCGTACGTATTCTGCGGGAAAAATGACACACACGGACAAGAATAAAGTTTATTGAAAATTGAAAAAAAACGGATTGCAAACATGTGAAGAGCAATTAAGCTAATTAATATATTGATTGGCATGAAACGATTAAAGTATGTATGCAGAATGAACGAGCAGGTAATCGAAATCTGACAGGTCCACTTCCGGAATTGACTTGTGCGAGCGTCCAAAGCAACCAGAGGAGACGAACGGTCGCTAATTTGAACGGTCGCAAGCTAGAGGAGGGGTTGGGAGAATATGGGGCGGAAGGTTAGCTACGAGCGAACATACGAGCGAGCGCTTATTGCGTCCGGGACTGAATCAGGCCCTGTGTGCGCTGTAGCCGCACGTGCATCAACAAAGTAGCAGCGCCAAGCGTGCGCCTGTGTCATAAATCAAGGGCCTGCTGGCATGTCTGTTAAAGGGTGGTGTAACCCCCAAAGTGCACTCCAAAAAAAAAAAAATAATTATTTTTTTCTGTGTTTGTGAATTGTGTGCGCGCAGTAGCTGCACGTGCATCAACAAAGTAGCAGCGCCAAGCGTGCGCCTGTGTAATAAATCAAGGGCCAGCTGGCTAGTCTGTTAAAGGGTGGTGTAACCCCCAAAGTGCGCTCCAACCCAAAAAATATATATATTTTTCTGTGTTTGTGTGCACCTTAGCCACACGTATATATCAATATCACATAACTGGAGGACAAAAATAAAATAGGGAGAGATCAAGAACCACTTCCTCCTAGTGCTGAAGCTGCTGCCACTAGTCATGACATAGACGATAAAATGCCATCAACGTCGTCTGTCAAGGCCGATGCCCAATGTCATAGTAGAGGGCATATAAAATCCCAAATGACAAACTTCAGGAAAATGACCTTAATAAATAAATTTAAATCGTCTGAGGAGAAACGTAAACTTGCCAATATGCCATTTACGACACGGAGTGGCAAGGAACGGCTAAGGTCTTTCCCTATGTTCATGACTAGTGGTTCAGCTTCACATGACGATGGAAGCCCTCCTCCCGCTAAAAAAATCAAACAAGTTAAGCTGGCAAAAGCACAGCAAAAAACTGTGCGTTCTAAGATGATATCACAAATCCCCAAGGAAAGTCCAAGTGTGGCGGCGGTTGCGATGCCTGACCTTCCCAACACTGCACGCCCTCTGCAAGTGCTGGAAGGAGCACCCACAGTCCAGTTGCTGATATTCAAATTGAAGATGTCACTGTTGAAGTACAACAGGATGAGGATATTGGTGTAGCTGGCCCTGAGGAGGAAGTTGATGACGAGGATTCTGATGGTGATGTGGTTTGTTTAAATCAAGCACTGGGGGAGACAGTTGTCCGTGGGATGAAAAAGCCCATCACGGTCATGCCTGACAGAAGACCAAAAATTCCACCTCTTTGGTCTAGCAATATTTCTATCCAAATCCGGACAACTGTCTTGCCATATGTACCATATGTAAAGGTGGATTAAGTAGCGGTAGGGACGTTAACCACCTAGGAACATCCTTCCTTATACGTCACCTGCAGCGCATTCATAAAAAGTTACTGTCAAGTTCAGAAACTTTGGCTAAGACCGTAAGCATTCCAGGGACACCTAAATCCCTTTGTCCCGTTGTATCCAAGCGCCTCCAAACCACACCGTCAACTCCCTCCTCATCAATTTTCTCCTCTGTCAGGATCAGAAGTAGTCCTGCAGGTCATGTCACTGGCATGACTGACTCCTCTCCTATCCGGGATTCCTCCGGAGGATCCTACATTGCTACACCTACTGCTGCCTCTGCTGCTGGGAGTCGTTCATCATCCCAGAGAGGAAGTAGGAACACCACTACTTCCTTTACTAAGCAATTGACCCTCCAACAGTTCTTAGCGAGGAGAATGAAGTATGACAGCAGTCATCCTGAAGCAAAGCAGATAACTGAGGCCTTGACTGCTATGTTGGTGTTAGACGTGCATCCGGGATCCGCCATTAGTGCAGTGGGATTTAGACAATTGATGGAGGTAGTGTGTCCCCGGTACCAAATCCCGTCTGGATTCCACTTCACTAGGCAGGCGATACTGAGAATGTACAGAGATGTCAGAAAAAGTGTCCTCAGTGTCCTCAAAAATGCGGTTGTACCCAATGTCCACTTAACCATGGACATGTGGACAAGTGGAACAGGGCAGACTAAGGACTATATGACTGTGACAGCCCACTGGGTAGATGTATCGCCTTACGCAGCAACAACAGCAGCATCACCAGTAGCAGCAGCTCGTTCCAAGCAGAAACGCCAGCTCGTTCCAAGGCAGGCTACGCTGTGTATCACCGGTTTCAGTAAGAGGCACACCACCGACAACCTCTTAGAGAAACTGAGGGAAATCATCGCCCAATGGCTTACCCCACTTAGACTCTCCTGGGGATTTGTGATATCTGACAACACCACCAAAATTGTGCGGGCATTACATCTGGGCAAATTCCAGCACGTCCCATGTTTTGCTCACACAATAAATTTGGTGGTGCAGAATTTTCTGAAACACAACAAGGATACGCAGGAGACGCTTTGGGTGGGCCGAAAAATTTCTTGCCACTTTCGCCATTTAGCGACTGTGTGCCAAAGACTGGAGCGCGAGCAAACAGTCTTGTACCTGCCCTGCCATCACCTGAAGCAAGAGGTTGTGACGCGGTGGAACTCAACCCTCTATATGCTTCAGAGGATGGAGGAGCAGCAAAAGGCCATTCAAGCCTATACATCCACCTGTGAAAGGCAAAGGAGGGGGTATGCACCTGACTCAAGCACAGTGGAGAATGATTTCCGTGTTGTGCAAGGTTCTCCAGCCCTTCGAAGTTGCCACACGTGAAGTCAGTTCAGACACTGCCAGCTTGAGTCAGGCTTTTGTAGAAGCAGCTGGAGAAAGTGAAGGAGGAGCTAAGATGGAGCGATTCCTCTCGGAATGTAGGACTTGTGGATGAAGCCCTTCATTCGCTTTGCCAGGATTCCAGGGTGGTCAACCTGTTGAAATCAGACCACTACATTTTGGCCACTGTGCTCGAACCTAGGTTTAAAGCCTATGTGGTGTCTCTCTTTCCGGCCGACACAAGCCTGCAGAGGTGCAAAGACCTGCTGGTGAAAGCACTGTCAGCTGAAGCGGAACGTGACACATCAACAGCTCCTTCTTCATTTTATCCCGCAACTGGGGCTGCCAGGAAACAACATAGGTATCCTAAAATCCCGCTGGCAGTGATGCAGGGCAGGCAGGATCAAGTTTGGACATCTGGTCCGGACTGAAGGACCTGGCAACAATTTCTAACATGTCTACTGTCACTGCATATGATACTGTCACCATTGACAGAATGGTGGAGGATTACATCGGTGACAGCATCCAAGTAGTCAGACAGTCCGTACCTGTACTGGCAGGAAAAAGAGGCAATTTGGAGGCCCCTGTACAAACAGGCTCTATTTTACCTAAGTTGCCCCCCCTCCAGTGTGTACTCCGAAAGAGTGTTTAGTACAGCTGGGAACCTTGTCAGCGAAAGGCGTAGGAGGTTGCTTCCACAAAACTGTGGAGAAGATGATGTTCATCAAAATTAATTATCAGTTCTTCCAGGGAGACCAGCCTCCAGAATGTACAGAGGGACCTGTGGTGGTGGATTCCAGCAGGGACGAATTAATACTCTGAGAAGATGAGGATGTACACAACACTGAAAAGGGTGAGGAATCGGTGGATGAGGATGACATCTTGCCTCCGTAGAGCCAGTTTGTGCAGGGACAGATTAATTGCCAGCTTGTTTTGTGGGGGCCCAAACGAACCAATCATTTCAGCCACAGTCGTGTGGCAGACCCTGGCGCTGAAATGATTGGTTTGTAAAAGTGTGCATGTCCTGTTTATGCAACATAAGGGTGTGTGGGAGGGCCCAAGGACAATTCCATTTTGCACCTCTTTTTTTTCTTTGCATTATGTACTGTTTGGGGCCTAGTTTTTTCAAACTGCCATCCTGTCTGCCACTGCAGTGTCACTCCTAGATGGGCCACGTGTTTGTGCCGCCCACTCGTGTCGCTTAGCATAGTCATCCAGCAACCTTGTTGCAACCTTTTGGCCTAAAAACAATATTGTGAGGTGTGAGGTGTTCAGAATAGACTGGAAATGAGTGGAAATCCAGATCCAAAACACGAAGAAAGATCCAGATCCAAAACCAAAATACAAAAAGTGGCCGGTGCACACCCCTAATATATATATATATATATATATATCAGGCTTAATCCACGGCACTTGACCATTTGGGGGTGCCCTTGGTATATGGCCACACCATCCACATAAGAAATATCATACAATCTCGGCACTCACTTTTCAAACTGTAATTCCTTTGAATACAGAAAATGTTAGTTCCAAAATATTGCAATAATTTGTCACCAGGTGCTTATTAACTGATATCCCTGGGTGTGGTTCTGTCTTTTTAATCAATATTCATGCTTAAAATGTGTGCAAGCATGAGCCAAATGTGGAAGATCAGAGATCATATATCTGAGAGTCTATGTAGGAACTGGCCAGATGGGAAGACCGTGAAGTGGTTGGTCAGCTTGACAAACATGTGCCCCAAGATTTCTGTTGCCGGCCCTGCAGGTGTGTAAACACAATATGTCTGTGAACAATGGGCCTGATTCAGAGATGGATTCAATGCCGATTTTTACGCAGATCAAGCAATTGTTTGCCATTGTGCATGCATGTCAGTCGCATTGCGCACGTGCAGTGATTGTTTTGCGATTACACCCACACAGAGGATCCATTCGCAGAGTAAGTGACAGGAAGTCACCGTTTCATAGAAGTAATGGCAGATGGCTAGGGAAAACAGGTGCATCTGACCGTTTAAATTCCGTTTCGTGGGCATGAATAAATTAGACATTGCGATCTCCTGTGCAGCATCAGAGCTCTCTGCATGTCAGGAGAGCTGTAGTGTTTATGGCTGGTCAGACTTGCCGCATATGCATACCTCCCAACTGTCCCATTTCCAGCGGGACAGTCCCCTTTTAATGGGACTGTCCCGCTGTCCCACTCGCGGGACGCAGTGTCCCGCGGTGGGGAGAAGGTTGGGAGAGCACAAACCGCTGCCCTGCATAGCAGAGCAGTGGGTGTGCAAGAGGAGAACAGATGCCGTGCGCATGTGCACGGCAACTGTTCTCTTGTATAAGGAGAGCCTGGGGGCTGCCCAGCGTCTCGGAGAGTGCTGGGCTCCTCCTTATTTTCTGTAAGCTCTGCCCCTTTTTCTTAAGCCACACCCTCTTTTCGGTCACGCACTTGAAATGTTGGGAGGTATGCATATGCAGCATGGCTACCCGATGTACGTCGATGTTTACACTGTTGCACGTCATCAGACTGGTATGAGAAAACAGCAGTGGGTGTCCCTATGCTCGGCTGTACTTTGGAAGGCATTAGCATATTTTAGCAATTGCGATCCTTGAGAGTATGCAGTTACTTTTGCATTAGCGTTAATATCTCTGAATCAGGCCCAATGTCGTTCACAGACATATCGCGTCAGTTGTACAGCACAGGAGACACAATATATAGTACAGATATATTGTGTGCATCTGTCATATCCTGCCTGCAGGAACCACTGACAATGGCATCAACACTGGTTTCTATGGCCAGACATATCAGTCGGCTGATTGGCAAGTATGTATTACAGGCACATACTTACTAAACCAGTCGGTCGGCAGGTAAGCCAGATGGCCAATCTGTTGGCCAAGTGTGTACCACGCTTAAAATAGATTATCCTGGTTCTAATAAAATCAGCAAATGACTAAAAGAAGCACGAGGTCTAAGGGCTCTATTTACTACAATCCGCATATTGAATGCGGATTGTAGTGTGATATTACCGAGTGAATTCGCATTGCGAATTCAGGTAATATCACAGGGATTTACTATAAATCCCTTGCAGGGACAGAGCTTGCGATAAAGCTCTGTCCCTGCGGATCCCATCTGCACTCTAGTCGTGGTATTTTTGGAAAAAATACCGCGACTAAGAGCCCGCGCATGCGCCGACCGACCACCGCTACTACCCCCCCACCGACGCTAAGCCCCGCCCCCCGCGACCCAACGTTCACCCCCCCGTGACCCCCCCTCCCTTCATTACACTTACCTGCATCCTCCTGGCCTCTGGTGGTCTTCTCTGGGCTTCCCGATCAGGTGATCTCCCATACTGCACTGGGGCCCGATCACCTGATGACCGGGCCCCAGTGCAGTGTGGGAGACCAGCTGACCGGAGAGGAGCCATCACCGGAGGCCCGATCACCGGTCCCTGGATTCAGGTAAGTAAAAAAAAAAGATTTAATTTTTTTTTTCTTTTTTTTACAGCAATCAGCTTGCGGTCTGATTAGACCACATAGCTGATTACTGGTACCGGCTCCCGCCTCTGCTCTCCCCGTTAGAGCAGAGTGGGAGCCCGGTAACCGGGGGAGACCCTGGATAACGCCACCTCCAGGTGGCGTTATTATCACAGGGCTTCCCCCGGTATTTTTTTACAATTTATTTTTAGTAACTTGCACACAGATCACATTTCCCATTACAATTATGGGAAATGCGATCTGCTTTACTAAAAATAAGTGATACTGGGGGTTGGAGTAGAATTTTACTAATTCTACTCCAATTGCCCTGTAATAACTACAGGTGAAACTAAAATAATGTGAAAAGGGTGTGAAAACACCCTTTTTCACTTTATTTTAGTAAAAATAATGTTAATAAATAGAGCCCTAAATGTATTTATTGTCATAGTGCTTATTTACTAGACCAGTGGTTCACAAACTTTCTTGAATCACGATGTCCTAAAGTATGAAAAACAATTTTCACGCACCCCTAGTCCCACAGTTTCTTATAGGAAATTTCAGCAAAAATTTATAATTTAAGTAAGTTGTGTTTACCTGTCATCCTTAGGCTAAGTTATGTGGTTGTAGACAGGGTTGTGCTTCTGTTTGTTACATATTTTATGACTGTCCGCCACCAGCACTGGTTTTGCCTATCACAGTGACCATAAATAATTAAATTTGGTCCTGCACCATCAACCCATGACACCCCTGCAAATTACTCGAGGCACAGTTTTATAACCATTGAACTAGACAAACACGGTGTAATCATTCCCTGTCTGCCAACAACACAGATGTGTTTTCATTTGGCAAATGAAGCCATCAAAAGGACAAATATCTCTGCAAAACCCTATATATTGGAATGGACCATTCCCTATACTCTCCAGTCTTTTGTGCAACCTACTCATAGGCAAATGCAGGGGGAGTTCCGGTTGCCTGAAAAAAACCCTCCCCAGCCCACACCTTGACCACAATAGAAATAGTAATATAATAGAATTTTACTAGGCTGCATATTCTTATCAGTATCACAAATGAAATAATCAGCATCACCTGTGGATCTTTTAACATGTGTCAGCCAGTAATAATTAGAGATGTGCGCCGACCCTCGTGTTTTGGTTTTGGATCTGGATCTCCCCTGGTTTTGGATATGAATCTGGTTTTGGATTTTTTTCATTGGTGTTTTGTTTTCGTGCTTTGGTTTTGGATCTGGATTTTTTTCTTAAAAAATAAAAGAAAAACTGCTAAAATCACATAAAATGTGCCTTTTTTTGTTCCTACAGTATTAATAACCTCAATAACATTTATTTCCACTCGTTTACAGTCAATTTTGGTTACCTCACAGCTCACAGTATTGATTTTTTTTTCATCTAGTTAAAGGGCCAAAAGGTTGCATCCAGCTTGCTGGCTCAAAACTGATTAAATAATTATTAATAGAGTTGAGGACTGTGCAAAGATGATGGTTGGAATACCCTTGAGGATTGAATGCATGGGCCTTCATAGGGGACAAGGAAGTTGACAGCCTTGCATTATCATGATGACTGCTGGCAGCAGCTACAACATGTGGTTCTTGGCCTTGCTCTCCTGTCATGTGACAGCCTTCCATATTTTCTGCAGTCTTGAAGCAGTGTCACAAGCACCAATAGTGTAGCCAAGGTGCGGTTACAAAATTCACATACGTGCAGTCATGCGCACACAGAAAAAAGTAAACAAAAGACATTTTTTTTTTCAGGTGCAGAACTTGGGCCCAGAGCACAGATTGATGACGACTGGAGTCAGGCAGCACTAGGTTGCATTGCCAACTTGCTAGATCTTGTGCGGCTAAGCCTAACACGCACAGACACAAAGACAATTATTAGAAAAAAAAACAATTGATTTTTATTTTTTCTCAGCTCCAGAACTTGGGCCCAGAGCACAGATTAATCACGACTTGAGTCGGGCAACACTAGGTTGCAACTTGCGTTGCTGGCTGGATCTTGTGCAGTACTGCGGTTAAGCCTAACACGCACGCACACACACAGAAAAATATAAAAGACACTTTTATTGATTTTTTTCTTTTAGCACGACTGGAGTAGGGCAGCACTAGCTTGCAACTTGCGTTGCTGGCTGGATCTTGTGCAGTACTGCGGTTAAGCCTAACACCAAGCACACACACAGAAAAATATAAGAGACACTTTGATTGATTTTTTTTTTTACTATATATTTTTTATTTTTTTTTTGAGTCCAGAACTTTAGCCCAGATGGACACAGCACCAGCCCAGATGTATCTGCAGTACTGCACCAGCCCTGATGGGCACAGCAGACAGCAAAGCACCAGACCAGATGGATCAGCAACAGCCCAGATGGACACAGCAGACAGCACAGTGACAGCACCAGCCCAGAATGGATCAGCAACCAGCCCAGGACACAGCAGACAGCACCTCTCCCAGCCCTACACTACCCACCCTCCCTGTTCAGTCTCCACAGCCAGAGTGAAATGGCGTCCATTGCGTGGTCCCTTATATACTACATTGATCATAGACACGAAAGCTCGTTAACCGCGAGATTTCAGACTCTCTCGTTTTGCTTCGGTTTCGAGATCCGATTCAGGCGGGAAACTCTGAGCCTGCTTGGATCCGACTCGGTTCTGCTAAATTCGGGTGGGTTCAGATCTCTGGAATCCGAACATCTCTAGTAATAATACACATGTGCACCAACTAGGAGATCTGGAAAACATGCACTGTTAAGGGTGCACTACTATAGACAATCTATAGGGATAACTATTAGTACTATATAACATACACTATCCAGTGCACAAGGAAACCAATGCGTACATATATATCCAGGGCAGTGCTAGGTTCTTCTGCTGCTCCCCCAGACTCCTGGACTTTCTCCAATGCTCTCCACCACATCTAAAGTGTTAACTAGGTTTGCTGGCCCTGTATGTCAGAATTATGATGCACTGCACTTTGCATGACACATGTTATAGCTGTTAATGGGGCATATTTATTAACATTATTTTTACTACAATGGGCTCTATTTATTAACATTATTTTTACTAAAATAAAGTGAAAAAGGGTGTTTTCACACCCTTTTCACATTATTTTAGTTTCACCTGTAGTTATTACAGGGCAATTGGAGTAGAATTAGTAAAATTCTACTCCAACCCCCAGTATCACTTATTTTTAGTAAAGCAGATCGCATTTCCCATAATTGTAATGGGAAATGTGATCCGACCATAGTTACTAAAAATAAATAGTAAAAAAATACCGGGGGAAGCCCTGTGATAATAACGCCACCTGGAGGTGGCGTTATCCAGGGTCTCCCCCGGTTACCGGGCTCCCACTCTGCTCTAACGGGGAGAGCAGAGGCGGGAGCCGGTACCAGTAATCAGCTGTGTGGTTTAAGCAGACCGCAAGCTGATTGCTGTAAAAAAAATGAAAAAAAAAAATTAAACATTTTTTTTTTACTTACCTGACTCCAGGGACCGGTGATCGGGCCTCCGGAGATGTCTCCCCTCTGGTCAGCTAGTCTCCCACAGTGCACTGGGGCCCGGTCATCAGGTGATCAGTGCAGTATGGGAGATCACCTGATCGGGAAGCCCGGAGAAGATCACCGGAGGCCAGGAGGATGCAGGTAAGTGTAATGAAGGGAGGGGGGGTCGCGGGGGTCCGCGATCACGGGGGGAGGGCCTTAGCGCCGGGTGGCGGGGCTTAGCGTCGGTGGGGGGGTAGTAGCGGTGATCGGTCGGCGCATGCGCGGGCTCTTAGTCGCGGTATTTTTCCCAAAAATACCGCGACTAGAGTGCGGATGGGATCCGCAGGGACAGAGCTTTATCGCAAGCTCTGTCCCTGCAAGGGATTTATAGTAAATCCCTGAGATATTGCCTGAATTCGCAATGCGAATTCACTAGGTAAAATCACACTACAATCCGCATTCAATATGCGGATTGTAGTAAATAGGGCCCAATAAGTGAAAACGGGTGTTTTCACACCCTTTTCATATTATTTTAATATCACATGAATTTATAAAGGACAATTGTAGTAGAATTAGCAAAAATTCTGCTTAAAACCCTAATTATCACATATTGTTTTAGTAAGTAGATCACATTTCCCATACTTGTATTTCGAAATGTGATCGGCCCAGATTTACTAAAAATATATTGTTAAAAAATACAGGTGGAAGCCCTATGATAATGCCACCTTCAGATGGCGTTATTTTGGGCCTTCCCCCGGTTCCCCGACTACTGCTCTACTCTGACAGGCAGAGCAGTGCCGGGAGCAAACCCCTGTGATCAGTTTTGTGGTCTAAATAGACTACAAGCTGATTGTCAGGATGCGGCCTGGGATCAGCTGCTACTCACCTCTGTGCCGGCGTCCTTGGGCTTAGGTGTTCAGTTGCCAGGAGTGGAGGTGAGTGGTATTCTGCCTGGGGTCTGCTAGGGCTTCTGTGCATGCGTCCTGGTTCCCGCGGTGGCAGGCATGGGTGCAGCCATGTTGGTCCATATCACCTGAATAGTCTCTCCCAATGGTAGTCCTGCGGTCACACAGCTGATCCTCTGATCTAATGACCAACTAGCTAAGGGTATTTAGTCTGACTCCAGGAACAGGAAGTTGCTGTTCAACTTTGCTTTCCCAGTGACTATGATGCCAGTATTTGTTCCAGGCTCCAGGTTACTTTCCACAGCTACAGTAGTCTGCGTCTGGCTCTTTAGTACTATTGAAGTCAGCTTGCGTCTCCATCATCTGTGACATCCCGAGCATATCTGCGTCTGGATTATTAGTGACTTACTTTTGTTTAACCTCAAGTGTTGCTTCAGTTAATCCTCTACTGTTTACCCAGCTCTGGCTCATTCACCAGTTTACAGTGGGGGCGGGATGTACTAAACGTAAAACACGGTAAAAACTAGGGGTGAGCGGGTTCGGATTTCTGAAATCCGAACCCCCCCGAGCCCCCCCGATCCGAGTCCGATCCGAGTCAGGCTCTACTTTTCCCGCCTGACTCGGATCTGAAATCGAGGCAAAACGTCATCATCCCGCCTTCCGAGTCTCGCGGGTTTTGGATCCTATATAAGGTACCCGCGTCGGCGCCATTTTCTCACTCGGCTGTGGACAGTGAAGAGGGAGGGTGGGAGTTAGGGCTGTGTAGTGTAGTGTAGTGTAGTGTAGTGCTGCTGTTGTCCACTACTTCAAAGTCCATAGGGGCTGGCTGTGTTGTGCTGTGCTGCTGTTGTTAATAGGGGCTGTGTCCACTACTTCAAAGTCCATAGGGGCTGGCTGGACTGTGTTGTGCAGTCAGTTCTCCATAGGGGCTGTGTCCACTCCAAAGTCCTGTGCAGTGTCCCAGACCTAAAGGGGTGCTGTAGTGTTGTCCAGGGGGTGCTCTGTCCATCAGGGGTGCTCCCCCCAAGTGCTAAAAAAATAATATATTTTCTGTGTTTGTGAATTGTGTGCGCAGTAGCCGCACGTGCATCAACAAAGTAGTGCCAAGCGTGCGCCTGTGTCATAAGTAAAGGGCCGGCTGGCTTGACCGTTAAAGGGTGCTGTAACCCCCGAAAGTACACTCCAGTCCAAACCAAAAAAAAATTATTTTCTGTGTTTGTGAATTGTGTGCGCAGTAGCCGCACGTGCATCAACAAAGTAGTGCCAAGCGTGCGCCTGTGTCATAAGTAAAGGGCCGGCTGGCTTGACCGTTAAGGGTGCTGTAACCCCCGAAAGTACACTCCAGTCCAAACCAAAAAAAAAATTATTTTCTGTGTTTGTGAATTGTGTGCGCAGTAGCCGCACGTGCATCAACAAAGTAGTGCCAAGCGTGCGCCTGTGTCATAAGTAAAGGGCCGGCTGGCTTGACCGTTAAGGGTGCTGTAACCCCCGAAAGTACACTCCAGTCCAAACCAAAAAAAAAATTATTTTCTGTGTTTGTGAATTGTGTGCGCAGTAGCCGCACGTGCATCAACAAAGTAGTGCCAAGCGTGCACCTGTGTCATAA
Source organism: Taudactylus pleione (assembly GCA_031769625.1). Classification (NCBI taxonomy): domain Eukaryota; kingdom Metazoa; phylum Chordata; class Amphibia; order Anura; family Myobatrachidae; genus Taudactylus; species Taudactylus pleione. The sequence continues at coordinate 63,931,885 of JAUIMM010000200.1, read as the reverse complement.
GTAAAGGGCCGGCTGGCTTGACCGTTAAGGGTGCTGTAACCCCCGAAAGTACACTCCAGTCCAAACCAAAAAAAAAATTATTTTCTGTGTTTGTGAATTGTGTGCGCAGTAGCCGCACGTGCATCAACAAAGTAGTGCCAAGCGTGCGCCTGTGTCATAAGTAAAGGGCCGGCTGGCTTGACCGTTAAAGGGTGCTGTAACCCCCAAAGTACACTCCAGTCCAAACCAAAAAAAAAATTATTTTCTGTGTTTGTGAATTGTGTGCGCAGTAGCCGCACGTGCATCAACAAAGTAGTGCCAAGCGTGCGCCTGTGTCATAAGTAAAGGGCCGGCTGGCTTGACCGTTAAAGGGTGCTGTAACCCCCGAAAGTACACTCCAGTCCAAACCAAAAAAAAATTATTTTCTGTGTTTGTGAATTGTGTGCGCAGTAGCCGCACGTGCATCAACAAAGTAGTGCCAAGCGTGCGCCTGTGTCATAAGTAAAGGGCCGGCTGGCTTGACCGTTAAAGGGTGCTGTAACCCCCAAAGTACACTCCAGTCCAAACCAAAAAAAAAATTATTTTCTGTGTTTGTGAATTGTGTGCGCAGTAGCCGCACGTGCATCAACAAAGTAGTGCCAAGCGTGCGCCTGTGTCATAAGTAAAGGGCCGGCTGGCTTGACCGTTAAAGGGTGCTGTAACCCCCGAAAGTACACTCCAGTCCAAACCAAAAAAAAATTATTTTCTGTGTTTGTGAATTGTGTGCGCAGTAGCCGCACGTGCATCAACAAAGTAGTGCCAAGCGTGCGCCTGTGTCATAAGTAAAGGGCCGGCTGGCTTGACCGTTAAAGGGTGCTGTAACCCCCAAAGTACACTCCAGTCCAAACCAAAAAAAAAATTATTTTCTGTGTTTGTGAATTGTGTGCGCAGTAGCCGCACGTGCATCAACAAAGTAGTGCCAAGCGTGCGCCTGTGTCATAAGTAAAGGGCCAGCTGGCTTGACCGTTAAAGGGTGCTGTAACCCCCGAAAGTACACTCCAGTCCAAACCAAATAAAAATTATTTTCTGTGTTTGTGAATTGTGTGCGCAGTAGCCGCACGTGCATCAACAAAGTAGTGCCAAGCGTGCGCCTGTGTCATAAGTAAAGGGCCGGCTGGCTTGACCGTTAAGGGTGCTGTAACCCCCGAAAGTACACTCCAGTCCAAACCAAAAAAAAAATTATTTTCTGTGTTTAGCCGCACGTATATATCAAATCGATATAACATAAATGGAGGACCAAACTTTCTCCGATAAAAATAAAATAGAGAAAGATCAAGAACCACTTCCTCCTAGTGCTGAAGCTGCTGCCACTAGTCATGACATAGACGATAACATGCCATCAACGTCGTCTGCCAAGGCCGATGCCCAATGTCATAGTAGAGGGCACATACAATCCCAAATGGCAAAGTTCAGGAAAATGACCTTGAAAAAGACATTTAAATCAGCTGAAGAGAAACGTAAACTTGCCAATATGCCATTTACGACACGGAGTGGCAAGGAACGGCTAAGGTCGATCCCTAGTATGTTCATGACTAGTGGTTCAGCTTCACATGACGATGGAAGCCCTCCTCCCACTAAAAAAATCAAAAGAGTTAAGCTGGCAAAAGCACAGCGAAGAACTGTGCTTTCTAAGAAGATATCACAAATCCCCAAGGAGAGTCCAAGTGTGGTGGTGGTTGCGATGCCTGACCTTCCCAGCACTGGACGGGAAGAGGTGGCTCTTTCCACCATTTGCACGCCCCCTGCAAGTGCTGAAAGGAGCACCCACAGTCCACTTGCTGATATGCAAATTGAAGATGTCACTGTTGAAGTACAACAGGATGAGGATACTGGTGTAGCTGGCGCTGAGGAGGAAGTTGGCGAGGAGGATTCTGATGGTGATGTGGTTTGTTTAAATCAGGCTCCGGGGGAGACAGTTGTTGTCCGTGGGATGAAAAAGCCCATCACGGTCATGCCTGGGCAGAAGACCAAACATTCCACCTCTTTGGTCTGGCAATATTTCTATCCAAATCCGGACAACAACTGTCTTGCCATATGTACCATATGTAAAGGTGAAATAAGTAGGGGTAGGGACGTCAACCACCTAGGAACATCCTCCCTTATACGGCACCTGCAGCGCGTTCATAAAAAGTTACTGTCAAGTTCAGAAACTTTGGCTAAGACCGTAAGCAGTCCAGGGACACCTAAATCCCGTTGTCCTGTTGTATCCAAGCGCCTGCAAACTACACCGTCAACTCCCTCCTCGTCAATTTCCTCCTTAGTCAGGATCGGAAGTAGTCCTGCAGGCCATGTCACTGGCATGACTGACTCTCCTATCCGGGATTCCTCTGGAGGATCCTGCATTGCTACGCCTACTGCTGCCGCTGCTGCTGTTGCTGCTGCTGGGAGTCGTTCATCATCCCAGAGAGGAAGTAGGTACACCACTACTTTTACTAAACAATTGACCCTCCAACAGTCCTTAGCGTGGAGGATGAAGTACGACAGCAGCCATCCTGAAGCAAAACGTATAACTGAGGCCTTGACTGCTATGTTGGTGTTAGACGTGCGTCCGGTATCCGCCATTAGTGCAGTGGGATTTAGACAATTGATGGAGGTAGTGTGTCCCCGGTTCCAAATCCCGTCTAGATTCCACTTCACTAGGCAGGCGATACCGAGACTGTACAGAAACGTCAGAAAAAGTGTCCTCAGTGTCCTGAAAAATGCCGTTGTACACAATGTCCACTTAACCACGGACATGTGGACAAGTGGAACAGGGCAGACTAAGGACTATATGACTGTGACAGCCCACTGGGTAGATGTATCACCTTACGCAGCAACAGCAGCAGTGTCACCAGTAGCAGCATCTCAGAAATGCCAGCTCGTTACAAGGCAGGCTACGCTGTGTATCACCGGTTTCAGTAAGAGGCACACCGCCGACAACCTCTTAGAGAAACTGAGGGAAATCATCGCCCAGTGGCTTACCCCACTTAGACTCTCCTGGGGATTTGTGATATCTGACAACGCCACCAATATTGTGCGGGCATTACATCTGGGCAAATTCCAGCACGTCCCATGTTTTGCTCACACAATAAACTTGGTGGTGCAGAATTTTCTGAAAAGCGACAGGGGCGTGCAGGAGACGCTTTGGGTGGCCCGAAAAATTTCTGGCCACTTTCGCCATTCAGCGACTGCGTGCCGAAGACTGGAGCGCCAGCAAACACTCTTGAACCTGCCCCGCCATCACCTGAAGCAAGAGGTTGTGACGCGGTGGAACTCAACCCTCTATATGCTTCAGAGGATGGAGGAGCAGCAAAAGGCCATACAAGCCTATACATCCACCTATGACATAGGCAAAGGAGGGGGTATGCACCTGACTCAAGCGCAGTGGAGAATGATTTCCGTGTTGTGCAAGGTTCTCCAGCCCTTTGAACTTGCCACACGTGAAGTCAGTTCAGACACAGCCAGCTTGAGTCAGGTCATTCCCCTCATCAGGCTTTTGCAGAAGCAGCTGGAGAAAGTGAAGGAGGAGCTAAGATGGAGCGATTCCGCTCGGCATGTGGGACTTGTGGATGAAGCCCTTCATTCGCTTTGCCAGGATTCCAGGGTGGTCAATCTGTTGAAATCAGACCACTACATTTTGGCCACCGTGCTTGATCCTAGGTTTAAAGCCTATGTGGTGTCTCTCTTTCCGGCCGACACAAGCCTGCAGAGGTGCAAAGACCTGCTGGTGAACACACTGTCAGCTGAAGCGGAACGTGACACGTCAACGGCTCCTTCTTCATTTTCTCCCGCAACTGGGGCTGCCAGGAAAAAACTTAGGTATCCTAAGCAACCCGCTGGCGGTGATGCAGGGCAGGCAGGACCAAGTTTGGACATCTGGTCCGGACTGAAGGACCTGGCAACAATTTCTGACATGTCTACTGTCACTGCATATGATACTGTCACCATTGACAGAATGGTGGAGGATTACATCGGTGACAGCATCCAAGTAGGCATGTCAGACAGTCCATACCTGTACTGGCAGGAAAAAGAGGCAATTTGGAGGCCCCTGTACAAGCTGGCTCTATTTTACCTGAGTTGCCCCCCCTCCAGTGTGTACTCCGAAAGAGTGTTTAGTGCAGCCGGGAACCTTGTCAGCGAAAGGCGTAGGAGGTTGCTTCCACAGAATGTGGAGAAGATGATGTTCATCAAAATGAATTATCAGCTCTTCCAGGGAGACCAGCCTCCAGAAGGTACAGAGGGACCTGTGGTGGTGGATTCAAGTGGGGACGAGTTAATACTTTGTGAGGATGAGGATGTACACACTGAAGAGGGTGAGGAATCGGTGGATGAGGAGGATGAGGATGACATCTTGCCTCCGTAGAGCCAGTTTGTGCAGGGACACATTAATTGCCAGCTTGTTTTGTGGGGGCCCAAACGAACCAATCATTTCAGCCACAGTTGTGTGGCAGACCCTGGCGCTGAAATGATTGATTTGTTAAAGTGTGCATGTCCTGTTTATACAACATAAGGGTGGGTGGGAGGGCCCAAGGACAATTCCATCTTGCACTTCTTTTTTTTCTTTGCATTATGTACAGTTTGGGGCCTAGTTTTTCTAACTGCCATCCTGTCTGCCACTGCAGTGTCACTCCTAGATGGGTCACGTGTTTGTGCCGCCCACTCGTGTCGCTTAGCATAGTCATCCAGCTACCTCGGTGCAACCTTTTGGACATGAAAACACTATTGTGAGGTGTGAGGTGTTCAGAATAGACTGGAAATGAGTGGAAATTAAGGTTATTGAGGTTAATAATAGCATAGGAGCAGAGAAACCAACAAATTCTGTGATTTTAGCTGTTTTTATGCTTTTTAAAAAAAAAATACAGATCCAAAACACAAAACCCAGAACCCAAAACACGGAAGGGTGGTTTTGGCAAAACCAATCCAGATCCAAAACACGAAGAAAGATCCAGATCCAAAACCAAAACACAAAACACGAAAAGTGGCCGGTGCACACCCCTAGTAAAAACCCAGTTTCTGGGGTTTTAACGCATTTTTTGTATGTATCATCAGCTGGCCGCCGGGTCTCTGATGCGGAGGGTAACGGCAGCTTTTGCTGGCGTTACCCTATAGAAGCCTACGGGCTTCTACCCCATCGCGCTGCTATGAGGGATCCGATCTGATCCCTCCCAGCATGCCCCACGGCCGCCGGTTCACTCTGCACATGTGCAGATGGCTTTCCGGTGCATAAACCCGGAAGTCCATGGCACAGAGGACATTGCAAAGTACAGCTCTTATCGGAAGAGCTGTCCTTTGCACTACTGATCGCATATATTAGTACATATGCGATCAGTAGGAAAGCGAGGCATGGCGGGATGTACTTCGCAAGGTTAGTACACCCCGCCCTGTGTCTTCTCCTGTACCACTCCCAAGCACTAGTTTCAGTAGCTTTCGCTGCGTCTGGATTCACGAAGCACCTTCCAATTGTGGGGGGGGGTTAAGTAGTAGTCGTCGTCGGCGCATGCTCAGACACATTCTCTCAGTATTTTGTCTGAAAAATACAGAGAGAATTGTGCGGATGGGATTCGCAGGGACAGAGCTTTATTACAAGCTCTGACCCTGCATGCGGATTTTAGTACATCCATGTGATATTTCCTAAATTCACAGTGCACATTTTGTCGAAAATATCACACTACAACCACATTTTAAATACGGATTGTAGTTAATAGGGGCCTAAGTGCTAATGGTGCCCTCTTCATTTACTGGCCACACTCGCTCTAAAATCAAAACTCCTCTAAAAATGCTGCATTTGTCACTGCTACTGTACGGTACTTGAGGTTAAATTTCCACCAAATTAGTCTAATTTATGTGTCCCCTGGCTCCACTTAGAGCTCCAATGATATATATATATATATATATATATATATATATATAGTGTTCCCTCTAGCTCCGGCGGCAGGCAGGGCGCCGGACCTAGAGAGGGCAATCTTGTGCGCGTGCGAAAGGGCGCGCGCGGCTGAAAAGGGGCGTGGTTATGAAAAGGGGGCGTGTCTATAAGACGCGTCCCCTTTTCGTCATACTTGGGGGCGTGCCCGGCGCTTACGGACATGCCGGGCAGCCCCCAAGCGCTGCAGAAAAGGAGAATAGATGTCGGGCGCATGCGCCCGGCGTCTATTCTCCGGCGGTGACCGGGTCACTGCATGTTTGTCCACCCGCGGGACACTGCGTCCCGCGGGTGAGAACGGCTCCCGCAGGCTGTTAGGGCAGGGCACTTTTTGCAGGGTAAACTTTAATAACCTTGCGGCTCCCACCATTGACTACAATGGAGAGACTCGTTCATTGGCTGAGTGACGGGAGATGACCTCTCTCAGCCAATGAACGCTTAGCAGCGGGGTTTCCATGGTGATACCCCGCCGCTAAGCTCTCATTCGGGAAGTACCGTTCTATAGAACGGTACTAAGTTCGTGGATCGCGTTCTCGTTTTTTTTTTTTGCCAAGTCCGGGGATGCCTACTTTGGAACGAAGAGGACAGAACCTCGCATAGGAGATGGTGAGTATGTTTTTTTTCACAGGTCCCCTATGGATACTTTACCGGACAAGTGGACCGATGCTACAGGGTTACATAGGTGAGTATGTGTACGTGTGTGTGTGTATGTATGTTTAATAAACTTATACTGTCACGGTGTGTGTATCCTGTGTTTTTTTTAAACATTTTTTTACAGGTGAACTACAGGTACTAGTGGGCCCTTAATGCTCTGCATGCTGGTACTTGTGGTTCTCCAAGTACCAGCATGCGGGGCAGGCTTGCTGGGACTTGCAGTTCTACTTGTAAAGACAATGTTTGATATTCTTTATTTACACCACACCACACAATCAACCCGCCACCCACCGCCACCAGGGGTGGCGGGGATAGCCCCGGGCTATCAGCCTGGGCCTGGGGTGCCCTGGAGAGGGTGACCCCTTTATTGGGGGGGTCCCCAGCTCTCCAGGGATCCCCGGCCTGGGCTGACTAGCGGTCAGGGCTGATGCTGCGGCTGGGGGGCCCGGTGAAAGGGCTCCCCTGGCTGTGGCATCAGCCCCCCGCTAGAAAAAGTCCACTGCTGGTTCTGGAACATACAGGGGAACCCTACAAATTTTTTTCCCCTGTATTTCCAGAACCAGGACCGGATCAGAGCCCAGAGCTGGTTGCGCAGAATACAGGGGACCCCTACGTCGTTTGTCCCCCGTATTTTGGCAACCAGCACTGGTTCTGACTAGCCCGGTGCTGGTTGTGCTTAAGTACAGGGGACCCCTACGTCATTTGTCCCCTGTATTTAAGCACACCCAGCACTGGGTTACTAATGCCCGGGGCTGGTTGCTCTTTTTTGGGGGGGGGGCACGCCATTTTTTTCTTTTTTTACACAGGTTTTTTTTTTTTTTACCACAGCAGCACAGACGGGTCTCATGGACCCGTCAGTGCTCTGTGTCAATGACACAGATGCAAGTAGCACGGATCTCCTGGTCCGTGCGTGCATCTGTGTCATTGAAATACACAGCAGCACAGACGGGTCTCACTGACCCATCTGTGCTCTGTGTCACTGTCAATCACACAGATGCATGTAGCACGGATCTCACGAGTCAGTGCTACATGCAAATGAGCACCATAATGCTGATTGGCTGAGAGCCATGACAGACGGCTCTGTCAGCCAATCAGCACTTTGCCCATTAAAGGCAAAGGCATTTTTTTTTAAATGCCCGCTCGAGGCAAAACCTCGAGATCCGACAGCAGATCTCGAGGTTTTGCCTCGGGAGAGGGATCCGGGGCAGACAGGGAGATCCGAGCTTGAGCTCGGATCGCCCCGGATCCCCGAAGTTCGGGTGGGTTCGGTTCTCAGGGAACCGAACCCGCTCATCCCTAATATATAATGTTATTTTCTAGTCACAATAAGGGGTAAATATACAAATAATCTTTTTTGATCGATTTGGTGTTTTATTTTTTAGATTTTGGAGCAATTTAGCAAATCGGGGATTTACTAATGGCAAATTTACACCCAAATTGCTCCTCCTACATGACAAAACACCTCAAATTCGACACACAGTGCACCATTTTGTGCAGCTCAATGCACAAAATCAATATACTACCAAATCAGTGGCGTGTTTGGATGTGAAAACTGTTTCTATTCGTCCAGGCTCAAACATGACTGCAGCACTGTGTGTGATTTCAACATGGCAGAATGTGGGGTTTTTTTTGCTGTGTTGGAGCATAGCTGCTTTTCTTTTGCTTTTTCCCCGGTGGCTGAAAGGACTCTAGAGAAATAAGCAGAACAAAATAACTAGCAGGTAGAGGTGCTGCAGAGGCGTTTTCTGTGTATCGAGAATGCCAATGCGCTTTCAGGAGCATACTAAATTTGCGATTTCAAACGAAAAACACTAATTACGATTGAAATTGCATTAAATCACAATCAAACTGCAGACGCCACAATTTGCAGAGGATCACTATCAAATCAAAACAGACACAAATACGATTCATAGTAAATTTGAGATTTGGAGCGTAAAATGTTCCGGTGATGTCCAGCGAATCGGATTTGACAGCAAACACGATTCTTAGTAAATTTACCCCTAAAAATATTTTTGAGATTGCATAGAGTTAGCATATGCTTACAGCTGAGTGGACATAGGGGAACATAAGAAAACTGTGCATTTTTCGGTTAAAGTAAACAAGGAGTAGTCATGTAAATTCATTTGTAGTATTTATTGTATTTTTAATTTCTAAAGGTACAGATAGGGAATTTTATACTTATTTAACTGACATTTTTCCTGAATGAGGAAGGAGCAGTATACTGAATTATAGTACAAACACTTCTAGGATGTAGAATAGAAGCACAGATGGAATGGGTACCTTTCTAGTTGGGGAAGAAATTTCTCTTTAATTTAGGGTCCTAAACACTGGACAGCTGTCATTGTCTTACCTGGGAAGCAGTTACTCTATCATTTAGTGGTAGGCTTCTTTACCTTTTATTTATATGTGGACACTAAATACATTTGAGACTCAGGACCCTTAGGCCCTGATTCAGAGCCAGACGCTCTGACCAGAGCGCTCGCTCTGAATCAGGGCCCACCTCCATAAATATGGAGCGTCCTCCTGGACGCTCGTATAGCTGTGGGTCACCACCCACAGCCTATACGAGCGTGCAGGATGATGGTCGCGATGGTCTTGACCATCGCGACCATCGCCAGTGCGAGCAGAAGCCTGCGGTTGAGTTTCTCAACCGCAAGGCCAGGAGTGATTTTGGCTCTATCAGAGCCAAAATCACTCCCACTGACATCACTAGTGATGTCAGTGGGGCCGGCTTCTGACGGTAGGCGTTCCCTTGGGAACGCCTCCGTCTGGCAGGCACGCCCCCGGCACGCCCACCAAAGGGGGCGTGCTGTCAATCAACATCGACAGCACGCCCCCTTTGATCAGACACAACGAGCGAAGGAAAGTCCTTCGCTCGTCTCATCTCGCGCATGCGCACGACGGAGCTCCCTCCGTCGTGCGCATGCGCAGTGCACACCATCGACCCACTTGCGAGCGGACAGCCGCTTGCGAGTGGGTCTGAATCAGGCCCTTAGTTCCACTTTGGATTACAAATGTAGGCCCATTTATTTACTGCTGGCTACAAGCTAAATACAATATTCCTTGAAAATATAACTATATATAACTAAAATAGTTTTTCAAAGCATGCTGATTCACTTTTCCCCAATGCGTAAGATGCTTGCTCAGTTTCTCAAAGATCTGAAGCTGTGATTCAGCTTAGGACGGAATTGCAAACTCAGGCTGGCCGGGTTGTGAGGCCAGGAAAATGCATCCATGGACGCAGCCCCTGGCCTTACCACTGTAGCAAAAGGGGGCCGACACGCCCCGTTTCCGAGAACGCCGGCCATCCCCGCACCGCCCCTTAAATGCTTCTGCCTGTCAATCAGGACCTGTTCTGCACATTCCTAGAACGGATCTTGTGCATGCACAGATTCCCATACAGTGCAACTTAACTCCTAAACATAAAGACACAGACAACAATGTTGGCATTTAATATCTTCAATTTTATTTTTTGACAATTAACTAGAGTTTTGACTATAAATTAATCCTAATAATGGTGACGGCACAAAAAGAACACACATGACAGTAACAACCAAATAGTTCAAACAAATACACACACACAAGCCAAGCATTGGTGATCAACTCTCCTTTTCATCTAAGCACCTGTCCGGGTGGTATAGCCATTTCAGGTCCAGGACAATTGGCTGTCGCCTTACTCCACTACAAGGAGAGCGCACCCACTAAGCCTAACTATTAACATACACTAACTCCAAGTGGCGTTCTTTTCTGCCAAGTGAGGCCTAAAGCGATACACCTCCAACATAGCTCAAACCTCTAACCAAAAACACCTTAACCAGCAGAATATGCCTTCCGGAAAAAATGGCCAAACCTGCACACCATCTCCACGATATAAATGGACATTGTGAAATTGTATCAACATGTTCCACTACACCACCCCCACCCTCCAGTATGTGCCTAGCCACTGCAGTATTGATTTTCCTCCTAGCCACATCTAGCCGCGCACCAGACCCATCCACCTGAAAACATATGAAAAAGAAAGGTCAGCACGGAAAGAAAAACATACAAAGCAGCTGAACCACAGACACACCACACTGACAAGACATGGAAGCATAAAACAAAAAGGGGAAGGGGAACAACGTAGCAAACCAAAATTGGGGGGAAAAAAAACAGAAACCCCCCCAGAGCAAACTAACAATCACGACGTGTAGTATAATTCAGAAGCCAATTGAGCCCCCGGAGGAAAATAGAAAAAATCCTCATAGAATCCCACAATAAGTCGGCGAGTGGTTAGGCCTTCGGTGAGCTACGTTGGAACAAAACAGATAAACCCGGATGAATATAGCATCGGAACGCAGCAGAATGCCACCAACTAAGGGATTGGATATCCCCATTGGATCAGCCAGCAGAAGCCGCAGTTGTAGCAGCTCCAATTCTACTGAATTCACCCGGCTCGAGTCCTAAAGATGCCAAACAATGCTTCAAAATATTACAAAACGGGTATTTCGTAACCGGGGACCCATCCTTGTGTATCAGCCGTGCCCCATCCCGTTCGCCATGCACCTGCTCAAAGGCGCGCACCAGCAACACCATACAAACTGCAGGAATGGGACATGATTGAAGGGAAAGCCAGCGCCCTCTACCATACTGGTCCATCTTGGAGCATCATATAAGGCATAGCACCGTGTCCGGGCACACAATTACGTCCGCAACAGTGAGTGGTGGGTCAGCCCCCTTAAGGGGGCAATGAACTCGCAGTCCCGAAATGCCATAGCAAAACTTAACTAAACCAGCAAGCATTCAAAACCCGAAAAGCAAACCGAAGGGACCACAGCCAACAAATCAGGCAACATGAAAATATCAATTACATCTGCAGTCAACCGCTGTAAGGGTTAACCTGGACCAACCCCTCAAGGCCCTCAAAACTATGAAGGACCTGGAGGAATTGGACCTGTCATATAACGCAGAGAAAAAAACTACATGCCTGCTAGAATACGACGTACCACAGTGAATACATACAGTCAGGTGCATAAATATTGGGACATTGACAGAATTTTCATATTTTGACCTCTAATCACCACCACAATGGCTTTGAAATGAAACAAACAAGATGTGCTTTAACTGCAGACTTAACGATTTATTTTGAGGGTAATTATATCCAAATCAGGTGAACGGTGTAGGAATTACAACGGGTTCTCTATGTGCCTCCCACTTTTTAAGGGGCCAAAAGTAATGGGACTATCAACTCAAAAGCTATTTCATGGACAGGTGTGGGCTATTCCCTCATTATTTCATTATCAATTAAGCAGGTAAAAGGTCTGGAGTTGATTCTGTGTGACATTTGCATTTGGAATCAGTTGCAGTCGACTCTCAATATGAGATCCAAAGAGCTGTCACTATCAGTGAAGCAAGCCATCATTAGGCTAAAAAATCAAAACAAACCCATCAGAGAGATAGCAAAAACATTAGGTGTGGCCAAATCAACTGTTTGGAATATTCTTAAAGAGAAAGAACGCACCGGAGAGCTCAGCAACACCAAAAGAGCCGGAAGACCACGGAAAACAACTGTGGTGGATGACAGAAGAATTATTTCCCAGGTGAAGAAAACCCCCTTCACAACAGTTGGCCAAATCAAGAACACTCTCCAGGAGGTAGGTGTATATGTGTCAAAGTCAACAATCAAGAGAAGACTTCACAAGAGTGAATATAGAGGGTTCACCACAAGATGTAAACCATTGGTGAGCCACAAAAACAGGAAGACCAGATTAGAGTTTGCCAAACAACATCTAAAAAAGCCATTACAGTTCTGGAACAACATCCTATGGACAGATGAGACAAAGATCAACTTGTACCAGAGTGATGGGAAGAGAAGAGTATGGAGAAGGAAAGGAACTGCTCATGATCCAAAACATACCACCTCATCAGTGAAGCATGGTGGTGGTAGTGTCATGGCGTGGGCTTGTATGGCTGCCCATGGAACTGGTTCCCTTGTATTTATTGATGATGCAACGGCTGACAAAAGCAGCAGAATGAATTCTGAAGTGTTTCGGGCAATATTATATGCTCATATTCAGTCAAATGCTTCAGAACTCATTGGACGTCGCTTCACAGTGCAGATGGACAATGACCCGAAGCATACTGCAAAAGCAACCAAAGAGTTTTTTAAGGCTAAAAAGTGGAATGTTATGCAATGGCCAAGTCAATCCCCTGACCTGAATCCGATTGAGCATGCATTTCATTTGATGAAGACAAAACTGAAGGGAAAATGCCCCAAGAACAAGCAGGAACTGAAGACATTTGCAGTAGAGGCCTGGCAGAGCATCACCAGGGATGAAACCAAGCATCTGGTGATGATGCAACTGCTGACAAAAGCAGCAGAATGAATTCTGAAGTGTTTCGGGCAATATTATATGCTCATATTCAGTCAAATGCTTCAGAACTCATTGGACGTCGCTTCACAGTGCAGATGGACAATGACCCGAAGCATACTGCAAAAGCAACCAAAGAGTTTTTTAAGGCTAAAAAGTGGAATGTTATGCAATGGCCAAGTCAATCCCCTGACCTGAATCCGATTGAGCATGCATTCCATTTGATGAAGACAAAACTGAAGGGAAAATGCCCCAAGAACAAGCAGGAACTGAAGACATTTGCAGTAGAGACCTGGCAGAGCATCACCAGGGATGAAACCAAGCATCTGGTGATGTCTATGCATTCCAGACTTCAGGCTGTAATTGCCTGCAAAGGATTTGCAACAAAGTATTAAAAAGTGAAAGTTAGATTTAGGATTGTTTCGTTTTGTCCCATTACTTTTGGCCCCTTAAAAAGTGGGAGGCACATATAGAAACCGTTGTAATTCCTACACCATTCACCTGATTTGGATGTAATTACCCTCAAATTAAATCTGAAAGTCTACAGTTAAAGCACATCTTGTTTGTTTCATTTCAAAGCCATTTGTGGTGGTGAATAGAGGCCAAAATATGAAAATTCTGTCAATGTCCCAATATTTATGCACCTGACTGTATCTCAAATAAAATCCAGCATGACTTCCTGCAAGGTCTAACCTGCCTGAAACCACCGAAACCCGGAAACGCTCCCATTCCATCCAACCCGCCTGATAACAAAGTAATGTCCTGGGGGCAATGGCCCTCAAAGCTAATTCCTCTATGCCGGTCTGATGATCTACCAAACATAAGGAGGACACGGGTCACCAGACAGATTGGCCTGAGAGGCCAATTTCCCTAGACTGAAGCCAAACTGCAACAGTGCATTTGCAATCCCATTCCATACAACAGGCACATGCCTTGCAACAAAATGGACAGTAAGCAGCAGGCAACGCAGAATGAGTCTCGCCAGCAGACGAACAACTGGAAGAGAGGATGAACTCTGATGGTTAATCACATGCACTACGCCCAGGTTTTCGCATCAAAAATGATACTAGCATTCCACAAACGATCCCCCCAGAGTTCTAAAGCAACCACAATGGGAAACCGTTCAAGCAACAGCATGTTCTTAGTGAACCCTTCCGCTCCCAACGTCAATGGCCAGCGCACCATGAACCGTTGAGGTAAGCTCCAAAGCCAGTCGCGCCAGCAGCATCAGGAAAAAGTTGCAGCTGAGTGTTACTGCAGTATGGGATAGGCCAGATACTCACTCTGTTGAACTGAGAAAGGAACACATTCCAAACTCGTAGGTCACGCTTGATCTCGGCCGATAAACTGACAAGATAATGGGGGTGGAGGACGCCTGGAATAGACCTTTCCAAACTCCGGCAGAAGATCCTCCCCATAGGAATGACCGTGCAGGCAAAGTGGAAAAGTCCCAGTATGGACTACACCTGATGCAGGGTGAGTTTACCCATGCCTAGTGCAAACACAATCGCCCCGCGCAACTTGTCTAATTTGTCCTGGGGGAGACGATAACAACCCGCCAAGGCATCGATCTTGATACCCAGGAAGCAGAGCTCTGTCACTGGCCCTTCCATTTTCTAGCTCACAACGGGGACCCCGAAAAAGGCAAACAATGACTACATTGAAAGTCGAAGGTTAACGCAGCAAGGGGAATCAGCTGGACCAATGCACAGGACATCGTCGAGATAGTGAACCACACCAAGCTCCCCTGTGCCAGCAACAAAGCAACAATGCAGACGCACAATATGGAACAGCCCTAGGCAACCATTTGTCTATGTAGAAACCGTCCTGCAGTAAAAACCTATCAACATAAAAGAATTCGGATGTAGGGGCAATAGGTGGAAAGCTGATTCCACATCAATCTTAGCCAACAAAGATCCCAGGCCAGATGCCTGAACCAGCTCCTAAAGTTGCACATGACACTGCATGTGACACAATTCTGGAGGAATAACGTCAATGACCGAGGTTCCATGCTGCTAAGACATGTGCAGAATGAGCCTAAAGTTACCTGTTTCTTTCTTGACAATGCCCACAGGAGAAAGAACCAGGCACGCCAAAGGAGGGGTCAGGAAAGGACCTGTCATCCTACCCAGCTCCAACTTTTTTATGACTTTCGCGAACACTATGTGCGGCAGCTCCGATGCAGACTTCAAATTTTTGGGGAAACCATGAGAAACAGGGCCAGAAATCAGCAAACTAAACCTGTTGTGAAAAACCCAAAACAAAAACTCAGCCAACTCCCTGTGGGGATGTAGCCGTAGCCAGCGCAACATACAACCGAGGTTCATAGGGGATGCCGCCTTACTTAGATGTACCATTGGCAGCTGGAAGGCCCAGATTTAGAATGGAAGCAATACTTTGCAGGGTGAGGCCCCACACATCGATGGCACGCGTGCCGGAATTTGCAATGGGCTCCTGTCGTGCATCTGTAACCGTTGAAGGCATAGTACCATCCTTTGTTGAGCAACGGGGGGCCCCCCGACTGGGAGCTTGCAGGCGCCTAGGTGCAGGTACTGAAGGGGGGGGGGGCCCGGCTGAGTCACCTCCAGAAACCTCCACATCCTTGCAGCCACAATGAATGATCGAGGATCCCGACTGCTTATGCTGGAATTCCTCGTTATATGTCCTCCAGTAGGAGTTACTCACAGAACGAAACATAGAATGCATCAAATGAAGGTACCTGATGACATTCAAGTGTTTCTGAGGGCAGGATTCCAGATAGCACGCTGCAAATATAAAGAAACGCATCTGTAAATAATAATGGTATGAGCATTATGACTCCTCCCACATACCCCCGCGTTGTGTAGCTGCCTGAAATCTTTTTTAGCTTTCGTCGTAAGGGCAAAAACATTAACATATTTGCCGTTGTGAATCCTCTCATGAATCCTCTGACGCAGCCCTATGCCTGGACCAACGACGGGAATGGCAGGCGGTGATGTGAGCGCCTCCTGTATCCCCCAAGCTTACTACCCTTATGAGCAGGAGCAATGGACTTACCGGGAGGACCGGAACAGGTGCCAGCAGCTGACACATTGCTCACTGCAGAAGGCTTGTCTGCCGTGGCCGTCGAAGGGGTACCTGTGGGAACAGCAGCAACACCAGCTACAAAAAACATAACAGGCATAGATGGAGGGGGGAACCGGAGGAGGTGGGAGTACGAGAGTCTGTTTCCCCAGCGCAGTGTGGAGCTGGGCAGCCAAAGGGCCCAGCTGTGCTGTAACCTGAGAGGGCAGCAGGGACAACGACTGCAGTGTAGGTGCACCAGGAGAGACCGCCAGCCAGAGAAGTCAGTGTATGTAGTGTGGTCAACGCCTCACCAGAATCCGGAGAACTTTCTGGCAATGCGGGAGCTAACGGGGGTGATGCAATACAACACAATACAATACAACAATACAATATACTTTATTGTCATCAACAAAACAACAACATTGAATTGTCAGCTAAATGTCAATTACAAACACTCCAGCATATTAAAACAAACAAGTAAAACATTTCCATAGTACTCCAGTCAGTGCATTTTGACAGTTCAATAGACGAACAGCTACTGGAAAAAAGCTATTATATAAACGCTTTGTATGTGTGTGCACACTCCTAAAACGTTTATTTGATGGTAACCATTCGAAAACTGTATAATTTGGGTAACTAGGATCATATAAAATATATCTAGTCTGCTTTAATACTCTTCTCTCATAGAGATCTTGAAATTGGGGCAATTTTATACCTATTATATTGCTTTCAGTCTTGACCACACTTTCAAGAGCACCCCGATCAGCAGCAGTACAATTCCAGAACCATATAATAATCCCATAAATCAGGACACTCTCTATTATGCAACGAAATAAACTTAGGAGTGTCTCCATACTCAAACAGGCTGCCTTCAGTCTCCTCTAAAAGAAAAGGCATTGCTGTGCCTTTTTCCCTACAAATGTAGAATTTAGAGACCACATCAGATCCCTTGAAATATGAATTCCCAGAAATTTAAAGGCATCCACCTCCTCAATAATCATATCATCTAAAACTACTGGTCAATCAATTACCATCACTTTAGTTTTTGTGGTTTTTAGGAGTAAACAATTGCCCTTACTCC
This sequence comes from Taudactylus pleione, assembly GCA_031769625.1. Taxonomy (NCBI): domain Eukaryota; kingdom Metazoa; phylum Chordata; class Amphibia; order Anura; family Myobatrachidae; genus Taudactylus; species Taudactylus pleione. Next base: position 63,914,841 of record JAUIMM010000200.1, on the reverse strand, counting down.
ATTCAAGCAATCTTTGCACCTCATACCGATAGGTTTCCTCCCCCTCATTATCTATCAAACCCACAGAGGCAATGTCATCTGCAAACTTCACAATCTTAACAGACTGTGAAGTTGATAGATAATCATAGGCAAATAATGAATATGGTAGTGGGCTCAAAACGCACCCCTGTGGAGCACGGGTTTACAGCAAGATTTCCCCAGAAACACACCCCGTTACTTAACCACTTGGAGCCTGTCTGTCAAAAAATTCAAGACCCAATTGCACATATACCCATTTAAACTAGGGGTGTGCACCGGCCACTTTTCGTGTTTTGTGCTTTGGTTTTGGATCTGGATCTTTCTTCGTGTTTTGGATCTGGATTGGTTTTGCCAAAACCACCCTTCCGTGTTTTGGGTTCTGGGTTTTGTGTTTTGGATCTGTATTTTTTTTTTAAAAAGCATAAAAACAGCTAAAATCACAGAATTTGTAGGTTTTTCTGCTCCTATGCTATTATTAACCTCAATAACCTTAATTTCCACTCATTTCCAGTCTATTCTGAACACCTCACACCTCACACCTCACAATAGTGTTTTTATGTCCAAAAGGTTGCACCGAGGTAGCTGGATGACTATGCTAAGCGACACGAGTGGGCGGCACAAACACGTGACCCATCTAGGAGTGACGCTGCAGTGGCAGACAGGATGGCAGTTAGAAAAACTAGGCCCCAAACTGTACATAATGCAAAGAAAAAAAAGAAGTGCAAGATGGAATTGTCCTTGGGCCCTCCCACCCACCCTTATGTTGTATAAACAGGACATGCACACTTTAACAAATCAATCATTTCAGTGCCAGGGTCTGCCACACAACTGTGGCTGAAATGATTGGTTCGTTTGGGCCCCCACAAAACAAGCTGGCAATTAATGTGTCCCTGCACAAACTGGCTCTACGGAGGCAAGATGTCATCCTCATCCTCCTCATCCACCGATTCCTCACCCTCTTCAGTGTGTACATCCTCATCCTCACAAAGTATTAACTCGTCCCCACTTGAATCCACCACCACAGGTCCCTCTGTACCTTCTGGAGGCTGGTCTCCCTGGAAGAGCTGATAATTCATTTTGATGAACATCATCTTCTCCACATTCTGTGGAAGCAACCTCCTACGCCTTTCGCTGACAAGGTTCCCGGCTGCACTAAACACTCTTTCGGAGTACACACTGGAGGGGGGGCAACTCAGGTAAAATAGAGCCAGTTTGTACAGGGGCCTCCAAATTGCCTCTTTTTCCTGCCAGTACAGGTATGGACTGTCTGACATGCCTACTTGGATGCTGTCACCGATGTAATCCTCCACCATTCTGTCAATGGTGACAGTATCATATGCAGTGACAGTACACATGTCAGAAATTGTTGCCAGGTCCTTCAGTCCGGACCAGATGTCCAAACTTGGTCCTGCCTGCCCTGCATTACCGCCAGCGGGTTGCTTAGGATACCTAAGTTTTTTCCTGGCAGCCCCAGTTGCGGGAGAAAATGAAGAAGGAGCCGTTGACGTATCACGTTCCGCTTCAGCTGACAGTGTGTTCACCAGCAGGTCTTTGCACCTCTGCAGGCTTGTGTCGGCCGGAAAGAGAGACACCACATAGGCTTTAAACCTAGGATCAAGCACGGTGGCCAAAATGTAGTGGTCTGATTTCAACAGATTGACAACCCTGGAATCCTGGCAAAGCGAATGAAGGGCTTCATCCACAAGTCCCACATGCCGAGTGGAATCGCTCCGTCTTAGCTCCTCCTTCACTTTCTCCAGCTGCTTCTGCAAAAGCCTGATGAGGGGAATGACCTGACTCAAGCTGGCAGTGTCTGAACTGACTTCACGTGTGGCAAGTTCGAAGGGCTGGAGAACCTTGCACAACACGGAAATCATTCTCCACTGCGCTTGAGTCAGGTGCATACCCCCTCCTTTGCCTATGTCATAGGTGGATGTATAGGCTTGTATGCCCTTTTGCTGCCCCACCATCCTCTGAAGCATATAGAGGGTTGAGTTCCACCGCGTCACAACCTCTTGCTTCAGGTGATGGTGGGGCAGGTTCAAGAGTGTTTGCTGGTGCTCCAGTCTTCGGCACGCAGTCGCTGAATGGCGAAAGTGGCCAGAAATTTTTCGGGCCACCCAAAGCGTCTCCTGCACGCCCCTGTCGCTTTTCAGAAAATTCTGCACCACCAAGTTTATTGTGTGAGCAAAACATGGGACGTGCTGGAATTTGCCCAGATGTAATGCCCGCACAATATTGGTGGCGTTGTCAGATATCACAAATCCCCAGGAGAGTCTAAGTGGGGTAAGCCACTGGGTGATGATTTCCCTCAGTTTCTCTAAGAGGTTGTCGGCGGTGTGCCTCTTACTGAAACCGGTGATACACAGCGTAGCCTGCCTTGTAACGAGCTGGCGTTTCTGAGATGCTGCGACTGGTGACGCTGCTGCTGTTGCTGCGTAAGGTGATACATCTACCCAGTGGGCTGTCACAGTCATATAGTCCTTAGTCTGCCCTGTTCCACTTGTACACATGTCCGTGGTTAAGTGGACATTGTGTACAACGGCATTTTTCAGGACACTGAGGACACTTTTTCTGACGTTTCTGTACAGTCTCGGTATCGCCTGCCTAGTGAAGTGGAATCTAGACGGGATTTGGAACCGGGGACACACTACCTCCATCAATTGTCTAAATCCCACTGCACTAATGGCGGATACCGGACGCACATCTAACACCAACATAGCAGTCAAGGCCTCAGTTATACGTTTTGCTTCAGGATGACTGCTGTCGTACTTCATCCTCCTCGCTAAGGACTGTTGGAGGGTCAATTGTTTAGTAAAAGTAGTGGTGTTCCTACTTCCTCTCTGGGATGATGAACGACTCCCAGCAGCAGCAACAGCAGCAGCGGCAGCAGTAGGCGTAGCAATGCAGGATCCTCCGGAGGAATCCCGGATAGGAGAGTCAGTCATGCCAGTGACATGGCCTGCAGGACTACTTCCGATCCTGACTAAGGAGGAAATTGACGAGGAGGGAGTTGACGGTGTGGTTTGCAGGCGCTTGGATACAACAGGACAATGGGATTTAGGTGTCCCTGGACTGCTTACGGTCTTAGCCAAAGTTTCTGAACTTGACAGTAACTTTTTATGAACGCGCTGCAGGTGCCGTATAAGGGAGGATGTTCCTAGGTGGTTGACGTCCCTACCCCTACTTATTTCACCTTTACATATGGTACATATGGCAAGACAGTTGTTGTCTGGATTTGGATAGAAATATTGCCAGACCAAAGAGGTGGAATGTTTGGTCTTCTGCCCAGGCATGACCGTGATGGGCTTTTTCATCCCACGGACAACAACTGTCTCCCCCGGAGCCTGATTTAAACAAACCACATCACCATCAGAATCCTCCTCGCCAACTTCCTCCTCAGCGCCAGCTACACCAGTATCCTCATCCTGTTGTACTTCAGCAGTGACATCTTCAATTTGCATATCAGCAAGTGGACTGTGGGTGCTCCTTTCAGCACTTGCAGGGGGCGTGCAAATGGTGGAAAGAGCCACCTCTTCCCGTCCAGTGCTGGGAAGGTCAGGCATCGCAACCACCACCACACTTGGACTCTCCTTGGGGATTTGTGATATCTTCTTAGAAAGCACAGTTCTTCGCTGTGCTTTTGCCAGCTTAACTCTTTTGATTTTTTTAGTGGGAGGAGGGCTTCCATCGTCTTGTGAAGCTGAACCACTAGTCATGAACATACTAGGGATTGACCTTAGCCGTTCCTTGCCACTCCGTGTCGTAAATGGCATATTGGCAAGTTTACGTTTCTCTTCAGCTGATTTAAATGTCTTTTTCAAGGTCATTTTCCTGAACTTTGCCATTTGGGATTGTATGTGCCCTCTACTATGACATTGGGCATCGGCCTTGGCAGACGACGTTGATGGCATGTTATTGTCTATGTCATGACTAGTGGCAGCAGCTTCAGCACTAGGAGGAAGTGGTTCTTGATCTTTCTCTATTTTATTTTTATCGGAGAAAGTTTGGTCCTCCATTTATGTTATATCGATTTGATATATACGTGCGGCTAAACACAGAAAATAATTTTTTTTTGGTTTGGACTGGAGTGTACTTTCGGGGGTTACAGCACCCTTAACGGTCAAGCCAGCCGGCCCTTTACTTATGACACAGGTGCACGCTTGGCACTACTTTGTTGATGCACGTGCGGCTACTGCGCACACAATTCACAAACACAGAAAATAATTTTTTTTTGGTTTGGACTGGAGTGTACTTTGGGGGTTACAGCACCCTTTAACGGTCAAGCCAGCCGGCCCTTTACTTATGACACAGGCGCACGCTTGGCACTACTTTGTTGATGCACGTGCGGCTACTGCGCACACAATTCACAAACACAGAAAATAATTTTTTTTGTGGTTTGGACTGGAGTGTACTTTGGGGGTTACAGCACCCTTTAACGGTCAAGCCAGCCGGCCCTTTACTTTTGACACAGGCGCACGCTTGGCACTACTTTGTTGATGCACGTGCAGCTACTGCGCACACAATTCACAAACACAGAAAATAATTTTTTTTTTGGTTTGGACTGGAGTGTACTTTCGGGGGTTACAGCACCCTTAACGGTCAAGCCAGCCGGCCCTTTAATTATGACACAGGTGCACGCTTGGCACTACTTTGTTGATGCACGTGCGGCTACTGCGCACACAATTCACAAACACAGAAAATAATTTTTTTTTTGGTTTGGACTGGAGTGTACTTTGGGGGTTACAGCACCCTTTAACGGTCAAGCCAGCCGGCCCTTTACTTATGACACAGGCGCACGCTTGGCACTACTTTGTTGATGCACGTGCGGCTACTGCGCACACAATTCACAAACACAGAAAATATTTTTTTTTTTGGTTTGGACTGGAGTGTACTTTCGGGGGTTACAGCACCCTTAACGGTCAAGCCAGCCGGCCCTTTACTTATGACACAGGCGCACGCTTGGCACTACTTTGTTGATGCACGTGCGGCTACTGCGCACACAATTCACAAACACAGAAAATAATTTTTTGTTTGGTTTGGACTGGAGTGTACTTTCGGGGGTTACAGCACCCTTTAACGGTCAAGCCAGCCGGCCCTTTACTTATGACACAGGCGCACGCTTGGCACTACTTTGTTGATGCACGTGCGGCTACTGCGCACACAATTCACAAACACAGAAAATATATTATTTTTTTAGCACTTGGGGGGAGCACCCCTGATGGACAGAGCACCCCCTGGACAACACTACAGCACCCCTTTAGGACTGGGACACTGCACAGGACTTTGGAGTGGACACAGCCCCTATGGCGAACTGACTGCACAACACAGTCCAGCCAGCCCCTATGGACTTTGAAGTAGTGGACACAGCCCCTATTAACAACAGCAGCACAGCACAACACAGCCAGCCCCTATGGACTTTGAAGTAGTGGACAACAGCAGCACTACACTACACTACACTACACAGCCCTAACTCCCACCCTCCCTCTTCACTGTCCACAGCCGAGTGAGAAAATGGCGCCGACGCGGGTACCTTATATAGGATCCAAAACCCGCGAGACTTGGAAGGCAGGATGATGACGTTTTGCCTCGATTTCAGATCCGAGTCAGGCGGGAAAAGTCGAGCCTGACTCGGATCGGACTCGGATCGGGGGGGCTCGGGGGGGTTCGGATTTCAGAAATCCGAACCCGCTCACCCCTAATTTAAACCTAACTGAGACAGCTTAGAAACCAAAGAAGCCGGAATAATAGTATTAGCTGAACGAAAATCAACAAATAAAATTATAACATAAGACCTCTTTTGCTCTAAGTGGGGCTACTCTGCACCTGATTTAAAGCTGTTAAAACAGCATCATCTGTAGAACGATTTATCCTATGAGCAAATTGACATGTTTTCAAATTCAGCAGCAGAGTGGGATTTAATATGTTTCAGCACTAAATGCTCAAACATTTAATGACAAGGGAAGTTAAAGCAATCGAGTGATAATCATTTAGTCATTTAGGCACACCCTTTTTTGAACCAGTGACAATATTTGTTGCTTTAAAACATTTGGGAACTTGACATTATGCAAGGGACACATTAAATATTAACGTAAAAATCCCTGCTAACTTGTCACAGCAATCTCCTCCCCTGAATCCCATCTGGGCCTGCAGCTTTACCCGGAATTACACTATGCAAGCAGTCCCGTACTGATAATTCGTCTAGCACTAAGGGTACCTCCTCAAGTTGAGTTTCCTCTGCCTTAATTTCAGACACATTTTCCCTATCGAACCTAGAAAAAAATATATTCAGGTTTTCCACCAAAGCACTATTAACTCTTATATATCTTTTATAATCAGTAATATCACGTAGACCCTGCCGCCTACTCCTCTGATCTTTACATTGATTACATTTATACTCCATCCTAGTCAAGTACTCTATTTTAGACCTTTTAATGCCCCTCCTCAAGTCAGACCTTGCCTTTATATACACTTCCCTATTACCGGATTTAAATGCCCTTTCCCGAGCCTTAAATAGGGAACGTACCTCGCTATTTAACCAGGGCTTCTCAGTTGAGAATACCCTAAAAGTTTTCCTTAATGTCACACTTTCTACACAACAACTAATATAGCCCCCAAACCATAGTGGCCAGAAGATCAATATTTATAGAGTTAGTACCTTGCGTTCCGCAGGATTTTAAGAATGTTTGTTTACACATCATCCTTCAACCAACCTCTCCTTAGGCAGGCCTCATGAAAGTGTGCCAAACTTCCCCATCAACAGTCCTAAGGTCTTTGAAGGAAGTAGGACCTGTAACGGTGTAAAGCAAACTTTGGAGATTGAAGCATTCAAAATTTGTCAGATGTACAGTGTAAACATGGCCAAGAGCTTCTGTTGCTCTGATACCAGGATGACCATCTACAGCGACTCCCTGTTTTCTGCGCAGAAAAACTTTGGGAGAAGCATTCCATGCGTAATATTTTGGCAGCTGACAGTACAGCAGGGTCCTTGCAAAGTCATCATTTTGACACAGTTGGAAGAAAGAAGTCAATGTTGTTGTGTATTTTGGTATAGTAAGAGAGCTGAGAATGCTGGCAAAGCCTGCTACAGCTCTCTTCGATAATAAACATTAAGATCATGACAAAACATGACAACACAAAACGCTTGCTCCAAGGCCCTACCCATATGCTGTGAGGCCCCTCAATGAGCGTCCAGCAAAAATTGTGGTTTTAAATTAATTAAATCCGCCATGTTTTAATACGTTCGCATGTAAAATGTCACGATGTTCGGTTGTAAACTGTGGATTTGTATAGAAAGACAGAAGTACAGAAGGACAAATTTTCGCTTTGATATAGTAGAGAAGATAGAAAATAAAAATTAGTAGATAAGCTAAATCCTTTTGTAATTCCATACCTGACCTGTAGAGGGCGAATGCTATGCAAAAATTGTGTTTTTTTAATTAAGTAAAAAGGTACAGTAATTAATTTCAATTTAGTAGAGAAGATAGAAAAGAAAAAATAGTAGATAAGCTAAATCCTTTTGTAATTCTGTACCTGACCTGTAGAGGGCAAATGCTATGCAAAAATTGTGTTTCTTCATTAATTAAAATATAACAGTAATTAATTTTGATTTAAAAAAATTTTAGTTGCCTCCGCCATGTTTTAATATGCTCGTATGTAAAATTTCTCGATCGTGGCTTGTAAAATGTGGATTTGTATAGAAAGACAGAGGGACAAATTTTCGCTTTTATATAGTAGATAGACCCTTCTACCATGGATTCCTCAATTAATATTTCCCAATTTGTAAATGCTAGATCGTTCTGTAACCTCTCATTCACCCCCTTAGGCCAAACTAAGATTGATCTCCTAGTAGGCCTAACACAACTGACCAAGGGCTTATACATAGGTCTGAACAAGGAGATATGGTCCGATTTTCCAATATGGGGAAATCGGTCTAGTAGGCCAATTTAAAATTTATATAGACTTGATCCAGAATGTTCCCCTCACCATAACATTCTTAAAAAACTTTGGCAGTACCACTTTTAAATCTAATTGGTTAAAAATCACCTGCCACAATAAATACATAATTCACATGAATAGATTGCAATCTAGTTAAAACATCATATAAAGAGTCGAGTGCGGAGCCCACATTTGCATGTGGGGGGATATAAACAGCCATCACTATAACAACTGAACATTCTCTAGGCAAATAAAATGGCTTGCATTTGATCAATAAATATTCTAAGTCCACTGAACAAAAACTCCCTATGAGACGCATTAGAACACCACGTATTGTTCACATATATACAGAGTCCGCCGCCTCTGAGCTTACCTGAGTCCTTAGTCCGGTCTGCCCTAAATAATGTCCTATCTATAAGACATACAGCGGAATCCGGGACCAAGCTGTTTAACCAAGTCTCAGTAAAAATTATAACGGAACAATTTCTTAAATGGTACTAGCTTGCAAGATCCACTTGTATATCATCCAATTCATTGGAAAGAGACTGAATGTTTGCTAAAAATAAACTGGGCAAAAATATGAGATATGGTAAGACCTTACCTTTGTTATCTCTATTTCTACGATAGGGTTCCACAGGATACCTTGGGGTATAGGTGTGACGTCAGTCATCGGGCACCATAGAGTTAAGCTTTCAGCCTCCCAGGATGCACTAGGGTCCCCCTCCTATACCCCGCCCCCGAGCCAAGGCATCTCAGTTAGTTACCAAGCCATAGGCCCGGAGGAGGAGAAGGAAGAGAGAGAAAAAAGATCTGGACACACACAAGAATCACATTCTCACCAGAGGGAGACGGAAAAACCGGTGACCAGAGCAAAGCCCATCTGCAGCACAGGTGCGACAGGGCGGGAGTCCTGTGGAACCCTATGGACTTCATAGAAATAGAGATAACAAAGGTAAGATCTTACCATATCTCATATTTTCTACTTCAGGGTCCATAGGGTATCCACAGGATACCTTGGGGATGTCCCAAAGCAGTATCCTTTTAAGGGTGGGGACGCTCCTGTGCAGAAAGGAGAATCCGCCGCCCGAAGGCGAAGGTGTCAAACCTGTAATACCTCACGAAGGTATGGACAGAGGACCACGTAGCAGCCTTGCAGATCTGGACTGCAGAGGCACCACGTCGAGCTGCCCATGAAGGACCCACAGACCTAGTGGAATGAGCCTTCACAGAAGGAGGAACCGGCAGGCCTTCATGAAGATAAGCTTCAGAAATAGCCATACGGATCCAGGCTGCCAAAGTTTGCTTTGAAGCAGGCCAACCCTTTTTACGGAAGCCATAGAGGACAAACAAGGCGTCCGACTTCCTAAACTAAGAAGTGCGGTCAACATAAGTCCTTAAGGCCCGCACAACATCCAAAGAGGCCTCACCCACGGAAAGACCAGGTGAGTTAAAGGCCGGAACAACGATTTCCTCGTTAACATGAAACTGGGAAACAACTTTGGGAAGAAACTCGGGCCGAGTGCGGAGCACTGCCCTGTTCCCATGAAAAACCAAGAAAGGGGGTCTACAAGAGAGAGCCCCTAAATCAGAAACATGTCTGGCCGAAGCAATAGCCAGAAGGAAAACAGTCTTAGCTGTTAGCCATTTAAGATCCACTGAGCCCAGTGGTTCAAACGGCGGTCCCTGGAGAGCCCTCAGGACCACAGCCAAATCCCAAGGCGCCACAGGTGGAACAAAGGGCGGCTGAATGCGGAGAACACCTTGCATAAAGGTGCGCACATCCGGGATTGTAGCAATCCTATGGTGAAACCAGACAGACAGGGCCGAAACCTGTACCTTCAAAGAAGCAAGGCGAAGCCCATGATCTAGTCCCGCCTGTAGGAAGGCGAGTATCCGAGACAGATGAAATTCCCGCGGTGCATAACCTCTCGGTCGACACCACTGGAAGAACGTATGCCACACGCGATGGTATATCCTCGCGGAAGACGGCTTCCGAGCTCGTAACATGGTACGCACCACAGAGCTGGAAAACCCCCGGGACCTCAGCATGGCTGTCTCAACAGCCACGCCGTCAAAGACAGCCGAGTCAGGTCCGGGTGAAGACAGGGACCCTGTGACAGAAGGTCCGGTCGTAGCGGCAACCGCAGAGGACTGTCCACGGACAGACCTTGAAGGTCTGAGAACCAGTGCCGTCTGGGCCATGCGGGAGCTATCAACAGGAGCGTCCCTCCTTCCTGTTTGAATTTCCGGATTACCCATGGAAGAAGGGAAATCGGAGGAAACAGGTATGCAAACCGGAACGTCCACCGGACGGACAGAGCATCCACCAGAGATGCCCCTTCGTCTCTTGTGCGAGACCCGTACACCGGCAACTTGTTGTTGTGCTGGGACGCCATGAGGTCGATCTCTGGAAGACCCCATCTGTCCACCAGCAGTTGAAAAACGTCTGGGTGCAGGGACCATTCCCCCGGATGAACGTCCTGGCGACTTAGAAAGTCCGCCTCCCAATTTAGCACTCCCGGAATGAAGACCGCTGACATGGCCGGAAGATTGTGCTCCGCCCATACCAGGATCCGAGAGACCTCCACGAGAGCCGCCCGACTTCGGGTTCCTCCTTGCCTGTTTATGTAGGCCACGGTGGTAGCGTTGTCCGACTGGACCTGTACCGGACGACCCTGGAGAACCTGATGTGCCTGCTGGAGAGCATTGAAGACCGCACGGAGTTCCAAGATATTGATTGGAAGCTCCGCTTCTGTCGGCGTCCACCTGCCCTGGAACAAGTGTGGACCCAAAACTGCTCCCCAGCCCCGAAGACTGGCATCCGTTGTCAACAGGACCCAATTTGGAACCCAGAACGGACGTCCCTTGCTGAGATGGGACGTCTGTAACCACAAGGCAAGGGACAGGTGAACCTCCGGGGTGAGCACAATCGTCTGGGACTTCAGAGACTGAGGCAGCCCGTTCCACTTTGACAGGATCAGGTGCTGCAGAGGTCTGGAGTGAAACTGGGCATATTCCACCATGTCGAATATCGACACCATGGAGCCCAGTAACCTCATCGCCGAGTGTAGAGACACCCGGCGGCTGTGCAGACAACTGCGCACCCTCGACTGTAAAGCAGAGATCTTTTCCCCCGTCATGAAGATCCTTTGCTGTTCCGAGTCCAATAATGCTCCGAGGTGCAGAATCCGCCGAGACGGGATTAGAGTGGACTTCTGCCAGTTGATTAGCCAGCCGTGCCGTTGCAGTAGTGCAATGGTCAGGTCCAAGTGGCGTAGAAGGAGCTCTGGAGAACCCGCCACCAATAAAAGGTCGTCCAAGTACGGCAACATGCGGACTCCCTGCAGCCGCAGAGAAGCCGCCATGACCGCCATCACCTTGGTGAACACACATGGTGCTGTCGCCAGGCCAAAAGGTAACGCCCGAAACTGGAAGTGGTCGCTGCGGATTGCAAACCTGAGGAACTGTTGATGGCGCAAAAGAATAGGGACATGCAGGTAAGCGTCCTGTATGTCAAATGACACCATGTAGTCCCCAGGTTCCTGCGCCAGAATGATGGACCGTAGGGTCTCCATCCGAAACTTCGGTACCCGCAAAGACTTGTTGAGAGCTTTGAGGTTGAGAATCGGACGATACGACCCATTGGGTTTCTGTACCAAAAAAAGATTTGAATAGAAACCCTGGCCCCTCTGGGAGAATGGAACAGGCACTATAACTCCAGCCTGGAGCATAGTGTGCAATACCTTCCGCAGCTCCGTAGCCTTGTTCCAGTCTGATGGTAGACCCATGGTGAAGAATCGAGCCGGGGGTCTGTGCCGGAAAGAGAGGGCGTACCCGTGGGAGACCACCTCGAGAACCCAAGTGTCTGTCGTAGTGACCGACCAACACTGGGCGAACTGCAGCAGGCGGCCTCCCACTTTGGGATCCCCCAAAGGGAGGCCTGGACCGTCAGGCCGCAGGCTTGTCATCTGGCTTAGGGACCGGACGTCTGGTACTCCATGCCTGCTTCCGGGGCTTGGCCGATTTCTTAGGGCCAGCCTGTCGAGGAAAAGACTGTGGTTTGGGCCTGCCCTGGGCCCTATAAGACCGAAAGGACAATGGTCCAGAACCAGAAGGAGCAGCGGCCTACGGGAGACAAGCCGATTTGGCTGCCGCCAGCGTGGCCACAATCTTGTCCAGATCCGGACCGAAGAGAACTTCTCCGGTAAATGGCAACACCTCCAAACCCTTCTTGGAATCTGCGTCCGCCTTGCAGGATCGCAGCCACAAGGTGCGATGAGCAGCCACCGCTGCTGAAGAAATTCTAGACACCAGAGTACCAATGTCCAAGGCCGCCTCGTTGATATAAGTGGCCGAATCACTGTTCGGCCGGACAGTCGGAATCAAAAGACGCCTCTAATGAATCCGCCCAGCGCTCCATCGCTCTGGCAACCCAGCAAATAGTCATAGCTGGCCGTGCTGCCCCCCCCGCAAGGGAATAAGCAGACTTCAGGCAGATCTCCACCTTGTGGTCGGTAGCATCCTTAAGGGAGGACATGGATGGCATCGGCAATGTGGCACTACGGACAAGACGGGTCACGTGAGAATCCACCTGTGGAGGGGATTCCCACTTTGCAAAATAATTATCCGCGAACGGATAAGCCACTGCCAGGCGCCTCTGCGGCTGGTATCTTTTGCCAGGCTGTTTCCACTCCGCCTCTAAATGGTCCACTAACTGACCCAAAAGAGGAAAGACTGTGGCATTGCCCTTCACATCTTTAAAAAAGGCATATTTGGATTTAGCCGCTGCGGAAACTTCGTCCTCAATCACCAAGGCTGTGCGGACTGCCTGAATAAGTCCAGGAATATATACCTTGGACTTAGCGTCAGCGTCCTTAGTATGGAGAGGTTCCTGATCGTAAGGATCCAGAATCTCCCCATCATCAGACGTCCCCTCGTCATCCTCATTAGGAGCCGACAGAGACGCCACCGGCCGTCTATGTGGCCGCATCACAGACTCCCCTTGCAACACATCTGACAAGTGCTGTACAGAACTCGTCAGGGAGTTAACCCACGCCGGCTCCTGAGAAACCGGGAGCGGGGAAATAGGGAGACTGTGGGGTACCACCAATTGTCGTGGGAAACCCTGCATGGGTGACGACACCACTGACTGCTGGGATAAACCCATCGGCGTAAACGCGGGCTGCGGAGCTAACTGGCCCACTAAGGTTGTAAGCGCCTGAGCGAAACAAGCCCAGGGCGGCTCCTGTACCGGTGCTGTAACCGTAATAGGCCGCGCCATAGACAAACACTGCCGGCAGAGGCCCTCCGCGCTACCCTCCCCCTCCGCTAACGGTACCTTACACGTAGTACACTGTAGGCGGAGAGGAAAATCACTTTCAGACATGATGGCACCAAGTATGTGACCCCTCTCACCAATTATATATTAAATAAGCGAGAGACCACCCTGCAGCACCGCACCGCAAGGGCTTAGCAGAAAGGACAGGGACAGTAATAAAGCTGACAGTTAGAAGAAAAGTTACAGGCAGCAGCGCTAGCACAGTCACATACAATGCAAAGAAAAATCAATTCCTGCACTAACAGCGCTGATCACTCAACTACGCAGACACAGGGCCTGGTAGGACACAGCGCAGCATAAACAGACCTGACCCAAATCGGAGGAGAGGTATGTGGGGGGACCCAGACCACGATGCTTCCGTCCAGCGCTTTCAGCAGCGTTCACCATGCGTTGGAAAGATGGCCGCCGAGGAGCAGAGAGGAGGCTGGCATGGGGGAGGAGCGCTGCTACAGGACCAGTCGGCAGTGTGCAGAGAGGGCTGTGTGCAGCGGGGGAGGCGCCGGCTGTGAGACAGGGAAGGCGCGCTCCCCTGGCATGCATTTAACCCCCGGGACGCCGCAGCGCTACCGCTCTGCTGCGGTCCGCTGTCCCGGGGGTAGTGGAAGCGCAGGTTCAGTACCTGGCTCCACGCTGCAGCCAGTCCCCAGGGAGCCCCCTGCCTGGGGACTCTGGACTATGTAACAGCGGGGACCCACCACGGGACCCCGCTGCTTACCTGCTGTCCCCCTTTAATCCGGCCATGGTCCGGAACATCTGGGGTCACCGCTAGCTGTGACCCCAGATGCTCACCAGCATCCCCAGATCGGTACCGGCGTTCTGGTACCGGCGGGGGTGTAGGGAAGACAGCATGAACGTCAGGACTGACTGTCCATGCTGTTCATCCAGATGTGCAGCCACAGCTGCATGAAGAAAAAGCTTCAGGGGCTCTTCTAGCCCCCTCTCCAACAGGTGCACCCGACTCCGGCCGGGCTCCAAACGAAACTGAGGTGCCTTGGCTCGGGGGCGGGGTATAGGAGGGGGACCCTAGTGCATCCTGGGAGGCTGAAAGCTTAACTCTATGGTGCCCGATGACTGACGTCACACCTATACCCCAAGGTATCCTGTGGATACACTATGGACCCTGAAGTAGAAAAGGAATTTAGGGGAAAAAGCTAGTTTAACTTTAACTAAAGCCCTCTTCCCCTGCTTCTGCCGCCTTTCTCTCCATGGATGTCGCTTCCAGCTATAAGCACTTGCCAGGCCAGGCCACAACTGCGACCCCCATACCTTGTCCGGTGCTCATTTCTGCCACTGTTGTGGCTATAATTATACCCGCCAACGCTAGATTCCAGCCGCTGCCACGGCTGCTTTGCAGTCTCCATACGCTCAAAGCGCTCCTGCAGCCCCCAGTCCTGGGACAAATGCAGTGCTGCTTGTACTTCTATGTCCACCAGTGTCTGTGTCCACAGCCGCTGCGCACGAGTGCACTGCCATCCTTCTAATATCCTCCTAATGGAAGCTGAATGACAGCGGAAATGGTGGACAGCCGCCGAGGGAGCAATCGAGCCCGCTGCAGACATGACCGCCAAGCTCTACGCAGAGGAGAAAGGCCAACCGCTAACATAGATGCAGCCGGACCGACTCCCCGACTGGATGCCAACTCCGCAACCTACCTGGAGAGAGGGGTCCTAAGACTGCTATCCTTCCGCATGCCCCTACCAGATCCAGCCACCACAAAGGGATCAACTACATTAGCATGGGCCCCATCACCTAGTGCAACAGGCACTGTCACTGCCTCACTGGAGTGTGCTACAGCTGAGAGCCTATGAACAGAAACCCTCCTCCTGACCCCTAATACATATGGGGCAGTGTGGGGGCACTATGGAGGGCTGCCCACTGCACCTTGAGCGTGCAGCAGCAGTGTCCTGTATAAAAATGGCTGCCACGACTCGCTCCAAAGCCACACACCCCCCATGGCCTGAGTCGCGGGCGAGCGACTGCCCGCGACCAGACCTCACAGTACACCGATCAGCATCAGCAGCTACTGCTGCACACCGCTGATCCACTAAACTAGATGCAGAGCCAGCATCAACAGGCTCAGCCGTGGCTCCATCTGACTGCACTGCACCTGCCGCAGCCCCAGGTCTATCTCAGACCGGGGCATGCTGGCCGCGCCAGGCACTAGATAGGGAGGCAAAAACGGTGGAGAACGCCGCCCGCCTCCCATCTGAGACAGAAGCAGGGTCGACGTCCACATCCGCAGCTGCAGCCCTGCCCACATGAGTATGCCTGGTCAGAAGGTGATAGTCTGTGAAATTCACATTTTACCAGCTAACATAGTAAGGAAGATGAGGTGCAGCTAAACTAGTAATTACAGTGTAGCACCTAAGTTACACCCAGCGTGAGTTTTAGAAAGAATGAGCGGTTGGTGTGGCCGAAGCACTGCACAGATCAGTATGTTCTGCGCAGGCTTTGTTGTGTAAAGCAGTAACTAAATGGTTAATCTTAAAAAAAATGCATGTGGTCCTTGCCCCAAATCAATAATCAGCCCTGGACCTCTCAGTTTAGGCTGGTACAAAATTCGGGGAAAAACTGCGTAGGGTTCCTGATATTTTCTGATAACCAGCACCAGGCTCAACCAGTCTGGAGTGCAATGCCATTGCAGGGGGACACACAGCATGGGGTCCCCCTGCCATCACATTAACCAGCACCAAACTCATCAGCCCAGGGCTGGAATTCCTTCGGAAAGCCGGTCCCCCCACCAAAGGAACAACCAGCCCTGGGCATAGCCAGTCAGTAAGTTCCTGGTGGCACCTGTAGTCCCACTGTAAAGAAAAAATTAAATAATGACAGGATGTGGACACCATAGGTAGAAGTTTCTTAGTAAATTTACCCCCTAGCTCCAATCCATGTCCCCATTTAAAAAAAATAATCTGTATCGGTAGAAATTTAAAAAACAACACACATGTCATATAGCTATCATGTGCAACTGTGGAAAGATATTTACGAATCGTCCTATGTGTGTTGGATCAATATTAGTCTAGTTGCAATAATGGGAAATTGAATATTTAGTTGACCATTTTGTATTTAAAAAAAAGTACTATCTAAGGGGTTGCTTTTAAGTA
The DNA here is from genome assembly GCA_031769625.1 of Taudactylus pleione. Taxonomy (NCBI): domain Eukaryota; kingdom Metazoa; phylum Chordata; class Amphibia; order Anura; family Myobatrachidae; genus Taudactylus; species Taudactylus pleione. The sequence goes on along the minus strand of JAUIMM010000200.1, from coordinate 63,898,443 downwards.
GACATGCTGTTCCCAAATCTGTGGACTTTGGCTGCCATTTTCCTAGTGCCTGAATCTTGCACATTGGAAGAGCTGAAGATAGTGACTTAGTAATAGGGTGGGAACTAGTAATAGAGTACACCAGTGAATGAGATTGAAATGTTTTGCTAAAGAGAGATGTTAAACCAATGATAATACAGGGGCATATCTGGGAGGGGGCAGATGGGGCATATGCCCTAGGTGAAAGAGGGAGGGAAGCATCAGTAGATGATCCAGAGTTGTAGGTGCGATGTCAGAGAGCTGGCTAGCCTTCATGGACCGTGCTCTGCAGCAATTGGCTGCATGGCCCCGCCTCTTTGTCACTGAGCGCAGCAGCTTTGCCTACCTGACAGGCTGTTGCTGCTGCCTGGGGGGCGTGATGAGTCCTTGCCCCAGGTGTCAGAAAGGCTAGCTTCACCCTTGGGTAACATCATGGTTCCCCTTCAGCAACACAAACAGAATATGCTTGCTATCTTGCAGAGTAATAAATCTGGGCAGCTTGTGTGTTAATCATCCTAACTCATACTAATCGATGCAGTGTTCTCCCCAGGCTGATTTCTGCGGGCGCATCGCCCGGCAGAAACAGGCTGCCGTCTGGCACTTCCCCCCGCCTCTATGCACGGCAACCCCTGTCACCCTCAACATGTCCTTGTTGACCCGGGACTTGCTGTGTCTGTACAGTGAGTGGCTGTACAGCACGGGAGTGGCTTTAACACTGCATGTGACTCACACATACCTTGCAGTGTCGCTCTCCTGTATGTGATTCCCGCCTGAAGTTCTGTTGCTCTCAGGGCCGAAGGCTGGGTGGCACTTAACTGCTGCTGCTCCTGGGTTGCAGCTGGATAGCTCTCCTGTCCCCCGGTCTGGACTCCGGTCTCACTCCCTCTGTGCCTCTTCTTCCCGCCCCCTCAAATTACTGCTCCTGGCTCCCGCTGGAGTGCGGGCTGCTGCTGAGTGGAACTCCGGTCCCTGCTCCCAACCACATCTCCCTCTGTGCCTATCCTTCCTTGCTCCTGAAACACGTCTATGCAGCTCTACTGACTGGTTACAGAAGCATATGGTGAGCAATACATCCAGGTTGCCCACGTGTGTGTGTTTTCCAGTGGGGACCTATGTTTGTATGTATTCCAATGGGGGCTTATTTGTGTTTGTGTGTGTGTGTGTGTGTGTGTGTGTGTGTGTGTGCGTGTGTGTGTGTGTTTTTATGTGAATCATATGGGGGGGAATTCAATGTGCATAATGTGTAAGGGGCATTACTGGGTGGCATAATGTATAAGAGACACTACTACAGCATGGCATAATGGGTTATAAGGGGCACTACTATTGTGTGGCGTAATGTGTATAAGGGGTATTACGGTGTGGTACACTACACTGATGAAAAGGGTCATACCCCTTTTCCCAGCACGTTCATAATTGCGAAGGCCCCCACCCGGCTACTTCTTGATGCCACCTGGCTGGAAAAAATTTCTGGGGAGAACACTGCGATGTAGTAGCAATACCCCCTTCCTGCCCCCCTATGGTCAGCATGCGCCTACTACCATGTATGGCCATGAGATCAGACAGATAACCTCACATGCGGCTGGCTGCAATCCCTTTAATCGCAGTGCACACTCTACTTCATGGGCCCCTACCATTTCATTCCCCCAGTGGGCCCCTGATGAACCAGTCTAACATTGTGTGGCGTTCACAAGAATGTTCTCTGTATTGAGTGACCTTTAAAAGAATTCTCTCTGTATTGTGGAGCTTTTACATGAATGCCTTTGGTGTTGTGCTGCATTGACAAGAATGCTATCTCTATTGCTTGGTATTGCTAAGACTGCTCTCTGTATTCTGAGGTGCTAAATACAGTACTACTCTGACGGGGCTGTTCAAAGTATTTGATTATAGTTCTGTTCTATGACATATAATGTTTATTATATTCTATTGGCTATATATAACCACACCTACATTCAACAAAACATTACTGCACGTTTTCATAAAAGCCCATTTTTCTGTTGATATTTTATTGGTAGGAGAACATGGGTCTCTCTCTGGGCTTTGCCTCCCAGGCAAAAGTTGCCAGCCCTCATCTGGTTAGAGGACTCTGTAACTTTTATTTTGTCCATCTGTTTGTATGGATTGTCACCGTGAAATATTAAAATAAAATATATGTGGCTGTGTGCTAAATGGTCAGGAAAATATAGTTCTCAAATGAAGCATTAAAATCCAGAATGTGAAATGTACATACAGTACATCTGCAGTGCTGGAGTGACAGCTGTGGCTACAGCTATATTACAGAGCGTTAACTCTGCCAGAAATTGAAGCAGTGCTGTTGGCGTTTGAGTTGTGAGAGGATAATCTTAGAGGAGTTTAGTCATTAGAGGTGTCAGGACTGAATAAGACAGGCTGTCATGCCTTTTATTGTACCCTTATGGCCACTCTTCAGAGATATTGGAAAATCCTGACTTTTCAAGAGCATATAGGAGCCATTGCATGTAATGGGTCCCGTGTTGTGACTGGTGTGTTAGGTTGATAGATATATGACAAGAGCAAGGATATTGAGGAGGAAACATTTGAGCAATTTATATTTGTGTGTTTCTTCTTTCACTGAACATCCATTACATACAACAAGGGTAGAAGGTGATTTGTTTGTAAAGGCACGTGTCAAACCACAACATATATTATATAACATATATGTTATTTCATAAACGTGAAACCGAAAGATTGCATAAGAAAAGAGGTGTGTTAAACCTCTAGGATGGGGGCCGGCATGTATGCAAATTACTGTTTAGAGTTAGCCTATCGTTAGCAGGGGCGGGTTTTCAATAGAGACATTATATAAGGAGCTAGAAGTGAGGGCCAAAGCCTCTTTGTTCCAGATTGTGGTCAGTGTCAGAGTTGGTCAGTGATAGTCTGTACCTTATATTGGTCTGTTAATTCTTTTCTTTTTTATTTTCATCACTAGATTCTCTTCCCTTCTTATCCCTGCCCCTATTTTCTACATTTAACACTTTGCTTTCCCTCACTTTCCTGGCTCTATATAAATAAATAGCAGCACATTATTGTCCCTTTACCTGGCCCTGTCCACCCTCGCTTTTGTCATTAGCCATGCCCCGTCCCCGCCGCTCTGCGCCCCTCCCTGCCCGCTTCCTCCAGACTGACCTGAACACTGGCTCACGCCAGCGGCGTGGGGCGGCCCCTGCTGCGGACGCGGCGGGTGCTTCTCCAGGCGCCGATACGGAGCGGGGCCTGCGCAGGCGTGGAGGAGCAGCCTCCGTCGCGGATGCGGCGGATCCTGTCTCCGGCGCCAATCATGCTGGGCGTCGCGGGGTGGCCCCTGCCATGTGTGCGGCGGGTGGTGCCTCCGGCGACGCTGCTATGCAGGCGCGGGGTTCAGGCCGGCGCCCGGCTCTGCTGACTCCGGGCGCGGCCAGAGCTCCCGCGATCACTGCGGCTGGTAGCGGGCGGGAGCGCGCCGCGACACCTACACGCGGGCGCGCTCTCCCATCCGGCGGCCAGGTCACAGCCTCCGCTAAAAGGCGGAGGTCCCGGCGGGGCCATAGAGCCCCATCTAGGAGCAGCCAAGGCCATGCTAGTGTCCCCATGGTCCTTCCCGTTCCCCGCTCACGGCGGGGCGCCCGCCATGTTAGTGAGCGGGGGGCGGGGCTTAGCCATTACAGCCATTCCACATCCAGTCTGTCCCCTGCTCATGTTCCCAGGGCTGGGGCTCAGAATTCTAGTACCAGTAATAGGGTGCAATCCCCTGCATCTGTGAGTGTTGCCACCCCTCCCCCTTTTGCTGCGCAGCCAGATCCCTCAGCCATCGCATCTGCTTTGTCAACCCTGGCGGCTGTGCTTGCCCCATTTTTGGCAGCTCCGCCGGCAGGCTCGTTGCCTACTCAAACCATCGCGCCTGCTAACGTCAATCCTGTAGGGGCGCAGGGGGGGTCAGAGGTAGAGCAGCTGGCGCAAGCATTGAGAGCCATTGCTCCTAGCTTGGCCCAGCATAGCGTGGGCACTAGTGCGCCCTCAGTTCCGATCACTCAAGACTCGAGGCGTGGCAATATGGATGCTAGGTTGCCTGCCGCAGAGGTGGCGGCCGGTGTTTTTCCTTCTTTTTCAGATGACGTGGTCGAAGAAGGAGAGCTGGTTGACGAGGATGTCGGGGAGGGGCGGTCTGGATTTTCCTCTGATACCATGACATCGGAGGGTTCAGGTGGGTCTTTCTCAGACTCTAGTTCCTTGACGTCTTCTTTTGCTTCCTCTATATCTAACGCGGACAGCGCGGGCAGAGCGCGCAAGAGAGCAGCTAAATATGTAAAATTGGAGGCAAAGCGTCGCTCAAGGCGTAAGCATAGCACCCATAAGCGCAAGCCAATACCCGTTTAAGGCGGCTAGGGCAAAGGGTGGTATAGGTTTGGAAGCTTTCAAATCTTACAATAATTGGTTGGCCGGTTTTTGCATTTTTTCGGCTTGTTATTTGGAGACGCGCCCAGAGGAGCACCTGAACATCATTAGGTACCTCCATTTAGTTCATAGCATGCAGTTGTCCTCCAGGGGCATGGCTTGGCGAGCGTACGACGAAGAATTCCGTCGCAAGCAGGACGGCAGACGGGTGATGGATCTAGGCTGGAAGGACGTAGAGGTTTGGCTCGAGGTCACGCAGCCTTTGCGTCCTGCGTTTGAAGCGTACAACGTGAATAATCAGCTAGTTCAGGTCGTCAGGGCCAGCAGCAGGCGTCCGGTGGAAAATGTTTCGCTTTTAATAATTCCACTTGTACGCAGGGTCGGAAATGTCGTTTTCGTCACCTCTGCTTGCGATGTAGTGGCAGCCACCCAGTTGCCAAGTGCTTCAAGGCGGGTGCTCAGCAACAGCCTGCTCAGCCGCCAAAAGGCGCTGGTTCTAAGTAAAGCTTCATCCCCCGTCTGCGTTGCCGCAATGGCAAAATGGTTGCGTTGGTACCCTGTTCTCCGGGACGCGGAATTTTTGTTAAAAGGTTTCAGCTTTGGTTTCCAGTTACCTATTTGCAGAGAGGTTGACACAGGTTCGCCTAGGAATTTGAAATCTGCGTTCGAGTTGCCTCACATTCTTAGGGAGAAAGTGGCTAGCGAGGTTACTTTAGGACGCATGGCAGGGCCTTTTGCAGAACCTCCCATAAGGGATCTTGTGATTTCCCCGGTGGGAGTGGTCCCCAAGAAGATTCCAGGAAAGTACAGGCTTATTCAACATCTGTCTTATCCTCCAGGCTCATCAGTAAATGATGCCATACCAGTTGAGGTTTCCTCGGTGGTGTACCAGTCGTTTGACGATGCTTTGAACGTAGTTAGGTTTTATGGTCCAGGCGCGCTGATGGCTAAGATAGATGTTGAATCGGCTTTTTGTCTGCTTCCCTTACACCCAGAGTCATTCCGGTTTATGGGCTTTCGCTTGGACGGCGAATATTACATAGACAAGTGCTTGCCTATGGGATGTTCGGTGTCATGCGCATATTTTGAGCGATTTAGCACCTTCTTGCACTGGTGCGTGGAATTTTCTTGCGGAGGTCATGGGATAGCCCACTATCTCGATGACTTCTTGTGCGTCGGCCCTTCTGGTTCAGATAGATATAGTTATTTGTTGTTTTCTTTGCAAGCGCTGTTTTTTCATTTTGGAGTCCCAGTTGCTGCGGACAAAACTGAGGGCCCTGCCTCTTGCTTGTCATTCCTGGGTATCGAGATCGATACCTCGGCGGGCGCCTGTCGCCTTCCCCTCGATAAGGTGCCATAGAGGAGTGCACGGCTTCCAATAAAATTACCCTGCGGCAGGCGCAATCTCTCCTGGGCCTGTTGAACTTTGCCTGTAGGGTCATTCCTATGGGCAGAGTTTTTTCGCGCAAGCTAGAAAGGGCCACGGCTGGAGTCACTAAGCCGAGACATTTACTCCGTTTGTCCTCAGAGATTAAGCGGGACCTCTCTGTCTGGGTCTCGTTTCTGCAGGATTTTAATGGTGTCCGGCTGTGGTTGCCTCCACCCGCGGACAATTTGCAGCTGCAGCTGTTCACCGATGCGGCAGGCGCCACGGGATTCGGTTGCTACCTTGATGGTTCCTGGTGCGTTGGTCATTGGCCAGAGGAATGGGAAGGAAGGGGTTTGACCAGGGACTTGCTCCTTCTCGAACTCTTTCCCATAATGGTTTCCTTAGAAATCTGGAGTGAACGCTTGCGCAATCGCAGCATCGTGATCAGGTGTGACAACCTGGGCGTGGTGCACACGATTAATCGTCAACGCGCGTCTTCCCTGCTGGTTTTGCGTTTGCTTGCGCAGCTGGTGCTGACATGTTTGCGTTTTAACATCATGTTTAAAGCAAGACACGTGCCGGGGGTAGAGAATGGGATAGCTGATGCGTTATCACATTTTCAGTGGGCTAGATTCCGATCTTTGGCCCCTGGTGCTGACGTTGATGCTGTGCTTTGCCCCTCTTATGTTTGGCAGGTGATCGAGCCGGCATGGAGGGCTTAGCAGAGCAGTCTCTAGCCCCCTCCACTTTGCGAGCTTATCGTCAGGCTTGTCATGAATGGGAAGACTATTCCCGTAGCAGCAGGCAGGCAGGTAAGGGTCAGCATCGTGCGATGCTTTCTTTTATTTGGAGTCTCCGTTTGGGGGGTAGATCCAGGGCTTCTGTGGCGCGCTCCTTGGCAGGCATTGCATTTTATGTTAAATTAAAGGGACAACCTGACTTTACTAAAAGCTTTCTGATTGCGAAGGCTTTAAAGGGTTGGGCGCGGGTCTCTCGGCCAGTTGCTGACCGTAGGAAACCTGTGGATGCCCATTTGCTTCCGGCAGTGCTGGGGGCAGTCCCCGAAGTGGCGTTTACCGAGTACGAGGCGATCCTGATCCAACTGGCGTTTTCGGTGGCTTTTCACGGCGCATTGCGCGTATCGGAGTTGGTGGCATCTTCCAAACGGGTTGATGCCACCATGCTCTGCTCGGATATCTCGGTCACTTATCGAGCTTTGCTTTGTAGGATACGGCGGTCAAAGACAGACCAGACTGGTAGGGGTAGGTGGTTCTCGTTGAGTCCGTCTAAGGACGAACGGATCTGCCCTGTGGCGTTAGCGATGCGTTACGCATTGTTACGCCCGGATGTACCTGGTTCATGGCTTATGCACTTGAACAGGACTCCGCTTACCAAATACCAGTTTGGTTGGTTTCTGAAGCGGTGTGTATCGGGTTTAGGCCTCTCACCTCAGGATTTTGGTACGCACTCATTTAGGATCGGCGCCGCAACTTCGGCAGCTGCTGCGGGTTTCTCACCGTCGGAAATTAAGTCACTGGGACGTTGGAAATCGGATAGTTATAAAAGTTACATCCGACCTACTCATTAAGATTGTTTGGAACCATAGGGCAATGTAATATTTTCAATGTTATGTTTTATTGCTTGCCTGGTTTTCTTGTTTTTGTCTCAAGTTCCGTCTCGTCTTGTCTCGTCTGTTACCCCTGTCTACCCTACTCGGGATTAGCTACTCGCCATTGCTGGCAATGGGAGTCTTGAGGGATTTTACAATTTTTGCCTGATCTGACGGATTCAATTCGGCTAATTTCAAAACATTTAATTAGGTCATAGTCCATCCCTCAGCAGGTTTTTATTTTACCTCTTGCCGAGTTCACATGTTTTTTCCCAATGTCCCCCCACCCATTCTTCCCCTTTGTGTCTTTTTGTTTGTCCTAGCCACTTTAAATAGTAAAGCTGGCAACCAATAGAAACTTTTTCTTTTGGCAGATACTCACTTATTGTTCTTTCAGATCCCACTAATACACCATAAAATTTTATTGTTTTATTACAACTACTAATTTGGTATTTACTGCTTTTCTCCATTTTTAGGTTTGCTCTTTGACACGCAGGACATTTGGGTTATAGGCCATTCTTATATTTTCTGGGCCGCTAGCTTTATGAGTTCAGATCATGCTCCACTTTGTGAACATTCTGCTAGGATCCGTTGGATAGGTTTCAGGGGTATGAGATGGCATTCCTTTTGTCCTAGACTGTTAGAGTACGCAAAAAATTTTGGCAGGCCACGTATTTTGGTGACCCATTTAGGAGGCAACGACTTAGGACAGAGGTCCTCTTTAGCATTGCGACTTGATATAATTAACGATTTGGCGAGGGTGCTATCGGCCTGGCCCTCGTGTACATTACTTTGGTCTTGCATTGTGCCTCGACAGGTCTGGCGTGGGGTTAGGAGTTTTCCCGCTATAGATGAGGCTAGGAAGAAGCTTAACTTTGCAGTAGCCAAATTTGTGATGGCCAATGATGGCCGTGTCATTTACCATAAGGGCATTCAATTTCGTTTTAGTCATTTATATAGGGCTGATGGAGTTCATTTGACAGAAGAAGGTGTGTCATTATTTCTTGTGGATCTTTTTAGGGTGTTGGCGTTATTGGGGTAGTCCTTGGTATGGTGGCGGTGCGGCGGTTTTTCTAAGCAGAACCTTGCTGTGGCGGGAAAGAACGGCAGTTCACCAGTCCGGGTGCAATTATGAGTTAAGGGCGTTCCCTTCGTTGACTGGTAGTTGGCTGTACCAACCTAACGGGGGGCAGTATCATCACCTAAACGGGTGGGTAGTCAAGTTAGAGGGTGAGCGTTACCTTTTGTGTTTGACATGGTTTACATGGTTATGTGTATGCACTCTGGGCGATCTACGCCTGCTATGTCTTTTGTTGTTTGTGTGTGGGCATAGCAGATCTGGCTGATTTCTGGCCGTCCTTTCTTTGCCACCATACATCCTTAATTAATTTAAGAATTAATAAATAATATTAATTTCTCCAATAAATCGCCATCAAGTTATCTGCCAAATCCACGTCTCAGTGTCTTTATTTTATGTTAGTATGATAAGTGGTTTGCACACATGACAACACCTCATCCGATAGAAGGTTTAGTGAAACCGAAAGATTGCATAAGAAAAGAGGTGTGTTAAACCTCTAGGATGGGGGCCGGCATGTATGCAAATTACTGTTTAGAGTTAGCCTATCGTTAGCAGGGGCGGGTTTTCAATAGAGACATTATATAAGGAGCTAGAAGTCAGGGCCAAAGCCTCTTTGTTCCAGATTGCCCACCCTCCCTTCCCTTTGCAATTATTGGCAGGTTGTTGTAGTTAATTATGTAGTGGCGGAAAGAACGGCAGTTCACCAGTCCGGGTGCAATTATGAGTTAAGGGCGTTCCCTTCGTTGACTGGTAGTTGGCTGTACCAACCTAACGGGGGGCAGTATCATCACCTAAACTGGTGGGTAGTCAAGTTAGAGGGTGAGCGTTACCTTTTGTGTTTGACATGGTTTACATGGTTATGTGTATGCACTCTGGGCGATCTACGCCTGCTATGTCTTTTGTTGTTTGTGTGTGGGCATAGCAGATCTGGCTGATTTCTGGCCGTCCTTTCTTTGCCACCATACATCCTTAATTAATTTATGAATTAATAAATAATATTAATTTCTCCAATAAATCGCCATCAAGTTATCTGCCAAATCCACGTCTCGGTGTCTTTATTTTATGTTAGTATGATAAGTGGTTTGCACACATGACAACACCTCATCCGATAGAAGGTTTAGTAAAACCGAAAGATTGCATAAGAAAAGAGGTGTGTTAAACCTCTAGGATGGGGGCCGGCATGTATGCAAATTACTGTTTAGAGTTAGCCTATCGTTAGCAGGGGCGGGTTTTCAATAGAGACATTATATAAGGAGCTAGAAGTGAGGGCCAAAGCCTCTTTGTTCCAGATTGTGGTCAGTGTCAGAGTTGGTCAGTGATAGTCTGTACCTTATATTGGTCTGTTAATTCTTTTCTTTTTTATTTTCATCACTAGATTCTCTTCCCTTCTTATCCCTGCCCCTATTTTCTACATTTAACACTTTGCTTTCCCTCACTTTCCTGGCTCTATATAAATAAATAGCAGCACATTATTGTCCCTTTACCTGGCCCTGTCCACCCTCGCTTTTGTCATTAGCCATGCCCCGTCCCCGCCGCTCTGCGCCCCCCCTGCCCGCTTCCTCCAGACTGACCTGAACACTGGCTCACGCCAGCGGCGTGGGGCGGCCCCTGCTGCGGATGCGGCGGGTGCTTCTCCAGGCGCCGCTACGGAGCGGGGCCTGCGCAGGCGTGGAGGAGCAGCCTCCGTCGCGGATGCGGCGGATCCTGTCTCCGGCGCCAATCATGCTGGGCGTCGCGGGGTGGCCCCTGCCGTGTGTGCGGCGGGTGGTGCCTCCGGCGACGCTGCTATGCAGGCGCGGGGTTCAGGCCGGCACCCGGCTCTGCTGACTCCAGGCGCGGCCGGAGCTCCCGCGATCACTGCGGCTGGTAGCGGGCGGGAGCGCGCCGCGACACCTACACGCGGGCGCGCTCTCCCATCCGGCGGCCAGGTCACAGCCTCCGCTAAAAGGCGGAGTTCCCGGCGGGGCCATAGAGCCCCATCTAGGAGCAGCCAAGGCCATGCTAGTGTCCCCATGGTCCTTCCCGTTCCCCGCTCACGGCGGGGCGCCCGCCATGTTAGTGAGCGGGGGGCGGGGCTTAGCCATTACAGCCATTCCACATCCAGTCTGTCCCCTGCTCATGTTCCCAGGGCTGGGGCTCAGAATTCTAGTACCAGTAATAGGGTGCAATCCCCTGCATCTGTGAGTGTTGCCACCCCTCCCCCTTTTGCTGCGCAGCCAGATCCCTCAGCCATCGCATCTGCTTTGTCAACCCTGGCGGCTGTGCTTGCCCCATTTTTGGCAGCTCCGCCGGCAGGCTCGTTGCCTACTCAAACCGTCGCGCCTGCTAACGTCAATCCTGTAGGGGCGCAGGGGGGGTCAGAGGTAGAGCAGCTGGCGCAAGCATTGAGAGCCATTGCTCCTAGCTTGGCCCAGCATAGCGTGGGCACTAGTGCGCCCTCAGTTCCGATCACTCAAGACTCGAGGCGTGGCAATATGGATGCTAGGTTGCCTGCCGCAGAGGTGGCGGCCGGTGTTTTTCCTTCTTTTTCAGATGACGTGGTCGAAGAAGGAGAGCTGGTTGACGAGGATGTCGGGGAGGGGCGGTCTGGATTTTCCTCTGATACCATGACATCGGAGGGTTCAGGTGGGTCTTTCTCAGACTCTAGTTCCTTGACGTCTTCTTTTGCTTCCTCTATATCTAACGCGGACAGCGCGGGCAGAGCGCGCAAGAGAGCAGCTAAATATGCAAAATTGGAGGCAAAGCGTCGCTCAAGGCGTAAGCATAGCACCCATAAGCGCAAGCCAATAGAGAAGGGTTTAGAAGGTTCTGCAGGGGTACATTGTGACAACACCGCTGTATTGCGAGGTTTAAAAGCGACTTGCCACAGTAAGATCCGCAAAGGTGACTATGTGGATATTTTTGCACTTACGGAAAAAGCTAAGAAGGCGTTTAAGGCAGCTAGGGCAAAGGGTGGTATAGGTTTGGAAGCTTTCAAATCTTACAATAATTGGTTGGCCGGTTTTTGCATTTTTTCGGCTTGTTATTTGGAGACGCGCCCAGAGGAGCACCTGAACGTCATTAGGTACCTCCATTTAGTTCATAGCATGCAGTTGTCCTCCAGGGGCATGGCTTGGCGAGCGTACGACGAAGAATTCCGTCGCAAGCAGGACGGCAGACGGGTGATGGATCTAGGCTGGAAGGACGTAGAGGTTTGGCTCGAGGTCACGCAGCCTTTGCGTCCTGCGTTTGAAGCGTACAGCGTGAATAATCAGCTAGTTCAGGTCGTCAGGGCCAGCAGCAGGCGGCCGGTGGAAAATGTTTCGCTTTTAATAATTCCACTTGTACGCAGGGTCGGAAATGTCGTTTTCGTCACCTCTGCTTGCAATGTAGTGGCAGCCACCCAGTTGCCAAGTGCTTCAAGGCGGGTGCTCAGCAACAGCCTGCTCAGCCGCCAAAAGGCGCTGGTTCTAAGTAAAGCTTCATCCCCCGTCTGCGTTGCCGCAATGGCAAAATGGTTGCGTTGGTACCCTGTTCTCCGGGACGCGGAATTTTTGTTAAAAGGTTTCAGCTTTGGTTTCCAGTTACCTATTTGCAGAGAGGTTGACACAGGTTCGCCTAGGAATTTGAAATCTGCGTTCGAGTTGCCTCACATTCTTAGGGAGAAAGTGGCTAGCGAGGTTACCTTAGGACGCATGGCAGGGCCTTTTGCAGAACCTCCCATAAGGGATCTTGTGATTTCCCCGGTGGAAGTGGTCCCCAAGAATATTCCAGGAAAGTACAGGCTTATTCAACATCTGTCTTATCCTCCAGGCTCATCAGTAAATGATGCCATACCAGTTGAGGTTTCCTCGGTGGTGTACCAGTCGTTTGACGATGCTTTGAACGTAGTTAGGTTTTATGGTCCAGGCGCGCTGATGGCTAAGATAGATGTTGAATCGGCTTTTCGTCTGCTTCCCTTACACCCAGAGTCATTCCGGTTTATGGGCTTTCGCTTGGATGGCGAATATTACATAGACAAGTGCTTGCCTATGGGATGTTCGGTGTCATGCGCATATTTTGAGCGATTTAGCACCTTCTTGCACTGGTGCGTGGAATTTTCTCTCGGAGGTCATGGGATAGCCCACTATCTCGATGACTTCTTGTGCGTCGGCCCTTCTGGTTCAGATAGATGTAGTTATTTGTTGTTTTCTTTGCAAGCGCTGTTTTTTCATTTTGGAGTCCCAGTTGCTGCGGACAAAACTGAGGGCCCTGCCTCTTGCTTGTCATTCCTGGGTATCGAGATCGATACCTCGGCGGGCGCCTGTCGCCTTCCCCTCGATAAGGTTCACAAATTGCGTAATGCCATAGAGGAGTGCACGGCTTCCAATAAAATTACCCTGCGGAAGGCGCAATCTCTCCTGGGCCTGTTGAACTTTGCCTGTAGGGTCATTCCTATGGGCAGAGTTTTTTCGCGCAAGCTAGAAAGGGCCACGGCTGGAGTCACTAAGCCGAGACATTTACTCCGTTTGTCCTCAGAGATTAAGCGGGACCTCTCTGTCTGGGTCTCGTTTCTGCAGGATTTTAATGGTGTCCGGCTGTGGTTGCCTCCACCCGCGGACAATTTGCAGCTGCAGCTGTTCACCGATGCGGCAGGCGCCACGGGATTCGGTTGCTACCTTGATGGTTCCTGGTGCGTTGGTCATTGGCCAGAGGAATGGGAAGGAAGGGGTTTGACCAGGGACTTGCTCCTTCTCGAACTCTTTCCCATAATGGTTTCCTTAGAAATCTGGAGTGAACGCTTGCGCAATCGCAGCATCGTGATCAGGTGTGACAACCTGGGCGTGGTGCACGTGATTAATCGTCAACGCGCGTCTTCCCTGCTGGTTTTGCGTTTGCTTGCGCAGCTGGTGCTGACATGTTTGCGTTTTAACATCATGTTTAAAGCAAGACACGTGCCGGGGGTAGAGAATGGGATAGCTGATGCGTTATCACGTTTTCAGTGGGCTAGATTCCGATCTTTGGCCCCTGGTGCTGACGTTGATGCTGTGCTTTGCCCCTCTTATGTTGGGCAGGTGATCGAGCCGGCATGGAGGGCTTAGCAGAGCAGTCTCTAGCCCCCTCCACTTTGCGAGCTTATCGTCAGGCTTGGCATGAATGGGAAGACTATTCCCGTAGCAGCAGGCAGGCAGGTAAGGGTCAGCATCGTGCGATGCTTTCTTTTATTTGGAGTCTCCGTTTGGGGGGTAGATCCAGGGCTTCTGTGGCGCGCTCCTTGGCAGGCATTGCATTTTATGTTAAATTAAAGGGACAACCTGACTTTACTAAAAGCTTTCTGATTGCGAAGGCTTTAAAGGGTTGGGCGCGGGTCTCTCGGCCAGTTGCTGACCGTAGGAAACCTGTGGACGCCCATTTGCTTCCGGCAGTGCTGGGGGCAGTCCCCGAAGTGGCGTTTACCGAGTACGAGGCGATCCTGATCCAACTGGCGTTTTCGGTGGCTTTTCACGGCGCATTGCGCGTATCGGAGTTGGTGGCATCTTCCAAACGGGTTGATGCCACCATGCTCTGCTCGGATATCTCGGTCACTCATCGAGCTTTGCTTTGTAGGATACGGCGGTCAAAGACCGACCAGACTGGTAGGGGTAGGTGGTTCTCGTTGAGTCCGTCTAAGGACGAACGGATCTGCCCTGTGGCGTTAGCGATGCGTTACGCATTGTTACGCCCGGATGTACCTGGTTCATGGCTTATGCACTTGAACAGGACTCCGCTTACCAAATACCAGTTTGGTTGGTTTCTGAAGCGGTGTGTATCAGGTTTAGGCCTCTCACCTCAGGATTTTGGTACGCACTCATTTAGGATCGGCGCCGCAACTTCGGCAGCTGCTGCGGGTTTCTCACCGTCGGAAATTAAGTCACTGGGACGTTGGAAATCGGATAGTTATAAAAGTTACATCCGACCTACTCATTAAGATTGTTTGGAACCATAGGGCAATGTAATATTTTCAATGTTATGTTTTATTGCTTGCCTGGTTTTCTTGTTTTTGTCTCAAGTTCCGTCTCGTCTTGTCTCGTCTGTTACCCCTGTCTACCCTACTCGGGATTAGCTACTCGCCATTGCTGGCAATGGGAGTCTTGAGGGATTTTACAATTTTTGCCTGATCTGACGGATTCAATTCGGCTAATTTCAAAACATTTAATTAGGTCATAGTCCATCCCTCAGCAGGTTTTTATTTTACCTCTTGCCGAGTTCACATGTTTTTTCCCAATGTCCCCCCACCCATTCTTCCCCTTTGTGTCTTTTTGTTTGTCCTAGCCACTTTAAATAGTAAAGCTGGCAACCAATAGAAACTTTTTCTTTTGGCAGATACTCACTTATTGTTCTTTCAGATCCCACTAATACACCATAAAATTTTATTGTTTTATTACAACTACTAATTTGGTATTTACTGCTTTTCTCCATTTTTAGGTTTGCTCTTTGACACGCAGGACATTTGGGTTATAGGCCATTCTTATATTTTCTGGGCCGCTAGCTTTATGAGTTCAGATCATGCTCCACTTTGTGAACATTCTGCTAGGATCCGTTGGATAGGTTTCAGGGGTATGAGATGGCATTCCTTTTGTCCTAGACTGTTAGAGTACGCAAAAAATTTTGGCAGGCCACGTATTTTGGTGACCCATTTAGGAGGCAACGACTTAGGACAGAGGTCCTCTTTAGCATTGCGACTTGATATAATTAACGATTTGGCGAGGGTGCTATCGGCCTGGCCCTCGTGTACATTACTTTGGTCTTGCATTGTGCCTCGACAGGTCTGGCGTGGGGTTAGGAGTTTTCCCGCTATAGATGAGGCTAGGAAGAAGCTTAACTTTGCAGTAGCCAAATTTGTGATGGCCAATGATGGCCGTGTCATTTACCATAAGGGCATTCAATTTCGTTTTAGTCATTTATATAGGGCTGATGGAGTTCATTTGACAGAAGAAGGTGTGTCATTATTTCTTGTGGATCTTTTTAGGGTGTTGGCGTTATTGGGGTAGTCCTTGGTATGGTGGCGGTGCGGCGGTTTTCCTAAGCAGAACCTTGCTGTGGCGGGAAAGAACGGCAGTTCACCAGTCCGGGTGCAATTATGAGTTAAGGGCGTTCCCTTCGTTGACTGGTAGTTGGCTGTACCAACCTAACGGGGGGCAGTATCATCACCTAAACGGGTGGGTAGTCAAGTTAGAGGGTGAGCGTTACCTTTTGTGTTTGACATGGTTTACATGGTTATGTGTATGCACTCTGGGGGATCTACGCCTGCTATGTCTTTTGTTGTTTGTGTGTGGGCATAGCAGATCTGGCTGATTTCTGGCCGTCCTTTCTTTGCCACCATACATCCTTAATTAATTTAAGAATTAATAAATAATATTAATTTCTCCAATAAATCGCCATCAAGTTATCTGCCAAATCCACGTCTCAGTGTCTTTATTTTATGTTAGTATGATAAGTGGTTTGCACACATGACAACACCTCATCCGATAGAAGGTTTAGTGAAACCGAAAGATTGCATAAGAAAAGAGGTGTGTTAAACCTCTAGGATGGGGGCCGGCATGTATGCAAATTACTGTTTAGAGTTAGCCTATCGTTAGCAGGGGCGGGTTTTCAATAGAGACATTATATAAGGAGCTAGAAGTGAGGGCCAAAGCCTCTTTGTTCCAGATTGCCCACCCTCCCTTCCCTTTGCAATTATTGGCAGGTTGTTGTAGTTAATTATGTAGTGGCGGAAAGAACGGCAGTTCACCAGTCCGGGTGCAATTATGAGTTAAGGGCGTTCCCTTCGTTGACTGGTAGTTGGCTGTACCAACCTAACGGGGGGCAGTATCATCACCTAAACGGGTGGGTAGTCAAGTTAGAGGGTGAGCGTTACCTTTTGTGTTTGACATGGTTTACATGGTTATGTGTATGCACTCTGGGCGATCTACGCCTGCTATCTTTTGTTGTTTGTGTGTGGGCATAGCAGATCTGGCTGATTTCTGGCCGTCCTTTCTTTGCCACCATACATCCTTAATTAATTTAAGAATTAATAAATACTATTAATTTCTCCAATAAATCGCCATCAAGTTATCTGCCAAATCCACGTCTCAGTGTCTTTATTTTATGTTAGTATGATAAGTGGTTTGCACACATGACAACACCTCATCCGATAGAAGGTTTAGTGAAACCGAAAGATTGCATAAGAAAAGAGGTGTGTTAAACCTCTAGGATGGGGGCCGGCATGTATGCAAATTACTGTTTAGAGTTAGCCTATCATTAGCAGGGGCGGGTTTTCAATAGAGACATTATATAAGGAGCTAGAAGTGAGGGCCAAAGCCTCTTTGTTCCAGATTGTGGTCAGTGTCAGAGTTGGTCAGTGATAGTCTGTACCTTATATTGGTCTGTTAATTCTTTTCTTTTTTATTTTCATCACTAGATTCTCTTCCCTTCTTATCCCTGCCCCTATTTTCTACATTTAACACTTTGCTTTCCCTCACTTTCCTGGCTCTATATAAATAAATAGCAGCACATTATTGTCCCTTTACCTGGCCCTGTCCACCCTCGCTTTTGTCATTAGCCATGCCCCGTCCCCGCCGCTCTGCGCCCCCCCCTGCCCGCTTCCTCCAGACTGACCTGAACACTGGCTCACGCCAGCGGCGTGGGGCGGCCCCTGCTGCGGACGCGGCGTGTGCTTCTCCAGGCGCCGCTACGGAGCGGGGCCTGCGCAGGCGTGGAGGAGCAGCCTCCGTCGCGGATGCGGCGGATCCTGTCTCCGGCGCCAATCATGCTGGGCGTCGCGGGGTGGCCCCTGCCGTGTGTGCGGCGGGTGGTGCCTCCGGCGACGCTGCTATGCAGGCGCGGGGTTCAGGCCGGCGCCCGGCTCTGCTGACTCCGGGCGCGGCCGGAGCTCCCGCGATCACTGCGGCTGGTAGCGGGCGGGAGCGCTCCGCGACACCTACACGCGGGCGCGCTCTCCCATCCGGCGGCCAGGTCACAGCCTCCGCTAAAAGGCGGAGGTCCCGGCGGGGCCATAGAGCCCCATCTAGGAGCAGCCAAGGCCATGCTAGTGTCCCCATGGTCCTTCCCGTTCCCCGCTCACGGCGGGGCGCCCGCCATGTTAGTGAGCGGGGGCGGGGCTTAGCCATTACAGCCATTCCACATCCAGTCTGTCCCCTGCTCATGTTCCCAGGGCTGGGGCTCAGAATTCTAGTACCAGTAATAGGGTGCAATCCCCTGCATCTGTGAGTGTTGCCACCCCTCCCCCTTTTGCTGCGCAGCCAGATCCCTCAGCCATCGCATCTGCTTTGTCAACCCTGGCGGCTGTGCTTGCCCCATTTTTGGCAGCTCCGCCGGCAGGCTCGTTGCCTACTCAAACCGTCGCGCCTGCTAACGTCAATCCTGTAGGGGCGCAGGGGGGGTCAGAGGTAGAGCAGCTGGCGCAAGCATTGAGAGCCATTGCTCCTAGCTTCGCTCAGCATAGCATGGGCACTAGTGCGCCCTCAGTTCCGATCACTCAAGACTCGAGGCGTGGCAATATGGATGCTAGGTTGCCTGCCGCAGAGGTGGCGGCCGGTGTTTTTCCTTCTTTTTCAGATGACGTGGTCGAAGAAGGAGAGCTGGTTGACGAGGATGTCGGGGAGG
Organism: Taudactylus pleione; assembly: GCA_031769625.1. Lineage (NCBI taxonomy): Eukaryota > Metazoa > Chordata > Amphibia > Anura > Myobatrachidae > Taudactylus > Taudactylus pleione. The sequence goes on along the minus strand of JAUIMM010000200.1, from coordinate 63,880,380 downwards.
GGCGGTCTGGATTTTCCTCTGATACCATGACATCGGAGGGTTCAGGTGGGTCTTTCTCAGACTCTAGTTCCTTGACGTCTTCTTTTGCTTCCTCTATATCTAACGCGGAGAGCGCGGGCAGAGCGCGCAAGAGAGCAGCTAAATATGCAAAATTGGAGGCAAAGCGTCGCTCAAGGCGTAAGCATAGCACCCATAAGCGCAAGCCAATAGAGAAGGGTTTAGAAGGTTCTGCAGGGGTACATTGTGACAACACCGCTGTATTGCGAGGTTTAAGAGCGACTTGCCGCAGTAAGATCCGCAAAGGTGACTATGTGGATATTTTTGCACTTACGGAAAAAGCTAAGAAGGCGTTTAAGGCGGCTAGGGCAAAGGGTGGTATAGGTTTGGAAGCTTTCAAATCTTACAATAATTGGTTGGCCGGTTTTTGCATTTTTTCGGCTTGTTATTTGGAGACGCGCCCAGAGGAGCACCTGAACGTCATTAGGTACCTCCATTTAGTTCATAGCATGCAGTTGTCCTCCAGGGTCATGGCTTGGCGAGCGTACGACGAAGAATTCTGTCGCAAGCAGGACGGCAGACGGGTGATGGATCTAGGCTGGAAGGACGTAGAGGTTTGGCTCGAGGTCACACAGCCTTTGCGTCCTGCGTTTGAAGCGTACAACGTGAATAATCAGCTAGTTCAGGTCGTCAGGGCCAGCAGCAGGCGGCCGGTGGAAAATGTTTCGCTTTTAATAATTCCACTTGTACGCAGGGTCGGAAATGTCGTTTTCGTCACCTCTGCTTGCGATGTAGTGGCAGCCACCCAGTTGCCAAGTGCTTCAAGGCGGGTGCTCAGCAACAGCCTGCTCAGCCGCCAAAAGGCGCTGGTTCTAAGTAAAGCTTCATCCCCCGTCTGCGTTGCCGCAATGGCAAAATGGTTGCGTTGGTACCCTGTTCTCCGGGACGCGGAATTTTTGTTAAAAGGTTTCAGCTTTGGTTTCCAGTTACCTATTTGCAGAGAGGTTGACACAGGTTCGCCTAGGAATTTGAAATCTGCGTTCGAGTTGCCTCACATTCTTAGGGAGAAAGTGGCTAGCGAGGTTACCTTAGGACGCATGGCAGGGCCTTTTGCAGAACCTCCCATAAGGGATCTTGTGATTTCCCCGGTGGGAGTGGTCCCCAAGAAGATTCCAGGAAAGTACAGGCTTATTCAACATCTGTCTTATCCTCCAGGCTCATCAGTAAATGATGCCATACCAGTTGAGGTTTCCTCGGTGGTGTACCAGTCGTTTGACGATGCTTTGAACGTAGTTAGGTTTTATGGTCCAGGCGCGCTGATGGCTAAGATAGATGTTGAATCGGCTTTTCGTCTGCTTCCCTTACACCCAGAGTCATTCCGGTTTATGGGCTTTCGCTTGGACGGCGAATATTACATAGACAAGTGCTTGCCTATGGGATGTTCGGTGTCATGCGCATATTTTGAGCGATTTAGCACCTTCTTGCACTGGTGCGTGGAATTTTCTTGCGGAGGTCATGGGATAGCCCACTATCTCGATGACTTCTTGTGCGTCGGCCCTTCTGGTTCAGATAGATGTAGTTATTTGTTGTTTTCTTTGCAAGCGCTGTTTTTTCATTTTGGAGTCCCAGTTGCTGCGGACAAAACTGAGGGCCCTGCCTCTTGCTTGTCATTCCTGGGTATCGAGATCGATACCTCGGCGGGCGCCTGTCGCCTTCCCCTCGATAAGGTTCACAAATTGCGTAATGCCATAGAGGAGTGCACGGCTTCCAATAAAATTACCCTGCGGCAGGCGCAATCTCTCCTGGGCCTGTTGAACTTTGCCTGTAGGGTCATTCCTATGGGCAGAGTTTTTTCGCGCAAGCTAGAAAGGGCCACGGCTGGAGTCACTAAGCCGAGACATTTACTCCGTTTGTCCTCAGAGATTAAGCGGGACCTCTCTGTCTGGGTCTCGTTTCTGCAGGATTTTAATGGTGTCCGGCTGTGGTTGCCTCCACCCGCGGACAATTTGCAGCTGCAGCTGTTCACCGATGCGGCAGGCGCCACGGGATTCGGTTGCTACCTTGATGGTTCCTGGTGCGTTGGTCATTGGCCAGAGGAATGGGAAGGAAGGGGTTTGACCAGGGACTTGCTCCTTCTCGAACTCTTTCCCATAATGGTTTCCTTAGAAATCTGGAGTGAACGCTTGCGCAATCGCAGCATCGTGATCAGGTGTGACAACCTGGGCGTGGTGCACGCGATTAATCATCAACGCGCGTCTTCCCTGCTGGTTTTGCGTTTGCTTGCGCAGCTGGTGCTGACATGTTTGCGTTTTAACATCATGTTTAAAGCAAGACACGTGCCGGGGGTAGAGAATGGGATAGCTGATGCGTTATCACGTTTTTAGTGGGCTAGATTCCGATCTTTGGCCCCTGGTGCTGACGTTGATGCTGTGCTTTGCCCCTCTTATGTTTGGCAGGTGATCGAGCCGGCATGGAGGGCTTAGCAGAGCAGTCTCTAGCCCCCTCCACTTTGCGAGCTTATCGTCAGGCTTGGCATGAATGGGAAGACTATTCCCGTAGCAGCAGGCAGGCAGGTAAGGGTCAGCATCGTGCGATGCTTTCTTTTATTTGGAGTCTCCGTTTGGGGGGTAGATCCAGGGCTTCTGTGGCGCGCTCCTTGGCAGGCATTGCATTTTATGTTAAATTAAAGGGACAACCTGACTTTACTAAAAGCTTTCTGATTGCGAAGGCTTTAAAGGGTTGGGCACGGGTCTCTCGGCCAGTTGCTGACCGTAGGAAACCTGTGGACGCCCATTTGCTTCCGGCAGTGCTGGGGGCAGTCCCCGAAGTGGCGTTTACCGAGTACGAGGCGATCCTGATCCAACTGGCGTTTTCAGTGGCTTTTCACGGCGCATTGCGCGTATCGGAGTTGGTGGCATCTTCCAAACGGGTTGATGCCACCATGCTCTGCTCGGATATCTCGGTCACTCATCGAGCTTTGCTTTGTAGGATACGGCGGTCAAAGACCGACCAGACTGGTAGGGGTAGGTGGTTCTCGTTGAGTCCGTCTAAGGACGAACGGATCTGCCCTGTGGCGTTAGCGATGCGTTACGCATTGTTACGCCCGGATGTACCTGGTTCATGGCTTATGCACTTGAACAGGACTCCGCTTACCAAATACCAGTTTGGTTGGTTTCTGAAGCGGTGTGTATCGGGTTTAGGCCTCTCACCTCAGGATTTTGGTACGCACTCATTTAGGATCGGCGCCGCAACTTCGGCAGCTGCTGCGGGTTTCTCACCGTCGGAAATTAAGTCACTGGGACGTTGGAAATCGGATAGTTATAAAAGTTACATCCGACCTACTCATTAAGATTGTTTGGAACCATAGGGCAATGTAATATTTTCAATGTTATGTTTTATTGCTTGCCTGGTTTTCTTGTTTTTGTCTCAAGTTCCGTCTCGTCTTGTCTCGTCTGTTACCCCTGTCTACCCTACTCGGGATTAGCTACTCGCCATTGCTGGCAATGGGAGTCTTGAGGGATTTTACAATTTTTGCCTGATCTGACGGATTCAATTCGGCTAATTTCAAAACATTTAATTAGGTCATAGTCCATCCCTCAGCAGGTTTTTATTTTACCTCTTGCCGAGTTCACATGTTTTTTCCCAATGTCCCCCCACCCATTCTTCCCCTTTGTGTCTTTTTGTTTGTCCTAGCCACTTTAAATAGTAAAGCTGGCAACCAATAGAAACTTTTTCTTTTGGCAGATACTCACTTATTGTTCTTTCAGATCCCACTAATACACCATAAAATGTTATTGTTTTATTACAACTACTAATTTGGTATTTACTGCTTTTCTCCATTTTTAGGTTTGCTCTTTGACACGCAGGACATTTGGGTTATAGGCCATTCTTATATTTTCTGGGCCGCTAGCTTTATGAGTTCAGATCATGCTCCACTTTGTGAACATTCTGCTAGGATCCATTGGATAGGTTTCAGGGGTATGAGATGGCATTCCTTTTGTCCTAGACTGTTAGAGTACGCAAAAAATTTTGGCAGGCCACGTATTTTGGTGACCCATTTAGGAGGCAACGACTTAGGACAGAGGTCCTCTTTAGCATTGCGACTTGATATAATTAACGATTTGGCGAGGGTACTATCGGCCTGGCCCTCGTGTACATTACTTTGGTCTTGCATTGTGCCTCGACAGGTCTGGCGTGGGGTTAGGAGTTTTCCCGCTATAGATGAGGCTAGGAAGAAGCTTAACTTTGCAGTAGCCAAATTTGTGATGGCCAATGATGGCCGTGTCATTTACCATAAGGGCATTCAATTTCGTTTTAGTCATTTATATAGGGCTGATGGAGTTCATTTGACAGAAGAAGGTGTGTCATTATTTCTTGTGGATCTTTTTAGGGTGTTGGCGTTATTGGGGTAGTCCTTGGTATGGTGGCGGTGCGGCGGTTTTTCTAAGCAGAACCTTGCTGTGGCGGGAAAGAACGGCAGTTCACCAGTCCGGGTGCAATTATGAGTTAAGGGCGTTCCCTTCATTGACTGGTAGTTGGCTGTACCAACCTAACGGGGGGCAGTATCATCACCTAAACGGGTGGGTAGTCAAGTTAGAGGGTGAGCGTTACCTTTTGTGTTTGACATGGTTTACATGGTTATGTGTATGCACTCTGGGCGATCTACGCCTGCTATGTCTTTTGTTGTTTGTGTGTGGGCATAGCAGATCTGGCTGATTTCTGGCCGTCCTTTCTTTGCCACCATACATCCTTAATTAATTTAAGAATTAATAAATAATATTAATTTCTCCAATAAATCGCCATCAAGTTATCTGCCAAATCCACGTCTCAGTGTCTTTATTTTATGTTAGTATGATAAGTGGTTTGCACACATGACAACACCTCATCCGATAGAAGGTTTAGTGAAACCGAAAGATTGCATAAGAAAAGAGGTGTGTTAAACCTCTAGGATGGGGGCCGGCATGTATGCAAATTACTGTTTAGAGTTAGCCTATCGTTAGCAGGGGCGGGTTTTCAATAGAGACATTATATAAGGAGCTAGAAGTGAGGGCCAAAGCCTCTTTGTTCCAGATTGTGGTCAGTGTCAGAGTTGGTCAGTGATAGTCTGTACCTTATATTGGTCTGTTAATTCTTTTCTTTTTTATTTTCATCACTAGATTCTCTTCCCTTCTTATCCCTGCCCCTATTTTCTACATTTAACACTTTGCTTTCCCTCACTTTCCTGGCTCTATATAAATAAATAGCAGCACATTATTGTCCCTTTACCTGGCCCTGTCCACCCTCGCTTTTGTCATTAGCCATGCCCCGTCCCCGCCGCTCTGCGCCCCCCCCTGCCCGCTTCCTCCAGACTGACCTGAACACTGGCTCACGCCAGCGGCGTGGGGCGGCCCCTGCTGCGGACGCGGCGGGTGCTTCTCCAGGCGCCGCTACGGAGCGGGGCCTGCGCAGGCGTGGAGGAGCAGCCTCCGTCGCGGATGCGGCGGATCCTGTCTCCGGCGCCAATCATGCTGGGCGTCGCGGGGTGGCCCCTGCCGTGTGTGTGGCGGGTGGTGCCTCCGGCGACGCTGCTATGCAGGCGCGGGGTTCAGGCCGGCGCCCGGCTCTGCTGACTCCGGGCGCGGCCGGAGCTCCCGCGATCACTGCGGCTGGTAGCGGGCGGGATCGCGCCGCGACACCTACACGCGGGCGCGCTCTCCCATCCGGCGGCCAGGTCACAGCCTCCGCTAAAAGGCGGAGGTCCCGGCGGGGCCATAGAGCCCCATCTAGGAGCAGCCAAGGCCATGCTAGTGTCCCCATGGTCCTTCCCGTTCCCCGCTCACGGCGGGGCGCCCGCCATGTTAGTGAGCGGGGGGCGGGGCTTAGCCATTACAGCCATTCCACATCCAGTCTGTCCCCTGCTCATGTTCCCAGGGCTGGGGCTCAGAATTCTAGTACCAGTAATAGGGTGCAATCCCCTGCATCTGTGAGTGTTGCCACCCCTCCCCCTTTTGCTGCGCAGCCAGATCCCTCAGCCATCGCATCTGCTTTGTCAACCCTGGCGGCTGTGCTTGCCCCATTTTTGGCAGCTCCGCCGGCAGGCTCGTTGCCTACTCAAACCGTCGCGCCTGCTAACGTCATTCCTGTAGGGGCGCAGGGGGGGTCAGAGGTAGAGCAGCTGGCGCAAGCATTGAGAGCCATTGCTCCTAGCTTGGCCCAGCATAGCGTGGGCACTAGTGCGCCCTCAGTTCCGATCACTCAAGACTCGAGGCATGGCAATATGGATGCTAGGTTGCCTGCCGCAGAGGTGGCGGCCGGTGTTTTTCCTTCTTTTTCAGATGACGTGGTCGAAGAAGGAGAGCTGGTTGACGAGGATGTCGGGGAGGGGCCGTCTGGATTTTCGTCTGATACCATGACATCGGAGGGTTCAGGTGGGTCTTTCTCAGACTCTAGTTCCTTGACGTCTTCTTTTGCTTCCTCTATATCTAACGCGGACAGCGCGGGCAGAGCGCGCAAGAGAGCAGCTAAATATGCAAAATTGGAGGCAAAGCGTCGCTCAAGGCGTAAGCATAGCACCCATAAGCGCAAGCCAATAGAGAAGGGTTTAGAAGGTTCTGCAGGGGTACATTGTGACAACACCGCTGTATTGCGAGGTTTAAGAGCGACTTGCCGCAGTAAGATCCGCAAAGGTGACTATGTGGATATTTTTGCACTTACGGAAAAAGCTAAGAAGGCGTTTAAGGCGGCTAGGGCAAAGGGTGGTATAGGTTTGTAAGCTTTCAAATCTTACAATAATTGGTTGGCCGGTTTTTGCATTTTTTCGGCTTGTTATTTGGAGACGCGCCCAGAGGAGCACCTGAACGTCATTAGGTACCTCCATTTAGTTCATAGCATGCAGTTGTCCTCCAGGGGCATGGCTTGGCGAGCGTACGACGAAGAATTCCGTCGCAAGCAGGACAGCAGACGGGTGATGGATCTAGGCTGGAAGGACGTAGAGGTTTGGCTCGAGGTCACGCAGCCTTTGCGTCCTGCGTTTGAAGCGTACAACGTGAATAATCAGCTAGTTCAGGTCGTCCGGGGCCAGCAGCAGGCGGCCGGTGGAAAATGTTTCGCTTTTAATAATTCCACTTGTACGCAGGGTCGGAAATGTCGTTTTCGTCACCTCTGCTTGCGATGTAGTGGCAGCCACCCAGTTGCCAAGTGCTTCAAGGCGGGTGCTCAGCAACAGCCTGCTCAGCCGCCAAAAGGCGCTGGTTCTAAGTAAAGCTTCATCCCCCGTCTGCGTTGCCGCAATGGCAAAATGGTTGCGTTGGTACCCTGTTCTCCGGGACGCGGAATTTTTGTTAAAAGGTTTCAGCTTTGGTTTCCAGTTACCTATTTGCAGAGAGGTTGACACAGGTTCGCCTAGGAATTTGAAATCTGCGTTCGAGTTGCCTCACATTCTTAGGGAGAAAGTGGCTAGCGAGGTTACCTTAGGACGCATGGCAGGGCCTTTTGCAGAACCTCCCATAAGGGATCTTGTGATTTCCCCGGTGGGAGTGGTCCCCAAGAAGATTCCGGGAAAGTACAGGCTTATTCAACATCTGTCTTATCCTCCAGGCTCATCAGTAAATGATGCCATACCAGTTGAGGTTTCCTCGGTGGTGTACCAGTCGTTTGACGATGCTTTGAACGTAGTTAGGTTTTATGGTCCAGGCGCGCTGATGGCTAAGATAGATGTTGAATCGGCTTTTCGTCTGCTTCCCTTACACCCAGAGTCATTCCGGTTTATGGGCTTTCGCTTGGACGGCGAATATTACATAGACAAGTGCTTGCCTATGGGATGTTCGGTGTCATGCGCATATTTTGAGCGATTTAGCACCTTCTTGCACTGGTGCGTGGAATTTTCTTGCGGAGGTCATGGGATAGCCCACTATCTCGATGACTTCTTGTGCGTCGGCCCTTCTGGTTCAGATAGATGTAGTTATTTGTTGTTTTCTTTGCAAGCGCTGTTTTTTCATTTTGGAGTCCCAGTTGCTGCGGACAAAACTGAGGGCCCTGCCTCTTGCTTGTCATTCCTGGGTATCGAGATCGATACCTCGGCGGGCGCCTGTCGCCTTCCCCTCGATAAGGTTCACAAATTGCGTAATGCCATAGAGGAGTGCACGGCTTCCAATAAAATTACCCTGCGGCAGGCGCAATCTCTCCTGGGCCTGTTGAACTTTGCCTGTAGGGTCATTCCTAAGGGCAGAGTTTTTTCGCGCAAGCTAGAAAGGGCCACGGCTGGAGTCACTAAGCCGAGACATTTACTCCGTTTGTCCTCAGAGATTAAGCGGGACCTCTCTGTCTGGGTCTCGTTTCTGCAGGATTTTAATGGTGTCCGGCTGTGGTTGCCTCCACCCGCGGACAATTTGCAGCTGCAGCTGTTCACCGATGCGGCAGGCGCCACGGGATTCGGTTGCTACCTTGATGGTTCCTGGTGCGTTGGTCATTGGCCAGAGGAATGGGAAGGAAGGGGTTTGACCAGGGACTTGCTCCTTCTCGAACTCTTTCCCATAATGGTTTCCTTAGAAATCTGGAGTGAACGCTTGCGCAATCGCAGCATCGTGATCAGGTGTGACAACCTGGGCGTGGTGCACGCGATTAATCGTCAACGCGCGTCTTCCCTGCTGGTTTTGCGTTTGCTTGCGCAGCTGGTGCTGACATGTTTGCGTTTTAACATCATGTTTAAAGCAAGACACGTGCCAGGGGTAGAGAATGGGATAGCTGATGCGTTATCACGTTTTCAGTGGGCTAGATTCCGATCTTTGGCCCCTGGTGCTGACGTTGATGCTGTGCTTTGCCCCTCTTATGTTTGGCAGGTGATCGAGCCGGCATGGAGGGCTTAGCAGAGCAGTCTCTAGCCCCCTCCACTTTGCGAGCTTATCGTCAGGCTTGGCAGGAATGGGAAGACTATTCCCGTAGCAGCAGGCAGGCAGGTAAGGGTCAGCATCGTGCGATGCTTTCTTTTATTTGGAGTCTCCGTTTGGGGGGTAGATCCAGGGCTTCTGTGGCGCGCTCCTTGGCAGGCATTGCATTTTATGTTAAATTAAAGGGACAACCTGACTTTACTAAAAGCTTTCTGATTGCGAAGGCTTTAAAGGGTTGGGCGCGGGTCTCTCGGCCAGTTGCTGACCGTAGGAAACCTGTGGACGCCCATTTGCTTCCGGCAGTGCTGGGGGCAGTCCCCGAAGTGGCGTTTACCGAGTACGAGGCGATCCTGATCCAACTGGCGTTTTCGGTGGCTTTTCACGGCGCATTGCGCGTATCGGAGTTGGTGGCATCTTCCAAACGGGTTGATGCCACCATGCTCTGCTCGGATATCTCGGTCACTCATCGAGCTTTGCTTTGTAGGATACGGCGGTCAAAGACCGACCAGACTGGTAGGGGTAGGTGGTTCTCGTTGAGTCCGTCTAAGGACGAACGGATCTGCCCTGTGGCGTTAGCGATGCGTTACGCATTGTTACGCCCGGATGTACCTGGTTCATGGCTTATGCACTTGAACAGGACTCCGCTTACCAAATACCAGTTTGGTTGGTTTCTGAAGCGGTGTGTATCGGGTTTAGGCCTCTCACCTCAGGATTTTGGTACGCACTCATTTAGGATCGGCGCCGCAACTTCGGCAGCTGCTGCGGGTTTCTCACCGTCGGAAATTAAGTCACTGGGACGTTGGAAATCGGATACTTATAAAAGTTACATCCGACCTACTCATTAAGATTGTTTGGAACCATAGGGCAATGTAATATTTTCAATGTTATGTTTTATTGCTTGCCTGGTTTTCTTGTTTTTGTCTCAAGTTCCGTCTCGTCTTGTCTCGTCTGTTACCCCTGTCTACCCTACTCGGGATTAGCTACTCGCCATTGCTGGCAATGGGAGTCTTGAGGGATTTTACAATTTTTGCCTGATCTGACGGATTCAATTCGGCTAATTTCAAAACATTTAATTAGGTCATAGTCCATCCCTCAGCAGGTTTTTATTTTACCTCTTGCCGAGTTCACATGTTTTTTCCCAATGTCCCCCCACCCATTCTTCCCCTTTGTGTCTTTTTGTTTGTCCTAGCCACTTTAAATAGTAAAGCTGGCAACCAATAGAAACTTTTTCTTTTGGCAGATACTCACTTATTGTTCTTTCAGATCCCACTAATACACCATAAAATGTTATTGTTTTATTACAACTACTAATTTGGTATTTACTGCTTTTCTCCATTTTTAGGTTTGCTCTTTGACACGCAGGACATTTGGGTTATAGGCCATTCTTATATTTTCTGGGCCGCTAGCTTTATGAGTTCAGATCATGCTCCACTTTGTGAACATTCTGCTAGGATCCGTTGGATAGGTTTCAGGGGTATGAGATGGCATTCCTTTTGTCCTAGACTGTTAGAGTACGCAAAAAATTTTGGCAGGCCACGTATTTTGGTGACCCATTTAGGAGGCAACGACTTAGGACAGAGGTCCTCTTTAGCATTGCGACTTGATATAATTAACGATTTGGCGAGGGTACTATCGGCCTGGCCCTCGTGTACATTACTTTGGTCTTGCATTGTGCCTCGACAGGTCTGGCGTGGGGTTAGGAGTTTTCCCGCTATAGATGAGGCTAGGAAGAAGCTTAACTTTGCAGTAGCCAAATTTGTGATGGCCAATGATGGCCGTGTCATTTACCATAAGGGCATTCAATTTCGTTTTAGTCATTTATATAGGGCTGATGGAGTTCATTTGACAGAAGAAGGTGTGTCATTATTTCTTGTGGATCTTTTTAGGGTGTTGGCGTTATTGGGGTAGTCCTTGGTATGGTGGCGGTGCGGCGGTTTTTCTAAGCAGAACCTTGCTGTGGCGGGAAAGAACGGCAGTTCACCAGTCCGGGTGCAATTATGAGTTAAGGGCGTTCCCTTCGTTGACTGGTAGTTGGCTGTACCAACCTAACGGGGGGCAGTATCATCACCTAAACGGGTGGGTAGTCAAGTTAGAGGGTGAGCGTTACCTTTTGTGTTTGACATGGTTTACATGGTTATGTGTATGCACTCTGGGCGATCTACGCCTGCTATGTCTTTTGTTGTTTGTGTGTGGGCATAGCAGATCTGGCTGATTTCTGGCCGTCCTTTCTTTGCCACCATACATCCTTAATTAATTTAAGAATTAATAAATAATATTAATTTCTCCAATAAATCGCCATCAAGTTATCTGCCAAATCCACGTCTCAGTGTCTTTATTTTATGTTAGTATGATAAGTGGTTTGCACACATGACAACACCTCATCCGATAGAAGGTTTAGTGAAACCGAAAGATTGCATAAGAAAAGAGGTGTGTTAAACCTCTAGGATGGGGGCCGGCATGTATGCAAATTACTGTTTAGAGTTAGCCTATCGTTAGCAGGGGCGGGTTTTCAATAGAGACATTATATAAGGAGCTAGAAGTCAGGGCCAAAGCCTCTTTGTTCCAGATTGCCCACCCTCCCTTCCCTTTGCAATTATTGGCAGGTTGTTGTAGTTAATTATGTAGTGGCGGAAAGAACGGCAGTTCACCAGTCCGGGTGCAATTATGAGTTAAGGGCGTTCCCTTCGTTGACTGGTAGTTGGCTGTACCAACCTAACGGGGGGCAGTATCATCACCTAAACGGGTGGGTAGTCAAGTTAGAGGGTGAGCGTTACCTTTTGTGTTTGACATGGTTTACATGGTTATGTATATGCACTCTGGGCGATCTACGCCTGCTATGTATTTTGTTGTTTGTGTGTGGGCATAGCAGATCTGGCTGATTTCTGGCCGTCCTTTCTTTGCCACCATACATCCTTAATTAATTTAAGAATTAATAAATAATATTAATTTCTCCAATAAATCGCCATCAAGTTATCTGCCAAATCCACGTCTCAGTGTCTTTATTTTATGTTAGTATGATAAGTGGTTTGCACACATGACAACACCTCATCCGATAGAAGGTTTAAGATAAATTACACTTCCATTTTTAAGTCTTTATGCTATAATTCAGATCATCAATAAGTCTGTGTTAGTTACTTACATACGTATGTTGCTAATATGTTATTTATTCTTAATTGTCTGATGTCTTCCAGTGAAAACACTGCATTCAACATTTACACCCACAGTTTCTCCAGCTTTAAGAAGTGTTTCTGCTTTCACTCTCTTCCTCCGTGTTCCTTCCTGTGATCGTATGAATACCGTAAATGAATTTGTCTTTCACAAACTCCAAAGTCAGTTGATTCTGGACTAGCCTCAATTGCATTAATTAAAAATGCCATATGATTCAGGAAGGCTTGATAGGAGTAAAGATGTTATATGTATAGGTATATGCAGGGGGAGTTTCTAGTCGTTCTGAAACCCTCCTTTTGAGGTAGTATCTGATGCCATGATCACAATAGCAGTAGTATAAGTATAATATTATTTTACTAGAGCAGCAGCAACAACATGCAATATAATGGGTGGGGCGGAACGGAGCAGCTGTACATGCCCAGTGGCACCTTTTGGGGCAGATTGGGCCATCGGGAGCACGGGACAGTTCCTGCTGGGCCAGCACATGGCTATGCCCCTCAGTAGCTTGATAAAACCCCTGGCTAACCCTCCCCCACACGCACACCGGGCCATTTCATTACTGCTCCAATTGGGCAACATTCAGAGCTAATACGCATGGTCATTGAATAGAGTGATTAAAATTGGCCGAGGGGGAGAGGCTGCGCAGGCACAGCAGCAGCTCTTCCCATGGGCCTTTGCAGAGCTCCGTGAGTCACGCTTTACGGCAACAACATAGTCACAGGAGGTAAGGGCCTACTGGGCATATATAGCAGCCATGGTCAGTGCTGGGTAGGCTGTTATAGAGTGTTACATGTGTAATGTTCTGCATACATGCTTGGAGAAGTATCATATATGTTCTGGTGCACAGTTATAGTGAAGACTGTAACCTATCAGAAGCTGTTCTGTATCTCATTGGTGAGAGAGAGGTGTTACATAGTAATGTAGAGACTTGTTACACAGTTACTATAATACTGTGATCGGCACAAGCGTATAACATCATGTAAAAAGTTAATGAATGTGATACTGGGCCTGATTCAGTGGTGGACACAAACTGAACGCAGTGCCGATGTTGGGCGGAATTGAATGATTATTTGCTACTATGCATGCGTTCCACTGTGTATACATTGTTGCGTAGGGGATCGCTGGCATTAGGAAGGGTGAGGCAACACCATGGGCTAAACTTCTGTCACCCAGTGCAAAGTCTCAGTTTGGCACCCCTCCACTCCTTTTTAACAAGTTCTTATTTGCCATCAAACCGTCCAGATGCCCCTTATATGCCATCAGATTCATCCATATGCCCTTATATGTCATCACACTGTTCCACATGCCCCTTAATTACCATCGCACCCATTTAGATATGCCATCAGTCTCCTTCCCCTCCACAGACTCCACCCCCAATTAGGGCTGCTTCAGAAAATTCCTCTTATTGGAAGAATGTCTGAGCTGTGAAGAGGGATCCGTTTGTATCCATCCACCCCCTCTGCACTGCGTCCCCTCTAGCAGTGTATATATGTGAACTGACAGTGTAAATTTCTGTCAATAGTAACTGGTTCATACTCAGCAGTGACAGGGATCGCGGTATAGCTGCTTTTATAGTCAGACAGCCATTCTCACACCATGGCAAAATAGAATTTCTCTGATAATATGGTATCTGACGCTGCAATTCACGGCAATTAGAAAGCCAAAGTATCAGTGGGGCCCTAGATCTGGTTGCCCCTGAACACTAGTATCAAGACATTGGTGCCTGCAGTTAAACAGAGCTTCCATAGTTTAAAAACACTATTGGATGAAAGTATTAAGACTGAATGGCCACACAGAGACAGACTCGCTGAAGTTCATTGTTAAATAAAGACCTTTTCATCATTCCTTGATTACTAAAGTATCACTTCCGAAAAGCTGCTATTTCTGCAGGGCCAGCTTTTCGGAAATATGATACTTTTCCCCTTCAGCAGAGCTCTCCTTCTACTGACTGCATATGCAAGTATATACTGTGACTGTGAGCTGTGACTGTCCCTGCTCTCTGCGCTCCCTGTCAGCACTCTCTCCCCACTGTCCAGCACTTCCCATTCACACACTCCCTCCTCAGGGTCCCCGCTGCCAGCATCCTCTGTCCAATCTGCCCTCTCCTGCTTCTGGCTCCTCTCCTCCAGTGTCTCTCAATCCCTCCACCTCTCCTCCAGTGTCTCCCCCCTCCTACTCCACTGCTGGCTCCTCTGCTCCCATGGCCGACCGCCCACCCCCCTACCTGCTGCTGGCTCCGCTGTTTCCCCCCTGCCCCTGGCTTGTCTTCAACGGTGTCCCCCTCCTCCGGCTGCCTGCTCCACTACTCCCATGTCTCTGTCCCGCTGCCGGCTCCTCTGCTCTGGTTTTTCCCCCTCTCCTGCAGGCTCCTCTGCTCCGGTGTCCCAAGCCCCCTCATATCCCACTGCCACATCCGCTGTCCAGTGTCCCCTCTTTATGGCTATTCTTCACTGGTACACAGGTCCCGCGCCCCCCCCCCCCGTGCTGCCAGGTCCGATCTATCAATTGCCCTCTGCCAGCTACTCTCCGACGGTGCCAGCTCCCAGCTGCCGGCTCACCCCTCCTTCCCTGCTGCCAGTTCCTCTGCTCTCGTTCCCACCTGCTGTGGGCTCCACAATCTCCCCCCTGCCCCTGGCTTGTCTTCACCAGTGCACAGCCTCCGGCTGCCGGCTCCACTGCTCAGGCACCTAAGTTTCTGGCTCCACTGCTCCCTTGTCTCCCCCCCGCTGCAGGCTCCACTGCTCTGGTTTCTCCCCCCCTCCCCCCATCCAGAGCTCCTCTGCTCTGATGTCCCAAGCGCCCTCACTTCCTGCTGCCACATCCGCTGTCCGGTGTCCCCTCTCTCCGGCAATTCTTCTCTGGCACACAAATACTGTGCCCTGTGCAGTGCATGGGTATCAGATGCTATATGCCACCTCAGGGTGGTGTACAGTATCACTCACAAGTTCTGGCTAATGCTCTTGCATCGGTATAGTGCACACACCTACACAATACAATGGCCGTTCTCTCGATATTGAGAGAACAGCCCGATGATTGTATAGGTGTGTACCCAGCTTATTAGGCAGGCTAGATCAGATTGCTAGTGGAAGATGATCAGCTGGTTCACATCCAGAAAGAAACCACAGTAAATTATAAGTGGAAAGCACTGCAGGCACTAAAGCTAGGTACACTGGGGACATACTGCATGGCTGATCGGGAGAGTTATACCCGATCAGCCACTGATTGTACAGGTGTGTACCCAGCTTTAGTGAAAACTTGAAATAGTAGATTGTAACTCCTACACAAATTATGTAGAATGAGACTCTGAACAAAAATAGAAAATGCATGTAATGCCAATCTAGACATTTAATAACAGTTCATAGAAATCAGAAAGAACATTAAAGGTTACCATATCGGGGCAAGCGCAGAATTTCTAGAGGGGGGTTCAAAATGCTTGATTTTAGAGCGAGTGTGGCCAGCCCATGAAGTGGGCATATCTAGCACATAACAAGCTATAGTCTGCCTCATGCTAAGTGCAGTCTATGTAATACATCAGCCATATACAGGGCCAGCGATCACAGTAGGCCATTAGATGAGGCAATAGGGTCAGCCCACTCAGCTGCATGGTTTTTTTTCTGGATGTGGGCATCATTCCGCCTTCCAACTTCCCTTCTCTGCAGAGAATTGGAGCAAGTCTGGGAGTCTAGAGGAGTGGCAGAAAAACCTAGCTCCAGACCAAGACATGTATGTACACATTGGTCTCCTTATAGGAGGTCTAGATTATAGGTTGTAGGGGAGATAGTCTAAAAAATAGAGCTGTGCGCCGGACCATTTTTGCTGGTTTTGGTATTGGTTTTGGTTCTAATTTGTCATCCAGTTTTGGTTTTGCCCAAACACAGTGACTGGTTTTGATTTTGGATTTTCTCCAAAAATTTACAAAAAAAAGTAAAATCAGAAATTTTGGGCCTTTTTTTGTTCAGGAGTATTATTAACCTCAATAACATTAATTTCCAGTCATTTCCACTCAATTTTGATCACCTCCCAATATTGTTTGCCAATATAGGCCAAATGCTGGCTGGTTAAACTAAGAAACAGAGCAGTGGCACAAATGCACGGCAGTTATTTCTGTTTAAAAATGCTTTGCAAATTAGTATTGTGATCAATCAGCCTTTTTGTTGAGCAATTCCCCAAAATCTCCACAACCATAAAAACAGCGTTACGTACAGATGTGCCCAGCTAGTTTGTTGCTCCATACGCTATGTAGCGCACCTCGCAAGGCGCGCCACAAACCACGCCATGAATCGCGCCACACAGAAAGTTTTGGAATGTAGCATAGCGTATCGCTGGAAAAAAAGTCATAACATGTAATACAACTTTTTGCCCACCAGGTATCACTTTTCCTAAACTACATAGCGCATGATTCCCAATGCATGTTCTGTATCACCGCCCGATGATTGGCTGACAGAAGCGGTGATTCGGTACACTATACAGTAGTACAGCATTTTCCACATGGAATAAGGAATGTATAATAAAGCGGTAGAAGAATGTTTAATGACGTTTTAATTCATTAAGCTCTGTATTACACACTGACTGTTGAAATTGCACACTTGCACCAATGTAAGTACTGTCGGCACTGTCCCAGACTTAGGGCCTGATTCAGACCCACTCGCGAGCGGCTGACCGCTCGCAAGTGGGTTGATGGTGTGCACTGCGCATGCGCACGATGGAGGGAGCTCCGTCGTGCGCATGCGCGAGACGCGACGAGCGAAGGACTTTCCTTTGCTCGTTGTGTCTGATCAAAGGGGGCGTGCTGTCGAAGTTGATTAACAGCACGCCCCCTTTGGTGGGAGTGCCGGGGGCGTGCCTGCCAGACGGAGGCGTTCCCAAGGGAACGCCTACCGTCAGAAGCTGGCCCACTGACATCACTAGTGATGTCAGTGGGAGTGATTTTGGCTCTGATTTTGGCCTTGCGGTTGAGAAACTCAACCGCAGGCTTCTGCTCGCACTGACCATCGCGACCATCATCCTGCACGCTCGTATAGGCTGTGGGTGGTGACCCACAGCTATACGAGCATCCAGGAGGACGCTCCATATTTATGGAGGTGGGCCCTGATTCAGAGCGAGTGCTCTGGTCAGAGCGTCCGGCTCTGAATCAGGGCCTTAGACGTTGTAGTGATTTCATTACTTTAGGAACTATAGTACTGTAGTAATGGGTGAAGCGTGTGGCCTAGCGGTCTAATGCCTAGTCTCACTGTTTCTCCCAACTTCTTGTCCTGTTGGTTCGAGACCTTCAAAATATATATATATTTATTTTATTTTTTTTTAATTTTCACTTACAGTATTCAGTATTCAATACAGTACATGTGGAGCACATGCCCAGTGCTCCGGGAGTCAAACGCAGCGAAACTGGGATGTCTGTACATACTTTAGAGCGTAAACATGCATCAATGTTGGCGCTGTCCCAGCTTGGACACTATAGTGATTTCTCAACAGTAACTGGTAGTGGGCTCTGGGCCTGATTCAGAGCCAGATGCTCTTTCAGAGCGCTCGCTCTGAATCAGTGTCCTCCCTCTCTTTTTTTAGAGCGGCCTCCTGGCCGCTCGCATAGCTGTGGGTGACCACCCACAGCTATAGCGAGCGGCCAAAAAGATGGTTACGATAGTCAAGACCATCGCGACCAACGGGCTTGCGACGAGACCCTTGTGGTATGGTCACATTGCCGCAAGCCCTGGACTGCTTTTGGCTCTATCAGAGGGGGTCTGCCCGTCGCTATCCGGGTCTCGCGCATGCGCACGTCGGAGCCGGCTCCATCGTGCGCATGCGCACTGGGCCACCATCGACCCACTTGTGAGCGCATAGCGCTCGCGAGCAGGTCTGAATCAGGCCCTCTGTTTGAGAGAGAGGTCTCTGTATTACAAACTGACTGTGCATTTAAACCGCAAACTTGCGTCAATGTCAATGCTGTCCCAGACTTGTACACTTTAGTAATTTCATGACTTCAGTAACTGCTAGTGGACTCTGTCTGAGAGAGGTCTCTGTATTACAAACTGACTGTGCATTTTAAGCGCAAACTTGCATCAATGTCAGCACTTTGGCGCTGTGGTGACTGTCAGCCAGCTCCTAGGGGTTACAAATGGGATCTCTGGTGCATGCCCAGTGGTGCGGTTGCAATGGGATCTCTGGTGCATGCCCAGTGAGCCGCTCCGTAGTTGTGGCATAAGGAGGCTCATACTGTATACTGTTGTAGTAATGCGCATGCCCAGTGTGTCGGGAGTCATACACAATGGAGCCACTCCATACAACAGTCGAGCTACAAGGAGTCTCAGTGCTGTACAGTGCAGGTTACAGCGCAGGTCGGATACAGTGCGGATTGGATATAGTGCTTGTCGGATACAGTGCGGGTCAGATACAGTGCGGGACGAAAACAGCGCGGGATGGATATAGCGCGGGTCAGATACAGTTCCTGATTCAGACGGTCAATGGCCGGGGAGTACGCACGCGCGACATACGCACTTTGCAAGCGCGAGCCCCATAGCCAGTGAATTTTCACTCACTGCGGGACTCACTACAAGACGGGGTAGCTGTGGATTGTGATTGACAACTAGCCCCGTTTTGTAGCCATTGCGGGGCTGGTGGCTGGACAAATGGAGGCATTCCTGAAGGAACGTCTGCCGTTTGTGGGCGGCCCTACTGACATCACCAGTGTTGTCAGTAGTGAACTTCCTGCTCTATTAGAGCAGGAAGTTCACTGGGGCTTGCAGTGGACGAGACCCTACCACAAGGGTCTCGTCGCAAGCCCGATGGGCGCGATAATCGCGATCATCACCAGGCTGCCCGGTCGCCCGCTAATGCTGTGGGTGGTCACCCACAGCTAAGCGAGCGGCCTGGAGGCTGGTGAAAAAAAAAATTGCCCGCCCTGATTCAGAGCGAGCGCTCGCAAATAGCTGGGCCACAGTGCGGATTGGATACAGTGCTTGTCGGATACAGCGGGTCGGACACAGTGTGGGATACAGTGCGGGTTGGATACAATGCGGGTCAGATACAGTGTGGGTACAGTGTGGGTCGGATACAGTGCAGATTGACTAAAGTCCGGGTCAGATACAGTGGAGGTTGCATACAGTGTGGGATACGGTGTGGGTTGGATACAGTGCAGGCCGGATGCAGTGTGGGTCGGATACAGTATGGGTATGGGTCGAATACAGCTCAGGCCAGATACAGTGCTGTGCGGGTTGGATACAGTGCAGGTTGGATACACCAATGGTGCACTTACTGTGACAGAGGGTGCCGGCGCTGTCCTCAGTGCGGGGATGAAAGTGGTGTTGGCAGTGCAGGGGTGCCAGTGGTGTCGGCCGTGTGGGGGTGGCAGCAGTGTTCTCAGTGTGGGGGTGCCAGCAGTGTCGGCAGTGCAGGAGTGCCGGCAGTGTTGTCAGTGCAAGGGTGCCAGCAGTGTCGGCAGTGCAGGAGTGCCAGCAGTATTCTGAGTGTGGAAGTTCCAGCGGTGTCAGCAGTGTGGGGGTGGCAGCAGTGTTCTCAGTGTGGGGGTGCCAGCAGTGTCGGCAGTGCAGGAATGCCGGCAGTATTCTGAGTGTGGAAGTTCCGGTGGTGTCAGCAGTGTGGGGGTGGCGGTGGTGTCCTCAGTTCCGGGAGTGCTGGCGGTGTCGGAATTGCAGGAGTGCCAGCAGTGTTCTCAGTGCATTGATGCCAGCAGTGTTGTCAGAGCAGGAGTGTCAGCAATGTTCTGAGTGCAGAAGTGCCGGCAGTGTCGGAAGTGCGGGGGTGCCTGTGGTGCCAGCAGTGCTGGGGTGCAGCAGTGTCGGCACTGTGGGGGTGCTGGCGGTGTCAGTACTGCGGGTGAAGGTTTCCACAGTGCAGGTCGTCATCTTGCGTCCGTTTGCCCCATTGAAGTGTATGGGGAAGTGCTGACTGGCTGAGAACCATGACAGCCAATCAGTGGTCAACCCATTGATTTCAATGGGACTTTTGAAATTGGCGCCCGAGCCAAAACCACGAGATCCGACAGCGGGATCTCGAGGTTTTGGCTCAGATAGGAATCCGAGGCAGACAGAGAGATCCGAGCTGCGACTTGGATCGCCTTGGATCCCGGAAGTTTGGGTGTGTTTGGATTCCAAGGAATCCGAAACACTAGTCTCTACTAAAAAAACAAACTTTTTGTATCAAACATATTCATCACTAATAAATAACACATGTGATCAGAAAAAGGTTAAACATTCCAATATAAATATACACACATAGTATAACCACAGGGTGTGATGGTACTAGGGGTTTATAAAGGGGCATGTGGAAGAGTGTAATGGCATATAAGGGCATATGAAGGAGTCTGATGGCCTGGGTGGTCTGATGGCTTATTAGAATGTGTTAATAAGGGAGGCATGGAGACACCAAGCTGAGACATTGCCCCGTGTGACAGAAGCACAGCTTCACCCCTGGGTTTAGAACCAGGAGGAGGAGGAGAAGACGATTAAACTGGTAAGCACAGTAGCTGGACAATTTTCGCATTCTGCGCATGCGTATGCATCACAGTGCTCTTGCGTGAACCAGTGCAAAAGCTCGGGAAGCGATCGCTCACTACGCGTAGACTTCCCAGCAGAGTGAGTGACAGGAGTAGCCGCTTCTGGGTGGTGACAGGGGCTGGACATTATAAACGGGGGAGTGGAGGTGCGAGCGCAGGTGTGCCTGAGCGTCTTAATGCCGTTTCAGAGGCGTGCATAATTAAGAGGCAGCGTCATAGTAGACGTCACCTGGCTGTATATCACACTGTAGTGATCGCAGTGCTTGTAGTACGGTATAGTCAACCTCAGGCACTGCGATCGCATCCGATGGTGCTCGATGTAAAAATGGTTTCATGCACTTCCTGGATATGACGTACACAAGTGGGTGTCTTAACACAGGCTGGTGGGCATCTGCATACACAAAGTGATCACACGCCAAGACATAGAGGGCGTGCGTAGGTCTTGCCTCGAGATCGCCTGCCTTGTTGGCCGTGTGCTAAATTTGCATACGCTGGCGAGCATATGCATCTAGCGAGCGGATCTGAATGAGCTCCTCTGTCCTATGCACTCTGCATCTTCTTTTCAGTCCTGGTGATGGTGATTGCTTCCTTCCAGCTCCTCTACACTGACATCTGCCAATGCCACAGTGTCACGACTTTGAAAGTACTGGGAGGAGCTGGGTACATCTCCAAGATGTCCATGATTGCTCAGGCTATGCCTCAGTAGGGAGGGTTGGCACCCACGCAAGCTCTGGTACCTTTGATACTGATCATCCTCTTCCCTCACAACCTGACCACATCCTCTCCTCAATCACCCTGCTCCTTCCCTCACACTCCGGCCCCTCCTTTCCTCCATCACCCTCCTTACTTTATGATCGCAGTGCTCAGTAAATAGAGAGAGCAGGTTGGCAGTATTCACGTTACGCCACACAGGGCCCATTCACATTACGCCACACAGAGCCCATTCACGTTATGCCACATAGAGCCCATTCACGTTACGCCACACAGAGCCCATTCACGTTACGCCACACAGAGCCCATTCACCTTATGCCACACAGAGCCGATTCACATTATGTAACACAGAGCCCATTCAGTAGTACTCCTTAAAAACATTATGCCACACAAAGTAATGCCCCTTAAAAGACATGCCACACAGTAATGCCCCTTAAAACACATTATGCCACAAACAGTAGTGCATCTTAAAACCTTGCGATGCCGCTGTCGGGTCGCAAGGTTTTGTATTGAGCGGGCTTAACGCTGATTGGCTGAGAGAGCCACCTGTCACGGCTCTCAGGCAATCAGCGTTGAGCCCATTTAATATGCACACAGGAAGCAAAAGAAGATGGCGCCCGCCATCCCTCGCTGCCTGACATAGCTGACACCCCCTGCTGCCGACACCTCTGGCACCTCCACTGGCAGCATCCCCCGCTGCCAACACCACCGCTGCTGACACTGCCGGCATCCCTGCAATGCTGCCCCATGTACTGAGGACACCGTTAGCGACCCCCACACTGCCGACACTGCCGGCACTCCCACACTGAGGACACCACCAGCACCCCTGCACTGCCGACACTGTCAGCACATATGCACTGAGGACACCGCTGGCACCCCCGCTCTGCTGACACCGCCGGCACCCGGCATTGAAAACACCCTTGCACTGCCAACACAGTCAGCAAACCTGCACTGAGGACACTGCTGGCACCCCCACACTGCCAACATCACCAGGACCCTGCATTGAGAACACCCCTGCACTTCCAACACAGTCAGCAAACCTGCACTGAGGACACAGCTGGCACCCCCGCACTGCCGACATCACTGGCACCCTTCACTGAGGACACTGCCAGCACCGCAGCACTGCCATTCCATGTACTGAGGACACCGCCAGCAACTCCCGCACTGCCGACACAACCAGCAAACCTGCACTAAAGACACCGCTGGCACTGCCAACATCACCAGTACCCTTCACTGAGGACATTGCCAGCACTGCAGCACTGCCATTCCACGTATTGAGGACACCGTCAGCAACCCCCGCACTGCCAACACAGCCAGCAAACCTGCGCTAAAGACACCGCTGGCAGCCATGCACTGCTGACATCGCCAGTACCCTTAACTGAGGATACTGCCAGCACCACAGCACTGCCATTCAATGTACTGAAGACCCCGTCAGCAACCCCCACACTGCCGACACAGCCAACAAACCTGCACTAAAGACACCGCTGGCAACCCCGCTCTGCTGACACCGCCTGTACCCTGCACTGAGGACACTGTCTGCACCGCAGCACTGCCATTGCAAGTACTAAGGACACCGTCAGCAACCCTGCTCTGCCAACACTGCTGTCACAGTAAGTGCACTATTGGTGTATCCAACTAACACTGTATACCACACTGTATCTGTGTTGGAAATTGGAAGCTGAACTGCCACATGTTAGTGTCGCTTAGCGTAGTCAGCCAGGTAGCAGGATGCAACCTTTTGGCCTTAACTAGATGAAAAAAATAATATTGTGAGGTAGTCAAAATTGATTGGAAATGACTGGAAATAAATGTTATTGAGGTTAATAATACTGTAGGAACAAAAACAGGCCCATTTAATGTGATTTTAGCTGTTTTTATGATATTTTAAGAAAAAATCTAGATCCAAAACCAAAACCGAACAACAAAACACCAGATTCACATCCAAAATCAGGGGAGATCCAAATCCAAAACCAAAACACGAGGGTCGGCGCACATCTCTAGAATTTATAACCACTTTTGATATTAAGCCAGGCTTATTATGAGTGTGAATATGGTAAAAATTGCTATCTGCATCTATGAGGAGAGCTCCATCTGATTTACAAACAGGCCCATAAAGATGGCAACTATACTGGGATGCAAAAACGCAGCTCTGCCTCACAAATTTTTATTTATACTTGCTCATGCATCAGCTTACACAACTAGATGGTGTCAACAGTGGCGACCAAACTTTTTTGTCTACCTCTTTGGTTGCTGGACCGCACTATGGAACGCACAGAGGCTACTTCCAGTTCATTCCTTTGTCAGCCCCTGAAGGGTATAACTGACTGGATGAATCTTATACATGTGGAGACCCTGAATGCCAGAAACAGCTGCACAAGGAACTGGAACTGGAAGTATCGTAGCTGCTGTGCATTTCATAGTGCCATCCAGCAACCAGGAAGTACACAATCATCCTGGTATCAGAGCAACAGAAGCTCTTGGCCGTGTTTACACTGTACATCCAACACATTTTGAATGCTTCTATCTCCGAAGTTTGCTTTACACCATTACAGGTCCTACTTCCTTCGAAGACCTTAGGACTGTAGATGGGGAAGTTTGTCACACTTTTCGTGAGGCCTGCCTAGGGAGAGGTTTGTTGGAGGATGATGTGTAAACAAACATTCTTAAAATCCCGGGCAACGGCGGGTACTCCAGCTAGTATAATATATAATTCAAAGTTTCCTGTGTACCTGGCTGGATCTACACTCTCAACAACAAAATGTACAGTGTGAAATCTGGTCGCTTCATACCAGAGATGATAATGCAAACATAAATCCTAAATGTACTGGAAAAAGGAAGTTAAAAGTTAGGCCAATTATAGGAATTATTATTAACTGAAATACTCCAGATAATTAGGGAATAATACAAATTGCACATATTTCCCAATTTTAAGTTAAATCACACAGAAGGACCTGTGACTATAAAATACAGATGTTCTAAGAGCCTTTTTTCTTATGTAATATTTGGCTAACACCATGTCAGCCAGGAGATAGCCACTGACACACATAATGCATCCCATAATGTATCCCAACGAGAAGATGGGATGTCACTCACAACAAGACTTCCTTTTTTCGACCAGGTAACACACATCTCCATTAAGAAACCCAAAATGGCTATTCCTAACATAAACCCACCTAATACCTTAACAAACCCTATGATGCTCTACGGTATATTCATAGTAAAATCATAGGAAAATTGCTTCTACAATTCAACAGCAACCTGTATGAAGTGTCTGGGGCTAGTTGTGTTTGGTGTAGTGCAGGTGGGTGTAACAGGACTCATATGTGATCCAGCCTGACAAATATAAGCTTTGTAGCACTTGGAAGGTTTGTGAGCAGAAAGACTCGGTAGCTAAGATTTAATAAAAAAAAATTAAACAATGATCTTCAACAATAATGGGCCTGATTCAGACTAGTACGCAATGATGTTTTGCATACAAGTGCGATGGTGGGTGGACCAATCAGGCTGCAGCATCCAGGGCACCCAGTCACAGTGGCATTGCAGCGCATGCACATGGGGGCCCCGGCGCATGCGCTGCAATGCCACTGTGAAGGGGTGCCCTGGATGCCACAGCCTGTTTGGCGCAAATTTACTGGCCTTGGCAGAGGAGTTCCTTTGCCAATTCTGAGTAAGCTTAGACATGAGTGATATCGTCTAGTGTTTCCCCAGCAGTGATGTGCTCTATGTCATTAACGACATTGAGCACCCACACTGAACGATATATCGTTCAGTGACGTCACCCTTCCTAATCCCCTTACTTGCAGAACATGATGATATTGTCTGGTTACCCTGCAAGAATGGGCGATGAAAGATGCCATCAACGACCATATTGTCTGGTTGTTGACAGCATATCCACTGCACGATATTGCGGACCATGAACAATAACGATATCGTTATCGTTCAAATTGTCCAATTTATTGTGTAGTGGTTACGCCTCTTTACTCACATGGGCGATGCCGACAGGAGGTATCTTTTGTCTTCAGACGCCTCCTGCGGCATTAGCATATTTTAGCATCACTGCTGTGTCCAAAGAAACAGCAGCGATGCTATTACCGTACAAATCTGATTCAGGCCCAATGTCCATGAAAATCTAACAACATACTGACTACAGTGGGGGAAGGAACTGTACACTTTTATTAGGCTATTATCTAATTGAATGGATGATCCACAATAGACATACAGTATATATGTGTATATATATGCGGCTGGGGAAAAACATTGGTGCGGATGAGGGAACACAGGCTATCACAGTTGCAGTAGGGATTGGGGAATATATAGCAGCATGGAGGCATATAGCGGAAGAAAGTGTACATGCATAGACAGAGTATGATATTTTTAAAAATAAGGAAGCTGGACATGTATTCTAAATGAGATAAATGTATGCAGTGAGAAGGATGTTGGAAGCCAGTGAGATTGTATTGGTTATCAAATGGGAAGATTGTGGGCACTGAGTGGGATGCGGGAACCACATAACTGCTCAAACCTCAGTTGCATAAACTGCATGTGTGTATTCCAATGAGCATACAATTCTGTGAATTAGCAGCTCCACCATTTTGTTAGTGGCAGCAATCTCCTTCTGTGAGAGTTCTGAATCTGCTGTTAACCATAGGGTGTGATGGCACACCATATCTGTATTGTGCAAGGAACACGTCCATTAAGGCGTCAGCCTTAATTTTCTGTCAGATAGCTGTCAGATAGCTGTCCGATCTGGCTGGTTGGAATGAAAACCTGCTAATGTATGGGAGCAAATGACAGTCGATCATATGGTTTTAAACATTGAAAAAAGGACAAAAAATTTTTTTCAAATTGGTTAAATTTGTGTGTTTTAACCAATTTGTCTGAACAACCATTTTTGGCTATTTTCCAGTGTTTGTGAGCAATGGACAATTGTCATTTGCTCTCATACATTACCAGGTTTTCATTCCAACCAGCCAGATTAGACAGATATCTGACAGAGAATTGTATAATGGATGCCCAGCTTTAATGATCATAATTTCATTGCTTTTTGAAGATTGAGTGTCAGAAAATCAATAGGTTTTGTGAATTTTCAGATCATGTCTAAGCAGCCTTAATGGGACATGTGAAAACGTAAGGTTTTTTGTCTATGGAATTTCATAGCTTTTTTATTATTAACTATCAGGGTTTGGACGAGCAAACCCGGCCACCTGCAGGGGAGAAGGGTAACAAAATGGTACTCTAATACAGGTAGAAGAGGGGACAGCACACAGGAGGTTGGTTTGGGAGGTGCAGAGTGCGAGACGGCTGTAGGAATGAGGGGTAGCGGCAGCAGTGGTGGTGCAGAGCAGTGGCAGCGGTGCAGTGCAAAGGGGGCATCAGTGGGCGACAGAGGGCTCACTGGTAGTGCGTATGCACCTGAGAAAATCAATACGTCACAGATGGACGAATGCAGCAGTGAGATCTACGCATCTATGTTAAAAATTGAATGTGTACATTTTTTTTTTTTAATAGTGTAGCCCCGCCCCCCCAGAAAACAACCAGCACCGGGCTTTGGAGTCCCAGTACTGGTTGTGCTAAATACAGGGGACAAACAACGTAGGGGTCCCCGTATTAAGCACAACCAGCACCAGGTTTTTCAGAACCTGTCCTGGTTGCCAAAATACGGGGGGCAAATGATGTAGGGGTCCCCCGTATTTAGCACAACCAGCACAGGGCTCTGAGCCAGTCCTGGTTCTGGAAATACAGGGGGGAAAAATACATAAGCCCCCCCTGTATTTCCCAGAACCAGCACCGGACTCTGTCTAGTGGGGGTGTGATGCCTTTCACTGGACCCACCAGCCACAGCATCACCCCAGACCAATAATCAGCCCAGGTCGGTGATCCCTGGGGAGTTGTGGACACCCCTCATTAAAGGGGTCCTCCTCCTCAGGGCACCCCAGGTCCAGGCTGATAGCCCGGGGCTATCCCCAGCACCCCTGGGTGGTGGGTACTAGGTTGATTGTGTTGTGTGGTGCATAAGAAAATATAAATAGTGTCTTTTGCAGTAGTACTACAGGTCCCAGCAGGCATCCCCGCATACTGGTACTTGGAGAACCACAAGTACCAGCAGGCGGGGCATTAAGGGCCTGCTGGCACCTATAGTACCCCTGCAAAAAAAATATTAAAATAAAACAGACACCATTTTATTATGCCGCACCTTCACCTAGGGGGCAGCAGCCTTTAAGCTCTTTTGCATGACTGCCGCTCCCCCAGGACTTCTACGGCGTCTTCACCTGGAGCGCGGCGGCCATTAAGCTCTTGCGTGGCCGCTGCCCATCCAGGGCTTTCCGGCGTCTTAATGCTTCAACTGGTCTCTCCAGCTCCCCGGCCGTCGACTGAATGGATGGGGCTCACGCTGGCTGTATTTAAGCCAGCCGAGGGGGAGGGCCGATGACAGCGCGAGCCGTGATTGGCTTGCGGCAGCCATCTTTAAATTTCAGAAATGACGCCGAGGCGCCATTTTTCAAAAGGGCACGCTTGGTTCTCACCATTGAAGTCAATGGTGAGAACAGCTCATTGGCTGAGAGGCCAAGATCCTGGATTGTGTGCAGAGGACCTGATCCACGCATAGGAGGAAGTGAGTATGGAATTTTTATTACAGGTACTCCCCATTGGATTACCTACTGGAGAAGAGGACAGAATGGCTTCAGCGATACATAGGTGAATATGTGAGATAGTGTGTGCATGTGTGAGTACATGTGTGTGTGCATGTATGTTTTAATAAAATTGTACTTTTCTATGGTGTGTTGTGTTTTTTTTAATATTGCTTTTGCTGTTGAACTAAAAGTACCAGCAAGCCCGTTATGCTCCGCATGCTGATACTTGTGGTTCTCCAAGTACCAGCATGTGGTGTAGGCTTGCTGGGAATTGTATTGGGGGGTCCCCAACTCCCCAGGGATCCCCGGCCTGGGCTGACTAGTGGTCCGGGGTGATGCTGCTGCTGCTGGGCCCGGTGAAAGGGCTCCCCTGGTTGTGGCATCACCCCCACCCCCCGCTTGACAGAGTCCGGTGCTGTTTTTGGGAAGTATAGGGGGGTCCTATGCATTTTTCCCCCTGTATTTCCAGAACCAGGACCGGCTCAGAGCCCTGTGCTGGTTGTGCTGAATACAGGGGACCCCTACATCATTTGTCCCCCATACTTTGGCAACCAGGACAGGTTCTGAAAAGCCTGGTGCTGATTGTGCTTAATACGGGGGACCCCAACATCATTCGTCGCCTGTATTTAGCACAACCAGGACTGGGGCTCCATAGCCCGAGGCTGGTTGGTTTTTGGGGGGTGGGGCCACACCATTTTTTTTTTATTACACACAGAAGCAGGTATCATGGATGTACCAGATCCGTGCCTGCATTCTGTGTGCTGCTACCTCCCCCGGGTCCTAGCATCTGCACCACGGCCGTCCGCAATGCCTCCCAATCCCGCCACCGCTAAAGCCCGCTACTGTCCCCGGGTTCTAGTTGCAGCTGACGCGCCTTTCCGCCGGTTCCCACTTCAGCTAACGCCAGCTTCTCCCCCCCGGACCTGGCCCCCGCTAATGCCCGCAAACGACGGCCATCTTGGTGCACCCAAGTGAAGCCACAGTTATTACACCTGCTGGAGGATCCTACTGCGGCTGCGCAACAAGTTGAAAAGTCCTGTCTCTACAATGGTGCATTCTTGAGGTAATAGTTTAAAAACTGTAACTTTCTAATTTACCTGAACCCCAAAAGCACGTACCCTGGCACAATAGCTACCTAATAAAACAAACCCCAAGTCTAAATTCCACCCCTACCCTGAGTTTTGCCTTCCCAAAAATCCCCCATAGGCTATAGCAGAAAAGTTGTCCTAATAGAGAATGTCAGAAAAAAGTGACAGTTGGAGCTGTAGGTTACTCCCATGTCTTAAATTTATATGTTTTTGCCCTGAAATTTGTCATGCAGTTCTACCTGGCCATACCAAATTTCAGATCTGTACCTCTAATAGCTTTTGAGTTGTAGCCCCTTGAATACCCTGCCCCCCCCTCCCCTCTGGAATGTTCTATGGAGAAATCCGTTTTTTTTTAATTGCAGCCTTAATATAAGGTCACGACCGTGCCCTTATAATATACAGTATATACATATATAACAAATACTGATCACCTGTTAAAAAAAAGACCAAACATATTTGCTATATGACAATAATATTGTGTTAATAGTTCAAAGTCACAGACTTGGAGCTAGGTACACTTGATTCATACTGTATATTATGACACTAGACACAGCAACATAAAGGTCCTGTAATCACAGCAGAATCATGTAATACAATCTCCAGATTTATTTGTGACCGCATCTAATATGTTAGTACACAATGAAAAAAACATTCTGACACCACAATAACATGACTTATACAAAAGATTTTCTTTGTTTTCCATTCAAAACAAATACTTTACATTGTTCTACTCAATTACACAGTAAATAGCACTACATACTGTATGTCAACAACCCCAGGCATGAAAACCTCAGAAATGTAGAATAACAACAAACAGTATCAAAATTATATAAAATACAGAAACAATCTTTATTTGAAAAGAAGATTGTAGGTGGATTTACCTTTTATCTTTTCTGCTCTGTATGTATTTTACTATTTTACCCTGTAAGCTGTTGTCATTTTTTATGCTATACAGAAAAATAAGACTGGCATCTCTTGACTCGAGGTTAAAATAAACACTGCAAACATTTAGAGCAGCAGATATAATCTTCCCCAAAGCTTTCAGCTTTTCTTCCAACAAATACCATCACTGGACGCTATTGATTTCTACTCCTATCAAACCAGCATTGTTTACTACACTTAAGAAATATGTGTGTATGTAAATAGTTACAACAATAACGACACGTCACACACATATATTCAGTCATTTAAAGGGAGATAGAGAACACTCTCATGGTGTAGTAGTATAAACAGTTTATTAGTCACACAAAACACACAAAAAAATGCGCAATTACTTTAAAATAGATAATAGTAGGCTTATCTGAATAGGTGGCTGACCAGGTCAGTAAGCAGGGGTCACTTGTCCTCAACGCGTTTCATCACTGATGCTGGTATAGTTGGACTTCGTCCTGACAAAGTAATTGCACATTTTTTGTGTGTTTTGTGTGACTGTAATAGATTGTTTATACTACTACACCATGAGAGTACTTTTTATCTCCCTTTAAATGACTGAGGGCCTGATTCAGAGGAGCACGCTATTTGCTATTTGCGTGCTCTGAATCAGGGCGTTTTTTTGTAAACATCGACAGCCGCCCTATTTTGTTGCGAGCCCCGGAGCAAGTGAAGTTGTCACTCGCTATGGGGCTTGTGCACGCGCGTGCGCACTGGGCATCATCGACCTGCTTGCAAGCGCTATGTGCTCACGAGCAGGTCTGAATCAGGCCCTGAGTCCTGTGTTGGAACTTAAACTGAACAAACATGAGAAACCAGAAGGGATACTCTTATAAAGACCCCATACCACATGCCCATGTTCTAGGGCAACACGGTACTCAGCATTATATATGTGTGTGGCATGTCATTATTGTTGTAACTATTTACACTATTTGGCGCTTGTTTCCACTTTTGTATCTTCATAAATTCTGAGGACTACACAACAGAAGTTCTATTTGGGAAACTCCGAGCTGCCACCTTTAGGATTTGGATTATAGTGTGTTAAAGTGGACCACTCATATGGAAGACTGATTACTTGAACTTATATCCTGACCCAGTTAGCGCTGCATTCAGTACCTGGATTGTGTGTATATATATATATATATATATATATCAATACAATATCTTTATCTTGTGATGGTATTCACAAAGATTTTTCAGCTGCACCTCTTAGCGGTACCTCTGTTAGTGGGTACCAAAGTATTAAACATACACCAAAAACACTAGAGGGCGCTCAGTCCTTTGTGATACACCTTAGTCCACATGAATGTTTTGTTCACACCATGAAAGTGTCTTTTAGTATCTTGTTTCAGGGATAACCAATATAAAATATTAAATATCTTTAAAATTGATTACATTTAAAGAGCACAAAAGCCAAAAAGTTGCCACCTATGAGAGACAGATGTATAGACCCACTATCACCCGAAGGTGCAAGCTCAGATGGTAAGGTCTGCTCAAATGGTAACTTTATTTGGACATGGATCTGACAAACCAACGCGTTTCGTCCTTCGCAGAGGACTTCTTCAGGGGTAATGTCTTAAATGGGTGACAATAATAATAACAACAACAATTGTGTCAATTAGTGAATGGTAATTTTAGAAATAAACAATCTATTAAGACTAATATATTTCAATATACTGTACAAACCAATGTTCTTATATTGGCTCAATAATGATATCTCATTCCACTGAGTGTAAGTAAAACAATCCAAAATATAACCTAATATAAACAGTATTAAATGTATAATGATTTAATATATCTTATATATTAATAATTATATATATCAAGATCTTATTAATCAGCCACAAATATATAAAGATTTTTTTTAAAAGGTTTTTTTTTTTTACGTTTTTTTTACTAAGGATGTTTATTATCAATCAATATGGTACTTCCACTCTTTTAACCAGTAATGATAATAAGCAGCAAGTGTTTGGAAGTTTAGTGCAAACTTCAAAATAAGAAAAAAACTAAAAACAAAATATACACTGCGCTATAATCACGGTAATTCGGTAGGTGAATATGTAAAAAGGTGTCTATACACAGCTGGTTCAATGTATAAATAATTTTACTTATAAAATGGACACAACATAGTTAGCATATAAAGCCAATCAAGCAAAATTATTAGACACAAGGATACATAATTATAACATGCAAAACATAAATAATTAAATACAATGTTGCTAATTGGATAGAGCAGCTAGATGGAAATCAGTTCAAATCTATAATACGGTATTGCTGTTTGTAATAAGTATAGCTGAATATGCTTAGTTCTTAGTATATGATGTCCAGTATGCTTATGAATAAATACACTTCATGGATCCATGTAACAAGAATAAATGTAGCCTTCTTTAAATCGATACCTGTAAGGTAAACAAGTCCTGTTATCCGTGCTGGCGTCCCAGCACAGATGGTTTGTTTCGTTCAACCGCACTTGGAAGAAACAGTAGCAGAACCTCTGAGTAAGTTTCTGGGTATTCCCGTAGATGTGTAACATCACTGGCACCAATGCTGGTGTTAGTGGTTGGAGTGGCAATCTTTTTATGTTGCGGATTCGGTTAGAAGAAGTGTTGCCACTGCGGGTAGCTGGTAAACAGGCTCCGTATATATGGGGCTGCACGCACTAGTCTCTGAATCACTTAGACTTTTTCAAGACTTGAAAAAGTCTCTGTGATTCAGAGATGAAATGCGTTGACGTCATCAGCTGTAAAAATCCTCTTGCTGTAGCCAGATACCTGTTTGCCTGTCTGCCCGGCGAAACTTAGAAGCAAGCTGACTGTTATGGATAGAGGTACCTCCACGGATCAGTCCCACAACAGCCTTGAGGGCTGGAATACTTGGCAAGCTGCAGCCGTGTAGCAGCCTTGAGGGCTGGTAAACCTTGGCTAGTTGTGGCCTTTGGGCCATAGAACAAGATGTGGCCTTTGGGCCATGGAGCAGCCTTGAGGGCTGGTAAGCCTTGGCTAGTTGTGGCCTTTGGGCCATAGAATAAGAAGCGGCCTTCAGGCCATGTAGCAGCCTTGAGGGCTAGTAAGCCTTGGCTAGTGGCCTTTGGGCCATAGTACAAGATGTGGCCTTTGGGCCATGTAGCAGCCTTGAGGGCTGGTAAGTCTTGGCTAGTTGTGGCCTTTGGGCCGTAAAACAAGATGCGGCCTTTGGACCGTGTAGCAGACTTGAGGGCTGGTAAGCTTTAGCTAGTTGTGGCCTTTGGGCCGTAGAACAATATACGACCTTTGGGCCATGTAGCAGCCTTGAGGGCTGGTAAGCCTTGACTAGGCTGATGTGCTGCTTATGCCGCCAGGTTGACACAAGCGGCAGTATGCTTGATAGCGTACTCTGGATGCTGGAGTGCGGCCTGTGCCACCGGGTTGACACAAGCGGTAGTACACTTGATTGTGTACTCTGGATGCTGGAGGGCAGCCTGTGCCGTCGGGTTGACACAAGCGTCAATACACTTGATTGCGTACTCAGGATACAGGAGTGTGGCCTGGGCCGCCAAGTTGACACAAGCAGCAGGACACTTGCTTGTGCACTCTGGATGCTGGAGTGCGGCCTGTGCTGCCGGGTTGACACAAGCAGCAGGAAGTTGGAATGCAGACTGTGCCGCCTGGACGACACAAATGCAGGAATAACAAAGCAGACAGGAGAACTGGGTACTCGACTGAAAACAGGAGACTATACCAGCACCGGAAACACGTTAAAATGCTATCACCAGCATCAGAGTAGCCTTTGCACCAGCAGGAAATAGCCACAGGAGCCAATCCAGATTGGACCAGGGATGATGGACAGCTGGTAGCAGGAGTTTAGTGAATGATCGCCCGGCGTTCGCCTCGCCCTGTGTTCACAACGTGGTGGCTTGTGACACTGACCGCTGCATCCAGCTAGCACAGCCCCATATATATGGAGCCCGTTTACCAGCTACCCGCTGTGGCAACACTTCTTTTAACTGAATCCGCAACATAAAAAGTAAGATTGACACTCCAGTCGCTAACACCAGCATTGGTGCCGGTGATTTTACACATCTACGAGAATACCCAGATTCCCATCTAGCTGCTCTATCCAATTAGCAACATTGTATTTAATTATTTATATATTTTGCATGTTATAATTATGTATCCTTGTGTCTAATAATTTTGCTTGATTGGCTTTATGTGCTAACTATATCAGGAGAAATCCGCCCACACAGAGAAGAAAAGGATTCTGGGAAGAGGTGTAAGGGGGCCCAGTGAATTCAGTCCAGGGAGGACTGAGGCAGACCAGTCAGACAGTGGGCCTGATTTAGACCCGCTCGCGAGCGCTGTGCGCTCGCAAGTGGGTCGATGGTGGCCCAGTGCACATGCGCACGATGGAGCCGGGTCAAACCGTCGCTCCGGGTCTCGTATCAAAGAGGGTGTGCTGTCGATGTTGAGTGACAGCACGCCCCCTTTAGTGGGCGGGCCGGGGGTGTGGCTGCCCAGACGGAGGTGTTCCCATGGGAACGCCTACCGTCTGGGGCCGGCCCCACTGACATCACTAGTGATGTCAGTGGGAGTGCTTTCGGCTCTGTTAGAGTTGAAAGCACTCTAGGGCTTGCGGCAACGAGACCCTACCACAAGGGTCTCGTCGCAAGCCCGATTGTCGCGATGGCCACCCACAGCTATGCGAGCGGCCAGGAGGCCGCTCTAAAAAAACAGAAGGACGGCCCTGATTCAGAGCGAGCACTCTGTCAGAGCATCCGGCTCTGAATCAGGCCCAAAGCTCACTGTGCTAGCAAGCCATTGAGGGCCAGGAGGCCTGAGCCTAGACCTGTGGGAAACAGGGAAGGCTATCAAATTCTGGGACTGAGCTATGGTACCTGCAAGGAAGCAGGCCAGACTGTGAGGCTGTGGCAGCCAGCCAACTAAAGACCAGGCCGGAGCCTGTGTTAACCTGCATGAAGCAGGGCTAAGCTGACTTTGGACTTTTATTTACAGACTAGCTGCACTTTAATAGAGAGGGCTCAAGAAGTGAGCTAGTGCCCTAAACAAGGGCTAAGTAAAGCACCATTTATGTTTATTTAAACTGGAATGCTACGTGTGGACTCTAATTCTGCACCTACTCACTGCACCACTGACCCCAGTCTACCGAGCTAATTAATCCCCAAGTTATCACACCATTTTATAAGTAAAATTATGTATACATTGAACCTGCTGTATATAGACACCTTTTTACATATTCACCAACCGAATTACCGTGATTTTAGCACAGTGTATATTTTGTTTTTATGTCAACCACATATATCTTCAAACTGCAGATAACGAGGTCCACTCGTCATCCACAGAAAAGTGCCCCAGGCTACTTACCTTCTCCCCACTGGCACTAATCATCAGCGAGGAGTCCAATGCTTCACTGCGACCGGCCCCGGAGCAGTTACATTAGCGTACATGTGGCATGACATAATTTATTTTATTTTATTAACTTCAAAAATATTATCAGACATGGGGAGAGGAACTTTAAGTCCCTGTATCTCCCCAACCCTGGTACCTAGAAAGATGATAGCAACCTTGCTGGAGAGAGGGGAGTCTCCTCTTTCAACTGAGTGCACCCATATAGAGATTATTTTATGGTGATCAGTGTGATCTCTAGGCAACACCCTGTACAGAGTCCAGGGATAGGGCAAGGTCTCCCCCCAACCTAGCATCCATGAAATCAGAGGCACCCATTTAGCAAGAGATTTGTCCCCTCTTTCAAGTAATGGGTCCCCTTAGTACTTGTCCAGTGATAACCTATGATGCTATGAAAAATGTAAGTTTTCTGTACAGTATATGAGGGGAGGTTACACCAGCAAATTAAGGGCACCCGTATTTCAAAGATGGGAGAACACTCTTTCAAATTGTTGGGTCTATGTACTAAGCCTTGGAGATAGATGAAGTGGACAGCGATAAAATAGCAACCAATCAGCTATTAACTGTCATTTTTCAGACACAGCCTTTAAAGTGACAGTTAGGTGCTGATTGGTTGGTACTAAAGGGGCACATGCACTAGTAGACATAGAAATGACTGCACGATTACGACATTGTAAACATGCAGTCGTTTCACAGTCTGGTGCTGTGCCTACACTGAACGATCAGTCGTTCAGTGTAGGCACATCAATCATCCCCTAACATGCTCAACCTGACGTCATCGTCAGGTTGACCATCATGTTCGAGCGATGATTGAAGTCGGAAATGACCAGCGGGAGCACGCATAGCTTGTCGTTTCCGGCATTTACATCCCCAATGTGTGCCCAATGTGTGCCCGATTACTGAACGATTGCACAATTACGATATTGTAATCGTGCAATCGCTCTATGTAATTGGGTAGTGGATACCTTTTATCTCCGTCCACTTTATCTGTCTTCAAGGCTTAGTATATAGACCCATTACCCACTAGCAGGAGTGTATTTATAATGGGTGCAGGGTACGCGCTGCACACGGGTCCCCTGGGTCCAGGAGTGCCCACACCACACACCCTGCACCCATACTTACCTTTACGCAGATTTCGGTGACCTGCTCTGCAGCGCCGAACTGGCACTGCAGAGCAGCAAAAAATCACAGGGAAAATGGCGGTGGCCATTTTCACGGTGACTCGCACATGTGCATAAAAAATGTCCTTGGGAAAAAGGTGCAGGTGCAGAATCTACTCCGCTGACAGACAGGATGGGGTCCAAACAGAGGCTGCCCCTGCCCACTAGTACTGTAGCTATTGTCTGCCAATTACCTGTGATCATCAAGTAATATTACCCTGCAATGTGAAAAACTAATGTTTTCTGTAGGCCTATATGGGAGGGAGGGCACTACGTGTCCTATCACACCCATAGTTACACCTATTGGGGTCCCCTAATTCAAATTATGTGGCCCACTAAGCAACAGTCTGGTGATCACCCACACTTCTCACAGACCCTCCAACATGACCCATTTCATTAGGTACAAAATGCTCTGCTCCTGGACTTCCTTCTTAATTTATGATTGTAGCCCCCTGTGTTGAAACACCTGTCTCATCAATTACCTAGTTCAACACAGGTGACTGCATTCATAAATCAAGTTTGAAGTCCAGGAGCAGAGCATTTTGTTCCTGATGGAAGGGGTCATGTTGGAGAGTAGGCTCTCAGCTGCTGTGGCCGTAACTTCAGGCATGAGCATGACTAACATGTCTGATGCAGGCAGCTGCCCCTACCCATCCCTTTTCTCATCTGCTTTTCCCTCCAAGCCAGCAGCCACTTGTTTATAGAAGCTCTGCTTCCCAGAGGTGAGGTGAACGTAAATGGAGTCTGGCAAGTTAGGTTTTTTTTTTTCTAGACTTTGAATCATTAGATTAATGCAGTTATCAGTAGAGATGAGCGGGTTTGGATTTCAGAAATCCGAACCCACCCGAATTTAGCATAACCGAGTCGGATCCAAGCCGGCTCGGATGTTCCCGCCTTATTCGGATCTCTCACATCGAGGCAAAACCATAGAGACGAAATCTCGCGGCTCGCAAGCTTTCATCTCTATATAGCAGGGACGCGGCGGGCACCATTTCACTCTGGCTGTGGAGACTGAACAGGGAGGGTGGGTAGTGTAGGGCTAGGGAGAGGTGATGTGCTGTTCTGTCTGCTGTGTCCTGTTCTGTCTGCTGTGTCCTGGGCTGGTGCTGATCCATTCTGGGCTGGTGCTGCGCTGTCTGCTGTGTCCATCTGGGCTGTTGCTGATCCATCAGGGCTGGTGCTACTGCTGTCACTGTGCTGTCCACAGTGTCTATCTGGGCTGTTGCTGATCCATCTGGGCTGGTTCTTGGCTGCTGAGCTGTCTGCTGCGTCCATCTGGGCCCAAGTTCTGGACCCCCCAAAAAAATAAATATATATTTTTTTGTGTAATATATATTTGTCTGTGTGCGTGTTAGGCTCAACCGCACAAGATCTAGCAAGTCAGCAACGCAACCTAGTGCTGCCCGACTCCAGTCATCATCAATCTGTGCTCTGGGTCCAAGTTCTGGAGCTGGAAAAAAAATAAAAACATATTGTCTTTTTTTTAAAAATAATTGTGTGTCTATGCGTGTTAGGCTTAGCCGTACAAGATCTATCAAGTCGTCAATGCAACCTAGTGCTGCCAGACTCCAGTCATCATCAATCTGTGCTCTGGGCCCAAGTTCTGGAGCTGGAAAAAAAATAAAAACATATTGTCTTTTTTTTCAAATAATTGTCTGTGTGTCTGTGCGTGTTAGGCTTAGCCGCACGAGATCTAGCAAGTCGGCAACGCAACCTAGTGCTGCCCGACTCCAGTCATCATCAATCTGTGCTCTGGGCCCAAGTTCTGGAGCTGGAAAAAAAATAAAAACATATTGTCTTTTTTTTCAAATAATTGTCTGTGTGTCTGTGCATGTTAGGCTTAGCTGCACAAGATCTAGCAAGTCGTCAACGCAATCTAGTGCTGCCCGACTCCAGTCGTCATCAATCTGTGCTCTGGGCCCAAGTTGTGGACCGGCAAAACAAAAAAGAAACATAGTGTATATTTTTGTTAAAAAAATTTCTGTGTGCGCACGACTGCACGTGTGTGAATTTTGTAACCGTACCTTGGCTACACTAATGGTGCTTGTGACACTGCTTCAAGACCGCAGAAAATATGGAGGGCTGTCACATGACAGAAGAGCAAGGCCAAGAACCACATGTTGTAGCTGCCGCCAGCAGTGCAAGGCCATCAACTCTCTCGTCCTCTATGAAGGCCCATGTTCCAGGGCTTAAGTCACACCATCGATATGGTAAAGCTATTTTTACTGAAGTTAAGAAAAAAAAATTGAAAGGAAATTTGCCTTTAGATAAACAAAAAAATTGCCAATATGCCATTCACTACACGAAGTGGCAAGGAAAGGATAAGGCATTGGCCTTTCTTTATGAAGACTGCTGGTTCTGATTCTGATAGACCTTCAGAAAAAACAACTGTGTGCCCTGAGAAATCACAAATCCCAGAGGAGAGTGCAAGCGTGTCCGCAGTTGCCATGTGTGAGCCAGACCTAAATACTAGTGTACTGGAGGATCCTCCAAGTTCCAACATTTGTGTGCCCTCTATAAATGTGAGGAAGGGCAGTCAACATCTTGCACACGTAGTCAGTGAGGATGCTGTGGAATTGCACATGGAGGAGGAGGATATTTTGGTAGTTGAAGGTGCTAAGGATGATGAGGATGTTGATGATGAAGATGTTGGTGATGAGGATGTTGATGCCGA
This sequence comes from Taudactylus pleione, assembly GCA_031769625.1. Taxonomy (NCBI): domain Eukaryota; kingdom Metazoa; phylum Chordata; class Amphibia; order Anura; family Myobatrachidae; genus Taudactylus; species Taudactylus pleione. The sequence continues at coordinate 63,841,248 of JAUIMM010000200.1, read as the reverse complement.
GGATGTCCTTTGTGTAAGTAACGCAACAGCTGTTGCCCATGGATTGAAAGAGCCAAAGCCCATTGTTGTCATGCCGGGGCAAAAGACAAAACAATCCATTTCTCATTTGTGGAATTATTTCCACCCCAAACCGGACAACAGTTGTCAAGCCATATGCAACCATTGTAAAGCAAGAGTGAGTAGAGGGAGGGACCTAAACCACCTAGGAACCTCTTCCTTGTTATGTCACTTGGAGCGCATTCATCAAATATCAAAGTGTATGTCGCCAAGTTCCAAAACTCAAAACGTAACTTACCTGCTCCCTCTCTGTGGGATCCAAGCGCCTTAGATCTCCAACACCAACACCTGCATCATCAGCATCCTCATTCGTGATCGGAATTAATTTAAAAAACAATTGACTATTAAAAAGTCCTTTGATAGAGGAAGTAAGTATAACAGCTGTCACCTAGTTTCACAGCGGATCACTGACGCCATGACGGCTGTGCTAGTATTAGATGGTGAAATAATAAAAAATGAGGATGACAGTGTGGAGGAAGTGCAAAAGGAGGATGAGGGGGAAATTTGTGTCCTATCTGACGCTAATGTGGATGTTGATGATAAGGATGTGGTTTGCGTAAATCAGCCACCAGTGGCAGCAGTTCTTGCTAATGATAAAAAGAAAGCCAGAAAAGCAACATCTTGGGTGTGGAATTATTTTAATCTAAATTCTGACAACAGTTGTGAAGGCATCTGTTCCATTTGTAAAGCCAAAGTTAGCAGAGGAAGGGACGTTAACCATCTAGGCACCTCCTCCCTGTTACGTCATTTGCAGCGAGTCCATGCAATTTGTTTAACAAAATTTTCATTTGTAAATTAATAACAAGCAGTACAGTATCAGCTACCAGCAGTTTGGACCAGCACATGCAATCTCCACCACCAACACCCTCATCATCAACCTTCTCCTTAATAATTTAATTTAGTCCTTCCAAAAAATGTCTTATGGGGGCCCAAACAAACCAAGGAGTTCAGCCACGAAAGTGTCAGTCCTAGTGGCTAAAGTGCTTGGTTTGTTAAACTGTACATGTCCTTTTTAATATCCCACATAAGAGTGGGTGGGAGGGACAATTCCATCTTGCACCTCTTTCCTTTACATTTGGCACAATTTGGGGCATTGCCGACTGACATTATTATAGTTTATTAAACTGCCATCCTGTCTGCCACAGCTGTGTGGCAATGTTTCATAGTTGTTATATTATTTTAAACTGTTGTGCGTTTGTGCTGCTGATTTGTTGCTTACTTTAGCCAGCCAGCTCGCTACAGCCTTTGGCCTGTATTGGTGAAAAATAGAGAAAACAATATTGTGAGTTGTGATGTGGTTAAAAATGCCTAGAAATGCATGAAAATGATTGTTATTATGGTTAATAATACTGTAGGAAAAAAACTGGCCCAAATTATGTGGTTTAGCTGTTTATATAATTTTTTGGAAAAAATACAGATCCAAAACCAAAACCTAAAAACAAAACACCAAGGAAAAAAATCCAAAACCAGATTCAGATCCAAAACCAGGGGAGATCGAGATCCAAAACCAAAACATGGGGGTCGGCGCACATCTCTAGTTATCAGGGTCTACACCCTCTTGTCCATCCACTGAATGTCAGCTGGCCTAGCAGTTAGAGATTTTGTTAATATCTCTACTCTAGTTATGTGTAGGGATGTGCGCTGATACCCCCATGTTTTGCTTTTGATCTGTATCTCCTCGTGTTTTGGATCTGGATTTGGTTTTGACAAAACCTCACCTTGCGTGTTCTGGTTTTGGATCTATATTTTTTCAAAAAAAATCATAAAAACAGCTAAAATCACATAATTTTTGCCTGTTTTTGTTCCTACAGTATCATTAACCTCAATAACATTTATTTCCAGTAATTTTCAGGCAATTTTGACCACCTCACAGCTCACAATATTGATTTCATCTAGTTTAGGCCAAAAGGTTGCATCCAGCTAGCTGGCTGACTAAGCTAAGCAGCAGCAGTGGGCAACACTAACATGTGGCGGTTCATCTTCCAATATGGCACAGAGTGGCATTGCTGTGGTAGACAGGATGGCAGTTTAATAAACTATACGTCCCCTAGGAATTTTAAAAACCAAGAATGTTTTCCTTAACTTGGTCAGAGGCCTGACGGAGTTGGAATATCGCTCGGGGTCTCGCACGAAAGGGGGCGTGCTGTCGATGTTGATTGACAGCACGCCCCCTTTGGTGGGCGTGCCGGGGCGTGCCTGCCAGACGGAGGCGTTCCCATGGGAACGCCTACCGTCTCAAGCCGGCCCCACTGACATCACTAGTGATGTCAGTGGGAGTGATTTTGGCTCTGATAGAGCCAAAATCACTCCAGGGCTTGCGGCAGCGAGACCCTACCGCAGGGTCTCCGTCGCAAGCCCGATGGTCGCGATGGTCAAGACCATCGCGACCATCATCATGGACGCTCGCTATAGCTGTGGGTGGTAACCCACAGTTATGCGAGCGTCCATGAGGACGTTCCAAAAAAAGGTAGAAGGGCCCTGATTCAGAGCGAGCGCTCTGGTCAGAGCGTTCAGCTCTGAATCAGGCCCTGAGCTCCATCTCTAAACACTACAGTTAACTTCCTGATCATAAGACACATCCAAGGTGTCCATCAGGGCTTAAGGCACGCCCCCCATATTCAGAGGCATGCCTCTATTAGCTCTCTTTTTGTGCAGCTTACTGCCCGTGGTGGGGCCCCACCCACAGCTCTGCAAGCAGTGCCTGACTATACAGAAGCGAGGCTGAGCTGTTGCTGCTTCATCTCTCGTCTCCCTGCAGTCCAAGAAAGCTCCACAAAGCTGGTGAGTGTTAACTCTAACAATTAATACAATAAACAAAACATATGTTTATAAGTTATAAATATCTTCATTGTATTATTCTAATTATTTTTATATCAAATCCCAGGAGTATGACAGGAAAGGCAGATCCTCCCCTGCCTTCCCTGAATGCACATCCCTGATGTAGTCATAATGTTGACATTTAAAATGTCAACAGTTATATTAACATTGTTGAAGTGTCGACATTGAACATAATAACATCTGCAGAATGTCGACATGTTTACAATAGCAATATACTCACCACAGGAAGCACTGCAGAATCCACCAGTACTCATCAGAACATTACCTGGAAGACACCTGTAAGTCACCACTAGACCATCAGGGACATTTTGTCAACATTTAATCAGTGTTGACATGACGAATGCCGACATTCCAAGCATGTCGCTGTTATGACCATATTGAAAATGTCAGAAAAACAAGCACAGTCTACTAACTGCCCTGATTCTGCTTGGTTTACATTTAGGGGACTAACTCTGCCATAGTTCAGATTTAATTGGGAAGTATGGGCCTGATTCAGCTTTGGGAATAGAGGCCCTGATTCAGAGCCGGACGCACTGACAGAGCGCTCGCTCTGAATCAGGGCCGTCCTTCTGAATTTTAGAGCGGCCTCCTGGCCTATATTTTAGACCACCCACAACTATAGCAAGCGGCCAAAAAGATGGTCGCGATGGTCAAGACCATCGCGACCATCGGGATTGCGACGAGACCCTTGTGGTAGGGTCTCGTCTGCCGCAAGCCCTGGAGTGCTTTCGGCTCTATCAGAGCCGAGAGCACTCCCACTGACATCACTTTTGCCCACCAAAGGGGGCGTGCTGTCACTCACCATCGACAGCACGCTCCCTTTGAAGCGAGACCCTGAGCGACGGCTTGCCCGTCGCTTTCTGGGTCTGGCGCATGCGCACGACGGAGCCGCCTCCATCGTGCGCACTGACCCAACATCGACCCACTTGCGAGCGCTCGCGAGCGGGTCTAAATTAAGCCCTCAGTGAGAAATAGCACTTAACTGTGAACCTGGACAAACCATATTGCAATGCAAGGGGTGTAAATGCATAATTTTTTTTTGCATGTGGGGTAAATACTGGCTGCTTTTGAATGTAGTCCACAAATACTGTGCAGCTTTATTATTACTCTACAATTTACATGTCAGTTTGGACACACTCCTTCCAAATCTAAATTCTATGCACATATTAAATCTGCCCCACCTGTAGTGCAGCATGGTTCAGTGCACCAAGATGATCAGTTGAGAGAGAGATATCTCTCTATTCGCAACTCTGAATCAGGCCCTATGTTCCAGTTCTCCCTGCTCTCCCATTTCACACCAGCAGCTCTTACACTTTTGCGGTGTCCATTGGATGTGGGAATCACAGTGCTTCTCTGCACTACACATGCTGTTGCTTCATGATGTGGGCAGTCTGTGCGGAGTGCCAATGATATCATCAGTGGGAGTTACCTCTGCTCTTCCCACAAGGAGAAAACAGAGGTGGGAAGGAACTGGCGCAAACCGAGATGTAATGTGTAGTACTAGTAGTAACTAAGTGAATTTTAATGGCTAGAATGAATCGGTATGTAGTTTATTATGAAAAGAACAGGGTAAGTTAAAATATGCTGGTGTTATACAAAAAAATGACTCACTTGTGTGTACTTTACTACGTATAAGGCAGGCTGAAAAGACTTTCCACCCATCCTAGGCAGCATCCTTGTAATACATAACATTTTTACACTTCCAATATATCTGGAGCGCAATGTACCCGTATTTTATAGAGGTGGGAACTGGTGTGAATACCAGAACCCTCCTTCAATAATAGGAGAGCAATTAGGAAACTGTTGGAGGAGAAGCTTGTGGCCCAAGTAACAAGGGGACTATAAAAATAGGTAACCCCCCCCTTCACCATGTTTGTGCAACTTTAGCCCAGTAGTGTCTCACCAGCCTTCTTTTGTCTCTCCAGCCAGTACACCTTCTGTCTCTGCAGCCAGTACACCTTCTGTCTCTGCAGCCAGCACCCCCTCTGTCTCTGCAGCCAGCACCCCCTCTGTCTCTGCAGCCAGCACCCCCTCTGTCTCTGCAGCCAGTACACCTTCTGTCTCTGCAGCCAGCACCCCCTCTGTCTCTGCAGCCAGCACCCCCTCTGTCTCTGCAGCCAGCACCCCCTCTGTCTCTGCAGCCAGTACACCTTCTGTCTCTGCAGCCAGCACCCTCTCTGTCTCTGCAGCCAGCACCCCCTCTGTCTCTGCAGCCAGCACCCCCTCTGTCTCTGCAGCCAGTACACCTTCTGTCTCTGCAGCCAGCACACCCTCTGTCTCGGCAGCCAGCACACCTTCTGTCTTTCTAGCCGGCACCCCTTCTGTCTCCAGCCAGCACCCCCTCTGTCTCTCTAGTCAGCCTCCACATCCAGGACCCGTCAGCCTACACTTACCTTCTTCTAGCTATTCCTCTTTGCACTGCGGCCGGATCCTCAGTCATGTTGTCACGCCTACCATGTCTCAATTGAGAAAAAAACAACTTTATTGTACCAGGCAGCTGCCAGGCCCCACAGTAATAGATAGGATAGACTACATTGATCAGCAGGGTGCAGGAAACTGTTATAGATGGATTTATTTATTACCAGTTATTTATATAGCGCACACATATTCCACAGTGCTTTACAGAGAATATTCAGCCATTTACATCAGTCCCTGCCCCAGTGGAGCTTACACCCTATATTCCCTATCACATGCACATGCATACACACTAGGGTTAATTTTTGTTATGTATTATTGGAGTGTGGGAGGAAAGCGGAGTACACGGAGGAAATCCACACAAGCACAGGGAGAATATACAAACTCCACCCAGGTAGAGCCGTTATAGGAATCAAACCCACGACCTCAGTGCTGTGAGGCAGTAATGGTAACCATTACACTGTCTGTGCACCCCTGTTAGCTGGCGCCCAGAGCCCAATGCTTCCATGGCCTCTGGGAATTTTGCCACTTTGCTGCATTCCAGGTATCACCGCTAGGAGCCAATGATGGGCCCCCATTTCTGTCCAGGCCCTGGACTCCAGTCATAGGAGTCCCTCTCTGATGGCAACCCTGAAGGTGCAATAGTGGAGGGGCATAAGCTTTAAGGCAAGACTGGAGAGTGTATATGACACACATACTCTTCCTTTGTCACATCTTTCTACACCATTCTTCCCTTGTCACATGGGGCTCTATTTACTACAATCCGCATATTGAATGCGGATTGTAGTGTGATATTACCGAGTGAATTCGCATTGCGAATTCCGGCAATATCACAGGGATTTACTATAAATCCCTTGCAGGGACAGAACTTGCGATAAAGCTCTGTCCCTGCGGATCCCATCCGCACTCTAGTCGCGGTATTTTTGGAAAAAATACCGTGACTAAGAGCCCGCGCATGAACCGACCGACCACCGCTACTACCCCCCCACCGACGCTAAGCCCCGCCCCCCGGCGCTAAGCCCCGCCCCTCGCGATCGCGGACCCCGCGACCCCCCCTCCCGCGACCCCCCTCCCTTCATTACACTTACCTGTACCTCCTGGCCTCCGGTGATCTTCTCCGGGCTTCCCGATCAGGTGATCTCCCATACTGCACTGGGACCCGATCACCTGATGACCGGGCCCCAGTGCACTGTGGGAGACCAGCTGACCGGAGAGGAGCCATCACCGGAGGCCCGATCACCGGTCCCTGGATTCAGGTAAGGAAAAAAAAAATGTTTCTTTTTTTTTCTTTTTTTTTACAGTAATCAGCTTGCGGTCTACTTAGACCACACAGCTGATTACTGGTACCGGCTCCCACCTCTGCTCTCTCCGTTAGAGCAGAGTGGGAGCCCGGTAACCGGGGGAGACCCTGGATAACGCCACCTCCAGGTGGCGTTATTATCACAGGGCTTCCCCCGGTATTTTTTTACTATTTATTTTTAGTAACTTGCACACAGATCACATTTCCCATTACAATTATGGGAAATTCGATCTGCTTTACTAAAAATAAGTGATACTGGGGGTTGGAGTAGAATTTTACTAATTCTACTCCAATTGCCCTGTAATAACTACAGGTGAAACTAAAATAATGTGAAAAGGGTGTGAAAACACCCTTTTTCACTTTATTTTAGTAAAAATAATGTTAATAAATAGAGCCCATGGTGAGAGAGGGAGCTAACTTTTACTGTTATTCTCAGGTACACTAATTCATAATAATGTCCCTGCAATTATTCATCCAGAGTAGTGATCACATTGGAAGAGGTAGGGTTAGTGCAAGCTGTATTCTAATAAGTGATCAGGGGTGTTCTACTGAATGCCATCCCCAATGGACCCCTTTATTTACAGAGGCCCAGCGCCTTGGCATCGACCACACTGTGGGCCTGATTCAGAGCCGGACCCTATTTGCGGACGGTCGTTATTAAAAAGGGGCCGGCTATTTAAATTGAGCACTCGCTCATTGCGGTTTGTTGATGCCTCTATGTCTGAGCGAGCGAACGAAAAATGCGCTCGCTATTTTGTAAAGACGCCTCTTTGCCGTTCGCATCACACATCATCTCCGGTATTTATTTGATTAATCGGGTACATCGAAAGGCATCTGAACTGCTCGCAGTGCTTGTGGTAGGTTTTTCCTGCCGCAATCACTGCGAGCAGTTCAGGCTAAAAGACAACCAAGTGACGTGGTCGATGACGCTCCTTTACTAAATATGCACTCCCATTAAACGCCCTTTTTACCGTTAGGCACGCCTGCGTTCGGATCTCCACTCCCCCGTTTTCAAGCACCTTCCCCTGTTACCACCCACAAACGGTACATTCTGTCAATCAAATTAGCAGCCCCTCGCTGTTTTGCGAGCGCTCGATTTCCAACCGCAATGACTGGTTTGCGCATTCGCGCATTAAGACCCATACGCATGCGCAGTTGTGCAAACATCGCTCATAGCGAACGAGCGGCCGCTTACGAGCGGCTCTGAATCAGGCCCAGTATTCCCATCTCTGGTCTCAGGGCCTGATTCAGACATGTACGCCAACCCAATGGTTAGCGCACATCTCTGATTGTGTAACCCTGGTTTAGGGTTAAAGAAAAACATTTAAATGTATACTTTTGACATACATTTCATAGCACTCCATACCTCACAACTGTCACGAATCCAGCGGGACAGTGTCCTGCGGTGGGGGGGAAGTTGGGGAGAGCACATACAGCTGCTCTGCATAGCAGCTGGTGTGCAGGAGGAGAATAGAAGCCGTGCTCATGCTGTTCTCATGGGTTAGGACTGCCTGGGGGCTGCCCAGCATCTCGGAGAGTGCTGGGCATGCCCCCATAGTGACGAAAACGGGGGAAGCCGTGAGGCTCCGCCCCATTTTAAATAGAATCCACCCCTTTTATGTAAGCCACACACCATTTTCGACCACGTGCGCGTAACCTGTCCCTCCTTGGGAGGATGAAAAGTTGGGAAGTATGGCATTCTGAGGTAATTTAAGTCTGTAATTGCTTAAATAAATAAGGTATATATGTGTGGCGATATCAAGGTACATTAAATTCCTACTGTACATGTTCATGTATATGTTTAAGTAGTGTGTACTATACAAGAAAGTGCCAGAACTGGCAGGCAGAAGCTGCTGTCAGGTGGCCCCTGTTTAACATAAGCGGAGTGATACATGTAGGAGTGAATTGGTTCCTGTCAGGAAAAGTGGATCCGGTGAGAGGGAGGTGATAACAGCTGTTAGCAGCAGCTGACAGATATAGGGATAGGCAGAACGATTCACTACACTGAGTTGAGCATGGCTCAACTCAGTGAAGTGTCTCAAGTCAGTGTCTCGAGACACGACTCTTTAGGTAGTGCAGCGCTGTAGCCAGCAGGGGAGCCAGCTCCGCCCCCCACAGCCCAGCACACAGCTCAGGGTTCTCACTGACTCTCCTGAGTCAGTGCACTCCTCGAGCCCTGGCAGTAGCTGCGCGACTCTGAGTGAGTCACTGACAGCTCCGCCCCCTACACTGCTGATCTGACTCAGTACAGAAGTACAATCAGGTTGGATCAGCAGTGTAGGGGCGGAGTTTCCACTCACTCTGACAGAGAGGCTAGGGGAGGAGACAGAGAGGCTAGGGGAGGTGACAGAGAGGCTAGGGGAGGAGACAGAGAGGCTAGGGGAGGTGACAGAGAGGCTAGGGGAGGTGACAGAGAGGCTAGGGGAGGTGGGTGTCTCGACACACCAAACACTGAGTGACTCGAATCATTCACTCATCTGAATGATTCGAGTCAGTGTGTTGAGACACTCACTCACTAGCCATCTCTAGACAGATAGTCTGGTGTTCCCTTCTTTGGGTGCTCAACCCCCCTGTGCCTGCCGGAGAGGAAGCCTGTCACAGCGGGAGCTGTGGGAGAGCAACTGCGGCTGACAAGTGGTCAGCATCTCCCAGGGAAGAAGTTAGCGGCAGTGGCTTCTAGAAGCTTTCCCTGGGACGAGTGAGCAGCAGCGGGCAGCTGGCAGTAAGCATCAGTATACGTTGATCGGCCCGCACTAGAAGGCAGGATATGAATTGGAGATAGTGGCGCTGAACAGTGTAATGCTGGCCATACACGGTGCGATGCACCATGTAATGCAACTGCCGATCCGTCAGCAGATGAATCGTGCTGTCACTGCCGGCATTCGTGCGGTCCCCGCAGACCGCACGATATGCCGGCTCCCCCCTCCACCATTTTAATGGGATCGTACATCGCTTCCCAGGTCAGATGGTTTTGCAGGAAGACCTGGGGATGCGATGTACGACCCCGCAGGAGCACTCAGCACGATATCAGGTACGATATCGTGCCCATACTCGGCACGATATAGCACCTATATCGTGCCGATCTGTCGGATTGGCACATATATCGTATATCGTGCGTTGTATGGCCACCTTAAGTGTGATAGGCCTTCACAAAATGATCTAGCTGCACAACACATATCTATCCTTGTATAGAGACCCTATTATGCAGCATACGGCTTCACATATATGAATATGTAATAAGGAGTCACAGAGGCAGAGCCCCTCCTATATTTAGAACAGCATCACTTATTTATAAGAGAGCCGTAAGGAGGAGATTGATCAGCTGATTAGGACAGGCACTACACTACTATATTGGGATTTGGAGTGGCATTTATACAGACATTATTTAAGCCTTCGCACTAAGCTGCCCAGAGACTATAATGCTACCATTGAAACCCTTTAACTCAGTGGTCAGGGAACAGGGGTAAATTACCCCACATGGGGTAAAAATTAATCCTGGGGTAATGGATGGACAGCCAGGCATGCAAATGATTCATATGCATGCCCGGCTGTGCCGCAGGGAGGCTCTGAGCCGGACACCTGCTGGGAAGTTATCACCAGCGGGCTCCCGGCTCCTTCCATGCAGCGCCGCGTCATGACGTCCCTCCCATAGTTCCGAGGAGCAGCCGGGCGGACAGGACGGCAGTGGATGTAGGAGCGGGGATTAAGGTAAGTGTTTTTTTAGTACAAGCGGCACTACAGGGGCATTATATGGGGGCACTATTACAGGGGCATTATATGGGGGCACTACTATATGATTTCCCTCCTTTCAAATCAAGGGGGTAACGTCGGCGTATCTAAATATATTTTGGGGTAAAAAGTAAAAAAGTTCCCAGACCCCTGCTTTAACTATATGCCAGTCCTACAAAGTACTGCATTAATGTTGATGAGAGAGATACTGTTAGTGTCTGAGCTCTGGTGGATACAGTATCACTAAAGAAAGGACAGTATCTGTGCATATTGCAGCTTATCCAATATTTGTAGCAGAAAGGAGAAGAGAAGATATATCTATAGGATACAAAGCGTCTCTCTAGTGCAGCAGGATTAAGAAAACTAAGCTAAAGATGTTCTAATCTATCAGCAATAGACTCTACAGATGACGCTATAGAAGTACTGATAACCACCTTTTTAATAAAGGATACAGGAGCCTTAGTCAACTTAGCCAATTCAAAGACTTTTCCAATTGATCAGATATAAGGGCCCCAGCGTGCACCTACGTACTGCAGTGTTTATAATACCTAAGTGTTACAGAATTCACTGTTTCTCCATATTATACTTATTTTGTTGTATGGCATGCAGAAGTATATGTATAGAAGGTATACTGAAATATATTCTAGGTTGTGGGGCATATTGTATTGTTATGTTTCTTAATTGTAATAAAAGAACAATTACTTGTGTATGTTCCACCGGTTCACCATTATTGAAAGGACCTGGACATTAATGAGGAGAGAAGGAAGGTATTTTATTTTTAAAAAGTGTAATTAGTATACAGCATATATAGGACCTCATTCAGAGTTGGTCAAAGCGGCCGCACGTCGTACGCCACCGATGTTCGCTATACTGCGCATGCGTAAAGTTCGCAATGCGCGTGCGCAAACTAGCCGCTACGATCAGAAATTTCTCTCTCCTTGAACACAGCCAGGTCGGTAGTTTGAGTGACAGAATGAGGCGTTTGTGGGTGGTAACAGGGGAAGGTGCTTGAAAACGGGGGAGTGGAGATCCGAACGCAGGCGTGCCTAATTATGCGAACGGCGTTTTATGGGAGTGCATACGGTTTATGGGAGTGCATAATTAACGAAGTAGCGTCATGGTACATGTGACATGGGAGGTTTTTACACTGACATGACCGATGGTCGCAATGGTTGGTATGGTGATCCGAGGCAGCGTCTACAGACGCTGCACACGGATATCACAGATGCAACAAGGTGGTATCTATATCCTCCAGACGGAATCGGTATGAAATACCGATGGCTGAATAGCCGACGGTTCTCATACCGACCCGGGAAGCCCGAAGGTTCAACAACCCGACTGGTAAGTAGACCCTCCCCTGTTCCTCCCTTAACCCTAACCCTCAATTGGTGGTGCCTAACCCTAAAACTCCCGGGGTGGTGCCTAACCCTAACCTCCCCCGGGGTGCCTAAACTTACCTGTTTCCCCCCGTGCAGTTAACACTAACCTGTTCCCGCTTAACTCTATTCAGGATGCCGGCTGTCGGGATTTCGGTGTGGGGCTAAACATAGGCATCGGGATTTAGATGCCTATCTTTAGTCCCAGGTCGGGATTCCAATGGCCGGCATCCCAGCCGTCGGTTATGTGACTGCATCCCCCCCAGACACCTCCTGCTGCATTTACATCTACTTCTGTGTGGCTCTGCAATACCATCCATCTCTGAATATGCCTTTTTAACAGTCAGAATTCCAAAGTGGATATAAACAGGCACATTTTTAATGAGATCGCTCTATCTGGTAATCACTTTTAATTTGACCACACATTTATCATTTTAACAAGATAGCTGCAAATGGTTTTTGTTTTTTTCCAAACTACAGTATCTTGTTGAAATGTCAAAGGCCCCTTTGACCTCGATAAAAGCTTCCATTAGTTCCAATTGATGCCATCACTTTACTTTTTAAAATAAAAAGGAATGGTTGATGGAGACGCTTGTGTAGTACTATGCGTTCGTATAATGAACTTCAGTGTACAAAAGACCATACACCAAAGCTTTCAGCACTAATGTACATCTGTAATGGTCCATGCCGTTATAATGGCAGAAGTGAAAAAAAATATATTTCCTTTCACACAGTGCCCTCTGGTGGGTAACTTATTAAATGACCAAAGTAAATGTAAATGCTTTTTTTTTGTTATACTGGGAACTGTAGACAATAACGAACAAACTTTAATAGTCACTATTGATATAAAGATTAAAAAAATCTTTACAATTGTACTTAAGCATTTCTAGGGGAAAAAACTGCATAACCCCATAAAAAAAACTTCCCTTAAAGAACTTGATGCAATGCAGTTATATAATTCTCTAGCTGCTATTGATTTCGCTCCTGTTTTTCTCAAATGGTCAAACTGCTGTAAAACAACCTGCATGTGGCTCCCAATGTTTATGGGCTTCAGTCAGTAAAACAGCACTACAAATACTTTTATGTAACATTTACAAAAGAAAAAGATTGGAAGCTTAGAAATGTTAATCAATAATAGTTACATTCATTATCGTTTATAGTTTAAGGTTTGAAGGTACATTTATGATGTGTTACTGTACAGTCAAGGCTAGCAGCTATAACCCCACTCATATAGATGTTGGCAACCTTCCTGACTTCACGGAGATATTCACTCAATGATCATTTTAAATTCAGTGTTTTGCACAGAACTGAGATTGTCACAGCTACGAGGTCACTGCTGAGACAGAAAAAGTATAGCGCTCCTTCCCGCGTATCCACGTATTCAATTCCAAATAGGCGAAAACAGGACCTGACACCCCCCAAAAAATGCTTTGACATGGGGGATCACTATGGGTCCCCCCGAATTGCCTGCTGAAAGTATTTGGGTTTTTAAAATGGGCTAAAAAGGTGCTAAATAGCATCTTTGCATAAGTGGTAAAGAATAGCATTTTGAGGGTTTTTTTAATGAAAATAACAGCTCCCATCAAATTTGGGATACATGAAAATGGGTGCAAGCATGTTTTGAATTGGCTAAAGTGAAGTGTTAAAAACGCACCTTCAGCAATCAGCAATCAACTAAAACAAAAAAACCTGGGGTATACTTGGGGACCTTCCCAGAGTCTCTTTTGCTAGTTTTCTAATTTGTACCCCCACTTTGCTTATTTTTGCCCACTTTTTCAAAGTGCTTTTCTGGGGTGTCCTTTGATTGCTGAAGTTGCGTTTTTAACACTTTACTTTAGCCAATTCAAAACGTGCTAACACCCATTTTCATGTATCCCAAATTTGATGGGAGCTGTTATTTTCATCAAAAAAACCCTCAAAATACTATTCTTTACCACTTATGCAAAGATGCTATTTAGCACCTATTGAGCCCATTTTAAAAACCCAAATACCTTCAGCAGGCAATTCGGGGGGACCCATAGTGATCCCCCATGTCAAAGAATCTTTTGGGGGGTGTTAACTGCGCGGGGCGAAACAGGTAGGTTTAGACACCCCGGGGGAGGTTAGGGTTAGGCACCACCCCGGGAGTTTTAGGGTTAGGCACCACCAATTGAGGGTTAGGGTTAAGGGGGGAACAGGGGAGGGTCTACTTACCAGTCGGGTTGTTGAACCTTCGGGCTTCCCGGGTCGGTATGAGAACCGTCAGCTATTCAGCCATCGGTATTACATACCGATTCCGTCTGGAGGATATAGACACCACCTTGTTGCATCTGTGATATCCGTGTGCAGCGTCTGTAGACGCTGCCTCGGATCACCATATCAACCATTGCGACCATCGGTCGCGATGGTTGCCCCTTTGGCCAGGGCTGAGGTACCTGAGACTTACTCAGCCTGGCTGATTCCTGGCCACTTGCGAGTCCAGGAAATTAGCATCCATCGATGCTGTCTCTAGCCTCTATTCTTCCAGAAAACGGGAACGACGCAGACTCGCAGAAGGAGGGCTGCACATGCGCAGTACACATCCTGTGCATGTGCAGTCCTCATACAATTGTAACCCCCCTTTACTCTCTAACAGGGACACCAGGTTACTAACTTCCTTGTGGTTTAGTGTACCCACTTATTTCCTCCTCTAAATATTGAAAATTCTTTAGTTTTATCAGTGCCTCCATCCAAGTATTGGTTGTATGGATGGGCCTACTCGGGAAAACCCATAGCTATGTTATTCAGGCTTTCTTGGGTAAACCAATCAATGTAATGATGTAACCTGATGGTATTATGGACCTCATTCAGAGTCGGTCGAATCGGCCGCACGGTCGTATGGGAAAAGGGGCCGGATATGCAAAGGACACCCCAGAAACACCCCTGGGGTGTCCTTTGAGGGTTTTTTTTGCCATTTTTGACACAGTTAGCCTCAGGGGAGTGTCCAAAGGGTGCAGGGTGGTTTCCAAAACATTGCACCCCAAAACCCCAATTCTGCACGCTTTTCCGCCAGCTCTTCAAAGGCAAACTTTTCCGCTGGTTACAAGGTGCAAACTTTTCGCACCGGTGAAAATTCCAACTAATTGAATATGGGGAAAAGTGGAATCAGCGAAAATGACGTAATCGGTGAAAAACTACCATCAAAACTGACTTTTCGCTTCTAATTGAATACGGCCCTTGGTGGGAGGAGTACACTCTAGTGAAATCAGACTATTGGTTCAGCCTCCATTATGAGCCCAATTTAATTAATAATTTAAAATAATGCCCACTTTTCCTGCTTCCGAGAACTGACTGGTCCAGAGGTTCCCAAACGCGGTACTCAAGGCTCCCCAACAGTTCAGGGTTTAGAGATAGCCATGGTTGAGCACAGGTGGTTAAATCAAATTGACTGAGGTACTAATTAAGTCACCTGTGCTCTAACATGGATATTTCTAAAACCTGAACTGTTGGGCTGCAAAATATATCCCACACCTTGACAGGTGCCATTGTAAGGAGATAATCAATGTTATTCACTTCACCTGTAAGTTAAGGACCCCATACATCGGCAATCTGAAAACCACAATTGAACAATTTGAAGATTTGTTGCCCGATTTTAGGATTTCCCAATCTAACAATCTGCGCCCATACATTACAGATCTTTTCAGTGATTTGCAGATCGATTGCAGCAAACACAGATCTGCCAATCTTGAAAGGCCCATCATTTTACTAGTAACGGTCTGCAGATCTGCTGATCTTGTCCATACACTAGCAATCTACAACCCCAATCAATCTGTGAAATCCAACATGTGGGACAATCTGATTTAACAATTCCAATCACGTTTTGCTTGCAATCTGCGATCTGTGAAGCCCATACATTGCAGATTTTTATACACAATCATCTGCAAATTGCAGAATTGCCACAATCAATTGCTGATGTATGGGGGCCTTAAGACTGATAGGGAGCAGCTGCCTTTTGTATCTGTGACCTCCTCTGTATACTGCAGGGAAGTTAGGCAGCTCATCTAGGGTTGGACATTGGAAGCCCGTTATCGAATGGTTGCCGGGCTTTCAACATCAAATCCAGTGATGCGATGGCAAGAAGCCATCGCATCGCAACAATTTGATAGTATAACCATCGCGATGGTTAAACTGTGCACATGCGCAGAAGCAGTCTTTGCTTTGCGCAAGCGCACTTAAGGCCAAAAAGGGGGTGGAGCCACTGTCCCCAGGCTCTCCCTAACACTGTGAATAGATGCTGTGCGAATGCGCACAGCATCTATTCTCCAGCTGCACACCAACTGCTCTGCTATGCATAGCAGTGGTGTGTGCTCCCCCCACAGCCATCGGATGGGTGGCAACCATCAAATTCCTGCTATTCAATGGAAAAAGTACTTCCATCGAAACAGAAATATTGATGGTTGCTAACCATCAGTATCTGATGTCCATCCCTAAGCACATCTAATCAGAAGAGGAATGAGTGTAGTGTATTCTTCCTCATGTGTTCTGCACTCTCAAGACTAAAGGTAAGTATTTTTACTACAGGCTACTAAATTAGCCAGTGAATGGGGACAAGTCAGACACAGTGCCTGTGATACATTCTGGTCCTGCTGACCCAAAAGCACTGCCTCAGAGTGAGACTCAGTGCCTGTAACACATCCTGGTCCTGCTGACCCAAAAGCGCTGCCTCCAATTCAGAGTCAGTGTTTATGACCCATCCTGACCCTGCTGACCAAATAGCAGTACCTGTGAAAAAAGGGATGGCTGCTGTGTGAGTGCACTCACACACTGCACAGACAGATTTTAATAATTAATAATTGAGATTTTAATAATTATATTTCTTGATCTGTGATATTAAAAGAAGGACCAATCTCATATACAGTTTTTGTGGTAAAGTCCAGCTTTAAAGTGTGTATGTATATCCTAGTAAAGTGTCCTCGGTGTCTGCCCATTGTTTCACCCTGCCCCCTCTCCATCCATTGCTCTGCCCCCCGCATGCTCCCTGTGAAAGCACGGGCCTTAGCCTTAAGGTCACATCCCTGTGCCCCCAGCCGCCTCATGAACTAACTTGCCACTAGAGATCCCCTTCACTTCGCCTGAAGAACAGGCAGAGGAGTCGGAGTGGCGGAGGCTGAGGACAGAATGAAAGCAAGTAAGTTGTGTGTGCACTGCAGTGCTAGAGGTTTGAGAGACACGGGAAGGCATTATGATCTGTGAGGGAAAGTGGCTATGTGTGTGTGGGGAGTTGGGCTGGGTGGAGGCAGTGTGATCTGTGAGGGGGGGACTGAGTGGAGGCAGTGTGATCTGAGGGGAGGGGGGTTGTGTGGAGCCAATGTTATCTGTGGGGAGGGGTGGGGGGCTGTGTGGAGGCAGTGTGATCTGTGAGAGGTGGGCTGTGTGGAGGCAATGTGATCTGTGGGGTAGGGGGAGTTGCCGTGAGGGGCAGTGTGAACCGGATGGGGAACCTGTGTAGAGGAAGTATTATCTGTAAGGGGAGGCTTATGTGTAGCCCCAGAACAGGGCCTGCCCCTACTCTGTCCCCCATTCCATCCCACCCCCATACTTACCCTGTTCCTGTCGACCCTGATCCTCATAATTCCCCTCTTCTGTTAGGTTCGGGTCTGTCCTGTCTCCCTATCAGTAGAAGCACTTGGTGCGGAATCAGTATGTAATGCCGCCGGATGTATTCCAGGCGTACTAAATACTGACGCTGGAACCCCGAACCGTTAGGATCCCGACTGGGGCTGGTAAGTACCCTAACCCTCCCCTCTCACTCCCCTAACCCTCCCTTAGTGGTGCCTTACCCTAATCTCCCCCCGTTGGTGCCTAACCCTAACCTCCCCCCAGTGATGCCTAACCCTAACCCCTCCTTCCTGCACCCTAAACCTATCCCTCCCAGGGGGGTGCCGAACCCTAACCTCCCCCAGGTGGCACCTGACCCCCCTTCCCCTAGCCTAACCCTCCCCAGGGGGTGCCTAACCCTAAGTCCCCCCTTGGGTGCCTAAAACTAACCCCCCCCCTGTGGCTAACAGCTAACAGTCCCTGCTTACCTTCATTCGGGATGCCGGGCGTCGTGATTTTGGCGCCTGGCTAAAGATAGGCATCAGTATTTAGATGCCTATTTTTAGTACAGAGTCGGTTTTCCAGCATTGGGATTCCGATGTCCAGCATTCCAGAGGCCGGTAAATAAACTGCATCCCCTTGGTGCACCTCAGCTCCCACTGCATATGCATGTTGGAGAAGGGACAGAACTTACAGAATTATTATAAAGATATACAGGGCCATAGAGAGCAGCCACGGCTTCCGGTGTTGAGAGGGGGCGTGGCCAATTTGGGAAGGCGTGGCCACGGTCCCTCTTAAAAATGCAAAAATTAAGTTTATGCCACAGCACCGTGCGCTGTACAGTGGGGCGGCGACCGCACAGGGGTATGTTTGTCCAATTCAACAGCTGCTGCACCCTCCTGCAGGCCACATTGCCTTGTCCACAGCAGCCGGCAGAAACTTCCTCCTGAGTGCACATCCCCCCTGCTCTCATGTCCCCCCTCCCTGCTGCTGTACAGGGGGCACCGGCAGTCACACAGGGGACAATGGGCCTGTTTCAGAGCCGCTCGTTCACTCCGAGCGATGTTTGTCCAACTGCGCATGCGTATGGATCGTTATACGCATGCGCGAACCAGTCAGTGCGGTCGAAATTCATGTGCTCGCAAAATAGCGAATGCCTGATAATTTGAGTGACAGGAGTAGGTGTATGTGGGTGGTAACGGGGGAAGGTGCTTGAAAACGGGGAGTGGAGATCCGAACTCAGGCGTGCTTAAAGGTCAAAACGGGCGTTTTATGGGTGTGCATAATTAAAACAGCAGCGTCATTGACCACGTCACTGGGTTATTTTATAGCCAGAACTGCTCACAAAATTGTGGTAGCAAAAACCAACCCCAAGAATAGCGAGCAGTTCATACCCTGGTCGATGTACTCGATTAATCTAATAAATAGCGGACATGACGTAGGATGCGAGCGGCCAGGGGGCGTATTTTTTTTAAAAAACGACCGCAAGTTTTGTTCGCTCATTCAGACCTAGAGGCGTGAACAGACCGCAAAGAGCGAACGGTTGATTTGAAAAGCCACCCCTATTTTCTGGACGAGCGAGCGCTAATTGCGTCCGGCTCTGAATCAGGCCCAATGTTCCCCTTTAGCAGCTAGCCCGGGCAGGGCCCCTCCATCATGCCCTGATAATTAATACCTGCACCTCCCCTCTGAGTTGGATAGGTGGTAATTCTTCAGATTACGAGTCCCCAATAGTATTTTGTAAATGTATGTGTGGATGACCAGCTTGCCGTGTGTATGATAGTTTGAAGAGGAAAGACTTTGAGGCTGCTTTAGACGCAGTGGCACCCAGTAAAGAGAGGCCTTTAAATTGAGAAATATCAATACCAGCCTCTATCGTGCAACAATCAATCTATCCTCTAAAGGTAGAGGGTTCAGCTGTATAATAAGGCTGCATATTCTAACAAGTGGGGTAAGTGCAAGGTAAGTAGGTAAACAGGAGAAAATCTAAAGGTTAGATTTTTATAAGCTTTTACTATGTCTAATTCTACTAAAGAATTCTGCATATGAGCTGTTTTTTCTGACCCATGAGAATAATTTGGTATACTTCTGGGGTTTGACAATACTTATCTCAGACCCATGGTTTACAGTAAGCTTGGCTCCTCTTGCTGCAAAGACCTTGCTAAGACCTAACAATATCGGATAAGTAAGTTCAGGTAGTCAAAAAAAGAGAGGAAAGGGTGATAATGCAGGGCTTTAGCATGATGAATGATGGGAAGTCAGGAATTAAGGAAAAATAATTTACCAGATTTTTTTTATGTCATTAATTTGAAAGTTTAAAGGCCCCTACACACTACACAATATTTTTAACGATTTGGCCGGTTGTGACACATCGGAACAACAACTCAATAAAAATGTATAGAGTGTATGCAGTGCATCGTGTAGTGGCGGCTCCCGTGGGGTCGTCAGACTCATCGTCTGATCTTTTGTATATGCAGTAAAATCAGGTGATGCGGCTGACGATCCCATGCAGTGCTATGCGGGCGGGGCCGGCATATTGGGCAGTTGGGCACCCGATCGCCCAGTGTGTACGGGCCGCCTGATATGTTGGCCCGTCAGCAGCCGGGTCGTGCCCCGCATCGCTGGATACACATGTCGTTAAGTGTGTACCCAGCTTAATGATTCCAGGTGCTAGTATGGAATTATAAATTGTTATGCATTAGTGTGGAGGTGAAAACCAGTGTGGGATGGGACAACTAGTAAATATATATTCTGAAAGTGAAAGGTAAAATTTTTATCAAAAGCCTTTCTTTTTTATATAAATTAGTAAAAATGGTTTAAACAGTCTTGCATTGGATGAAAATATTCCACAAAGCATATTTTTGTATATTTTTCTTCTGGATACTGTTAACAAAACAGGCAGAACTGCCTCGATCTTCATAAATACTTTTTCCCAATGGGAATTATTACAGATTGGTAATCCATAAAGTCAAAACAAACCCTTTAGCCAGCAAAAACACAGACTTCTTCAATCAAAAAGGCTCATCTCCCTTTGATAAAATTGCCCCACAGTGTGTTTTATACTTAAAACCAGTATTTTAGAATGGTCCATTGCTCAAGTTCCAATGTTATGGTCTGTCCTTGCCCCTTGGCCAAAAATTACCAGCTAGCCTCTGCTGTTGCAGAAAGTGGAGAGGGGGTCTACAGACAGTCTACAATGATGATACACCAGAGTGTTACAGTACAGCAGTGAACACTACTGCACGATTTGTTTACTAGTATTGTGCCCAACCATTTTCCCCTCATCATTGTGCCCCATTCCCCCTCCCTCCCCTTCCTTTGTCTGCTTGTTCTATCCTTCTGGTTCTCAAGGCACCCCAATGTTCCAGTTGGGGTGCCTTGAGAACCGAGTTTGGGAACCTCTGGACTAACAGCAACCCCACAATAGAACCTGCAGACAGATTTCCTAGTGTCCTGGTGGTAGCTGCAAATACCGGGATTTCCACGGACAGTCTTCCATGATTCATATGTTTGGGACACTACAGACTACTTGTGATTTAAAGATGAAGAATCAAGGGAAGTACTCTGCCATTCTCTTCTAAGTTTATGACACTAACGCTGACTGGTTAGAATATTTGTTTTTTGTATATTTCTGTGGGGCTATTGTTGGGTGTAACCTTTTTTAACCGATTAGCTGCTGTTATAATGTCTAGGCGCCCAAGGTCACACTATTTTTTTATATTTAATATTAAAAAAACATAGGACCTGATTCAGACCCACTCGCGAGCAGCTGTCCGCTCGCAAGTGGGTCGATGGTGTGCACTGCGCATGCGCACGACGGAGGGAGCTGTCGTGCGCATGCGCGAGACGCGACGAGCGAAGGACTTTCCTTCGCTCATTGTGTCTGATCAAAGGGGGCGTGCTGTTGATGTTGATTGACAGCACGCCCCCTTTGGTGGGTGTGCCGGGGGCGTGCCTCCCAGACGGGGGCGTTCCCAAGGGAACGCCTACCGTCAGAAGCCGGCCCCACTGACATCACTAGTGATGTCAGTGGGAGTGATTTTGGCTCTGATAGAGCCAAAATCACTCCTGGCCTTGCGGTTGAGAAACTCAACCGCAGGCTTCGGCTCGTAGTGGCGATGGTCGCGATGGTCAAGACCATCGCGACCATCATCCTGCACGCTCGTATATGCTGTGGGTGGTGACCCACAGCTATACGACTGTCCAGGAGGACGCTCCATAATTATGGAGGTGGGCCCTGATTCAGAGCGAGCGCTCTGGTCAGAGCGTCCGGCTCTGAATCAGGGCCATAGTTAGTTAGTGGCCTCCAAACTGCCACTTAACCAGCACAAAGATATTAAGGGGTACATTTAATTTACTAAAGTGAGAGTTTTTAGAAGTGCGATTTAGAAGTGATGTTGCCCATAGCAACCAATTAACATCAATTACCTAACACTTTCTAGAAGGTAATAGCAAGAATCTGATTATTTTCTATGGGCCAGTGACATCACTTCTAAAACTCACTTCTAAAAACTCTCACTTTAATAAATTAAATTTACCACTTAAGGTCTTTCGTTGTGTTTTTCTTGAGAATCCTGCACCAACTTCTGCTGCTAGGAGTGGACTTTCTTCCTAGGAGGGGACCAAGGAAGACTGTTTTCCAAAACAATTGACTGTAAAATAATCCTTTGCTAAGCTTCCACATTGAACATTTCCCAACCTGTACAGGGACATTAAAGAAAACATAGTTAGTTAGTGGCCTCAAAGTGCCACTTAACCAGCACAGATATGTGGACAAGCATAAGATCTATGATTTAAGGCAGGGGTAACCAACCCTGGTCCTCGAGAGCTACCAACAGTGCATGTTTTCCAGGTCTTCTCACAGAATCACAAGTGTAATAATTAACTCAACCTGTGGATCTTTTCAAATGTGTTACTGAGTAATGAATACACCTGTCCACCAGCTAGGTGGTCTGGAAAACGTGAACTGTTAGTAGCTCTCGAGGACCAAGGTTGGCTACCCCTGATTTAAGGCCTTACGTTGTGTCTTTCTCGAGAATCCTGTGCCTGCTTCTGCAGCTAGGAGTGGATTTTCATCCCAGAAGGGGACCAGGAAGAGTGCTTTCCAAAAACAATTGACTGTAAAATAATCCTTTGCAAACCTTCCGAAAAAGCATTTCCCAACCTGTACAGGGACATTAAAAAAACATAGTTATTGGACTTCAGTTCAAACTGCCATTGTACGCACTGTCCACTTAACCGTAGCAGATATTGTGGACAAGCGGAACAGAGTAGCAAATGCAACATTTAAGATTAAAGGTTTAAGTCTTACGTTGTGTCTTGAGCGCCATGCCTGCTGCTGGTAGTGGATTTTCATCCCGGAAGGGATGAAGACATTGTTTTTTCTTCCCAACGGACACAGGGCTCTGAATCAGGGCCCTCCTACCTAATCTTGGAGCGCTCGCAAAGCTGTGGGTGACCACCCACAGCATATGCGAGCGGGCAAAAAGATGGTCGCGATGGTCAAGACCATCGCGACCATCGGGCTTGCGACGAGACCCTGCGGTAGGGTCTCGGTGGCCGCAAGCCCTGGAGTGATTTTGGCTCTATCAGAGCCAAAATCACTCCCACTGACATCACTAGTGATGTTAGTGGGGCCGGACCCTCTGGTAGGCGTTCCCATGGGAACGCCTCCGTCTGGCAGCCATGCCCCCGGCACGCCCACCAAAGGGGGCATGCTGTCAATCAACATCGCCAGCACGCCCCCTTTTTGTGCGAGACCCGGAGCGACGGCTTCCCCGTCGCTAGCCGGTTCTCGCGCATGCGCACAATGGAGCAGCCTCCGTCGTGCGCATGCGCACTAGGGCACCATCAACCCGCTTGCGAGCGCTCAGTGCTCGCGAGCGGGTCTGAATCAGGCCCACAGTTCTGAAGAGATGTAAATAACTACTGGCAGGAAAAAGAGGCAATTTGGAGGCCCTTACACAAAACTCCCTTTGCTTTACTTGAGCTACCCACCTTCCAGTGTGCACTCAGAAAGAGGTTTCAGCACAGCCAGGAACCTTGTCAGTGATCGGCCTGAGACTACTTCCCCAAAAATGTGGAAAAAATTATGTCCATCAAAATGAACTACAAATTCTACGAGAAAGACCTTTACCGTCAATTATGTGCAAAAATTACAGAGGCACCTGTAATGGTGGATTCCAGCGGGGACAAATACATTTTATGTGAAGAAGATGATGTATACATCACCCCAGATTATACCATCACCCAAGCCTATATAGTCCTCCCATCCTGTGTTGTGTATAAATTACAGCTGTGCTCCCTCTTTTAGATTGGGAATTCATTGTCCACTTTAGTGGATGTGAGCTCCATTTTAGTCCATATCATCACCACACCCCCTACACATCAGAGCCAGATTTACCATTGTGCAACCTAGGCGCCCGCCTAGGGCCCGTCGGGTCCTAAAGGGCCCGTAGCCGGGCCCCACACTCCGCCGGGGCCCCCATGTATCCTGCCCAGGAGATAACCTGCTGCTCTGTGCACTGGCAGAGGAGAGATCACATCACAAAGGCAGTAGCAGCAGCATGGTCGGAGGCGGAGTTACAGTCTTTCAGCTGGGAGCCCGGTGAACCAGAAACAACACTGCGCGTGTCCCCTCCGATCAACACTGTGATGTGCAGAGTGAGGCTGCTGCTGTCACAGTAAGTTCTCCTCTGCCCCCTATCCCCTGTGTTGTTGAAGTCAGCTCACACTCCAAACTCTCTCCCCGCAGCCTGCATTGCCCCCTCCCCCCCTCCGCAGAGTAGATAGCCCCCCCCCTCTGCAGCATGAGCTGATCTGGTCAGCTGATTCTAATCAACCCCCCCCCCCCTAGACCACGCAGTTACAGTGAGTGCTGCAAATCCCCTCCATTGCAGCACCTCTCACCTCCCCCCCGCAGTGTAGTCAGTCTCCTCTAAAAAAACCCTCCCGACAGTGTGCTTCCACTCCCCCGACTAATTCCACAACTCCGGCTGAGGTCAATGAGTCGGACTGGACTTGTGCTTCCTATGACATGAGATGGCAGCCTGAGTAAGTTAAACTGATATAAAAAAAATTTTCTTACTGTTAAATAATACTCTCTCTACCTGTATGTATGTAACTATGTATGTATATATATATATATATATATGCATATGTGTGTATATCTATATATTATATATATATATATTATACACACACACACATTGGTCACTTTGAAATATATATATATATATATATATTAGGGGTGTGCACCGGCCACTTTTCGTGTTTTGTGTTTTGGTTTTGGATCTGGATCTTTCTTCGTGTTTTGGATCTGGATTGGTTTTGCCAAAACCACCCTTCCGTGTTTTGGGTTCTGGGTTTTGTGTTTTGGATCTGTATTTTTTTGAAAAAAAGCATAAAAACAGCTAAAATCACAGAATTTGTAGGTTTTTCTGCTCCTATGCTATTATTAACCTCAATAACCTTAATTTCCACTCATTTCCAGTCTATTCTGAACACCTCACACCTCACAATAGTGTTTTTATGTCCAAAAGGTTGCACCGAGGTAGCTGGATGACTATGCTAAGCGACACGAGTGGGCGGCACAAACACGTGACCCATCTAGGAGTGACACTGCAGTGGCAGGCAGGATGGCAGTTAGAAAAACTAGGCCCCAAACTGTACATAATGCAAAGAAAAAAAGAGGTGCAAGATGGAATTGTCCTTGGGCCCTCCCACCCACCCTTATGTTGTATAAACAGGACATGCACACTTTAACAAATCAATCATTTCAGCGCCAGGGTCTGCCACACAACTGTGGCTGAAATGATTGGTTCGTTTGGGCCCCCACAAAACAAGCTGGCAATTAATGTGTCCCTGCACAAACTGGCTCTACGGAGGCAAGATGTCATCCTCATCCTCCTCATCCACCGATTCCTCACCCTCTTCAGTGTGTACATCCTCATCCTCACAAAGTATTAACTCGTCCCCACTTGAATCCACCACCACAGGTCCCTCTGTACCTTCTGGAGGCTGGTCTCCCTGGAAGAGCTGATAATTCATTTTGATGAACATCATCTTCTCCACATTCTGTGGAAGCAACCTCCTACGCCTTTCGCTGACAAGGTTCCCGGCTGCACTAAACACTCTTTCGGAGTACACACTGGAGGGGGGGCAACTCAGGTAAAATAGAGCCAGTTTGTACAGGGGCCTCCAAATTGCCTCTTTTTCCTGCCAGTACAGGTATGGACTGTCTGACATGCCTACTTGGATGCTGTCACCGATGTAATCCTCCACCATTCTGTCAATGGTGACAGTATCATATGCAGTGACAGTAGACATGTCAGAAATTGTTGCCAGGTCCTTCAGTCCGGACCAGATGTCCAAACTTGGTCCTGCCT
The DNA here is from genome assembly GCA_031769625.1 of Taudactylus pleione. Taxonomy (NCBI): domain Eukaryota; kingdom Metazoa; phylum Chordata; class Amphibia; order Anura; family Myobatrachidae; genus Taudactylus; species Taudactylus pleione. Next base: position 63,815,590 of record JAUIMM010000200.1, on the reverse strand, counting down.
GCCCTGCATCACCGCCAGCGGGTTGCTTAGGATACCTAAGTTTTTTCCTGGCAGCCCCAGTTGCGGGAGAAAATGAAGAAGGAGCCGTTGACGTGTCACGTTCCGCTTCAGCTGACAGTGTGTTCACCAGCAGGTCTTTGCACCTCTGCAGGCTTGTGTCGGCCGGAAAGAGAGACACCACATAGGCTTTAAACCTAGGATCGAGCACGGTGGCCAAAATGTAGTGGTCTGATTTCAACAGATTGACCACCCTGGAATCCTGGCAAAGCGAATGAAGGGCTTCATCCACAAGTCCCACATGCCGAGCGGAATCGCTCCGTCTTAGCTCCTCCTTCACTTTCTCCAGCTGCTTCTGCAAAAGCCTGATGAGGGGAATGACCTGACTCAAGCTGGCAGTGTCTGAACTGACTTCACGTGTGGCAAGTTCGAAGGGCTGAAGAACCTTGCACAACACGGAAATCATTCTCCACTGCGCTTGAGTCAGGTGCATACCCCCTCCTTTGCCTATGTCATAGGTGGATGTATAGGCTTGTATGGCCTTTTGCTGCTCCTCCATCCTCTGAAGCATATAGAGGGTTGAGTTCCACCGCGTCACAACCTCTTGCTTCAGGTGATGGCGGGGCAGGTTCAAGAGTGTTTGCTGGCGCTCCAGTCTTCGGCACGCAGTCGCTGAATGGCGAAAGTGGCCAGAAATTTTTCGGGCCACCCAAAGCGTCTCCTGCACGCCCCTGTCGCTTTTCAGAAAATTCTGCACCACCAAGTTTATTGTGTGAGCAAAACATGGGACGTGCTGGAATTTGCCCAGATGTAATGCCCGCACAATATTGGTGGCGTTGTCAGATATCACAAATCCCCAGGAGAGTCTAAGTGGGGTAAGCCACTGGGCGATGATTTCCCTCAGTTTCTCTAAGAGGTTGTCGGCGGTGTGCCTCTTACTGAAACCGGTGATACACAGCGTAGCCTGCCTTGTAACGAGCTGGCGTTTCTGAGATGCTGCTACTGGTGACGCTGCTGCTGTTGCTGCGTAAGGTGATACATCTACCCAGTGGGCTGTCACAGTCATATAGTCCTTAGTCTGCCCTGTTCCACTTGTCCACATGTCCGTGGTTAAGTGGACATTGTGTACAACGGCATTTTTCAGGACACTGAGGACACTTTTTCTGACGTTTCTGTACAGTCTCGGTATCGCCTGCCTAGTGAAGTGGAATCTAGACGGGATTTGGAACCGGGGACACACTACCTCCATCAATTGTCTAAATCCCACTGCACTAATGGCGGATACCGGACGCACGTCTAACACCAACATAGCAGTCAAGGCCTCAGTTATACGTTTTGCTTCAGGATGACTGCTGTCGTACTTCATCCTCCTCGCTAAGGACTGTTGGAGGGTCAATTGTTTAGTAAAAGTAGTGGTGTTCCTACTTCCTCTCTGGGATGATGAACGACTCCCAGCAGCAGCAGCAACAGCAGCAGCGGCAGCAGTAGGCGTAGCAATGCAGGATCCTCCGGAGGAATCCCGGATAGGAGAGTCAGTCATGCCAGTGATATGGCCTGCAGGACTACTTCCGATCCTGACTAAGGAGGAAATTGACGAGGAGGGAGTTGACGGTGTGGTTTGCAGGCGCTTGGATACAACAGGACAACGGGATTTAGGTGTCCCTGGACTGCTTACGGTCTGAGCCAAAGTTTCTGAACTTGACAGTAACTTTTTATGAACGCGCTGCAGGTGCCGTATAAGGGAGGATGTTCCTAGGTGGTTGACGTCCCTACCCCTACTTATTTCACCTTTACATATGGTACATATGGCAAGACAGTTGTTGTCCGGATTTGGATAGAAATATTGCCAGACCAAAGAGGTGGAATGTTTGGTCTTCTGCCCAGGCATGACCGTGATGGGCTTTTTCATCCCACGGACAACAACTGTCTCCCCCGGAGCCTGATTTAAACAAACCACATCACCATCAGAATCCTCCTCGCCAACTTCCTCCTCAGCGCCAGCTACACCAGTATCCTCATCCTGTTGTACTTCAACAGTGACATCTTCAATTTGCATATCAGCAAGTGGACTGTGGGTGCTCCTTTCAGCACTTGCAGGGGGCGTGCAAATGGTGGAAAGAGCCACCTCTTCCCGTCCAGTGCTGGGAAGGTCAGGCATCGCAACCACCACCACACTTGGACTCTCTTTGGGGATTTGTGATATCTTCTTAGAAAGCACAGTTCTTCGCTGTGCTTTTGCCAGCTTAACTCTTTTGATTTTTTTAGTGGGAGGAGGGCTTCCATCGTCATGTGAAGCTGAACCACTAGTCATGAACATACTAGGGATCGACCTTAGCCGTTCCTTGCCACTCCGTGTCGTAAATGGCATATTGGCAAGTTTACGTTTCTCTTCAGCTGATTTAAATGTCTTTTTCAAGGTCATTTTCCTGAACTTTGCCATTTGGGATTGTATGTGCCCTCTACTATGACATTGGGCATCGGCCTTGGCAGACGACGTTGATGGCATGTTATCGTCTATGTCATGACTAGTGGCAGCAGCTTCAGCACTAGGAGGAAGTGGTTCTTGATCTTTCTCTATTTTATTTTTATCGGAGAAAGTTTGGTCCTCCATTTATGTTATATCGATTTGATATATACGTGCGGCTAAACACAGAAAATAAATTTTTTTTTGGTTCGGACTGGAGTGTACTTTGTGGGTTACAGCACCCTTTAACGGTCAAGCCAGCCGGCCCTTTACTTATGACACAGGCGCACTCTTGGCACTACTTTGTTGATGCACGTGCGGCTACTGCGCACACAATTCACAAACACAGAAAATAATTTTTTTTTAGGTTTGGACTGGAGTGTACTTTCGGGGGTTACAGCACCCTTAACGGTCAAGCCAGCCGGCCCTTTACTTATGACACAGGCGCACGCTTGGCACTACTTTGTTGATGCACGTGCGGCTACTGCGCACACAATTCACAAACACAGAAAATAATTTTTTTTTTGGTTTGGACTGGAGTGTACTTTCGGGGGTTACAGCACCCTTAACGGTCAAGCCAGCCGGCCCTTTACTTATGACACAGGCGCACGCTTGGCACTACTTTGTTGATGCACGTGCGGCTACTGCGCACACAATTCACAAACACAGAAAATAATTTTTTTTTTGGTTTGGACTGGAGTGTACTTTCGGGGGTTACAGCACCCTTAACGGTCAAGCCAGCCGGCCCTTTACTTATGACACAGGCGCACTCTTGGCACTACTTTGTTGATGCACGTGCGGCTACTGCGCACACAATTCACAAACACAGAAAATAATTTTTTTTTGGTTAGGACTGGAGTGTACTTTCGGGGGTTACAGCACCCTTTAACGGTCAAGCCAGCCGGCCCTTTACTTATGACACAGGCGCACGCTTGGCACTACTTTGTTGATGCACGTGCGGCTACTGCGCACACAATTCACAAACACAGAAAATAATTTTTTTTTTGGTTTGGACTGGAGTGTACTTTCGGGGGTTACAGCACCCTTAACGGTCAAGCCAGCCGGCCCTTTACTTATGACACAGGCGCACGCTTGGCACTACTTTGTTGATGCACGTGCGACTACTGCGCACACAATTCACAAACACAGAAAATAATATTTTTTTTGGTTTGGACTGGAGTGTACTTTCGGGGGTTACAGCACCCTTAACGGTCAAGCCAGCCGGCCCTTTACTTATGACACAGGCGCACGCTTGGCACTACTTTGTTGATGCACGTGCGGCTACTGCGCACACAATTCACAAACACAGAAAATAATTTTTTTTTTGGTTTGGACTGGAGTGTACTTTCGGGGGTTACAGCACCCTTAACGGTCAAGCCAGCCGGCCCTTTACTTATGACACAGGCGCACGCTTGGCACTACTTTGTTGATGCACGTGCGGCTACTGCGCACACAATTCACAAACACAGAAAATAATTTTTTTTTTGGTTTGGACTGGAGTGTACTTTCGGGGGTTACAGCACCCTTAACGGTCAAGCCAGCCGGCCCTTTACTTATGACACAGGCGCACGCTTGGCACTACTTTGTTGATGCACGTGCGGCTACTGCGCACACAATTCACAAACACAGAAAATAATTTTTTTTTTGGTTTGGACTGGAGTGTACTTTCGGGGGTTACAGCACCCTTAACGGTCAAGCCAGCCGGCCCTTTACTTATGACACAGGCGCACTCTTGGCACTACTTTGTTGATGCACGTGCGGCTACTGCGCACACAATTCACAAACACAGAAAATAATTTTTTTTTGGTTAGGACTGGAGTGTACTTTCGGGGGTTACAGCACCCTTTAACGGTCAAGCCAGCCGGCCCTTTACTTATGACACAGGCGCACGCTTGGCACTACTTTGTTGATGCACGTGCGGCTACTGCGCACACAATTCACAAACACAGAAAATAATTTTTTTTTTGGTTTGGACTGGAGTGTACTTTCGGGGGTTACAGCACCCTTAACGGTCAAGCCAGCCGGCCCTTTACTTATGACACAGGCGCACGCTTGGCACTACTTTGTTGATGCACGTGCGGCTACTGCGCACACAATTCACAAACACAGAAAATAATTTTTTTTTTGGTTTGGACTGGAGTGTACTTTGGGGGTTACAGCACCCTTTAACGGTCAAGCCAGCCGGCCCTTTACTTATGACACAGGCGCACGCTTGGCACTACTTTGTTGATGCACGTGCGACTACTGCGCACACAATTCACAAACACAGAAAATAATATTTTTTTTGGTTTGGACTGGAGTGTACTTTCGGGGGTTACAGCACCCTTAACGGTCAAGCCAGCCGGCCCTTTACTTATGACACAGGCGCACGCTTGGCACTACTTTGTTGATGCACGTGCGGCTACTGCGCACACAATTCACAAACACAGAAAATAATTTTTTTTTTGGTTTGGACTGGAGTGTACTTTCGGGGGTTACAGCACCCTTAACGGTCAAGCCAGCCGGCCCTTTACTTATGACACAGGCGCACGCTTGGCACTACTTTGTTGATGCACGTGCGGCTACTGCGCACACAATTCACAAACACAGAAAATAATTTTTTTTTTGGTTTGGACTGGAGTGTACTTTGGGGGTTACAGCACCCTTTAACGGTCAAGCCAGCCGGCCCTTTACTTATGACACAGGCGCACGCTTGGCACTACTTTGTTGATGCACGTGCGACTACTGCGCACACAATTCACAAACACAGAAAATAATATTTTTTTTGGTTTGGACTGGAGTGTACTTTCGGGGGTTACAGCACCCTTAACGGTCAAGCCAGCCGGCCCTTTACTTATGACACAGGCGCACGCTTGGCACTACTTTGTTGATGCACGTGCGGCTACTGCGCACACAATTCACAAACACAGAAAATAATTTTTTTTTTGGTTTGGACTGGAGTGTACTTTCGGGGGTTACAGCACCCTTAACGGTCAAGCCAGCCGGCCCTTTACTTATGACACAGGCGCACGCTTGGCACTACTTTGTTGATGCACGTGCGGCTACTGCGCACACAATTCACAAACACAGAAAATAATTTTTTTTTGGTTTGGACTGGAGTGTACTTTCGGGGGTTACAGCACCCTTAACGGTCAAGCCAGCCGGCCCTTTACTTATGACACAGGCGCACGCTTGGCACTACTTTGTTGATGCACGTGCGGCTACTGCGCACACAATTCACAAACACAGAAAATATATTATTTTTTTAGCACTTGGGGGGAGCACCCCTGATGGACAGAGCACCCCCTGGACAACACTACAGCACTCCTTTAGGACTGGGACACTGCACAGGACTTTGGAGTGGACACAGCCCCTATGGAGAACTGACTGCACAACACAGTCCAGCCAGCCCCTATGGACTTTGAAGTAGTGGACACAGCCCCTATTAACAACAGCAGCACAGCACAACACAGCCAGCCCCTATGGACTTTGAAGTAGTGGACAACAGCAGCACTACACTACACTACACTACACAGCCCTAACTCCCACCCTCCCTCTTCACTGTCCACAGCCGAGTGAGAAAATGGCGCCGACGTGTGTACCTTATATAGGATCCAAAACCCGCGAGACTCGGAAGGCGGGAAGATGACGTTTTGCCTCGATTTCAGATCCGAGTCAGGCGGGAAAAGTCGAGCCTGACTCGGATCGGACTCGGATCGGGGGGGCTCGGGGGGGTTCGGATTTCAGAAATCCGAACCCGCTCACCCCTAATATATATATTTATTTGCAGAGTCCCTAGCTATTGTGTAGGTGATTATTTTCATTTTTGTTTTCCTACCTTCTCTCGTCTCCCTCTGTTTGTACCCCTTTCCTCACGTCTCCCTCTGTATGTCCCCCTTTCCTCCCGTCTCCCTCTGTATGTCCCCCTTTCCTCCCGTCTCCCTCTGTATGTCCCCCTTTCCTCCCGTATCCCTCTGTTCCTCCCCTTTTCCTACTGTCCACCTCTGTTCGTTCGTCCCTCTTTCCTACCTATCATATATATATATATATATTATATACACACGCACATCTTATATATACACATACATACACACTTCGTTCATACAGTATATATATATATCTATAACAGAATTACATATATACATATATGATCTAGTAAGACTAATAACTGTACATATAGTGCAGTAGGTGTCACTGGAGCAAGATACACACATAATTTTATATATATATATATATATATACAGTATATATAATGTGTGTGTATATATACACACACATATATTTATATACATATATATTATGGCGCCTCTATATAATATGATTTGTGTAGCTTGATCCAGCGACACCAACTGTAATATATGCACAGGATTGTTTGAGTTAGGGGGGCCCCAAACCGGTATCTTGCCTAGGGCCCCATGAGATCTAAATCCGGCTCTGCTACACATCATCTGACCTGGGCTACAGGAGGAGCAGCTGCACTCTGGAATATGGTTGCATGGAGTTGCCCCTCTGACTCACTGAAATTCAGGTAGAGGGGCCATGGGTAGGAACACTATAATTAGAGAACACAGTTTTAGCTGCTTTGTTCCATTTTTTAAACCATATCCTCTATTTTCACCTTTGAAAATGTTTATGCAAATCTCAGCAGAGGAGTTTGTGATGCCATGGCTAATGCGCACACACACACAGAAAAAAAACATTGATAAACGACACAGTCAGCACCCCTGACACACCCAAAAATAACACAATGATTGATTGATATATGGGGGGCACTTAGGGGGGAGAGCACCCCTGAACGAGGCAGCAGCCCCTTGATAAACACAGGCAGCACCCCTGCGCAGCTCACACACAGAAAAAAAAAATCTTTCTTTTTTTCACACTGGGGGTGAAGAGCACCAATGATGGACAGAGCACCCCCTGGACAACACAGCAGCACCCCTTATGGACTGCAGTGACACAGGAACCACTGAAGCCCCCCTCTTCTGTCTGCAGCACAGCTCACAGTATAGAGATAGAGTAACACAGACACAGCACAGCCCAGCACAGCAGCTGCTCGTAGTAAGGATTGGAGTGGACAACAGCCAGCCAGCCAGCCCCTATGACAAGTGTGGCAACAACCAGCCAGCCCCTATGCAGCAGCCAGCTCCAGACAAGTGACAACAGTAGCCAGCCCCTTAATCACAGTCAGCAACAGCACAGCCCCCTTTCTCCTTCTTCTTTACTTTCCACAGCAGGAATTAAAATGGCAGCGATCGCGGGACCTTTTAAACAATCCAAATCCCGTGAGAATTCGACAGTGGGATGATGATGTTTTGCTTCGTTTCGAGATCCGAGTCAGGCGGGAAAACCTGAGCCAACTCGGATCTGACTCAGATCACCTATGTTCGGGTGGGTTCAGATCTCTCAAATCCAAACCCGCTCATCTCTATTCATAGGTGTGCCTGATTAAAGGTATATTATAGATAGGGATGCTAAAACAAACTGTGGGCCAATTTAAACCTGGTACATGGTCATATTCAGGGAGTAGAGGAAACACCCCTTCAGAAAAAAACCCACAGAAAAATACTATGCACAGCAACACGAAGAGCAACGCGATTGAAGCAACCAATTCTGAGTAGCTTTATGGTGCATGCACACGGAGCGATCAGACAGTGATAATGATATCACTGTCTGATCGTCCTGCACCCCCCTGGTAAGCTGTATGATCGATATCAATCATCCAGCACACAACCAACTCACCAATGACAATAGAGACCCGCGATCAACGATCGCGGGTCCCTATAGTAACTAGGGGTGTGCACCGGCCACTTTTCGTGTTTTGTGTTTTGGTTTTGGATCTGGATCTTTCTTCGTGTTTTGGATCTGGATTGGTTTTGCCAAAACCACCCTTCCGTGTTTTGGGTTCTGGGTTCTGTGTTTTGGATCTGTATTTTTTTTTAAAAAAGCATAAAAACAGCTAAAATCACAGAATTTGTGGGTTTTTCTGCTCCTATGCTATTATTAACCTCAATAACCTTAATTTCCACTCATTTCCAGTCTATTCTGAACACCTCACACCTCACAATAGTGTTTTTAAGTCCAAAAGGTTGCACCGAGGTAGCTGGATGACTATGCTAAGCGACACGAGTGGGCGGCACAAACACGTGGCCATCTAGGAGTGACACTGCAGTGGCAGACAGGATGGCAGTTTGAAAAACTAGGCCCCAAACAGAACATAGTGCAAAGAAAAAAAAGAGGTGCAAGATGGAATTGTCCTTGGGCCCTCCCACCCAACCTTATGTTGTATAAACAGGACATGCACACTTTAACAAACCAATCATTTCAGCGCCAGGGTCTGCCACACGACGGTTCGTTTGGGCCCCCACAAAACAAGCTGGCAATTAATCTGTCCCTGCACAAACTGGCTCTACGGAGGCAAGATGTAGTCCTCATCCTCCTCATCCACCGATTCCTCACCCTCTTCAGTGTTGTGTACATCCTCATCCTCACAGAGTATTAACTCATCCCCGCTGGAATCCACCACCACAGGTCCCTCTGTACGTTCTGGAGGCTGGTCTCCCTGGAAGAGTTGATAATTCATTTTTATGAACATCATCGTCTCCACATTTTGTGGAAGCAACCTCCTACGCCTTTTGCTGACAAGGTTCCCGGCTGCACTAGACACTCTTTCGGAGTGCACACTGGAGGGGGGGCAACTCAGGTAAAATAGAGCCAGTTTGTACAGGGGCCTCCAAATTGCCTCTTTTTCCTGCCAGTACATGTACGGACTGTCTGACATGCCTACTTGGATGCTGTCACCAATGTAATCCTTTAACAGACACGCACGCTTGTCGCTGCTGCTTTGAGGATGCAGGTGCGGCTACAGCCCACACAATTCACAAAGACAGAAAAAAAAATGAAGAATTTTTTTATTGTTTGTGGAGTGCACTTTGAGGGTTACACCACCCTTTAACAGACAGACGCACGCTTGTCGCTGCTGCTTTAAGGATGCAGGTGCCGCTACAGCCCACACATTTCACAAAGACAGAAAAAAAAAGAAGAATTTTTTTATTGTTTGTGGAGCGCACTTTGAGGGTTACACCACCCTTTAACAGACAGATGCACGCTTGTCGCTGCTGCTTTAAGGATGCAGGTGCGGCTACAGCCCACACATTTCACAAAGACAGAAAAAAAAAGAAGAATTTTTTTTATTGTTTGTGGAGCGCACTTTGAGGGTTACACCACCCTTTAACAGACAGGTGCACGCTTGTCGCTGCTGCTTTAAGGATGCAGGTGCGGCTACAGCCCACACATTTCACAAAGACAGAAAAAAAAAGAAGAATTTTTTTATTGTTTGTGTAGCACACTTTGAGGGTGTCACCACCCTTTAACAGACAGACGCACACTTGTCGCTGCTGCTTTAAGGATGCAGGTGCGGCTACAGCCCACACATTTCACAAAGACAGAAAAAAAAAGAATTTTTTTATTGTTTGTGGAGTGCACTTTGAGGGTTACACCACCCTTTAACAGATAGACGCACGCTTATCGCTGCTGCTTTAAGGATGCAAGTGCGGCTACAGCCCACACATTTCACAAAGACAGAAAAAAAAAGAAGAATTTTTTTATTGTTTGTGGAGCGCACTTTGAGGGTTACACCACCCTTTAACAGACAGACGCATGCTTGTCGCTGCTGCTTTAAGGATGCAGGTGCGGCTACAGCCCACACATTTCACAACGACAGAAAAAAAAAGAATTTTTTTATTGTTTGTGGAGCGCACTTTGAGGGTTACACCACCCTTTAACAGACAAACGCACGCTTGTCGCTGCTGCTTTGAGGATGCAGGTGGAATCTAGATGGGATTTGGAACCGGGGACACACTACCTCCATCAATTGTCTAAATCCCACTGCACTAATGGCGGATACCGGACGCACATCTAACACCAACATAGCAGTCAAGGCCTCAGTTGTACGTTTTGCTTCAGGATAACTGCTGTCGTACTTCATCCTCCTCGCTAGGGACTGTTGGAGGGTCAATTGTTTAGTAAAAGTAGTGGTGTTCCTACTTCCTCTCTGGGATGATGAACAACTCCCAGCAGCAGCAACAGCACTAGGAGGAAGTGGTTCTTGATCTTTCCCTATTTTATTTTTATCGGAGAAAGTTTGGTCCTCCATTTATGTTATATTGATATATACGTGCGGCTAAGGCGCACACAAACACAGAAAATATTTTTTTATTTTTGCTGGAGAGTAGTGCACTTTGTGGGTTATACCACCCTTTAAGAAATGAGCCAGCCAGCCCTTTACTTATGGGACACAGTATGCAGCATGTTTGGCGCTGCTCCTTTGTTGATGCACGTGCAGCCACAGTGCACACAATTCACAAACACAGAAAATATTTTTTTATTTTGTTTGGAGTGTACTTTGGGGGTTACAGCACCCTTTAACGGACAAGCCAGCCGGCCCTTTACTTATGGGACACAGGCGCACGCTTGGCATCTTAGGATGCAGGTATCCAATTTAACATGCTGGCTGGAGGGAATCAGTATGGAATCCCGGCTGCCGCATGGCCGGCAGTTCGATTCCCGGCAGCCTGGCAGATCAGCAGAGCCCGGCAGCGGAAGCCCGACAGCACTGGATATCCCGATCGTCCCTAAGGTAAGTATGAACTAACCTAACCCCCCAACCTAACCCTCCTTAGGGGTGCCTAACCCTAACCTCCCCAAGTGCCTAACCTTAATCCCCCCTCTAAGTGCCTAACCCCCCCTTCCCCGCTGCCTAAACCTAAGTCCCCCGGGGGGGTGCCTAACCCTAATTCCCCCCCGGGGGTGCCTAACCCTAACCCCCCCTTGCCCTAGCCTGACCCTAACCCTCCCGGGGGGGTGCCTAATCCTAAGTCCCCCCCGGGTGCCCTAAACCTAACCCTCCCTCCCTGCGGTTGTCCGCTCGCGGCGCCTGGCATCCCTTTGATCGGGATGCCAGGCACCGGTCTCCCAGCGTCGAGTAAAAGACATGCGTCTAGATATAGACGCCGGTAATTTTCCCACGCCGGGATAAAGCAGCCGGGAAGCTGGCTGTCGGTATTACGGCAGCCGGTTTCCCGACTGCATACCGGCTGGAGGTGTCTTCTTCATTCAGATGCCTTATGCAGCAGTAACATACTGTACTGTATGTGCACAAAGCAGCTGCCTCTTTCTATGTGCGTAGGGTACTGTACATCTCTGAATCAGGGCTTAGAGTTGGTGCATTTTGTGCCAAAAACTCGTAAAATGCGACATACTCAGAACATTTTGCTCACCCTGCAGAACTAGACAAATGAAAGAAAATGAGTATATGTCCGAGGAAGATGGCGAGAAGGCAGCAGTATATATGTTTGGTTTACACCAGAAGATGGGGATTGACATTGTTAGTAGTAAATTCAATTCGTACATAAAAAAATACTTTAATAAAGTATCATATAGATACGACAGTCTATCAGTGTCTGGATAGTATTAATAAATACTAAATCTCATTTATAGTGTAAAACACAATTAAATATAGATGGAAATAAAAAGAAAAAAAATTAATTAAACACAAACATTTGTTACCTTCCCATTAAAAAAAAAGAAAAGAAATGGTAATCTGCTTTCACACTGCAGACCGATTGCAAATATGATAATGCAAATAGATCGCATTGGCCTCACAAACAATAGTAATAGTATCAGTTTAATGGATCAAGGTGTACTCAACCAACCAATCAGAAGCTACTGCCAATTATCATCATTTGTTGGTCGAGATCCAATAAATTATACCGTACGCCTCCTGACAGTTGCATATACTGTATATCTTTTATATGGTCTGCATAACGCAGTGAGCAAACCCTTAAGGTGCCCATCCACTAGACTATTAAGTTGAGCGATTGAACGATAACGATATCGTTATCGTTCAATCGTTCATAAATTGTTTGCAAATCGTTTGGAAAAATGTCTAAAACGACCAGCGATGCACACTCCTGCTGGTCGCACAGACATCTATCATCGGGCAAACATGCTGGACAACCTGACGATAACGTCAGGTTCAGCATGTTTGGAGATGATTGACGTGCCTACGCTGAACGACTGCTCGTTCAGTGTAGGCACATCATTGACTGACAAACTACTGCATGATTACAATGTCGTAATCGTGCAGTCGTTTTGAGGTCTGCTAGTGGATGTGCGCCTTTACTGTACTTGCACATCATGGGCCTGATTCAGACCCGCTCGCGAGCGCTCGCAAGCGGGTCGATGTTGCCCAAGTGCGCGTGCGCATGACAGAGGCGGCTCCGTGCGCATGCGCGAGACCCGAATAGCGACGGCCAAGCCGTCATTATGGGTCTCGCACCAAAGGGGGCGTGCTGTCGATGGTGATTGACAGCACGCTGAGCGCTCGCAAGCGGGTCCATGTTGCCCAAGTGCGCATGCGCATGACGGAGGCGGCTCAGTGCGCATGCGCGAGACCCGAATAACAAGCCGTCGTTATGGGTCTCGCACCAAAGGGAGCATGCTGTCGATGGTGATTGACAGCACGCCCCCTTTGATGGGCGTGCCGGGGGTGTGGCTGCCCAGACGGAGGCGTTCCCATGGGAACGCCTACCGTTTGGGGCCGGCCCCACTGACATCACTAGTGATGTCAGTGGGAGTGCTTTTGGCTCTGATAGAGCCAAAAGCACTCCAGGGCTTCCGGCAGCGAGACCCTACCGCAAGGGTCTCGTCGCAAGCCCGATGGTCGTGATGGTCTTGACCATTGCGACCATCATTTTGGCCGCTCGCTATACCTGTGGGTGGTCACCCACAGCTATGCGAGCGTCCAGGAGGCCGCTCCAAAAAGGAGGAGGGACGGCCCTGATTCAGAGCGAGCGCTCTGTCAGAGCGTCCGGCTCTGAATCAGGGCCTATATCCCTTCTAATTCTCTAACAGCAAGGAGTTGTAAGTCCAAAATGTATCCAAATTAAATAGGAATGAATGTGTAAGAATGTTTTGTTCACAAGCCATGTGCAAAAATGGGTAATTTGCACTAGTTTACATCCAACTCTATGTTAGCCCCACAGTGTGGTAAAATATCCGATTGAGTGTCAGCTGTAAATATCTAAATAATAAGTGAGAAAGTGTGTGTGTCTAACTGTTTGTTCTTTATGCACAGCCAGAGTTTTGTACCTAGCTCCACCAAATTTGGCATGGTGGTGTAGTTTGACGAGGATTAGATTTTTGGTTATGTTTGAAGTTTATGAAGGTCATGGAGGTCACAAACTTCCATGACCCTCACAAACTTCAAACATAACCAAAAAGGCTGTGGAGTCTCTGATTTATAATTTTGGTTTAAGCAAGTTCGCTCAGGATGTCTTCCAGTGTCTAAAACTGCACTGATTCGAAGGTACAGCCTGATACGTACCAGTGGGGGGCAGGCAGAGCTCCAACGGAAGAGCAGTGAGTCAGAGGATCAACTGTCACACTGCACCTGCATTGACAGTTATACCCCTTTTACACCAGAGCAAAAACCTGGGTTTTTGCTGGGTCTACCCAGGTCGCAGCTCAGTGTAAAAGGGTCCCTGAAAAATAACCTGGGTCAAGTGACCCTGCAATCCAACCCAGGTAGCTACCAGGGTTGGACCCAGGATGGACCCGGGTAATGGTGCAGTGTAAACGGTGCAACCCGGGTTATCTGACCTGGATCATGCCTAAAATAAGCTGATTGGTGGCTGTGGAGCAGTCACCTCCCACTTTTAATGACCTCACAGGTCTAGCAGGGCAGACCTGAGTTCAGTGTGAACAGGGCTGACCTGGGAGTAACCCAGATGAAAGGTGCAGTGTAAATGGGTCTGACCTGGGTCTGACCAGGGTTGGAACCATGTCCAAAAACGCAGGTCGGTCCTGGGTTTTTGGTGGAAAAGAGGTATTACTAATGTCCTCCAAGCACAGTTTCCATGGTCTCCTATTTTGGTCTGGAATGTAAAAAATTATGGGGTCTATTTACTAAGTAGTGTTAGGAGACAGAGTGAAAAGTGATAAGAAAGTGATAAGGTGCCAGCCAATCAGCTCCCAACTGTCATTTCACAGGCTGTGTTTGAAAAATAACAGTTGGGAGCTGATAGGCTGGCACCTTATCACTTTCTTATCACTTTTCACTCTGTCTCCTAACACTGATCAGAAAATAGACCCCTAAGGCTGCAGATGTGGTCCATTCTTCAACCCAGGCAACACCATGTATCCCAGCTAGTGTTCAATGTAGGCACACATATAGTATGTGAATGTAGGGGTACATTTACTAAAGTGAGAATTTTTAAAAGTGGAGCAACCAATCAGATTCTAGCTATTATTTAGAAGGTGCTAGTTAAATGTTAAGTAGAATCTGACTGGTTGCTATGGGCAACATCTCTACTTCTAAAAACTCTCACTTTAGTAAATATACCCCTAAAGCTGCATACACATGCGCGTTCACGTTTGTAGTTTGTAGTTCAGTCAGACTTGTCAACTGAAGAATTTTCATTAAGGGAATATGCAAAAATCGTTTGTAGTTCATAAAAATCGTTCATTACACTTTAAAAAATCTGACAGATTATGGAGCGTACACACGGTCAGATTTGTCAGACTTGTCAGATTTGTCAGATGAACGATTGAACGATTAAATGATCTGAACGATTTGAACGATTTGACCAAAGTTTTGAACGATTTGAACGATTGAACAATTTTTGACTGCATTAAAATGAATGGAATCGTCCAAGTCTGACTGCAAACCCATCAGATGTCAGATATCGTTATCTGACAAACGGGAACGCGCATCGTTGATCGTCCATCGTTCAGGCATGTCAGATATGAACGATTTTCCTTCAGATATGAACGACTGAACGATTTTTAAATCGTTATCGTCCATATCTGAAGAAAAAATCTGATCGTGTGTATGCACCATAATCTGACAGAAAATCGTTCATAAAAATCGTTCATAAAATCGTTGGTAACAAAATCGTTGTGTGTGTATGCAGCTTTATGGAGCATACACACGGTCAGATTTGTCAGACTTGTCAGATTTGTCAGATGAACGATTGAACGATTTGAACGATTTTACCAAAGTTTTGAATGATTTGAACGATTGAACGATTTTTGACTGCATTACAATGAATGGAATCGTCCAAGTCTGACTGCAAACACATCAGATGTCAGATATCGTTATCTGACAAACGGGAACGCGCATTGTAAATCGTCCGTCGTTCAGGCATGTCAGATTTTCCTTCAGATATGAACGACTGAACGATTTTTAAATCGTTAATATCTGAAGGAAAAATCTGACCGTGTGTATGTACCATTAGACTGCAAAAATAGAGGCTGTTTAATAGAGTTTATTCACCACAGCTAGAATGTCTTCTTGAGTGCATAGCAGTCTTCAGTGGCAAAACACACACTTACATGATTTTATATTTCTTCCTGTAGCCGAACTCTGGCCCTGATTCAGACCATCGCGACCATCATTTTGGCCGCTGGTTTTTTTAGTTGCGGCCTCTTGGCCGCTCGCATAACTGTGGGTTACCACCCACAGCTTATGAGAGCGGCCAGGTGATGGTCCGGATGGTCAAGACCATCACGACCATCGGGCTTGCGACGAGACCATTGCGGTAGGGTCTCGTGGCTGCAAGCCCCAGTGGACTTCCTGCTCTAATAGAGCAGGAAGTCCACCTACTGACATCACGAGTGATGTCAGTAGGTCCGCCCACAAACAGCTAGCGTTCCTGCAGGAATGCCTCCGTTTGCCCAGCCACCCCCCGCCCCGCCTTCCAAACGGGGCGAGCTGTCGATCAACATCGACAGCCGCCCCTTTTGGATGCAAGCACCAGAGCGAGTGCTTTGTGCGCTCTCTCCGGGGCTTGCGCATGTGCACTGGGCTACCATAGACCCACTGAATCAGGCCCTCTGTCAATTAGCTGAGCATGTTCAATTGGCGACTATTATTATCTACATGAATTCATAGGGAGACACCACATTTTTCAGGTCATGCAGAGCAGTACTACAAACAGGGTATACATACTACACAGCCTGTGTATGGGCACACATGCCACACAGCTCTATGTGGCCTTATCATGGCCAAGACCGGAGGTAAAGACATTGAGGAGCCAACTATAAATAAAAGACACCCGCTGGCAGGATCAATACCCCCTGTTATGTCCTAAACAGACCACCGTTGGCAACATGCTGCAAGCCAACAGCAGCACAAGACAGGATCGATACCCCACAGTTTGTCCTAACAAGACTACTTGTGGTAGCATCTCCTTGTCAGCAGAGAAGATCTAGACAAGACTCACAGAGGCATAATCCAATAGACAGGATCGATACATCAAGTTGTGTCTTCACCAGAAAAATGGCAGCAGCGTTTCCTAGTCACTTCTGATGGACTCAGACCTACACCAAAAGCACCATCAGGACCCACCAGGGGTTAGATGCCACTATACAGAGACGTGGGACGCAGCTTTCTGTATACTCCCGCTTGACTATAAGAATCAACCACCGTGGTAACCAGTAACCATACAGACCAACCACTGCATCAGTGAAGGGGGGGTGGAGACAAGAGTATAGAGGGCATTGTTTGCAAAAATGTATATTCTAAAGGGGAGATGTTAGAGTGGAAGTTCAAAATTAAGAAAGTAAGTGGAGTGATGAGGGGTTAGGCCATGATCTGGTATGCTGCATAAAAGAGAAGTTTTTTTCTGCACACTGAGATTTTGGTTTTCAATTCCCAACAAGGCCCTAACTGTGTGGAGTTTGTATGTTCTCCCTTGTTTACGTGGATTTGCTCTGCGTACTCCAGTTTCCTCCCACAGTCCAAAAACATACTTGTAGGCTAATTGAATTCTGACAAAAAATTAACCCCAGTATATAAATGTGTGTACATGTGGTAGGGACTATAGATTGTAAACTCCAGTTGGGCAGGAACTGATATAAATTAGCTTGCTATACCTGCAGCTAATTTACTAAGTTTGACTACAAGAGGGTGACATTTTTACTGTAGGTATAACCAGGAAATCAAGAACATCAATTAGACTTATTAGCAGATTACATGTTGTTATTGTCACTTACGGATAATTGTAAACTCAAAATGTAATACATAATTGCTATATGTAGCTCATAAGCAATAAATCAACATGAAGAAATCTCAGCTGCTACTCAGATTTTCCAGCTTTACCATTGAAAATCCCTGTTTCACTTCTGTTTGCAAAAATGTTCAGAATAACATTGGGGATTTATACCCCAAATTTAAAGGATTTGCATAAACTCAATTATATTCTAATATGTGGAATTTCTCAATGTACTAGGTCACAATGCTCGTTAATTTTCTAAAGTCTTTTACGCAAACCTTGCAGAATAATTTATTGACACCTGTTAACGAGTAATCCCAATAATAGGATGCCAGCATTACTCCTACATGTTATTAAACCTGCATTGACTGTTATTATCACGTAGCCA
The DNA here is from genome assembly GCA_031769625.1 of Taudactylus pleione. Taxonomy (NCBI): domain Eukaryota; kingdom Metazoa; phylum Chordata; class Amphibia; order Anura; family Myobatrachidae; genus Taudactylus; species Taudactylus pleione. Next base: position 63,797,709 of record JAUIMM010000200.1, on the reverse strand, counting down.
AGAAATGTTTTGTGCGTAAATGGAAATGTTCTCAAATTCCTTACTTTCCTGAATTGAAATTAATATTTTAGAAATAATTCCTTTTGCCAGAAGAGCAGCTTTGTCAGATATAGATAAATAAGTCATTACGTTTTATTCAAAATAGGGAGAATATTTAGACGTTTGAATCATGACCAAAGATCCCCCTTAGTTCAGATTTCTGAAAACACAGATTATATTCTATTTAGAAAACTACAGAACAGTAATTTCTTTTTACTTACCCTATAGTTTTATTATATTGTATTTGTCTTTTAATTATTGTAATTTCCTGAGAGGATGTTAGATTTTATTCCATTTTTTTACAGCTGTGTTAAAAAAAAGTCCCAACCTTTTTATGAAGTCTGTAATGAAATATTGTAGATGGTCCTACTTCTGTTAATGTATAAAGGATGTAATGAGCACAGAAGAAACTTGTAAAACACCTACAAATCTCAGAAACATCCAGGCTATTAAATTCCTGCGCTACACTTGTATTTGGGTAATAATGAATAATAAAATATGGGTAAATCACCACATAATTAGAGAGTAATTATTTAATCTGTACTAAGGGAAATGGCATTTTCTGGTCATTATTAACCTTTAAAGCAAGGTCTATAATGAACTGCTTAATGTCTGACCTGGTACTAAGCGTACATTATTAAGGACTATTTCAGTGATATATAAGTACTGTATGTTCTTTTAAGTGAACTGTAACAATTTCTAAGTTGATAATGAAGTGTAATTAATGTAATTGTCAGAGTTTGAAAATGTCATTTCTTCTTCAGGATCCATAGGCTCCACAGGAGTGGGGTGTAGGTTGGATCTGGATCCCGGGCACCACGCAGTTAAGCTTTTAGCTCCCAGGATGAACTGGTCCATCCTCCCTATACCCCACCCCTGAGCCAGAGGCACCTCAGTTTACGTTGGTGCCCGGCCGGAGTCGGGACACTGTTTACGCAGGGGGGCTGCTTATACCCCTTTTCCACCTAAATTCCGGGTCTGACCCGGAGTTGGAACAAAGTTCCTATCCGGATCAGACCCGGAATTTTGCCGGCGCTGACTCGGGATATTCCCGAGTCAGCGCCGCTCACACCGCAGTCGGGTCTGCATAGACCCGGCTTTTGCGGAGTGAAAGTGGACGCTTGGAGATGACGTCATCTCCAAGCGCCACTGAAGCCGGACCAATCGGCCGGCTAGCAGCGCACTCCAGGTCATCGTGACCCGGAGTGCGCTGTTCCCATAGCAGGGTTTCACACGGGCTACGCCCGTGTGAAACCCTGCTAGTTACCTGGGTTGGATCGCCGGGTCACTCGACCCGGCGATCCAATCCTCTGCCCTTTTACACCAGGGAGCTGCCCGGGTTAACCCTTCAAAAACCCGGGTTTTAGCTCCGGTGTAAAAGGGGTATAAGCAGCCCCATAGCTATTTTATTTTATGATTTGGTAGTTTTCTACTTCTATCTTCAGAGCGTGCAGTCTGTCCATAGAACTTCTGTGCTGCCGCTCCGTCACCCCAACGCCAGTACTTATCTGGGGATCTCGGCGGGACCCCGGGGTCTGTGCTAGCAGGGCCCCATGAGATCATCCAGACTGCAGCCGGATTCACGGAGACAGGTAAGACATTAAGCAGTATTAAGCAGTCATACCTCCAGTCTCAGGGGACAGACCGGAGGTGCTGACAGTGGAAGCAGGCACCCAATACCCTGCACTCCACTAGACCACCAGGGACCTTTTTTGGTAAGGGAACCAGCGTCCTGGGGGTTAATACTTAATGAATACTTGAATAAGGTTGAGGAAAGATAAGCACCCTGTTTAGGATGGAATATTGCTAGATCACCAGGGGTTAAGGAGAAGAGGAGGCGTCGCCAGGATTGTGTCCATCAAAATAATAGCCTATGGCAGCAGTAAAGGGCAGGGCTGGAACCAGGCTGTGCTGAGTATCACCATTTATTAGTGCATTTGCTGTCCTCCTGTGTTTTTCATTAGCTGTTGCTTTACTGCTCCCCCTCCTTGTTTCCACTTTCATCTCCAGCCAGTTCCCCTGTATCCTTCCACCCTGTGCCTTCAGTAAGCAGACACTTCCCCTCCCCCCCTTGCCCCACCAGCAGCAGCAGCAGCAAGCTTCATATTATTTCACCCTTGCAGATAAAAAGTGCTTTTTAATAAAGTGCAAATTTAAACAGCAGCTCATCTGCCAAAAAAATGTTTTAATGTATCTCATTGTAAAGTAGGATTTGGGCACTTATCATTACAGATTTATAAAAAAAAAAAATAGAATTTTAGAATTTGATAAGATTTCCCATAATCTTCCCTTTGTATGCTCCCCATCCATTTGTTGACCCCCCCTTTTTACCTAAACACCCACTGCAGTATGCTTCCCATCCATTTGTTAACACCCCCCCCCCTTTTTACCAACACCCCCACTGCAGTATGTTTTTTCCAGCCTTCACAGCTGACACTACATGTCAGCGCTGTTACACAACCCCCCCAGGGATGGACATCGATGGTCGATGTTTGCAGACCATCAATGTTTTCTCTCGATGTTAGTGTTTTTGACATTTGGTGGCAGCATTCCGATGTTTGCTGCCATCAAATGGTAATCTTTTGATGGTGTTCCGATGGTGGCTTATTTTCTTTAATTCTTAAAAGCTATGCCTCCCATTGTTGCTGTGTGCAGTGTCTCTGCATGTGATAGTCTCCATGGCTCATACTGCTGGGCTCGTTGGAGGCTGTCTCTCACTGTCTCAGATGTGACCCTCAGTCCCTCCCTCACTCACCTCTATGCTTGCTCTGATTGGCTCTCTGAGACAGTGAGAGCCAATCAGTGTGCAGCCCTGGCCTTGCAGCAGCAGTCACTCACAAACACATCTCACACAGACAATGAGCAGGTCCGAGACTCCTCTCCCAGTGCCAGCAGCAGCAGTGACAGTGTTTCTGTCTCGTCCTCAGTTCTGCTTGCCTGGCTCAGCTGCTTTTTTTTCTTTTCTTTTTTTTCTGCCCCAGCTCCAAGCCTCGCCGCTAATCCCACCCCTTTACTACTCATATAAATAGTTTTTACAATGAAATAATTTTGAAGCGATGGTTAGTTAGAATTGCATCAAAAGATTCAATGGTGGAAGCACTGCCATCATTTGATGGTGGGCTTCCGATGTCCATCCCTACCCCCCCCCCCACTACTCCTGGGCCTGCTACCACCGTTTCACCATCCTGATCAGCTGAAGGAGGTCATGCTTACACCTCGTGTGTTATTATTTCAATTCCTCAGGTTGCCGTCTCAGAGTCTTCCAGGGTTCCACAGGAAGTGTCTTTGGCTGTCCAGGTTGATCAGAAGGGAGTCAAGTCGTGGTGGGCGCACCGCGCATCAAGGGACAAGCGTTCGCAGGCAATCGGTCATGGCCAGGCCATCCTCTGCCAGATCTGGTGAGCATGTTGTTCCCCTTTTGCGCAGCATTTTCCCCTTTTCGTTGCACACATCATAGCGATTCTTCCATATACACCGATAGGCCCAGTAAGTTCTTGAGGTGTTAGCGCAAAAGATTAGGGGTAAGCATAAAAGCCCAAAGAGATCTAGTACTATATTAACAGCAAGGGTCCCGGTTGCAGCAGGGGATGGGGTCCATTGTGCAAACTCAGCTCTACTTAGGAGATTGGAGGTTAAAGTTATGGCAGCACAGAAGGGGTAGTGGTTAACGTTACTGCCTCTCAGTGCAGACTTTGAAGGTTCATTTCCAACCTTGGCCCCAACTGTGGAGTTTGTTTATGCTCCCATGTACTCTGGTTTCAGGGAGCGGATTAGGTAAGGCAAGTTGTAGGCATGTTTGCCAGTACGGCGGATGCTAAAAGGCTTAAACCAGGCAAAGGCCTTGTTGGTATTTGGGGTCGGTTACCGTTTCATACCTGATTTGGTTAATTGGCTTATTTGTATTCGTGGTGAGTTTTACTGGAACACCTGGCAGGGAATACATGGATGTGCTGAAGTACTTGCAGTTTTCAGGAAGAAGCAGGAAGGTTAGGCAGTGTTTTCAGTTCATGATTCAGGGACGTTGAGTTTTTTGGTTGAAAGTTACTCGGCAATTCTGCATACCAGTGCTGGGCGCGGTGAAGGCTATGCATTCAATATTGCCCAGTGCAACAGGGAGTCGGGCGTAGGTGCATTGAATATCTGAATGCTGTGTAGTGACGGACGACCATCGGCCAGTAATATAGCCGCATTGGTGGGGCAGGAGCAGGTCGTGGGGTGAACGAAACGAGTAGCAAGGGGGCATTACATAGGGTTAGAGGGTTTTTAAACGGAACCTTCAGTCCATACGCAATCGACCGGAAGACGTTAGGAGTAAATGGGAAGTGGAGGTTAGATTAGGGCACATGTGTGGCTCTTTCTAGTCTTTCCCTGGGAAGGGGTTTTGTACCTCGCCTTTGGGGTTTGTACCCTAAGGTGACGGGCAAGTTTAGATTTATCCAGCATCTTTCCTACCCGAAACGGTGCTCTATCAACGACGCGTTTAGATTCGGCTGTTTGTCGAGAGCTGTACCAATTCTTATAGTAGGCATTAGAGAGGGTGCGAAGTTTAGGCGAGCGAGCTCCCCTTGGCTAAAGTGTATATTGAATACATTTTCATTTAATGCGTCTTTCACTCCGTATTTTTACTGTGTAAGGGAATTTGTGTAGCTGGAACTTATGCCGTAGATAAACTCTTTCCAACGGGTTGTTCTGTTTAGTTTTCCTTTGTCGTCTGTTGTAGCTCACCTTTGCAATGACGCGTGCAAGCACATACACGTCACGGGGGGTCATGGCCCAGATTTTTTGGCTGCTTTATTGGTAGTGGGGCTAATTTGTGATTTTAGCTTGCAAGGATTTAATTTTTCTTTACAGGCGTTTATCGATTCTAGGCGTACCGGTTTCTCACGACTAAACTGAGGTCTCTGTTACACGTTTGTCCTATCTGGGGATAGATAGACACTTTGCTAGGTCTTTACCTATTGCCTTTGGTTAAAGTTAGTGAATTGGAGATTTATTGAGGAAGGTCACTAAAGCGATTGCAATCGCTTATAGGCCGGGAATTTTGATTGTAGAATAGTACCCACGGGCAGGAAATTGTCGTCGCTCAGACCGCTTCATAGCCAGGATTCAAGATCTTGCCATTTTCACTTGTCTCAGGACTGGTGGGAGGATCTGCAAGTTTGGTTGGTAAGGTTTCCAGATTTCAACGGAGTTAGAATTGGCTATCCGCTCGGGTGGACAATTACGGGTATCAGTTGTTTAAGGACACGTTTAGGTCCGTAGTTTTAAGAGCGTTATTGAAGGGCGGCTGTACGCGAGAACTTGGACGGTTTCATGGATGCGGCAAGATCTAACTGACACAATGAAATAACTAGCACTACAGTCCCTGTTGATCTTTTAAAATGTTTCAGCCAGTAGTAAAAATTAAAAAGCCAGTAATGAATATAGTTGTGCACCAACTAGGAGATCTGGAGGCATTTCTCCCGCATTCTGCCCACTTCCTAGCTACCTATACCGTCTCAAATTGTCGCTATTTAGCGTAATGAGTCGCACAAGAAATAAAAGCTTTCAGACTTTGAGTGTGGTTCCAAAGCACAAAAAGTTATTATTCAATATAAAACCAGATTTTTACACACTGTGATCTAAATACAATTAGCGCAAATAAATCATACAGACCCAAGGTACAGTTGTTACATACGCACGCGCTCTGGACCCAGATACCAGCATCAATATAGAAAGTTCCGTCAACAGCAAGGCAAGAAGACTGGCATCCAAGTTTAGAGAGCCCACATATATACTCTTACAGGGATAGGCAATACAATAGAACAGTTTCGCATGATTCCATTGGCTCTTCTTCCTGGTTCTTCTGTTACAGTATAGTTCATAGGTCAATTCGAATGGACACAAACCAGCCTCCAACAACCCTTTGTGTCCTTTTTCCCGCTGCATACTAAATCTAAGCTGGTTACATTACAGAGTACATTTTAATGTTTAACTCTCTATGGTCCATAGTTTGCAGACACATGTTGCGATCTTCTCACCAATGGTACCGGAAATCTGCAAAGACAGTACAACACCAAACACGGTCTGCTTACCATGTACTAAACCTTAGATATCAAATTACATTTATTTCACAAAATTAATAATACTGAATAAACCTTGAAAATTACACTTTAATACTAGGGAACCTTTTATGTAAGTGTGCAGTGTGTAAGTATTGGGGTTTTGGGAAAAGACGCTAGTTAGCGTTGTGTGACTACGTGTTTGTGGAGTACACCATGGTATGTGTTTTGCAGGGTTAATCATTTTATATGTTTTAGTATTTATTTGGTGAGGACTTTCAACTTCTTTCTATTGCGTGGTAATCGCACGACGCTAAATAGCATCGCCGTATGTACTTATAATGGGCGAGATTCACTGAAATGGCGCTGGGCCAGTCGCAAAATGGCATCTCGTTGCCATTCGCAAAATGGCGTTGCGCAGATTTAATTTTAAACCGATCCTGTCTCAGCCAATTATCCGGCTTCGACATGTGAGTATTACTAACCATGTTCTGGCTACCACCATTATTATTATTCCAGGTCTCCTAATAATTAAAAAAAAAAATATCCGTAACTTATTTAGTGTATAGTGTAAAATAACCGAGATAAAGCTAACAGGCAGCCGTCATACTATGTAGCACCCCCATGAATTCCGGAACTCTGGATGGCACCCTCTGTCCATTTCATGCTCCCCTGGAACCACCCTCGCTACTCCCCTGGTTGTTACACCCTCGCAGGGTGCATGGTCTCTCATGGCTGTGGCGCCCCCTCTGACCTAGCGCCTGCTATTGCTGCCCTCCATTCGCAGTTACTCGGGCCAGCGTTTTTTGACCCCTTTGCTAGCATCCCAGTCTTCCTCACCTGGGTCATCAATTGATCAGTCATCAGCAGTTGCTGCTTCCCCATTGCCTTCTCATGTTCAGACGCAGCTGGGCCCGTTGGCTGGCCAGCGTCTTACTGCTCTGGGGGGGGGAAGGTGGCACTGGTGAGGAGGCTTATTGCTCCTACCATAATTGGCAGGTGGTTTTACTTTATATTTGCAGTGTGCTACCGTGTAACCTGCCCTCGGGAACATTGAATGTCATTGATTGAATATCTGCAAAAAAAAAAAAGAGGCCTCACCCTGAAAAGGCTTGCTTCCGTGCCGAATCTGGTACCGCCCCCAGCTGTCAGTGGCGGATCTCTGTAAGACTGCATCCCCTATACGCCTCAGTCGTATGTGGCACTGGCTATGGCTATATCCCCATAGGGAAGTGGCTGAGTACTCCTGCAGTAACACTCTGCTCCAATTTTACTGATGCTGTTGTCGCAACTGACTGTTTGAGCTTACCTCAATGGTTCGTGGTGCGCTTCACTTTGGCCGTTGACGTGGGTTGTTTAGGGGTTCACTGAGAATATGCTGTTGCTTGAGCTGTTCCCCCATTGTGGTTGCTCTAGAACTCTTGGGGGACCGCTTGGGTAACGTGAGTATGATTTTATTTTATAACCTGGCCGCGTTGCAGGCGCTTGACCTCAGAGTTCGTCCTTTCTTCCGTTTGTTCGTTTGCTAGCATGAATTGTTCTGTGTTGCCTGCTGCTTAATGTCCAATTTGTGTCCAGGCATGTGTCTGGTATACAGATTGGGATTGCGGATGCACTGTTACCGTTCAAGGAATTAGCCCCTCAGGCCACTCTGGCAGGTGGGAACACAAAGTATAATTAGCAGTGATCCTTGGCACCTATGGCACTTGAATATGGCTGCAGATAAAATGTCAAAAAAGTACCACCCCAAGACACTCGAAATATATGTAGTGAAAATATTACTGTGACATTTCAAGTGCACACGGTGCCAAATTAAGAATTATGGAATACTTCCCAATTATGCTGATATTGGGGTCCCGTATATGTCAGTCGGTCCCAGACGATGGTACTCTCATTTACATGTAAAACATAAATATCATATAGACAAAGTGCATTAAAGTAATCAATTAATTGAACAATAAAAATGATGAACAACTGGTGCAACATCCGTAGTGCAACACATAAACTTATTCATAAGGGCAATACATAATATGCCAGATATGTTATAATATGTGCATATATGCATACACAATATAAAATCCAAAGGACACTGCCCCTTGTTGCCAGTAAAAATTGGGGAATTACCCCTCTGGCAGGTGACCCATGTCCTTATGTTTGGCAGATCATCAGACCGTCATTTAGGAATTAGCTTTGAGGGCCATTGCCCCCCAGGATTTAATCAGGCGGGTTGGCTGGAATGGGTGCGGATTTTTCTGGTTTTGGTGGCTCAGGCACGTAAGAGCTTGCAGAGAGTCATGCTGACATTTATTTGGGATCTGTATTTGCAAGTGCGCTCGCTCGCTGTGGTACGGCATATTTTAGCAGGTGTGTCTATTTTCTCTGCCTTTATATCACAGGCCCGGCCCCTTCAGGGCCTTCATCATTTCAGGGGCCTGCAGGGGTTGGTCCAGGTCTACCCCTAAAGCAGTTGACTGCAGGTGTCCCATTGATATGTCCATGTTACTTTACTTGGTGGCTGTGGTCCCTTCAGTTTGTGTTTTATTTTTCAGCTATGAATGCTTGCTGTTTCATTAGATTTTTGCCATGATGCTTCATGTAGCGTTTTGGGTCTGCGAATTAGTTGTCGCCTTTAAGAGGGCTCACTATTGCGGATGTAATTTGTATGCCCGGAACTCACTATTGCGGATGTAATTTGTATGCCCGGAAGCGATGCTAGACCTTACATAGTGCTCCAGTACGGACCAGGCTGGTAGAGGTTGCTGGCTTTCACTTCAACCGTATCCCATTCCTGCAGTATGTCCGGTGGTGCTGGTGTGCGCCTTTGAGCAGATGCATGGCGATGGGATGGGGCATGGTTGATGCCCCATCCCATCCCCAGTTACGAAATACCAGTTTTGTCATGTTTTGCAGCGTTGTTTAGCTTTTTCAGAGCTCGAGCCGGGCGAGTTCAGTAATCACTCATTTAGAATAGCATATGAACAGGACTCCACTTATGAAGTGCCAGTTTGGTTGTTTTTATTTTTTAAGCAATGTGTGTCAGGTTTAGGCCTCTCACCTCAGGACTATGGAACGCAATCTTTTAGGATCGGCGCTGCACCCTCAGCGGCAGCTGCACATTTCTCGGCGTCAGAAATTAAGACACTGGGACGTTGGAAATTGGCCAGCTACAAAACTTACATTAGAACCGGTCGTTAAAGTGGCACATGTATAGTGTTATGTCACAGTATGTTCAATTTTTGTCTACTGTCTGGTCTTGTCTTGTCTGTTACCCTGTCCATCCTACTCGGGATTAGCTACTCGCCATTGTTGGCAATGGGGGTCTTGAGGGATTTTGCAATTTTTACCTGAACTGACGGACTAATTCGGCTATTTTCAATTAATTAATTAGGCTCTAGTCTATCCCTCAGCAGGTTTTTATTTTACATTTTGCAGAGTTCACCTGTTTTTTCCCAATTCCCCCCCACCCATTCTTTCCCTTTGTGTCTTTTTTGTTTGTCTTAGCCACTTTAATTAGTAAAGTGAGTAAGTAATAGCAATTTTTTCTTTTTTGGCAGATCCTCATTAATTTACTATCAGATGCTCACTAGTTTACCATAAATTATCTTAATTTTATTGTTTGTCCACATTTACTAATGGTTTTTATTCATTGCTTTTCCTCCACTTTTGGGGTTGCTCTTTTATGTACGGGACATTTGGGTAATAGGCCACTCATATATTTTCTGGGTTTATGGCTTCAGATCGAGCACCAGTCTTTGCGGTTTCTGCTAGGGTCTGTGGGATAGGCTTCAGAGGTATGAAAAGGTGGCATTCTTTTTGTCCTAGACTGTCTGAGTCCACTTTGAAGTTGCGATTCGATTTCATCATTGATTTGTCAAGATTGAGTCGTGTAGACTCATTTGATCTTTCATTTGTACCTCATAATTCTGCAGTAGCTAAATCTGTGGTGGCCAATGATGGCCGTGTGGTTCCTCATGTGGGAATTCAATTTTGTTTTAGTTATCAGTATAGACCTGACAGAGTCCATTTAACGGAGGAGGGTTTGTCTTGTTTGTCGAGGATCTATTTAGGGAATGGGTTTTATTGGGGTATTTTTTTATGGTGGTGGTGTGGCGATTCCATGAGCAGAACCTTGCTGTGGCGGGAAAGAATGGCAGGTTACCAGTCCGGGTGCAATTATTTAGTTGAGGTGCGCTCCCTTCATTAACTGGTAGTTGCCTGTACCAAAATAACGGGGGGCGGGATCATCACCCAAATGGGTGGGTAGTCAAGGTAGAAGGTGAGTGATACTTTTGTTGCTTATAGGGGTTTCTATGGTCATGCACCCTGGGTGATATACACCTGCTATGCCTGTTGTTGTTTGTGTGTGGGCATTGCAGATTTGGCTGATTTCTGGCTGTCCTTTCTTTGCCACCATACATCCTTAATTAAATAAATAATAATATATAAATAATTATTGCTCCAATAAATCGCCATCAAGTTATCTGCCAAATCTACATCTCAGTGTCTTTATTTACTTTAGTTTAAGGGTAAGTGGTTTGCATGCATGACACACCTCATCCGATAGAAGGTTTATACATAATCAATCTGGCACCCACCGGCCACGGGTGCCAGGAATTGCCCCGGGCTTTCAGCCTAGGCCTGGGGTGCCCTGGAGAGGAGGACCCCTTTATTGGGGAGGTCCCCAGCTCCCCAGGGATCCCCAGCCTGGGCTGACTAGTGATCAGGGGTAATGCTTTGGCTGGGGGACTTGGTGAGAGGGTTTTCCTGGCTGTGGCATTACCCCTCCGCTAGAAAGTTTGGTGCTGGTTCTGGAATTTACAGGTGAGCCCTACACATTTGTTTTCCCATGTATATCCAATACCGGATCAGAGCCCAGTGCTTGTTGCGCTAAATACAGGGGACTCCTGTGTCTTTTGTCCCCTGTATTTTGGCAACCAGGGCTGGTTCTGAATAGCCTGGTGCTGGTTGTGCTTAATACAGGGTTCCCCATACATCGTTTGTCCCCCTGTATTAAGCACAACCAGTACTGGGTCTCCAAAGCCCGGTGCTGGTTGTTCTTTTGGGGAGGTGGCCACGCCATTTTTTTTTTCTATTTTTACACAGGTTTTAATTTTTTTTAAACACAGCAGCACAGCCGGATGTCACTGATCCGTCCGTGCTTCTGTGTTTATTTTTTTACACACAGATGCATGCATCACGGATCTCCCTGATCCGTGCATGCTTCTGTGTCGGTTGAGATGTGAAACTCGAATGGATAAAGGTGTTCTGTTTGGGTTCTTTTTTGTGTCTTTTGCGGCTGATTTTCACTATATTTCGACCGTTAAATCAAATACGAATCCTTAGTAAATTTCCATGTCCTATTGATTTCAATTGCAAAAGGCTGCCAAGTTGAATCGATGGTCTATTTGTCCGAAAGCACGTTACTATTTGAGTTACAGGTATTGTCAGCAGAGTTTTAGACATCGAATGGAGCAAAGTCGTCAGAGTTTAGCCTTTACTAAATTCAGAATCTGCATTTGATGGCTGAATTTGCCTGGGGTGAACAAGGGGGAGGTGGGGGGATACTATAGGCAACTGGAAACCTGCTAATATTCTAGAGCAAAAACAAAAGCTTGAGCATTAAATACTATAAATTAAAAGGGACACACATTACCCACAATTGCAAGAACAGAAAAAACAGCCTAAAAACCTTACAATGCCATCACTCATCACAAAATTCGCCCGTAACATACTGTACTCCAAAATTTGACAAGCCCTTAACTTGCCACAAAATGCACTCAGATTTTCACATACAGCAAAACTCCCTCCACATACTGTATCACTCAGACCTCCCCACATGCACCTTACATACCCATCAGGCAACATGACTTTCACACATTCCCCACTTTTATTTTAAAGCTAGTTCTAATAGCTACCTCTCACTATTGCCCAAAGATGACAGATACTGCACAACCTCTCCTGGCATTGTGCAGAGAAGGTCACATGACATGCAGGTCAGCCATTGCTGTTCAGTCTTATTCTCTGCTTTATAACAAAGGGCTCTATTTATCAACATTATTTTTACTAAAATAAAGTGAAAAAGGGTGTTTTCACACCCTTTTCACATTATTTTAGTTTCACCTGTAGTTATTACAGGGCAATTGGAGTAGAATTAGTAAAATTCTACTCCAACCCCCAGTATCACTTATTTTTAGTAAAGCAGATCGCATTTCCCATAATTGTAATGGGAAATGTGATCCGACCATAGTTACTAAAAATAAATTGTAAAAAAATACCGGGGGAAGTTATCCAGGGTCTCCCCCGGTTACCGGGCTCCCACTCTGCTCTAACGGGGAGAGCAGAGGCGGGAGCCGGTACCAGTAATCAGCTATGTGGTCTAAACAGATCGCAAGCTGATTACTGTAAAAAAAAGAAAAAAAAAAATTAAACATTTTTTTTTAACTTACCTGACTCCAGGGACCAGTGATCGGGCCTCCGGTGATGGCTCCTCTCCGGTCAGCTGGTTTCCCACAGTGCACTGGGGCCCGGTCATCAGGTGATCGAGCCCCAGTGCAGTATGGGAGATCACCTGATCGGGAAGCCCGGAGAAGATCACCGGAGGCCAGGAGGATGCAGGTAAGTCTAATGAAGGGAGGGGGGGTCGCGGGGGGGAGGGGGGGTCGCGGGGGTCCGCGATCGCGGGGGGCGGGGCTTAGCAGCGGTGGGGGGGTAGTAGCGGTGGTCGGTCGGCGCATGCGCGGGCTCTTAGTCGCGGTATTTTTTCCGAAAATACCGCGACTAGAGTGCGGATGGGATCCGCAGGGATAGAGCTTTATTGCAAGCTCTGTCCCTGCAAGGGATTTATAGTAAATCCCTGTGATATTGCCTGAATTCGCAATGCGAATTCACTCGGTAATATCACACTACAATCCGCATTCAATATGCGGATTGTAGTAAATAGAGCCCAAAGTCATCTTGGGAACAGCCTGCTGGGCCCACAGGTGAAGGTGCCCACCCCTAATATAGATTGCGTTTTGAATAACCACTACAATATACACATTTATTTAAGATATTAAAACACATACTGTACATGACACAATGGCCCTCATTCAGAGCCGTTCGCTATTTGCGGTCGTTCGTTTAAAAACAAGGGGTGGCTATTCAAATGATCCGTACGCACATTGTAGTCTGTTCACACCTCTAAGTCTGAACGAGCGAGCAAAACATACGCTCGTTTATTTGTTAAAAACGCCCCCTGGCCGCTCGCATCCTACGTCATGTCCGCTATGTATTAGATTAATCGAGTACATCGACCAGCGTATGAACTGCTCGCTATTCTTGTGGTTGGTGTTTGCTACCACAAATTTGCGAGCAGTTCTGGCTATAAAATAACCCAGTGACGTGAACAATGACGCTGCTGTTTTAAATATACACACCCATAAAACGCCCGTTTTGACCTTTAAGCACGCCTGCGTTCGGATCTCCACTCCCCATTTTCAAGCACCTTCCCCTGTTACCACCCACATACGCCTCATTCTGTCACTCAAAATAGCAGGCACTCGCTATATTGCGTACCAACGATTTTTGGCCGCACTGACTGGTTCGCGCATGCGTACTAAAAACCGTACGGAACGAGCGTACTGCCGCTAACGAGCGGCTCTGAATGAGGGCCAATGCCCAATTATGACAGACAAGCATGTCATTTATACGGTTATACCCCTTTCAGACATACAACCGGGGAAATTTCCTGCTCAGGCCTGGAAAATTCTCCTGTGCCTTGTGTGGGTATTTCCCCCTTTCGTACAAAATTAGCTCAATACCTGAGCTATGAAATGCTATAAATAATATGTAGAATATGAAGAATAGAGATTCCAAAATAGATGATATGAGCAGAACCATACAAAATTGTAATATAAAAAATAATTTTACTATGATAAATTCATTATGACCGGTCAAAAATAAGAAAACGAAATAGAATTATACAGATTTATCTCCATCTGTATTGGTCCGTGTCACTGAATGTCTTTCTGTCATTTCATCTTGGATGTCATCTCGCCACCTGAAACTTAATATTTCTAAAACAGAATTAATTATATTTCCATTGGCCAAGAACAGTTACCAACTTGATCTCTCAATCACGGTTGATAACTCGACAATCCATCCCGCTCCACAAGCTCGCTACCTAGGTGTCATCCTTGACTCTGAACTGTCTTTTGTTCCCCACATTCAATCTGTCTCAAAATCATTTTACATACATCTAATTAACATATCCAAAATTCGACCATATCTCACACAAGACACTGCAAAAACTCTGATCCATGCACTCATTATTTCCCTCATTGACTATTGCAATAGTCTCCTTACTGGTCTTCCCAAAAACAGGCTATCGCCATTACAATCCATTATTAATGCAGCTGCAAGGCTTATCTTCCTTGCCAAACATTCATCGTCTGCTGCCCCGCTCTGTCAGTCCCTCCATTGGTTGCCGGTCTTCTATCGTATTCAATACAAAATACGTTTACTTACACATAAAGCCATTAACCAAACCACACCAACATACATCTCTTCACTCATCTCAAAATATCTCCCAACCCGACCTCTCCGCTCAGCACAAGATCTGCATCTCTCATCCCCACGCATTACTTGCTCCCATTCACGGTTACAGGACTTTCTTCGGGCAGCACCCACTCTATGGAATTCCTTACCAAGCACAGTAAGACTTACATCTAGTCTCCAATCCTTCAAGCGTTCCCTGAAAACCCACCTCTTCAGGCAAGCTTATCAGATTCCAGAACCTTCATAGCTTCCATGTCTAATTACATCCCCTTTCACAGTCCACACATAACCTCACACACTGTCTTTCTTTCACATCCTCCAGACATTTGGCAGACATTCCTGTGTGACTGGATCATGCAGCCCACCAAGAAACTCTGCAGTCTGGCTGGACCAAATTACAATATATAGCACCTATCCTTGTGTATCAGTGCCTATTTCCTTATAGATTGTAAGCTTGCGAGCAGGGCCTTCCTACCTATATATCTGTTATTACCCAGTTTTGTTCTATTAATGTTCCAATTGTAAAGTGCAACGGAATATGCTGCGCTATATAAGAAACTGTTAATAAATAAATAAACTTATTATCCCTTTTTTGAATACATAGCAGCAAACTGAATACAGGATGATTTGCAAATATTGTTATTTATTCCATTTTCTGAAAAGCTCATCAGCTTCCCTGCATAATTAAAAATTAATTGTTCTAAAGTGAAAAATAATTGTCATAGCAATGAGGTAACAGAGAGGTATGCACGGACAGTTTAAGAGAGGAGGGGGCCATGTGGCAAAAGCGCAGTAGACTTTGGTTTTGTGCCGGAGTCTACTGCGCATGTGGAAGTCTCTGGGAGCATGGTACATGCACTATGGTCCTGTAGACATCTCTAGTATGCATGCACAAATCACCGGGAAAATGGTCACCACGCCATTTTCGTGGTGATTTCAGTATGCAGCACCTCCGGAGAGGTAAATATAATAACTATATGGGTGCAGGGTGTGCTGTGTGGGCCCTAGTGTACCACACTCCCTGCACCCATTATAGGTATGCCAATAGATGGATGCTATGAAAGTCTTATCTAATAAATAAATCAGGGATTGGACAAATTAGTTGCTGCAAGTAAATTGTCTAAAGCCACAAAGGTCATACTAAATACCACTGTATATACCTTGGTCTCTCCAAAGTTATTCTAAACAATTGCTCTGTAGCAATAACTAATTGAAGGTACAGTGATGGAAGATCTACAGTGTCCAGATAGACAGTCAGAAGCTTGACACCAGATGCTCGACATGTAAATGGTCGACAGAATCAAATGGTTGGCATTTAGGACAACATGGACTAAGGTCGATAGAGTCAAATGATTAAAAGGTTGACTCATGGTTTTTTTTTATTTTTAGAGTTAGGATGAGGATTAGGTTTAGGCACTTTTGGTGGAGGGTTAGGGTTAGTCACCATGGGGAGGGTTAGGGTGAGAATTAGGGTTAAAATAACAAAAAGAAAACAATATGGCAACCCTTTTCTGTGTCAATCTTTTGACCATGTAGTCCATTTAGCAATGTCGACCTTAGACCATGTCGACCATTTAACAGTCAACCTATTGACCCATTGCCTTTCTAACATGTGGTATTGATCTTTTGAATGTCTAGTGTAAATCTTTCACACCCCTAATGGAATATGCAATGCCGGCCAGTAAGCATTTAGCCAGTACGTTAGAAAAGCTGGATCAGCATACCTGACTCAGTCAAGTGTTAGGAAAAAAATACCAAGCGCTATAAAAGCAGGAGGAGCAAGTACTGATGTAGCGGTATAGAAGGAGGTTATTGTCAACCTCCCATAACAGATAGTGAAACAAAGAAATACTGCATTTCAATACCTATGCTGGGACACTGTTGTGGCAAACATCAATTAGAAAAATAGAAATTACAATTTATTCATACAATATAAAATCAAATAGCAACACATATAACAAGATAAGAATATTCAATACTGACATAAACATATGAAATACAATTTACAAAATATATATCCAACACATAAGAAAAGAGTTGATCAGGCTCTTAAAATGAAAATAAAAATAAATATAAAGAAAATAATGGTAAATTGGTAGTTAAATGAGCAAGTGGTAAAAAGCTGTAAAAAAAAGGCTTATGCGGAGTTATTGTAGCCAGTGAGAGATATATATGATAATGTATCCAGAAAGCTGATACACATTGGTATCTCAATAATGGTCACCCCGGAGATCCTATTCAGGAAATGATAATTATGTAACAGTTCTCCTTTGGTATTTTATTTAGTAAAGACCCGACATGATGATATATATGGAATTTAGGTGAATCGTTTGTAGCCAGCGACAAGACAATTATGTCCCAAAATAACTGCTGTATATGCAAGTCCAGTCAAGTGTTATGGCTTTCTTCACAGTCTGAAGCAGAGTCAGGGCCTGATTCAGACCCACTCGCAAGCGCACAGTGCTCGCAAATGGGTCGATGTTTGCCCCCTGTGCATGCATCGTGCCGGCGTGCGCGAGCCCCAGCGAGCGACCGAAGTTCAGTCGCTCTGGGGCTCGCTACAAGACGGGGCAGCTGTCGATGTTTATTGACAGCTCGCCCTGTTTTGTAGGCGGGTAGAGGGGGTGGTTGAGCAAACGCAGGTGTTCCCAAAGGAACGCCTGGCATTTGTGGGCGGCCCTACTGACATCACTAGCGATGTCAGTAGTGGACTTCCTGCTCTATTAGGGCAGGAAGTCCACTCGGGCTTGCGAGAGCTGAGACCATACCACAGGATCTCCTTGCAAGCTCAATGGTCGCGATAATTGCGACCATCACCAGGCCGCTCGCAAAAGCTGTGGGTGGTCACCCACAGCTTAGCGAGCGGCCTGAAGTAAAAAAAAAAAAAAACATCCCCGCCCTGATTGAGAGCGAGTACTCGCCAGCAGCGAGCGGCTCTGAATCAGGCCCTCAGTTTTAAGGATAAGGAGACAACAATGTCAACCTGAAATACTCTAAGTCCAGATAAATTTAACCAAATGTAAGGCCAAGGCAATGATTTTCATCGAGGAGGGAAAGGTCTACATTTCCCTCCTGAGACATGATGTCTAGTGCACGTGCCAGGGCAGAGAAAGTCCAGTCATGTGGCGAAAACGCGTCAGTGAGCACCTTCCCCCTAGCACACAGGTTCTCAAACTCGGTCCTCAGGATCCCAAACAGTGCAAGTTTTCCAGGTCTCCACACTGAATCAAGTGAAATACTAAGCTCCACCTGTGGACCTTTTAAAATGTGTCAGTGAGTAATGATTACACCTGTGCACCTGCTGGGTGACCTGCAAAACGTGACCTGTGTGGGGTCCTGAGGACCGAGTTTGAGAACCCCTGCCCTAGCAGATCCACTCATTTCAGTGACCAGCATGGCTTCACAGGCACTTGGGGGTGTATCGCTGCCGGCGCTTCCAACTCAGCATCTGTCACAGCGGTCACATCTTCTAAAGCTGCTCCGGACTGTGCACCCACTCCTACTCCGGTGGTGAATCCAGTAATAGCTGCTTTGCGGGTAGCCATCTGCTGCTCCTTGGAAATCTATACAGCACGCACATACAGGACCCTGCAGCTGTGGGAGACGTCAGACCGGCAACGTCGGTACACGGACAGCGGGTCCAGTTGTATAAGCTGAAATTGAAAACAGGATTCGCATTTCTACAAGGGTGGCCACCCCAACTACCGGTAGTATATGGTTTATATCCTCAAGTCCGCAGGATCCGTAAGCTACAGTTACTAAGTGACACTGCAGCTGCTACATATTTAGGCAACATTTTATCCATTGTTTTTATTCCCACATTAAAATAATAATAATATTTGATGTATTTGGTGGGCTTAGCAACTGTGGTATAAACTACAAAAAACTGAAGGCAGAGCACTACTGCGGCCTTTGGAAAATAAAGATTGTCTGGGAACATGGAGCCATCTACAACAGCACTAAAGCTAAGTGATGTAGCTCTGAAGATTCATGTACATATTGCTGTCATTTGGGGATTTTGAGAAAAGCAATTGACATTACTACAGCCATAAGCTTACCTTCTGCTCATCTAGCTGCAGGCACCTTCTAGTTTCTGCTCCTCTTTTTTACTTCTCATTCTCAACCTACCAGCAGATTTAAGGCAAAAGATTTATTTATTCTGAAGCAAAATAAATAGGAAGCTAATTATACTTAGGGAGTTGGGGGGCAGGCTGGTAACATCCAGTTATACTTAAAGATATTTAGTAACACAATGGGACTGTGGACACATTGGTCAAGAGTTTGGGATCACTTAGCGCTGGAGGCATTTTCACCCTGAATGTACGCCAGACGATAGCATAGTAAAGTGGTGTTACAGCTTTAGTAATTTGCCTAAATCCAAAACTATTTTTTTTACAATATGTAATGAAATACAACATATCCCCATATCTATCAATTAGTGCTCTATAAATCCATTCGGAAATTTCTTTCCTGCAATGGTCCAAATTAAATTACGAGTAATCATATACAGTATACTATATACTACAGCTGTCATGATAATAAATGAAGTACTATCAGCTGGATGTGTCAATACACAAGAAGCCTATAAGAAGCAGCTAGATAGTGCTGTTGGTGCGATCAGCATATAGCTTTACACCAGGCATCCAGTACCATGAAGGGGCATATTCAATTAGGTACAAGAATAGCAAAAATCCTGCACCTGCAGGGTTTTTCCTGAAGGCGAGGGATTTTTGCTATTCAATTAGGTGCAGGGTATTTCAGGGTGAGCGCCGGGAGGTTTTTTTCCTCACACCTCCTGAGCAAGTCTGATTTTTCCTAAAATCATTAATTTTAGGAAAAATCTGTGGGACTTGCTCTGGGACACCAGCGATACCCCCCTGAGGACTAATTACGCAATTGGACGTTTCATAATAACTTATTTAGTCCTTATTTATTTATTTATTACCAGTTATATATACAGCAAATACATATTCAAATCAGTCCCTGCCCTAGTGGAGATTACAATCTATGTTCCCTACAACATTTTTATTTATTTATTTATTACCAGTTATTTATATAGCGCACACATATTCCGCAGCGCTTTTACAGAGAATATTCGGCCATTCACATCAGTCCCTGCCCCAGTGGACCTTACAATCTATATTCCCTACCACATGCACACGCACATACACACAATAGGGGTAATTTTGTTAGGAGCCAATTAACCTACCAGTATATTTTTGGAGTGTGGGAGGAAACCGGAGAACCCGGAGGAAACCCACGCAAGCACAGGGAGAATATACAAACTCCACACAGTTAGGGCCGTAGTTGGAATTTATCCTACGAACTCAGTGCTGTGAGGCAGAAATGCTAACCATTACACTGTCTGTGCTGCCCTTAATTACTTACCTTTCCGCAGAGGTGTCTTCTGCATCCAGTGTCATCGAGCCGGGTCTTCTGCAGCAGCTGTGAGTATGTCAGTGTGTGAGAGTGTTTGTTAGTGTTTGTAGGGGTGTATGTGTGACCCCCAGTGTGTGTGTATGCCCCCCTGTAATGGCCACTGGGAGTACTACATGTCCCAGCAGGCCTTGCGCCTCTAAGCACCCTCGGAGACTCCCAGCAGTCCTCGGGAATCCCAGCAGCTCTGAAAATTCAATGACCACTTTTTTAAAATTGGATACCTCGGGTATTGGGAGCGCGTAATCCAAAATTGGGCACAAGGTTTTTTACCTCGCTAACCCTAGCGCCCAATTGAATATGCCCCTTATTGCCCCCAAAGAAGCTATCTGGGGATGTGTCCAAGTCTCATTGGTGCAGATGTATGAAGCTCTGGAAAGTGATAAAGTGCAGAGTGATAACCGTCCAGCCACTCAGCTCCCTACTGTCATGTTAAAGGCTGTGTTTGAAAAATGTCAGTTGGGAGCTGAATGGCTGGTTGTTTATTACTCTCCACTTTATCACTTCACAGACCTTCATACATCTGCCCCAGTATGTTATATTCACAGGGAGCATGGTACACTTCCAACTGCATACCACTACTGTACTCATCTTACACTTTCCTGACCCTGATCCACTTTTCCAGGTTTAATAGGCTGCTAAACTAAGATCCACACAAATGTAGATATCAGAGCATCTAGTATGCATATGTGGTATAGAAATGCATATAATTCCACCACAATAAACAACATTCATCCAAGTGTAAATGAGGCCATTTTTCTGCAAATGTTAAAGAGACTTTTACAGGTAACAATGGGCCTGATTCACCATGGATCACTATCTGCAGTGATATGTAAATGTTTGCATTCGCATTGAGATTGTAGCCTGACATAAGGATGCCCACTTCCCCTTTCTCACATCCGTATACTTGGCCAACATAGAGAAACAATCGGTAACATCAAGTAACATTGGACCCATATGCACAGTTTAGGCAGGTCAGACCTTACCCAGGAACTGCCAACCTGAGCGCACGCTATGAGGCCTCAGGCTGCGTATAGTATCACAGTAGATCATTTATGCACGCCCCTGCAACACCGTTGACATGCACTGGCACACCTGCATTCGCCCGACCACCCCCCATCAACACCCACAAACGGCACTTCCTGTCAATCACTCTGCCATGGGTTTCCGTAGCCTCTGCAATCGCAGTCCCATTCGCAGCATCTGGTTCGTGCACTGCAATGCTTACGCATGCGCAGAGCAAATTAAATGTCTGACTGCGTGCATATAAGCAACTGCGTTCCTTGTTGAATCAGGCCCATGAGACCGTATGAGAACCATGACTTCCTCGCCAGATACAGGGGAGATGTCAGAGTTGGGGATATTCCTCAAAATCAGACTTTTTTGGGGGGTACCCGAAAATATTAAGGGCCCCCAAGATGTACTATGGAGGGATCGCAGCAGATATCCCTCCATATTTGTCCGCAAATGCAGCCCTCATTTCTATTGGGCCTGCTGTGCTGCTGGATTTACCAAGCTACAGAATACAAAGCATTCCAGAGCTAGGCTCTCATTGGTATTCTATATTAGCTTATGGGATACTATTTCATAAATTCTTCCTAAGCGGGATCCTCTCCATTGGCCCCCGGTGACTCATGCACTGGCCGATGCCCACGTATGTGCAGTGTGCGCAGAGGACCCAAATCAGGAAGCAGTGTGATATCTTTATGCCATCACACTGCTTCCAGCTCTTCTCCTGGATGGGCTCTTGTCGAAGCCCCTCGCCTGGCAAGAGGCAAACCGTACATTTGCATGAAAATATTAATTTTCACGTTGCAGATTTACGTGAAAAATATTTCTCACATCTGTATTAAAAATGTGGATTGTGATAAATAAGCAAATAACCTACAGTAATATTAATTCAGTGTTCAAAGTCAAAGTGATATGTACAATTACTGCTGAGAAACAATAATTATAAAGGAAAGAAGAACTAAAAATATAATGTTTTGCATTAAGTTATTGCCACGCATAAAGAGCATATATATTTTATATGATGGATTTGGCATATGCAAGAAGAGCACAGTCTGCATAATAATATGTATAATAAGTGCACATACAGTATGTCACTACAGACCACTTTATGCATTATATGGCAATAATATAAGATCTCCATATCTTTTTTTTTTCATTCTTGTTCAGATACATTCATTGGACATGATGGATAGACTTAAGATAACTCTGGCAACTTAATGCGTGAAAAGACAGAGATAAGCTTCAATGACATGGCTGTTGTTGATCTTCTTTGATGGAAGGCTAAAGGGCTGCAATAATGTAGTAAAACACTTTAGAATTATTTTTCTGTTGCGTTAACATTTTCTACAAGTGTAATGAGCGTACTTTGTATCCCCTCTGCCTGATGTCTGAGAGACATTGACTGATACCACTCTAAAATTCAATAGATTGTTGCTATGGGATATATGTAGTTCAGAGTTTTGGAGTCTTTATTACCTTACTGTTCATAACTGCTCACCTTGAATTGTCTGGGCATATTATACACATACAATTTACCACAGGGACATTTCGGTAAATAAACCATACATTTACTGTCAAACGTCAAACCGTTTTTATAGCCAATTTTGTGCCTTTCAAAGGGTGTATAAATCCATTGTTTTTCATCCCTGCCCCAGCAATTTTCACCACATAAGCAGGGAATTATAATTCATATTTAATGGCACTGACAACGTCCATTACTCGGTAGACAATAAAAATTCCTTAATAGGCACAGGAGCAAAATTATTTTAGAAATAAATTTACAGTAATGGCTGTTTTGGTCACCTCAACTATTAGCCAGTTATTTAATGTGTATATCATGATCATTAAGTATTCAATTACTGAAACACCTTTTAACAGGGCAAAATTTAAGTATATTCTTAAAGTGAACATTACTATAATAGTAGACAGAAGGTGCTAATGAGGATTAAGCGCTTGTTATATATTTCTACACAGATTCTGTCCTCTAATACAAAACCAGCAGTGGGCTACTATATAATGGTAATAGATTGTGTACTACTTTCTTATGGTCTTCTTCTGTTCAGCACTCCCAAGCTGGTCCAAATATCTTGAGTTCTGATAGGAAACTTATAAATATATATTTATGAACTGCTCTTTCATACAGGCTCAACTTTTGTTGATTTCCTCTATAAAATATTTGGGGCTATTCAATTCAGAGCGAGATGAATAGCACCAGGAGGTTGGCCCCGGCGCTATTCAATTCACCTCCAACTGCAATCACTTATGTCGGAGAATGTTGGTTCTCGCGACTTAACCTGGGTGTTCAGCGAGTACCGGCATTCTCCGACTAAAGTGCCGGCCGCGAGGCTGTTAGCACCGCGCTAAGCCAGCAAACAGCCTTGCGGCCGGCACTTTACTTGTATTTCACCTCGCACCCTCAGGAGTAGTAATCATATATTGAATAAAACCAAAACAGTGACATTCAAGTAGACGCCAACAAATTTTTGCACTATTCTAGTGGGCATTATAGACCATGGATTGAAAATATACCCCGAAGCCAATTTAATAGAATTAGGCATAATTGTTCAACCATTGAGAGTTTGAAAGTCAAGTGAAAATCATGTTTGATAATTTTGCTAGCAAGGGTTATCCATTACCTCTCATAGACCAAGCATATAATAGATCTCTCAACATCTATAGATACAAAATGTTGGTTCCCAATAAACATCAAGCTAATGTAAGGGAAAATATGAACAGTCTACTGAATCTAATAAAAGGATTTTGGTACTCACCATTAAATCTGTTTTTCTGACTCCACTGGGGACACTGGAGTCAAGACTGTGGGGTATAGACGGGTGTAAAGTGGTGCCGGCACTTTAAGAAATTTATAAGGGTGACTGGCTCCTCCCCTGCTATGCCCCTCACTCCCCAGTTAGAGAAACTGAGCTGAGATTAGGCGGAGAGGAGAAACCTCTAGAGGAAGAGGAAGAACAGAACAAACAGGAACAGTAAAACAAAAACAATACCTGCAACAAGTAGCAATCACACCGGAACAACAGAAAGCAGAGAACAGCGCAGGGTGGGCATCCAGGGTTGGTGAGTATCAAAATCCTGCTTTCTCTTTCATCCACAGGGGACACTGGAGTCAAGACTGTGGGGACCACCCCAAGCTACCCCCATTGGAGGGGGAGTGCTGTGACACTTGTAAAACCAAACGGCCAAGCTGAGACTCAGAAGCTGTAAAGGAGAGAGTCGAGGGCCAGATTAAGGTCCGTGTGTGAGGGCCCCTATCAAACTGCAATATTATATATACATATAAAATACACATACACACACACACATATTATATATATATATATATATATATATATATATATATATTTATAAATAAATATATATGTAGAGGAGAAGCCGCTGACAGGAGGAGGTGGAGGGGAGCTAAGCAGGGACAGGAGAAGGGGATGGGTGCCACTGGGTATTAATGGCCATGGCCACGCTGATCTCAGAAAGTAGGCAGGGGAGAGGGACATAGACAGGAGCATAGAGGGAGCCGGGACTCGTGTCCAGACTGTACTTCTGGTCACACAGCGGTGGACCATCCAGTGGTATCTGTCACTCTGCCCCCTGCACCACACCAGCCCCCACAAGCGGAGCTACCCGTTTTACACTTACCTGTCCCAGGAAGTGCTGCCTCACGTGCAGTGTCTTGCCTTGTCCACGGTGCCTTCTGTATACAGGGTGCCATGTGACTTCTTCAAGCCGGGGGCCAGGCTGCAGTCCTCGCACCGGGGCAATCTTCCACTCACGCTGAGCGCTGCGTGAGCAGCTGCCTAAAGGTGCACGTAACATCTGGCTCCACCTCTTTTTTGATGTCTTCCCTGTAGCCAGGTTAGGGGAGAAGTCAGGGTTGCTGCTAATTCCTATGTGGCTAAAGGACCTCTGTGACGTATCCACCATGTGACCGCTGCAGGAGGCTGGACCGCTCCTGCGTTACCATCCACTAGGGCATAGAGGGGGAATAAATATTTGTGGCGAGCGCAGCTAGCCACCGTGCCCGAAGCGCAGCGAGCGTAGCGAGCCCGCGAGGGGATACTTTTGGTCCCCCGTTAGCATCCCTGCCCCTCCTCCTTTCTGGCCGAGTCACGTGGGTGAGATATCACAGGTCCATCAGCGCTCTATAGTCTAGACCTAACCAAGAAGTCAGTCATGGAGCGAAGGGATTGGGCAGAAGCGGGGCGTGTCTCGGGGACCCACACATTCTGAAAAAGTGAGTCCCCAGTCCTCATACGCGATCACTGCTAAATGCTGGTTCCGCCCTGCCAATTGATGTATGCCAAAACGGAGGCATTGTCTGACTGGACTCAAATGACCAGCCCCCGCAGCAGAAGAAATGACTCCCTCAGGGCGTTGTAAACAGCCCTGAGTTCCAGGATATTTATTTGAAGAAGGGCTTCTGACCCGACCAGCGGCCCTGGTAGTGATGACCCAGCACCACCGCTCACCAGCCTCTGGGACTGGCATCCGTCGTTAGAAGGACCCAATCCCAGAGACCGAAAGACTGTAGCCACCAATGAAAGGAAATGTGCGTCTTGGGAGACAGGCACACTCGGAGATGCATGTGGAGATGAGACCCCGACCACTGGGACAAGAGATCGAGCTGGGAGGTCAGAAAGCGAAAGCGACGAACTCTAAGGCCTCAAAGGCCGCTACAATTTCCCCTAGCAGGCAAATGCAGAGATGCATCGTTATCCACCGAGGCTGGAGGACGAGTTAGACTAGCTCCTGAATTGCCGTGGATTTGTCCTCTGGCCGAAACTCCTTCTGAAGATTGGTGCCCAGGATCATCCCTAGAAACTTGAGGCGCTGTGATGAAACCAACTAAGACTTTGGAAAATGTATAATAGTATTAGGGTGGAGGGTAGTGCTCTGTGGAAGATTGGGGTTTGATTGCAACCGGTGTGTGGCAGGTGTATACCTTAAACTTATTGTAATATAATATGTGTCATTAATTATGTGTCCTTTTATTCCTAGCCGGTGTGTACTCTTTAAGTCCTGATTGTAAAAAACTGTAGGCACGTGTTTGTCATAAAGTTTATACACTCAGGTGGGCAATAACTGTTGGCTGTGTCTTGCTCAGAATATGGCATTTAGAATAAGATCAGTCCAATATGATTATAGACCAGCTGGGCAAAAACTGTGGGCAGGCTGTTGTTAAAATGTTGGAGCTCCCTTCCTTATGTTGTTCATAGGCAGTGCTCCTCCGTCCCCGCCCTAGGTATCTCGGGGATAATGGGTGCAGTATCAGGATAATGTGGACATTATGGGGCCTAGTCATCATCACTTATCTTTCACAAAAGCATGTGAAAACTAAAGTAACAATTTCACATACTTTTGTAAAAAGTAAGTGTCAGGGCTATTCATCAAGTTCCGAAAAAGCTTTTTTCTTTAGAACTTGATGGTGTTACTGAACACCACTCTGAGATGGCATTCAGCCCCCGATAACCTTCACAGGCTGCTGTTTACACGGCAGCCTGTGAAGATTTACATGCCAGCAACAGCAGAGGGATCTATTCAGATCCCTCCCTGCTGTGTCTGCACTGCAGAGCCCCAAGCTGAAAACTCTGGGGCTCTGCAGACATGTGGTCACACTCACTGGCTGAAGAAGACCGAAGACAGAAGAGACAAGAAACAGGTGAGAGGGAGCTAGGGGGGGTAAAGGGTCATTGGAAACCCACACTGGGGGGGAGCATTGGACACCCATGTGGGGGGGGAACAGACACCCACGGGGGAAGGGGGGGCATATTGGACACTCACAAGGGGGTGGGAGGCCGGGCTTGAACCGACACTGGATGACGTTTGGATCAGGCCTCGGGGGAGGGGGGAGGAGATGAGACACAGTGGGGGCATAGAGAGTGAGGGAGGGAGAGACAGACATGCAGCACTGAGGAAATCCTTATGCATGGGGGAAAGTATCACTTTTCCAAAAGGCTGACTCCGCAAAAAGAGCAGCTTTTCAGAAGTGATACTTTTGTTAGGGACAAATGATGAATGGCTCCGAATGAGTCTTTGAACTCGCAGTGAATTCAAAACATAATTATCACTAATGATAATTATGTAATGATGGATAGGCCCCAGAATGTCTAATGTGATGTCTACTTTCTCAGACCCCTGCCACATTGTTATTATCTGTGGAAGCAGTAGTTTCTGTACACTCGTATGCTGTATTTATTTATTATTTATTACCAATTATTTATATAGCGCACACATATTCCTCAGTGCTTTACAGAGAATATTTGGCCATTCCCATCAGCCCCTGCACCAGTGGAGCTTACAGTCTATATTCCCTACCACATGCACACATGCATACACACCAGGGGTAATTTTGATATATCAAAGGTGAATTTCCCCCTGCTCCATAGCCCCCTCCCCCCTTCCCCACTGTATGCGGAAGCTTTACAAGGGACTCTCATTTGCTGGGATCTCCTCCCCTCTATAAGACATTTCTTAGATCCACTACATGACTGTAACTACAGCAGGTCGGCACTCACTCTGGCGCCGGGATCCCAACATGTGTTTAAAGCTCCTTGGAGCGCTATGATAAGGTAAATTCAGTGGTCGAAGTGGGAAATTTGAAGTGGGGGTATGGAAAATTTAAGGATGTACCTATTTACGCGCCGAAGGTGCTTGCATGTCGGAAGAGGGGGTGTAGTACCATTTATGCACATTATGCCACACAATTTATAGTGCCCCTTATAACGCATTATGCCATGCAGTAGTAGTGTCTCTTATACATTATGCCACACAGTAATGCCCATTACACATTATGCTACACACAGTAATGCCCCTTACACATTATCCCTCACAGCAATACCCTTTACAAATTATGCCATGCAGTATTAGTGCCCGTTACACATCATGCCACAGTAAAGCTCCCCCACAGCCTCTTACCTACCCCCTATGTACCTCCAAGAGCCTCTTACCTATCCCCCATGTCCCTCCAACAGCCTCTTACCTACCCCTGATAGGCAACCAGCAGCAGCCTCTTACCTCCCCCTCAGCAGCAGCAGGTGTGTATTTCGTGCTGGGCCCGGCAGGCATCCATGCAGAGACAGTACACAGTGCCGTCGTCCTTTGGAATTGGAGCTCGTGCATCAGGTGCCAATCAGGAGCCACCGCTGCGTTCCTGAGGTCAGAGGCTGTTGCTGGTTGACCATGATTTACCTGGGCTGAACCTGAAATGTAGACATTTATTAAATCTACCACACAAGTAAATTGGATGCTGTAACCCACTGCAGGCCATCATATATTAATTTTTATTTGTAAACTTTATTAGGAAATTGACATAGTTTTTCCGATAGCATTATGGAGTAATCATGTCAACCACAGTGGAGTAACACAAAGAGGAGCCGCCAGCAGTTGTGTCCACAGTTTACATAGGTGGAACTCTTGGTACCTCTCCCAGCAGCATTCAGCAGTGAGCTGGGTGCAAGCTAGGCTGGTACACTATGCCTCTGGCCCCTTAGTGAATACACCCCTTGCATCCATTAAAGTTATGGAAGTAGATAAGGTACAGAAACTGAAGGCAATCTGACGTCATCAGCCAGTGTCCAACATAATTTCCTACCATCCAAGTGGGCATAGAGGGGGAATATAATCTTGTGGCAAGTGTAACGAGACACCGAGCCCGAAGCGTGTCGAGCGAAAGAGCCTGCGAGGGGCCAATTTTCTTTTTTTGGTGGACTGTGTGGGCAGGTAACTACACTTCCGCCCTCAGTCCACGTCACTTCCAGGTACAGTATTTGAAGGGGAAATATGCCTTTTAAAGTTATGCCACTGGGCTCTCTCTCACTGCAGACAACTATGTTGCCACACAGTTGTACTTGACAGCAATTCTCCCCTTTGTATATTTATAGGGGTCCTTTACAGGGGCCTACACTTTTAATGTTGGGGTAATTATAGGGGTACATCTTGTTCATGGAGGGCTTTCCCTTCTGTCAGCATAATGGGTACAACTCCACCTTTTGTCTAAGCGGGTGGGGCATCTATCATGGGCCCCTTATTTGCAAAGGTGTTCCCCTCTTCTCTGTTCAATGGGGGAACCCCTTATCCTTGCTGGCCCTCTATTTGGGGACACATGCTGTACATGGCTGATATACATGTGCCCTCTCTCTCTTCTTAACAGACTTCAGAGTGATTGCCTTCCCATTAACATCACCGTGGGTAGAGCTACTGCATACGGAAAAAACAGGGCCCAAATGACAGTGGGGACTTACCTGCTGCTGCCGGTCCTGAAGCACTCATGGAGCCCTGCAGAGGGGCTGTCATGACTGAGCAATGCGCGGCAGCTCCTCCGCGTCCTTTTCACTGTACAATGAGCTGCCGCGCTTGCTTGTGCTACAAATGCTGCCCGGGGCACGATCCCGGGGGTGCGGAGTGGGGGGGGGAACTTGTGTAAGCAGCAGGGCCGGGTGCTGCAGAGCTCTCGTAATAGGAGGTGGGGGGAGAGGGTGCCGCGGATCTGGGTGAATGAGGAAAGCAGGGTCAGTTTAGTGGGCGGAGGCATGTAGCTCTCCAGCTCAGCACTGAAGCCATGCCTCTGCCCACAGCTCTGCTGTCTTGTAAGTTGAAAAAAAAAAAAGTTTAATGCTTGAAGTGCCGGTATACCATACCGTTGTATACCGGCTCACTTCAAGCACTGGGTAAATTCAAATCATAACAGCACCATGAGAGCTGCACAGTCCATGCCCATGCTGAAAACAAAGTTGACAAGGAACAAAAGCCATTATAGTGATGGTGGGGATAAATCCCACTAATTGCAGGGTATCTGGCATGAACCCCACAATGTTGTTAGTTAATAAGGCAGTAATAAGGCAGTAGTCAGACTGATTTTTTATTACGCATATGATATTGTTCAGAACCGGGGGAGTCTACAGTTATGTTTCCCATTGAGTGGCCCTGCAGCAGTAGTTTTATACTGCTTGTGGTTTATGTTGTAATTGGACTTTTGGCTATTTTATGTAATCTACTTTTCATCTTCAGTCATCGCTAGTCTGTTTTCCTTTCTCTTGTTTATTGAGATTTTTCAAAGTTAAACTTACTACAAACATCTCACATCAACAGCGAGCAGCATCTACAAACAGTATATACTCAGAGGGCTTGTGTAGAAGTACAATAATTAAAGCAAATACATTTTGGAACAAAGGGAAGGGAAATATAAAAGGAATAAAAATTATCCACAAGGCAATTTCCTTTTCCTTGTATTTCCAGAAATTACTGCCTTATAAGTTTTTTTTACATTTTAATGTTCTATTTTTCCCCTTACAGCCTTCAGTACTTTGTCATATAACCGATGGGTTACCGTTTAATCCTAGATATGTTGTTGCTGTACAGTACAGACCGGAAACAATATTTATTTTAAATGTTTTTCAGCATATTCTTTTTGTCATTATTTAGGAGTACACTTTCCCAGTCTATAAGCATCAATGCTGCTGGGAGACCTTTCAAAAGTCAGTGTTTGTACCTTAGGGCCTGATTCAAAGGTGGACGATGTAGCACATTCTCTGGGCCTAATTCAGACCCGCTTGCGAGCGCTGAGCGCTCGCAAGAGGGTCGATGTTGGCCAAGTGCACATGCGCACGACGGAGGCGGCTCCGTCGTGCGCATGCACGAGACCCGAATAACGATGGCCAAGCCAGCGTTATGGGTCTCGCACCAAAGGGGGCGTGCTGTCGATGGTGACGGCACGGCAGGCGAAAGCACGGCAAGACATTAGCACGCCCACTATGCCTTGGCATGCGATCGCTTAGTGTATGTAGACACCCACCAGCTTGTCTTAAGACGCTCACTTGCGCACATCATTTCCATGTATGCAACCATTGGTACATCGGGAACCGTCGGAAGCAAACGCAGCACTTGAGGTTGACTATACCCTACCTCAAGCACTGCGATCACTTCAGTGTGAAATACAACCAGGTGACGTGTACAATGACGCTGCCTCTAAATTATGCACGCCTCTGAAACGGCGTTGAGACGCTCAGTCATGCCTGCGTCCACTCCCCCGTTTATACTGGCCAGCCCCTGTCACCACCCACAAACGGCTTCTCCTGTCACTCACTCTGCTGGGCAGTCTATGCGCAATGAGGGAATGCTTCCTGATCTCTAGCACTGGTTCGCAATGCACACGTGCACTGCGATGCATACGCATGCGCAGAATGCTAACATCGGCCAACTACGAGCAAACACATCTTAGCGACCGGGTATGAATCAGGTCCTAAATTCAAATGTTACCAAGTTAGGTTCAATATTCAACCTCAGTTATAATTTATTTCATTACATAGTACAAAGACCAGCAGAGTTCCCTCTCTGGTTGGTCTAAAAGTTTTTTGGTCTACAATAGCAAAAACGTCTTTGTACAACAAATAGCTTAATTATCAGTATTTATATTAGGGATGAGTGGGTTCAGATTTCTGAAATCTGAACCCCCCGAGAGCCCCCCGATCTGAGCCGGGAACCGAGTCCGACTGGGGTTTTCCCGCCAGACTCTGTTCCCAAAACGAGGCAAAACGTCATTATCCTGCTGTCGGATTCTCGTGGGTTTTGGATTCTATGCAGGTCCCGTGATCGCCGCCATTTTTCATTCCAGCTGTGGAGTGTGCAGAGTTAGGGAGCTGGGAGCTACTTATTGACTTGTTATTATAAATAATAAAGTACTGCTGGCTGGCTACTGTGAAGAGGGAGGGACCTGTTGCTGACGCTGACCATAGGGGCTGGATATATGGCTACTGTTGTCCATATAAATAGGGGCTGGCTGGCAACTGTTGTCCTTCTCCATATAGGGGCTGGCTGTTGTCCTATTCATAGGGGCTAGCTGGCTGTAGTGCTGTGTTGTCCAGGGGGTGCTCTGTCCTTCAGGGGTGCTCTCTTCACCCACCCCCAGTGTGAAAAGCTGCCCTTCATCAAAACAATTTTTACAGGGGGTGTACGCTGCCCTTCATCAAATTAATTTTACAGGGGTTGTCCTGTGTGTTGTATGCTGCCCTTCATCAAACTAATTTTTACAGGGGCTGTCCTGTGGGTTGTACGCTGCCCTTCATCAAAATAATTTTTACAGGTGCTGTCCTGTGGGTTGTATGCTGCCCTTCATCAAAATAAGTTTTACAGGGGCTGTCCTGTGTGGTGTACGCTGCCCTTCATCATCAAACTAATTTTTACAGGGGCTGTCCTGTGTGGTATACGCTGCTCTTCATCATCAAACTAATTTTTGCAGGGGTGATTCACTCCATAAAAATAATGCACTCCATAAAAATAATTATCATTAAAAATTTGGAGGATAAAATAGGGATAGATCAAGAACCAATTCCTCCTAGTGCTGAAGCTCCTGCAACTAGTCATGACATAGACGATGAAATGCCATCAACGTCGTCTGCCAAGGCCAATGCCCAATGTCATAGTAGAGGGCATGTAAAGTCCAAAAAGCCAAAGTTCAGTAAAATTATCCAAAAAAATAAATTTAAATCGTCTAAGGAGAAACGTAAACTTGCCAGTATGCCATTTACGACACGGAGGGGCAAGGAACGGCTAAGGCCCTGCACTATATTAATGACTAGTGGTTGAGCTTCACATGACGATGGAAGCCCTCCTCTTCCCTAGAAAAATGAAAAGATTTAAGCTGGCAAAAGCACAGCAAAGAACTGTGCGTTCTAAGAAGATATCACAAATCCCCAAGGAGAGTCCAAGTGTGGTGGCGGTTGCGATGCCTGACCTTCCCAGCACTGGACGGGAAGAGGTGGCTCTTTCCACCATTTGCACGCCCTCTGCAAGTGCTGAAAGGAGCACCCACAGTCCACTTGCTGATATGCAAATTGAAGATGTCACTGTTGAAGTACAACAGGATGAGGATACTGGTGTAGCTGGTGCTGAGGAGGAAGTTGACAAGGAGGATTCTGATGGTGATGTGGTTTGTTTAAATCAGGCACCAAGGGAAAGAGTTGTTGATGAAAAAGCCCATCATGGTCATGCCTAGTCACAAGACCAAACATGCCAACTCTTTGGTCTGGCAATATTTCTATCCAAATCCAGACAACAACTGTCTTGCCATATGTACCTTATGTAAAGGTGTAATAAGTAGGGGTAAGGACATTAACCACCTAGGAACATCCACCCTTATACGTCACCTGTAGCGGGTTCATAAAAAGTTACTGTCAAGTTCAGAAACTGTGGCTAAGACTGTAAGCAGTCCAGGGACACCTAAATCCCTTTGTCCTGTTGTATCCAAGCGCCTGCAAACCACACCATCAACTCCCTCCTTGTCAATTTCCTCCTCAATTAGGATTGGAAGTAATCCTGCAGGCCCTGTCACTGGCATGACTGACTCCTCTCCTATCCGGGATTCCTTCGGAGGATCCTGCATTGCTACGTCTACTGCTGCCGCTGCTGCTGTTGCTGATGGGAGTCGTTCATCATCCCAGAGAGGAAGTACGAACACCACTACTTCTTTTACTAAGCAATTGACCCTCCAACAGTCCTTTGCAAGGAGGATGAAGTACGACAGCAGTCATCCTGTTGCAAAGCGGATAACTGAGGCTTGACAGCTATGTTGGTGTTAGACGTGCGTCCATTATCCGCCATTAGTGCAGTGGGATTTAGACAATTGATGGAGGTAGTGTGTCCCGGGTAACAAATCCCATCTAGATTCCACTTCAATAGGCAGGCGATACCGAGAATGTACAGACATCAGAAAAAGTGTCCTAAGTGTCCTAAAAAATGTGGTTGTACTCAATGTCCACTTAACCACGGACAAGTGGAACAGGGCAGACTAAGGACTATATGACTGTGACAGCCCACTGGGTAGATGTATCGCCTTACACAGCAACAACAGCAGCGTCACCAGTAGCTTGTTCCAAGGCAAGCTACCTTCAAGAGGTGCTGTATGCTTCAAAGTTTTCCTCCAGTCTTGTTATATCTCTCTTTATGGTTCCTTACTGCAGTCACGTCAATGCTGTGTCCCATTAGCAGCTGCTGGTGTCTGCTTTGAGTGCAGGGCTGCGTGGGGGTGGAGGAAGCATAAGGAACCATTCCACACAGACTGTGTGAGAGATAACAAGACTGGAGGAAAACACCCATATACTGCTGCCGCTAGTGTGCGTATTTAATCCCTCCCTACATTTGTGTTCAATAATTTGACATCTTACCTCCGTAGAGCCAGTTTGTGCAGGGACAGATTAATTGACAGCTTGTTTTGTGGGGGCCCAAACAAACCAATCATTTCAGCCACAGTCATATGGCAGACCCTGGCGCTGAAATGATTGGTTTGTTAAAGTGTGCATGTCCTGTTTATACAACATAAGGGTGGGTGGGAGGGCCCAAGGACAATTCCATCTTGCACCTCATTTTTTTTCTTTGCATTATGTACTCTTTGGGGCCTAGTTTTTCAAACTGCCATCCTGTCTGCCACTGCAGTGCCACTCCTAGATGGGCCAAGTGTTTGTGCCGCCCACTTGTGTCGCTTAGCATAGTCATCCAGTCACTCAGTGTTGGTCTGTCAGAGAATGTCCTGGTGCTGAGCACCAGGACATTCTCTGACAGACCAACACTGAGTGAACCATTGATGTTTAGAAGCCATTGTGCCTTGACAAAGGTCCATATTGGACCGAAACGTTGGCAAATTATGTTGGTTTAATCATTAAATACTGAATGATCTTGCTGAAAATCTGGAGAGTGTTTTTTCTTCTTTCTTGAAGAGGCTAGACTATTATCTATGGGAACCTCTATATGAATTTCCCTAAAAACACCCCAGTATTTTGAACATTATAAATTGAGAGTGCCGGACTATCTATATATATATATATATATATATATATATACTAAAACAGGGCTTGACAAATTTTTCTAAAACCTAGGAGCCAGGATGAAAGTGTAGGAGCCATACCCCCCTTCCCCCAGAGCAGCATTACTGAGCACCTACGCCCTGGGCAACCAACCCCCATGGCCACACCACTAACGGGGTACCCCAGGTAAACCGCCCTCGCACAGCCGCTTTATTGACCAGCTAACTCGCCTCTCCAGGCAACCAACCCGCAGAAAGGCCACCCCTCCGCAGCCAAAAAACCCCGGACAAGCAAAGCCATCGCCGGCAGTGGGCGAACTAGAGAGTTGTGGGCCCAGATGCAAAAATATGCTTTGGGCACCCCTATGCAGTGCCCCCAGTAGTGGTCCCCCCTATGCAGTGCCCCAGTAGTGGTCCCCCCTCTGCAGTGCCGCCAGTAGTAGTCCCCCCTCTGCAGTGCCCCCAGTATTAGTCCCCCTATGCTGTGCCCCCAGTAGTAGTCCCCACTATGCATTGTCCTTAGTAGTGCCCCCATATACAGTGCCCTAGTAACACCCCCCCTTATACAGTGCCCCAGTAGCGGCCACCCCCCCTCTGCAGTGCCCCCAGTAGCGGCCACAACCCCTATGCAGTGCCCCCAGGAGTGGTCCCCATATATAGTGCCCCCAGTAATGGTCCCCCTATGTAGTGCCCCTTTAATCAGAGGCCCCAGAAGTGGTCCCCCCTATACATTGCCCCCAGTAGTAGTCCCCCCCTTGTAGTGCCCCAAGTAGTGCTCTCCCCCTTGTAGTGCACCCAGTAGTAGTCCCCTCCTTGTAGTGCTCCCAGTAGTATCCCCCCATTGTAGTGCCCCCAGTAGTAGTCCCCCCCTTGTAGTGCCCTCAGTAGTAGTCCCCCCTTGTAGTGCCCCCAGTAGTAATCCCCCCTTGAAGTGCCCCCAGTAGTAGTCCCCCCTTGTTGTGCCCCCAGTAGTAATCCCCCTTGTAGTGCCCAGTAGTGCTCTCCCCCTTGTAGTGCCCCCAGTAGTGCTCTCCCCTAGTAGTGCCCCCAGTAGTGCTCTCCTCCTTTTAGTGCCCCCAGTAGTGTTCTCCTTCTTGTAGTGTCACATGACGTCTCTCCCATTATCCACTGCAGGAGCCGGAAGATGGAGCGGCTCCTGCAGTGGGCACAGCGGCAGTCAGTGAGAGTCTAACAGACTCTCATTGGCTCCCACTCAAAACAAACACACAGCTGCCGGCCCCGGGACTGTGTGTTTGTCAGTCATTGTGTAGCGCTGACCGAACTCCGTCCGGTCAGCGCTACACGCGCAGTGCAGTCTGGCCCCCGGCCCAGCCCACCACTGACTACAGTGCCCGGGGGTTGCTGAAAATCTGGTCACCAGGCAACCAAATCTGGACGCCATGGCGACCCGGCCCCCATGTTTTGTCGAGCCCTGTACTAAAAAGTGTATTTTTTTTCTGTGTATGCGTGTGCGTTAGTCGCACTTATTATCAGACAGCAGCAACCTAATGCTGTCTGTGTCATCAGTCGCTGCTGCTTTGGTCAGAGGTGCTCCGGGCCCGAAGTTCTGGACAAAAAAATAAATAAATATAATAAAAAGTGTATTTTTTTTTCCTGTGTCTGCGTGTGCGTTATCCGCACTTATTATCAGACAGCAGCAACCTAATGCTGTCTGTGTCATCAATCGCTGCGGCTTTGGTCAGAGGTGCTCCGGGCCCGAAGTTCTGGACAAAAAAATAAATAAATATAATAAAAAGTGTATTTTTTTTTCCTGTCTGCGTGTGCGTTATCCGCACTTATTATCAGACAGCAGCAACCTAGTGCTGCCTGTGTCGTCAATCGCTGCTGCCTCGATCAGGGGTGCTCCGGGCCCCAAGTTCTGGACAAAAAAATATATATATATATATAATAAAAAGTTTATTTTTTTTCTGTGTGTGTGCGTTAGCCGCACTTATTATCAGACAGCAGCAACCTAGTGCTGGGGGTGTCGTCAATCGCTGCTGCCTCGGTCAGGGGTGCTCCGGGCTCCAAGTTCTGGACAAAAAAATATATATATACTGTATATAATAAAAGTGTATTTTTTCCTGCGTGTGATTGTGCATTAGCCGCAACTTGGCAACACTATTGCTGCTTGCTTGGTGACACTGCTGCAAGACCGCAGTGAATATGGAGGGCAGTCACATGACAGGAGAGCAAGAACCATATGTTGTAGCTGCCGGCAGCAGTCATGATTATGCAAGGCCATCAACGTCCTCGTCCTCTATGAAGGCCGATGCCCCAGGGCTTAACTCAGGCCATGGACATGGAAAAGAAACTTTTTACTTATTAAAGAAAAAAAATCTAAAGCCAAGTTGACTTTAGATAAACAAAAAATTGGCAATATGCCATTCACTACACGAAGTTGCAAGGAAAGGATAAGGCCTTGGCCTTTATTTATGACTGGTGGTTCTAGTGATGATAGCCCTTCTGCTTGTTGTAGTAGTGGTGGTACTATAAAAAATAAAAGTTGTTAAGAAGAAGACGAGTAAGACAGCTCCGGAAGAACCAACTGTGTGCTCCGAGAAATCAAAATCACAAACCCCCGAGGAGAGTGCAAGTGTGTCCTCGGTTGCCATGTGTGAGCCAGACGTTTCAAATAGTGTACTTGAGGATACCCCTTCCAACATTTGTGTACCCTCTGTAATTGTGGGGAAGGGCAGTCAACATATTGCTGACTTAGTCATGGAGGATGCTTCTGTGGAATTGCACATGGAGGATGAGGAAATATATTTCGGTAGTTGCCGCTAAGGATGATGAGAATATTGATGATGAGGATGTTGATGCCGAGGATGTCATTTGTGTAAGTCAGGCAACAGTTATTGCCCATGGTATGAAAAAGCCCATTGATGTTGTCATCCCGGGGCAAAAGACAAAAAAATCCACTTCTCACGTGTGGAATTATTTCCACCCAAATCCGGACAACAGTTGTCAAGCCATCTGTACCCGATGCCAAGCAAGAGTGAGTAGAGGTAAGGAACTTAACCATCTAGGAACCTCCTCCTTGTTACGTCACTTGGAGCGCATTCATTAAATTCCAAAGTGTACGCTGCCAAGTTCCAAAACTAAAAACTTAACAATCAGCCCAGTATCACCTACCTGCTCCCTCTCTGTGGGATCCAAGCACCTTCGATCTCCACCACCAACACCTGCATCATCAACATCCTCATTCATCATCAAAAGTAGCCCTGCTGCATCCAATGTTATAAGCATGATTGACTCCTCTTCTATCTGTGATTCCTCAGAAGGATCCTTGATGACTACGCCTGTTGCTGCTGTTGCTGTAAGTGGATCTTCATCCCAGAAGGGGACCAGAAGGAAGACTACTTGCAGTACTGTAACCAAACAATTAACTGTCAAACAATCTTTTGCAAGGGCGGACAAGTATGACAGCAGTCACCAAGTTGCACAGCAGATTACTGACACTATAACAGCTATGCTGGTATTAGATGTACATCCAGTATCCACCATTAATGCAGTGGGTTTTAGAGAGTTCATTGAGGTCCTGTGTCCCCGCTACCAGATCCCTTCTAGATTCCATTTCGCTAGAACAGCAATTCCAAGTCTTTACAAGGACACCCTTTAATGTCATCCGAAATGTCGTTGTACCCACTGTCCACTTGACCACTGATATGTGGACAAGTGGGACAGGGCTAACTAAAAATTACATGACTGTGATAGCCCACTGGGTAGGTGTATTGCCTACAACAACAGCATCTACCAAATGCCAGCTGATTCAGAGGCAGGCTACTCTTTGTGTAAATGGTTTCACTAAGAGGCATACCGCTGAGAACCTCTTAGAAAAACTAAATAATATTGTGTGATGAAGAGGATGTACACACTGATGTGGATGACGGGGATGACGAAGATTACATCTGATGTTGTAGTGTAAAGCCAGTTTGTGTATGAGATCATTTCCATGCCCAATGCACATTGGCAGCTTGTTTTATGGGGGTCCAAACAAACCAATAATTTCAGCCACAATTGGCATTCCCTGTCGCTGAAATGATTGGTTTGTTAAACTGTGAATGTCCTGTTTCATATACAACATAAGGGTGGGTGGGAGGGCCCAAGGACTATTTCATCTTGCACCTCATTTCTCTGCATTATGTGCTGTTTGGGGCATTGCTGCCTGACATGTTGAATTTGATTGTTTATGAATGTCCAGAAATTGTAGTGGCCACACTCAGCATTTCCTGTATGCACCTTTCATTTTTTAAAAATGGCCACATTTTAGTGCCGCCCACTGCTGTCAGTTAGTTTGGTCAGCCAGCTAGCTAGATGCAACATTTTGGCCCTAGGCCTAACCTAGATGAAAAAATCAATACTGTGAGCTGTGAGATGGTCACAATTGACTGCAAATGACTGGGAATAAATGTTATTAAGGTTAATAATACTGTAGGAACAAAAACAGGCCCAAAATATGTGGTTTTACCTGTTTTAATAATTTTTTGAAAAAAAATGCAAAACCAAAACCAGAACACGCAAGGGTGGTATGGCAAAACCAGGTCCAGATCCAAAAGACGAAGGAGATACAGATCCAAAACCGAAAACAAAGCCAAAACACGAGGTCCGCGCACATCCCTAGTTCTAATAGGAATCCGCCCCCTTGAATTTACATCAATGAGTGCTCCTTTTATATTATGTCTTGTCTTCCATTTGGAGCTATTGGTCTGTTGATTGGCAATTGAATTCATATTGTTTTCTATTGTTAATAGTCTATTTTCCTGTTCCACATTTTGCACTTGCGTTCTCTGGTTTAGCTATATTGTGAACAGTCATGAAACTACAGCCTAGTCAAATGCAAAGTGTCAAACTGCACTGTAATGCTCTAAAATCACTGTGTATCTTCTCATTTTTATTTAGCGTGTGAGGGGTTGTCAATTTTTTATTGCTACAAAGAGCACTGTGCACCCTAAAGGCGCATATTCACTATACAATTAAAATGAACGATTGAACAATAATGACATCATTATTGTTCAATTGTTCATTAATCATGCAGTAATTATGCCGGCAATGATCAGCGATGCGCGCTCCCGCTGGTCATTGCCGGCATCTGTCATCGCCTGAACATGCAGGCCACCCTGACGAGAACATCATTTTGTGCATGTTCGGGGATGAGGAAGGGTGCCTGCAGTGAACGACATATCATTCAGTGTGGGCACATTATCCACTGCACAGTATGATGAACGATTACGATGTTGTAACCGTACAGTCGTTCTGCACTCGTGTAGTGCATATGCACCTTAAGGCTGGCCAATTTCTACTTTTCTACCCAACTATTTTTTCTTACCATCTAGTCTTGGGGCTGGGCATAAGTGAAATGCTTTGTTTATGCCACAGAACTGTATATCTTCAGAACATACAGCCTTGAACAAATAACAAGACAATACCAAGCACTTGCTTCTATACCTGTGGGTGCTAAAAGTCCTTCTTATATTATATTATATTCTGGAAATCTAAATTGATAGATTGAACTATTTGCAGAACACATCCAACTATTGGCCTGGTTATATTCTTATCTTACACTGTGTTAGGTGGAGAGCATCATAGCACTTTCCCCATACTAATTAGGTATACACTGTTTTTGTCTGTTTGAAGAACGTATTTCACTTTCTTGCAACTGCAAAGTACCTTTTTATCTGGCTGTCTTTATATAAATGGACATGAATACGCTCTGCTATAAAAATATTACGGCTTCCTAGCAATAAATAATAACAATAATGCACTGTGGACCTGCGGCAGAGATCAATAGCCAACCTCCGGAACATAAATAACACATGCTAAGCTTAACTTTAACAGCATTACCTACTGCTTCTAATGCACTAAAAGCTCCATAGACCATTCGCAGAAAGGGATTTTATAAGCATAGTGCAGTTTTCACTACTCAGCAAGGTTAACAAGTGACAAATTGTTATGAGTTAATTTCTTCTATAAAAAAAAAAGACAACTTTAAAAGTTCAATAAAACTTTGCAATATGTTTATTATTTTTGTTCTTGATTCAAAGTAGTTCTTCACTATTACAACTAGAAGAGAAGACCAGGGACCTCATTCAGAGCCGTACGCTCTGAGCAGAGCGCACGCTCTGAATGAGGGCTGCCCTCCATAATTATGGAGCGTCCTCCTGGACGCTCGTGTAGCTGTGGGTCACCACCCACAGCCTATACGAGCGTGCAGTTTGATGGCCGTGATGGTCTTGACCATCGCGACCATCGCCACTGCGAGCCGGAGCCTGCGGTTGAGGTTTTCAACCGCAAGGCCCGGAGTGATTTTGGCTCTATCAGAGCCAAAATCACTCCCACTGACATCACTAGTGATGTCAGTGGGCCGGCTTCTGACGGTAGGCGTTCCCTTGGGAACGCCCCCGTCAGGGAGGCACGCCCCCGGCACGCCCACCAAAGGGGGCGTGCTGTCAATCAACATCGACAGCACGCCCCCTTTGATCAGACACAACGAGCGAAGGAAAGTCCTTCGCTCATCGCGTCTGGCGCATGCGCACGACGGAGCACCTGCCGCCGTGCGCATGCGCAGTGCACAACATCGACCCACTTGCGAGCGGACAGTCGCTCGCGAGTGGGTCTGAATCAGGCCCCAAGTCTCATAGCCAACAAATTTGTGATCCACTAACTGATATTTATACCGACAGCTATACACTTCCGCCTAGGTCTTTGCCAACTCCAGTTTATAAGTGTCATATTATCAAGGGGTTGCGCCCACTTCCGAATAGTTCTGCTGACATCAGTCATTTCAAATTGCCTTATGTAGCTGCCTCTCATGTAGTAACCCTCCTTCCAGGGCCGGTGCAAGGTTTCAGGGTGCCCTAGGCAAAGGTTCACAATGCCGCCCCTGTTTTCCCCCAAACCCTCCACCCAGTTCACAACCACATACACAGCGCCCTAATAATATTCACATGACCCAAATTAAAGGGATGATTCCCCCTGCTGCGCCCCCAGTAGTAAGGGCCCCTGTAGTGCCCCCAGTTGTAATGCTCTTGTAGTGCCCCCAGTAGTAATGCCCTTATAGTCTCTCCAATAGTAATGCTCCCTGCAGTGCCCCCAGTAGTAATGCTCCCTGTAGTGCACCCAGTAGGATGTCCCCCAGTAGTAATGCTCCCTGCAGTGCCCCCAGTAGTAATGCTCCCTGCAGTGCCCCCAGTAGTAAGCACCACTGTAGTGCCCCCAGTTGTAGTGCTCCCAATAGTGCCCCCATATGATGCCCCCAGTAATAAGGCCCCTGTAGTAAGCACCCCCGTGCACACATATACACAAAAAAAAATACTTACCTTAAATCCCGCTCCAGTGCCTGATGCCATCCTTCCCCGGCGCCTGCTCCTCGGAACTATGGGAGTAACGTCATGATGTCACTCCCATAGTGCACTGCGGGACCCGGAAGCCGTAGCTCAGGGGTGAGCTCCGTTCTCCGGGTGCTGCTGGCACCGGGGGGGAGAGAAGGAGCCGGGTGCCCGCTGATAACACAATCTCAGTGAGCGCCCAGCAAATGGAGGGTGTAGGGGGTGCGATCGCTGGGCCGGGGGGCCCCTTAAGCCGCCAGGCCCCATAGCAACCGCACCCTCTGTAGTTAGGCGGACTCAGAAGCGCCCTCTAGTGGCTGGCGCCCCAAGGTAGCTGCCTAAGCTTACCTAGTGGTAACGCCGGCCCTGCCTCCCGCAGCCTAATCCTTACCCTCCTCCTAACCCTCTCCCTAACCATAATACTTACCTCCACAATTTCTTTATTCTGATAGTTGGGAAGCTGCTGTCGGTATTGTGACCATCAGCATCCTGCCAGTCAGG
The DNA here is from genome assembly GCA_031769625.1 of Taudactylus pleione. Classification (NCBI taxonomy): domain Eukaryota; kingdom Metazoa; phylum Chordata; class Amphibia; order Anura; family Myobatrachidae; genus Taudactylus; species Taudactylus pleione. The sequence goes on along the minus strand of JAUIMM010000200.1, from coordinate 63,755,014 downwards.
GTGCTGACTACATCCCATCCTAAAGCTGTCCCTAAGGGAAGAAAGTCTCCTGTGCATAACACCCTTCACACGAAATTGGCATCTTTTAAAGTGAATGTGTCAAAATGATAGAATCTTACAAACGTGGGCACCAGGTGGGCGCTTTGCAAACCTGTTTAGGCAGAGACACCATGCCTTGGAACCCAAGAAGCACCAACAAACCTGGTCAAGTGGGCTCTAAGAGAATCAGGTACAGGTTTATTCACCAGGGTATAAGCGTGATTTATAACTGAGGTATGACAGTGAGTAATTGATTGTTTGGAGGCTGGCCAGCCTTGATTATTGAAATGACAGAGAATAAACAGGATGTCCATACGACAGAAGACGTTAGTATTGTTGACATAATTGTTCTCGGCGTCCTTATTACAGCCATTGAAAAGAGCAAAACTGCAGTGTCCGCTTGATCACTGTCTGACAATTTAAGAATATTTGTGGCCATTCGGTTACATGTAATTTGTGCTGCTGTTGTTCCTCATGTTAATTTGCAAAGTTATGACTTTATACAAGAAAATGGTCTATTCTGGTCCCACATAAAATCCAACTCCAGCTGCCTTACCTCCTCTAGAGAGCAAGATATAGCAGATCTACTTGGCTGTGTTTGTGATTGGAAGCAGGGCCGTTTCTAGACATTGTGGAGCTCAGGGCGAAAGTTCCCAGTTGCGCCCCCCCCCCCAAAAAAATAAATAAAATAAAATAATAATAATAACTTTTTTTTAGATAACATAACATTATGCCACACGCAGTAATAGCTTTTATAACACACTATGCCACACGCAGTAATGGCCCTTATAACACACCATGCCACATGCAGTAATGCCCTTTATAACACATTATACCACACGCAGTAATGTTCTTTATAACACATTATGCCACACGCAGTAATGCCCTTTATAACACATTATGCCACACGCAGTAATGCCCTTTATAACACATTATGCGACACACAGTAATGCCCTGTATAACACATTATGCCACATGCAGCAATGCCCTGTATAATACATTGTGCCACACACAGTAATTACCTTTATAATACATTATCCCCAATTCAAATTACACCGCACAGTAGTCCCTTATGTTATGACACACAGTGGTGCCCCTTTTACATAATGCCAAAATGAGTGTACCTTATACACAAGGCCCACAGTAGTAGTGTCCCTAATACAATGCCCACAGTAGTAGTGCCCCTTATACAGTGCCCACAACAGTGGTGCCCCTTACACAATGGCCCCAGTAGTGGTACCCCCCATGCAGTGCCCCCATTAGTAGTACCCCCAGTGGTAATGCCCCCAGTAGTAATGCCCCCTATAGTAGTTCCCCCAGTAGTAAAGCTCCACAGTAGTAATCCCCCAATTAGGTTTGCCCCCTATAGCAGTGCCCACAGTAGTAATGCCCCCATTAGTAATGCTCCCCAGTAGTAATGCCCCCATTAGTAGTGCCCACAGTAGTAATGTCCCTTATAGTAGTTCCCCCAGTAGTAATGCCCCCCATTAGTAATGCTCCCCAGTAGTAATCCCCCCATTAGTAGAGCCCCCATTAGTAATGCTCCCCAGTAGTAATCCCTTTCGGCTGCCGCTGCAGGGAGGCAGCCGGATGCCTGCTGATAACAAATTTCAGCGGGTGCCCGGCAAATGCAGCCTCCCGGCGGCGGCGGCGGCGGCTGGGGGGGGGGTTTGGGATCGGCGTAATTTTTTTTTTCCTTCTAGGTTTTTTTTTCGGGGGGAGGGAGACTCAGTGGCGCCCTCTGGTGTCGGCACTCCGGGTGATGGCCCTGTTAGCCCGCACCTAGAACCGTCACTGATTGGGAGAGCAAGTCCTGCTGGAAGTCCTGTGTAGGCTGAAAGTTGTCTGGTGGTGTCTCCTCTGCAGGCTCAGCTGGATCCACTACAGTCAGAGAGATGTACTCCTTACCCAACTCTTCCTCCACCAATTCATGGAATATAACCACCAGGGAAGAGATAGTCTCGCTCTAAGAAAGAGTCTGATATTCTGGGATCTGAAATTAACATAAGACTTGTTCCTCTTCTCCAGAAGTTTCAAATTAAAAATTCTCAAATTACATTGGGCAACTTCTACCACTTTTAGGGGTATATTTACTAAAGTGCGGGTTTTTAAAAATGGAGATGTTGCCAATAGCAACCAATCAGATTCTACTTATATATCTAGCACCTTCTAGAAGATAATAGCTAGAATCTGATTAGTTGCTATGGGCAACATCTCCACTTCTAAAAATCCGCCCTTTAGTAAATATACTCCCTTATGGTGGACACCAGAGCCAGCTCTAGGGGTGTTCGACCAGTGCGGTCGAACAGGGGCGCCACCCATAGAGGGCGCACCCCTCCCCAACATCCCGATTTCAGCAGGACAGTACTGTTCCACTGTTCCACCCGTGGGCCGAAGTGGCCTGTGGGTGGTCAAATCGGGAGGTTGGTGGCAGTGCCGGACCCCAGAGTCTGAATGGATGCTGCGTGCATGCGCACGGCATCCATTCAGTGATGGGAGAGGGGCTGGGGGAAGCCCAGCTAGTGAGGTTCCCCCCAGCCTGATGTTATCTGGAGACATGCCATGCAGGCACGCCTCCAAATAACATCACATAGGGGGTGTGGTCTATGGTAATTAGGCCAGACCCCCAATTTTGGTCACGCATGCGCGAGTTTGGGGCGCACTGTAAAGAGCCGGCACAGGGTGCTCCGATCCCTGCAGCCGGCCCTGGTGGACACATTATTCTGCTAAGATTTTAATGCAAACAATGAATCAACATTGATTTCTTTTTCAGCTAAGATATGACCAGGCTTCGTAGAGCACTGTTTGCTGAGGAACAAAAACTCTTTGAAGATTTGTATCGATTTGAACTCCTAAATAAATTATCCCTTGAAATAGAACAAAATCGGAACTGCTAACTGTGAACCCAACCATGGAAGTGTAGAATCTGAATCATGAGGTGGAGATGATATTTCAAGAGGTCTGGGGAGTCCACTTTGACCATTAGATCATCTAAATAAGGGACAACCTTGATCCCTTTGGTCAAGATAAAAGCGTCCATGACCAGTATTACTTTTGTAAAGACTGTTGGCAACGTAGAGAGGCTAAATCCAAGAAGGTTTTGGTGACCCTCCCTTCTTGGAATGTGAAGGAAAGCGTCTCTGATGTCAACTAATGCAATGAAATCCTCTGGCCCCATAGAATTTAGAAGTGAAATGAGGGACTTGAGATTCACAATGAGACAGTAGGAGCTGTCTGTATTTTGGACCAAAAAGAGGTTTGAAGAAAAAAACAACTCTTTGATGTAAAGGGACAGGAGTTATATCTTTGAAGTCAAAATAGAGAAAATGGACTCCTTTTGAGCCATGGCTTTTCCGCTGTCTAACGGTAGGCCTATTTTGGAGACACACCACGGAGGAGAGCCTAAGAGGTCTATCATATAATAACTTTATGTCACCATGAATCTTATGTCATCTGAAGCTCTCAGAAATCAGTGATCCCTATAATGAAGAAGACAGCTGTCCAATGTGAGATCCCTCAGCTGGGGAATGAACTCATCATGCTGACTATTTGTTAGTTGACTAAGGGCAGGGTGGTGTCCTGTCCAAGCTGGTCTGCCTCTATCCTGACTATGTTTGGGCACTGATGTCTGTCCAAAAGTGAAAGTCTTAAACCTTGGCTTTATTGGAGGTCAAAGGGATTGAAAGGAAGAACTCTTATGTTTCAGTTTAGCAGATTGATATAAAGAGGTCATAGTCACAACTGCCTAAGCAATTTTTTTCTAATCCAGGGCCAAAGAAGATTTCCCCATCAAAGGAAAGTGTTTCAGATGCTTTCGTTCTCTGTGATTGCAATAGCAGATACTCTGGTTGTGTCTTTAATGCTTTTCACAAAGGAGCACAATTCAGAGTGTACTCTGCCAGATCTGAGGTCTTATTCCAATTTTTCTGTTCACAGAGAAAAATTCTTTAGACAGGATTCTATATTTCTATCCGTGCTGTGAGAAAAGGATACTGCATTAGGAAGCAAAACAAGTAAATATTGAGTATCAAACAAAATCACTGTTCAAAGAGTACACAAAGTAATATACCAGTGGCTATGAACAGAGTTAGATAAAGGTCACACAATAAATAATATGCAGCTTTGATAAAGAAGTTTAACAAATGTCACACTAATAATGATGTGGTTTTGATAAATCAGTTTAATAAAATGAACACTTAAAATATTATATTTCTAATTAATAATTCAGCAAAAGTCACATAGAAGAATATGTGGTTTTGAAGGTGGTCTAGCAAAATATACTGTAGATACTGTATAAAAGGTCACTTACATTTAATAATGTGGCTTTAAAATAAATGTAAGTATATGCAAAATAGATAATGCAGAGAGCAGAAAACCAGTAGATAATAGCAGGATTAATGTTTTTTTCCACTGAATAACTCAATTAAACAGTATAGTGAGGTATATAGCAGCATTTAAGCAAATTGAGCTGCTAAAATTGCCCCATAGTCCTTATTTAAATTCTTTGGTGTCTTTCACATGGAGGGATTACGCCAAGGAGTGGGAATGGGCTAACAGGGAAAACACCCTTCGACCAGGTCATACATACACATATTTACAGTTACACACACAAATACTTCATAAACACATTGCAATACAAATAGTAAAAAAGAAAATCATTTTAAAAATGTATTAATGCTATCTACAGTCATGTGAAATCTGTGTATTATACTGAGCCATAATTAACAATCATCTAGCCTTCACCAAGTCCTACGTTTTGATAAAGCTCATCTCATGTGACACATATCCCAGATATTACTTTGTCATCATTTATGAAATCCAAAAGACAACAGGAAGAAAAGTTTCTCTTCCCATTACTGGCCACTCCTATTGGTGTTACTATGCCACCAGACACTGACAGACTGTATTGGCAATTGTTAGTGCGGGTGCCCAATGGAGTAATTCAATTGTTGCTCTGTTTGGGTGCGAACAGCTGTCGGCGCCAGCATTTCTGCTCGCCCTCTCTGAGCAGAAATGTGTGAAAATCCACAGTTTGGGAGCCCAAACCAGGACTTTCAATGAGGGTAGCCTCTATACATGGCTAAACCCTGTCTAATTGGGCGCGACAATTACTGGGCGCCCAAAACAATTGAATTTCTACACTAGGTGCCCATTAATTATTGCAGCGCCAAAAACAATTGAATTGCAGCATTGGCTGCTATAGTTGCAGGACAGTAATCGCTGCCACCACCTGACTACTTGGTGGATCCAACTACTGAACTTCCATTGATTCACTAGCATCTACCAGTAATAATGAAAAATAATATTTTTTGTGTACATTTACCAGTGTTTATCAGTTTTTGGATTTGAGGAATTTGGGCACACCCTTCCTTACAACACTGCTCCTGTCCATTGATGTTTAAATAAATGCATTTATGCACAACTATTTTGTAACTCTTGTCATAGCAAATCAATAGGGTGCAAGTCAGGACTTTGTTTCGACCATTCCAAAAACATGATTCTTTCTTTCTACTCACCTGTAGATTTGTTAGCATGCTTAGGATCACAAGCATTTTGCATCATACAAGATCGCGAAAAGGTCAGTTGTCAGGTAGATGGCCTCACATTTTCCTCTAGAATACTCTGTTATAAACCGATGTTCATGCTGGACTTTACGGCTGCACGGTATCCATGCCCTGTACATCATAACCCTCTCCACAAATGTACATGAAGGATAGCATTTGGATTCACTGTGTTTGGTTTTCACTAAATATAGTGTAGTGTATTGAGACCAAACAACTCCAGAAGGGTTGGGTACGGGATGCCGGCGCTCGGAATCTCAGCAGTCAGAATTCTGAAGCCGGATCCTGATCAGTATCGTAACCCTCCCTCTCTCCCTAGCCCTCACTCCCTGCTGCCTAAATCTAACCCTTCCCCTAGTGCCTAAACCTAGCCCCACTACTTACCATCAGCATGCCGGCGTTGGGATTCTGCCAGGTGTCGGGATTCCAGTGCCGGCATTGTAACCACCGGCATCCCACTGTCGGTATTATAACTAAATCCCCCCCAGGAGTTTTCAGTGTTGTTCAAATGCAAATTTGCAAACACAGCCTATAATGCAATAGCCCCTCCAAGATAGTGTGTTCTTTACTGGTTACCCTGTCATGAATTAGCAATATTAATATTTAGGATATAATGTGCTCAATAAAATAAGTAAAGTTCAGCCCAGCAGAAAAACAAAAAAGAAGTTTCACCTCTACAGACTAATGTAGTTAACAGGTAATTAGTAATTCTGCCCTGCCGCTTTTCTTGACAAGATAATATATATATATATATATATATATATATATATAATTGTAGGTATATAGGAGAGTACTCACCTTCTTCTTCTTAGATTTTATCCAAAAAGACTTAAGGCATTTTTATTTATTCCACATGTATAGTCAACATTTTGGCTTCAAACCATGCCTTTGTCAAGACTGACAAAACAACCCACCAACCATGGCAAGCATCAAGATAAAAGTGTGTGCATCATAGGTACTATTTATACCATAGACCTATATGTCATAGCTTACCACATGGGACACTACCGGGAGTGACATCATTTTGGCCAAATCCCTTTTCAAGAGCTCTCCTTACTTATAAGTAAGTAACTATAGGGGCAACTATATAATAGACCGCAATCTATTTACCTCTTATCCCTCCAAGGGGTTTAGATCTCCTTCTGTACCTTAACCAGAGCCACTAATACCGGCAGTCCCGCTATTGGAAGTGCGTAACCGGAAGTGACAGGCGCGGATACGCGTCGTACGTTCAGCCCGCATCATGGAACACATTAGCTAATGGAGCGCACAAGTCAAATCTAAATTGCTAGAGGACAATTAACAACTCTTATGCAGATAAACCTTTCTTCCACTATGTGGGTGGCAAAAGAATTTTCCGGTCAGCATGGATCTACATGTAGTACACCCTAGACATTTATATCACCCATTCTTCTGGGTCAGCCAGTTGTCCTCAGGCTTATCTCTTTGGTGCATATTTGGGCATAATAAGAGATCCTTTAAATTTGGACCTCTACTTATGCTCAGAAGTGGTGGTGCTCTCTAAAGTTTTCTGAAAGACTGGTCAGTTGTATAGTATAGGCAAATTCCTCCTCACAGACTTCTGAACTACTGTAAGGTTGGTGTCACACCTACTGTTTAGAATAAAGCATGTATCCCCATCAAGTCCACTTCTAGACAGGGGCTGTATCACCGAAAAGCATTTCCTCGCCTTTATAAGGCTGCTTTTAATCACTAAGTCCTTGTAACCATGTTCCTTAAACCTCTCACTGCAATTCTGTATCTGTGCTTCAGCCAAAACCCAATCAGAGTTATTCGTTAGGATACATAGAAACTGTGAAATTGGTAGGTTAGTTTTTAGTAAATTAGGATGGTGGCTTCTCGCCCAAAAAAGGGTGTTTCTATCAGTTGATTTCCGAAACAGTGTATATTCCAACCCTGTAATACTTTTAAAGATCGTAACATCGAGAAAATTTGTGGATTGACCACTTACAGCAGAAATGAAACGAATTGGGCTAGATAGGATATTAAGGCTCAAAACCATGGTGTTAAAAGACTCCTTATCACCCAACCAAATTTTAAAAATATTGTCTATAAATCTTTCATAATAAAAGATTTTCTCACCAAATTTGCTCAGTATATATTCCTTTTCATATTGTTACGTGACGATGTTTGAATAGGCCAGAGCCAAATTCGACCCCATAGCAGTACCAGTTACTTGAATATAATATTCCCCTTGGTACAGGAACTGATTACACTCAAGTACTTTTTGCACCTGTTACAACATAAACTGTATCAGGGGTCCACAATATGGTCCTTCACACAATGCTCTTTTAACTGCCTCAATAACCTGTATATGAGGTATCACCATATAGAGTGAACAGATGTCTAGTGTCACCAACATATATTCAGAGAGCAGATCAGTCAATGCTCTTAAATCAGATAGCAACTGACCAGTAACCCGAAGGTAGGTTGTGGCATTCTTGATGATAGGTTGGAGATATAAATCCAAAAATTGGGCCACAGGTTGCAATATAGACCCCCTGGCCGATATTATGGACCTCCCAGGTGGATCCACCAGCGTCTTGTGTATCTTTGGTAAGGTGTATATAATTGGGCAAATTGGAAATTCAACTGTCAAGAAAGCCAGAATTCCTTCTCGATCCAATCATTCATACGTGCAAGGTACATTAGGTCATCCACCTCTTTCTTAACCCTCACCATTGGATTAAAGTCTACCTTCTGATAGGTGGAATGGTCAAACAATTGTCTCCTTATCATAGGATGCAAAGTCCTGCAGGACTATTGCACCCCCCTTGCCAGCATTTCTTATCACTAGAGAAGTGTTACTGCTTAAATCTTTTAGAGCTGATTTCTCAGTCAGAGTCAAATTCTCAAACCTTTTATTGTTTTGTTTATAACTATTCTTCCAGTCAGTATCTACCATTCTTAAGAAAGTTTTTAAACTCGCATTGAATTAGGGTCAAATATGCTCTTCTTTTTAAATGTACTCACTTCCTTCCTCACCTTACAGTCCTGTTTATTATCTAAATATTCTCTTAATCTAAGTTTATGACAAAACTTAAGTAGATCCACTGACCACTGAAATGAATCAGTTGTACAAGTGGGGATACATGATAGCCCCTTAGAGAGTAGTGAATTCTCTGCCTCTGTACGGACATGAGGACATGTGAGGATAAATCAAAGATCAATTCCTTCTCCCTCTCCATCCACTTGGTCTTCCCCTTGGGTACCCCCCCCCCCCCTGCCGCCACGTGTGCGGTCTCTGTTGGGACCTTCTATTTGAAATCTAGTATTGGGGCCTAAAAAAGAACTTGAGTGTGGAAAGCTATCAGTAGTATCAGTTTCAGAGGATGAGTTAGATGTATAATTATTGAACCGGTCTGCTCTATAAACACGTCTCTGTTACTGACCCTGATTCAGGCATGTCAGTCTATCTTCACCCAAGAGCCACCGGTATACCGTGTGTCTCTGATAATCCTGGGTGACATTTTCCAATTTATTTCTCTTGAACGAGATTAAATCAGCCTTATATTTGTCATCCTGAGATTGGATTCGTTGTATCCAGTCCTCAGATTTATCAGTGCAATAAAAATATTGGCTGCGCGCTCAAAAACAATCATATGGTCCCATGAAAATGCCAAATCTCCAAAATAAGTGCTATAAAAATATTGGCTGAGCGCTCAAAACTCATATGATCCCATGTAAATGTATGTAAAAATTTAATATAATATGAACATTATTATGTCTATTAAACATTCAGCAAACCAGCATATGCTGTCACAAAATAATACAAAAGTATAAAAAGTTCATAGGTTATAGGTAAACAGTATTTCACTTTGTAGCAAACTATGTTGCAGTCAGAAAAGTGTAACTGCTCAAACAATAAAATATAAAAAGCATCCAATAAAAGTCCCGGTATGGTGGAACTAAGGATTGTCTAGTATTTACAGTATATATGCTTGATTTTTGTATTCGGCTGTAAGATGCAGTAATGAAAAAGGAGAGATAGCCTTACAGGCTACTCACAGTCTCAATCCTTCTCCGTGTAAGAGAGCCCCCGGGGGTAAGTATTCCGGATCCGTGATTCAGTAGATGCAGTATCGCGTGGGAAGGTAATTATAAAGTGTAAACATGGCAGTATCCCAAATAGATGTAGTGCGCTCTCTGGTACACCAGAGCGGTGGACACTAATAGCCACGATCTACTTATGCTGGCCGCGGGTGGTGCTCGGTATCTCCCTCCACTGTGTGAGGTTAGTCCCGGACCATATATTCATAGGCAAACGCGGGGGGGTTTCCGTCTGCCTGGAAACCCCCCTCCCCAGCACACACCACGACCACAATAGAGATAGTAATATAATAGAATGTTACTAGTGCTGCATGTTCTTCTCAGTATCACAAATGAAATGATTAGCACCAACTGGGATCTTTTAAAATGTGTCAGCCAGTAATAAATATACCTGTGCACCAACCAGGAGATGTGGAAAACATGCACTGTTAGGGTCACTGCTATAGACCATCAATAGGGTTAATAATTAATACTGTATACAGGGGCGTCTTAAGAGAGGAGGGGGCCCGTGTGCACTCCTCGTGCGGGGCCCCCTCCTCTCTCCCTGGTGGCCGGCAACCAACTGACGCAGCTAGCCAGCCTAAGTAGACTCCAGGCACTAGAGTGTGCCCGGAGTCTACTGCGCATGCGCAGAAAACCGGAAATATGGCCGCCGCGGCCATTTTCTGGTGTTCTGAGCAGCGCAGACACCTGACGTGGGACCACGGACAGGTAAGTCTAAAATAATATGGGTGCAGTGTGTGTGGTGTGACCCGCACACACTGCACCCGTTATTGATACACCACTGACTGTATAATACACTATCCAGTACATAAGGAGACCAATATGTACATATGTCTAGGGCAGTGCTATGTTCTTCTGCTGCTCCCCCAGACTCCCGGACTTGTTCCAATGCTCAGGAATGGTGTCCACATCTGAGAAAAAAGATTCTGCTCAGACAGGATGGACCTACTGCCCATCTAATGGCTTACTGTGATCGCTGGTCCTATATATGCTGGAATTATGCAACACAATATAGTTTGAATGTAACATATTAAAGCTGGATAAGGGATAATTATGCCCTCATCATGGACTGGCCACACTCGCTCTAAAAGCAAGCATTTGAAAACCCCCCTCTAGAAATCCTGCGTTTGCCAGTGATATGCCCTGTTATGGGAAAGGCTGGTAATGTGTTATCTGAGCTGTATGCTGATGCAGAGCACATCTCCTCCACGCTGCATACTGGTTATAGATTACTCAATGCGTTTCCGTGTCTCTGGACACCTTCATCAGGAGCATGTAATGCATAGGGATGAGGTGCTGCCTTTTATGGGAATCTGATTGAGAACAGTTGGAACTTGATTAATTAAATTGGTCTGCAGCTGTTATGACCAACTTCTGTTTGTTTGGATAAATAATGTCTTTGAAGCATTGTAATATCCACTTTGTTACAACTTAAATAAAATAAAACCTCTGTTTTTATGTATATATATATATAAAAAAAATCACAACAATTACATTCATATGTTTAAATACACAAATTACCTTTGTTTCAATTTCTATGGGACTAATTGACATTGCTGGTAATATTAACCTCTTAAATATTTTCTCCTTTGCCATATTCATTTGTTTCTACATGGGTGTATAAGAAATACATATTTATTACATAAATACATGGACTATGAGTACAAGATAGACATTTCTATATGTCTGCTTGTTCCTAGTGTGTAGGTCTATGTAGAATCAATTAGTACAGTTAAATGCAGGAGTACCCAAAATCCTCATTACTAAATAATAATATTTGTATCACTAATGGTGTATCCTTTCTCACACACTCTCTACATCTTCATATATTTCAAACACTTCGTGCTTATGTAGCTGTATCCGACTTTAGAAAATCACACATTTCTGTACGGTCCCCCAGCGCAACAGAGCGTCAAACCACAGGTGATCCTATTTTCCCAAAGTCAGAAAAATCCACTCCAAAGAACGCCTATGATTATAAACATATACACCTCCTTACGTAGACAAAATAATGCATAAATTAGATATACACTCAGCAAGCGATTGAATTATTACATTATCGACATTCATATTCAATAGGTGCATTATAACAGTAACCCCAAATTCCAGGTATACACCCCTCCATTATATATATCCCATTTATCCACCTTTCCCAGCGCTCTCTGAAGAGAACTGATATGTCATCTTCTCTGTAATACATGATATGAAATATCCAAAATCCCCTATCTCTCTTTCCCTCTCCACAACCACTTTCACCATTAGCTCCGAATGCATGCAGAATTATTGATACAAGTCAATGTTATGCACTTTTATTCATAGGAATCTGTTTATCTATATGTGGACATGTAGGGCCAGCGGCATACAGCTGAGATAACACATTACCAGCCTTTCCCATAACAGTGCATATATGGTCCGGGGCTAACCTCACACAGTGGAGGTGTCAGAGTTCAGCCGGGGATCGGCCGTCCCTTACTGTCCCGCCGGCTTCCTCTGACTTCCCGGGCAGTCGGGCAGCTGGCGCGGCGACGTGGGAGGAGCTGAGCATTCACCCTGTAGCTGTGGTGTCAGGCAACCCGGTGAGCGGGGATCGCAGTTTCCATCATGGGCGCCGTCATGACACTTTCCCTATGTCAGTACTTCCTTCCCTGACTGGCCCGGCTGGTCAGCTGACGCTGTGGGCCTATCAGCAGGCTTCCAGGGGTATATATCCAACTCCTGTGCTCCAGGTAGTTGCTTGAACAATCATTGTCGCCGCTAGTGTAACTAGAGGAGTCTCGTTCCAGGTTTCCGTGCTTCCAGTGTGTTTCTTCCAGAGCTTCTGAGCTATCTCATCACAGTGCCTTTACTATCAGCAGCCTGTGTGAAAGCTAACCTCCATCTCTCCACAGTGCTTTTACTAATCAACAGCCTGTGTGCAAGTTTAACCTCCATCTCACCACAGTGCCTTTACCATCACAGCCTGTTTGCAAGTTAACCCTTCATCTCATTGCAGTGCTTTCACCATCACAGCCTGTGTGCAGGTTAACCCTTCGTCTCACCGCAGAGCTTTTACCACCACAGCCTGTTTGCAAGTTAACCCTTCATCTCATCACAGTGCTTTCACCATCACAGCCTGTGTGCAGGTTAACCCTTCATCTCATTGCACCCTAGTGCATGATCTCCGGCCGGCAATCCGGTATATACTTCGTGGGATATCCAGCTGTTACCTCAGCCTATCAATAAATCTCCACACCTCTCTAGCCAGCACCTCAAGTGCCTTTCTCCAGCCAGGAGTTCTATCCCACTCCCCACGTGCCTATTCCAGGCATTACCCTTGGGCCACGGGTGTTTTTGATTCTCTTTTCCCTGCAGGGCTTGGTCACCAAGTCAAAGGACCACGACCTGCTTACAGGGAGCCGCACAAGCCCATATCCCACTTGGAGGGGTCACTGGCGAACACCTCCTTGTGAGTTAGACTCCGCACCATTGACTAGCTCTAGCCAACGACCAAGACTTGTGGATGCGGAGATCATACGTCCAGGCCCCTCGCCTTCGCCTCCTCCCGCAGCCTCAGACCTCGGCTTTCAAAAACCCGCCTCCCAGCGTGACAGTTTGTTCAGGCCAAATGGAAGCCGCAGGTGCCCAAGGTACTGGGACTCTTCAAGAGTTAACAAGCCGTATGGATAACCAAGAGACGGCACAGCGACATGTGGCTCAGTACCTGCAAGAATTGTCCGGACAGTTAATGACCATACAAAATACACTGGCATCTATGTCCACGGCCTCGCCACCTGTTGTTCCTGCTGGTTCTCCAGGGTTACCTCAAGGGGCTATGCCACAGAAGTCTCGTCTCCACTTGGCCACCCCTGAAAGGTTTGACGGTACTCCACAACGTTGTCGTGGGTTCATAAACCAATGTGAAATCCAGTTTGCCTCCCCCAGAATTTCCCTACCTCCCGGCCTATGTAATTTCATTACTGACTGGGGCTACATTGGACTGGGTTTCCCCTCTTTGGGAACGGGCTGATCCATTAGTTTCTAGATACGAAGACTTTGTGACAGCCTTCAAACGGATTTTTGATGAGCCCGGCAGATCGGTTTCTGCTTCCTCCGACTTACTCTGTGTCCACCAAGGTACTCGTTCGGTGGGACAGTACGTGGTGCAGTTTCAGACCCTTGCATCGGAACTTAGATGGAACGAAGAAGCACTCAAAGCAGCCTTCCTCCATGGGTTGTCCGAAAGGATGAAAGACAAATTAGCATCCAAGGATTTACCTACGTCTTTTTCTGAGACTATTTCCCTCTGCATAAGGATTGATTTACGCCATAGGGAGTGGTGGGGTAATAGAGGTCATGGGGATCGCCCTCGAGATCGTCCGGCCTCAGGAAGTCAATCCTATTGCCCCACCTCCAGGGGTGAGGAACCTATGCAGATCAACAGAACCAGGCTAACCACGGCCGAACGCAATCGGCGCTTTCAAAATAAATTGTGTCTTTATTGCGCTGCCCCTGAGCACATGTTAAAGAATTGTCCCCTGCTGGCGGAAAATGCGACACCCTAGTTGATGTCGGGAGCATTCAATTAGGGGTCATTTTTAAGCACTCCCAATTAACTGACAGTTTATTGCCTGTATCTCTTTCCCACCAGTTCAGGACAAGGGATGTTAAAGCCCTTATAGATTCCGGTGCTGCTGGAAATTTTATTTCCAAATCTTTAATCCAGTCCCTTGGTATTTCGGTGCTACCTTTACCTGACAAATTACTGCTCTCCATTGTAGATGGTAAAACCGTGCTAGGTGAATCCATATCCTTGAAATCCCAGCCTGTGACTCTCAGGGTTGGTTGCCTGCACCAAGAGACCATTTAATTCTTCATACTTCCTAACTCTGCTTACGAGCTAGTTCTGGGTTTACCTTGGTTAAGGAAGCATAATCCTACCTTTGATTGGTCCAATATGCAAATTGTATCATGGGGACCAAACTGTTTCCATCGGTGCCTAACCCAAGTACTTCCTGTACGTACCCACTCTGTGCACCCCAGTACAGGTGCAAAGTTCCCCCCGACCAACAAGCCACAAGATCCTTCTGTCACCAGTCTACCACAAGCATATCAAGATTTTGCCAATGTCTTCTGCGAGCAGGCTGCTGATCAACTCCCTCCTCATCGGTCGTGGGATTGTGGAATAGAACTTCTCCCGGGGAAGATTCCCCCTCGGAGCCGGACCTATCCTTTGTCAGTTCCAGAAACAGCCGCCATGGCAACTTACATTAAGGAAAATCTAGCCAAAGGGTTCATACGGCCTTCCACCTCCCCTGCAGGGACAGGGTTCTTTTTTGTGAGCAAGAAGGATGGAGGCCTCCGGCCCTGTATAGACTACCATGGCCTCAACCAAATTACTGTAAAAAATCGGTATCCTTTACCGTTAATTCCTGAGCTTTTCGACAAGGTCCGTGGAGCTAAAGTGTTCTCTAAACTAGATCTTTGTGGGGCATACAATTTGATACGAATCAAAGCTAGGGATGAGTGGAAGACCGCCTTCAATACCAGAGATGGTCGTTTGAATATCTGGTGATGCCTTTTGGACTCTGCAATGCGCCAGCTATATTCCAAGGCTATGTAAATAAGATCTTTCGGGACATTCTCTACAGCTTTGTCATCGTCTATTTAGATTATATTCTTTTTTTTCTAAGGATCACCAAACTCACCGCCAACATGTTCGAGAAGTTCTAGCTCGCCTTCGAAAACACCACCTTTATGGAAAGTTATCCAAGTGCCTCTTTGAACAAACCACAGTTCCTTTCTTAGGACATATAATTTCTGGGGAAACCATTCAGATGGATCCAGAGAAACTGAAAGCGATCTCTGAATGGCCATTACCAAAATCTTTAAAAGCTACTCAACGTTTTTTGGGATTTTCAAACTATTATAGGCGATTCATACTGAATTTTTCCACTGTGGTGTCTCCCATTACTAGTCTCACATGGAAGGGCGCTAACCCAGCCCAGTGGCCGGACTCAGCCATACAGGCCTTCCAGAGATTGAAAGAGGCATTCTCTACTGCCCCTATCCTTTGCCAACCCCAACTGGATAAACCATTTTTTGTGGAAGTGGATGCCTCTTCGGTGGGTGTAGGGGCGGTATTATCCCAAATTTCCAGTGATGGGAAGAATCATCCATGTGGATACTTCTCTCGCAAATTTTCCTCTGCAGAGAAAAACTATGCGATTGGAGATCAAGAACTCCTAGCTATGCGTCTGGCGTTAATGGAGTGGCGTCATCTTCTGGAAGAGGCCAAGTTTCCAGTTACCATTATTACTGACCATAAAAACTTAATTTATCTTCAGACGGCCCATCGCTTAAACGCCAGGCAGGCCCGCTGGTCCTTGTTCTTCTCAAGGTTTAACATTAAGCTTCAATTTTGCCCCGGTAATTTGAACAAAAAAGCAGATGCTCTCTCCCGGTCTTTTCTACTCGACACACAGGAAGAAGATCATCTAAGATCTCGCCCAATCCTGGATCCTATGGTCTTCGCTTCAATTCAAATATTGACTCCGCCTCTGGGGAAAATTTTTGTGACTCCCGAATTACGGAAAAAGTTGTTAACCTGGGCTCATAGTTCTCTATTTGCTGGGCATTCTGGTATTTTCAAAACATACAAGTTTCTTCAGCGTTCTTATTGGTGGCCCTCGATGAGAAAAGATGTTCAAGAATTTATTTTGTCATGTGTAAAATGCTCACAGCATAAAGTTTCTTGCAAAAAAAGTGCAGGTCTTCTACGCCCATTACCCGTTCCTACTATTCCTTGGACCCATATATCCATGGATTTTATCTCTGAGCTTCCACGCTCCAAAGGACATAACACCATATGGATAGTGGTGGATCGTTTTTCAAAGATGGCGCATTTTATACCATTAGTAGGCCTGCCATCTGCTCCCCATTTGGCAAAAAATTTTGTTAAAGAGATTTTTAGATTACATGGTCTTCCTAGAGAGATTGTTTCCGACCGAGGAGTCCAATTCGTAGCCAAGTTTTGGAGGGCCTTATGCAGCGCTTGTGGAACCAAATTAAAATTCTCATCAGCTTACCACCCACAAACTAACAGGCAAACCGAGAGGGTTAATCAGGAACTGGAGACCTTTATAAGACTTTTTGTGTCCTCTTCACAGGATGATTGGGTGGACTTACTACCTTGGGCTGAGTTTTCACATAACTTCAAGTACCACACTTTCTCCAATTCCACACCTTCTTATACTGTGTTTGGTAAACATCCCCGGATTCCAGATTTCCAACATTTACCTTCGGTGGAGGTCCCTGCAGTTACTGACATTGTAGAATCTTTTTCATCCATTTGGAAGAAGATACATGCCTCGTTGAAACAATCATCCAAGAATTATAAAAGATTCGCTGACAGACGACGGGTCGCAGTTCCTCTGCTGAGAGTTGGAGATAAAGTCTGGGTAGCTACTAGGAACATCCGACTGAAAGTTTCCAGTATGAAGCTGGCCCCACGCTACATTGGTCCGTACCGCATTCACAGAGTGATCAACCCTGTTGCGTATAAATTGGAACGCCCACCTCAATTGAAGGTATCTAATACCTTTCATATTTCTCTATTGCGACCTTTGGTGTTAAATCGGTTCCAAACCACCTCTCCTAAATTACCTCAAGTACAAACTTCTCAAGGTAGAGAATTCGAAGTTGGGAAGATTCTGGATTCTCGGTTCAGATCCAACATTCTCCAATACCTCATTGATTGGAAGGGTTATGGTCCTGAAGAGAGGGCCTGGATCAGAGCCACAGATGTTCATGCACCTCAATTAATTCGAGCCTTCCACATCAAATTTCCTGGTAAGCCTGGTGGGTGTCCGGTGTCCACCCTGAAAGGGGGGGTACTGTCAGAGTTCAGCCAGGGATTGGCCGACCCTTACCGTCCCGCCGGCTTCCTCTGACTTCCCGGGCAGTCGGGCGGCTGGCGCTGCGACATGGGAGAGGCTGAGCATTCACCCTGTAGCTGTGGTGTCAGGCGGCCCGGTGAGCGGGGATCGCAGTTTCCATCATGGGCGCCGCCATGACACTTTCCCTATGTCAGTACTTCCTTCCCTGAGTGGCCTGGCTGGTCAGCTGACGCTGTGGGCCTATCAGCAGGCTTCCAGGGGTATATATCCGGCTCCTGTGCTCCAGGTAGTTGCCTGAACAATCATTGTTGAGGCTTGTGTAACTAGAGGAGTCTCGTTCGAGGTTCCCGTGCTTCCAGTGTGTTTCTTCCAGAGCTTCTGAGCTATCTCATCACAGTGCCTTTACTATCAGCAGCCTGTGTGAAAGCTAACATCCATCTCTCCACAATGCCTTTACTAATCAACAGCCTGTGTGCAAGTTTAACCTCCATCTCACCACAGTGCCTTTGCCATCACAGCCTGTTTGCAAGTTAACCCTTCATCTCATCGCAGTGCTTTCACCATCACAGCCTGTGTGCAGGTTAACCCTTCGTCTCACCGCAGAGCTTTTACCACCACAGCCTGTTTGCAAGTTAACCCTTCATCTCATCACAGTGCTTTCACCATCACAGCCTGTGTGCAGGTTAACCCTTCATCTCATTGCACCCTAGTGCATGATCTCCGGCCGGCAATCCAGTATATACTTCGTGGGATATCCAGCTGTTACCTCAGCCTACCAATATATCTCCACACCTCTCTAGCCAGCACCTCAAGTGCCTTTCTCCAGCCAGAAGTTCTATCCCACTCCCCACGTGCCTATTCCAGGCATTACCCTTGGGCCACGGGTGTTTTTGATTCTCTTTTCCCTGCAGGCCTTGGTCACCAAGTCAAAGGACCGCGACCTGCTTACAGGGAGCCGCACAAGCCCATATCCCGCTTGGAGGGGTCACTGGTGAACACCTCCTTGTGGGTTAGACTCCGCACCATTGACTAGGTCTAGCCAACGACCAAGACTTGTGGATGCGGAGATCATACATCCAGGCCCCTCGCCTTCACCTCCTCCCGCAGCCTCTGATCTCGGCTTTCAAAAACCCGCCTCCCAGCGTGACAGGAGGGAGATACCGAGCGACACCTGCGATCAGCAAAAGAAGATCGTGGCTATTAGCGTCCACCACTCTGGTGCACCAGAGAGCGCACTACATCTATTTGGGACACTGCTATCTTTTATATTTTATTGTTTGAACAGTTACACTTTTCTGACTGCAACATTGGCCCTCATTCAGAGCCGTACGCTCTGAGCAGAGCGCACGCTCTGAATGAGGGCCGGGCTCCATGAAAATGGAGCGTCCTCCTGGACGCTCGTATAGCTGTGGGTCACCACCCACAGGCTATACGAGCGTGCATTGTGATGGCCGCGATGGTCGTGACCATCGCGACCATCGAAATTGCGAGCCGGAGCCTGCGGTTGAGGTTTTCAACCGCAAGCTCCGGAGTGATTTTGGCTCTATCAGAGCCAAAATCACTCCCACTGACATCACTAGTGATGTCAGTGGGCCGGCTTTTGACAGCACGCCCCCTTTGATCGGACACAACGAGCGAAGGACTTTCCTTCGCTCGTCGCGTCTGGCGCATGCGCACGACGGAGCTCCCTCCGTCGTGCGCATGCTCAGTCCATAGCATCGACCCACTTGCGAGCGGACAGCCGCTCGCGAGTGGGTCTGAATCAGGCCCATAGTTTGCTACAAAATGAAATACTGTTTACCTATAACTGGATGAACTTTTTTATACTTTTGTATTATTTGTGACAGCATATGCTGATTTGTTGAATGTTTAATAGACATAATAATGTTCAAATTATATTAAATCTTTACATACATTTACATGGGATCATATGAGTTTTGAGCGTGCAGCCAATATTTTTATAGCACTTATTTTGGAGATTTGGCACTTTCTTCTTGATTGGCAGCTGCACTCTACTAATAGGTTACATTACAGCACATACATATATTTTTACAGCCTCAGATTTATTAGCAGTCAAGCCAGGTGTAAAATCTCGTTCAAAAGGTTTAACTTCAACCCGTAGTTTTTGCAACTCGGTACCTACTTCCTCAATTACTAATACTAGTAGATCTTAAGAGCACTTATTTAACACGCCACACCATTTGACACAGAAATTTGGATTCCTGCGCAAATGGTTGGCGTGTTTTTGATCCTAAATCCATGCGGTATATGTTCTACCCGTGTAGAATTGAATCTATTTCACGTTTTTAATTTATTCAGCTTATGGAATTTGTCCAAAGGGGTTTGGGAGGGTATTTAGTCGAACTCTAATTAATTAAACAGTATTTTGTTAACCTCATCATCAGTGATTCAGCCTCACTTAATGAGTTATCATCAAAAGTCGCAAATCCATGAACCATTGTTCATGCACAAAACTGTTAAAAAATGGGAGCAAAGAACTAAGCACATAAACAAGAAGCACTCAGTACCTATATATAATCATAAGCAGCCTGAAACCAATTATCTAAAATCACCAACTACTAAAAGGAACAGTACATTGTAGCAAATCCACATCAATTTAAGCATTCCAATAGGAATGTGTTTGCAAAATAGCGGATTGTCTAAATCTCAGTCAAACACTTTCCATAGTAGGAGCAAAAAACCTTAAAACAAAAAAATTATGTCCATCACAATAATTTTGGCGGGTGCTGGTTTAGAGAGTACTTATCGTGTCCTCAGATTTAATCCAATGGAAAAACCGCACTCACGAGCCTTCAAATACTCCAGCTGCTGGGGTGCCACATCTCATGGAGTCCTGTATGTTTGAATTCCCAAATATAATTGTAGGTATATAAGAGAGCACTCACCAGACTTCTTAGATTTTATCACAAAAGATTTAAAGCATTTTTATTTAGTCCACATGTATAGTCGACGTTTCGGCTTCAAACCAAGCCTTTGTCAAGACTGACAAAACAACCCACCAACCATGGCAAACATCAAGATAAAAGTGTGTGCATCATAGGTACTATTTATACCATAGGCCTATATGTCATAGCTTACCATGTGGGACGCTACAGGAAGTGACATCATCGTGGCCAAATCCCTTTTCATGATCTCTACTTACTTATAAGTAAGTAACTATACGGGCAAGTAACTAGAGTGCAATCTATTTACCTCTTATCCTTCCAAGCGGTTTAGATCTACTTCTGTATCTTAACTGCAGCCGCTAACACCGGCGGTCCCGCTATCGGAAGTGCGGTAACAGGAAGTGACAGACGCGGATACGCATCATACGTCCCGCCCGCGTCATGGAACACATGGGATAATGGAGCGCACAAGTCAAATCTAAATTGCTAGACCACAATTAACAACTCTGGTGCTCAGCACCAGTGCTACGTTTCTGTATCAGGATTATCCCATATCCTCAGTATATAGTCCTACAAATACACACACATCACATAGACAGCACATATATAATACATATAAAAAATATATATAGAAAAACAAGTATAACCAAAAAACACACTTAATAGCTACAGGCTAACTCAGTTATTCTCTATCACAAACACTCTCGTTTAGCATATAGAGGTTATAATGTTTCAATTGTGAGAAATGAAGAGTCAACTACCTTGACATCTATAATGGTGATTATATACCGAGCACAAAAATAGGGGCTAAAAAAATGACTACAAAAGATATAAGGGTCTATTTACTAAGCAGTGTTAGGAGACAGAGTGAAAAGTGATAAGAAAGTGATAAGGTGCCAGTCAATCAGCTCCCAACTGTCATTTTTCAAACACAGCTTATGATATGACAGTTGGGAGCTGATTGGCTGGCACCTTATCACTGTCTTATCACTTTTCACTCTGTCTCCTAACACTGCTTAGTAAATAGACCCCATAGACTTTACAATACTTGAAAAAAACATTTTTAGCAGACAGGAAATATAGATAGAAATATTATATGCACAAAAATCATAGATAATAAAGTTAATCTGAAATAAGCAAAGAGAACTGATATAAACTATAACCAACTGGTATGGCATATAGAAATTATAACCAATTTTTTTTAGTCCCTATTTTTGTGCTCGGTATATTATCACCATTATAGATGTCAAGGTAGTTGACTCTTCATTTTTCACAATTGAAACATTTTTGTGTCACTCACTTTTTGCGCATTCTTTTCATTGCTCTAGCCATAGGTTTATGCTCTGATTCCTAAGATATTTATTCTATAATATTTTTCTTATAATTTGTTATCACCATGACACAATTATTAATATTTTTTTTGTCTTCTTTTCATTATGATTTTATTTCTCCTACTCTTCTTATTTTTTAACACCACACAATTCTGCATTGGTGTGATAATTATAGTATACACTCCTGCCCGTCCACTTCGCTCAACAAATGCATGCCGCCTCTCTTGCCAACTGATTATTTCCTCCCACTCTCACATCCAAGATTTTGCACGTGCTGCTCCCTACCTTTGGAATGCTCTCCCTCTCCCTATCAGACTCTCCACCTCTCTACAAATCTTCAAACGGGCTCTCAAGACCCACTACTTCATCAAGGCCTTCCAGCTCTCATCCTCACCCACCCCATGCCCTTTCCTGCTTACCTTCCCCTTCTGTGTCACGCCTGTCTGTCTGCCCCTCCCATTTAGAATGTAAGCTCTCACGAGCAGGGACCTCTTCCCTCATATGCTTCTTTTTACATTTTCTTCTACTCTTTACTCCCCATAAGAGCACCTAACACGTGACTGCCAACTCCCGGCAGCTTATTGTGAGTGCTTTAATCGCTATTGCAGCAATGTATATAAATTGTGTCCTTGTCCTGCACTGTAATGTACTGTATGCAACTAGTTTCTTGTTCACTTATTAGTTCTATGTACTATGTAAGGCGCTGCGGAACACTTGTGGCACCATATAAATAAAGGATAATAATAATAATCAGTACTTAACTTGGTATAGGTTTCAACGAGTCATATCTTCTTTCGCAACTAGATGTCACTAGAGTCTTGATTCTGGGTTACCACGATAAGATTATGTATTTCTTTTGAATTATGTTTTTTTATATGTCATTCAATATAGTTTTAACAATATGTAATATTTTTTTCACATTGGTATGTTTTAAATGTTTTTTTATTTTGCTATTTGTCACTCATTTTATAGTTTATTTCTGCTGCGAATTGCAGACTTGTTTTAATGAGGTTTTCACTTTATATTTTCCTCCCAGCAGCGGTGTCAGCCCCGGGACCTGGTGGACGTCACTTCTGGTATGATGTCATGACTGAAACCGGAAGTGGAGTGTTGGACGCCGGAGGAACAGGCAGCACGCTGCGGGATGAGCGCACCTGTTTGTAAGTACATAAATACACTGCGTATTATTGTTTTTCTGTGTGTCCTGATGACAGGGCTTTAACCCTGAAACGTTGTATTAAATCACCAGCTATTTCATGCTTTATATGTCCGGGAGTGCCACATTCTTCTTATGGTATGTGTGGAGGGGGCTCAATTCCCCAAGGTGAGCACCCTGGCAAGCTTCTCGTGAGCTCAGGTTTATAGGAGTGCTGGAAATTTGGAATTATATACAGTATATATAGATATATATTATTTTTCACAGGTTTTAGTTTAGCATCTAATTCACACAACACATACTGTGCTTACATGCACACAGCTGTTATCCCAGACGCACAACACATACTGTGCTTACATGCACAAAGCTGTTATCCCAGACACACAACACATACTGTGCTTATATGCGCAAAGCTCTTATACCAGACGCAGAACACATACTGTGCTTACATGAACAAAGTTGTTATCCCAGACACACAACACATACTGTGCTTACATGCGCAAAGCTCTTATCCCAGACACACAACACATACTGTGCTTATATACGCAAAGCTCTTATCCCAGACACACAACACATACTGTGCTTACATGCGCAAAGCTCTTATCCCAGACACACAACACATACTGTGCTTACATGCGCAAAGCTCTTATCCCAGACACACAACACATACTGTGCTTACATGCGCAAAGCTCTTATCCCAGACACACAACACATACTGTGCTTACATGCGCAAAGCTCTTATACCAGACACACAACACATACTGTGCTTACATGTGCAAAACTCTTATACCAGACACACAACACATACTGTGCTTACATGCGCAAAGCTCTTATCCCAGACACACAACACATACTGTGCTTACATGCGCAAAGCTCTTATACCAGACACACAACACATACTGTGCTTACATGCGCAAAGCTCTTATCCCAGACACACAACACATACTGTGCTTACATGCGCAAAGCTCTTATCCCAGACACACAACACATACTGTGCTTACATGCGCAAAGCTCTTATCCCAGATACACAACACATACTGGACCTCATTCAGAGCCGGACGCTATCAGCCGTTCGCTCGTACGCATTCGATTGTTTTAAACCACGCATGCGTCCGGTTCTCATTGCGCATGTGCGGTCGGATCATTGCGGTCATTTCTCAATTGCTCGTATACACAGCGAACAGGAAGTGACCTATGTCATTTGATTGACAGAATGTTCCGTTTATGGGTGGTAACGGGGGTGGAGATGAGAAAACGCAGGCGTGGCAAGGCATTTTTTGTGCGTACATGTATTATCTTGTGCGAACGTCCAATGTGGACGCTATTTTGTACACGTCACTGTGTGATCCAATTTCCATTAAGACTGCTCGCTCAGCTTTGGGTCTGGTATAGTCTACCGCAATGACGATGGTCTCCTCGTACTTCCCCGGACTCATCGATGGTGTTGCGATTAATCAAGTGAGGCAACAAAAACAATTAACTTTTAATTGCTAAACAGCTTCTAAGGTGTTTCACAAATAGACCTTTTTTAGTAGTTAAAAACCGAACGCAGGTGAACTACTCAGCTGCTAGTTTCTGGGGCATACAATCAATTAGTTAACAAATGTTTGGGCTTTTTGAGTGCTTTTTACATATTTGTAAGTGTTTATTTTGTAGACAAACAATATTGTACGCATGTTTTTGGGGTTTTTTTGGACCAAGAAACCAATCGTCCTTTTTTTTGGATAATTGTTAATTAAAACTAATAAATTGATTTTAACCCTTATTTTTTAGGCAAAATATTAAATGTTTATATTTCCGTTGTACTGTTTGTAAGTTTGTTAGAGGGATTACCTTTTAACCAGTTTGTGAATAAATCAACAATAGATTTTTGCAATTTTGTTTCCAAAGTGTAATAATTTTTTGTTTATTTTTGTGTCAAGTTTTTTTTTAAAGTAAACATTTTTTTTTTCATGGGACAAAATCTACAAATCATTTTGCACACACATCCACAAAATAAGTGGCATTTGAACAGAATTAAAACAAATAAAAACAATTCACAAGAAAGGAGATGGAGGTTTTTGCCATGCAGGAATATGGGGTAAACACAGAGATGGATTGTGGGGAAATTAGCCAGTGCTGTCATCGCCTTTTAGGCCGTTTGGCCGGGGGTTGGAGGGAGCCTGAACGGGTCCGGGAAGTCCTTTGGCTGGCCTGGCCAGAGGCAGATGTTGTGGCCTCTGAACTAGGCATAGGGCTAGGCACATTTGGAGGGATGGCTGTTGTTGTGCCAGAGGTGGAGGGTCCTGATGTTCCAGCAGGAAGGGAGGCCGGCTCCAACATGTGCTGGCAAACGAGCTGCTCCAGGGCATTTGCTATTCGCACGTTGGCCCCAGTATTTTCCGCAAGGGCCTTAGCAATGGTCACGTTGGCCGCAGCACTTTGCTCCAGGGCGTCCGCCACCCGTAGCAGATTGGCGTCCATCCTCAGCAGAATCTCGGTCTGCTGATCCGTTTTACCATTGAGATCAGTGAGGAGTGCTACTGCCTGCGAAGGGGAATGCCCTGGACTGTCCGCCACAGGGTCCCCAGCCGGATCTACTGCTTCCTCCCCTGCAGAGCCAGAAGAAATTCTGCGGCCAAAGCTCACCTCTGGAGCAGACTCATCTGCCTGTGTCTCTGTGAGAAAAATGAGAAAAGAGTAAAATTATAATCTAGATATTGTCAAAAACACATTTCTGAGTTGGTAACCTTACAACATTTACCTGGGGCAACATGAGGAGCCGCAAAGTCTGGCATGTCGGTATCCATGTTCGACACGCCAAACACCTCCTCATCCTGCACACACCCCTGGTCCAGCTCCTCCAAATCTGTGAGCTCAAATGACACAGGAGTGGGACCCCCACCTGTCCCCCCTGCATGCCTAGCCCTATCAGCCAGTTTTTGTTTAAGCCGATATTTGAAGTCGCTCCATCTGTTGGTTTAAAATTTGGCATTATTCCTGCAATATTTTGACCTGTAAACACTTTTTACTAAAATGTAGTTTTTACATACCGGCGTTTGACCTCCCGGGTTGAATGTTCAAACTCACCCACACCATTGACACCACTGGCTATGTCGTCCCACAGTTTCCATCTCTGGGTTGCACCCATATTCCTTGGTGCCTGTGCCAGGTTGTCATTGCACATTTGCACCAAAACCTCCATCTCCTTCCTTGTGAATTGTGGCTGCCTTTTTTTTTGGCCCTAGTTTGCCTACTAGGGCCAGCAGCCTCTTCCATGGCATCCTCCACACCTTTTTTTTAAAATGTTAAAAACGATTTTTAGTAAAATGTTTTAAAATGTAATGTTAAACATACGCATTTTCCCATAAAAAAAAAAACACTTACATGGTGCCTGTTGGCTAGTACTTTGCTGCTCTGTACTCATTTTTTTGGTCAATGTAGCAGACCGATTTTGGCCTTCAGTGATGTTTTTATACATGCGTCAGCATTATTCGGCCGCATCATTCCTTGTGCACTCCTATTGTCCGTCCTTAATTTGAGCGGGAAAATAAAGCCTATTTATTCTCTTGGTGTTACTCGAGTCGAAGTGGCATGTTTTGATTGTTGGAGGTTTAGCGTTGAAGTTGATTGTTGGCGATTGGTTTGTAGAAGGAGGACTGGTTTATTTTGATCTTTTGGCTTTTTTCCTTTGTTATTTTCCGTTAGCATTTTTTTATATTCTTCGGCTTTTTTGATTTGCATTTTTGAGTAAGTATTTAAAAAAACCACCGTAAAAAATAATAGTAAATAGTTTACATTTTTTTCTAATTTTTATTTTGTTTTACAGTTATTTTGGCAGTGACCGAGTGAAGTTTTTGAACTTTGGGATATTTGTCTGTTTTTGGTAAGTGTTTTTGGCTTCATGATTTTACAAATTCGATGTGTTGGTCTTAGCATATGTTTCGCTAAGTAATGTTGTTTTTTTTCTGTGAACAATCATGTCTTACCACTAAATGTAGCGTACTATTTAGCGAACTAATGTATCCTTATTTAACTGTAAAAGTAGCGTACTATTTAGCGAACTAATGTATCCTTATTTAACTGTAAAAGTAGCATACTATTTAGCGAACTAATGTATCCTTATTTAACTGTAAAAGTAGCGTACTATTTAGCAAACTAATGTATCCTTATTTAACTGTAAAAGTAGTGTACTATTTAGCGAACTAATGTATCCTTATTTAACTGTAAAAGTAGCGTACTACTTAGCGAACTAATGTATCCTTATTCAACTGTAAAAGTAGCGTACTATTTAGCGAACTAATGTATCCTTATTTAACTGTAAAAGTAGCATACTATTTAGCGAACTAATGTATCCTTATTCAACTGTAAAAGTAGCGTACTATTTAGCGAACTAATGTATCCTTATTTAACTGTAAAAGTAGCGTACTATTTAGCGAACTGTGTTTTCAATTTTTCTGTGTAAAATCATGTCTTACCACTAAATGTAGCGTACTATTTTGAGAACTAATGTGTGCTCCCTTCTCTATTTTTTAGAATACGAACTTTTTTTAAAATCATAGTTTTTTAAATTAATATCTTAAAAATGTTCAAATTTTGAAATGTAGGTTGATTTGCCCATGACACGTCCCAGGCCTGTAAGCATCTTTGGTTTTCTTGGAAAAGATAAGTATATTTTTCTTAACACATTTGTCTAAACCTATAACTACCTTGCTTAACATTTCTGGTTGATGTTGGTCGTATTATATTGGCCATGGTTCCAGAACCCGACCAACCTCAACTTCATCCCAGGCGTAGGCCTCGTAGGCGTGCAAGGCCCCAGATATATAGAACACGTGTCACCCTTTTTGGAATGCCAGATGATGAGGTGTTAAGGCGCTACCGTCTTCCACCACAAATCATCATAGACACTCTCTCATTAATAGAGAGTGATCTTGAAAGGCAAATTGACAGTCCTACAGCAATACCACCACTTACGCAATTAATGTCGGTGTTACATTTTTGTGCCTCAGGATCCTTTCAAACCACTGTGGGAATAGTCGCTGGAATTTCCCAATCCTCCTTTTCAAGGATCCTGAGGGCAGTGATGGAGGCCCTTTTCAAACACCTCCATCATTTTATTAAAATGCCATTGGATATGGGTTCCCTAAATGTGGTGAAGGCTAATTTTTATCAAATAGCTGGCTTCCCACACATCATAGGGGTTGTGGATGGCACTCACATACCACTTCAGCCTCCAGCAAGGCTGGAGGCTATATTTAGGAACCGCAAACACTTTCACTCGATGAATGTAATGGTGGTATGTGATGCCTCCCTCCAGATCCTGTCCCTGAATGCCAAATTCCCTGGCAGTGCACATGATTCCTTCGTCATCCGGCAATCAGGGATTTGGCACAAGCTGGTGATGCGTGGCTTCTGGGTAAGTTGATACCTTCTGTTGAAACCAATGCAAAGCTTCTTACACAATGGTCCTGATGTTTTTTTATCTGTTTTCACAGTAGACAGTGGTTACCCTTGCACGCCTTGGCTGCTCACTCCTTATTTGGCTCCCACACCAGGGCCACAAAGTCAGTATAATTCTGCACTTACAGCCACCAGGCAGGTGGTGGAGCGCTGTATCGGCCTTTTAAAAGGCCGATTCAGATGCCTCCACCGCTCTGGTGGCGACCTCATGTATTTGTCGGCTATGGTTTCGAAAATTGTGGTCCTGTGTGGGATATTTCACAACATCGCCATAAGGAGTGGTGTCCCAATGCAGCCAGAGGATGCCTTGCCTGAGGATGGCCCCCCCGAGGTTGGTCGGAGGTTAGTATGTGGGGGGCCGTACGCGATGAAGTTGTGGCCAGATTTTTTAGGTAATTATTTCCTCATAATGTTTAAAAATGCCACAATGTAGACATGTAATATTTTAAAGTACACTTTTAACTGATTTTTTGTGTTTTGTTTTTATTCCCTAAAATGACCATCAAAAACCATGCCTACTACCTGATCAACACAAATGACTTTATGTAGACACATTGGATATAACTTCGGGAACAATGATTTCTTCTCCTCATTTGTGGATTCATGTTGGCATGCTCCTTCAAACAGTTCCTGATTTTGTTTTTTGGGGGGTTTTGGTGTGTTTTTGACATGTGTGTGTGTGTTTTGAATTTTTGTATTTATTGTGTGTATTCACTTGGTGTTTATTATTTGTGTGTATTAAAATTTTATTTTACGTTCACCAACGATTTCCATTGTAAATTACAACCAAGTGTAACCTGTTTCTAAAAATGCAAAGTTGCTTAATGCCTAATACTGTAAGTTCTTATTTGGAAAAGTTTAGTACCCTGCTTTGTTGCTAAAAACAAACACTAAAGGTATTATGGTGAATCAGTATGTTTGCAATTGTAGGCCTAAGCAGGTAGTTTTAAATTTAACATTACCTACTCCAAAAAATAATCACATTTTGAGGTTACTTCTCCAAACCTATTGGTATTGTTATGTGTTTAATGTGCAAGCTTACATACTTACTTGAGCTTTCGACAAACGCATTTACATTTCTTTAAAAATCAGGGACAAATAGTAGACTTATGTAAGGTTCAACAATCTAAGATTTACACACAAGGAATGAGACTTAAATAAATCAAAATAAATTTTATTTTTTAAAACATTTTTGGAGGGAAACATAAAATAATTAGTGGCGCAGGCGCGCCAAAATGTGATCCAAGGCCACAAGTATGGCAACTACATGGCCCCTCAAATTCTGCAAGCCTGCATAAATTTCTTCGTTAAGCCTCTGGTCCTCTGTGGGTAAAAAAAATGGGCGGATTACTAAAATGACACCTTAATTTATATGTGAAATAACAACTAAAAAATCATACTATACAAAAAAAGGTGACCAAAAAAAAATACAAAACAAAAGGAATGCCAAACGAAAAGATTGTCGAAAAACAAAGACAAAAAATATTTGTCAAAAATAACATAAAAGAGAGTTACAACTACGCAAAAATACAACATTTGTTGGTACCGTAAACAAGAAAGACACAAGTATGAGTGTTTGGACATGTGTCATATGTGTAAGGGGAAAACATCCTAGACATTGTTTCACAAAGATATATATCAAAAACATTAGAAATACTTTACAATTTTGAACTGCACAGGCAAAAGGACAACATCAACCAAAATCAAAATAATGAAAAAACAGCCATAGTTTTAAAGGGAAACATACCGGTCATAATGGTGCCTGGTCCTGGAGCCCCAAAATCATCCTCATCAGAGGTGGGCCAGTGCAGCAGGGATGGAGGAGGGGTGATTTGGGAGGAAGTTGAGTGTGAGAGGGGGGGTTGAGGGGAGTGTGAATTTGGAGGGATGGGAATGTGAGGAGAGGGAGATGCCTCACGGTCGGCCAGGTCTGGGTTGGAGGGGGAATTTGGGGAAGAATGGGCAAAGGAGGTTTGGGTGGGAGTGGGGAATAGGGGACGAGCCCGACGTCGATGACGTTGGCAACGTTGTAGTCTACGCTCAGCTCCTAAATGATGTTGAAAAATTTATATTATTACATATTTCACTTTTTGTTTCAACAATTTACACACCAAAAAAATGTAACAAAAAAACAGGGCTATACAGTAAACATGCACACGCAGGTATGTCCAAAATAAAGAAACAGGGCTATACAGTAAACATGCACATGCAGGTATGTCCAAAATAAAGTAACAGGGCTATACAGAAAACATGCACATGCAGGTATGTCCAAAATAAAGAAACAGGGCTATACAGTAAACATTCACACACAGGTATGCTTACATTTTAAATATAATTAAAAAAAACACTTACTTTCCTGTATTTGCTGACGCAAATTGGCCAACAGGCGTGGGGATCTGCGCCCCAGATCGGACCACCTTCTTTCCAGTTGGCCGATATTCCTGTGGTAGCCGATCGTACAAAGGCGGCGCCGCACCTCCGCGTAGGTCAGCCGCTGGCTGGTCTGTGATTCTCCGGTCCATCACATCAGTGAGGACCAGGAGCTCACGTCTACAAAAAGCTGTGGCTCTCATGATGGCAATGATTTTTTTTCACAAAACAGTTTTGATTGGCTAATGTACTTTGTAAATTAACAGAAAGCATTCTATTGGTTATTGTATGAGTCAAGTGACCTACACCCTCACAAATATAATGTGAGTTATGATAGGCTTGATGCAGTGACATGCGTAAGCTAATTTAAATATTAATAAAAAAGATGAAAAATCGGGCTAGAAAAAAAACGAAAAACATGAGTAGCATTCAAACAAACTTTTCATTTTGAACAACCATCCCCTTGGTCCAACCGTACGTATTCTGCAGAAGCAATGACACACACTAACAATAATAAAGTTTATTGACATTGAAAAAAAAAAAAGGATTGCAAACATGCGAATAACAATTAAGCTAATTAATATAGTGATTGCTATTAATCGATTCAAGTATGTTTGCTGAATGAAATAGCAGGCAATCGAAAACTGACAGGGCCACTTCCGGGATTGACTTGTGCGAGCGTTCCCTGCAACCAAAGAGGAGACGGACGGTCGCTATTTCCAACGTTCGCTAGCTAGAGGAGGGGTTGGGAGAATATGGGGCGGAAGATTAGCTGCGAGCGAACATATGAGCGAGCACTTGAATTTACATTTTTTCGCTCATACGGCGGACGAGCGAACGGCCACTTGCGTCCGGGTCTGAATCAGGCCCTCTGTGCTTACATGCGCAAAGCTCTTATCCCAGACACACAACACATACTGTGCTTACATGGGCAAAGCTCTTATCCCAGACACACAACACATACTGTGCTTACATGCGCAAAGCTCTTATCCCAGACACACAACACATACTGTGCTTACATGCGCAAAGCTCTTACCCTAGACACACAACACATACTGTGCTTACATGTGCAAAACTCTTATCTCAGACAAACAACACATACTGTGCTTACATGTGCAAAACTCTTATCTCAGACAAACAACACATACTGTGCTTACATGCGCAAAGCTCTTACCCCAGACACACAACACATACTGTGCTTACATGTGCAAAGCTCTTTTCCCAGACACACAACACATACTGTGCTTACATGTGCAAAGCTCTTATCTCAGACAAACAACACATACTGTGCTTACATGTGCAAAACTCTTATCTCAGACAAACAACACATACTGTGCTTACATGCGCAAAGCTCTTACCCCAGACACACAACACATACTGTGCTTACATGTGCAAAGCTCTTATACCAGACACACAACATATACTGTGCTTACAAGCGCAAAGCTCTTACCCCAGACACACAACACGTACTGTGCTTACATGTGCAAAGCTCTTACCCCAGACACACAACACATACTGTGCTTACATGTGCAAAGCTCTTACCCCAGACACACAACACATACTGTGCTTACATGTGCAAAGCTCTTATACCAGACACACAACACATACTGTGCTTACATGTGCAAAGCTCTTACCCCAGACACACAACACATACTGTGCTTACATGTGCAAAGCTCTTATACCAGACACACAACACATACTGTGCTTACATGTGCAAAGCTCTTACCCCAGACACACAACACATACTGTGCTTACATGTGCAAAGCTCTTATACCAGACACACAACATATACTGTGCTTACAAGCGCAAAGCTCTTACCCCAGACACACAACACGTACTGTGCTTACATGTGCAAAGCTCTTACCCCAGACACACAACACATACTGTGCTTACATGTGCAAAGCTCTTACCCCAGACACACAACATATACTGTGCTTACAAGCGCAAAGCTCTTACCCCAGACACACAACACGTACTGTGCTTACATGTGCAAAGCTCTTACCCCAGACACACAACACATACTGTGCTTACATGCACAAAGCTCTTACCCCAGACACACAACACATACTGTGCTTACATGTGCAAAGCTCTTATCTCAGACACACAACACATACTGTGCTTACATGTGCAAAGCTCTTATCTCAGGCAAACAACACATACTGTGCTTACATGTGCAAAACTCTTATCTCAGACAAACAACACATACTGTGCTTACATGTGCAAAGCTCTTATCCCAGACACACAACACATACTGTGCTTACATGTGCAAAGCTCTTATCTCAGACAAACAACACATTCTGTGCTTACATGCGCAAAACTCTTATCTCAGACACACAACACATACTGTGCTTACATGTGCAAAGCTCTTACCCCAGACACACAACACATACTGTGCTTACATGCGCAAAGCTCTTACCCCAGACACACAACACATACTGTGCTTACATGTGCAAAGCTCTTATCTCAGACACACAACACATACTGTGCTTACATGTGCAAAGCTCTTATCTCAGGCAAACAACACATACTGTGCTTACATGTGCAAAACTCTTATCTCAGACAAACAACACATACTGTGCTTACATGTGCAAAGCTCTTATCTCAGACAAACAACACATACTGTGCTTACATGCGCAAAACTCTTATCTCAGACAAACAACACATACTGTGCTTACATGCGCAAAACTCTTATCCCAGACACACAACACATACTGTGCTTACATGCGCAAAACTCTTATCCCAGACACACAACACATACTGTGCTTACATGTGCAAAGCTCTTATACCAGACACACAACATATACTGTGCTTACATGTGCAAAGCTCTTATACCAGACACACAACACATACTGTGCTTACATGCGCAAAGCTCTTATACCAGACACACAACACATACTGTGCTTACATGTGCAAAGCTCTTATACCAGACACACAACATATACTGTGCTTACATGTGCAAAGCTCTTATCCCAGACACACAACATATACTGTGCTTACATGCGCAAAGCTCTTATACCAGACACACAACACATACTGTGCTTACATGTGCAAAGCTCTTATACCAGACACACAACACATACTGTGCTTACATGTGCAAAGCTCTTATACCAGACACACAACATATACTGTGCTTACAAGCACAATGCTCTTATACCAGACACACAAAACATACTGTGCTTACATGCGCAAAGCTCTTACCCCAGACACACAACACATACTGGACCTCATTCAGAGTCGGTCGTTGCGGCCGCACGGTCGTACGACCAACGACCGCAAAATCCGTTCGTACGGCAGGGCGATCGTAAACAAAGTGACGCCCATTCGTTAGCACTGCACCTCCTCTAGCTACCGACTGATCTGAACGAACGATCAAGTCAATCGTAGTCAGGCGCTGTCAGTCGCTGTATGCTAATTATGTTCTGATGTTTGCGGCCGTATGTGCTGTTTTGATGGTCACATGTCATGTTTACATGGACTATCGATCAGCTTGTTATTAGCTTGTTGGCAATTATATAATTAAGTGTTTAACTCTTGCTGTTATTTAAAACGAGTTTTTTCTCATGTGTCAATAAACTTTATTGTTCATTTCGTGTTTGTTTTCTCCATTCTTATTTTTTCACACAATCTTAAAAACAAAGTAAGGTTTATTAACTGTGAATGTCCGTTTGCTAATTGTGTTAACTTTATAAATGCATGTGCATTTTGCGTTAGGATCATTTGCACTCTTATGTTTGCAATTGCACACTGCATGTTGTAGCCAATCAAATGTCACCTTATTTTTCGGCACACATGATTAAAGGATTGGCCAATAGTGGTGTTTTGATGAAAGTGTAAATATTTTAGCCAATCATATTTTTTCTACCCCATGTATATTTCATGTTTTCTGTAAAAACACCCATTGCCATCATGAGAGCCGCAGCGTTTACCCGGAGAGAGCTGCTTATCCTGGTGAACATCATGGACAGGAGGATCACCCAGGCTGTGCCGCCCATTACAAATAGGGCAAAACGGGCTGCCTATGCGGAGGTGAGGCGAGCCCTCCTATCAGCAGGCTTTCGCCGAAATATTGCTCAATTAGAGCGTCGCTGGTTGGACCTGGGGCGCCGGTCGCCAGCGCTCCTCAGGAAATTGTGTTTGCATATACGCAGACATAAGTATGCGTTTTTTTTAAGTATTAATTAGTGGACTGTTAAAAATGTATGTTCCTTTGCCAATTATTTTAGCCAATGTTAAAAAACCCTCCTGTATGTTGTCCCTATTGTACAGAATGTGTACTTGTATTGTGTAACCGAAATTCAAAACTTTATGTTTGTGTTTTTATGTTTACATTTTAGAAGCCCAGCGGAGACAGAGAAGGGCACGGCGACAGAGAAGACAAGCTTCAAACCAGCAGCCCTCACCTGCATCTCCTCAATCCAGCCCTGCCTCCCCACCACCATACTCCCCCAGTAACCCTCCCTCCCTGTTCCAATCGTCCCCAAGTCTGCCTTCCTCCCCTGCCCACTCATCCCAAATGTCCCAAATATCCCCACCCTGTGATCTTTCTGCCTCCATTTCCCCTTCCACCATTCCCCCCTCTCCAGAATATTCACCCTCCCCCGAAGCTTCGCCGGCACCATCTGTTGGTGTATCTGATCACTCTCAGGGTATGTTTTTTTGTTTTTAATTTTTTGGGGTGTTGTTGTTAGCCATGTCTTTGTTTTTTTGTTTGTTTGTTTTTTTTATTTGCTGAATGGATGTTTAACATCATTGCGCAGTAATGCTGTTTTTCAGACTTACAACCTTATGTTTATTGTCTGGCCTATTTTTTTGTTTTGTGGTCCTCAAAATGTTTTATTTTTTTTTTATTTAAATATTTTTTGTAGTTTGAGGAACTAATGATTACATTTGGATTAGTATTTTACAATGTCCAAGAACCTGTCATCAAACTTGCCAAGGTGCTAGGAACCAGACTACCCTTGTTGATGTTGTGTACACTGTGTTTAAAATGTACTAATGTACTTAGGCAAAGTGATGTTTTTTATAGGCCAAAAAAAATTTTATTTTTGGTTTATCAACAACATTCTAGAAGTGAATACGTGCATTGTGTTTTAAGGATATGGCCATCATGACTTAAGAATACACCTCCCATTTTTTGTAACATCATCATAGTGGATTTTGGATTATGCCACATAGTTAGTGTTTACAATTTTTTGAACAACAGAAAAGTAGAAACCTATTAATAATGTTGTGTGTCTGATACTTTCAAACACACCGTAACATCAATGTGTTTAAACACTTTTTGGTACATTGAATAATGTATAATGTTCAAATGTTTCTAATTGTAATGAAGTATATAATCCGCATTTGTCACAATTTTTCAACAGATCTAACCCACATCCTGAGGGATATTCAGGAGGAGCTGCGCGAGACATCGGGCTACTTATTGCAGACCTACTGCTGCCTCCAAAGAATAGTGGGGCGTTTGGAGGATGTGTCGTTTTTTTTATGTTTTTTTGGTTACATTTTTATGACATTTGTATTAAAAAAATAAAAGTTGTGTTATTTCCAACATTTGTCCTCTTTTTTGCCAAACATTAAAGGGTGTAATTCTGCATGGGCAAAATTTTAGGAACAAATGTGGGTGCCTTTCCATAGTGTAAGAACTTAAAACATGTATTATTAAACCTTAGGAAAATTTGCTGTAATGTTGTTTATTTGTCAATTATGGTTTGGCATACATTATACACCTCAAAATGACTTACAAATTTCTCTAAAAAATAAGCAAAAAAATTTTTTGCATCATTTAAAACATTTATTACATAACAAACATGTTGCCAACAAGCTTTTAATGGTAAAAATAAAAACATAACAGATTCACACATAACAAATGTCCTAATGGTTTGGGCAAATTAAACATCTGGCTTAGTCAAACCTAAACAAGTTTAGTAAAAAACAAACTGATTTTGGAATGGAAAACATAACAATTACTAAAACAAAAGGCAAATTAACTAAACATGTTGGGGGATATCCATGCAAAATGTGTTAGTAGTCCAAAAACATACAGGGTATTGCCAATGGGTTCCATTTTTTATCCATGTTTTGGAAAGTGTTGTGATTTTCTTGGTCGGAAAAGAAAACAAAGGAAAAAGGGCCACATTAAAATACATTTAGCAAAATTGTATTTTCTTGTCAAAAAAATGTAAATATGCATACCTAAAAAAACGCAAAACAACATCATCGCGTCTGGCCCCCCCCGACATCATCACAACACCTTCCTCCGGGGGGCCATCCTCTGGCAAGGCCTCCTCTGGCTGCATGGGTACTCAACTCCTTATTGCAATGTTGTGGAAAATCCCACATAGGACCACAATGCGAGAAACCATATCCAGCGAGTACATGAGTGCACCACCAGAGTGATGGAGACACCAGAACCGGCCCTTTAAAAGGACGATACAGCACTCCACCACCTGCCTGGTCACAGTAAATGCGGCATTATACTGAGTTTGGGGCCCTGGTGTGGGAGTCAAATAAGGAGTCAGCAGCCAGGGCGTGCAAGGATATCCACTGTCACCTGATGGAAATGGGACACAAAAAGATATACATTTAACATGAGAACCTGTTTACACTATTACTAGAAAGACATACTGAATTTTTACTTACCAAGAATCCACGCATCACCAGCTTGCAGTGTGCTTAATTTGGGCCAAATCCCTGAATGCTGGATCACATACGCATCATGGCTGCAGCCTGGGAATTTGGCATTCAGGGAGAGGATCTGGAGAGAGGAATCACATAGCACCATTACATTTAGGGAATGGAAATGTTTGTGGTTCCTATATATTTGTTTCCTGCATGCAGGGGGCTGAAGTGCTATGTGAGTGCCATCCACTACCCCTATGACGTGTGGAAAGCCTGCAATTTCAAAGAACTTCTGCTTTACCACATCAAGGACTTCCGTATCCAAAGGCATACTAATAAAATGTGCTAGATGATTGAAAAATGCATCTAGCATATGCCTCAGGATCCGTGAAAATGAGGGCTGGGAGAGGCCACCCACCAGCCCCACAGTGGTTTGGAAGGACCCTGAGGCACA
Source organism: Taudactylus pleione (assembly GCA_031769625.1). Classification (NCBI taxonomy): domain Eukaryota; kingdom Metazoa; phylum Chordata; class Amphibia; order Anura; family Myobatrachidae; genus Taudactylus; species Taudactylus pleione. The sequence continues at coordinate 63,717,186 of JAUIMM010000200.1, read as the reverse complement.
GAAATGTAACACCGCCAACAACTGTGTAAGTGGTGAGATTGCTGTAGGAATGTTTATCTGACTTTCTAGATCATTCTTTATTATTGAAAGAGTGTCTAGGATAATATTAGGAGGCAGGCGATAAGTGGTAACAACCACATCATCAGGCATTCCAAAAAGGGTGACACGTGTTCTATATATCTTGGCCCTTGCACGCCTCCTATGCCTATGCCCAGGAGGAGGCTGAGGAAGGTTGGTGGGGGTCAACATGGCCACTATTAGCTGTCCAACATCACTCTGTAAAGTTAAATTTATATTTTTAATTGGTTCTCCATAGTGTATTGTGAAATTTTGTGCAAAAATACTTAGCTTTATAATAATGGGGCATATTCTTACAGGGTCGGGTAGTGCCATCTTCGGAAATCACTACATGTGTATTTGTTGTTCGTTTTAAAAATGAGAGGGAAAAATAAAAATAAAACATTTTTTAAGGACAAACCAATATTACTACTTTTAGTGTTAAAACCATGCTTAATTTTTAATCTAGCAAATAGGAATTGTTGTTAAATGTACCAAATTAGAAGTTAAAAATAGAACAAAAAACAATATTCCACAAAAATTTTCTTTACAAACATAGATTAAACTACAAAATAACTGTATGTTTTAAAAAATAGACACTTACCTGATTCCAGACCAAAAAGGAGAGTTAAACATCTTTAAGAAATATTTAAAATAAAAATTAGATTAAAAAACATAAAAAAACAAAGATTCACATTGATGATCCAAGAATAAAAACAAACAAAATGCAGTAGGCTGGCACACTTACTTGATTCGTCAAATAACGTTGGATTTAGGAAGACAAAAGGCCGGCCAATCAAACAAAACAAAAAAATGGAAAAAGCCCAAAAACTAACGGTGTTTTGCAAAATCCAAAGCAATCAAATTTGACTAAACCAAAAAAAAAAACACAACCCCAAAAAAAAGGAACACAAAAACCAACACCACACAAAAACAAACACACCAAAACAAACACCAACACACAAAAAAAACACAAAAAAACAAACACACAAAAACACACACACACAAAAACAAACACACAAAAACACACACACACAAAAACACACACACAAAAACAAACACACACACAAAAACACACACACAAAAACACACATAAACAAACACACACACAAAAACAAACATACACAAAAACAAACACACAAAAACACACACACACAAAAACAAACACACACACAAAAGCACACACAAAAACACACACACAGAAACAAACACACACAAGCACCTCGCAATCAAAATCAAACAAACACCTCACAAACTACACACACAAGCACCTCGCAATCAACTTCAAACAAACACCTCACAAACTACACACACAAGCACCTCGCAATCAACTTCAAATAAACACCTCACAAACTACACACACAAGCACCTCGCAATCAAAATCAAACAAACACCTCACAAACTACACACACAAGCACCTCGCAATCAAATTCTAACTATTTTACTATTATCCAACACCTCCTGCACCACCAAACCCTCCAACTACAACCCACAAGTAAGGGAAAATTTGGCTTTGCCTTAAATAAAGAAACCAAACAGCAATTATTGAAACATGCAGGAAAGGTGTGCATTTGTAGTTAGGCAAATAGGGATGCATGGGTAACCAATCCAGGGATGCGATCACATCTAGCCCAACCCACGCAGTGATTAGGGAATGCAGGAAAGGTGTGCATTTGTAGTTAGGCAAATAGGGATGCACGGGTAACCAATCCAGGGATGCGATCACATCTAGCCCAACCCACGCAGTGATTAGGGAATGCAGGAAAGGTGGTCATTGTACATAGGCAAATAGGGATGCACGGGTAACCAATCCAGGGATGCGCTCACATCGGGCCCAACCCACGCAGTGATTAGGGAATGCAGGAAAGGTGTGCATTGTACGTAGGCAAATAGGGATGCACAGGTAACCAATCCAGGGATGCGATCACATCTAGCCCAACCCACGCAGTGATTAGGATATGCAGGAAAGGTGTGCATTGTACGTAGGCAAATAGGGATGCACGGGTAACCAATCCAGGGATGCGATCACATCTAGCACAACCCACGCAGTGATTAGGGAATGCAGGAAAGGTGTGCATTTGTAGTTAGACAAATAGGGATGCACGGGTAACCAATCCAGGGATGCGATCACATCTAGCGCAACCCACGCAGTGATTAGGGAATGCAGGAAAGGTGTGCATTTGTAGTTAGGCAAATAGGTATGCACGGGTAACCAATCCAGGGATGCAATCACATCTATAAAGAAGTCTGCAGAAGCAGTATTCTTCATGCTCTCTCACAGGTTAGCAAAATGGCAAGCGAGGAGCATGGTGAGCAGAGGCCAACTGAGACAGGTAAGTTCCAATCACATATTTTACACAACACAAGAACTGGTAATATTTCCCATACAATTGTTAAATTTTTTTACTATTTTTCAAATTTTTGAAGGTGCTGGGAATCAAAGTCCAGCAGTAGAGGAGGAGGAGGCGGGCCCTAGCAGGCCAAGGCCAAGAAACCCTCCATTTTCACGGATCGAGCTTGAGACATTGGTGACCATGACAATGGAGAACCTAGTCAATGCACCCAGAAATATGGGGGCTGGAGCCAAAGAGAGGATTTGGGAGGAGATATCCAGGGCTGTTAATGCTGTGGGGACAACCTACAGAATACAGAAAGTCGTAAAAAAACAGTAAGAAAATTATATTGTGAGTGTACTGAAGGCCAAAGCTGGATCTTATTTCTAAAAAATAACACTTAATTTTTCAAAAATAACATTGACAGCTGGAAGGATTTCAAATACCAACTGAAGAGGAAGCTACGGAGTAGGGTGGACCATGCTGCGGGGACAGGTGGTGGTCCCATCCCTGAGGAGCTGGCTTTGACAAGGTTGGAGACGTTGGCTCAGGGATGTGTGACGGAAGAGGAGATAGTCGGAGTGTCCACTATGGACACTGACATGGCCGACTTCAATGCTCCACATGTGCAAGAAGGTAATTTAATTTTGTAAGGCAAAAAGTATAAAGCTGAAACGTCTCTGTTTTTTTTTGTGTGGAAAAACAAATAACATTTTTAATTTTATATTCCAGACTCAGAGGAGGTAGTGCCTGCTCCTGAGGTCAGGTCTGGGTCCAGCACAGATGGGGACTCTGCAGGGGAGGATCCAAGTACTCCATCTGGGGACCCTGTGGAGTCGACTCCAGGGCAAACATCAGACCGAGCAGTGCCTCTTCTCACCAGGTTGGTCTCCCAAACTCAGGAGAACAGTTGTGTTCTTCTGAGGATGGAGACCACTCTGGTGAGGGTGGCGGTGGCCCTGGAGACCATTGCTGGGGCCCTAGATAATTTGGCCAATACCCAGGAGCAGGCCAACCCACCTGCCATGATGGAGCGAGACTCCCTTCCTCCCTGGACCACCACCTCTGGCAGCCCAACAGCCACCCCCGCAAGTATGGAGAGCCCTATGCCTAGGCCAGAGGAAATCCCATCTACCTCTGGCCAGGCCAGTCGGCGTGTTACACGCCAGTCGGCTGTCCATAGTTTACCTCTTCCTCCGAGCCGGCCCAAATGACGCAAGTAGCCCTGGATATCTCCTCCCTCACCTGTTGTCCAGTCCCCATATCTCTGGTCACCAATGTCTCAAGCTCTTTTTTTTTTAACCCAAAATTTAATTTATTATTTTAATTTCTTTATTTTAATCATATACAAATGTTGCCTAAACAATTATTCTTGACACTGTGATGAAAGGCAAATTTCACAAAAATAAAAAAATTTAAACCCAAAAATGTCTATCTTTACCTATATCAATGTATATAAGGTTTAAACAGTGTGATATCTGAAAAGGCTGCGACGCAAAACACAATGCTAGATGTTTTAAAAAGTGTTTGCGAAAAAAACTGTTTAAAAAGCACAAAGAAACATTTTGGTAACGAATTCACTAATGCACATGCAAGTGAAATGAGTTACAAGGTAATTAGCAGTGTTAATAGTTACAATGCAGCAATCTTAGCTGCTTGGTTTGTGTGGTTCCAAATCGAAACATCGCAGGTAACATCAGATTAACGATTGTACTGTTGTGGTTTACGGACGCTTCTTGCCTACCTTACCCTGGACGATCAGCCTGTTCGTAGAGTGACGTTTTCATGCATCCGCAATTCTTGGTCGTACGAAGCAGGTAATTTATGCACTCCCCTAAAACGCCTGGAAACGCTGAAGAACGCCTCTGTTTCCAGACCACCACCCCCGTATACTCCCACAAACGGACTTTCCTATCAATCAAATTTAGCAACCCACTTCCGTGTCGGAAGCCCTGCGACTGACAGTATTTGTGATCGGTAGCGCTCGTATGCACATGCGCACTGCTAGCTGTGTGCAGGAGCAGAAAGAAAAAAATCGTATGCGCACGACCACACGGCCGCAACTACCGACTCTGAATGAGGTCCACTGTGCTTACTTGCGCAAAGTTCTTATCCCAGACACGCAACACATACTGTGCTTACATGCGCAAAGTTCTTATCCCAGACACACAACACATACTGGACCTCATTCAGAGTCGGTCGAAGCGGCCGCACTGTCGTACACGAAAAGGGTCCGTATATGCAAATGATTCCCTCGCAAGTTACGTCCCTAAGTTCGGATCGGTAGATGGCCGACCAAGGGGAGGAAGCGGTCGGAAGACAAAAAAAACGCCCCCTTCTCTTACGCATTGCACGTCATCTCCGGGCATATAAGGATTAATCGAGACCATCGGCAATCATCGAAACTGGTCGTAGAGCTTAAGGTTGACCATACCCACTCTTAAGCTCTACGATCACGTCAGTGTAAGAACCTCCCATATCACATGTGCCATGACGCTACTTTGTTAATTATGCACTCCCATAATCCGTATGCACTCCCATAAAACGCCATTCACATAATTAGGCACGCCTGCGTTTGGATCTCCACTCCCCCGTTTACAAGCACCTTCCCCTGTTACCACCCACAAACGCCTCCATCTGTCACTCAAACTACCGACCTGGCTGTGTTCAAGGAGAGAGAAATTTCTCATCGGTGCGGCTAGTTTGCGCACGCACATTGCGAACTTTACTCATGCGCAGTATAGCGAACATCAGTGGCGTACAACCGTGCGGCCGCTTCGACCGACTCTGAATGAGGTCCACTGTGCTTACATGTGCAAAACTCTTATCTCAGACACACAACACATACTGTGCTTACATGCGCAAAGCTCTTACCCCAGACACACAACACATACTGTGCTTACATGTGCAAAGCTCTTATACCAGACACACAACATATACTGTGCTTACATGCGCAAACCTCTTATACCAGACACACAACATATACTGTGCTTACAAGCGCAAAGCTCTTACCCCAGACACACAACACATACTCTGCTTACATGCGCAAAGCTCTTACCCCACACACACAACACATACTGTGCTTACATGCGCAAACCCTTATCCCTGACACACAACACATACTGTGCTTACATGCGCAAAGCTCTTATCCCTGATACACAACACAAACTGTGCTTACATGCGCAAAGCTCTTATACCAGACACACAACACATACTGTGCTTACATGCGCAAAGCTCTTATCCCAGACACACAACACATACTGTGCTTACATGCGCAAAGCTCTTATACCAGACACACAACACATACTGTGCTTACATGCGCAAAGCTCTTATACCAGACACACAACACATACTGTGCTTACTTGTGCAAACCCTTATCCCACACACACAACACATACTGTGCTTACATGCGCAAAGCTCTTATCCCTGACACACAACTCATACTGTGCTTACATGCGCAAAGCTCTTATCCCAGACACACAACACATACTGTGCTTACATGCGCAAAGCTCTTACCCCAGACACACAACACATACTGTGCTTACATGTGCAATGCTCTTATACCAGATACACAACATATACTGTGCTTACATGCGCAAAGCTCTTATACCAGACACACAACACATACTGTGCTTACATGTGCAAAGCTCTTATCCCAGACACACAACACATACTGTGCTTACATGCGCAAAGCTCTTATCCCAGACACACAACACATACTGTGCTTACATGCGCAAAGCTCTTATCCCAGACACACAACACGTACTGTGCTTACATGCGCAAAGCTCTTACCCCAGACACACAACACATACGGTGCTTACATGCGCAAAGCTCTTATCCCAGACACACAACACATACTGTGCTTACATGCGCAAAGCTCTTATCCCAGACACACAACACATACTGTGCTTACATGCGCAAAGCTCTTACCCCAGACACACAACACATACTGTGCTTACAAGCGCAAAGCTCTTATACCAGACACACAACACCTACTGTGCTTACATGCGCAAAGCTCTTACCCCAGACACACAACACATACTGTGCTTACATGCGCAAAGCTCTTACCCCAGACACACAACACATACTGTGCTTACATGCACAAAGCTCTTACCCCAGACACACAACACATACTGTGCTTACATGCACAAAGCTCTTATCCCAGACACACAACACATACTGTGCTTACATGCGCAAAGCTCTTATCCCAGACACACAACACATACTGTGCTTACATGCGCAAAGCTCTTATCCCAGACACACAACACATACTGTGCTTACATGCGCAAAGCTCTTACCCCAGACACACAACACATACTGTTCTTACAAGCGCAAAGCTCTTATACCAGACACAGAACACCTACTGTGCTTACATGCGCAAAGCTCTTACCCCAGACACACAACACATACTGTGCTTACATGCGCAAAGCTCTTACCCCAGACACACAACACATACTGTGCTTACATGCACAAAGCTCTTATCCCAGACACACAACACATACTGTGCTTACAAGCGCAAAGCTCTTATCCCAGACACACAACACATACTGTGCTTACTTGCGCAAAGCTCTTATCCCAGACACACATCACATACTGTGATTACATGCGCAAAGCTCTTATCCCAGACACACATCACATACTGTGATTACATGCGCAAAGCTCTTATCCCAGACACACAACACATACTGTGCTTACATGCGCAAAGCTCTTATCCCAGACACACAACACATACTATGCTTACATGCACAAAGCTCTTATCCCAGACACACAACACATACTGTTCTTACATGCGCAAAGCTCTTATACCAGACACACAACACATACTGTTCTTACATGCGCAAAGCTCTTATACCAGACACACAACATATACTGTGCTTACATGCGCAAAGCTCTTATCCCAGACACACAACACATACTGTGCTTACATGCGCAAAGCTTTTTCCCAGACACACAACACATACTGTGCTCAGGGTTGCCTACCTTTAATATTCTCTTCCCGGGAGAAGCCCGGGTAAGAGAAGCAGCAGGGGGCCGACGGGGGCGGGGCTTGATGATTTGCGTCATTAAGCCCCGCCCCCTCACTGTAAAATTGCCGCGATTGGGCACAATTTACATAGGGGGCGGGCCCAAATGATGTGATTCATGCAGAATCACAGCTTAAGCCCCGCCCCCTTCACGGAGACCCGCGATTGCCGCGGGTATTCTCCTAATTCTGCCCACTTCACTAGGAAGTGGGCAGAATGCGGGAGAAATGCCTACCCTTCCGGGGGTGCGGGGGGTTACCCGAAAAATCGAGAGCCTCCCGCGAAAACCGGGAGGGTAGGCATGTATGACTGTGCTTACATGTGCAAAACTCTTATCTCAGACACACAACACATACTGTGCTTACATGCGCAAAGCTCTTACCCCAGACACACAACACATACTGTGCTTACATGTGCAAAGCTCTTATACCAGACACACAACATATACCGTGCTTACATGCGCAAAGCTCTTACACCAGATACACAACATATACTGTACTTACAAGCGCAAAGCATGCTTGCCAACTCTCCCTCATTGTCAGGGAGACTCCCTGAAATAGCAGCAATCTCCCTGTCTCCCTGAAGAGTCTACCAATCTCCCTCATTTCACCTTACCCCCATTTTGAAGCTATTATATAAAAGAAAAAACAGAGATATATACATTCAAATGGGATCATTAGTATAATTTCCCTGCATTGGTTATAAGGCACAATGATCCCTATGGTTACATGTATTTTCTTAGAAGTATCAGTGTGTTTTCATCAACAAGTAGAACTTACTAACTGCTTTGGGGCTCATTTACATGTGGATTTAAATCAATTTGATGACACGCCTCTTAGATGTAGCAGTACACGCCCACTTTACCGCCGCGCTCATAGGTGCTGCCTTCACAATCTCCCTGAAATGCTTTTTCAAAAGCAGGCAAGTATGGCGCAAAGCTCTTATCCCAGACACACAACACATACTGTGCTTACATGCGCAAAGCTCTTATCTCTGACACACAACACATACCGTGCTTACATGCGCAAAGCTCTTATCCCAGACAGACAACACATACTGTGCTTACATGCGCAAAGCTCTTATCCCAGACACACAACACATACTGTGCTTACATGCGCAAAGCTCTTACCCCAGACACACGACACATACTGTGCTTACATGTGCAAAGCTCTTATCCCAGACACACAACACATACTGTGCTTACATGCGCAAAGCTCTTATCCCAGACACACGACACATACTGTGCTTACATGTGCAAAGCTCTTATCCCAGACACGCAACACATACTGTGCTTACATGCGCAAATTTCTTATCCCAGACACACAACACATACTGGACCTCATTCAGAGTCGGTCGAAGCGGCCGCACTGTCGTACGCGAAAAGGGTCCGTATATGCAAATGATTCCCTGCAAGTTACGTCCCTAAGTTCGGATCGGTAGATGGCCGACCAAGGGGAGGAAGCGGTCGGAAGACAAAAAAAACGCCCCCTTCTCTTACGCATTGCACGTCATCTCCGGGCATATAAGGATTAATCGAGACCATCGGCAATCATCGAAACTGGTCGTAGAGCTTAAGGTTGACCATACCCACTCTTAAGCTCTACGATCATGTCAGTGTAAAAACCTCCCATATCACATGTGCCATGACGCTACTTTGTTAATTATGCACTCCCATAATCCGTATGCACTCCCATAAAACGCCATTCGCATAATTAGGCACGCCTGCGTTCGGATCTCCACTCCCCCGTTTACAAGCACCTTCCCCTACTACCACCCACAAACGCCTCCATCTGTCACTCAAACTACCGACCTGGCTGTGTTCAAGGAGAGAGAAATTTCTCATCGGTGCGGCTAGTTTGCGCACGCACATTGCAAACTTTACTCATGCGCAGTATAGCGAACATCAGTGGCGTACAACCGTGCGGCTGCTTCGACCGACTCTGAATGAGGTCCACTGTGCTTACATGTGCAAAACTCTTATCTCAGACACACAACACATACTGTGCTTACATGCGCAAAGCTCTTATCCCAGACACACAACACATACTGTGCTTACATGCGCAAAGCTCTTATCCCAGACACACAACACATACTGTGATTACATGCGCAAAGCTCTTATCCCAGACACACAACACATACTGTGCTTTCATGCGCAAAGCTCTTATCCCAGACACACAACACATACTGTGCTTACATGCGCAAAGCTCTTACCCCAGACACACAACACATACTGTGCTTACATGTGCAAAGCTCTTACACCAGATACACAACATATACTGTGCTTACATGCGCAAAGCTCTTATACCAGACACACAACACCTACTGTGCTTACAAGCGCAAAGCTCTTACCCCAGACACACAACACATACTGTGCTTACAAGCGCAAAGCTCTTATCCCTGACACACAACTCATACTGTGCTTACATGCGCAAAGCTCTTATACCAGACACACAACACATACTGTGCTTATATGCGCAAAGCTCTTATACCAGACACACAACACCTACTGTGCTTACATGCGCAAAGCTCTTATACCAGACACACAACACCTACTGTGCTTACAAGCGCAAAGCTCTTACCCCAGACACACAACACATACTGTGCTTACAAGCGCAAAGCTCTTATCCCTGACACACAACTCATACTGTGCTTAGATGCGCAAAGCTCTTACCCCAGACACACAACACATTTTGTGCTTACATGCGCAAAGCTCTTATACCAGACACACAACACCTACTGTGCTTACATGCGCAAAGCTCTTACCCCAGACACACAACACATACTGTGCTTACATGCGCAAAGCTCTTATCCCAGGTACACAACACATACTGTGCTTACATGCGCAAAGCTCTTATCCCAGACACACAACACACACTGTGCTTACATGCGCAAAGCTCTTACCCCAGACACACGACACATACTGTACTTACATGTGCAAAGCTCTTATCCCAGACACACAACACATACTGTGCTTACATGCGTAAAGCTCTTACCCCAGACACACAACACATACTGTGCTTACATGCGCAAAGTTCTTATCACAGACACACAACACATACTGGACCTCATTCAGAGTCGGTCGAAGCGGCCGCACTGTCGTACGCGAAAAGGGTCCGTATATGCAAATAATTCCCTCGCAAGTTACGTCCCTAAGTTCGGATCGGTAGATGGCCGACCAAGGGGGGGAAGCGGTCGGAAGACAAAAAAAACGCCCCCTTCTCTTACGCATTGCACGTCATCTCCGGGCATATAAGGATTAATCGAGACCATCGGCAATCATCGAAACTGGTCGTAGAGCTTAAGGTTGACCAAACCCACTCTTAAGCTCTACGATCATGTCAGTGTAAAAACCTCCCATATCACATGTGCCATGACGCTACTTTGTTAATTATGCACTCCCATAATCCGTATGCACTCCCATAAAACACCATTCGCATAATTAGGCACGCCTGCATTCGGATCTCCACTCCCCCGTTTACAAGCACCTTCCCCTATTACCACCCACAAACGCCTCCATCTGTCACTCAAACTACCGACCTGGCTGTGTTCAAGGAGAGAGAAATTTCTCATCGGTGCGGCTAGTTTGCGCACGCACTTTGCGAACTTTACTCATGCGCAGTATAGCGAACATCAGTGGCGTACAACCGTGTGGCTGAATCGACCGACTCTGAATGAGGTCCACTGTGCTTACATGTGCAAAACTCTTATCTCAGACACACAACACATACTGTGCTTACATGCGCAAAGCTCTTATCCCTGACACACAACACATACTGTGCTTACATTCGCAAAGCTCTTATCCCATACACACAACACATACTGTGCTTACATGCGCAAAGCTCTTATTCCAGACACACAACACATACTGTGCTTACATGTGCAAAGCTCTTATCCCAGACACACAATTCATACTGTGCTTACATGCGCAAAGCTCTTATCCCAGACACACAACACATACTCTGCTTACATGCGCAAAGCTCTTATCCCAGACACACAACACATACTGTGCTTACATGGGCAAAGCTCTTACCCCAGACACACAACACATACTGTGCTTACATGTGCAAAGCTCTTATACCAGATACACAACATATACTGTGCTTACATGCGCAAAGCTCTTATACCAGACACACAACATATACAGTGCTTACATGCGCAAAGCTCTTATCCCAGACACACAACACATACTGTGCTTACATGCGCAAAGCTCTTATCCCAGACACACAACACATACTGTGCTTACATGCGCAAAGCTATTATCCCAGACACACAACACATACTGTGCTTACATGCGCAAAGCTCTTACCCCAGACACACAACACATACTGTGCTTACATGTGCAAAGCTCTTACCCCAGACACACAACACATACTGTGCTTACATGTGCAAAGCTCTTATACCAGATACACAACATATACTGTGCTTACATGCGCAAAGCTCTTATACCAGACACACAACATATACTGTGCTTACTTGTGCAAAGCTCTTACCCCAGACACACAACACATACTGTGCTTACAAGCGCAAAGCTCTTATCCCTGACACACAACTCATACTGTGCTTACATTTTCAAAGCTCTTATCCCAGACACACAACACATACTGTGCTTACATGCGCAAAGCTCTTATCCCAGGTACACAACACATACTGTGCTTACATGCGCAAAGCTATTATACCAGACACACAACACCTACTGTGCTTACATGCGCAAAGCTCTTATACCAGACACACAACACCTACTGTCCTTACATGCGCAAAACTCTTATACCAGACACAAAACACCTACTGTGCTTACATGCGCAAAGCTCTTACCCCAGACACACAACACATACTGTGCTTACATGTGCAAAGCTCTTATACCAGACACACAACACCTACTGTGCTTACATGCGCAAAGCTCTTACCCCAGACACACAACACATACTGTGCTTACATGCGCAAAGCTCTTATCCCAGGTACACAACACATACTGTGCTTACATGCGCAAAGCTCTTATCCCAGACACACAACACATACTGTGCTTACATGCGCAAAGCTCTTACCCCAGACACACAACACATACTGTGCTTACATGCGCAAAGCTCTTATACCAGATACACAACATATACTGTGCTTACATGCGCAAAGCTCTTATACCAGACACACAACATATACAGTGCTTACATGCGCAAAGCTCTTATCCCAGACACACAACACATACTGTGCTTACATGCGCAAAGCTCTTATCCCAGACACACAACACATACTGTGCTTACATGCGCAAAGCTATTATCCCAGACACACAACACATACTGTGCTTACATGCGCAAAGCTCTTACCCCAGACACACAACACATACTGTGCTTACATGTGCAAAGCTCTTACCCCAGACACACAACACATACTGTGCTTACATGTGCAAAGCTCTTATACCAGATACACAACATATACTGTGCTTACATGCGCAAAGCTCTTATACCAGACACACAACATATACTGTGCTTACTTGTGCAAAGCTCTTACCCCAGACACACAACACATACTGTGCTTACAAGCGCAAAGCTCTTATCCCTGACACACAACTCATACTGTGCTTACATTTTCAAAGCTCTTATCCCAGACACACAACACATACTGTGCTTACATGCGCAAAGCTATTATACCAGACACACAACACCTACTGTGCTTACATGCGCAAAGCTCTTACCCCAGACACACAACACATACTGTGCTTACATGTGCAAAGCTCTTATACCAGACACACAACACCTACTGTGCTTACATGCGCAAAGCTCTTACCCCAGACACACAACACATACTGTGCTTACATGCGCAAAGCTCTTATCCCAGACACACAACACATACTGTGCTTACATGCGCAAAGCTCTTACCCCAGACACATGACACATACTGTGCTTACATGCGCAAAGCTCTTATCCCAGGTACACAACACATACTGTGCTTACATGCGCAAAGCCCTTATACCAGACACACAACACATACTGTGCTTACATGTGTACAGCTCTTATCCCAGACACACGACACATACTGTGCTTACATGCGCAAAGCTCTTATCCCAGGTACACAACACATACTGTGCTTACATGCGCAAAGCCCTTATCCCAGACACACAACACATACTGTGCTTACATGCGCAAAGCTCTTATCTCTGACACACAACACATACTGTGCTTACATGCGCAAAGCTCTTATCCCAGAAACACATCACATACTGTGATTACATGCGCAAAGCTCTTATCCCAGACACACAACACATACTGTGCTTACATGCGCAAAGCTGTTATCCCAGACACACAACACATACTGTGCTTACATGCGCAAAGCTCTTATCCCAGACACACAACACATACTGTGCTTACATGCGCAAAGCTCTTTTCCCAGACACACAACACATACTGTGCTCAGGGTTGCCTACCTTTAATATTCTCTTCCCGGGAGAAGCCCGGGTAAGAGAAGCAGCAGGGGGCCGACGGGGATGGGGCTTGACAATTCGCATCATTAAGCCCCGCCCCCTCGCGGTAAAATTGCCGCGATTGGGCACAATTTACATAGGGGGCGGGGCCAAATGCTGTGATTCATGCAGAATCACAGCTTAAGCCCCGCCCCCTTCACGGAGACCTGCGATTGCCGCGGGTATTCTATTAATTCTGCCCACTTCGCTAGGAAGTGGGCAGAATGCGGGAGAAATGCCTACCCTTCCGGGGGTGCGGGGGGTTACCCGAAAAATCGGGAGCCTCCCGCGAAAACCGGGAGGGTAGGCATATATGACTGTGCTTACATGTGCAAAACTCTTATCTCAGACACACAACACATACTGTGCTTACATGCACAAAGCTCTTACCCCAGACACACAACACATACTGTGCTTACATGTGCAAAGCTCTTATACCAGACACACAACATATACCGTGCTTACATGCACAAAGCTCTTACACCAGATACACAACATATACTGTACTTACAAGCGCAAAGCATGCTTGCCAACTCTCCCTCATTGTCAGGGAGACTCCCTGAAATAGCAGCAATATCCCTGTCTCCCTGAAGAATCTACCAATCTCCCTCATTTCACCTTACCCCCATTATGAAGCTATTATGTAAAAGAAAAAACAGAGATATATACATTCAAATGGGATCATTAGTATAATTTCCCTGCATTGGTTATAAGGCACAATGGCCCTCATTCAGAGCCGTTCGCTATTTGCGGTCGTTCGTTTAAAAACAAGGGGTGGCTATTCAAATGATCCGTACGCACATTGCAGTCTGTTCACACCTCTAAGTCTGAACGAACGAGCAAAACATACGCTCGTTTATTTGTTAAAAACGCCCCCTGGCCGCTTGCACCATACGTCATGTCCGCTATTTATTAGATTAATCGAGTACATCGACCAGCGTATGAACTGCTCGCTATTCTTGTGGTTGGTGTTTGCTACCACAAATTTGCGAGCAGTTCTGGCTATAAAATAACCCAGTGACGTGGACAATGACGCTGCTGTTTTAAATATACACACCCATAAAACGCCCGTTTTGACCTTTAAGCACGCCTGCGTTCGGATCTCCACTCCCTATTTTCAAGCACCTTCCCCTGTTACCACCCACATACGCCTCATTCTGTCACTCAAAATAGCAGGCACTCGCAATATAGCGTACAAACTATTTTCGGCCGCACTGACTGGTTCGCGCATGCGTACTAAAAACCGTACGCATGCGCAGATGTGCAAACATCGCTCGGAACGAGCGTACTGCCGCTAACGAGCGGCTCTGAATGAGGGCCAATGATCCCTATGGTTACATGTATTTTCTTAGAAGTATCAGTGTGTTTTCATCAACAAGTAGATCTTACTAACTGCTTTGGGGCTCATTTACATGTGGATTTAAATCAATTTGATGACACGCCTCTTAGATGTAGCAGTACACGCCCACTTTACCGCCGCGCTCATAGGTGCTGCCTTCACAATCTCCCTGAAATGCTTTTTCAAAAGCAGGCAAGTATGGCGCAAAGCTCTTATCCCAGACACACAACACATACTGTGCTTACATGTGCAAAGCTCTTATCCCAGACACACAACACATACTGTGCTTACATGCGCAAAGCTGTTGTCCCAGACACATAACACATACTGTGCTTACATGCACAAAGCTATTATCCCAGACACACAACACACAGTATTCTAATGTATTTCTCCAACATAAAGACACCATATTTGCATTTTTATGCGCAATCACCTTGTCCTGGAAATTTAGCATCTGAATAAAAATATTTAAAACATTTTTTTAGATTTTTCCTTTGATTTGAATGTTTATACTCTACATTCACAGAGCTTTCACCATCTCAACGGCAGGAAGATAACTTTTTCAAGGACTTACTATGAGTGCTTACATTACTTGTAAGAAGAGACAAATTGTAAAAAAAACTATTTTGATACAAAATAAAATGTCTAAAAATACTGCGACATTGATAATTTTTCAAAACCAAGTTGAAAACTCATCATTACAAATGTGAAAGTGATTTAGGGTCTATTTACTAAGCAGTGTTAGGAGACAGAGTGAAAAGTGATAAGAAAGTGATAAGGTGCCAGCCAATCAGCTCCCAACTGTCATTTTTCAAACACAGCCTGTGAGATGACAGTTGGGAGCTGATTGGCTGCACCTTATCACTTTCTTATCACTTTTCACTCTGTCTCCTAACACTGCTTAGTAAATAGTCCACTTAATGTTTGGTAAAATAAGAAATCTTTGTACCCTGCACTTTACATGTCTATTTCTTGTTAGGGGTTAAAGACATTGGACCTCATTCAGAGGCGGTCGCAAGCGCTGAGCGCTCGCAAACCGACTCGATGTTTTGGTCCTGCGCACGCACAGCGTCCGCACTGCGCGTGCTCAAGCCCCGGAGCGAGAGAGAAACTCTCTCGCTCCGGAGCTCACTACAAAAGGGGCGGCTGTCGATGTTGATCGACAGCTCTGCCAATTTTGTAGGCGGGGCGGGGGGGTGGCTACACAAATGGAGGCGTTCCTTATGGAACGCTTGCCGTTTTGTGGGCGGCCGCACTGACATCAGCAGTGATGTCAGTGGGGAGCTTCCTGCTCGATCAGAGCAGGAAGCTCCCTGGGGCTTGCGGTTGCCGAGACCCAACCTTAGGGTCTCGTCGCAAGCCCCGATGGTCGCAATGGTCTTGACCATCGCAACCATCACCCTGATCGATCGCTAAGCTTTGGTGGTAACTCACAGCTTAGCTAGCGACAAGGAGGCTGCACAGAAAAAAAAGAAGCACCCGCCCTCATTCAGAGAGAGCAATCGCTTCTTGCAATGAGGGCCATTGTTTATCAGTGGCAAATGCATGATTTCTTGAGGGGGGTTTCCAAATGCTTGATTCTAGAGTGAGTGTGGTCAGTCCATGAAGAGGGCATAATTAGCACTTATCCATCTTTGCATCATACAAAGTATATTGTGTGTCATAATTCCAAAATACAGTATACAGGACCAGCTATCACAGTAAGCCATTAAAGGCCATATTAAATGCGGCAGTAGGGCCATCCTGCCTTAGCTGAATGTTTTTGTTTCAGATGTGGGCACCATTTTAGAGTATGGGAGCAAGTACAGGAGTCTGGGGGAGCAGCAGAAAAACATAGCACTACCCTGGACATATACAGTATGTACATATTGGTCTCATTATGCACTGGATATTGTATTATTATCCAGTATTAATAATTATGCCTATAGATGGTCTATAGCAGTGTACCCCTAACAGTGCATGTTTTCCAGATCTCCTAGTTGGTGCATAGGTGTCTTTATTACTGCCTGACACATGTTACAAGATCCACAGGTGGTACTAATTATTTAATTTGTTTTACTGAGAAGAACATGCAGCGCTAGTAAAATTCTATTATATTACTCTTTCTACTGTGGTCATGGTATGGGCTGGGGAGAGGGGTTTCCAGGCAACCGGAACCCCCCCCCCCCCCCCCCTGCGTTTGCCTATGTGTATGGGAAAGTTTCTGCCTTCATCATCTTTTTGCCCCAGATTACAAAAAAACAATTGTTTATGAGGAGTAGGGGCTACATGATTATACTATAAAATTGAAAGGGTTAACATAAAAAAGATATATATAGTTAACACCTTTTCTTTGTATGATTGTGTTCGTATGTAGCTGGCACGTAAAGGAATATCACTGTGGGCTCTCTAACAATATACTGTATTTTATTTGCTTTTATTTGTGAATTTTATTTTATAAACACCACAGTATGCTACTATAATGACTTAATCTTCCATAGATAATGGGCCTGATTCAGAGCCGGACGCTCTGAATCAGGGCCCTCCTCCATGAAAATGGAGCGGCCTCCTGGCCCCTTGCATAGCTGTGGGTGACCACCCACAGCATATGCGAGCGGCCAAAAAGATGGTCGCGATGGTCTTGACCAGCGCGACCATCGGACTTGCGACGGAGACCCTGCGGTAGGGTCTCCCTGCCACAAGCCCTACAGTGATTTTGGCTCTATCAGAGCGAAAATCACTCCCACTGACATGTCAGTGGGGCCGGCTTCAGACGGTAGGCGTTCCCATGGGAACGCCTCCGTCTGGCCGCCATGCCCCCGGCATGCCCACCAAAGGGGGCGTGCTGTCAATCAACATCGACAGCACGCCCCCTTTGGTGCGAGACCCGGAGCGATGGAAAGCCCGGAGCGACCCGGGTCTCGCGCATGCGCACAACGGAGCTCCCTCCGTCGTGCGCATGCGCAGTGGGGAACATCGACCCACTTGCGAGCGTACTGCCACTCACGAGTGGGTCTGAATGACCCCCAATGTGTAGACGATAAAGAGAACAATACATTGGCTGTGTAAGGCAGACAATAGCATGGCCTCAGCTGAAAACTATGAAACATACATGTAAAATATAAAAATTATTTTGATGAAAATTCAATTATCAATCAGTCCAGGGTACTGTGGGTGTAGTAATGTTATTCCCTGTCTCCAAGGAAAATCTATGGGTAAAAATAAAAGTGACAATAACTTGTATAAATTGTTGGAAGTTCATATATATCAGATGTAATTGCTCAATCATTACAAATCCAAATCTAAAAATTAAATATTTTGCATAATGATGCCATAGATTCATGGTTATTGATGCCAATTCTTTTTTTATTATTAAATTATAGCAAGTTATCTAAGACAGAGTTAGAGAGAGTGAGGTAGAGAGTGAGACAGAGATAGAAAAAAAAAGAGAAAGAATGACAGTGGGCTCTAGTTACTACAATCCGCATATTGAATGCGGATTGTAGTGTGATATTACCGAGTGAATTTGCATTTACTATAAATCCCTTGCAGGGACAGAGCTTGCGATAAAGCTCTGTACCTGCGGATCCCATCCGCACTCTAGTCGCGGTATTTTTGGAAAAAATACCGCAACTAAGAGCCCGCGCATGCGCCGACCGACCACTGCTACTACCCCCCCACCGATGCTAAGCCCTGCCCCCTGGTGCTAAGCCCTGCCCCCTGTGATCGTGGACCCCCCGCGACCCCCCCCCCCCCCCCCGCGACCCCCCCTCCCTTCATTACACTTACCTGCATCCTCCTGGCCTCCGGTGATCTTCTACGGGCTTCCTGATCATGTGATCTCCCATACTGCACTGGGGCCCAATCACCTGATGACCGGGCCCCAGTGTACTATGGGAGACCAGCTGACCGGAGAGGAGCCATCACCGGAGGCCCGATCACCGGTCCCTGGATTCAGGTAAGTAAAAAAAAAAAATGTTTAATTTTTTTTTTTTTTTTTTTTTACAGGAATCAGCTTGCGGTCTATTTAGACCACACAGCTGATTACTGGTACCGGCTCCCACCTCTGCTCTCCCCGTTAGAGCAGAGTGGGAGCCCGGTAACCGGGGGAGACCCTGGATAACGCCACCTCCAGGTGGCGTTATTATCACAGGGCTTCCCCCGGTATTTTTTTACAATTTATTTTTAGTAACAATGGTCGGATCACATTTCCCATTACAATTATGGGAAATGCAATCTGCTTTACTAAAAATAAGTGATACTGGGGGTTGGAGTAGAATTTTACTAATTCTACTCCAATTGCCCTGTAATAACTACAGGTGAAACTAAAATAATGTGAAAAGGGTGTGAAAACACCCTTTTTCACTTTATTTTAGTAAAAATAATGTTAATAAATAGAGCCCAAAGTGTGTGTAAGAGAGAGAGAGTGTAATGCTGGGTACATACTGGCCTATATATATTGGCATATCAATTGATCAGCCAAAATATCTGCTGGCCGTCGGCCAGTTAGTACAGACAATATGTCGGTGAACCGCGTCGTTCACAGACATATCACATTGGTTGTGCTGCACAGCCAATGGACAGATATGTCTGCAACATATCTCTCCATCGGCAAGTGTGTACAGGCGGTCTGCAGACTGCCCGTACACACTGCGGCACCCTCGGGGAGGGAAGAGGCACCGCCCCCGATCCACCTTTCTGCAAGTGGGACCCTCGGCTGCTGGATAGATGTTGGCCATTCAGTGTGTATGAACAACCATCCTCTAAAGTTATATCTGCAGATCACTCGATCTGCAGATATATCTTAAGATAGAGATAGATTGTGATAGACAGAGAGTAAGAGAGATAGTGTGAGAAAGAGCGAGAGAGAGTAAGAGAGAGATAGTAAGAGTGTAAGAAAGAAAGAGTGATAGTGAGTGTAATACAAAGAGCGCTAGAAAGTGTGAGAGAGAGTAATAGAGATGGAGAGTAAGGGCTCTATTTACTACAATCCGCATTTTGAATGCAGATTGTAGTGTGATATTACCGTCTGAATTCGCATTGCGAATTCAGCCAATATCACAGGGATTTACTAAAAATCACTTGCAGGGACAGAGCTTGCGATAAAGCTCTGTCCCTGCGAATCCCCTCCGCACACTTATCACGGTATTTTCACAAAAAATACAGTGACAAGTGCCCGTGCATGTGCCGAGCTGTCATCACAAAGCCCCGCCCCCCATCGCTAAGCCCCACCCTGCAATTGCGACCCCCCCGACCTACTATTTTATTTTTATTTATTTTTTTGCAGTGTATCAGCGTGTGGTCTGTTTAGACCATACAGCTGATCACTGGGGCCGGCTCCGGGCTCTGTCTGATAGAGAAGAAGAGCCTGGATAATGCCACCTCTAGGTGGCGTTATTATCACAGGGCCTCCCTAGGTATTTTTTTCACAATTTATTTTTAGTAACTACCAGGCAGATCGCATTTCCCATGACAATTATGGGAAATGCGATCTGATTACTAAAAATAAGTGATAATTAAGGGTTGGAGAAGAATTTTACGAATTCTACTACAATTGCCCTTTAGTAACTTTAGGTGAAACTAAAATAAGGTGAAAAGGCTGTGAAAACACACTTTTTCACTTTATTTTAATAAAAATAATGATAATAAATAGAGCCTTTATAGGGAGTTAGTAAGATAGATAGCTAGATAGATAGATAGATAGATAGATAGATAGATAGATAGATAGATAGATAGATAGATAGATAGATAATGAGAGAGATAATTAGGGAGTGAGATTGGAAGAAAAGAGAAATATAGAGATATAGATTTTATTATAGAAATGTAAAAAATTAATATTTACTTACTTTTGAAATTTCAAATACTAAAATTAGGTTGACAATTTTTTTTGGAAGATTAAATATAGTTTAATTATACTATAGTATCATGTTAACTAAGATACTAAATAAATTATTTAAATAATAAAATACAAAAATCTGAAAAAAACTATGAAGATACAGTCAGGTGCATAAATATTGGGACATTGACAGAATTTTCATATTTTGGCCTCTATTCACCACCACAATGGCTTTGAAATGAAACAAACAAGATGTGCTTTAACTGCAGACTTTAAGATTTAATTTGAGGGTAATTACATCCAAATCAGGTGAACGGTGTACGAATTACAACGGTTTCTATATGTGCCTCCCACTTTTTAAGGGGCCAAAAGTAATGGGGCTATCAACTCAAAAGCTATTTCATGGACAGGTGTGGGCTATTCCCTCGTTATTTCATTATCAATTAAGCAGGTAAAAGGTCTGGAGTTTATGCTAGGTCTGACATTTGCATTTGGAATCAGTTGCTGTCGACTCTCAATATGAGATCCAAAGAGCTGTCACTATCAGTGAAGCAAGCCATCATGAGGCTGAAAAATCAAAATAAACCCATCAGAGAGATAGCAAAAACATTAGGTGTGGCCAAATCAACTGTTTGGAACATTCTTAAAAAGAAAGAACACACGGGAGAGCTCAGCAACACCAAAAGACCCAGAAGACCACGGAAAACAACTGTGGTGGATGACAGAATAATTATTTCCCTGGTGAAGAAAAACCCCTTCACAACAGTTGGCCAAGTCAAGAACACTGTCCAGGAGGTAGGTGTATATGTGTCAAAGTCAACAATCAAGAGAAGACTTCACAAGGGTGAATATAGAGGGTTCACCACAAGATATAAACCATTGGTGAGTCTCAAAAACAGGAAGACCAGATTAGAGTTTGCCAAACAACATCTAAAAAAGCCATTACAGTTCTGGAACAACATCCTATGGACAGATGAGACAAAGATCAACTTGTACCAGAGTGATGGGAAGAGAAAAGTATGGAGAAGGAAAGGAACTGCTCATGATCCAAAACATACCACCTCATCAGTGAAGCATGGTGGTGGTAGTGTCATGGCGTGGGCATGTATGGCTGCCAATGGAACTGGTTCCCTTGTATTTATTGATGATGTGACTGCTGACAAAAGCAGTAGAATGAATTCTGAAGTGTTTCGGGCAATATTATATGCTCATATTCAGTCAAATGCTTCAGAACTCATTGGACGGCGCTTCACAGTGCAGATGGACAATGACCCGAAGCATACTGCAAAGCAACCAAAGAGTTTTTTAAGGCTAAAAAGTGGAATGTTATGCAATGGCCAAGTCAATCCCCTGACCTGAATCCGATTGAGCATGCATTTCACTTGATGAACACAAAACTGAAGAGAAAATGCCCCAAGAACAAGCAGGAACTGAAGACATTTGCAGTAGAGGCCTGGCAGAGCATCACCAGGGATGAAACCCAGCGTCGGGTGATGTCTATGCATTCCAGACTTCAGGCTGTAATTGCCTACAAAGGATTTGCAACAAAGTATTAAAAAGTGAAAGTTTGATTTAGGATTGTTTAGTTTGTCCCATTACCTTTGGCCCCTTAAAAAGTGGGAGGCACATATAGAAACCGTTGTAATTCCTACACCGTTCGCCTGATTTGGATGTAATTACCCTCAAATTAAATCTGAAAGTCTGCAGTTAAAGCACATCTTGTTTGTTTCATTTCAAAGCCATTGTGGTGGTGAATAGAGGCCAAAATATGAAAATTCTGTCAATGTCCCAATATTTATGCACCTGACTGTAGTTTATATATTTGCAAGAACATATGTCAAAAATTATTTAAAAAAAAGGAATTTTGAGTTTTGAAAGATTAATAGTCATATATTTCAAATCATTCTGGCCTATCTATGACAAACTGTCAAATTATGGTGTTAGGCTTTTTTTTGGACAATGCTATGCTTCCAACTTTGTGGCAACAGTTTGGGGAAGGCCCTTTTCTATTCCAACATGACTTACACTCTCTCCAGTGCACAAAGCAAGGACTATAAAGACACGGTTTGATGAGTTTGGTGTGGAAGAACTTGACTCGCCCGCACAGAGCCCTGACCTCAACCCCATCGAGCACCTTTAGGATGAACTGGAATGGAGATTGTGAGCCAGGCCTTCTCGAACAACATCAATGCCTGACCTCATAAATGCTCTACAGAATGAAGGGGCACAAAATCCCCACAGAAACCCTCCAAAATCTTGTGAAAAGCCTTCCAAGAGGAGTGGAAGCTGCAAAAGGGGGACCAACTCTATATTAAAGTATATGTATTTAAATACAATGTCATTACAGTCCCTGTTGGTGTAATGATCAGGGGTCCGAATACCCTTGACCATATAGTGTATATATATATATATATATACATATATATAAATATATACATATAATATATATATATATGCATATATACATATATTACTTTTAGAGTTAAATAAATAGCAGTATAAATAATATACTTACCAGATATTCAAAAAGTGATCTTTAAAGTAAAATTTTCTCTTTCAAGCGTAGAATAAAAATAAAGATATATAAATTACAATCTTAGAAGGCACAACTTCAAATATTTAAATGAACTAACAAGTATGATCCAAAAACTTGTAAAAAAATATATTGGTATAGAAGTTTAGCAATTAGTGCTTATTCAAGGATGTAAGTTTAAATGGTAGGCAATTCCACGTATAAATTCCAAGCTATCCACAGTACTCAATTTTGCAACACATGTGCGCAGGGCAGTTTCACGTACTTTGGTGTCACGTTTTTCTGGGGTTCGAAGAACATTTGCTGTGATTTTTTTCTACAGTATATTGCTTGTTGCTCCATCAATAAACAATTTAACAGTCTGTAAACACCCAGTTTCTTCTTTCCAAGTTTATTATTCAAATGCCTGTGCTAGCCCTCTAATTTATTTTGAGTACGGGGAATTCCACCGACTATATTCTCATGGACTGACCACATTGATGGTGGAAAAAGAGAGGGCATTCTGGTTTGACTTCTAGAGCATTCACGCAAACGCCCCAGAACATAATTTTTCTCAAAATAATTAACTACTGGAGCAGCATTAGGAGGCATATCCGATTTCAGCTGCACAAACATCGATGGAATTTCATCTGCTGGCAGAAAGGCCTTAGTTTAAGAGCAAAATCATTATCTTATCCATACTGTGGAGACAGGTCTGAAGATTGAATTTTGCGCAATAAATTCTGTCCAAGATGAAAAAGACAACATTTGTGTGTACTACCTGGAAAATTTCTTTTGGCTGCCTGCATAGCTGCAATTTCAAAATCAGTCAATATAAATAATGGAGCAAACTGAATATCATAAACTTGTAAATCTTCAAAAAAAACATGAATAACACTCCTTACTCTTGCTGCTTAACAATCCATAAACAAGGGGAAGAATTCTGTGAGTGGTTTCCTCAATGCCAACCATAGCATGGATGGTATAAATTTGTTGGAATAAAGTAGGAATGTTTTAAAAGTTCTATCCCTAATCCAATAGGGAGTTGTTGTTTTTTTAAATTTATCTTTAGTACTGAATAACATGGTTCTCTCATTATGGAAAGTGATGTCTCAACCCAGAAAATTGGAACCGTTGATCTCTTACTTCTTGGGGTAATTCAATTTTCTCCAAAGAGCTAGGCTCTGGAGGGAAATCTAGTCTGCAAACCCTTTTTACCTGTTGCCTCAAAGCTTCCCTGTTTGGCATATATGCAGCACTGGTTGATGGCATTTCTGGTGTGACCCGCTGAATTATTTGAGGAGATTCATTGGTATCCTGGGCCCGTTGACTTATAGCTGCCCTAGCTACAGCGATACAATTTACTCTGGTCTTAGAACATGATTGTGTGTCCATGTGTGCATAAACGATGAGTTTTTCCAACTATCATGGTCTTTGCATGGGGGGGGGAGGGTTAGATTTAGGGCTCCCGGGGGGACAGGGTTAGGCACCCCCGGGGGGAGGTTAGGGTTAGGCTAGGGGGAGGGTGGGTTGGCGTTAGGCACCCCCGGGGGAAGGTTAGGTTTAGGCACTTAGAGGAGGGATTAGGGTTAGGCACAGTGGGGAGGTTAGGGTTAGGCACCCCTAAGGAGGGTTAGGGTTAGGGGGGTTAGGTTAGTAAGTACTTACCTAGGGACGATCAGGATTTCCAGCGCTGTCGGGCTGCCGCTGCCGGGATTTCTCCAGCTGTCTGCCTCACGCTGCCGGGATTCGAACTCACGGCCATGCGGCCGGCGGTATTTCATACCGCTTCTGACTGCTGTGGCTGTTGCTCAGCAGCCACGAGCAGTCTCCCACTGCAGTTCAGCACATGCTGTGTGCTGGGCTGCTGTGAGGGAGGGGGGGTGGCATCGGCACCGGGCCCGGGTAATTTGTACCTGCGCCATCCCCCTCTCGGTGCCCCTGTGAATAGTAACCCGTATTTATTCAAGCTATGTGCAGTGTAGACATGCAATTTCCCGGGGATATCGAGGCGGCTTAGGCATAAAGTTATTATATCACATATATCACCACATTCAAACATTTTTCCTGGACACACTTGGACACAGCGGATGCCGGTAACAGTATCTCATTTTAGATTGGGTTCACTGAAAAGTAAATGAATCCTGTCAATTTTTTTTGGCACTAACATGGAGAGCAGGCACTTCTGTTTTAGAATTATTCATTAAACAGCCGGATACAATATGAAAATCTTGTAGCAACTAAAGGAAAGTGGAGAATGCAGAGTGAGGATCAGCGAAGAAGAACAATAGTACATCATATGCCAATACCTTTAGTTCATGAGAGTAAATTTTCACCCCTTGTCAATCCTTACATAAATATTTATTTATTTATTAACAGTTTCTTATAGAGCGCAGCATATTCCATTGCGCTTTACAATTGTAAACATAAAAATGTAAAATAAGGGGGTCCAATACTAAGTTAAATAGGAGTGGGGAACAATGGGCACCCATGTCTCATACCACAATATAATTGAGAGGGATCAGTGTTCAATCCATTATAGTGAGAAACGAGGTGGGAGTCCTATATAATATTTGAAAGAGGTTAACAAAGTCAGAGCTAAAATGCCAGAGGTGAAGCACCCACAATAAATATGCCCAAGACACCCTATCAAATGCCTTTTGGCATTACAACTGTTTAAAATGTACAGTACGACTGTAATTAATTTGAAGTGACTTAGGGCCTGATTTAGAGCCGGACGCTCTGACCAGAGCGCTCGCTCTGAATCAGGGCCCTCCTCCATTAAAATGGAGCGGCCTCCTGGACGCTCGCATAGCTGTGGGTCACCACCCACAGCATATACGAGCGTCCAAAAAGATGGTCGCGATGGTCTTGACCATCGCGACCATCGGACTTGCGAGGGAAACCCTGCGGTCGGGTTTCCCAGCCACAAGCCCTGGAGTGATTTTGGCTCTATCAGAGCCAAAATCACTCCCACTGACATCACTAGTGATGTCAGTGGGGCCGGCTTCAGACGGTAGGCGTTCCCATGGGAACGCCTCCGTCTGGCAGGCACGCCTCCAGCATGCCCACCAAAGGGGGCGTGCTGTCAATCAACATCGACAGCACGCCCCCTGTGGTGCGAGACCCCGAGCAATGGAAAGCCCGTCGCTCGCCGGGTCTCGCGCATGCGCACGACGGAGCTCTCTCCGTCGTGCGCATGCGCAGTGAGGAACATCAACCCACTTGCGAGCGTACTGCCGCTCGCGAGTGGGTCTGAATGACCCCCTTAGTCAAGACAGCAACTAATTGATGCATATTGTGCACAGCAGACCTGCCTTGAACAAATCCTGTTTGATAGAACAGTAGTAGAGTGGGGAGAAGTAATTGTAGTCTTTGTGCTTGTATCTTAGAGAGAATCTTAAGATCTTGGTTTAATAAATAAATTAGTCTATAAGGCTGCTAAAGTGGGATTTTTTTGCCCAGTTTTGGTAACACCACATTGCTAGCCTGATTAATATCAGGGGGGGAGGGGGGTCCATGAACATCTAAGTATCATATAAAGATAGCAAATGAAGAATTACATGTGTAAACAACAATTTTTAATACCCTGCATGCAGGCCATGAGGACCTGGCATTTTGCCATTAGCTAAAGACTTTATGGTTCGAGATAGTTCAAGTTCTGATATAGAGTAAGTCAGTGACTCATGGTCAGAGTCTATAAAAGTTGGTCATTTGGTCTATGAAATTGTACTTTATAAAATAGGTTGCTACAGTATGTCAGTATCACCAAGAAGGAAGCCAGCGGAGGAGGTAATCAAAGCAATATGAACTGGTGCCCGTTGGCTTCTAACTACATTAACTAGGAGTTTAATTACCCCACCTAAAATATCAATGTTTTTGTGATGCCGGCCATGTTCCATGCATAAGGTGATGTACAGTCGCTTTGTTTCAACATAGGATTTGCAATTAACCACAGTATCAGACCTCAGTATGGTAGTATATGACTCTGACAATGTCAAACTCAGTTCCTGAAATTGCTGATTGAGTTGTTTTTGCTTACTGGCTACATAAGTAATGATATGGACATTTAAAACAGGTTTGGATGCCTCCCAAAATAAACTAATATCGTCCACATTTTGAATGTTGTAGTCAACATATTTTAAAAATTGCTGCTCTAAATATAAGTTAAAATCGGGTGAGGTATATAATATATGTCATAAATCTCCAATTAATGGAATATACCTTGACATTTGATAAAGATAAAGAAAACTACATAGGGGCATGGTCAGATAAAATAATATTTTCTACCTGAGAATCTTAGACCCTGGAAAGTAAACTAGTGAAGATTTAAAAAAAAAAACAATTCTAGTGGATGTGTGGTGTGGATGAGAATATAATGTGTACTCACACTCAACTGGGTGTCTTCAAGGATCTTTAGTTGTAATGAATCAGCCAGAAATGTTTGTGCAGATGGTGTGCTACCTCGCACTCTACCTGAGGATCCAAACCTGTCCTCAATGTGTTGCTAAAGTCTCTTCTTAACCACTTAACTCACAAATTCATTTTCCAAAAACCGCTCCAAAATGTCGGTTTCTTTTATGATTGAATTAAGTCAAGCACATAATTTATAATTTATCCATCACTATTTTATTTGAAAAAAATTTTTTTTTTAAAATACAGTATACCAGAAAATTAGCAATTTTTATGTTATACTGTAGTTATGGCCATTGACAGCTGTACCATTGATAGTTCAACCATCGTTAGAAGCCATCAATTGTTTAGTGATTGGTCGAGATCTGTGTAGACCACAACTGCCAATGTTTCCTAAACATCGATTGAGGGTTGCCATCGATGGTGCAACATTGATGGCTACCAGCAATGTCAAACCACTTGTTTTTAGTCAGACCATTGATGGTTTGCAAACCATCGATGGTCGGTTGCCATCCCCAATCAGAGGCTCTGCGACATCTATCGCTATATATAAATATATATATACAGATATGGAATACTTGGCACTCTTGCTTAATGCAAACAACTCCACTGGGTGCCCTCCTTCGTAAACAGATACAAAAAATAGCAATGTATAGGCGGCACTCGCAGCTGCAAAGTCAGTCAACAATCGGAGGTCCTGCTCCCCTCGAGTTCAACGTTTCAAATTTATTGTCAATTTTTCATCAGGAACATTAAAAACATACAAAATCTTACCTTAAATACATGTGTGTATCACCCACCAGACCATGTGCACACATCACCGCTTGTGTCCGGACTTCGGCTGACGTCACTGAGTACGCACCAAGTCGCGGCGGGTCTGATGCCAGATGCTAGAGAAGTTGCTTAGCAACAAAAGTTTGTGCATGTCCAACACCATGGTAACGGCTTAGGGCCCACACACAAGACTTGCGATGGGCTATCTGCAAGGGAGTAATAACACAACTAAGAACAAAGGCTGCATAAACATGGTGCACAACACATATAATCAAAGAAGCTGATAGCTATATCTAACTAGACATAATAGATTGTAAACAATTTACAAGAAACGAGACAAGGAGAGGTTCTCATTTAGGCCAAATGGTCTGACTGTATCCAAGTCATGGATCCATTTGACCTCTTTTTGCAATAACCTCTTATCGCGATCTCCTCCCCTAATTTCAACAGGCACAAAATCTATCATCTTATATTTTAAAGAAGCTAGACTGTGTTTGCAAACATTAAAATGCCGGGTCACAGGCTGTTCTGTTGGTCTGCCCTTTTCATCATCCCGAATGATGTCCTCATATACTTTGATGCCGACCACGGACTTCTGTCTGGGCCGGTTTGTGAATGATGAGGGTTGGTCTATTATGCCTATGTATTATTTGATCATAATTGACGCATATATGTCCTGATAACATGCCTCTGACTTGATAAAGTAGCATTGATATATACCAATATGCTATAATAATTCCGGAGTATTTTGTTAAGTTATGAGTTGATATAACTAAATGTGATCTGCATGTCTAATTTGATGCATTATTGTTGCATTGCCTCTTGTTTATGTGGTTATGTGTATATGTTACATTGTCGTCATGGCAACGGGTCGCACCTGTGACGTCACTAGTGGGCGGACTAGGGTTGTACCCGGAAGCTGTGGCGTCTTGCACGTGGTGGGGTGTAAGGGTATATGTAAGTACATTTTCTCAATGTCTCATTATGTCTTGAAAACGATGCAGTAAAGCATTGAAACGTTGACAATCATTCCTGTCCAGACTGCGTTTTTTGCCCTGGAGTGCCGCTGCTATGGTGACTATATTTGTTGGCTTCATAGCCTATTGCTGAGGGCACCCGAACTTTTTTATTGTATGGGAGTGCCATCCGTTACGTATTGTATATATACTGATATATATCGAACATATATATATACATATAACAGCTTCTGCTTACACACACACACATATATATATATATAGATAGATAGATAGATAGATAGATAGATATATACATAAGGATATATATATCGAACATATATATATATATATATATATATATATATACACACACACACACACACACACACATATATATATATATATATATATATAAAAAAGAAGTAGCGAGGGCACTAACCATTATTTATCAAAATAAAGGGCCTGATTCAGACCCACTCGTGAGCGGCCGTCCGCTCACAAGTGGGTCGATGTTATGGACTGAGCATGCGCACGACGGAGGGAGCTCCGTCGTGCGCATGCGCCAGACGCGACGAGCGAAGGAAAGTCCTTCGCTCGTTGTGTCCGATCAAAGGGGGCGTGCTGTCAATGTTGATTGACAGCACGCCCCCTTTGGTGGGCGTGCCGAGGGCGTGCCTCCCTGACGGGGGCGTTCCCATGGGAACGCCTCCCGTCAGAAGCCGGCCCACTGACATCACTAGTGATGTCAGTGGGAGTGATTTTGACTCTGATAGACCCAAAATCACTCCGGAGCTTGCGGTTGAAAATCTCAACCGCAGGCTCCGGCTCGCAAATTCGATGGTCGCGATGGTCTCGACCATCGCGACCATCACAATGCACGCTCGTATAGCCTGTGGGTGGTGACCCACAGCTATACGAGCGTCCAGGAGGACGCTCCATGAAAATGGAGCCCGGCCCTCATTCAGAGGGTGCGCTCTGCTCAGAGCGTACGGCTCTGAATGAGGGCCAAAGTCCTGTTTATTCACATACCACCAGTATCATATAGATGTAAAGTCTGACGTTTCGGTCCCCATATGAGACCTTTGTCAAGGTGCATCCATAACAATAAGTTATTCAAGCCATAAGAAAAGTGTAACAACAATCACCACAAAAGACAACATATATAACACACATAATGCTTACCAGGTGGAAGGCCAATCGATCACTTTGAGACTGCACACGCTGCGCTAACACGCACGCCCGAGTGGCCACGCCCACTAGCACAAACCAACTCCAAGCCTCATGTTGGAGAACCAATAATATGGCAGCAAACTACTGTGACATCATACAACAAGGTCACATGGGATAGGGCTGTACTAAACAGCATCTGCACACATATATCAATGTAAGTTAAACCACAACAATAAGTTGCTAGGCAACACAACGCGATGCGCAGTGTGGAACATCAATTCCCTGTCATCAATATTAAATTGGCCATAGTAATGCCCCTCTGCTTGATCATGTAATAAGGACTCACATAATCGATATGGCGCTCCCTATATATAAGCAAAATATAAGAACACATACATAATCATATAAAGACAAAAATTAAAAGATTTGTTATATATCAGCAATCCCTAAAAAAATATAGAAACACATTAAATAAGATTTGTTCGTTCAGGCCACGAGGTGCTACTGTGTCCAGTTCATATATCCATTTCTCTTCACGCCGTTTAAGTGCCAATTCCCTGTCACCACCTCTTGTTAGCGGAGGCTGCCAGTCAATGACCATACTCCGTAAACTGGCCAGTGCATGTCCTTGTGCCAAAAAATGTTTTGCCACCAGTTTGTTGGTGCTTCCCATAGTTAATGCTTGTTGCACTGAGCTTCTATGTTAGCCATCCGTTCACAGAAGGATCTTGTCGTAAGACCAATATACACTAAGGAACAAGGACAAGTAAGCATATAAATAACAAACTCACTGGTGCATGTGAGTCTGTGTTTAATTTTTATCATCCTGCCAGTTTGTGGATGCTTAAATGAATTTCCAGTAATTATACTGCGACACGTGATGCAATCAATGCAACGAAAAAAGCCTATGCGCATATCTTTCATATTGGAAGGCTCATTCCATATGGTAGGCCTCATCAATAATTGTTTGAGACTTACACCCTTTTGTAATGATAACAGGGGAGTCTTATCCTTAAATGGCAACGTGGTGTCGGTTCTTATAATTGGCCAATGTTGTGAATTGCCTTCTGTACACTGGTGGTATGTGTGTCGTACAAACTAGAGAAAATTATACGATTCTTCAATTTCTCACAATTGGTACGTTTATCAGGCAACTGTCAAAATTTTTTCTTTGCTTTAGCCAGGCAGGATTTGACAATTTTATGTGAGTACCCTCGTTGTAAGAAACGTAGTTCCATTTCATGCAACTGGAATTCAGCCACTTCCACTTCACTGTTGTTCCGCAACAACATCAAGAATTGCGAAATGGGAAGACTAGATTTTAAATGTTCTGGGTGAAAACTTGTTGCCAACAATAGCGTATTACGATCCGTTGGTTTCCGAAACAGTGTTGTGGCAATTTTGGTGCCCAACCTGAACACAGTCAGATCCAAAAAATCGACAGGGTCATTGTGTGCCATAAATGTAAACTTAATGGGGGTGGGAAAGTTGTTAAGTTCGCTCATCATAGTGACAACACCCTCATAGTCTCCAGACCAAA
Organism: Taudactylus pleione; assembly: GCA_031769625.1. Lineage (NCBI taxonomy): Eukaryota > Metazoa > Chordata > Amphibia > Anura > Myobatrachidae > Taudactylus > Taudactylus pleione. Next base: position 63,684,799 of record JAUIMM010000200.1, on the reverse strand, counting down.
TTATAAACAGATCATCAATAAACAGCTTAAAATATAAGATCTTATTACCATACTTGGGGAGGATATATGTCTGCTCAAAAAAGTGCATGTAAATATTCGCATACATCGGGGCCACATTCGACCCCATTGCTGTCCCTGATGACTGCATAAAGAAACCATCTTTATATTGGAAGTAATTATATTCAAGAACACATCTAAGTAGTACCAATAAAAATTCTACTGAGGGCATCACGATATGTTCCTTAATCAGTACAAGAGCCTTACGTACATGCCTCATGTAAAACAATCCAACATCAATGGTAACAAACATCATAGAGGGAGAGATCTCACCCACATCTTTCAATTTGCAAATTAAGTCACCCGTATCTTTGATATATGTGGGGATTTGATTGGCAAACACCTGAAGAAAGCCATTAAGATATTGAGCCAGTGGCTGTAAAATCGATCCCTGTGCCGAAATTATTGGACGTCCAGGTGGCTTCACCAAGGTTTTGTGCACCTTGGGGGATGTATACAAGATGGGACATACTGGAAACTGTACTTTCAAATATTTAGCGAGTGTCTCATCCAACCATCGATGTAAGATCGCATCATTGATAACATCATCTACTTTCTTTTTAATTTCATTAGTAGGATTATATGTTAATCTCTTATAGGTGATGTTATCAGATAATTGTCTACAAATTTCAGCATCATAGTCGACAAAATCTTGTAACACAATGGCTCCGCCTTTATCGGTGGGCCATATGACAAGATCACAATTGTTTTGTACATTTTTTAACGCCTTGCGTTCATCAATTGTCAAATTATCAAAATATTTTTTACAATTCGTTTTATGATCAACATTTGTTAATCGTTGAAAGGCCCTTATACTTGAATTAGTGGAATTCAGATCAAATAAACTTGGTTGTCTAAGAATAGGTAATATGTCATTATAGGGGAGTTCCTGCTTATCACAGAAAAACTCTCATAATCTGAGCTGTCTTCCCATTTTATAATGATCAACCGCCCACTGAAAATCACTATGCTTTTGAAGTGGCACAAACGAAAGACCTTTATTTAACAATGAGGTTTCACTATCTGATAAGGGGTATGATGACAAATTAAATATAAGATCACTTATTTTTTCCACCCTTCCTTTTTTATGTCCACCTCTTCTCAGGTGGGGTCTGACCCTCTGCCTCGTCCACTTACGGGCTGATGTTTGGTCCCCCCTAAAAAAGATTGTTTAAGGGGCAGGCTATCTTGCGATGTCAGACTCAGATGCTGATTGAGATGATTAAAAGTCTGGTTTGTTAAACCTCCTGGAGCGTATAAATCTTAATGGTCTACGCTGTTTAGATGTGTTAGAATCATCTATATACAGAATGCTGTTTATAGTCAGTATTAGCAGTCTCAAGTTTACATCTTTTAAATGCAAGCAATTCGCTGTTATAATTATCAAGATTAGTCTGTAACCTGTCAAACCATTTTTCAGTCTTGTCATCAGGTAGACATTTATAATAATTGTCAGAGAAAGTTTTAATCTCAGGTTTCAATATGGCTAGTTCATGCCCCACCTCCTCAATTACCAAGAGTAATAAATCCAGAGAGCATTTATTTAACACCCCGCACCAACGGCTACAAAAGACAGGGTTATTGCGGCCGATGGTGGGGGTGTTAGCAATACGGAATCCCCTAGGTATCCTTTTTGATCTAAAATACTCTGAAAGAAACTGCCCGTGTAGATTAAGATCAATTTCTCGTTTCCTTAGTCTAAGTAATTTGTGATAAATATCGACCGGGGTTTCAGCAGGTAACTCAGAGAATTCTATTTGACCAAAAAGAACCCTCTCAGCATCATCATCAGTTAAACTAATGAAGCGATTTTCAGCCTCATTCAGGATCTCCTCATCAAACACCCTAGAGGAAGTTTGGGACATGATCTATAGCAGATATGCTCAAGAACATCCACTAACACAGACAGGGAATTGGCACTTAAATGGCGTGAAGCGAAATGGATATATGAACTGGACACAGTAGCACCTCGTGGCCTGAACGAACAAATCTTATTTAATGTGCTTCTATAATTTTTTAGGGATTGCTGATATATAACAAATCTTTTAATTTTTGTCTTTATATGATTATGTATGTGTTCTTATATTTTGCTTATCTATAGGGAGCACCATATCGATTATGTGAGTCCTTATTACATGATCAAGCAGAGGGTATTACTATGGCCAATTTAATATTGATGATAGGGTATTGATGTTCCACACTGCGCATCGCGTTGTGTTGCCTAGCAACTTATTGTTGTGGTTTAACTTACATTGATATACGTGTGCAAATGCTGTTTAGTACAGCCCTATCCCATGTGACCTTGTTGTATGATGTCACAGTAGTTTGCTGCCATATTATTGGTTCTCCAACATGAGGCTTGGAGTTGGTTCGTGCTAGTGGGCGTGGCCACCCGGGCGTGCGTGTCAGCGCAGCGTGTGCAGTCTCAAAGTGATCGATTGGCCTTCCACCTGGTAAGCATTATGTGTGTTATATATGTTGTCTTTTGTGGTGATTGTTGTTACACTTTTCTTATGGCTTGAATAACTTATTGTTATGGATGCACCTTGACAAAGGTCTCATATGGGGACCGAAACGTCGGACTTTACAGCTATATGATACTGGTGGTATGTGAATAAACAGCACTTTATTTTGACAAATAATGGTGAGTGCCCTCGCTACTTTTATTTTCTACATATGTATGGGCCCTGGATGCTCCATGTGGTTACATTGAGGTGCACCCCTTTGGGTTGACGTTGGCTGCAGTGAGTGCGGACTATACTGGATTTATATATATTTATATATAAAACAGAAAAAAATGATAGGCACTCACCATTCAGTATAAAAGCTGATGTATTTACTCACAGGTACATAGTTACATAGTCATCGTTTCAGACCGCAGAGGTCCTTTGTCAAGACAGCACAGCCTTCACAAAGCTGCCACCAAGAGAACCCATGTCATAGATCACTTGTAGCCAACTGAAATCGCCATGCCAATTAATGGAACCACTCCCACCTATCACCGGGTATCAAACACCGGAAAGCACCCCTGCACTCATAGATAACAACAGACAATAGATAAACTCCAATAAGGCATCATCTTTAAACATATAAACAGTACTAACCAGCTCAAATGTCACACGCACGGGGAAACAGCATGTAACATATGTGTGTATAATCATAGCGCCAACCGGAAGTACAGTGGAACACATCACTCCCGGAAGTGTCAGTATGGGACAATATAGCAGCGCTAACTGGAAGTCATAGGCGTTCCACAATGTGGCACGCACCAATCCCGGAAGTAGCTGCAGGGACCACTAGAGCACCAACAGTGTGTGCTAAGAGATGTTAGGTAGTCATGGCCTCCGGGAATACATTAATACTACAATACATTGCTACTACAACAGGTAAATAAAGGTGGACATGGCAACAAATTAGAATAGAAGATAAATCAAAAAGCTTGGCAGCTACAACCAACTCGGCTAGTGCAATCGGCTACAGGAGAAAACCACACCCAGTGTAAACATATACATATAAAATGGAATCCTTAAGACATAAATATAACAATAACAAAAAATAATAAAGAATAAATAAATCCTAACCAGGTGAATACACATATTGACCTTACATATTACTGCATGCACCTAAAACAACTATGGTGCTCACTAATCAACTGTTCATTTGGTCAACAGCTGTAATCGGGGGCGCCGAGAGGGGGGGAGCGGGGACAAATTTCCCGGGCCTGGTCTTGCTGGAGGGGCCCGGCGGGGACTCAGGTCGGGCACCACTCTCCCCCCTCTTACATCACTCAGCAGCCCAGCACACACTGCTGTGTGCTGGGCTGCCCTGGAGACTGCTCATGGCTACTAAGAAGCAGCCACAGCAATCTCCTATGCCTGTGGGGGGAGCGATCAAGCTGATCGCGCCCCCCACTGGCAAAACTTTTTTCTTTTAGCTAAGGGAGCGTGGCCACGCCTCCTGCGATTAGGTCATGCCCCCTTTTTACCGGGGCCCCGTGCGGCCCTTGACGGGCCTGGCTGTAATCCAGCATTAATACAGGGTGCCAACATTGCTAGCTATACTGCAAAAATATAGATTTTTTTGTATATGCGAAATATTTAGATGTAATGAAATCAGAGAGGACTCTATTGCAGGAAAATGTAATATGGATGGTACTCATTCAGGCCTCTTGGAGCCACAGTGTCCAATTTGTATATCCATTGTGACTCACGCTTTTTGAGCAGGAGCTCTCTATCGTCCCCACGGGTAGGGTTTGGGATGTGATTGTCACAAGCCGGCCTGGAGACCCCAGAATCAGACCCCGTCGCTTACCTGTGCGGGCGCTGACCCGCGCTGTCTTCCGGCTCCCGCGCTGTACGCTCCTTCCTCTTCTCCCAAGGCAGTCTCCGCTGTTGTCCTCTGGAGGGTCCCGCTGCTGTGCTGCTCCCACGCCGGCTCCTGCTCACTGCTGGTCCCCGCTGACTACCTCCAGGAAGCGCTGTCCTCCGGTCCATGGGCGCGGCCATCTTGGATTGCCCATGTGACCCCACTACCACCAATGAGGAGCCTACTCCTTCTCTCTCAGCCTGTCAGCTCCCAGTGTCCACTATAAAAGGATCCCCAATGCTCACACAAGTTGCCAGTGCAACTAGTTTCTTAGTTTAGCTAAGTAGCCTTCCCACTGCGCTCCAGCCGTTCCACGTAGCCACTCAGCTACCAACGTCTACCCACGGTTATCCAGCCGCTCCACGTAGCCACTCAGCTACCAACGTCTACCCACGGCTAACCAGCCGCCCCACGTAACCACTCAGCTACCAACATCTACCCACGGCTATCCAGCCGCTCCACGTAGCCACTCAGCTACCAACGTCTACCCACGGCTAACCAGCCGCTCCACGTAGCCACTCAGCTACCAACATCTACCCACGGCTATCCAGCCGCTCCACGTAGCCACTCAGCTACCAACGTCTACCCACGGCTATCCAGCCGCTCTACGTAGCCACTCAGCTACCAACGTCTACCCACTGCTATCCAGCCGCTCCACGTAGCCACTCAGCTACCGACGTCTACCCACGGCTATCCAGCCACTCCACGTAGCCACTCAGCTACCAACGTCTACACACGGCTATCCAGCTGCTCCATGTAGCCACTCAGCTACCAACGTCTACCCACGGCTATCCAGCCGCTCCACGTAGCCACTCAGCTACCAACGTCTACCCACGGCTAACCAGCCGCTCCACGTAGCCACTCAGCTACCAACATCTACCCATGGCTATCCAGCCGCTCCACGTAGCCACTCAGCTACCAACGTCTACCCACGGCTATCCAGCCGCTCTACGTAGCCACTCAGCTACCAACGTCTACCCACGGCTATCCAGCCGCTCCACGTAGCCACTCAGCTACCAACGTCTACCCTAGGCTAACCAGCCGCTCCACGTAGCTTCCTAGCTATCTCGTTACTGCCGCATTCCTCAAACTCCTGTCAGTTCGCTGCACCCTCTCATGCGGAGAAACTTCATTAAGCCAAGCCTCCTCCAGCGAGCGTCTGCACCAAGTAATACAGATCCAAGGCCCAGTCCGGGAACACAGCTCCTAAATTCCACGCTTGTGACAGTTTGCACTGGCCAGATGGACTCGGCAAGTGGTCAAGGATCTGGGATAGAAGCCTCGCAGGATGTACTATCCCGTCTGGAAAGACAAGAGACCTCTCAGGCTCAGCTGATCCAATTTATCCAAGATATGTCGTCACGCCTGGACAACATTCAGTCCTTACTGGCTCATCCCGCTCCCGCTGGCTCCCAAGCCGCCTCTCCTCCTGTGGTGTCACCTGCTCCTCCGGTTCTACCTCCTGCTCGTCTTCAGCTCTCCCCTCCGAGCAAGTTCGATGGCAACCCCAAATTATGCAGGGGTTTTTTAAATCAATGCGAAATCCAATTCGAGCTACAATCCGCCAACTTTCCGACGGCCAGAACCAGGGTGGCATATATCATCTCTCTACTCTCTGGCCAAGCACTCGATTGGGTCTCGCCCCTTTGGGAGAAGTCGGATCCCCTGCTCTCCAACTACCCCGAATTTGTTGCTACATTTCGCAAAATCTTTGATGAACCCGGAAGAACCACCTCCGCATCAGCTGATATTCTATGCCTCCATCAGGGCAGCAGGACCATCGGCCAATACGTAGTCCAGTTCCAGACTCTGGCTTCAGAACTCAATTGGAACGAGGATGCCCTCATCGCTGCCTTCTGGAGTGGCCTTTCTGAAAGGCTCAAAGACGACCTAGCTTCCCGTGACCTTCCAACCAGTTTGGATGGGTTAATCTCTCTCTGCAACAAGGTGGATCTCCGTCACAGGGAGCGTGCCTTGGAAAGAGGCAGATTTGATCGTGGAAGGCCACGTCCAGTTTCCCGCTTACCCTCTCCTCCTCTGGGCGAAGAACCCATGCAGGTCAACCGCTCTCATTTATCGGCTGAGGAGCGTCAGAAAAGGCAGAGGCAGAACCTCTGTATGTACTGCGGATCTCCTCAACATTTAGTTAAAACTTGTCCCATTCGTCCGGGAAATGCCTCCTCCTAACTTATGAAAGAGAGGTTAAGTTAGGAGTTGCCATTGAATCACAAAGGAAGTCTGATTCCACCATCCAGGCTCATTTAAAGTGTCCTCGAGGTTCCAAAGCTGTATTAGCTCTCCTGGATTCCGGAGCTGCAGAGAACTTTGTCACTACTGAATTTGTCCAGAAGCATCAAATCCCCATGGAAGCATTGCCTCGAGTCATCACTTTAACCGCCATCGATGGTAGTCGCATTTCTAGTGGAACCATCACCCATCGTACAACACCACTTAAACTTACCATTGGGGTGCTCCATTCCGAACAACTATCCTTCCTAGTGATTCCCAAAGCCTCTCATTCTTTAGTCCTCGGATTACCCTGGCTACAGAGACATTCACCTCAGATCGATTGGACCACCATGCAAATAATCTCCTGGGGTTCCAATTGCTTCAAAGGTTGCCTTCAGCGGGTAATACCTATCAGATCTTCCGTTGTACGGGATTCTACAGACCTGCCCAAAGCCTACGATGGGTTTCAGGACGTCTTTAGCAAACAGAGCGCAGACCTGTTACCTCCCCATCGTGATTGGGACTGTCCCATAGATCTGATTCCCGGGAAGAATCCACCTAGGGGCCGAACCTATCCTCTATCTCTCCCTGAGACTCAGGCCATGTCGGAGTACATTACGGAAAACTTAAATAAAGGCTTCATTCGACCTTCCACGTCTCCAGCAGGGGCTGGATTTTTCTTCGTAAAAAAAAAAGATGGTGGCTTGTGCCCGTGTATTGACTACCGGGGTCTTAATGAAATAACTATTAAGAATCGCTACCCTCTTCCTCTCATTACAGAGTTATTTGATAGAGTCAAGGGAACCACAGTTTTTTCCAAACTCGACCTAAGAGGAGCCTATAATTTAATTCGTATCCGTCCAGGCGATGAATGGAAAACGGCCTTCAACACCAGGGATGGGCACTACGAGTATCTCGTTATGCCCTTCGGCCTCTGTAATGCTCCGGCTGTCTTCCAGTTTTTCGTCAATTAAATCTTCCGGGACCTCTTGTACAAGTGTGTGGTCGTTTACTTAGACAACATTTTGATTTTTTCTCAAGACCTCCAAACTCATCGAGACCAGGTCAAACAAGTCCTTCTGAGGTTGCGGTCCAATCAACTGTTTTGCAAATTAGAGAAGTGTCTGTTTGAGGTCTCAAGTGTACCATTCCTGGGATACATTATCTCCGGAACAGGCCTTCAAATGGATTCGTCAAAACTACAAGCCATTCTTGATTGGTCTCTTCCTTCTTCCTTAAAATCCATACAAAGATTCCTAGGATTTGTCAATTACTATCGCAAGTTTGTAAAAGGTTTCTCGACTCTGGTAGCTCCGATTACAGCCCTCACCCACAAGGGAGCAGATCCAACTATATGGCCTGTCGAAGCTACCTCTGCATTTCAACTTCTTAAGCAAGCCTTCATCTCCGCTCCCATCTTAAAGCAACCAGACTCCACCTGGCCCTTTATCCTGGAGGTGGACGCATCCTCTGAAGGTGTCGGTGCAGTGCTCTCCCAGCGATTTAAAGATGAAAAACTTCATCCCTGTGGTTTCTTTTCCCGGAAGTTTTTGCCTGCAGAGAAGAACTACACCATTGGAGATCAAGAGTTACTCGCCATGAAACTAGCCCTCGAAGAATGGCGATATCTTCTAGAAGGAGCTCATTACCCCATTACCATTTTTACTGACCATAAGAACCTCCTTTATCTTAAATCTGCAAATTGCTTGAACCCTCGTCAAGCCCGGTGGGCAATGTTTTTCTCCAGATTTAACTTCAAAGTCTCCTATCGCCCCGGTTCACAAAACCTCAAAGCCGACGCACTCTCCCGTTCCATGACGAGCAACCCTGATCTACCCATGGAACAGCCCCAACCAATCTTGAATTCCGCTTCCTTCGCCTCTACTCAATTATCTTCTATACCCCCGGTTGGGAAGACTTTCGTCGCTCCGGAACTCCGCAAGAGGTTACTGCATTGGGCTCATGCTTCCCGGTTCTCTGGTCACCTGGGTATGGATAAAACCCTAGAATTTATCCAGCGGTCCTATTGGTGGTCTTCGATGAAAAAGGACGTCAGGTCTTATGTGTCTTCATGCATCAAATGTGCCCAACACAAGATACCTCGGCGGGTTCCACACGGTCAACTCCAACCTCTTGCAATTCCATCTAAGCCATGGACTCACCCATCTATGGATTTCATCTCTGATCTTCCTCCATCTCGGGGCCACAACACAATTTGGGTTATCGTGGATCGTTTTTCTAAAATGGCTCATTTCGTACCACTTACTGGGCTTCCGTCTGCACCTCTACTCGCCCAGAGCTTTATAAAAGAGATCTTCAAGCTCCACGGCCTTCCTCAAGAGATCATCTCCGACAGGGGAGTACAGTTCGTAGCGAAGTTCTGGAGGTCACTCTGCTCAGCCTTTCAGGTAAAACTCAAATTTTCTACCGCTTATCATCCCCAGACCAACGGTCAGACCGAAAGGGTCAATCAAGACCTGGAACAGTTCCTGCGCACTTTTGTCTCCTCCTCCCAAGATGACTGGATTGAACTTCTTCCTTGGGCCGAATTTGCCCACAATAATCATTATCACACGTCCACCAGCTCAACTCCTTTTTTTACAGTTTTTGGTCAACATCCTCGAGTGCCAGATTTCCTTCTTCTTCCCACATTAGATGTGCCTGCGGCCAAAATGTCCCTTCAACGATTCTCCAACATCTGGGAAAAGGTTCGTTCCTCTCTGACTAAAACGTCAGCCCGGTACAAGAGATTTGCTGACCGCCAAAGACGAGCGGTTCCAAATTTCCGACCTGGGGATATGGTCTGGCTCTCTACCCGAAACCTAAGACTCCGAGTACCCTCGATGAAATTTGCTCCGCGATTCATTGGTCCATTCCCAATCATCAAAGTCTTGAATCCTGTGGCTTACAAGTTAAAGCTTCCTCCATTTCTTCGCATTCCAAGTTCCTTCCATATTTCTCTTTTAAAACCACTAGTCTTAAACCGATTTCAGAAGGTCCTGCCTAAAGCTTCTTGTGTTCAAACACAGCAGGGAGAGGAGTTCGAAGTTGACAGAATCTTAGATTCCCGTTGTCGATACAACCGTCTTCAATACCTTATCGACTGGAAGAATTATGGTCCGGAGGAACGAATCTGGATAAATGCCTCCGATGTCCATGCACCCCGTCTGGTCAAAGCGTTCCATGTGAAATTTCCTCATAAACCAAGGAAGTGTCCGGTGGCCACTCTTGAAGAAGGGGGTACTGTCACACGCCGACCTGGAGACCCCAGAATCAGACCTCGTCGCTTACCTGTGCGGGCGCTGACCCGCGCTGTCTTCCGGCTCCCGCGCTGTACGCTCCTTCCTCTTCTCCCAAGGCAGTCTCCGCTGTTGTCCTCTGGAGGGTCCCGCTGCTGTGCTGCTCCCACGCCGGCTCCTGCTCACCGCTGGTCCCCGCTGACTACCTCCAGGAAGCGCTGTCCTCCAGTCCATGGGCGCGGCCATCTTGGATTGCCCATGTGACCCCACTACCACCAATGAGGAGCCTACTCCTTCTCTCTCAGCCTGTCAGCTCCCAGTGTCCACTATAAAAGGATCCCCAATGCTCACACAAGTTGCCAGTGCAACTAGTTTCTTAGTTTAGCTAAGTAGCCTTCCCACTGCGCTCCAGCCGTTCCACGTAGCCACTCAGCTACCAACGTCTACCCACGGTTATCCAGCCGCTCCACGTAGCCACTCAGCTACCAACGTCTACCCACGGCTAACCAGCCGCCCCACGTATCCAAGGCCCAGTCCGGGAACACAGCTCCTAAATTCCACGCTTGTGACAGTGATCAATCAACATACACCTCAGTGTAGCTGCCGAGTGTCCCATAGCAGTAAAATGCTTAACTACTGGCTTATCCGAACACTTGGATTGTAATGCTGCACATATCGTGGAGCGTTGATGCACCATGCGGTCTACAAATGATCTTGTTGTCATACCAACATAATAGAGACCGCAAGGGCATGTTAGTATGTACATGACATAATCAAGGGTGCAGTGTAATCGATGCTGGATCGCTATCGTTCTACCATTATGTGGATGAGTGAAATGAGTTCCTGTCAACATGGCACAACAGGTAGTGCAATCTGCACATTAATAGTAACCAAAGCGATGACTTGGGAGCCAATGTGTCTTTGCCTCAGAAGGTTGTTGCATAGGACCATCACGAGTTGATGCAAATTAGGGCCGCAATGATACGCCATCATAGGTGGTTGTTTACTAATCCCATCAAAAGTGGGATCGAAAGTAATAATCGGCCAATGTTTTTTGATGGCCTTACTGGTTATATTGTCAGCTAGATTGTATGTCGCTGGATAGATCATCCGTGAAGGGTCAACTTTCTTTTTATTGGTAATATGTAAAAATCTCTGTCGTGCCTTAGCAAGGCATCTATCTATTACTGATGGTGAATACCCTCTCCTGCGGAAACTATCATGCATCTCAGTCAGCTGTAATTTGGCTTGTTCCGGAGAGGTGTTATTGCGTAACACCCGGATAAATTGTGATATCAGCAGAGATTCCTTCAGACTGCTTGCATGATAGCTTTTCACATGTAATAGTGTATTTTGGTCTGTAGCTTTACAAAACAAGGTTGAACTTAAGCCAGTACCTTTGCATGAAATAGTCACATCAAGAAAATGTATGGACTGCTTGTCCAGACATGCGGTAAAGCATATAGGACTGTCCAAGGCATTCAAGGTTGTGACCATCTCAAAGAACTCAACATCAGACCCATTCCAAATAAGGAACAGGTCATCAATGTATCTCTTAAAGAAAAAAATCTTAGTATCAAACTGACCCAGGATATGTTGTTGTTTATACAAATACATGTACAGGTTGGCATACGATGGGGCCAAATTGGACCCCATCACTGTGCCAGACAGTTGGACATAGTTTTCGCCACAGTATAAAAAACGATTAGAGCCAAGTACTAATTCAAAGAAACTCTATGGGAGGCCCTGTGTGTACACAAGTGCTTAGAAGAGCTCTGACTGTATCCAACACTGCAAAGTGTGGTATCATGAAATAGAGTGACACCACGTCCATCATGGCTAACCACATATCATCAGTCAGATTTTTAACTGCTAGAAATCTATCAAGAAAGTCAGTGGTGTCACGTAGGATACTCTCCATATGTTTAACATGTGGTTGAAAGAACTTATATATTAAGATGGCTAGCGGTTGCAACACAGAACCCTTAGCAGAGATAATGGGTCATCCAGATGGATCACCAAGGGATTTATGGATCTTCGGGAGTAAATATATTATAGGGCACACTGGATGTGGTACTTTAAGGTACAGTGCTACCCCTTCGTCGATCCACCCACGCTGAACTGCCCGGTCGATCACCATATCATCCTTTCGTTTGACATCCAACATAGGGTTGGTAGCCAACTTGGCGTATGTTTGTACATCATCCAACTGGCGATGAACCTCCCTGTCATAGGTGTGCCAGTCCTGAACGACAACTGCTCCACCTTTATCTGCTTGGCGTATTACTATTGATTTATCATGCATAAGGTTTTGTAATGCTAATCTCTGCAACCTAGTCAGATTGTCATACTTTTTATTTATCTGGCAAGACACAATGTCATGTTCAACCAATCGTAAGTATGTCTTGATGCTGGCATTGTTCGACTGCGGGTCAAATACACTGGGGTTTCTGAACTTACTATTGGTAGCCATGTCTTTCAAAAATTCAAGTAGATGCAATTTACGCCCAAATTTAAAGTGGTCAATATACCAATTGAATTCATTGTTTGGACTGTGGGTACAAAAGATAAGCCCAGTGCGAGAACTTTGCATCGGCAGTGGAGAGGGACCTACTAGATAGGTTATAAAAGGGTTCTAACTTTTGGGTCGCCCCCTTCCCCTCCTTCTGGTTTTTGCCATCACGTCTACTTGGGTATTTGGGATGTGTCTTTGGCCTGGTTCCTGACCTCTGCCTAAAAAAGCGGAACCACTAGTTGGCCTCTGGCTATTGGACTCAATCTCTGAATTAGACTGTGAGGGAGATGTATCAAATCAGGTAGGGGTTCTAAACCGTGTGAACCCCACACCCCGGCAGGGAGGATTTTCACCCCTGAGCCACCTATAAACATTGTGATTGTTAAGGTACTGAGATGGCTGGAATTGAAAAGTTTAATCTCCTCACGCACCTTTGTCAATTCTGTCCCCACTTCCTCGATGACAAGCAGAAGTAAGTCTAATGAGCATTTATTTAACACCTCACACCATTTGATACAAAATGCCAAATTGTTGCGCCCAATGGTGGGGGTGTTACTTACTCTAAATCCACGTGATATGTTTATTTCGGTAATAATCCGAAAGGAAGTGATCGTGCAAGGTCAGGTCAACTTCACGTTTTCTAAGACGCAGTAGTTTATGATATAAATCAGTGCTAGACTTGTCTGATAGGCTAGCAAATTCAGTATAATCAAATAAGACCTTATCTGCATCGTCATCGGTCAACGAGATAAATGTATTTTGTGCCAAGGCATAATCGAGGCATAATCGTTAGCCATAATCTCACACAACAGATGATATTATCATGGACCACATGTAAATAGATAAACAATTTGTAGATGAAACAAATGTCAGTAATTTTGCACCACCTCCTGCAAGCTGCTGCCACACCCACAAGATGGCTGGCAGCCTTCACTTCTCCATGCCTTGTCACTGCAGGTAATTAGTTTGAAACCTTCATTGAAATGCTAAGCAACCTTGATCAGAATGTTCACAGTGCCTACGGAATGTTCACACTGTCCACGGAATCTTCAGGAGAGGTTGCCATGGATCGTCACGGGCAAGAGAATTTTTGCAGTCACAACAGAATGTTGACAGACAATTTGAAAATACAAATTTTTAAACAACATTCTACTATGATGTCACAATCTTCTGATGCTTATAGGCATTGCACTTGATTACTGAGGTCCATTGGAGGGAGAAACAGATCACAAGATGTATTATATAAATGCTCATTCTAACAATTGGAAAAAAATAATGCTTCCAGCTGATCCGATGACAAACAAAGAGTCAAATTCAAGCCCCCGCCAATCCAAAATATAGAAAAAAAAAATGGTTGACAAAATGACTGAAATTTTCGAATTAGTCAATGTAAACATTTTCTTCCAAATTTCTATATGGGGACAAAGTTTGTAAAATATCCAAGTTGTCAGAATGAATAGAGGTTAAAACAATCAGGTACTATGTCAAGCGCTAACCTCTGAGGATAAGTATTCGTGCATGTAGTGTAATCACATCCAAATACCAGACACAATGGGGGATGAACTCATCCGTTATGAAAGTACTCAAATGAACTGAGGATGATGGTGTATATCTACTAACTTATTGTTATGATAATCCAAACAATCCTAAGGACATCCAAAAACGTTAATGTGATTTAAATATATTTATTAATAAAATTACACAGGAATAGTGTGCAAATCTGTTTGACCATCTATATGTGGCAGCTGTAGGCAGGGATCAAGTGGTGGGTTGTGTCCAGGTAAGTCACTTATGTAAACTTAGCATGCCCTGTATGATGATGAAGTAATGTCTATAGAGATGCGGCGTCCCGCGATCTCTATGGGCTGAATGCCTGGTGTCAAATAAGCCAATGGAGTGATGATAGTCGGTGGTATGTCGTTGCCCGGGATGTCTTCGGGCTAGGGGGGACGAACACGGGTCTGACCGGTGTGCCCCGGACCGTGCTGCCCACAGTGTGGATCTGATCAGCCGTGCGCTACTATGAAAGCGCCAGCCGCTCAGTCCAGCAGAGTCTAGGGAGGAAGCAAACCAGCTCAGGTGTGTGAACCTGACATTGGATGCCTCCTCCACTAAGCAGGAACTTACCTGGTCTAACCGCTCGTGAGTCGTCCTCGAGGGGCAATTCATGATTGCAAAGGTTCAATCTATGCATGTGGTTGCCATTGCAATGGTGCAAAAAGTGAAAAAGAGATGCCATGGATGGGGAAAAAATTCCAAATGCATTTGCAGTAGAAGCGTCCTGTGGGGTGGATAATCAGGACTTAAACTATAAAATACGTTCATTATTCAATTGATTAATCAATTACTCTGTAACAGCACGTTAAAGTTTTTTGAGTTCAGCCCAAGAAACAGGTCTGTACGGAGGCAGGAAAAAGAAACAGAGACACAGTACGGCATCATACGACACCAGAGAATCAGTTCTTGTTTATTATCACTAGTTACATGAACCAAGTGAAGTGTTAATAAGTAAAAAAGTGCAATCAGGTAAACACAGGACTAGTAGCAGGTGGGATTCACATATGATTGCATGACGTAAGACACAAGCAAAAGAGTAGTTTGTTGCATCTGGAAAAGAAAAGAGAGTCAAACAGTTAAATAGTTAATTTAAATTTTTGGATAACACATTAGGAATGGTGCACCAGTTGATGAAGTACTGCAATACCAGGTCAATGCGTGGAGTGGACAGAGCAAACTCTTTTTCCATCTCTCTGTTCTAAAAATTCATTTAATATATGGCCCCCATATAAAAGGCGTATCAGATATTAAACTGATAATAACAACTTGATCTTAACCAAAAGAACCCCCTATTAGCTCTAATGAGCAGCCTACAAGACCCTTATGATGCTCTGTCCAAGGTGCTTCCAGCTACTGCAGTGACACACAACAAGGCACGAATTTTTGCACCACTTTATTTTAGCATAGGCTACAAGCACTCGCACTTCGGAATTCCTTCCCATACTCTCTTGCTAGCTGCATGTTTTGCATTTACACCACCTCCTACAAGCTGCTGCCATGCCTTGTCCTTGCAGGTAGTTAGACAGTCTGAAACCTTCATTGAAATGCTAAGGAACCTTGATCGGAATGTTCACAGTGTCTACGGAATGTTCACGCTGTCCACGGAATCTTCAGGAGTGGTTGCCATGTATCGCCATGGGCAACAGAATGTTGGCAGTCACAACAGAATAAAGTGTATAATACCTGTGCACTGTGCACTGAGTAATGGTAATATATATATAAACCCACTTAGTGTCACTATGGTGAGCCGCTGCACATTCAGGTGACCAACCTAATGAGAATAGCAGTAATACAGATATTGGGGCAGATGTATGAAGCTCTGGGAAGTGATAAAGTGGAGAGTGATAAATGATCAGCCAATCAGCTCCCAACTGTAACTTTTCAATCACAGCCTGTAACATGACAGTTGGGAGCTGAGTGGTTGGTCATTTATCCCTCTGCACTTTATCGCTTTCCAGAGCTTCATACATCTACCCCATAGTGCTGTGCTCTACCTTGTGTAATGTTATGTTATGCTATGTTATAGATTAAACCTATATATTTTAATCACAATCTGTGACAACAAAAATTGAATAGGGACGCTAGTATATCAATAAGTCTTTGACTTGTGGCATTATAGTAATCACAGATATATTGTAAATGTCACAAGTATTAACCAGCATGCTAAAATAAAGCAAAATAAAATTCTGTAAAACAGTAACCAGATATCATTATCAAACACTGTGTAAGTGTATACATTTTCCCAGTCCTTAATAGTCATTGTTAACCCAGTCCTTTAAATGTCTTTTGATAGAGACAAGTCCCGATTATGATCAGACTTCTGATTTTTTTCTAATTTGTAAGGGATTGCTCGTATATAACCGTAGTAGCCGCGTCCCGCTGATGTTGGTATCAAACAAACCTGTGCACTAATCAGTGTGATCCAGGACCAGATATCATACTGTGGTTTGAAGCTTTGGGGTAATGCTGGGGCTCCAGACTGTGCTCCCTCTCTGGATTCCAGGCAGCCTTGGGTTTCGTCTCTTTCCAGATGTTCCCCGGGGCCTGGTTCTCATGGGGGTGCTGCTATCTTGGGAGGGGATATGGCTGGTTGGGGCTTGTGAGGGCCTGGCACTGGGTATCCCCTCCGCTACGGAGGATCACCTGGTATTCCCTGCACTCTGTCCCAGGGCCCATCCACACTGCTATAACTTTCTTCCGGGTTCGTACGTTCACGTGCTTGCTGCAGTGCTAGCGTTTGGGGTCCAGCTTTCTGCTGTCTGTATGTCTGGTGTATAATTGTTGAGTAGTGTGTGGCCCAACACATTTCAGCCGCCTTGCGGTTTTCCTCTGGGGAATGTGGTATCTTCCTCTCTCCCTTTGCTCTTCATATGCCTTTGTCCCCATTGGTTGTTTTGTCTATCCTTCCTGACTGTCCCTATTGGCTGTCAATCTTGTCAGTCTTCCTAGAGTACAGTATATTGGCAATCCTTCCTGGTTGTCCTCATTTGCTGCCAACCTTGTCAGTATATCAGTTGACCGTTATGTAGTTATAGTGTAGATAATTGTGCACCATAACTTTAAGAGTACAATGGCATTTTACTGAGAAGACTTGACTTGTTATTCAACTGTTCAGATGGCTGTGCATTATATTTTTATAGAAATGTACCTCTATTTTTGTGGTTTGCCGGTGTTAAGTCATAGTGATTATAATTATGAATACATTTTACTGATAGAGCTTGACTTAGCTATAGAAATTAATCTATTACTTTGTACTACCGAAGGTAGCTTGGTCTGTTTAATGATCAGGTTATATGTGGGTTGGTCTGCTTGTTGTTCCGAAAATAAACTTGGGTATAGGAGTGTGCAGTCATGGTGTACTTTATTTGGGTATTTTCATCCCTATTCCTAATGGTGGGTACACACCAACAACCGACCTATATTCTTGCTCTGTTGATAATTAATTCTTACTTTTCGTTATTGTTGAGGTTATAGTTATTATTATTAGTTGCAGATGGATGTAGTAATATGATAGAGGGCAGACAGGCTTAATGTTTCAATGGGGATATGTCCAAAGAAAAGTAGGATTAGGTGTCATAATGGGGTTAGAGATCTATTTATAAATAGAGTATGTGTGTGTATCATCTCGGTGTTTAGTTTGGGCCATAGTACTCGTATAGTACACCAGTTGCGATGTAGGATTATAATTGAAGTTCTCCCGGTATGTAGTTATTATCTATATGAACCAGTCATTCCGTCTGGATTGGGATATTGTTCATGCAACTGGAATATGTCAACTTCTCCTACTCCTTTTGTGTGCCATGTTATTTACTTTTTGCATATTATCGATTTTATCTCATTGTCAAGGTTGAGGGCCTGATTCAGACCCGTTCGCGAGCACATAGCGCTCGCAAGCGGGTCGATGGTAGGCAAGTGCGCACGCACGAACCACGGAGCAAGTGAGAACTTCACTCGCTCCGGGGCTCGCTACAAAATGGGGCGGCTGTCGATGATGATCGACAGCTCGCCCCATTTTGTAGGCGGGGAGGGGGATGGCTGGACAAACGGAGGCGTTCCCGAAGAAACGCCTGCCATTTGTGGGCGGCCCTACTGACATCATTCGTGATGTCAGTAGTGAACTTCCTGCTCTATTAGAGCAGGAAGTTCACTCAGGCTTGCGGGAACCGAGACCCGATCACAAGGGTCTCGTCGGAAGCCCGATAGTCTCGATAATTGCGACCATAGCCAGTCCACTCGCAAAACCTGTGGGTGGTCACCCACAGTTATGTGAACGGCCTGGAGGCAGATTTTTTTTAAATCCGCCCTGATTCAGAGTGATCGCTCGCAAATAGCGAGTGCCTCTGAATCAGGCCCTGAGTCCTGTGGGAGCAAAGGTTTTCAATTCATACATCCATCTTAATTCTGTCTCATTTATCCTGTGCATGTAGTTCCCTCCTCTCCAGTTGGGCTTTACCTCTTGGATGCCTATGAACTTCATTGACTCTGGATTGCTGTCATGGAAATCCCTGAAATATCTTGACAAAGGGGGCATGCTGTCACTCACCATCGACAGCACGCCCCCTTTGTAGCGAGACCCGGAGCGACGGCCTGGCCGTCGCTATCCGGGTCTCGCGCATGCGCACGACGGAGCCGGCTCCCTCGTGCGCATGCACACTGAGCCAACATCGACCCGCTTGCGAGCGCTCAGCACTCGTGAGCGGGTCTGAATCAGGCCCAGAGTTCCATTCAATAAAAACTGGAAAATCCTATACCATCAGAGAAAGACTTACTTGTAACAGTAAAGGAATTATTTAAGCCCGATGGTCGCGATGGTCTTGACCATTGCGACCATCTTTTTGGCCGCTCACTACATCCGGGGCAACAACACATGAGTAGAATCCGTTCTTGTGTGCTTTCATCTCTAAAGTTCTTTGTGTATATTTCTTGGGGTTGATGTGGTTCTTCACCAGTTTTTTCTTCAAATCAGGAGCTTTTCTAAACACTACTTTTGGCACTTTGTAAAAGGTCTGCCAATGTTTCGTCCTCCATCAGGATTGGCAAATGTCTTCTCAGGCTTGCCTGTATTTGTTTTGCCTCTCTCGAAGGGGGCAAATCAATTGGGTTTTTTTGGGTGTGCTATTTCACTGCCCTGTTTCTTTGCTGTCATCCTGGCTAGCCAACCTGCTGGTTAGGTCACAATTCAATTCTTCCACTTACAGTTTCATGTGAGCATGTAAAACTGGTGGGCGGCAATGAGCTTTTCTTCACACCATCTTGTATTGTGCGCCCAGACCCAGCGTCCCTCCGGCTGACTCAACCTGCGCTGAAGACCAGGCTGCCCTATTTTACCCCAGGTAACACCCTAATACTCTGGGGGTTAACTCGGCTTAACTAGGGAGAGATAGAGTAGCGGGGGGCGCCACCGGCTGCGGTCCAGGTAACTGGTGTGTAGTGCGGACAGTAAAACAAACACACCGCTGCTGGCGTGGCGGTGTGTTTGTTTTAGTAGCCAAGCACCCACGGCTGGAGCCGGGGTGGAGCTCACTCATGAGCTCCACCTTCTGGTTCTTGCTGTGGGTGAAGAGAGAGACGAGGAGTGGACGTCGGCGGGTGCAGGAGCGGGTATTCAAGTAAGTATTGTGTATTTGTTTTTGTCTGTGTATATGTAAGGGACACTCTAAAAGGGGCACTGCATAGGGGGACAATTACTGGGGGCACTGCATAGGGGGACCACTACTGGGGGCACTCTATAAGGGGCACTGGCACAGGTGGGACCACTACTAGGGGGAACTCTATTAGGGCACTGCATAGGGGGACTACTACTGGGGGCACTCTAAAAGGGGCACTGCATAGGAGGGACCACTACTGGAGCACTCTATATTGAGCACTAGTGGGGGCACTGCATAGGGGGGACCACTACTGGGGCACTGTATAAGAGGCACCACTGGGAGCACTGTATAAGGGGGCATTGCATAAGGGGGCACTGTATAAGGGGGCACTGCACAAGGGGCACTGCTGGGGGCACTGCATAAGGGGCACTACTGGGGGTACTGCATAGGGGGGATCACTACTGGGGGCACTATAAATTGGGAACTACTGGAGGCACGGCATAAGAGGCACTACTTAGGGCATTGTATAAGGGGCACTGCATAAGAGGCACTGTATAACGGGGCATTACATACAGGGCACTGTATAAGGGGGTACTGCATAAGGGGCACTACTGGGGCACTGCATAGGGGAGACCACTACTGGGGGCACTGTATAAGATATGGGGCACTACTGGGACACTGCATAAGATGCACTATTGGGGGCACTGTATAAGGGGGGCATTGCATAAGGGGCACTACTGGGGGCACTGCATAGGAGGGACCACTACTGGGGACACTGTATAAGAGGCACTACTGGGGGCACTGCATAATGGGCACTACTGGGCACTGAATAGGAGAGACCACTACTGGGGGCACTGTATAAGAGGCACTACTGTAGGCACTGTATAAGGGGGCATTGCATAAGAGACACTGCATAAGGGGCACTACTGGGGGCACTGTATAACGGGGCACTGCATAGGGGGACCACTACTGGGGGCACTCTATATGGGGGCACTGCATAGGGGGAACACTACTGGGGGCACTGCATAAGGGGCACTGCTAGGGGCATTGCATAGTGGGGAGCACTACTGGGGGCACCGCATAAGAGGCACTACTTGGGGCACTGTATAAGGGGCACTACTGGGGGCACTGCATAAGAGGCACTGTATAAGGGGGCATTACATAAGGGGCACTGTATAAGGGGGTACTGCATAAGGGGCACTACTGGGGGCACTGCATAGGGGGGACCAGTACTGGGGGCACTGTATAAGATATGGGGCACTACTGGGACACTGCATAAGATGCAATATTGGGGGCACTGTATAAGTGGCAGTAACTACTGTCCCTTCAGCCTCCGCGGTGGCTTGGGGGCGGTGCTGAGGAAGCCACACCCACACTGACTACTGTCAGTGTTCAGTGCAGTGTACTGTAAGGCTGCGCTGGAGTGGTGAAGTCACTGCCAGGCGAGTGGGAGCTGGTGGAGTTACAGCCAGGGGCTGTGTGTGTCAGTCAGTCACACAGTGTATGACTGTGAAGAGAGAGAGAACAAGAAGAGTGCTGCTGTCGAGTCAAGGTGAGTGGCAGCCGCTGCCTGAGGACCGCGAATGGCCTGCAGGAGCATGGAGGCCGGGAGCCAGTTAATCACCGGCGGTGATACAGGGCTGCCCACCCCAGTATCACAGCCGCTGCTCTGCCCACCCCAGTATTACAGCCGCTGCCCAGCCCTGTATCAGGCCTGGGCAGTGGCTGTGATACAGCAGGGCTGGGCAGGGCAGCGGCTGTGATACTGGGGTTGGCAGCGGCTGTGATACAGGGCAGGGGAGAGGCTGTAAAAAAAAGCAGGGCACAGGGAGAGGCTGCAATAAGGGCTGGGGGGAGAGCCTGTAATAAAGGCTGGGGAGAGCCTGTAATGAGGACTGGGGAGAGCCTGTAATAAAGGCTGGGGAGAGTCTGTAATAAAGGCTAGGGAGAGCCTGTAAAAATGGCTGGGAGAGCCTGTAATAAGGGCAGGGGAGAGCCTTGTAATAAGGGCTGGGGAGACCCTGTAATAAAGGCTGGGGAGAGCCTGTAAAAATGGCAGGGGAGAGGCTGTCATAAGGGCAGGGGAGAGGCTGTAATAAGGGCAGGGGAGAGGCTGTATAAAGAGCAGGGGAAAGGCTGTAAAAAGGGCTGGGAGAGGCTGTAAAAAGGGCATGGGAGAGGCTGTAGGCTGTGGAGAGGCTGTATAAAGAGCAAGGGAGAGGCTGTATAAAGGGCAGGGGAGAGGCTGTAATAAGGGCAGGGGAGAGGCTGTAATAAGGGCAGGGGAGAGGCTGTATAAAGAGCAGGGGAAAGGCTGTAAAAAGGGCTGGGAGAGGCTGTAAAAAGGGCATGGGAGAGGCTGTAGGCTGTGGAGAAGCTCTATAAAGAGCAAGGGAGAGGCTGTATAAAGTGCAGGGGAGAGGCTGTATAAAGGGCAGGGGAGAGGCTGTATAAAGAGCAGGGGAGAGGCTGTATAAAGAGCTGGGAGAGGTTGTAAAAAGGGCAAGGGAGAGGCTGTAGGCTGTGGAGAGGCTGTATAAAGAGCAAGGGAGAGGCTGTAGAAAGGGCAGGGGAGAGGCTGTAATAAGGGCAGGGGAGAGGCTGTAATAAGGGCAGAGGAGAGGCTGTATAAAGAGCAGGGGAAAGGCTGTAAAAAGGGCTGGGAGAGGCTGTAAAAAGGGCATGGGAGAGGCTGTAGGCTGTGGAGAGGCTGTATAAAGAGCAAGGGAGAGGCTGTATAAAGGGCAGGGGAGAGGCTGTATAAAGGGCAGGGGAGAGGCTGTAAAAAGGGCTCAGAGAGGTTGTAAAAAGGGCAAGGGAGAGGCTGTAGGCTGTGGAGAGGCTGTATAAAGAGCAGGGGAGAGGCTGTATAAAGGGCAGGGGAGAGGCTGTATAAAGAGCAGGGGAGAGGCTGTAAAAAGGGCAGGGGAGAGGCTGTAAAAAGGGCTGGGAGAGGCTGTAAAAAGGGCAGGGGAGAGGCTGTAGGCTATGGAGAGGCTCAAATATGATACATTTGGTGTTTTAGGCTCAGTCAGTGGGCTACATTGCAGTGCTGGCTATATATATTATGTTAAATTAAAAATAACAAAAGTGGGTACAAATCCCAAATCACCATGTCACCTGGCTTTCCCTTAGGAAGAGAAGGAATAATAACAAAACCAGGGTATATTTTGAATCTAACTTTACTATAGGTTCTCTCTTCACTAAATAATCAATACAGTACTATATTGATTATTTAGTGAAAACAAAAACTATAGTGAAGAGAGAACCTATTCCCTGGTTTTTTAATCAATCCCTTCCTAAGGGCATGCCAGGTGACACTGTGATTTGTACTACAAATGTGTGCTAAGGTGGGTACAGTACGCAGTGCACAGATTTATCTGCAGATGATGGTCATTCATACACCGAATGACCATTATCTGGTTCCAGACAGGGGGGACGTGTCCCGTCCCCCTCCCTGCGGTCTCCGCTTCATGTGTATGGGCAGCCGAGAGACCGCCCATACACATTGCCCAATACCATTGGCTGTGCAGCACAGCCAACGCAATATGTCTGTGAGCGACGTCATTCACAGACATATCACTGGAACTCACTGGCCAACGGGCACCAGATATATTGGCCAATCAATTGATCAGCCAATATATCTGTCAGTATGTAGTGTGCCCAGCCTAAGCAGTACTGATTTGCACTACAAATCATCAATATCATATGGCATTACCTTAGGAAGGGATTACAGTATTGGATTGTTTATTTAGTGAAAAGAGAACCTATACCTTTTTTTAGGTATATTTTATATGCTGCTGGTCTGGATATACAGTGTTATGCTTCAGATTGTTCTATTTTCCTAGTGCAGTCTGATGCTTATTATGAAATACAGGGCCTGATTCAGCAAGAATCGCAGCTCTGTAATCGCACATAAGGTAGCTGTGAAAATATGCTAATAAATGCTATTGCAATGCCATCGCACTGCCAACATAGAGGCGCCCACTTCCTCCCACTACTAAATTCGAACAGCCATATAACTTTGCAGTCCTGCGTCTACATCGGGAACATCGAGTAATATCGGTCCCTCAAGCAGATGTACAGTAGGCCTGACCTTACTTAGAAATTGCTAACCTCGTTGCACGTAGTTAGTCAAGCATGCCTGCGTTTCTTCAACCACTCTCCTGTCACCACCCTCAAATGCTGTCCTGATGTCACTCTCTCTGCGACGGCTCTGTAACTCCGTGAGCGATCACAGAGCAATCGCATGCATAGTACACAACAATCGGTCATCTGCATATGCTATCGCAATAGCGATCTTTACTGAATTAGGTACACAGTACATACTTCCCATATTCATATATGATGGTTGGTAGTAATCTCACTATTCAGAATTGTAAGAAATCCTAGACAGTGAGAGACCGGCCGGGCCCTACATAAATGTACCACAAGATCTTCACTGTGTGAAACTATTATGGAACAAGGAAATATAAAATTGGGGGATACTGGTCTAAAGTATAAGTATTGCCAATAATAAGTTCCTGGGATAAGAAAGACTTTCAGCAGAGACAGCTTTATCTAATGTTTGGTGCCAGCCTGGCACACTGGCACAGCCAGGTACTGTTGTTGGTGGTGGGGGAAATATTGTTAATGTGGTATATTAAGGAACATTCGGCATATGAAATGAGGGGGGAAGTCACTGAGAGTGACAGCAAATGGGGCTGGTTGCATTTCAAAGTTAATAGCTTGATGTTTTTATGGATTAGATCAAACGCCTAATTGAACATTTTGTGAAAGAAACTCAGAAGTCCTCTCTCAAGGGTCCCTTGTTAGTTTTCTATGTTGCTATACTGTAATGTGCAAGTATAGTTTGTTTATGTGCATGCCAAGCTTGACTTCAGTGTGAATTCATGTTTGGCATGCACATAAACAAACCATACTGGCACATTATAGGAAAGCAACCTGGAAAACTAACAAGGGTGCAAAGGTAGACTTCAGAATTGAGAAACTTTCTTCTTTCAATCTTTTACTGAATTAAACTCAAGGGGTAAATTCATACTTGCCTACCCTCCCGATTTGGTCGGGAGCCTCCCGAAAATCGGGTGCCGCTCCCGACCTCCCGGGAAGGCAGGCAATTCTCCTGGCTGCCGCCCAACCCTCCTGTCCCCCCCGCAATGACCGCTGCAACCCCCGCAGCAGAGGGGGCCGGTGACGCGATTCGCGTCATTTTGGTCCCGCCCCCTGCTACACAATGCCTATTTTATCGGCATTGCATAGCGGGGGCGGGTCCAAACTGACGCGATCGCGTGACCCTGCCCCCACCACGCTTTCAAGTGATGTCACCCGCCCGGCAACTCCCCCTTGTACCGGCCACGCCCCCCCTGTCCTGCCGATCTGGCTGCTCCCTCCCGGAAGGAGCAGCCAGAAAGTCGGCAGGTATGGGTAAATTTACTCAGAGGGTAGTTCTAGTTAAGAAGTGATGTTGCCCATAGCAACCAATCAGATTCTACTTCTCATTTATCTAGCACCTTCTAGAAGATAATACCTGGAATCTGATTGGTTGCTATGGGCAACATCACTTCTTAATAGAACTCTCATCTTAGTAAATTTACCCACAAATGTCTTTTACTGGCAACAGGCAGTTGATCTAATGGTTTAGCAACCCCTGTGATGTTCTATGTTGCTGCATAAAATTTGGATAGGCCCCTGCATTAGCCATATATAACAATGAGTAATGGTCTCTAGATGTTAAAAATTGTCTTTAATGTAATTCAAAATCTAGTATTTAGCAATAAGACTAATGCATTCATCCCAACTGATGACAGGAAAGTCTCAATATAAAGGACAGCTTTATGCTGCAGGTCAGAATTGTTTGTAATTACTTTATATTCCAGTGGTTTCTAAACTTTTTTGAATAACAGCACCCTAGAATATTAGCATTGTTTTCACAGCAACCCTAAGTCATACTTGCCTACTTTTGAAAAAGCATTTCAGGGAGATTGTGAGAGCAGCACCTATGAGTGCGTGTTACAGTGGGCGTGTACTGATTAATCTGAGAGGCGTGTCCTACATGTGATGGGCGTGTACTGATAAATCTGAGAGGCGTGTCCTAAACCTGACTTACATCCAAAGGTAAACCAGCCCAAAAGCAGTTAGTAAGATCTGTTTGTTGATGAAAACACACTAAGGGGGAGATGTATTAACGGCGACATCGCCGTTGCGGTACATCCCCCCCGACTTCGAGTACATACCGCGGTTCATTACCGCGGTATGTACCAAGGATTTCGCAAAGGACAGCCCTCTCGATGAGAGCTGTCCTTTGCGATGCGGCCGGGCAGAGGGACTTCCGGGTTGAACACCCAGAAGTCCTTCTGCGCATGCGCAGAAGGACGCGGGCCGCGGGGGCTCATGGGAGGGATCCGATCGGATCCCTCCCGGCCCCGAGCGTCGCGCTAAGAAGCCCATAGGCTTCTATTGGGTAACGCCTCCTGAAGGTGGCGTTACCTAGCGACGCGAAGCAGCAGAATGCAGCGCATTCTGCTGCTTAATACATACGGGGAATGCGGTAAAACCCCCGAAAACTGCATTTTCGGGGGTTTTACCGCATTTTGCCGTTAATACATCTCCCCCTAATACTTTTCAGAAATTCATAGGGATCATTGTGCCTTATAATAACCAATGCAAGGAAATTACACTAATGATCCCATTGGAATGTATATATCTCTGTTTCTTAATATAACAGCTTCATAATGGGGGTAAGGATGAAATGAGGGAGATTGCTAGACTGTTCAGGGAGATTGCTACTTTTCAGGGAGTCTCCCTGACAATGAGGGAGAGTTGGCAAGTATGCCCTAAGTTTAAGTTTGTTATTGAGAAATTCAGAAAAAAAATGAGTAAAATAGTAAAGTGAAGTAAATTGTGCTTATCTATCATCCTTAGGGTCAGTTATGTGGTGGTGGACAGGGTTTCACTTTTCTTTGTTCACATATTTACATTACATTGACCATAAATAATTTGATTTGGTGCTGGGACCACCAACCTAAGGTACCCCTGCAAGTGTCTCAGGGTGCCACGGCACACAGTTTGGGAACCACTGGTATATTCTTTTGCCAGTGATCCATGTATGCTGCATACCAGTCACTGGTGTGTAGGTGTTTGGTGGGAAGGTGGGATAAGAGGATGTCTAATTTTTTAAATACATGAGACAAGCCCCCTGTCACAACTACCAGTGATCCAATAATTTCAGCAGTGTAGGAATTTACATTCTGACAGTTGCAAGAATGCTTTCTGCACGGTAAGGTGGTGACAAGAGTTCTCCCTGTATTGTATATCAGTCACAAGAATGCTCTATATTGTATGGTGGTCAAGAAATCTCTCAAAACTACTTGATAGTCACTCAGATACTTTCTGTATTGTATTGGAGTCCAAGGGTGCTCTCTATATTATGTGGTGGTCACAGGGTTATTCTCCATTATGTGTCACAGTCAAAAGAATGCTCTCTGTATTGTGTGGCAGTCACAACAATTCCCTTTGTAATGTGTTGTGGTCACGTTTTATGTAGCTTTCACAAGGATAGTTACTCTGAATGCTTGCAGTAATGTGTGACAGACATAAACATGCTCTCTGCATTGTACATTGCTCATTAGGATGCTCTCTATTGTATTTTGGTCTTTTGG
Source organism: Taudactylus pleione (assembly GCA_031769625.1). Taxonomy (NCBI): domain Eukaryota; kingdom Metazoa; phylum Chordata; class Amphibia; order Anura; family Myobatrachidae; genus Taudactylus; species Taudactylus pleione. The sequence goes on along the minus strand of JAUIMM010000200.1, from coordinate 63,657,591 downwards.
ATGGTGTCTGCATTGTTTATAGATCACTAAAATTCTCTTATTATTATTAAGGTGACCACATCCCTATACTTATAATAGGCTGCTCACATCAGTCTCTGTCTTGATATTGCAGGCAGCAGCAGAACCACTTGCAGGATTGCATTGTCCTCTGATGAAGCAAATAGAAAATGTCGCACACCAGCAAAAAATCTGAGTGGAGCACACAACAGACAAAAACACAAGATGGAAAAAGAAGCTATTAAAAAAATACCCAAATTGGATAGATTTTTTCAATGAGTACAAACATTTTCGAGTTCGCAAACTGTGGAAACATCACCAAGTACAGACTGTATGGAAGTCCTTTCAATGCCCATGCTGGTGTCACGCTCAGAAAATGAGGAAGTATCAACGGCCTTAGTCACGGATAATATTAATAATGAAGATACCCTTCTGGCACTGCCAGCCAACAGCCAAACAAATATAGAAGTTAGTCAAGTTCCTGAACAAACACAGCCTCACCAGGATGACAATGTAGGCTTTCAATTACCAATTACTGCAGCACATCCCACGGACAGAGCACACTACCCTGTAAACATTGTTGATCCAGACATAAAAGCTTTCATCATAGAACATGGATCCTGCAGGCCTGTAGGGCCATTTCCATGTGATGAAAACCGTAAAAGTTTTACTGAGTTCCACTGTGAGAAACTGTCAGATTGTGGATTGAAAATACCAAGAATGTGGCTATTTTATTCACCAATTCTAAACAAAGTCTACTGTGAACCTTGTTGGCTGTTTGCAGAACGTAATAGAAAAGGATACCAAGAAAGCTGGGCATCATGAATATCTGCTTGGAAGGGACTGTCTCGAAAAGTGACGGATCACGAACACAGCACCATACATACAAGTGCTTGTTGCGTGTTTGATCAGTGGAGGTTGCATGGAAGAATAGACAAGGATATAGAGAGAGGAATACAAGATGAAAAAAACTTTTGGAAGAAAGTCTTGGATCATCTGCTAAATGTTACATTGACATTGGCAGTTTGTAATTTGCCATTCCGTGGCCATCATGAAGTTATTGGGCAGTCGTACAGTGGAAATTTTCTTGCAATTGTTGAGCTCTTGGCTGAATATGATCCTGTTCTTAAGGATCTTTTGGGGAAGGAGGTTGGTGCTGCTAAGCATAAAGTACCTAAGTCCAAAAATTCAAAATGAGTTCATTCAGGTACTTTCCTCACATTTGGAGAAGACATTGATGGATGAGATTGCTGAAAAATCATTCAATCCTTATGGACACGACGCAAGACATTTCTAAGTGTGATCAAATGAGTGAAATTTTCAGATATGTAACTGTAATTAAGGATGAGAGTGGCAGACCAACAGAGGTACTGATTAAAGAGACGTTTCTTGGATTCCGACGGATCACTGACCAAACTGCCTTGGGACTGTCTCACAAAATTCTTAATGGTTTACAAAAAAAAAAATTTGATGTGTCAAAATGTGTTGGCCAAGGATACGATGGAGCTGCAGCAATGAGTGTCATCTACAATGGTGTACAAGCTAAGATTAAAAAGGTAGAAGAAAATGCTTTGTATGTCCACTGTGCATCCCATAATCTGAATTTGGTTGTGAATGATGCTGTAGCAGAAATTCAAGATGTTCAAAAGTTCTTTGACATCTTACAAAAGTTGTACACTTTTTTTGCTGCAAGCATTAAGCGTTGGATTCTTCTCGAACCGTACCATGAATTTAAAAGCATGAATGTACATGGTCATCCTAAAGTGACATTGAAGAGATTGTGTCCTACTCCGTGGGCTAGTAGGTTTGATGCTGTAATGGGAGTGCTGCATCGATTTGTTGCAATGATGAGGGCACTAACACAGATTATTTTGGTAGGAAAACCAGATGAAAGAGCTGAGGCTAGCAGCCTGAAAAAAGCTATGGAATCTTTTGAATTTGTTTTCATCCTTGTTCTTTGGTACAAGGTCCTGAAATCAGTTCAAACAACTTCTTATTCCCTTCAGGCAGAAGATGTGGACCTATCAAAAGTGTGAACTTTCTGGCACAGGCTACCAATGACATGACTGAACTAAGAAATAATTTTCAGCCAACTAAGGAGGAAGCTGTGACATTAGCAAAAACTTGGAAGATTGATGCCAGTTTTAGCAGAAAACGCTCACGCGCTGTATCAAAACACTTTGATGATTTGGCCAAACACGAACCGTTCAAAGACCCCGAAGATGCTTTTAGAGTTAACGTGTTCTATGCCACACTCGATGTAGTTAACGCACAACTCAAAAACAGGTTTAAAGGTATGAGGGAAGTTGTAGATAGATTCGGCATTATTATACCTGCCAACTTGTTAAAGGCAATAGATGAAGTTGTAAAGTCGGCAACAAGATTGTAGAATTGTATCCAAAATTTTTGTCGTGCTCATTTGCTGAAGAGTTGCTAACCTTGAGAACTGCACTAAAGGTGGACATTCAGAATTTAAACAAGATAGCTGATTTTGCACATATTCTAATCGTGGAAAACTGTACTATTGCAAGCAGCTTTTGTAACATATGCACAGCTTTACTATTGTTCTTGACCATACCTGTCACAGTGGCTTCATGCGAGAGATCATTCTCAAAGCTAAAATTAAACAAGAATTACCTTCGAAGGAACATGTCTCAGGAGCGGCTGCAAGGACTTTCACTTTAATGTATAGAATGTGAGGCAGCTAGAAAACTTAACATGGATAAAGTTACTGATGACTTTGCTGAAGCTAAGGCATGGAGAAAGAAGTTCAGATAATTGTCAAAAGTCAAAAGGTATGTCTTTTTTGTTCTTCACAAGAAATGCTTTTTAGTTTTTAGTTTTACCAAAATGTCATTTGGGGGGGAAGGAAGGGGTGGGGGAGGCACCAGAAATGTTTTGGCAAGGGGGAGCAAAATTTAGTTATGCCACTGTAAGGGGCACTGCTGGGGGCACTGCATAGGAGGGACCACTACTGGGGGCACTGTATAAGAGGCACTACTGGGGCCACTGTATAAGGGGGCATTGCATAAGGGGGTACTGCATAAGAGGTACTACTGGGGGCACTGTATAGGGGGACCACTACTGGAGGCACTGTATAAGGGGGCACTGCATAGGGGGACCTCTACTGGGGGCACTGTATAAGGGGGCACTGCATAAGGGGCACTACTTGGGGCACTGCATAGGAGAAACCACTTATGGGGCACTGTATGAGGTACTACTGGGGGCATTGCATAAGGGGCACTACTGGGGGCACAGTATAAGGGAGCACTGCATAAGGAGCACTGCATATGGGGACCACTACTGGGGGCAGTGTATAAGGGGGCACTACATAGGGGGGACCACTACTGGGGGCACTACATAGGGGGACCACTACTGGGGGAACTGTATAGTAGGCACTACTGGGGGCACTGTATAAAGGGGCAGTGCATAAGGGGGCACTGCCTAAGGGGCACTACTGGGGGCACTGTATAAGGGGGCAGTGCATAAGGGGCACTACTGGGGGCACTATATAAGAGGCACTACTGGGGCACTGCATAAAGGGCAGTAGTACTGGGGGCATTAAGGTGTTCCCAGAGCGATGTAAAATGGTGGTGTGTCATGTTGACACCCGTTTTTTCAGTGGACATGCCCCTTGTGGCATGTTACCACGCCCACTTTTTCAGCACGCACATACTTAGAGGGGGGGCTACATATGACAGCTTGACCTGGGCTCCATATACCCTAGTTATGCCGCTGCCTACCACCACTGCTGCCACTGCACAGCCTGCTATAGCCCGCACTACCCCTTGAATAGAAGAAAGGGGGCTCGGTCACTACTACTGGCCGCTGCCCCTGACCCAGTTTCCATTAAGTAAATGGAGGAGGAAGCCAGGATCCGCATGGGCAGCTTCTTCACCAAACTACACAGGACCCGCCGTTCCCTACTGTATGTCACAGGTTCTCAAACTTGGTCCCCAAACATTGCATGTTTTCCATTATATAAAGGTCCCCGCGATCGGCGCCATTTTCACTCCGGCTGTGGAGAAAGAAACTAGCAGACATGTAGTCAGTCTCTGTCAGTCACTTGGAATATCAATGCATGTTACTCTACTATAAACTTCTCCCCACAGGTATTAGGATACGATGTGTTTATTTACACACACCATATTGTAAGAGGGTGCAGATATTTCAAATATTCATTCTGACATCGCTATATTTAATCCAATTTTATGCTCCATTGATGACAATTTTGCTGTTACCACCTCATCCTAATAAGTGGGTTTGATTTATTTCAATATCCTTATTTTGTGTTTGTTCATTTTGGAATATCAATGCATGTTATTCCACTATATAAAAAAAAATTTCCCAACAGGTATTAGGATATGACGTGTTCATCTATACACATTATATTGTAAGGGGCTGCATTGAGGGATCCTCCGTGAAGGAGGGCATTTTACATTAGTGCTTGTTATAATTCAATACATATTTCAATCATTGTTCTGAAACAAAAAAATTTCTGACCTATACTAATTTATGGTCATATTTATCTATGTTTATCTAAAGTACCTTTTATGAACAGATTGACCTTTATCTATAAATATTCGCCATCATCCAGAATTTTCAACTATATGAGTTTCCTCTAATAGCATATATCTGTCAATAAATACAGATAACGTATGTATGTTGTGTGTCAACCTTATATAGTATATGTTGTACGTCAACCCTATATTTTAGAAACATAACTATTAAAAGTTAAAATTTATTCTAAATTAATTTTTCTATTTTTCAATTATATTCTGAGTGCCTCCAACGAAGAGTCTTCTTTTTCTTCCTTTCCCATATATCTTGTCTTGTCATTCTGACTCTGGGGAGCACCGCCAACTATAAAAATTATTATCCAGATTACGGCACTACAATTCAACAAGTTGGTTTTCAATTAATACCTTCTACTATGTTAATTTTCTGTCAAAAATTCGAACTTGCTAGGGCAGTGTTAATTTAAAATCTCCACACAAAAATCGCCCTCCCATCTTTTAGTTGTGTCTAAAACTCAACTTCAACCACATATCACCGGTTTCACTAAGAGGCATACCGCTGAGAACCTCTTAGAAAAACTCAGGGAAATCATTGCAAAAAGGCTTACCCCACTTGGACTCTCCTCAGGATTTGTGATTTCTGACAATGCCACCAATATTGTGAGAGCATTATATCTGGGCGAATTCGAACACGTCCCATATTTTGCTCACACAATTAATTTGGTAGTGCAACATTTTTTTTTTAAATGACAGATGCGTGCAGGAGATTCTCTCGGTGGCCTGAAAGATTTCGGGACATTTTCAACATTTAGTAACTGCATTTCAGAGATTGCAGCATCAGCAAGTACTGTTGAATTTGTCCTGCCATCAGCTGAAGTAAGAAGTAGAAACTAGGTGGAATTCTACCCTCTATATGCTTCAGCAGATGGACAAGCAGCAAAAGGCCATCCAAGGCCACACAACAGCCTATGACATAGGGAAAGGAGTGGGAATGCACCCTAGTCAAGCGCAGTGGAGCATAATTTCCATGTTCTGCAAGGTTCTCAATCCCTTTGAATTTGCCACATGTGAAGTTAGTTCAGACACTGCCAGCTTGAGTCAGGTCATTCCCCTAATCAGACTTTTGCAAAAGCAGCTGGAGAAACTAAAGGAGGAGCAAAAACAGAGTGATTCCGCTAAGTATGTCGGACTTGTAGATCAAGCTCTTCATTTGTTTCGCCAGGATCCAAGGGTCATCAATCTCTTGAAATCAGATCACTATATTTTGGTGAACATACTTGATCCTAGGTTTAAGTCATACATTGTGTCTTTCTTTCCAACGGACACAAATCTGAAGAGGTGCAAAGAGCTGTTGGTGAAAAAATTGTCAGCTCAAGCGGCACGTGACACAGCAGCATCTCATTCAGTTTCTACGGCTGCCAGAAAAAAACTACATTTTCCTAAGAGACCCACTGCTGGTGATGCAGATCAGTCAGCAAAACCTAATGACATCTGGTTGGGTCTGAAAGAACTGCCTACAATTAGTGACATGTCTACCGTGACTTTGTCTGGTATGGTCACCATTCAGAGAATGGTGGATGATTATTTTAGGGATAGCATCCATATAGGCATGTCAGACTACTACTGGCAGGAAAAAGAGGTAATTTGGAGTCCCTTACACAAACTGGCTTTGCTGTACTTAAGTTTCCCACCCTCCAGTGTGTACTCTGAAAGAGTTTTCAGCGCAGCCGGGAACCTTGTTAGTGATCGGCATAGGGGTTACTTCCCCAAATGTGGAAAAGATGATGTTCATGAAAATGAATTACAAGTTCCACAAGGAAGACCTTTACCAGCAATTAAGTAAAAAAATACAGAGGCGCCTGTAATGGTGGATTCCAATGGGGACAAATTAATATTGTGTGAAGAAGAGGATGTACACACTGATGGGGATGATGATGACGATGACAACATCTGATCTTACCTATGTTGAAAAGCCAGTTTGTGTATGGGATCATTGCCACCAATGTTCACTGCGCATTGACAGCTTGTTTTGTGGGGGCCCAAACAAACAAATAATTTCAGCCACAAGTAGCAGTCCCTGTCGCTGAAGTGATTGGTTTGTTAAACTGTGAATGTCCTGTTTCATATACACAACATAAGGGTGGGTGGGAGGGCCCAAGGACAATTCCATCTTGCACCTCTATTCTTTGCATTATGTGCTTTTTGGGGCATTGCTGCCTGACATTTTTAATGTTATAGTTTATGAATGTGCAGAAATTGTGATGTCTACAGACAGCATCTACTGCATGCCCCTTTTTTGTTTAAATTCTGAACCACCAAATTAATGGGGTGGGCAATTATAAGGAGCAGCACAGAGCATATTCCTGCCAGGATGTGTGCAATAAAGTGCAAATACATTTAATACAAAAATTAGTTGTGTATATTGGTCACATACATACATATTTACATGGTACATACAGTGCGTAATGCAGGCTGAGGTAATCTGAAGCACGCCACCTGTTGTTGATAAATAACTTCCAGTAGGTCCAGCAAACATCACAGATGCTGGGAGTTCTAATTCAGCTGGAGAACTACAGGATGCTTTCCTCTGATGTAAACAGCAAGTCTTGGTCCCATTATCCCTAACAACCTCCTTGAGTACAAAGTAAACGTCTGTTTACAGTATGTTCTAGCAGCACCCACGCAAGCAAGGCCACCTCATTTCTATTAGATGTATAAAAATTAAAAAACCTCTACCAGATCAAAGATGTCAGGAACTGAAGAACTTAATCCTAGATTGATTTTCCTTCATAATTTTTTTTAAGAATCAAAACATTAAAATAAATAAATTAAAAACTAATCAATCCTTCCATCCTTTCCCTGTCTTCAGTCCATAAACATATTCCAACTCCGTCAGGCCTCTGACCTAGTTAAGGAAAACATTATTGGTTTTTAAACTTCCTAAGGGTCGTATAGTTTATTAAACTGCCATCCTCCCTACCACTGCAATGCCACTCTGTGCCATGTTGGAAGCTGAACTGCCACATGTTAGTGCCACACACTGCTGTCGCTTATCTTAGTCAGCCAGCTAGCTGAATGCAACCTTTTGGCCCTAAACTAGATTAAATCAATATTGTTAGCAGTGAGGTGGTAACAATTTACTGGAAATGACTGGAAATAGATGTTATTGAGGTTAATAATACTGTAGGAACAAAAACAGGCCCAAATGATGTGATATAAGCTGTTTTTATGATTTTGAAAAATATAGATCCAAAACCAAATCACGCAAGGGATGGCTTTGGCAAAACTAAATCCAGATCCAAAACCAAAACATGGGGGGAGGCGCACATCCCTAGTAATAATCTGTGGGGTGGGGAGTGAAGTGGGGAAATAAAGATGTGCAGTCTGCATGTAATAACCAGGGGGGGGGGCAGTGAAGTGGGGGAAAAAAGCTGTGCAGATGGCAGAGACTAGAATTAAGAACCAGGGGGGCGGCGAGTGACGTGTGGGAAAAAAGCTGTGCAGACAGATGGCAGAGACTGCCTATTTTGTCAATCCCGGGCACCACAATCTATGATGGCAGCCCTGGTGGCCGTGTGCAGAGCTGGATTAAGGGGGCGCAGAGGAGGCCAGAGACTGACCGCTGGCTGGTCCTGCATGTGACCATTGAGTTCCTACTGCAGTGTCTGGCAGTGCTATTGCAGTGGACACAGGGCCTGATTCAGCAAAGAACACACCCAGCAGCAGCGAAAATATGCTAATGAATGCATACGCACCGCCACAGCAGCACAAAATGCAGACACCCACCACAACATAAATAGATTAAGGGGGGGGTGACAGGGGTGGTCATCCCGGGGGCCCCCACACACAGAGGGGCCCCCACCACCAGAGCACGCTGACAGAGCACTTTCCCTCTGCTGTCGTGGCCGAAGTGGAGGTGGAGCCAATACGGCTAGCCCTGCCGTGATATGACAGGCGAATCGCAGCATTATGGCGCGAGGGGGCAGAGCCTAATGAAGGGAACGCAGCTACATAAAATGTATGTATACTGTTTTATTGTTTATATGGGTGTATGTATGTGTAGTATGTGTTTATGTGTACAGTATATACTGTATGTGTATGTGTGTTAATGTGTATATATGTTGTGTATATATGTGTTTTTGTGTATATATGTGTATGTATGTGTTTATGTGTATATATGTGTATGTGTTATTGTATATACAGTATGTGTATATTGTATGTGTCAGTGTGTATATATGTGTATGTATGTGTTAATGTGTATATATGTATTTGTGTGAATGTATGTGTTTATGTATGTGTGTATACTGTATATGTGTGTGTTAGTGTGTATGTTATATATAATATATAAGTTTGCTACATATATATATGTGCGGGTGCGTGTTTCACAGACACATGTATGTGTATATATATATATATATATATATATATAGTGTGGGTGTATATATATATATATATATATATATATATCCCACCAAACCTTCCTTGGAAAGAAGCAGGCAGCATTCCATCGGTCTTAATCAAACGATTTTAGTGCAAGCCGGCTTTGAAACGTTGACTGTTTTATATGCACGAAAATCGTTTGATTAAGACCGATGGAGTGCCGCCTGCTTCTTTCCAAAGAAGGTTTGGTGGGATATATGCTGTTATAGGATGGCACCCCGGCACTGATTGTATATACTGTATATTTATTTACACGGCTAAACCCGGGGCAAAACTTAATGCACACCCAGAACAATTGAATTGCAACACTGGGCGCTCATTAATTATCACGGCTTAAAAAACAATTGAATCGCCCCCTAGTCCCACACCCGAGTCTAGCTATCATATCTGCTCTGTTACTGGCATGTCAGGCATCATCCCAGCAGAAAAATCTGCTGCTGCAAACAGCAAACATCTACTGTGTGTTATATGTAGGTCTGAGAATACTCAGTGTAAAATTGAATATGAGATTACTGTGTTTGAGGTATTAAAGAGGGGGTTTAAGATTACTGTGTGTGATGTGACATATCGGGGGTTATGAGATAGATTACTGTATGTGTTATATGGGGTATATCAGATTACTGTGTGTGATCGAGGCCTGGCACCACAGGTGGAGGGGGAGGGCCGGGCTCTGGGTCAGTCCGGGCTCCATAGCAGCCGCAACCCCTGCACCTACGGTAATTACGCCACTGTATGGGGGTATGGGATTTCTGTGTGTAAAATGTTTATTGGAGATATGAGATTACTGTGAGTGGAGTTTTATGGGGTTACGGTATGAGATTACTATGTGTGAGGTGTTAATGGGAAATATGAGATTACTGTGTCTGAGGTGTTATATGATGGTTACGGTATGAGATTACTATGTGTGAGGTGTTAATGGGAAATATGAGATTACTGTGTCTGAGGTGTTATATGATGGGTACTGTATGAGATTACAATACAATATTGGAATAACCTTTGCGCAAGGGAGGAGCAGCTGGTAATCTTTTCCGTGTGTTATCAAACCGGATATACAATACACCTTAAATAATAATGAAAATCCCACGCCCCACTAAAGGGATACAATACAACAGTTCAAAGGGTATCAGTTCAACTATGTGGATATGCGAAAGTGTCTGTTGTCCACTGTTTCCAATAGTGAGTTGATATTCCTCTCCAAACATCAGAAAATCATCACATAAAAAGAAAACGACAGTACTTATAGTACCATACTAGAAGAAAACTAGATCTTTCTAAAATTAATACTGGATTAGCTAAATGGAAGGATACCTTTCCAGATCTAACTTTAAAATCCATTACAATATTTTTTGTCAAGCTAAATAAACAATTAGTCTCCGCCTCTTAGGCGGAAATGCACTACAAAATATTACATAGGGAATATTATACCCCAAGACTTCGATATCTAACTGGAGTATCAGATAACTCTAATTGTTTTAAATGCTCTGCATCTAAAGCCGATATTGTTCACTGTTTGTGGGCTTGTGATGTAGTTTTTGATGGAAGTACAATCCTTTAAGATATCGATGCCATGGGCCTTATGGCATTATTATCCTCCTTCAACCCCCTTGAGAACACCTAGAGGAGTTTGTTTATTGTTAGCTAGAATAGCAGCAGTTGCTAAAAAAACGATCCTAATGCAATGAATCAAAACTGGTCCCATCCCTTTAACACTTATGTTACCATGTCTAACCTATCTGTATCAGATGGACTGGAGTGAATGCTCTCTTGAAGTAGAAGCTAGAGCACAAAATAGTTTGAGATATGGCTCCCGTATGTTATTACTTTACCACCATTGACTAAGGACCATATGTGGAGAGTGGTGAGCTTGACCACTTGGTATAACATGGAGGTACTTGAAAAGGGAGCAGCACCGTTTTAGATGTGAGATACATCATTTAGGACCCTATTATTAGAATGGGGCCTACCTTATGTCATACTCCAGATTCTATATACAGGTTTGAATCACTCAGTATATCATGTTGTATTCCATGATGTGTCACTGTATAATACCGATTCTAATGTGAGATATTTGATTATAATCTTATTAGATTATTTGTTTTCCCTATGTCATGTCATGGATATACCTAGAAATGCTGTCTATCACTTTTGTTCAATAAAAAATATTCTAAAAACAAAAGTACTTATAGTGTCCTGATTTCTTCAATAAAATAGAGTAAGGTAGGTACAAGTCCTAAACCTCAAATGTTTCTTCTAATGTGCCTGTGAAATATCAGGAAAATGGAACACCCTTTTTGAACGAATATGTACAGTGATGGCGCTCACTTGTATGCTTACATAATTCTGTTACTCCCAGGCTCCCCTTCCCCAATCTACATTCCACACACCGTGCTAATCTCCTCTCCACATCTTGTACTGTGCTCCCCTTCTCCCATCCACATCCCATACTACGCTCCCCTTCTCCCATCCACATCCCGTATTACACTCCCCTTCTCCTATCCACATCCCGTACTGCGCTCCCCTTCTCCCATCCACATCCCATACTGCGCTCCCCTTCTCCCATCCACATCCCGTATTACACTCCCTTTCTCCTATCCACATCCCGTACTGCGCTCCCCTTCTCCCATCCACATCCCATACTACGCTCCCTTTCTCCGATCCACATCCCGTATTACACTCCCCTTCTCCAATCCACATCCCGTACTGCGCTCCCCTTCTCCCATCCACATCCCATACTGCGTTCCTCTTCTCCCATCCACATCCCGTACTGCATTCCTCTTCTCGCATCCACATCCCGTAGTGCGCTCCCCTTCTCCCATCCACATCCCATACTGCGCTCCCCTTCTCCCATCCACATCCCATACTGCGTTCCTCTTCTCCCATCCACATCCCGTAGTGCGCTCCCTTTCTCCCATCCACATCCCGTACTGTGCTTCCCTTCTCCCATCCACATCCCGTACTGCGCTCCCCTTCTCCCATCCACATCCCGTATTACACTCCACTTCTCCTATCCACATCCCGTACTGCGCTCCCCTTCTCCCATCCACATCCCATACTGCGCTCCCCTTCTCCCATCCACATCCCGTACTGCGTTCCTCTTCTCCCATCCACATCCCGTAGTGCGCTCCCTTTCTCCCATCCACATCCTGTACTGCGGTCCCCTTTTCACCCATATCTCATACTGCGCTCCTCTTCTCCAATCCACATCCCGTACTGCGCTCCCCTTCTTCTATCCACATCTCATACTGCACTCCCCTTCTCACCCATATCTCATACTGCGCTCTTCTCCTATCCACATCCCGTACTGCGCTTCTCTTCTCCCATCTACATCCCGTACTGCGCTCCTCTTCTTCCATCCACATCCCGTACTGCGCTTCTCTTCTCCCATCCACGACCCATACTGTGCTCCCCTTCCCATCCATATCCCATACTGCGTTCCTCTTCTCCTATCCACATCCCATACTGCGCTCCCCTTCTCCCGTCTACATCCCGTAGTGTGCTCCATTTCCCCTCTCCACATCCCGTACTGCGCTCCCCTTCTCCCATCCACATCCCGTAGTGCGCTCCCTTTCTCCCATCCACATCCTGTACTGCGCTCCCCTTTTCACCCATATCTCATACTGCACTCCTCTTCTCCAATCCACATCCCGTACTGCGCTCCCCTTCTTCTATCCACATCTCATACTGCACTCCCCTTCTCACCCATATCTCATACTGCGCTCTTCTCCTATCCACATCCCGTACTGCGCTTCTCTTCTCCCATCTACATCCCGTACTGCGCTCCTCTTCTTCCATCCACATCCCGTACTGCGCTTCTCTTCTCCCATCCACGACCCATACTGTGCTCCCCTTCCCATCCATATCCCATACTGCGTTCCTCTTCTCCTATCCACATCCCATACTGCGCTCCCCTTCTCCCGTCTACATCCCGTAGTGTGCTCCATTTCCCCTCTCCACATCCCGTACTGCGCTCCCCTTCTCCCATCCACATCCCGTACTGCGCTCCCCTTCTCCCATCCACATCCCATACTGTGCTCCTCTTCTCCCATCCACATCCCGTAGTGCTCTACCTTTCTCCCATCCACATCCCGTACTGCGCTCCCCTTCTCCTATCCACATCCCGTACTGCGCTCCCCTTCTCCCATCTACATCCCATAGTGTGCTCCCCGTCCCCTCTCCACATCCCGTAGTGCTCTCCTCTTCTCCTATCCACATCCCATACTGCACTCCTCTTCTCCTATCCACATCCCATACTGCGCTCCCCTTCTCCCGTCTACATCCCGTACTGTGCTCCGCTTCTCCTATCCACATCCCATACTGCACTCCTCTCCTCCCATCCACATCCCGTAGTGCGCTCCGCTTCTCCCATCCACATCCCGTACTGCGCTCCCCTTCTCCCGTCCAGATCCCATACTGCGCTCCTCTTCTCCCATCCACATCCCGTAGTGCTCTACCTTTCTCCCATCCACATCCCGTACTGCGCTCCCCTTCTCCTATCCACATCCCGTACTGCGCTCCCCTTCTCCCATCTACATCCCATAGTGTGCTCCCCGTCCCCTCTCCACATCCCGTAGTGCTCTCCTCTTCTCCTATCCACATCCCATACTGCGCTTCTCTTCTCCCATCCACGACCCATACTGTGCTCCCCTTCCCATCCATATCCCATACTGCGCTCCTCTTCTCCTATCCACATCCCATACTGCGCTCCCCTTCTCCCATCTACATCCCATAGAGTGCTCCCCGTCCCCTCTCCACATCCCGTAGTGCTCTCCTCTTCTCCTATCCACATCCCATACTGCGCTTCTCTTCTCCCATCCACGACCCATACTGTGCTCCCCTTCCCATCCATATCCCATACTGCGCTCCTCTTCTCCTATCCACATCCCATACTGCGCTCCCCTTCTCCCGTCTACATCCCGTAGTGTGCTCCCTTTCCCCTCTCCACATGCCGTACTGCGATCCCCTTCTCCCATCCACATCCCGTACTGTGCTCCGCTTCTCCTATCCACATCCCATACTGCACTCCCCTCCTCCCATCCACATCCCGTACTGCGCTCCGCTTCTCCCATCCACATCCCGTACTGCGCTCCCCTTCTCCCATCCACATCCCATACTGCGCTCCTCTTCTCCCATCCACATCCCGTAGTGCTCTACCTTTCTCCCATCCACATCCCATAGTGCTCTACCTTTCTCCTATCCACATCCCGTACTGCGCTCCCCTTCTCCCATCTACATCCCATAGTGTGCTCCCCGTCCCCTCTCCACATCCCATAGTGCTCTCCCCTTCTCCCATCCACATCCTGTACTGCACTCCCCTGCTCCCATCCACATCCCGTACTGCGCTCCTGTTCTCCTACTCACATCTCGTTCTGAGCTCCCCTTCTCCCATCCATATCTCATACTTCGCTCCTCTTCTCCTATCCACATCCCGTACTGGGCTCCTCTTCTCCTATCCACATCCTGTACTACGCTCCCCTTCTCCCAACTACATCCCATACTGCTCTCCTCTTCCCCTCTCCACATCCCGTACTGCACTCCTCTTCTCCTCTCTACATCCCGTACTGTGCTCCCCTTCTCCTCTACATCCCGTATTGCACTCCCTTCTCCTCTCCACATCCCGTACTGTGCTCCCCTTCTCCCATCCACATCCCATACTGTGCTCCTCTTTCCCATCCACATCCCATACTGTGCTCCCGTTCCCCTCTCCACATTCCGTACTGCACTCCCCTTCCCCTCTCCACATCCCATAGTGCACTCCCCTTCCCCTCTCCACATCTCATACTGGGCTCCCCTTTTCCTATCCACATCCCATAATGCGCTCCTTCTCCCATCCACATCCCGTACTGTGCTCCCCTTCTCTCATCCACATCCCGTTATGTGGTCCTCTTTTCCAATCCACATCCGTAATGTGCTCCCCTTCTCCTCTCCACATCCTGTACTGTGCTCCCCTTCTCCATCCACATCCCATACTGCATTCCCCTTCCCTTATCCACATCCCATACTGTGCTCCCCCTCCCTTATCCATATCCCACATTGTGCTCCCCATCTACATTGTGCTTACTGCTCTCCTTCTCCCATCCAACATGCCTCACTGTGGGCTCCCATACTTCCCCCTTGACACCTTGTACTCCACTGTCATGCCCCCCTCCTAATCCCACCACAGCTCATAGTAACAACACCCCCACAGCCAGCCGAGGCCCCCCTCACCTTGGAGTGCTCCCACTTACCTTACATAGAATGTTGCTGGCTGGAAAGGGGAAGTGACCCTTTGATGCTGCTGGGCAGTACTGGTGGAGACGCTGGCTGAGTGAGTAACACTGCGGTGGGGGCGGAGCTGCATGATGACTTCTCAGATCTCTCTCAGCCAGTGATCCAAAGAATCAGTTTAGACTCCTCAAACCACTGGCTGAAAGATCTGAGGAATCATCAGGTATCTCCGCACCCACCGCGGTGCTCAGCAACCACAGGTCCCAGCGTCACGGCAGTGAGTTTAAAATTGAACAAATATAGATTTAGGGCCAGCTGGTTCGGGGTTGGCCATGTCTGGGACTGGACCTGTATGTCTATGCAGCGTGTTGCTGCAGGAAACTGGAGCCCCCCAGTACTTAAATCAGCACCCTGCCCACAGGCCCAGTCTATCTGCCCCTGGGTGCTGGGTACAATACAGCGCCTCCCTGCCATACCGCTGCCTGTGTTGTGCCCCTAGGCCCCCCCCTGCCCCGGGCCTGGGTATGAGATTACTGTGTGTAAAATATAATATCGGTTGCGGTATGAGATTACTATGTGTGATGTATTATATGGTAGGGGTATGAGATTACTGTGTGTGATGTATTATATGGTAGGGGTATGAGATTACTGTGTGAGATGTGTTATATGGTTGAGGTATGAGATTACTGTGTGTGATGTATTATATGGTTGAGGTACAGTATGAGATTACTGTGTGTGATGTATTATATGGTAGGGGCATGGGCACAGAGAGGGGGAGGAGCGGGTACAGTTTACCCGGGCTTGCTAGAGGGGCCCGGCGGGGCCCCGGTCCGGCGTCGCCCCCCCCTCCCTCACAGCAGCTCAGCACACAGCTTGTGCTGGGCTGCAGTGCGAGACTGCTCGCGGCTGCTGCAGCAGCCGCAGCAGTCTCCTATGGCTGCGGGGGGGAGCGATCACACTGATCATGCCCCCCCTGCTTAGCACCGGGCTCAGGGGCTTACAGCGCCCCCTCGCCATGGTTGAGGTATGAGATCACAGTGTGTGATGTATTATATGGTTGAGGTATGAGATTACTGTGTGTGATGTATTATATGGTTGAGGCAGGGGCATCTTAAGAGAGGAGGTAGCCTGTGTGCACTCCCCGTGCGGGGCCCCCTCCTCTCTCCCCGGTGGCCGGCAACCGACTGCCGTGGCTGGCCAGCAACCAGAGCATTAGTAGATCCGGGCACTAGAGTGTGCCCGAAGTCTACTGCGCATGCACAGAACACTAGAAAAATGGCAGTGGCGGCCATTTTCCGGTGTTCTGAGCAGCGCTGACACCCGACGTGGGACCACGGACAGGTGAGTTTAAAATAATATGGGTGCAGGGTGTGTGGTGAAGGGCTCCCTGGACCTGGCGGCCCGTGTGCCCCGCAAACATTGCACCCATTATAGATACGCCACTGGGTTGGTCTGATATATTATATGGTTGAGGTATGAGATTACTGTGTGTGATGTAGGGGTGTGCACCGGCCACTTTTCGTGTTTTGTGTTTTGGTTTTGGATCTGGATCTTTCTTCGTGTTTTGGATCTGGATTGGTTTTGCCAAAACCACCCTTCCGTGTTTTGGGTTCTGGGTTTTGTGTTTTGGATCTGTATTTTTTTTTAAAAAAGCATAAAAACAGCTAAAATCACAGAATTTGTAGGTTTTTCTGCTCCTATGCTATTATTAACCTCAATAACCTTAATTTCCATTCATTTCCAGTCTATTCTGAACACCTCACACCTCACAATAGTGTTTTTATGTCCAAAAGGTTGCACCGAGGTAGCTGGATGACTATGCTAAGCGACACGAGTGGGCGGCACAAACACGTGACCCATCTAGGCGTGATACTGCAGTGGCAGACAGGATGGCAGTTTGAAAAACTAGGCCCCAAACTGTACATAATGCAAAGAAAAAAAAGAGGTGCAAGATGGAATTGTCCTTGGGCCCTCCCACCCACCCTTATGTTGTATAAACAGGACATGCACACTTTAACAAACCAATCATTTCAGCGCCAGGGTCTGCCACACAACTGTGGATGAAATGATTGGTTCGTTTGGGCCCCCACAAAACAAGCTGGCAATTAATCTGTCCCTGCACAAACTGGCTCTACGGAGGCAAGATGTCATCCTCATCCTCCTCATCCACCGATTCCTCACCCTCTTCAGTGTGTACATCCTCATCCTCACAGAGTATTAATTCGTCCCCGCTGGAACCATAGGTACATTCTGGAGGCTGGTCTCCCTGGAAGAGTTGATAATTCATTTTATGAACATCATCTTCTCCACATTTTGTGGAAGCAACCTCCTACGCCTTTCGCTGACAAGGTTCCCGGCTGCATTAAACACTCTTTCGGAGTACACACTGGAGGGGGGGCAACTCAGGTAAAATAGAGCCAGTTTGTACAGGGACCTCCAAATTGCTTCTTTTTCCTGCCAGTACAGGTACGGACTGTCTGACATGCCTACTTGGATGCTGTCACCGATGTAATCCTTTAACAGACAGACGCACGCTTGTCGCTGCTGCTTTGAGGATGCAAGTGCGGCTACAGCCCACACAATTCACAAAGACAGAAAAAAAAAAAGAATATTTTTATTGTTTGTGGAGCGCACTTTGAGGGTTACACCACCCTTTAACAGACAGACGCACGCTTGTCGCTGCTGCTTTGAGGATGCAAGTGCGGATACAGCCCACACAATTCACAAAGACAGAAAAAAGAAGAAGAATATTTTTATTGTTTGTGTAGCACACTTTGAGGGTGTCACCACCCTTTAACAGACAGACGCACGCTTGTCGCTGCTGCTTTAAGGATGCAGGTGCGGCTACAGCCCACACATTTCACAAAGACAGAAAAAAAAAGAACAATATTTTAATTGTTTGTGTAGCACACTTTGAGGGTGTCACCACCCTTTAACAGACAGACGCACGCTTGTCGCTGCTGCTTTGAGGATGCAGGTGCGGCTACAGCCCACACATTTCACAAAGACCGAATAAAAAACAAAATTTTTATTGTTTGTGTAGCACACTTTGAGGGTGTCACCACCCTTTAACAGACAGACGCACGCTTGTCGCTGCTGCTTTGAGGATGCAGGTGGAATCTAGACGGGATTTGGAACCGGGGACACACTACCTCCATCAATTGTCTAAATCCCACTGCACTAATGGCGGATACCGGACGCACGTCTAACACCAACATAGCAGTCAAGGCCTCAGTTATACGTTTTGCTTCAGGATGACTGCTGTCGTACTTCATCCTCATCGCTAGGGACTGTTGGAGGGTCAATTGTTTAGTAAAAGTAGTGATATTCCTACTTCCTCTCTGGGATGATGAACAACTCCCAGCAGCAGCAATAGCACTAGGAGGAAGTGGTTCTTGATCTTTCCCTATTTTATTTTTATCTGAGAAAGTTTGGTCCTCCATTTATGTTATATTGATATATACGTGCGGCTAAAGCGCACACAAACACAGAAAATATTTTTTTATTTTTGCTGGAGAGTAGTGCACTTTGTGGGTTACACCACCTTTTAAGAAATTAGCCAGCCGGCTCTTTACTTATGGGACACAGGCGCACGCTTGGCGCTGCTCCTTTGTTGATGCACGTGCAGCCACAGTGCACACAAGTCACAAACACAGAAAATATATATTTTTTTGGTTTGGAGTGTACTTTGGGGGTTACAGCACCCTTTAACGGTCAAGCCAGCCGGCCCTTTACTTATGACACAGGCGCACGCTTGGCACTACTTTGTTGATGCACGTGCAGCTACTGCGCACACAATTCACAAACACAGAAAATAATTTTTTTTTTGGTTTGGACTGGAGTGTACTTTGGGGGTTACAGCACCCTTTAACGGACAAGCCAGCCGGCCCTTTACTTATGACACAGGAGCACGCTTGACACTACTTTGTTGATGCACGTGCGGCTACTGCGCACACAATTCACAAATACAGAAAATAATTTTTTTTTGGTTTGGACTGGAGTGTACTTTGGGGGTTACAGCACCCTTTAACGGTCAAGCCAGCCGGCCCTTTACTTATGACACAGGAGCACGCTTGGCACTACTTTGTTGATGCACGTGCGGCTACTGCGCACACAATTCACAAACACAGAAAATAATTTTTTTTTTGGTTTGGACTGGAGTGTACTTTGGGGGTTACAGCACCCTTTAACGGTCAAGCCAGCCGGCCCTTTACTTATGACACAGGCGCACGCTTGGTACTACTTTGTTGATGCACGTGCGGCTACTGCGCACACAATTCACAAACACAGAAAATAATTATTTTTTTGGTTTGGACTGGAGTGTACTTTGGGGGTTACAGAACCCTTTAACGGTCAAGCCAGCCGGCCCTTTACTTATGACACAGGCGCACGCTTGGCACTACTTTGTTGATGCACGTGCGGCTACTGCGCACACAATTCACAAACACAGAAAATAATTTTTTTTTTGGTTTGGACTGGAGTGTACTTTGCGGGTTACAGCACCCTTTAACGGTCAAGCCAGCCGGCCCTTTACTGATGACACAGGCGCACGCTTGGCACTACTTTGTTGATGCACGTGCGGCTACTGCGCACACAATTCACAAACACACAAAAAATATTATTTTTTTAGCACTTGGGGGGAGCACCCCTGATGGATAGAGCACCCCCTGGACAACACTACAGCACCGCTTTAGGACTGGGACACTGCACAGGACTTTGGAGTGGACACAGCCCCTATGGAGAACTGACTGCACAACACAGTCCAGCCAGCCCCTATGGACTTTGAAGTAGTGGACACAGCCCCTATTAACAACAGCAGCACAGCACAACACAGCCAGCCCCATATGGACTTTGAAGTAGTGGACAACAGCAGCACTACACTACACTACACAACACAGCCCAGCCAGCCCTAACTCCCACCCTCCCTCTTCACTGTCCACAGCCAAGTGAGAAAATGGCGCCGACGCGGGTACCTTATATAGGATCCAAAACCCGCGAGACTCGGAAGGCGGGATGATGACGTTTTGCCTCGATTTCAGATCCGAGTCAGGCGGGAAAAGTCGAGCCTGACTCGGATCGGACTCGTATCGGGGGGGCTTGGGGGGGTTCGGATTTCAGAAATCCGAACCCGCTCACCCCTAGGGTGATGTATTATATGGTTGAGGTATGAGATTACTGTGTGTGATGTATTATATGGTTGAGGTATGAGATTACTGTGTGTGATGTATTATATGGTTGAGGTATGAGATTACTGTGTCTGATGTATTATACGGTTGAGGTATGAGATTACTGTGTCTGATGTATTATATGGTTGAGGTAT
The DNA here is from genome assembly GCA_031769625.1 of Taudactylus pleione. Taxonomy (NCBI): domain Eukaryota; kingdom Metazoa; phylum Chordata; class Amphibia; order Anura; family Myobatrachidae; genus Taudactylus; species Taudactylus pleione. The sequence goes on along the minus strand of JAUIMM010000200.1, from coordinate 63,637,113 downwards.
GAGATTATTGTGTGTGATGTATTATATGGTTGAGGTATGAGATTACTGTGTGTGATGTATTATATGGTTGAGGTATGAGACTACTGTGTGTGATGTATTATATGGTTGAGGTATGAGATTACTGTGTGTGATGTATTATATGGTTGAGGTATGAGATTACTGTGTGTGATGTATTATATGGTTGAGGTATGAGATTACTGTGTCTGATGTATAATATGGTTGAGGTATGAGATTATTGTGTGTGATGTATGGTTTTTACTCTACAGTGATGCTAAAATGACATAGCATGGGTATTTTGATTTCAATACTGGTTTCACCGAGCCTGCACATCCCTAGTTTATATTAGTGTATGTTTTGTTAATCAGATGTATTTATTATATAACATGAACATGTGTGATTGTTATATTATTTTAAATATGAGTTTTATTCAGTCAGATGTAAACAAAATGTACAGGTTTATACAGCCGCAACTAGCATTCTCTTTAGTGCATATGTGCTTCTTTTTGTAGCTACAAGACTTGGTACTGTGTAAGAAAAGAGGCAAGGACAGGTGCTGGAGTGGGAGAGTAGACGAGGCATGGGGACAAGTAGGCGCAGGAAAAGTGTTGATGTTATTGCTATTTTTGTTATAGTGTTATAATTTAAGTTGCTAAAAAAGCTATAGAAATATATTTTAATAAGCGTGTATGTGAGGGGCTGGGTGGAGGGTATTGTGGGGGCAGGGGTGGTAGCTTTGCCTAGGGCACCTGGAAACCTTGCATCGACCCTGATTGAAATAGTGTTTAAAACCTGAATAAATAAATGGAGTAACCTTGAAAAATGACTCATATAGAAGGATATACTGAGCCCTATGAGTTGAAAGCGGCCACCCCACGGAGACAACAGCTATAGAGTTTGTAAATGGTAAACCACAGTCATAGAAAAAAACACAAATAACCAATTGAATAGCACCACAGCCACTTCCACTGAACATATGATGCATACATGTAACATGTAATTGGATCATATATGCTGTAAATATGAAAATGTTACATGTGTGTCAGACAATGTAAATGATAATATAAGGTGTGTGCTCAGTGTAACTTCCATCTCATTCCTAAGTGTCACTGTGTAATTCAGCAGCTTGTGAGACCAGGGCTGTGGTCCCTATTGAGCTTATGGCCTATATTGTGTCATAATGGTCACTCATTCATCATTACTTATGACATCACAGCACTGTGTGTATGCTGGATACAGCCACATCTCATCAGAGGTGTTTTTACCTTGGTGATTTCAGGTCACAGTATTTATTACAGAGATTTTAGTAAATGCTATAAGCATGGAGGAGGATGTGAGTAGTACTAGTTTGAAACCATCAAAGAAAACTAGAAAGCAGAGAAAGATTCCATCAGGTCTGAGTGAGAAAGAGGGACCCTCAGGAGGAGTGAAGAGGAAATTAGGGTACTGTAGCTCCAGTGGACAGGAGGGGAAGGCACGGAAGGTAGAGGCTGCCACCCCAGGACAAAACTGTCAGGGGCGACAGAGAAGACTGAGCAGTAGAAGGGAGGAGAGTGGCTCAAAAAAGGCAAAGCAAGACAGAGGGGACCCACCATCTCCCAGACAGGGATCAGAGCACGAGGAGCTGAAGAAACAACACAAAAGGAGACTCCTATGCGATGAGGAAATAGAGAAGAGCCAAAAGAGGGCTAAACTCATGGGTGTAACTACCATAGGTGCAAGGTGTGCAGCTAGCACCATTGGGTGTTATATAGGGACCCTTACTAACTTGTGTTATGGCGCCTTCAAACACCTAGTTACGCCCCTGGCTAAACTATTTCCTGGACAGAAGGTGAGCCGAGAGAGAGGGGAGAAACGGAGACGTGATTGTGGGGATGGAAGAAGAGAGGCAAAGATCCCTAGGGATGAGCATGTCAGCAGGCAAGGTAGGTGATGACATGGGAGAACTACTGTAATACACATATAATCAGCATTGTGAGTGCCAACCTCCCCTGTATCTTATGTATAACTTGGCTGCCACCTAAGGCCTTGTACAACTGGGACATTGTTGCTTGCTTTGAAAATATTAACTATATTTTTATTTTGTTTAAGGGGTCAGTATTGCATCAGTCAGGAGGCCCCTAACATCGCCTCTTTCCTCTCTTCAGTTTCATACTCTGCTGGGGGCTGGATGTTTTGGCAAGGTAGGTCATTTGCTTCTGGAGGTTTTCATTTCTAAAATTCATGCTGACAAGGATTTAAATAGAGGGCAAAGGGAAAACATTGGAACATTTTCTCCTTAGTCCTCTGACAATTAGAGGTCTCTAAGGTATTTAAGCAAACAGTATACAATATATATTTATGAGAATCAACCCTAACTGTGTAGCATCAGTATTTCCTCCCTCCATCCCTGAATAGCACATGGGGCCCTATCGTAGTAGTTATATATTCAGCAACATAGATGCATGCGTCTTAGTTTGTTTTAGTTTTTATTTCATTATTTGTTTTGCAGGTGATGTTGGCTACATGTCACAGCACCAACACATTAGTAGCTGTGAAACTCCAGAAGAAAACAGCTGCTAATAAAAAGCCTATACAGAGGGAGTGCCGTGTGCTGAACCTGGCCAAAGCCTGTCCCTTTCTCACCTCCGGTCTCTATTACTTCCAGACTGAGGTATGAAAATTAGGTTCCTTATTTTACTGATCACTGCACCAAAGTCTGATAACAACAAAAACTCTTTATTACACTCACAGCGATAGAAAAAGAACATATATTACCAGCTTCATTTATTATTATTATTCTGTGGATGACTGTCAAATCCATCTCCTCACTATAGCTTATCCTACCCCCACTGGGTACTAATAACTACCATCCTGTCCCAATAGTTACTATTGTCTCAGCTATGGCTCCCTTTACAGTGTAGGCATCTAAGCACAGAGCTCCCTATGCCCTCAGTTTCATGTTTGCACTTTCTCTATCAACATCCAATGTCCTTGTTCTGTTTCTATATATATTTATATAATTTCATTTATGTAGGATTTTCTATAGCTGCTGTCAGGTGCTGCAGAGTCCTGTGGCCACTTATAATCAGGCAATGATAATGATGATAATGATGATGATGATTGCTACTGATTTTCTGAAACAGGTGCATTGCTGCATGGTAATGGAGTTTGCCGGTGGAGGGACCCTCAGAGATCTGATGGCCAAACATGTCATCTTTGAGGAATCCGCAGCTGCGTAAGTCACATAGAGTACAGTGTATGATAAAGTAATGGTGTGAGGTTGTGTATCAGTCACTTGCAGTTTTCTCTACTCACCAGATAGTGTAGGGGAAATGTAATGCGAAGGTAATGACATAAAGGTGCAGTACATGATAAGGGATTGTGCTCCTACCCTCTAACAATATATATCTAGGGGGACACTGGTTGGTGAGGAGTCCACATGGAACACTTGATAATTGGCCCTGAGCACTCTATAAATACAATATGTGTAAGAACTGAATGCCTACCTCTGTGTGTAAGCAGGAATCGTTTGCATCACATTAGGCAATGCACATTAGGCCGGCCAACTGTGCTACAGGTCACACCTATACCTTCTACCTTAAATCATACTTGCCTACCCTCCCGATTTTAGCAAGAGGCTCCTGATTTTTAATGAAGCCTCCCGCTCCCCTGCAAAGTATACATCAACTCCCGGATTTTTTTATTATTTTTCTAACTTTGAATCGCGCATATGCGAGTCTTGGAATGCCAGGGGCGGGGCCTGCACAGGACCGACCACCGCGGGGTTGTAGGAAGCGGTGGCCTGATAGACAGCAGTGAGATCATCGGGCAGTGAGCCTGCTTGGCGGTATCGTCGGCATCGGTAAACAGCGGCGCTGCGGCTGTGGTGCTCTGATCAGCGGCACAGGTGTACACAGGTCAGCAGCAGGGGTGGCCTTTTCTCCCCCCACGGTGGCCTGGCCCAATGTAAGGAGAAGTATTATCATTAAAGGGAAGTGAATAGTGGCTAGTGGTGCTGCGTGTCACAGGCATTAACTGCACTTTGAAAGGGCACTCACTGACAGCCATCCATTTTAATCATTAAATGGATGGCTGTCAGTGAGTGCCCGTTTAGAGTGCAGTTAATGCCTGTGACAAGATATATATATATATATATATAATGGAGTATACAGTACATAGGAGGGAGAGTGAAGCAGCCTGCTCACAGCCAGAAGCTCAATCCGCCCAGCAACTACTGTCCTGAACCTCCAACCACTCCTCACATTGTAAGGTAGGACCCTCTCTCTCTCTTTCTCTCACCACACTCCCAGCATGTAACAGCAGTGCCAGACATTCAGAATGATATAATGTATTGACACCTATAGTCCCTGCTTGTAGGTTAGATGTGTTACATTACTGTAGTTTATAAGGACATAAAGCATTATATGCTGCTACACTACAACTCCAAGCTGGTGGTTGGGCATGCTGAGAGTTGTAGTCCACCAGCAGCTGATGAAGGAAAGCTTGGCTCCCCAGATGTCTCTGTGTTATCGGTCGGATCTCTCTGGCTGCTTCCTAATTAGTTTATTTCTACCTGACATGTGTTCTGTGGCTTAGGAAAGTGTGGCAGCAGACATCTAGTAATGTGAGGTTTTTTTGTGTGTGTGTGTGTGTGTGTGTGTGTGTGTGTGTGTGTGTGTGTGTGTAGAGCATCTAGTAATGTGAATGTGTCTATTGGTGGGTACACACTGGGCGATATTACTGAGCGACTGCACGATTACGACATCGTATTTGTGCAATCGCTCAGTAATCCTGCACAAATCGTGCACTTTTATGTCGGAAACGACCAGCGATGCGCACTCCCGCTGGTCGTTTCTGACATTGTCCATCGCCTGAACATGCAGCACAATCTGACGATAACGACAGATTGGCATGTTCAGGAATGATGGACAGTGCCTGCACTGAACGACTGATCGTTCAGTGCAGACACTACAGGGGATCAGGAATGACGGTACGATTATGATGTCGTAATCGTACTGTCTTTCCTGATCGCCTAGTGTGTACGCACCTTATGTGTAGGACATCTAGTAATGTGAATGTGTGTATGTGTAGGACATATAGGAATGTGAATGTGTGTGTGTGTGTGTGTGTGTGTGTGTGTGTAGGATATCTAGTAATGTGAATGTGTGTGTGTAGGATATCTAGTAATGTGAATGTGTGTGTGTAGAGCATCTAGTAATGTGAATGTGTGTATGTGTAGAGCATTTAGTAATGTGAATGTGTGTATGTGTAGGACATCTAGTAATGTGAATGTGTGTATGCGTAGGACATCTAGTAATGTGAATGTGTGTATGCGTAGGACATCTAGTAATGTGAATGTGTGTGTGTAGGACATCTAGTAATGTGAATGTGTGTATGTGTAGGACATCTAGTAATGTGACTGTGTGTGTGTGTAGAGCATCTAGTAATGTGAATGTGTGTGTGTAGATCATCTAGTAATGTGAATGTGTGTGTGTAGAGCAGGGGTTCCCAACCACGGTCCTCAAGGCACACTAACAGTCCAGGTTTTAAGGATAGCCATAGTTGAGCACAGGTGACTTAATTAGTATCTCAGTTATTTTGATTTAACCATCTGTACTTTAACATGGATATCACCAAAACCAGGACTATTAGTGTGCCTTGAGGACAGATGTTGGGAATCACTGGTGTAGAGCATCTAGTAATGTGAATGTGTGTATGTGTAGAGCATCTAGAAATGTGAATGTGTGTATGTGTAGGACATCTAGTAATGTGAATGTGTGTAGGACATCTAGTAATGTGAATGTGTGTGTGTAGGACATCTAGTAATGTGAATGTGTGTATGTGTAGGACATCTAGTAATGTGAATGTGTGTATGTGTAGAGCATCTAGTAATGTGAATCTGTGTATGTGTAGGACATCTAGTAATGTGAATGTGTGTGTAGGACATCTAGTAACGCGAGTGTGTGTGTGTGTGTGTGTGTGTGTGTATGTGTAGGACATTATTATTATTATCATTATTTATTTATATGGCGCCACAAATGTTCTGCAGCGCCTTACAAAGTATATAAACAAGTTGTAGACAAGCGACTTACAGAACAATACAATACAGGACCAGGACATGGATAATGTATATTGCTACATTAGCGACCATAACACCCAGATAAGCAACAGAGCATAAGCAACCAAGTGTTTAGGTGCCCTAGTGTTGAGTAAGAAGTAGATTAAACTAAAGTAGGGAGCAGCACAAAAGGGTAGAGGGCCCTGCTCGTAAGAGCTTACATTCTAAAAGGGAGGGAAAGACAAACAGGGGTGACACAGCTGTGGTAGATGGGGAGGAAGGAGCATGTAGCAGGGAGTTAGAATGATAGCTGGAAGGCTTTGATGAAGTAGTGGGTCTTAAGAGCCCATTCGAAGGATTGCAAATAGGTGGAGAGTCTGATGGGGAGTGGGAGAGAATTCCAGAGGTGGGAAGCAGTGCGGGCAATCTAGTAACATCTAGTAATGTGAATGTGTGTGTGTGTGTGTGTGTGTAGGATATCTAGTAATGTGAATGTGTGTAGGACATCTAGTAATGTGAATGTGTGTGTGTAGGATATATAGTAATTTGAATGTGTGTGTAGGACATCTAGTAATGTGAATGTGTGTATGTGTAGGGCATCCAGTAATGTGAATGTGTGTAGGGTATCTAGTAATGTGAATGTGTGTGTGTGTAGGATATCTAGTAATGTGAATGTGTGTATGTGTAGGATATCTAGTAATGTGAATGTGTGTATGTGTAGGATATCTAGTAATGTGAATGTGTGTGTGTGTAGGGCATCCAGTAATGTGAATGTGTGTGTGTGTAGGATATCTAGTAATGTGAATGTGTGTGTGTAGGACATCTAGTAATGTGAATGTGTGTGTGTGTAGGGGATCTAGTAATGTGAATGTGTGTGTGTAGAGCATCTAGTAATGTGACTGTGTGTATGTGTAAGACATCTAGCAATGTGAATATGTGTGTGTGTGTGTGTGTGTGTGTGTGTGTGTGTGTGTGTGTGTGTGTGTGTGTGTGTGTGTGTGTGTGTGTGTGTAGGGGATCTAGTAATGTGAATGTGTGTGTGTAGAGCATCTAGTAATGTGACTGTGTGTATGTGTAAGACATCTAGTAATGTGAATGTGTGTACGTGTAGGACATCTAGTAATGTGAATGTGTGTGTGTGTAGGATATCTAGTAATGTGAATGTGTGTGTGTGTAGGATATCTAGTAATGTGAATGTGTGTTTGTGTAGGATATCTAGTAATGTGAATGTGTGTGTGTGTGTGTGTGTGTGTAGGGGATCTAGTAATGTGAATGTGTGTGTGTGTGTGTGTGTGTGTAGGATATCTAGTAATGTGAATGTTTGTAGGGGATCTAGTAATGTGAATGTGTGTGTAGGACATCTAGTAATGTGAATGTTTGTGTGTGTGTGTGTGTGTGTGTGTGTGTGTGTGTGTGTGTGTGTGTGTGTGTGTGTACAGCATCTAGTAATGTGAATGTGTGTATGTGTAGAATATCTAGTAATGTGAATGTGTGTATGTGTAGGACATCTAGTAATGTGAATGTGTGTATGTGTAGAACATCTAGTAATGTTAATGTGTGTGTGTGTAGGACATCTAGTAATGTGAATGTGTGTATGTGTAGGACATCTAGTAATGTGAATGTGTGTATGTGTAGGACATCTAGTAATGTGAATGTGTGTACGTGTAGGACATCTAGTAATGTGAATGTGTGTGTGTAGGACATCTAGTAATGTGAATGTGTGTGTAGAGCATTTAGGTGGAGCTAGACACGCCCCTTGGAAGGAGCGGGCCACGCCCCCTCAACGTCGCGCTGCACGCGGCGCATTCTGCTCCCATCTGCAATCTGGCTGAAAGTGGTTTTCAAAAGTAGGCAACTATACCTTATATACTGTACATCAAAGGAAGAAATCAGTATAAAACCAACACAAATACAGGGAATACATATAAAAGCTACATAGATAGGGCCCTGGTCAGTATTAAATCCATGGCCCTAGCTGTGGTGAGGCAGCAATGCTGTCCACTATGCTGCAAAACCAGTTTCCTCATATGTTGAGTAATGTATGACATTTGTGCTTTGCTTACATTATAGTGTATCATGTATATTCCATCATGTCTCTCTGTCTCTTCCTATCAGGTTTTACTCTGCAGAGATAATTTGCGGAATCCAATTTCTGCATATGCATGGGATAGTCCATAGGTAAGTGCTCTATCTGCCTCTCAATCAGTGGCGTATCTATAATGGGTGCAGTGTGTGCGGGGCACATGGGCCCCTGGGTCCAGGGGGGCCCCGCACCGGCGCACACACTGCACCCAATTTTTTTTAAACTTACCTGTCCGAGGTCCCGCGTCGGGTGTCGCTGCTGCTCAGAACACCAGAAAAATGGCCGCAGCCATTTTCCGGTGTTCTGCGCATGCGCAGTAGACTCTGGGCACACTTTAGTGCCCGGAGTCTACTAAGGCTCCGATGGCTGGCTAGCTGCGTCAGTCGGCTGCCAGCCACCAGGGAGAGAGGAGGGGGCCCTGCACGAGGAGTGCACACGGGCCCCCTCCTCTCTTAAAACGCCCCTGCTCTCAGTATGCTGTTATCATTATATTATACTTTCCCTTTCTCTGTGGTTCCTCTGCTGTCCCACTGTAGTTATTATGCTTCTTGTTAAAATGTTTATTGTCTGCTAATTGAGTTGTACATTTCTTAAGTTGTGCAATTCAAAATACTGTTTAAGTATGAGGCCTTTTTCAAGATATGCTTGAAGTATGTAAGAACTACAAGTGACAATGTCCAAGAAGTTTATGACTGCCAAGGCTTGGTGACAGCTGTAGTTATACCATACTTGCCTACTCTGCCGGAACAGCCGGAAGGCTACCGAAAATCGGTGTGTGCTCTCAGCTGGCCAGAAAAGTGGGCAAGTCTCCAGGTAGACTACCTACCCCTGGACCTTCCCAACTCCCCCTACAGCGGGGGCGCCGATGACATGATTTGCAATGAATCGCGCTATCATGGCCCCGCCTCCTGCTTCACAATAATTGTAATTTTGGCATCGTGTAGCAGGGTGGGGCCATGATGAGGTGATGGCGGGTCATGTCTCACTCACTAAGCAGTGTTAGTGGAGATGCTGACAACACTAAATATAGGTCACCCTTCCTTAATAATAAGTTGCCCCCTTATCTCTACCTCTCTGACTACAGAAAGTAACAGATGACTCTGCAGTGACTGCATGTGGAAGCTGGCAGAGAGGCACTTGGTGGGGTGTGGGCAGTTGCAGTAGTGAATTTTAGGTGGCATAAGTAACTGTGATGCCCTTACTCATAGCCTTAGAGTTTCTCTCTCTGCTCATTGTGTCCTCTCCTATGTCCATTTCTGTCTATTTGTCACTATAACATGTACATACAGAACCTGTTATTCCTTTGTTTACCTCAGAGACCTCAAGCCAGCGAATATCCTAATCAGTAATGAGGGGCATGTAAAGATTGCGGATTTTGGCCTGGTTGTAGAGAACATCTATGGAATATCCAAAACTGCTGGTTTTGTCGGGACCATTAAGTATATGGCCCCAGAGGTAAGTTGTATCAGGAGGTGTTGTAGTAGCTTTGCCCACTAGCCCTAAAGTAATGAAGTATTCTAGTGATGTCTTAGAATTTATCAGACTACCTCTGCTATGGAACTACCGATCTCATCATGTCCTGTTACCAAAGCACTAAGGGCATTCTGAGACCTTTATTTCCACGACAGCTGAAGTGCTTCAGGTTACGTACATTGGGTCTGATTCACAGTCGTACAGTATTGTACAGCTACAGGGAAGCGACTGCGTGATACCATTCACCTTATATGCTAATGCAGCAGGAGGCGTTCTAGGAGAAAAGATGCTTCCTGCTAGAATCACCAACATCTGAGTGTTGCATCCTAATGCTGGGTACACAATGGGCGATAAATCGGATGTTCAATAAAACGGCTGATATATGGCAAGCGCATTGGTGGGTGTGTATCCCTGATATACATGTGAAAAACATCGTTCACGGCCATTTTGCATCGGTTGTACAGCACAGCTGATGGCCAATATATCGGCTCATCTGGCACTGTGTACGGGCAAGTTCAAATGTCCCCCCAGCTGTAACGTCAGAATGACACGTCAAGTGGCCAAACGATAAGTGTGTATACTTACCTGAATCAACCGCTCGGTCAGCATGACGGTCAATTGCCCATCAAGTTGACCTAGTGTGTACCCAGCAAAAAAACATGTCGCAGCCTATCAATCCGGCTGCTGCTCAGGGAGCACTGCGTGTGAGGTTGCAGAGCCCCTTCTGTACATGTACACACAGATCATGCTGATCTATGCAGTGCTTTGGTCAAACACGCTACTCACAGGCAGGTCTATTTATTTCATGCATTGTGCGGTGAGATTTCATTGTGATTTTGACCTATTTGACAATCATGATTCTTAGTAAATTTGTGATTTGTATTGGAGTCAATGTTAATGATACATTGTTCGGTCCGATGGTGTATAGTGCCAAATTGGTGTGTTAAGTCATGTTTCACCTGAAATTGGTGTTTTAATAAATCTCCAATTTGCAATATCACAACCAAATCGCAGAAAAACACCAAATGAACCAAAAATTAATCTTTGTAAATGTACCCCCCTTAGAGGTACATTTACTAGGTACTAATCAGCGCTTTTCAAAGACACTTTTCTGCTGTGCTTTCAGTCACTGGCTTTAAACGGGAAATAATATTAAATCCCATACAGGCCTGGTTTTGTATGTAACTGTATTGTCCCTTTACAACCAGTGGCTGACACCACAGAAGATGTGGAGACTGTGAGAAGCGCTGCTTAGGTAATTTGCTCCTTGTTCCTCACATGTACACATTACTTTATTTATTTTAGGCTTCACATAGAACTGAAGGTAAAATATTACAGAACTTGCTGAAATAAGAACAGATTTGTGTTATGCAAAATATTTACCAAAAGCTGCTCATCCCACTCTATCACATTTGTGGAAAAGTCCATTCCACAGGGAGATATTTCTTACAGGGATATAAGTATTTTTTTTTTTTTTTCTGTCTCTCACATCCCAGATCCTCAGGATGGAGCAGTATGGAGCGTCTGTAGATTGGTGGGCACTTGGCATCATCCTAAGCAGTATGCTGACAGGAAAGCCTCAATATGAAGCACCAGGCCTAAAATATTCATCCTACATGAGAAATATCACCTCTCAGAACACCTTGGATACAAAACAACTTACATACCCTGCTGCTGACCTCCTGACCAAGGTAATTATTTTACATTACAGGCGCGTATAGAAGGTGTAACCCAAAATATGCACTTTACCCTGATGTCACAGAACAATCACAATTCTACCATCAGCTCTGATCTTATAAACCTCACTAATTGTCTTGCTGTAAATTCTCATATAATAACTTTGTCCTATGGTTTCAAAAATGTACTTTCCCCCGATGTATCCAGCTCCAGAATAAGAACAGCGAATTGCGCCTTGGGGTGAGAGGAGACATCAGGGGTCACCAGTTTTACTCCAATACCAACTGGAAGAAATTGGAGAGGGGGAATATTACTCCTCCATTCCAGCCAACACTGGTAAGTATGAGACAGACAGACAGACAGACAGACACTTTTGTTACTTCTGTTATTATTAGGAAACTTTACATTTGTTTTTTCCCCTCAGAAAACTGATCTCCATCTACAACATCCAGAGGAGCCCATCTCAGTTTTGGTGTCCCCCAAGATGAGCTCCAGTCTACCGAAACATATCTGTATTTCTGGGATTCCATTCTGTCATCTGACCCGGGATAAGTGAATGATTGGAGGACTCTAGTACCGTTATCATATGTGTCAGGTGTGTAAATCACTGATCACAAAAGAGAAAATAATATACAGATATTAAGTACACATAGGGGTATTTACTAAAGTGAGAGTTTTTAGAAATGGAGCTGTTGCCCATAGCAACCAATCAGATTCTACTTAACATCTAACTAGCACCTTTTAAAAGATAATATAATCTGATTGGTTGCTATGGGCAACATCTCCACTTCTAAAAACTCTCACTTTAGTAAATATACCGCTTATTGTGTTTTTTTGTAATTGAAGGGTGACTTCTACTTATATACTGGGATGAGATCGGTTATGTAGAAGCCCCTGGAATTGAGGGTTTCCAAGTAAGAGGGTTTGTCTCATTAGGAAAATGACCCCAATCTTTCCTCGTACTACCCCTGACACTTTGTTACATTAAACATAGTATAAATTAAATTGAAAAATAGCCAATTTCAGTTAAACTTAATACAGGTTGAGTATCCCATATCCAAATATTCCGAAATACGGAATATTCCGAAATATTTTCAGCATGACTGAGATAATGAAACCTTTGATTTTTGATGGTTTAATGTACATAAACTTTGTCTAAGGCACAAATTATTAAAAAGATTGTATAGAATAACCTTCAGGCTGTGTGTATAAGGTGTATATGAAACATAAATGAATTTCATGTATGTACACAAACTTTTTTTGATGCACAAAATTATAAAAAATATTGTCTAAAATGACCTGCAGGCTGTGTGTATAAGGTGTATATAACACATAAATGCATTCTGTGTGTATATTTGGGTCCCATTTCCAAGACATTTCATTATAATATGCAATTATTCCAAAATACGGAATATTCCGATATCCAAAATACTCCTGGTCCCAAGCATTTTGGATATGGGAGACTCAACCTGTAATACACACTGAAAATATTAATGGAAGAGCTGACCTCTCACAGGTAAACCAAGTTGGTCTTGCCTTTTAAATTATTGCTGTTTTAAAAAAATATGGCTACAGCAGTACTCTACTGTTCCCTATACCTTGGAGAGCACTGTATGGAGATACAAGGATACAGGAGTGATTTGAACCAGTGCTTCACAGAGAAGACAGCCAGCCTATGTGTCAGAACCTAGGTTCTACTCAATATAGAACCAATAGATCAACTAGTATATATATATATATATTGTGGTGGTTGTGTGACACTGGTGCTATCCACATGTGATAATGGAAAGAGGTGGGGGAGGATGAGTAAATGACAAAAATATAATGGATTGTATTTAAAATGCTGTTTTCCTTATACGATACCTGGTTGCAGTGTTTTCAGCATGTCGTCATATAATATAGAGATAATGGGCACGATTCTATTCAACGTGATGTAAATAGCGCCGGGAGTGAGCTTCCGGAGCTATTCAATACACCACACTGCCAAGTCCGACTAATGATTCCTTCTCTCATCCCTCTGGGGATGAGAGAAGAAATCCGACAAAAGTCCCCGGCGCGATGCTGTTTTCTGCCCTTCGAGCCTGGAAAACAAGCTTCACGCCAGGAAGTTAGGTCGGGGAATGCCCGTTATCGCGCCTAAACACCCTGTTTAAGGCGCGAGAACGAGCCTTCCCCGACCTATTTACATTGCGTTGAATAGAATCGTGCCCAATAATAATAATACTAATTGGCATAAGTATATACAGTCAGGTCCATAAATATTGGGACATTGACAGAATTTTCCGATTTTGGCCTCTATTCACCACCACAATGGCTTTGAAATGAAACAAACAAGATGTGCTTTAACTGCAGACTTTCAGATTTAATTTCATGGTAATTACATCCAAATCGGGTGAACGGTGTAGGAATTACAACAGTTTCAATATGTGCCTCCCACTTTTTAAGGGGCCAAAAGTAATGGGACTATCAACTCAAAAGCTATTTCATGGACAGGTGTGGGCTATTCCCTCGTTATTTCATTATCAATTAAGCAGGTAAAAGGTCTGGAGTTGATTCTAGGTGTGACATTTGCATTTGGAATCAGTTGCTGTCAACTCTCAATATGAGATCCAAAGAGCTGTCACTATCAGTGAAGCAAGCCATCATTAGGCTGAAAAATCAAAACAAACCCATCAGAGAGATAGCAAAAACATTAGGTGTGGCCAAATCAACTGTTTGGAACATTCTTAAAAAGAAAGAACGCACCGGAGAGCTCAGCAACACCAAAAGACCTGGAAGACCACGGAAAACAACTGTGGTGGATGACAGAAGAATTATTTCCCTGGTGAAGAAAAACCCCTTCACAACAGTTGGCCAAGTCAAGAACACTGTCCAGGAGGTAGGTGTATATGTGTCAAAGTCAACAATCAAGAGAAGACTTCACAAGAGTGAATATAGAGGGTTCACCACAAGATACAACCATTGGTGAGCCACAAAAACAGGAAGACCAGATTAGAGTTTGCCAAACAACATCTAAAAAAGCCATTACAGTTTTGGAACAACATCCTATTGACAGATGAGACAAAGATCAACTTGTACCAGAGTGATGGGAAGAGAAGAGAAGGAAAGGAACTGCTCATGATCAAAACATACCACCTCATCAGTGAAGCATGGTGGTGGTAGTGTCATGGCGTGGGCATGTATGGCTGCCAATGGAACTGGTTCCCTTGTATTTATTGATGATGTGACTGCTGACAAAAGCAGCAGAATGAATTCTGAAGTGTTTCGGGCAATATTATATGCTCATATTCAGTCAAATGCTTCAGAACTCATTGGACAGCGCTTCACAGTGCAGATGGACAATGACCCGAAGCATACTGCAAAAGCAACCAAAGAGTCTTTTAAGGCTAAAAAGTGGAATGTTATGCAATGGCCAAGTCAATCCCCTGACCTGAATCCGATTGAGCATGCATTTCACTTGATGAAGACAAAACTGAAGGGAAAAAGCCCCAAGAACAAGCAGGAACTGAAGACATTTGCAGTAGAGGCCTGGCAGAGCATCACCAGGAATGAAACCCAGCGTCTGGTGATGTCTATGCGTTCCAGACTTCAGGCTGTAATTGCCTGCAAAGGATTTGCAACAAAGTATTAAAAAGTGAAAGTTAGATTTAGGATTGTTTAGTTTGTCCCATTACTTTTGGCCCCTTAAAAAGTGGGAGGCACATATAGAAACCGTTGTAATTCCTACACCGTTCACCTGATTTGGATGTAATTACCCTCAAATTAAATCTGAAAGTCTGCAGTTAAATCACATCTTGTTTGTTTCATTTCTGTCAATGTCCCAATATTTATGGACCTAACTGTATAATCTGTTATATGTCCTCAATTAGTAAGTGTTGCCACCTTACCAAAAAACAACAAGACATAGTGTTAACATAAAGTAACACATTTATTTATAAAAATACATAAAACGTACATGAAACATAAGGAATTGCAATCAAAATGCAAGAAAAAAGCGGCACAAATAGGGACTTTTATCAGATTGATGAATCATACACATCTCCCCATTTGCGACAACCACCTCCTTGCAGTTTTGGTAACTGAAAACAGAAGCTGGAATGTCAGAGTTTCGTCCTGTGTATAAATAACACCATGCCCGTTTGTTTCATCTCAGATGAATGCACATTTGCAGCGATCACATAAGCACCAGACTGATGTCAGCCGTGTATTAAATATAATTGTATCCACCTCTGCATAGACGGCAAATGTGTGTGAGGAGTAAGAGCATGGCGTACTGTACACTGCAGTGCATAGGCCACATCTCCCAATAGCTTATAGACGTTAGCTCACACTTTATACATTATTTTTCCTTGTCTGTACAACGATTACAAACAGGACTATAATCTTCTAATTAGAATTAGATAGACAGCATGACCACTCCTACTTTTCAATATTGCAATCTAGATGTGAAGATCTGACCAATGGGGCCAAATGTAATAGGGTGAGAGTTAGAAAATGTGAGTTTAGCAGTAAACTCTCACCCTATTACATTTGGCCCATGGTGTTTATTGTAGCGTACTTGTGGATTTCCTGGCTACCTCCTCAGAGACATGGCAGCCAGATGGACTCAGAGGGGAAGGGGGGTATCACCAGAGAGTGTATTTAAAATGCTGTTTTTCCTTATACGGTTGGGCGCACCACCCATGATGGCAGATTAAAGTCAGAGTCCTTACAATGCTGTACTGAGGGGAGGAATAACATAGCACCTCTTTATAATGAATTCATCCCCTAAGACACACTACAAGCAAATAAACATTATTTCTGGTGTTCTATAAGTCAGATTTCTAACTTTACATTTACACCAGTTTCTAATATAAAAATGACACAAAACCACTTAAACATAATGTAATATATGTAGAATACACTTTTTTAAAATAATTATAATATTTTATCAAAAATATAAACATGTGACCAGCGCTATAACATCAGAAAATGTAATAAGATTTGTCCAGCAGCCTTTCCAGGTCTGGGAGTATGTGTTATAATTTCAGCTTTAGGATCACACAATATCATGTACTCAATGGGGCAAATCTGTGTATAAGGTGAATATTGTCACAATATAGGCCATGGAATATGTCTTACCGTGCACTTACATCACATGCTGTAATGACTAATTACACACTTTTTTTTTTTACACACTTCGCAAAAAGTATCTTATTGTTACATAATTTATCATCATATGAGGCAAGACAACATTTCCACATGTGTCATAATAATGTTACTGAAGCTAATTATTGAAAAGTTTTTGCTTGATGTTCAATTTTAGATATTATTCAGCTCCTGTTTTTTGTTTTGTTTTAACAGGTGATTTTAACCAACATAACAATGGAAAAGAACTGGACGTTGTTTAGTGACCACCTACAGCACTTCACCTTTATATACATCTAAGACACATGTTTGCTGCAACTTTTCCGGGCTTACTCTGGCTCCTATGTAACCATCACAAGATTATTGGTGTATATACAGTTGGAGCTATATTCCATTCTAAGTCTGAAGATTATACCAATATTACCTTATACATTTTTACATGTGGTCTGTTGTTTATTACATTGGGGAATATGAGACATGACAGCTTCTGCTATACAAAGGGAAAATAAATGTCCCAGGTGGAGCTAAAATTAACTAAATAAGATGCGGCTGCCCATAAAGAAGGATCGTGCAGGACCTTCAACAATTCAAAAGGCAAGGACAGTAAGGACTGCGCAATAGCTACAACATACAAGTCTCTGTGCTAGATAAACAGCACATTTATTATAAATTCAAAAAATAAATCAAATATATGTAAAAGAAAAATAACAACATATAAATATATAAAACATCAAAAATCTTAGTATCCAGTTAGAGGCCTTAGGAAAATAAGTCCAAATTGTCTCAGATTGTGCTGGAGACTAAATAGATATAAAACACCAATGCTGAATGATTGTTCAAATAAGACAATTATGGTATGTAATAAGCCCGGCAGCAAGTTAGACGTCTCTGGTTGTTCTGTCATAGATTTCATATAAATGCTAATAGTATATAAGAGAGAATGTGATGACAGGAAACCAAGCACTGAAATGTTGCTCGGCTATTAGCATAACTGGGAATTAGTGAAATCAGTATCTCACCACTGGTGATTGTCCTGTGTGTGACTTTTTTTTAAGGTGGAGCATTTTGAGCTTCAGAAGACCATGTAATAGTACAATCCATGCAGGGTAGTGCTATGATTAAAGCAACAATTTTTGAAGGAAGAAATGGTAATAAATATCAAACCCAATGACATGCTGACCTTGAGGCCCTTTGGAATGAGACACTCGTCAAAAACTTTAGTTGTAAAAGGGACCAATTCCATCTCCTGTGGAGAGATTTACAGATCATGTTCCTCATCCCAAGCGATTGTAAATATTGTCATCCAGGTAGAATATGTGTTTTCCAGATAGAATACAATGGGCCAGATTTATTACAATCTGCTTTTTTAATACTAATGTGATGAATAATTTTTGCCTTAATTCGCAAGGTACTAATTTAGCAATCGCCCCTTGCCCAGAGACAAGTTCCAATAAGATCCCGTACTGGTGAAGAGTTGGAAGTAGAGATATAGCTTATGCTATTACTCAGCTTCTCTGCTACCTGACAAACCCCTCTAGCAAAGTCATCACAGTTATGGAACCATAGATAGACAAGCTGGGGGTTCTGCTGGTGTAACTGGTAGGGCAGGTGTTGCAACTTGGTCTGCATTGGCATCTAAAAGTTAGTCCAATTTTCCCTGAATTACAAACATTTCAGCCTACGTTCAGAATCGAATTAAGAGGGGTGGCACAGGGGGCAAATGCCCCAAGCCCACCTCTGCCACCCGCTGCTTGTGGAGTCAAAGCCTGAAACTCTGGAACCACCACCTGAGTCACACCCCTCCCCCTCTCCTGGCTTCTCTCTGCATTATAAGTATTGTGCTGTTGCTGAAGGGAGGGGGAGCCTGTGTCAGTGCGGCTGCGGAGCACAAAAATTGCACTGGCCGAACAGCGCAGCATAGCAACATGGTGTGACCCACAGACCTTAAAGCTGTTCAGCATCAGTCCAGGAAGAGTGCTGGCATTATTGGAGCACAGCAATTGCTACACTGACCCCTTCTTAAGGAGAGCTGAGCTGACCTGACAAGGTAAAATATGAATGTATGTTTGATGTTACATATACCTATAATCTCAGTTATCCTTGGCAGAGAGCCTGAATTATGAAGAAAGAAAAAAACTTGTGCTCTACAGTTTGTTCTAAGATTAAGGGGGGAATTCAATTTGATATGATAAATTCGTAAAGTTTTTGTGTGCAAACATAATGGTCTATTCGCCGGAATGAAACCCTTATGACTTGTACGTGCATTCCCATAATTCGGGCAACCCTACTATAAAACTAGCGAAAACACATTCTCCCAATAATACCCCTTTCACATAGAATTAGCGGGTCGCTCCCGGGATTTTGTACATGGTTCCATCCTGGGTGCAACCCGACTAATTGCCAAGTCGATGGTGTCACCGCCATCACGTGCTGAGGCGGCGCTTGGAGATGAGATCATCTCCAAGCGCTGGCTCCTCCTGTGCATTGAACAGGACCTGGGTCACATCGACCCAGATTACCCGTTCACACTGCATCAGGAGCCAGGTTGAAGCCAAGTTCAACTCTTCTCATGACCAGGGTTGAAATGCCGAGTGCCTCAACCGAGCTTATTTCAACCTGGCCCTTTCACACTGCACAGTAACCCGGGTTGCTACGTGTTCACATGCAATAACCCGGGTTATTGCTGCAAGTGTGAAAGAGGTAGCAGTTTTGCCTGTACCCCAAAAAAAGGTAAACTAAGTCTGTTAGTGGCCATAATCAAAGTATTTGGGGTTTTTGAATTGTGTCAAATGGCTGTTAAAAGCATTTTTCTAAGACAGTGAAAAAATTATAGAAAGTATGTATTTTTGGGCAAAATAAATGCTGTATGATATTAGATATCTGTCTGTTGCTAGAGATTTATTTTTGCTTCATAATCAATAAATATATATTGAAAAAAAAATGCTGTAGTTAAATTAGGGGTAAGTAAAAATGTAAGTATATTTTTGTGCCATTTTAGGCAAAAAAAATACCTGTCCCACTACTTTAAACCCATTTTCCAGCACTTTTTATCAGTCACCCCAAAAATGACGTCATTATTGGCCAAATAAATGTTTTGGCCCAATTAGTCATTAAGGAGGGTGCCCCAGTAGTTCTACACCAAGATCCCTACATTTGTACCTAAAAATAGTGATTTTGAAATGGTTTTCACCTGTTAATCAACAAACAGGAATGAATTTCTTGATGATGGCGATCTTCTTGTCTTTAGATGTTTCCCTCAAATAAAATGAAAAGTATAGCGTTGTCTGTTTAAATGAACTGTTCCACCACTTGTAACACTTGAAAGATCTTGTCCACAACTAATAGGTTCCCAATCAACAGATTATCCCCTTTAGGTTATATAATTACCAGATGAATATATGCATACTATATATTTATATAAAGCTCCTCATCCTCTGAACTGACAAATTATTTTTCCAAAAACCGCTCAGAAATTGTCTTTTTTTTTATGATTGAATTAGGTCAAGAACATCTTTTTAAAAACTTATCTAAAACAATGTTATTTATTTTTTCACACAGGATACCATAAAAATAGTAACTAATAATGGTAGCTATTGACAGGTGTACCATCAGCAATGGGGAAACCATTCATAAAAACATTCATTATTTGAGACTGCAGCCACCGATGTTGCCTTAACATCGAATGGGGCTGCCATCGATGTGCAGCATCGGTGCCTGTCAGCAGGGCAAAACCACTGTTTTTTTCAGACCATCAATGGTTTGCAAAACATCGATTGTCAGTGGCCATCCCTATTGTGTGTGTGTATATGTATAGTTATATTACACACAGTGTATATATATATATATATATATATATATATGTATATATATACAATTTCCGAAAATCCGGCACTCGGTAGTGCTAGTGCAGCTGAGTGTGCTCGTGTGATTGCTAACATATAGTTATAAGGGTCCCGAACAAAACAAGTCCCAACACGGCACTACTGGTACAAAATTATTGTATTAATGGTAGTTAATACATGTCAATACTTGCATCACATCTTCAACATGAATCATTAGTCATTTGCAACTCACAGACCACAGCAGCTTGAGGACGGAGTATTTTGATCCCGAAACGTCACGTTGCACATTATGCTGTGGATGTACCATTTATCATGTTGAAGATGTGATGCAAGTATTGACATGTATTAACTACCATTAATACAATAATTTTGTACCAGTAGTGCCGTGTTGGGACTTGTTTTGTTCGGGACCCTTATAACTATATATATATATATATATATATAAAACAAATAACCTCTGCCCTCCGCCACTCCAGTGCTCTCACTTAGCAGCTTGCTCCGGTGCCATCCCTAAGGGTCAGGAGAACCCCCACAATATTGACAGCAAAGACAATGGGCGGAACTCAGAGTCTCCAATCTTAAACAAATGACCCCATCTCAAGGGTGTTTATTAATAAAGTCAGTCGACGTTTCGGGGAGCGTCACCCCTTCCTCAGGACAAACAATCACAAACAATTGTTTGTCCCGAGGAAGGGGTGACGCTCCCCAAACCAGGGCCGCAACTAGGGGGGGGCTGAGGGGTCATGTGCTCCGGGCGCCATCCTGCAGCGTCACCGGCCACACACATTTCTGTGCCGGAGGACTGCAGATAGAGACCTCCGGTAGTGTGCGCGCCGGACATTGAAAAATCAGTGGAAGATCCCGCCCGCCCTCCTGCTGTCGGAAGGTAGGGTAAGCGCTCGGGGGGGGGGGCGGAGAGGGAGTGAGAGGGGCGGCAGTGCTGCACTGGGCGCACTGCCGTCTAGCTACGGCGCTGCCCAAACGGTTCCCTTGTATTTATTGATGATGTGACTGCTGACAAAAGCAGCAGAATGAATTCTGAAGTGTTTCGGGCAATATTATATGCTCATATTGAGATGAAGACAAAACTGAAGGGAAAATGCCCCAAGAACAAGCAGGAACTGAAGACATTTGCAGTAGAGGCCTGGCAGAGCATCACCAGGGATGAAACCCAGCGTCTGGTGATGTCTATGCGTTCCAGACTTCAGGCTGTAATTGCCTGCAAAGGATTTACAACAAAGTATTAAAAAGTGAAAGTTAGATTTAGGATTGTTTAGTTTGTCCCCTTACTTTTGGCCCCTAAAAAAGTGGGAGGCACATATAGAAACCGCTGTAATTCCTACACCGTTCACCTGATTTGGATGTAATTACCCTCAAATTAAATCTGAAAGTCTGCAGTTAAAGCACATCTTGTTTGTTTCATTTCAAAGCCATTGTGGTGGTGAATAGAGGCCAAAATATGAAAATTCTGTCAGTGTCCCAATATTTATGCACCTGACTGTATATATCGGGCACAAGGGAGGTAGAAGAGGTGGAGCTGCTCCTGGCCTGGAAGGAATAAGTACGAGGTGGGAGATAGCTGCCTGACAGAGAGCACCTGAACGGGGGAAGTGAGGCCGGGTGCTGGTGGGTGGTCACAGCAGCAGCCGTGGTTGGTTTCCTGGAGCCGCGGCTGGTGCATTCTGTGGAGGTGACGGCATCCAGGCTTGCAGCCGCGTGGAGAGGGAGATGTCGCCGGCCGAAGTCTCCTCACACAGCAGTTGCCGCAACTGGCTATCAGGAGTCGCTGCTGCTTACAGTGAGGTATCGGCTGCCCTGCAGCCGCGCCGCAGGGGGTGATGCCGGCATCCCAATCACTGCTGGCCACAGTGATCGGGACTCAGCAGCAGCCATGGCTACAGAAGCAGTGGCTGCTGCCAGAATGGATGTCAACCACGCTGGAAGGGGGGTGATGCCGGGTGCCCGATCATGTGGCCAGCAATGATCGGGACACAAAGGAGGGGGAGCCGCGGGTGTAGAGGGACCAGGAGATCCCTCTGAAATAGGTGGTTGCGGGAAGATTAGCTTCCTGCAGCCGCCCAGTGGGCATTTCTGACTGGTTGTATCAGATATGACCATGTCAGGTAAAGCCCAGTCTGGTATGGTCGTATCTGATACGACCATGCCAGGCAAGTGGTCAGGGCCGCCATCAGGGGGGGACAGCCAGTACTGCTGTACCGGGCCCGGACAGCTGAGGGGCCCGGACGCCGGCAAGCAGAGTTAATTGCTAATTTATTACCCTCATACAGGACAGCTGAGGCTGCTAAGTGCTGGCCGGAGAGTTCTGTTAAGAGTCATCACACACAGCTCAGCAGTGTGTGTGACTCATTCATTAATGAACTCTCCGGGCAGCGCTGCATGATCATCATACACACGCGGCACCAGTGTCCTGTTTCTGTTACTGTGAATCAGGAGCAGCTGCAGGAGGACCAGCTTATATAATAAAGGTAGGAGCACTGGGCCCCCTCACAGACAGCTCCCCTCTCAGGACCCTATCAAATTAGTTACTTCAATCACCTCTGCCTCCATAGTTGCTCCACCCTCAGCTCTCCTCCCCCTGCTCTCATTGGCCAGATATTGTGTGCACTGCACTGATTAAGGAAATGTGAGAGAGCAACTGCGGTGCACACACAGAGGTACCTCTGCCCCATCCCTCCCTCCTATACAATCTGCCCCATTGTCCCCTGTACTATGCCTATCTGCCCTCCCCTCCTGTACAATCTGTCCCCTGTACTATTGCTGAATCCTGCTCTGTCCCCCTCCCCCTCCTATACAATCTGCCCCACTGTCCCCTGTGATATTAATGAATCCTGCTTCTGTCTCCCCCCTCCCCAAATTTCTATCTCTGTACTCTCCCCATATGTGTCCATATCTGTGCCCCAGTTCCCTCATAGCTGTGCCTTTGCCCTCTCTCCATCTCTGCCTCTTCCTGCTTCCCATTTTTGACTCTGCTCCTATCCCATCTGTGTCCTTTACTTAAGTGTGCCTCTCTCTATTTGCACCTCTGCCCCTTGCCATGTCCGTGCTGGGCCTGATTCAGACCCAGTTGCTAAGGAGCGATCACTCGCTGCCGGGCAATTGTTGCTCAATGTGCATGCATCTAATTCGCAGTGCGCGTGCGCAAGCCAGTCTCTGCGATGGAAATTTACCCGCTACTTTGAGTGACAGATAGTGCCGTTTGTGGGTGGGTAACAGGGGAAGGTGCTTGTAACGGGGGAGTGTTGATGCGAACACAGGTGTGTCAGGCCAACAAAACGCAGTTTAAAGGGCGTGCATAATTAGCAAAGTAGCGTCATTGTACAGGTCACCTCCATGTATTTCAGCCAGCACTGATCGCAGTGCTTGCGGTGGGGTAAGTCTACCTCAAGGGCTGCGATCAGCTCCGATGGCTCTCGATGTTACCGATTCATCCAACAATCCCAGGAGATGACGTGTGTTGCGAGGGGAAAGGGGGCGTCTTAACACACTTGCGAGCGCTCAGTGCCGTAGCTCGCTAAGACATAGAGGGCATCCTTACGCGACGCAGTGCGATCACATAATTTAAATAGCCGGCCCTTTTTTTTGCAGCGAGCGAGCGCATCTTGAGAGCGGGTCTGAATGAGGTCCAGTGTTCCATACCACATACAGTAATTGAACCTCCGGATGGCAGGTTAGTACAGTTCTGTTGTAAATCATTAGGCTTTTCTCAATTTAAGAAACAAAAAATCTGTTTATTCTTTTTTAATATTTAAAGGAAATAAAATAAAAAATAAATATATATATATATATATACTTCAGATACCAGAGCTCAACCCCATCCCTTTGCGTCCACCAGACCTTTGGGGGGGGAAGAACAAAGGGGGTGGGGGGGGCCCTGCCTTTTTCATTTGTATCGGGCCCCACGATTTCTGATGGCAGCCCTGCAAGTGGTTAAAAGATTTTCTGTGATTACCAATAGTGTGACACTCCAGGAAACAAGGTGCTTAAAATCACTTTCCTCCACAGAAAGAGAACATTCAAAACTCCTTTTGATATTATAATTACCACAAAAAAAGGTACATCGCACTTTTCATCCATTTTGAGGATCCATCATCGTGTCATATTAGTGGATCCTCTAATTCACAGGTTCTCAATCTCGGTCCTCAGGATCCCAAACAGTGCATGTTTTCCAGGTCTCCTCACAGAATCACAAGTGAAAAAATTAGCTCCACCTGTGGATTGCAAAGGTGGAGAAACCACTCAGAACCCTTGGGACAGACCCCAATGGGCAACTGCTTCAAAAAATCCCTTAAAAAAAAAAGTTAAGTTGGGCTCTAGAACCCCAGTTAGATACCTCTTCTGGTGCTCCCAGATCATCTCGCAAGGAGTCTCGTAAGTTTAGAACGATCTTACATGAATTTCAGTTAATAGATACCTAGCGGTTGCAGCATCCTGCCGAGAGAGATTATACATTTTATTCTCCTCCTCATAAGTCATATTCTCGTATTGATTATTTTTTTATGGGTAATTCTCATTTAGATTTAATAGTAGATACGGAAATTGGCCAGATAACGGGCTCAGATCACGCTCCTATTTCCTTGCGATTGAGAGTCAGACATCCATCGCATCGTCACTGGCGTTGAATATTTAATGAGCAACTTCTTAGAGACACTAATTGCCGAGCTCAATTGCTAGAGGCTATTGATCAATATATAGGGCCAAATGTAATAGGGTGAGAGTTTAGAAAAGTGAGAGTTTCTGACACTTTTTAAACTTTGCCAATGTAATAGAGTCCAAAAACAAAGTAACAGAGCGAACTTGCATGTTTTTTTTAGACTTAGAAAACTCTCACGATTTAAAATCTCATTCAGATGATTTCCCATTTTGAAGATAAAACTCAACCAATGTGAGAGTTTACTGCTAAACTCTCACATTTCCTAATCTCTCACCCTATTACATTTGGCCCATAGAGTCTAACGTGACTGACAATGTTTTCCCGATTTCGATATGGGAGGCCCATAAGTGTGTTATCAGGGGCAGATGTATACAATTGGGATCACTTATTAAAAAGCAAAGAATGGAACGTAGGGACTCTTTACTTTCCAAAATTAAAACGCTAGAAGAGACACATAAAGGAACTCTTGCTCCTGATGTATACGTAGAATTACAAAGAGCTAGATATTCTCTTAATACTCTATTGAATGAGGGAGCTAAGACAGCTTTTAGACGCTGTCGCCATAAATATTATCAATTGGGGAATAAACCAGGGAAGGTTCTGGTGAGAGCACTTCGGGAACAGAGGTCTCAAACATATATTCAAAAACTTAAAAATAAGTCGGGTACCCTTTGCTCCTCTGACTCGGAGATTGCGAATGTATTTCAAAAATATTATTCTGATCTCTATAATTTGACCTCGACTCGATCTCCATCTGAATGTTTGCGACATGAGTTGGAGGTGCAGGGATATCTGGATGGCATTCAGTTTCCAGCTCTCTCTACTGAGGTGCTCCAGGCTTTAGACGTACCTTTTACGGAGGTTGAATTGTTGGATGCTCTTAAAGCGACCCCAAGTGGGAAAAGCCCTGGTCCTGATGGGTTCCCAGTTACTTATTATAAGGCCTTCCAGGATCGGTTGCTCCCCCTTCTTTTACGTGCCTGTAATGCTGTCTTGGCTGAGACTCCTTTCTCTGGCCAGTCCCTGGGCGCTCATATCACGGTTATACCTAAAGAAGGGAAGGATCCATGTCTCCCTGAAAGTTATAGACCTATCTCTCTTCTTAATGTGGATATTAAGTTACATGCTATAGCCAACCGTCTCAAGCAGTGGCTACCCAACATGGGCCCTGATTCAGAGCCGGACGCTCTGACCAGAGCGCTCGCTCTGAATCAGGGCTCACCTCCATAAATATGGAGCGTCCTCCTGGACGCTCGTATAGCTGTGGGTCACCACCCACAGCATGTACGAGCGTGCAGGATGATGGTCGTGATGGTCTTGACCATCGCCACTGCGAGCAGAAGCCTGCGGTTGAGTTTCTCAACCGCAAGGCCAGGAGTCATTTTGGCTCTATCAGAGCCAAAATCACTCCCACTGACATCACTAGTGATGTCAGTGGGGACGGCTTCTGACGGTAGGCGTTCCCTTGGAAACGCCTCCGTCTGGCAGGCACGCCCACCAAAGGGGGCGTGCTGTCAATCAACATCGACAGCACGCCCCCTTTGATCAGACACTACGAGCGAAGGAAAGTCCTTCGCTCGTCGCGTCTCGCGCACGACGGAGCTCCCTCCGTAGTGCGCATGCGCAGTGCATCGACCCACTTGCGAGCGGACAGCCGCTCGCGAGTGGGTCTGAATCAGGCCCATAGTTCATTCTGACCAGGTTGGCTTCGTGACGGGGAGAGAAGCCAAAGATAATACTATTAAAGTCATGATTTGATAGCATATGCTACCACAACTAAGATACCGATGGTACTTCTCTCCACGGACGCTGAAAAAGCTTTCGACCGGGTGGACTGGTGTTTTATGTTGGCAGTTTTGAGGCGGTTGGGCTTGGGTGAAATCTTCCTCCAAAAAATTATATCACTATACAGAGCGCCCTCGGCACGGGTCAGGGTCAATGGGGTTTTGTCGGACACCATACGTATCACCAATGGTACGAGACAGGGTTGCCCACTTTCGCCCTTACTTTTTGTAATTTGTATGGAAGCACTGGCGAGGGCAATCAGGAGTAATCCTAATATTACTGGCCTTCAGATTGGTTCTCAGGAATATCGTCTTGCTCTTTTTGCAGACGACCTGCTGGCAGTAGTAACAAATCCTGTGACCTCTCTCCCTAATTTGATGGAGGAGTTTGTTAGATTCGGTAGGCTCTCAAATTTCAAAATAAATTATACCAAGTCCACTGCATTATTACCGCTTCAACGGAGACTGTTTCAGCTCTTCCGACCTCATTTCCATTCACTTGGCATCCCACTCAGCTGAAATATTTGGGGATATTGATACCTAGCAGATTGTCCAATCTATATGATTTAAATTATGTCCCCCTTCTCAAAAAGATTAGATCTGATTTTTCTAGATGGCTTCCAAGGAAACTGTCGTGGCTGGGTAGAATGAATGTGGTAAAAATGAATGTACTTCCCAGATTATTGTATTTATTTCAAACTATACCTACAGCTTTACCGCCTCGCTTTCTCTCAATAGTTCACAATGTTCTGAGTGATTTTGTGTGGAGTGGTAGGAGGCCGAGGTTTAGGCACCAGGTTTTATTTAGACGAAAATCGCAAGGAGGTAGACAACTCCCTATGGTTACAGCATACTACCAGGCCACGGTCCTTAATAGAATTGTGGATTGGTTTCGTAGCTCACAAGAGAAACAATGGGTTGCTATTGAATCTGCCTCTACGAATTTATATTTATCAACTATTCCGTGGTGCAATAAAGTTGTCAGTTCAGATCATCCTACCGTGGGACCGACTCTTAAGTTGTGGTGGAAACTGAGGGGGAGGACTGGTGTTTCTTCCTTAGTTTCCCCCCTTACCCCTTTTATACATAATCCTTGTTTTACACCCGGAACCTCAGGTCATGTAGCGGTCAAATGGAGAGCCTTAGGTGTCACTAGGTTGGGAGGATTGGTCTCTGAGGGGGTAATTAAATCTTATATCACCTTAGCTAATGAGTTACAGTTGACTAAACAAGATTACTGGTTTTATCTGCAAATACGTTCTTTTATGTCCTCTTTAGGTGGGAGTGCCCAAATGGGGAGAACTCTGACTCCTTTCGAGTCTTTATGCACGGTTTATACCGCCCCTAAACATGTTATTTCTGTTATTTACCAAATTCTCCTATCCACTTCTCTCCCAGTTACTTCGACATACCAGGATGCTTGGGCTAAAGATATGGCCTCTAAGGGAATACAATTAAATTGGGATACAGTTTTCCAATACATTAATGCCTGTTCTACTAGTTTAGAAACTATGTAAACACAATTGAAGGTGTTGACGAGGTGGTACCGTTGTCCAGATGTTTTACATAAGTATTCCCCAGGAGTATCTGCTCTTTGTTGGAGATGTAAGAAAGATACAGGATCATTATTTCACATCTGGTGGGAATGTTAGTTAATTACCCCATTCTGGGAGGCAGTTATAGCTTTGGCATCAGAAATTCTTGGTTTTTCCGTCCCCACTGGCCCAGACTTCTGGTTACTATCCCACTCAGACATTCCTATTTCTCAATATAAAAAATCCCTTCTGAGACATATGAATAATGCAGCGAGAGCAGTACTTCCAGTTAGGTGGCATTCCCATTGTCCACCCACCATGTGGGATTGGTCAAAAATTAGATTTTTATATGTACATGGATGACATATTTCACTCTACCCCAGAAAAACAGTCTGCTTTTACTACCCGGTGGTTTAATTGGTTGGAATTCAAACTTTCTCCGTCATATAAGGAGCTCATCCCTCAGACTCCAGGCTAATGTTTATTATTTTTAGCTGCATAAGAGACTAACTGATACAAGGATTTGAGTGGATGCTGTGCTGCTACGCATTTGCTCTATTAACAGGAAGTAATTTGTATGTTTCTCAGGCTTGACCCGTTTGCACATCTTCTCACTTCAGTTCTTCCCTCTCCTTTTTCCCTTGTCTTTTCCTCCCCCCTCTGTATTGTCTTTATATTGGTTTTATGTTTTGACTATTTTGATTTTTGTATATTGTTGTTGCAATCTACAATGTAAGAGCAAGTATTTCTCTATATAAGTATATCTGTTGGGAATACAAATATTTCTTTCATTGAAAAATGTAAAGAATTTACAAAAAAAAAAAATGTTAAGAAAACCCCCCCAAAATACTTTGAATTTGGGGGCAAAAAAGTGCAAATTGGGGGACAAGTTCGCAAACTAGCGAAATAAGGTTCTGGGAGTGCACTAAGAAGAGGTCAAGTGTTTTTGGGATTGCAGGTGCATTTTTGGAGGTGGAATTTCACTTTATTTAAAAGTTCACTTTAGAGACATTAGAAGACGGTTGCACCCATTTTCAGGTAGCACAAATTTGACAGGACTACTTTATTTTCACCAAAAAATACTGCTTTAGGGCATTCTTCACCACTTGTGCAAATACGCTAATTAGTGGTAATTGTGCAACTTAAGTACCCCAATGTTTTTCATCTTTTTGGGGGGGGATCAGGCTGATTTCCCCGGTTCTGACACCACTTTCGCCTGTTCTGAGTTTGCGTCTTCGTTTTCACGTCTTTTGGAATTGAATACGGCGAATAGCGGGGGCGCACACGATTAGTTCCCGGTTTCTAAAATACGCGATGTAGGTGAAAAGTCTGGCAGGCGAAATTTTATCACGGTTGCGAAACTAATTGGATACCACCCTAAATGGGGAGCCCTGCTCGCATGGAGAGGAGCCTGGTGTGAGGACACTGGAGACTGTGAGCAGGGTGTGTATAAGACGGGAACAAAGCCGGCACGCACCAGCGGTTGAAGGAAATCTATGAAAGGAGCCCAGCACCGGACCATTAGGGCAATCCTGAGGGAGCCTTGAAAAAGGGGAGATCTATGCTGAGGCACTCACCGACATCTGTAGCTCACCCGTGGCTGTCAGCGCTGTGCGTATAGTGGCAGCTACAGATCTGCTTTCCCATGAGACCCACTGCCTTCCAGTGTGTGAGCGAGAGCAGACAGGGTGAAGCCGGAGGCAGGCAGGGAGACCAGCCTTCTCTACACACACCTCAGTAGTAGGAGGCGGCCTGGAGGTGGGATATGGACGGTGGAAGGTGAACTTCTTACCTCAGGAGTCTGGTGGCAAGGAGGTGCTCCGTCCATCCTCAGACAGGCAGAGGGAGGCAGCTGAAAAGGCAGGTCCTCCCCAGGGGAGCGGATAGACAGACTGACAGTAAGTGACACAACAACTCACCTTTGGAAGTCTGAAGCAGATGTCAAGAATGAGGTCTGTAACACCCGTAAACCCAGTCCCACACGGTATACCCACAGTTCAGCCAGCAGTCTTGACAGGACATGGTAACAAATGTCAGTTAGCCTAAATTCTCCCCAGTTAGACTGCATCAGTGCTATCTAGCTTCCCCTACGACCCTACAGGCAGGAACAGAATAAATTACCAGCAGTGCAAGAAAGGCTATATATTATTAACCAGCACAGGAAGGACTAAATATTATTTCCCAATGGATAATAACACGCAAATCCATTTTGTGAGAGATTCTTAGCCTGCAAGGATAGGAGCTGATAGGGAGAGAAAGAGAGACATTGCCCACTGCAAAGGATAACTAATCTCTACTGTGCAAAAGATACGTTACTGGTCGTTATCCAAGTAGCTGTAAAGGATTTTAGTGCTTGAAATCTCCAATTGTATCTGGGGCTCTTTCGAGTAGTTGCAGGACAAAGAGGCAGGGTTATTTATGTAATCTGCAGGAAATGAGTAAGCTAACATTTCTGTGCCAGATTGTTTTAATAACATATTGGTACAAAGGAACAATTATCCACTGTATAAGATAAATCATGTAACGGTGTGCAGCATCATCCTCGTCGAGATATAAATAACATTTACAACCAAGTTGGTACCAACTAAGGTAATTTCGTAAAGTGTACCACCTCTACAGGAAATGTTGGACTTTTGCTAGGTACAAGAATAAAGGGTGGTGAACCGCGCTCACTGATATGACTGTGGGGGTGGATTGAGGCAGGAGGGAGAGGGAAAGAGTAATGGGGGGGGAAGAGAGGTGGGGGGAGGGGATGTGCGTGTATCTGGAGGTATGGGGGTAGGGGGTGTAAGAGTGCTGCGCCTGTGGTAGGAGTACCTGTTCCTACCTAGTTTAGAGACTGGTAAAAGCTGGGTAAGGCGCGCTCTCTATATGGTGGGGCAGTGTGTAAAGTGCTTGGGTAAGAGTGATCTGTATGACAGAGAGACGTAGACGGTGGTGTTGGGTCAAGGTAATTTTATTGGTTTAAGGTAGGTAGGCACAATGCTACTAGAGGGTAATTGACCCAGGAGCAGTGGGGGGAAGAGCAGGATGGGTGCACGGGGGGGAAGGTGGGTAGACCCTTTTAGGGGGCTCCTTTTCCGTGCAGTTCTGGACCAGCACGTTGTCCCTGCTGGACCTTTGGTCGACAGTCTTAACGCCCGGCACAGTGTAGGTGGAAGTCTGGTAAGGATAGATGATGTGGCGGCGTCCCGCAATTTGTACAACTTACCTACCGGTAGGTGCCTGTGTAGGCGTTGCGATTTGGGGGTGGTGGTCGGCAGTCTCTGATGGTATACAGCGGCAGGTTAGATGGCCGTTCTGGTTGTGCTGCAGCTACTGGTGCGGCTGTGCCCCGTGATGGTGGCACAGTTGGTCTTGTTTGCGCTGGCAGGGTGGGTCAGCGTTGCTAGGTACATACTCACAGACATATTGGCCGATCATTTGATCGGCCAATATATCTGCTGCCCGTTGGCCAGTGTGTACCTACGATATGTCTGAACGACGTTGTTCACATACTTATCGCATTGGCTGTGCTGCACAGCCGATGGACAGATATGTCTGCAGACTTATCTGTCCATCGGCAAGTTTGTACGGGCAGTCTGCAGACATATCTGTCCATTGGCAAGTGTGTACGGGCGGTTTGCAGACCGCCTGTACACATACAGCGGCAGCCGCAGGGAGGGGGGCGAGACATGCCCCCCACCCGGACCCGCGGGCAGAAGCAGATGATGGCCGTTTAGTGTGTATGAACGACCTCATCTGCAGATATATCTGTATAGTGTGTACCCAGCATAAGAGTAAAGTGTTCTGTGAAATTCTGAAATATTGTTGCAATATGCTTACTTAAAAGTCTTAAGAGGTAAAACCAATTTTAATGTGAATGGTTGTATGTTACTTCCTTGGTCGGATGTGCTTGTTGAGCTAACCCATTTAAATCCTACAGTTTCTCAAGTTACTGTGAGCTCCTTGCATGATATTGTATGTTTAATAAATTGCAATTCATGTTTAAAACCAATCCAGTGCTCCTCTATGCCTGTACCTCCTCCTTACCTCTCTGAACCAAGAAAAAGAACCAAGAGACTTCGGATCTGGTAAACAGTATTACCCTGCACTATTTACTCAAACTGCTTGGGTGTCATATACTCCTTTAAGAAAGATGTATTTCATAAATGTCTCAGAATTATAAAACAATGGGTACATGTTCTGCTAAAAAAGTTATTGCTAAATATGCTTATGTATAAAGTATTCGACACAAGAACTGTTTCTTTAATCATTGTCACATATGTACTGTTTTTTTATTACCTCTAGCAGAGAAGTTGCTGACCTTTGACCTCTGATCTAAAAGTCACTGACCTG
This sequence comes from Taudactylus pleione, assembly GCA_031769625.1. Taxonomy (NCBI): domain Eukaryota; kingdom Metazoa; phylum Chordata; class Amphibia; order Anura; family Myobatrachidae; genus Taudactylus; species Taudactylus pleione. Next base: position 63,604,545 of record JAUIMM010000200.1, on the reverse strand, counting down.
AACTCAAAATATCATTTGAGACATTAAATCTTTAATTCTCTCAGAAATCCGGCACGTCTTGGCCATCAACACTGCCAATTCTTCCGTGTACCCAATAAATTGTCCAATGCAAAGATACCTAGGAAAATTTGTTGGGCTACTATAATTCTCGGAGATGTGCACAGCTGAACATCGTGGCGGGATACTGCAGAGAATTGAAACCTTCCCCCCTTAGACTTTCCAAATGAACTTAAAAACATTAGTTCAGCCCAGAGAATGACTGCAATCTCGCTGCATAGGCAATGGGATTTTAAAGTGTGTCACTTCACTTCTGTCCAAAATGTGGGTTAAATGACAAAATGGCTATCCTTAGATATTATAAAAGGGATAAGGAGATTCCGGATTGGGTGTCATCAGCATAGAGGTGATAATGACGCTGAATTAGCAAATTAGATACTCAGGAGAGAAAATCAGACGGCCAAGCACAGAGCCCAGTGGGATGCCAACAGATAGTGGAGATGCAGGGCACTAGACTTTTACCCTGTGGCACGCTATTAAATTACAACATTACTTCTGGTATTTACATATTATGATTACCCGCACAGCCACAGACCAGGGGTGTGGGAAATAGACATAGTGCTATCAGCATGGGGCTGGATTTTCCTAGAGAAATCAGAGCCACAAAAAAAGTGGGCCCCCTTCCAGCTATAACCATGCCCACCAGCCTGGGGACCCCACACAACATTTTCCCCTTGCAATAGTGCCTAGTAAAGCCTAGTGCTAGTTAGTGGAAAATTTGTGGGAACCCATGCTCTTTGTCCCCAAACGTCTATATTAGGTTTATAGGACTAGTGCTGGTTATCAATTTTGGGGGGACCTCACTCTGTTTTTCTTGTCAAAAAAATACATAAAAGGCTCCACGGATCCATGCAGCAATTCTGAACCGCTGAATTTTGTGGCGGGATTGGGGTTCAGAAACAGACGAAGATCGATGTAGGTTCAGTTTAGAAGGTTAAAGCAAACTTTAGTGAATACAGTGGTTTGGACCATGAATCCATTAATCCGTGACAGATCCCATTGGTTTCTCAACTCCAGAAACACCACTGCTTACTAAATTTAGCCCCAGAACTGTTTAAAATTAGACAACAGAGTCCCTAAGTTATCTTAAGTCCAGTCATGTTCAATTTGCTTTGTAATGAGGTTTCTCTGTGGATAATTTTCAACCACACATGCATCCGACAGTACTACCCGCATTAGCCATCCCATTCTCTAATAAAACAAACAAAACAAAAACACACTGCCTAATAAACAAACCAGTAGTCAACCGTGAGCGGTGATAGTATCTTATCTATATATGGCTAGGATGCCAGCAATAGAGATGGAGAAGTAAGATAAGCGGTGAAGTAGCCACGCCTAGTATGATCTCTATAAACCTGGCTTATATACAGGGCCAGCGCTACCATTAAGCAGCTGCCTAAGGTCGCTGGCCACTAGAGGGTGCCACTGAGTCAGTTAAAATTCAAAATACCTTCCTTCACATTTTGCCAGCTGCAGCCGCCATTGTCATTCAGTCACCTCACCCAAACATCACTTCAGGCTCACTGGCATTGCTAGCCAGAGATCTCCCCACCACGCCCGCCCAGGCTGTCACTCATCGGTGAAGGCAGTGCACAGTTTACTGGTGTGCAAGCCCGCCCACTCGTCTATTCTCTCCTTCCCATAACTCCTCCTCTTCCTTTGCAGAAGACGAGGTAGAGGAACAGGCTTCCGGCCTGGCTGGGGCTGAGGTGAGAGTGAAAACAATATTAATAATTATTTATAAATAATACACAGCAATTACAAGTTTGCCTTAACCTGCTCCTGTTTGTCGAGAATATGATTTTGTTATTCCAGCGGCTTAATTCATCTTTGCCCAGAGCATTGCATTTCCATAAATGGATCCAGGCTGTCAGTGAAACACACATGATTGTCAGACACTCATAAAACATATTAATGTCCCAAACAATGCTTGTAGCTCCATTACCCCATATTAAGCCAGTTTCCACAACATTTGTCTTTCTAATTTGATTCTACCACCCTTCTCCCAAACTTCGTGAACACAAATATGTCGTACCCATGTACATTGGCAGTATATAATAAGTGGATAATTTGAAATGGAAATATACCATAGATCCTTGCCCCCTGCCCACCAGCTATTCCCTTACATGTGCCTCTAACCAGCAGCTTTAATCTCCCATGACCGTCTGTTAACCAGCTTATCTCTCACTATAACCCATGCCCACCAGCTATTCCGTCAGATTTCCCCTAACCACTAGCTTATCTCTCAATATAACCCATGCCCACCAGCTAAATCCGGCAGAATTCCCCTGACCACTAGCTGTTCTCTCACTATAACCCATGCCCACCAGCTATTCCGTCAGATTTCCCCTGACCACTAGCTGTTCTCTCACTATAACCCATGCCCACCAGCTATTCCGTCAGATTTCCCCTGACCACTAGCTGTTCTCTCACTATTGTACTCCACAGTATTACTGTAAAAAAAAATGTTGCTAGGATACATCCAGAAGGGAATGTGTAGGTAAAGCTGGTGGGCAGGTGCCATGTAGAGTGTAGGGAGATGGGTAAATTGTAGTATTTACATAATGGGATAAAGACAAATTCTTAAACAAGTCATCATTAAAAGTATGTTTTGGCATCTTATTGCAATAAGTTTTTTCTTTTTTTTTGCTCTGTTCTGCCATCTACCATTAGGAAAACATTATTATTTAAAGAATAATTTTTGTTATACAAAAAAATAAACTGTGTATGAGGGGCTACACTATAGGCATTGGATGTCGGGGGGTGGGGTGATAGACCAAAACTTTGCCTAGGGTGCCGTAAAACCTTGCATCGGCCCTGCTTTTATACAGTGGATTATAGTGTTAATATATGGGGAAAGATATACTTTAAACCATAGTACACATTTACAATGAATTTACCAAGATCACATTATACCATATGTATTTTCCTGTGGCACCATTACTTCACAGGTTACTTCAATTAAATAAAACATAAATACATGATGTTCAAAAAACATGTTTGCAAATTGACTTTGAGATGAAAGAAGTGTTATGACTAAAAGCAGCATCTAATTTGTGGACATCACAAGGAGAAACCTCAGAGCATTAACACAAATCTGAGAAAGTTGTGGAATTAACCTAACTGCCTCTCGGAGCGCTGGTAGTGTCACACAGTCACATGACATTTTGGTTAACAAAACAAAACTACAAAAATGTAAATTAAATATAAATTTAAAAACATTGCTGTCATAACTATAAAGTAAGATCTGGATACCTTTTAAGATATAAAGACATCCACAGCTGAGCCTAAGCAGCTTTCAGGGAGGCAAAGACCTAGAGAAACAAAAAAAATATGTGGAAGGGGTGCCAGTTGGAAAACTTTTTTATTTTATTTTTTTTTAATATAAAAAAAAAAGTTAAAATGGGTTTTTACTATTTGCATATTAAGATGTGTTTCAGAAAGAACTGAACAAACAGTTGCATTTTTTTTAAATATATAGAAAGATGGCAGTCATTCAGATCATTCTTTATTTAACATTAAGAGTGCCAGTGCCAATTAGCTAGCAATTCATGTGAACATGGAGTAGGAGTAGAATGTGTTGTACTTTAAACTGTTTATTATACTATAAAAAAAACAAAAACAAAACAAAGCAAAATAAAAAAAAGGATATAAATACATATAAATGTACAAATCTAACTTTTAAGTCCATTTTTGTGGGGTTTTCATCTCATTTGTCCCAAAGGTCTAATAAAGCAGTGTTTCTTAACTCCAGTCCCTAACTGCCGAAGTTTTCATGATTTCTTTAATCAAGCACAGGTGACTTAGGTCTACTTGGCCAAGTAATTTTACTGACAAAAACTCAATACATGAGGACATGAGATAAAAAAAAACACTGCTTTAAAAGGTTCTGTAAAACAAATCTAGACTGATGTAAGAATGAGTTTATGAAATTATGCTTAATAAAAGGAACAATTAAATATTAATGCCCTTTCCCCTAAATAAATGTATAGAATCCACTCTTATCTGCTGAATAACTTTCAAATCAATGTCTATCAGTGCCAACCACTGTCAGTCATGGTCTTCTGACGTGTCTCCTGGACAATTTGAGCACATGTCATCTTCATCTGCATAAGACATATTAAAAACAAATTCTGAATATTGCATATTATACTGAGATTATGTCAAAATGATAGCATTAATATTAATAGTTAACCAAACATTGGCGACACTGCACACTCAATACTCATTGCCTACATGCCTTCTCATTTTCAATCTTATTAATATCCATGTAACTCCTTTTTATATTTATACAGTTATTGTTGACCAACTGTATTATTAATACCCCTTTCTCTTCTTTTTGTCTAATGTAAAGCTTCTGATCTATGCATATTAATCGCTTTCTATTTCTGACGCAGCTTCGGATCACTCTGTGTGAACATCTGCCATCTGAGTAACCTCTGAGTAACACCCCGTTTTCTGGGACGCTGTCTGACGTCGCCCCTGCTCCTGGGAAGTGACTGGCAAACAACTAGAATATATAAATTAGATAGAATGTTTAATATAAAGGTCTCCATAATATAATAATCGGCGTGCATATAAATCTTGTGTTAATGCTTATCTGGATTGTAATTTTTTTCTGGGAATTGAGACCAACACACTCAGGGCCCGATTCATTAAGGATCGCTATTGCAATAGCAGCTCCGTAATGGCACGCAGGTCTGCTGCGAAAACATGCTAATGAATGCTATCGCAATGCCGATGCACTGCCAGCTCAGAGACGTCCACTGCCTCTATCTCACATCCATAATACCTTGCAGTCCTGCGTATACATCGGACCCTCACGCAGAATTATAGCAGCCCTGACCATGCAGAATTACAGCAGTCCTGACCTTACTTAGAAATTGCTAACCTCATTGCCTGCAGTAAGCAATCAAGCTGCGTATGTCATCGCAATGGCTAATTTATGCACGCCCAAGTAACAGCGTTCAAATGGACAGGCACGCCTGCTTTATTCCGACCACTCCCCTGTCACCACCCCCAAAAGCTGACATGACGGAGGGGGATATCCAAGATTGCAGTAACCTCACATGTGTCAGGAACCGTATATCTCTTATTTACCTGAAATGTACCTGCTATGATGAGGTCCTTTATTTTCTATTTTTGTATCGGTTATGATTTTCAGTTTAGCTTGCACTTGTTTATACTTTTACAATTTGTATTTAACTGCACTCCCGAGTTTTGCTATTGTGTTTATATGTTCACCATCTATATGACTGCAGAATTTGTGGATCCATATAAATATATGTTGATGATGCAGACTTGTGGTGAACAGACAAATACAGTAAATAATACCTTTTACTGTCTAATTTCATAGATATTTCAAGTAGGTAAAATGTCCTCGTCAATACTGATGAAAATAGTAAGACATTTGATCATGTATCTTATCCACATGATTCTACAGTTAAATGCCTCACAATAGTGTACATTTTTTTTTTACTAAGCACTTACTTTTGTAAACATCTGGAGAAGATTCCATCACTAGTTAAGAGAACACATTAAAAATTTAAAGCAGATTATAAATACCTTGATAAGATGTGCCACACCAGATGCAGTAGAAATGTTCCCCTCTTAAATAATTGGTCAGGAAGTGTAACTTTTCAAGGGTCTAGATACAGAAAAGTGTAGCTGATCAGATGACAATGATTTATACAATATCATTGAGTAAGGTGAATGCATAACTTTCGTGTATGCAATAAGAAGATCAGAAAAGATAGCTGCAATGAAATTTGCCTAAAAACTAGCATTATCATGGAGAGGGCTACAGCATTAACCAATCAGCTTCTAACTCTCACTTTACAGTCTGAGTTTAAAAAATAACAGGAGATGATTGGTTGGTACTTTATGTCTCTACATGCTTAGATAAATACCCCCCCTAAATCCTATCATAATTTAATCAAATTGGAGTTCTCAATGGGCTAATTACATCAACTTTTTTAAAATCGGATAAATAAAATGTACATAAAGGGTTACACTACAATTAGTGCAGATAAATACTGCAAAGCTGCACAATGACATCTGTACAACTTAATGCACATAAACTAGATCCCAATGATCCATGATATACTACTACTTTCAATTAAACCTTGCAAGAGACAAATTTCAATGATAAAATAGATTACTAAAACGACTGGACAGCAGTATGTTTTGCAGAACTCGCCTGTTTATGTTCCCTTATCTCAGTTTATGTTATATCTGTACTCAGTTGGTCGAGTCTGGACTGAATCATTGGAATGGTTGCGGACTTGTTCACCTGTTATGATGATGTCAACCTGGGTGTTGGACTGGTCGACTGTGATAGGTTTGTCAGCAGTTTTAATCAGGTGCTGGCTCTTGGGCCTGTGTGGGTTTTCTGTTCTGGCTGAGTCTCCCACAGGATTCCATGTCTTGCCTAGTCCCTGGTTTTAGGTGTTTGCAAGCTGCCTATGAATAACTGCTGGTTTCTTCAGTTGCTAAGTATTCTGGATACATTCTATTACATATTATTGCTAGCAGATATACACTTGGCTAATATACTACTCTGGATAGTCCATGTGTTTTTAAATGTCTTATCCTTCAGTTTGCTGTATATTTAAAGAAATTACTGAATTTTGCAATTACTCTGTTTATTGAATTATTCTAGAATTATTATTATTATTGCTTAAAAATGTATAGATTATTAATGTAGTGAAAACTGCATACCCTTTTCTTAGTTGTGTATAAGTAGCTAAATTGAACCCTTCTTTGTTACTAGCTTGCAGTGACGTTAACTGCAGGAGAGTATTCTGGTAACCACTGATTAGAAGTGCTACTTGTATGACTACATCATATAGCTTTAGACAGACTTCTTTTGTCTAGTCTGGGAAGCTAAGCAGTAAGGGCTTAGGTTTATTCCTGGATGGGAAACCTCCTGAGATCTAGGTGTAATTCCCTAGATATGTTCTAAAAGGCCCTGTACACGTAACGATATAGCTGATGATCCGACGGATTGGAACTATATAGCAGCTATATCGTTCCGTGTGTAGGCACAATATCGTCCATTGCGTGCTCCCGTGGGATTGCCCGTCGCTCCTCCAGATCTTTCTGCATGCACAAGAGATCTGGAGAAGCGACCAATGATGTGGGTCTATAAGCACAAAGTCCAGACGGCAGCCGGTACCTACGAACAAGTATATGTTCCGGGAAAGGGGGTTGTTATAGGCGAAGGGCACTTTGTTTAGGTTTTGACAGTGCAGGAGTTCATCAGGTATCATAACAGTTTGCTATTATTACTAGTTGTGTTACCTCTTTTGTTTGGGGAAATAAAAGAGCTCGTATAGCCTATAAAACACTTTGTCGGCCTTGGGGAGAGGGAAGTTTGGCCCAGCCTGACCTGCATCTCTATTATCTTGCAGCTCAGTTGACTCAATTGAGAGAGTAGGTTACCCCCATTAGATCATAAAAACCCTCCCCTGGCCCTCCTAGAGAAGGCTGGTATGACTTATTCTCCATTGCCATTTGTATTGGCCCAGGCCTCGCTCTCCCGTTGAGCTCTTTTGCCCCAACAAGCGTATAGAGTGTGGTGTGCTGCAGAAAAAGTGTTGGGGGAATCTGTAATAGATCCCTGCTTTCAACTCTGAAATAACGAAGCTTTTATAGAGGCTCTTGGGCTTGAAAGTAGTATCTTTGTGGGTGTCCTATGGTATGTCCACCATTGCTCTATTATATCATAATGGGAGTCTCCACTAATTTGCTTATTTATCCTCCACTTATGGTATTCCCTCCCATCTATTTTACAGATATCTTCAGCTTCGACATGCGCTTTGTGCACAATAGCCCCGGTCCTCACTGAATCTCCAGTCCGACTCCTAGTCCATACTCTCCCTGATCGGAGATCTATTTCCCAGGCTTACTCTTCTCTGCTATCATCTCGTGAGGCGGAGAGTTTGTGCAAACTTAGATTTCATTGGGCTGAAGATTTAGGTACTTTATCTGATGATTGGAAAATCATTTTGGGTTCACCCCAGAATACCACGGCATATGCTAGATTCAATTGTTTATTCTGCACAGGGTCTATAAACTTTACGAGTTTGGTGTGTCATCTTCAGACTCATGTCCTAAGTGTATTCAAGAACTAAGAAAAAGAAGCATTATGTTGGGTGCACGCTGAACCAAAAAAAAAATATAATTGATGTACATTAAAATAAAGATACACTATATTTTCTGAGAGACTGTGAAATATTAAAATGTTAGTGTGCAAAACTAAAGAACAGTGCATTAAAAATATCTATAAAAGATTCTTCCGGGTACTGTTCTTTTAATATGAACCTCAAGTATTTCACTAAATGAAAAAACAAGAAATATGGTAAGAACTTACCTTTGTTATCTCTGTTTCTATGAAGCCCATAGGGTCCACAGAGTTGACCTTGGGGTATAGCTGGATCTGGATCCACGGGCACCACGCAGTTAAAGCTTTGCTGCTCCCAGGATGCACTTGGGTCCATCCTCCTCTATACCCCGTCCCGAGCCCAGGCACCTCAGTTGGTAAGCAGCCAAGGCCGGAGGAGGAGACTAAACAGAGAGAAGGAAGACTGGAACACACAAGAAACCATACTCACAGAAATGGGAGACAGAAAACCGGTGACCAGCCACACAGCCCATATGAAGCCAGGTGCGTCAGGGAGGGTGCCCTGTGGACCCTATGGACTTTGTAGAAACAGAGATAACAAAGGTAAGTTCTTACCATATCTCTTGTTTTCTACTTCAGGGTCCACAGGGTTGACCTTGGGGATATCCCAAAGCAGTTCAACTAAAGTCGGGGATGCTCCTGTGCAGAAAGGCGAACCCGGCGCCCGAAGGATGCATCCTGAGAGGCAAAGGTGTCAAACGCATAGAACCTCAAAAACGTCTGAATGGAATACCAGGTGGCCGTCTTACATAGCTGAACAGCAGAGGCGCCACGTCTAGCAGCCCAAGAGGGACCCACAGAACGAGTGGAATGAGCCTTAACCGAGGCTGGCACAGGTAAACCCTCCTGCGCATAAGCCTCACAAATAAAGGAACAAAGCCAACGGGCTAACGTTTGTTTGTTGGCAGGCCAACCCCTCCTGTGAAAACCAAAGAGGACAAACAATGAATCAGACATCCTAACAGAAGCAGTCCGGTCCACATAGATTCTAATCGCACGGACTACATCTAAGGAAGCCTCACCAGCTGAAAGATCAGGAGACTGAAAAGCTGGCACAACAAGTTCCTGATTGATGTGGAACTTCAAAACAACTTTAGGTAAAAACTCAGGACGAGTGCGGAGCACCGCTCTGTCCTGGTGAAAAATCAGAAAAGGGGGGCGACAGGAAAGCGCCCCCAACTCTGACACCCTCCTGGCAGAAGCAATTGCCAGGAGAAAAACGGTCTTAAATGTCAACCACTTGAGCTCCACCGACTCAAGAGGCTCAAAAAGGAGGACCCTGCAGGACCCGAAGAACCACCGCCAAGTCCCAAGGAGCCACAGGAGGCACGAAGGGAGGCTGGATTCGGAGAACACCTTGGAAAAAGGTGTGAACATCTGGCAGTGTAGCAATCCGTCGTTGGAACCACACGGACAATGCGGACACATGAACCTTCAGAGAGGTAAGGCGTAAGCCTAGGTCCAAACCTGATTGAAGAAATTCCAAAATCCTAGAAACTCGGAACACCTAAGGATCATAGTTTCTGGACTCACACCACTGAAAGTAAGTGCGCCACACCCTGTGGTAAATCCATGCGGGAGTAGGCTTGCATGCCCTGAGCACGGTACTAATAACCGAACCAGAGAAGCCCAGAGACCTTAAGACAGCTGTCTCAAGAGCCACGCCGTCAAAGACAGCCGATCCAGATCTGGGTCAAGGCAGGGCCCTTGAGACAATAGGTCCTGACGCTGAGGAAGAATGTACGGAGCGTCGATGGAAAGGCTCCTCAGATCGGAGTACCAAGGACGTCTGGGCCACGCCGGAGCCACCAGCACGAGCGTGCCGCCGTCCTGCTTGAATTTCCGCAGGACCCGAGGAAGCAGGGATATCGGAGGAAACAGATACGCCAGGTGAAACGTCCATTTCACCAACAGCGCGTCCACCAGACATGCGCATGCGTCTCTTGTCCTTGACTCGTAAACGGGCAACTTGTGATTGTGACGGGAGGCCATCAAGTCCAGCTCCGGCAGCCCCCATCTGTCCACGAGTAGCTGAAACACCTCTGGGTGAAGCGACCAATCCCCGGGATGCACGTCGTGATGGCTGAGGAAGTCCGCCTCCCAATTGAGGACTCCGGGGGACTTCTGCATCAGATACCGCTGGTGCGAAGGTGCTATCGGAGGTAGGCGTCCTGGATATCCAGGGACACCATGTAATCCCCAGGCTCCATCGCCAGAATGATGGAACGTAACGTTTCCATCCTGAATTTGGGAACTCTGAGGAATTTGTTCAGAGACTTCAAATTGAGGATAGGGCGATGAGAACCATTGGGTTTCTGCATCAGAAACAGAGTAGAGTAGTACCCCATCCCTCGTTGTGATTGAGGAACGGGAACAATGACCCCTCCTTTCAGCAAGGACTCTATAGCCTCCTGAATCTGCAAAGCCTTGGTTTTGTCCTGAGAAGGACTCGTGCAGAAAAACTGGTGGGGTGGTCTGTGCTGAAAAGACAGGGCGTACCCCTGGGAGACCACTTCTCGAACCCAGGCATCCGTGGTGGTATTGTGCCAGCATTGGGCAAATTGAAGAAGTCGGCCCGTCCCATCAGGCACAAGGTTTATCCTCCTGCTTGGAAGAAGGGCGCCTGGCACTCCAGGCCTGCTTCTTGGGCTTAGAGGCGGACTTGGTCGCCGACTGCCTCGGGAAGGACTGACCTTTGGCCTTGCCCTGAACCCAACAGGACTGAAAGGTGGAGCTTCGCACCTTGGCAGGTGCTGAAGCCGAAGGGGGGAAAGGCTGATTTAGACTTCGCCAGAGTATCCACTATTTTGTCCAAGTCTGGACCAAATAGCAACACTCCATTAAAAAGTAAAGCCTCCAGGCCCTTTTTGGAGTCTGCGTCAGCTCTCCAGGACTGCAGCCACAAGGACCGACGCACCGACATAGCTGCAGCCGACACCCTAGAGGTCAGCAGGCTTGCATCCAACTATGCTTTCCCAATATAGGAAGCAGCATCTCTCATTTGTCCTATCAAGGCTCTCTGGATATCCGGAGCATCATCCAGAAAGGTATCCTCCAAAGCGTTGGCCCAGCTCTCGATGGCCTTAGCCACCCAAGAGAGGACCATGGACGGACAGGCCACTGCCCCAGAGAGAGAGTAGATAGACTTTAAACAAGTCTCCACTTTCCTGTCCGTGGGATCCTTCAGGGAGGAGATAGATGGTAAAGGCAAAGTAGCGCTTTTAATTAAGCGGGTGACATGGGACTCCACCGCAGGCAGAGTCTCCCATTTCCTGCAATGAGCTTCAGGAAAAGGATAGTTGGATGCCAACCGTTTCTGTGGTTGGAATCTCTTGCTGGGCAACTGCCAGGCCCCCGCCATATGATCCGTCAATTGGTTGGACAGGGGAAAAACAGTCGAAGCTACTTTGGCCTTTTTAAACTTAGGATACTTCGACCTGGGAGCAGGCGCATCCTCCTCTATATGAAGGATGGCCCGCACCGCCCTAACCAATGCCGGCACATTAATGGAGGACTTAGTCTCCACCTCCTGGGCCCCGGCATCCGAGTCAGAGTCCTCATGGACCTCTCCGTCATCCGAAGACGCGTCCGTGAACTGCGCCGCCAGTGAAGCCGGAACGAGTTGCTTGTACGCCTTTGGGGGCAAATCACTGTGTAACCGACTGAAAAGCCGATGACGAGGCCGCCAGGCTCTGAACAGAGCTGGAGAGGACATCCACCCAGGGAGGGGGTACCGCCTGAGGATACCCTTGAAAGGGTACCATTGACTGCTGCGTCACCGTGGGAGACTGCACGTACACAGGCAATCCCGCATAAGGACCCACAGTCTGAGACCCGGGAGGAGACTGCACCAAATGCGTAACACCCGGGGAACGGGGGATGGTAGGCTGGGGCAACGCCCTAGAAGGGACCGCAGTTGGGACCGCAAGCCGGTCTGCGATCGACGCCAGCACTTGTGAAAACATCGCCCAAGGAAGATCCTGCGCCACCGGGGGTTTAGAGGGACCAGGTACCAGCTGGCACCGCCCGCACAGACCGTCCTGAGACAAATCCACCCCATCAACCCCTGCCGAACAGCGCTGGCAGGAAAACAACACAGGAGCCACGGAGCGCTCATTCTCCTCATCAGACATGACACAATAGCTTTGCAATAAAAATGTATCACCGAAAAGAGGTGAGGCGTATAACACCTGCGCACTCCCAAGTATGCAACACAAACAGCCCACAATATGGTACTGTGTAGCACCCCACTGTATGTGACGGACCTCACAAATACGTAGATTTATATAAGTGAGGTACACAGAAAAAACACCCCTCCCCCACATACCTGCAGGCCTGTAGCAGAAGGAAAGGGATAGTGATAGCAGAAAATTAGCACAGACAGCAGCACTAACAAAAAGTCACATACCATGCAGGAAGATATACTCACTGCACCTTTCGCTACACTCAACCTCCCAGATTCAGTGTCTGGGAGGACTATAGCGCTGCGAACACAGGGCATGATTCAGAGCCGCTCGTAAGCGTTCGCTCTGAGCGATGTTCGCACAACTGCGCATGCGTATGGGTCTTAATGCGCATGCGCAAACCAGTCATTGAGGTCGGAAATCGAGCGCTTGCAAAGCAGCGAGGGGCTGCTAATTTGATTGACAGAATGTACCATTTGTGGGTGGTAACAGGGGAAGGTGCTTGAAAACGGGGGAGTGGAGATCCGAACGCAGGCGTGCCAAGCGGTAAAAAGGGCGTTTAATGGGAGTGCATAATTAGCAAAGGAGCGTCATCGACCACGTCACTTGGTTGTCTTTTAGCCTGAACTGCTCGCAGTGATTGCGGTAGGAAAAACCTACCACAAGCACTGCGAGCAGTTCAGATGCCTTTCGATGTACCCGATTAATCTAATAAATACCGGAAATGACGTGTGATGCGAACGGCAAAGGGGCATCTTTAGAAACTAGCGAGCGCATTTTTCGTTCGCTCGCTCAGACATAGAGGCGTCAAACCGCAATGAGCGAGCGCTCAATTTAAATAGCCTGCCCCTTTTTTGGAACGACCGTTCGCAAATAGCGTCCGGCTCTGAATCAGGCCCACAGTCCTTTTGCAGGGGAGAGGTAAGCAGGGGGACCGGTCCACGCACCGCCTGGGAAATCTGCGCTGCCACTGAGAAGATGGCCGCCGGAGAGCTCTGAGGAGAAGTGGCCGCAAGAGGAACAGCCCAGCGACGCCAGCACGCATGAGGGAAGGCGCGCTGGGCTGAGGGGAGGAGCCGTTAAACCAGGGAAAGCTTTAACTGCGTGGTGCCCGTGGATCCAGATCCAGCTATACCCCAAGGTCAACCCTGTGGACCCCGAAGTAGAAAGCTATATTGCATATGTACCCTGTGAGGACTGTGCCTGCAACTGTTACATTTGTATCTTTGTCCAGTGAATTTACTCTGATCGTTATTTTGTTACTAATTTCACACTGCAATATCTCCGTAGTGAATATTAGATGAGATGTATTAGGTTATTATTGTAAATGGTAACCTTAATGTCTGATATCAATAATCTAAATCAAACACAATATACGTGTTAAGGCATGGTTCCCAAACTGTGCGCCGTGGCACCCTGGGGTGCCTCGGGACACTTGCAGGGGTTCTTCAGGTTGGTGGTCCAGCACCAAATCAAATTATTTATGGTCAATGTAATGTAAATATGTGGACAAACAGAAGCACAAACCTGTCCACAACCACGTAACTGACCCTAAAGATGACAGGAGCACAATTTACTTCACTACATTTTTTCTGAATTTCTCAATAACAAACGTTTGGCTTAGGGGTGCTGTGAAAACAATGCTGTTACACTAGGGCGCTAGTTTGGGAACCTCTGTGTTAAGGGATATATTCCCAAAACAATAGATGATTATGCACCATACATAGATCTCACTACAATGTGCCCCGGACACTGATCATAAGCACTACTATCACTCTGTGTATGCATTGAGTGAATATCGTCCTATCACTTTCCAATGAGGCTATCTTCTTCTATTTCCAGCCCGCTATTAAGTCTATCCGGGCTGTGGCCGCGTCTATTGATTGCACGGGTACCGGGAGACTCCCACTATGCTCTCCCCGCTCTGGGGTGACTATATAGTCAGTGCTGTGTATATCCGTATTAGTGGCACTTGCGGTGGTAGGCATATATTTATGTCATCATCACACTGGACAGATTAGACATCGTTTAAATCATATTATCATGCACATAAAGGTTTTTAAAATGAACAGTAGCTATGCTGAAGCCGACGGCTGTTTCACCACAGGCTCTCAAGGCTCATGTCCTAAGTGTGCTGCCTCCTCTGCTAATCTTTGGCAGCTTCCTTTTGGTCTAGGGTGGTTGCCTGTACTCAGTATACAGGAGTATTTGTTCCCTTGTTGACCCCTCACATATGTATTTCTGGCCTTGATCTGGATGAGTCTCTTACCGCCCCCTACTAATATACTGTATATGAAAAATCTTTTATCACTAGCCCGAGTGAGTATTGCTGGAAACTGGATGGCCTCCGATCCTCCCTCCTTCCCCTCTTCGGTAACTTTAGTTAACGTTACAGTGTCCCATGAGTGTTTCATGTATCAAAACCTTCCCACCCCCTCTGCTGACCGTCCTTGATGTTTTGGGTTATATTATATTTCTGTGCCTCCATCAGGCCGCTCCTCGCCTTCTGTCATACTATTGCTGATACTTTATTGTGATTGCAATTTTTATTGGTATTAGACTATATTGTATTTCTCTGATGCATATGTAATGCTTGGCCTGTATAGCACAGTTGTTCTCTACAACTGTACATTTATTTTTTTATTTTTTTCTTATACTGTTTTTGTTGTTGTTCTGTTATTGAAAAATTTTCAACAAAAATACTGGATTAAAAAATATGATTGGACAGCAGGTTTCCTTTATTTGTGTAAGTCTGCTTTTCCAAGATTTCTACTGTTCACGAAAGGCTTAAAATATGGTAGTGTCCGCTGCAATCAAACTTTTCCATCAATTATATTATTAAGCCAGCTCTCTTTATTACTCACTAACGGGTTCGGTCGGTGGTTGAGTTTTGCAGCAGGATTAAAAAGGTACCATAACGGTGCAGCTACCTGATTTTTATAATCTGTACAATCCTGTCACACATATTGTATAGCCCTAACTTGTGTAATACTATGCTTATTCTCCTAACAGCCACTAAATACTATTAATATTTGCATCTCAAAAGAATGTCATTACCATAATGGGAATAGCCAGGAAATCCCACTACAGAGATGATAATATGACGTACCCAAAACAGAATTCATAGCACAACATTCATCAACCTGTCACAATAATTTGAACTTCATCTACATAATGCTAACAGACTTGATTTGGCCATGGTGGAAGGGAAAATGCCTATATAGGGGATGGAGGTGCATTTCTCCAAAACATGTCAGTTTGAATCAGTTGAATTATTAGACACAAAGGCCCTCATTCAGAGCCACTCGCTAGCGGCAGTACGTTCGTTCCGAGCGATGTTCGCACATCTGCGCATGCGTACGGTTTTTAGTACGCATGCGCGAACCAGTCAGTGCTGCTGAAAATTGTTTGTACGCAATATAGCGAGTGCCTGCTATTTTGAGTGACAGAATGAGGCGTATGTGGGTGGTAACAGGGGAAGGTGCTTGAAAATGGGGAGTGGAGATCAGAACGCAGGCGTGCTTAAAGGTCAAAACGGGCGTTTTATGGGTGTGCATAATTAATATAGCAGCGTCATTGACCACGTCACTTGGTTTTTTTTAACT
Organism: Taudactylus pleione; assembly: GCA_031769625.1. NCBI lineage: Eukaryota > Metazoa > Chordata > Amphibia > Anura > Myobatrachidae > Taudactylus > Taudactylus pleione. Next base: position 63,588,514 of record JAUIMM010000200.1, on the reverse strand, counting down.
CAGTACTGCTCGCAAAATAGCGGTTGAAAAAACCAACCACAAGAATAGCGTGCAGTTCATATCCTGTTCGATGTACTCGATTAATCTAATAAATAGCGTACATGACGTATGGTGCGAGCGGCCAGGGGGCGTTTTTAACAAATAAACAAGCGTATGTTTTGCTCGCTCGTTCAGACTTAGAGGTGTGAACAGACTGCAATGTGCGAACGGATCATTTGAATAGCCACCCCTTGTTTTTGAACGAACGAACGCAAATAGCGAACGGCTCTGAATGAGGGCCAAAGTCCACTATATTTAATTATGCTGAATATTTAATCATTAACTTAGTGTAAGGTGAGATTTGGGATACAGCAGCATCTTGTTAAAACTTACACTGATCTCCTCTTCCTTGACTTCATCCTCATCCTCATCCGTTTCTGCATCCTCTTCCTTTGGATTAGTGACAGGCCAGTACCAAGCCTCCCGAGGACATGTTATGGCCTGAAATAAAGATTAGATTTTATTTTTTAAAGTAAACAACCTCATCAGTTTACAGACTCATATTGAGTTTTTAATCTTATTTGCAGAAGATCTGAACTTATTATTTATTTAATACATAGCCCCAAACTGACTATAGAATGATTTCCAAATATTATTTATTCAATTTTCTGGGCTGCCCTGCAGACAGAACAAAGTATAATTTCATCAGCTTTCCAGCAAAATTAAAAATGAAGTGATCCAATATGAAAAATAATTGTTATAGCACTGAGGGAACAGGGATGGATGGAGGGGGCATGTGTGGCACAAAGCGCAGTAGGCTTTGTGCCAGGGTCTACTGGCATTGTGGAGATCACCGGGAACATGGTACCCGCACTATGTTCCTGGAGACATCTCTAGTGCACATTCAAAACTCACAGGGAAAATGGGTCCCAGTGATTTCAGTATGTAGCACCAGCCGATTCAGGACTCTGGAGAGGAAAGTATAATAATTATATGGGTGTAGTGTGTGCCCCCCTGGACCCAAGGGCCTGCGTGAACCGCACACCCTGCACCTGTATAACGGTGAACCAGCTCCTGCCAGACACCAACGAAAACTGAGTTACCTTCAGGCTGTGGGTGGGGTATAGGGGGAAGGGCCAGAGCCATATGGACCCTGAAGAAGAAAATAATAATTGATGTATTTGGTGGCCTTAGCAGCTGTGGTATAAACTACAAAGCACTACTGCGGCCTTTGGAAAAGAAAGATTGTCTGGGAACATGGAGCCATCCACAACAGCACTAAAGCTAAGTGATGTAGCTGTGAAGATTAATGTACACATTGCTGTCATATGGGGATTTTGAGAAAAGCAATTGACATTACTGCAGCCATTCGCTTACCTTCTGCTCATCTAGCTGCAGGCATGCTCTCTGGCTTTTACGAAGGTCACCTTCTAGTTTCTGCTCCTCTTTTTTACTTCTCATTCTCAACCTACCAGCAGATGTAAGGCAAAAGATATTTATTTATTCTGAAGCAAAATAAATATGAAGCTAAATATAATTAGGGAGTTGGGGGGCAGGCTGGTAACATCCAGTTATACTTAAAGATATTTAGTAACACAAATGGACTGTGGACACATTGGTCAAGAGTTTGGGATCACTTAGCGCTGGAGGCATTTTCACGCTGAATGTACGCCAGACGATAGCATAGTAAAGTGGCGTTACAGCTTTAGTAATTGATCCAAATGCAAAACTAAATTTGAAGACTTTTGGAGGATGGCCTGGTGTCAAGAAGGGCATCAAAGAAGCCACTTCTCTCTAGGAAAAACATCAGGGACAGACTGATTATTCTGCAAACGGTACAGGGATTGGACTGCTGAAGACTGGGGTAAAGTTATTTTCTCTGATGAATCCCCATTCAGATTGTTTGGGGCATCTGGAAAAACGCTTGACTGGAGAAGGAAAGGTGAGCGCTACCATCAGTCCTGTGTCGTGCCAACAGTAAAGCATCCTGAGACTATTCAAGTGTGGGGTTGCTTCTCAGCCAAGGGAGTGGGCTCACTCACAATTTTGCCTAAGAACACAGCCATGAATAAAGAATGGTACCAAAACATCCTCCAAGAGCAACTTCTCCCAACCATACAAGAACAGTTTGGTGACAAACAATGCCTTTTCCAGCATTATGGAGCACTTTACCATTAGGCAAAAGTGATAACTAAGTTGCTCGGGGAACAAAACATCAAAATTTTGGGTCCATGGTCAGGAAACGCCCCAGACCTTAATCCCCATTCAGTGTTCTCCCCAGAAAATGTTTCCAGCCGGGTGGCATCAAGAAGTTGCTGGGTGGGGGACTTCGCAATAATAAAATGTTTTAAACCCTGACCTTATAATTATTTAAACTTGAAATAATATATATATATATTAATTCTCCTCTGCTTATTAGAGGCCAGTCGTCTGATTATGAAAAAGCTGCAAAGTCTGTAGGATCTGGTCCTTTTTATACAGCTCCCAAATACTGTCCCCACTTGCAGGCTCCCAAAGTGCCGGGTGGTAGGCTGTGTCTTGCTGGGTGATGCACCCGCAAAAAACAGCCTGGGTAGAACACTGCCATTGAGAACTTGTGGTCAATCCTCAGGAGGCGGGTGGACTAACAAAAACCCACAAATTCTAACAAACTCCATAGTAACATCTGACAAAAAGGTCTAAAAACACTGAAGCAGCAGACTCTGAAAATCAATACTTGTGTCATTCTCAAAACTTTTGGCCATGGCTGAACACTTCACATCTAAACTGCAGTGCTGCAAGTAAGAATTAAACTTACCGGGCCACCAATAGTATGGTAACTTTGTTTGAAAGAGACTTTGGGTCTGAATCTGAGATGTATGCTAATGTAACCGCAGCTGCGATTTCGCATGGAACGTAGCTGCGAAAATATGCTAAAGTTTCCAAAGCTTACCCGAGCGTAGGGCCTAATGCCTAGATCTCCCCCATCTTGTGTAAAGACAAGTTTCAACTACTTTTTTTTTTTACTGCGGTAGATCGCTAATTTTCAAAATGCTATGCTGTGTTGGGCTACAATATTATTCCTACACTTTCTAAGCATTTAATTTCAAGTGGATACTAGCTAAAAATATGCAATATCATTTTCAAGTGCAGATTTTACTATAAAAAACGACCTCAATTTTTTTTAAAAAAAAACATTACATTTTAGCATTTAGAGAATGGCTGATTAATGCTAAAGTAAGAACCACAAAGTGTTTCTTGGTGGTGTAGACACAGAGTGGCCTATTTATCATTAGATAACTATTTGGGGGATATTACCCAAAAACTGTGCATTTCTATGCGGGCTGCTGGATTTACCTTACTTGCCAACTCTCCAGGTTTGTCAGGGAGACTTCCTGAAATAGTAGCAATCTCCCTGCCTCCCTGAAATAGTAGCAATCTCCCTGACTCCCTGAAATAGTAGCAATCTCCCTGACTCCCTGAAAACAGGATTTTGGTACTTACCGATAAATCCCTTTCTCCGATTCCACAGGGGACACTGGAGTTCAAGACAGTGGGGTATAGACGGTGGTAGAGCAGAGCCTGGCACTTTAAATAATTTAGAAGTGTGACTGGCTCCTCCCCCTCTATGCCCCATCAGCCCCAGTTTAAGAACTGAGCCCGAGAGGAGACGGAGGACAACAGGAAAAAAAAAAAAAAAAAACGAGGAAAAGGAGAAGACCACAGAACGGAACAAGACCGACTGAAGTAGAACAGAGGAACCCACTGCAGGGAACCCTGCAGTCACACAACTATAGAAACCAAACAAAACGGCAGGTACGCAGCGCTGGGCGGGCGTCCAGTGTCCCCTGTGGAATCGGAGAAAGGGATTTATCGGTAAGTACCAAAATCCTGTTTTCTCCTTCATCCACTAGGGGACACTGGAGTTCAAGACAGTGGGGACGTCCCAAAGCCAACCTCCCGGGTGGGAGCGCGGAGAACTTGCTGATCCCTTGGCCAAACCGAAACAGGGACCGCCAAGAACCTGAGGCCCAGCGGAAGCTGAGGAACAAGTGTCGTAGCACAGGAGACAAACACTACTCCTCACTAAACAGTCACAGAAAATTCCACAACTTACAGTGCAAGTCAAAAGGAACAGAACAGCTGTTGAGAGAACAAACACAGGTGGGAAACGTCAGAAACTGTAATCTCAGCTGAAATAGACCAAACCGGACTGTTGGTGGCAGAGAGCCCCAACAAGAATCCATAGGAGAAGGGCAGTAAACGAGCACAAACTCGAGAACCTTACTAGAGTCTAAACAGGCAGCTGCAGCAGCCGCAGACAGCAGAATCCCAGCACTGCTGGACATAATCGTATATATAAAAGTATAACATAGAAGTCTCCAACGAGTGGAGATCCCACTGGGCGTGAGACCGAGGCGAAAGAGAGAGAGAGAGGATTGAGACTACAATACCTTTCAGAGGGTCAGACGGAAGTACAACCCATTTTGAAAACAGGGATAAAACAGGAGCTGAAATGCTGCCGTTAAAAGGAAATAACAGACAAATTCCAACATGATGTAAGTGCGTAGTCAGTACCAACTGCTGGCCTGAACACAGTATGAAAACAACCAGGAATCTAACAGTAAAACAGCACGAATGCAACAGCCACCCAGGGAGAGCTATCAATATAGGGAAGCATCCCATACAACAAGGCCAGAGCACTAAGACAACCATGTGAGTGTGATAAAAATATCAACAGATACTGAACAGGAACCCAACCAGGTCCCCTGCGCGGATCACACTTATGTAAAGATGTGCAATAGCCTATAGGTGTGCTTCGGTCCAGAACCTTAACAGGTTCTAGTAGAATAGTGTCGCCAATCCAGTGTTGTAATTATGCACCACCCACACTCCAGGAAAACTCTAAAGTGTAGAGCCAACTGATTAAAAGAGCGGATGGCTGCTAGGACAGCAGCTAGGGTGCGTAAGGGAGAATAAAGCTATGTATGTCAGGTTGCATGAATTAGGAGCATCATCCGAGGCATTAGTAAGCTCTTACCTTTGAGCGACCAGAATCCCTCTGGACGCTATGTAGAATGTCACTGACCTTTGCCATCACACAGCAACCCGCCACGTTAGGTATAGAGAGTAGCTTCAGTGGGCTAAGACCAATTGCTCTACAGCACAGACTTCAGTCTGGAGATGTGCAGTAGAAAACACTGTGGAAACTAGCAAAATTTTAGTCGAGACAAGAAGGTCGTAGAACAGGACTCTATACCTGAGCCTGGTCCATTAGAGACGTGTATCTGTATAGCAGTGTTAGATTATACATACAACCCCAAAAACGGTCTGCTAGTTTAAGTATCCTTGCATAAATATTTCTATTGGTGAAGTGCGTCTTATGCCCACCAGTCTAATATAACTCAGGTCTGACCCTGCCTATATCGGCAAGTGGCCCTAGGCCTTCCAGATATGAATTGTACCTAAGGGCACTTTAGACCCATTTTATTGAGATATGCTACAATAATATGTAGTACCGGAATAGATACTGAGAAGAGTACCTGTACTTAGACATAGAACGAGTTGGTTATCCCAAGTAAAGAAGGGAGATATCAATAGTGATAACCCCAGTAGTTTAAACAAAACACAGGTTTTTGTTTCCCAATTATTAGGAAATATTCATACAAGAAATGGGCGTCTTACAAGTTTACTACCCAGTGCATCACTGTAATGATAATAGGTCCCCCGAAACGGGGTGCCGTATAACTGGCAGGAATGGAACTAAAACTCCAGGAGGGTGGAAGTACATAACTTTATATACATGTGACATGTCTAGGATCCATACTAGAAGCAATGCCTTAGAGAATTGTGACTATCACCATGTAAGCTGCAGCACATGACTAGTTTATAGAGCCACCCTATAATATTAATATGTAGGGATATAGCCTACAGCTTCTGGTAATCCCAGGCGGCTTCCCTTGTGTGGATTATAGGTAAACCTAATGATTGTGGAAGTATAGGCATTCTACCCATATACACAAATATATATATGTATATGCACACACACAACCCAATCCCCAGGGAGAGATAGTGTAAAGCGTAGTCATTATACAAACTACCGCATCAGGAGAGTCCAGCCTCCAAACGCAGCCTCCTTCTATCAATATGCTAGGTATTAGACATAAATTGATAAGAACAGATCCTACCGCTGCTCCTACGGTAAGGAAAGAAGCGATATCCACAATTGGATACGCTTACCTACATACAAATTTAGTAGGTGACGTAACATTTTAAAATTAGAACATGAGCAATAATTGAAGCCATGGAAAGAATTGAGCCCAAGGACAAAATCACTCCAGCATGTGTGTTATACAGCAGGGCTAGTATAAAACACAATAGACATACATAGACTGCTCATGTGCCGCAGGTGGCCGTCATTCTGCTACGGCGTAGGGGCAGGATATTTTAGCAGTGTGCTGTCCCAGACTGGTTTCGATCCTGGGACCCTTCTGTTACTGGCGTACTCGCCTTTTCAGATGAGCCATCTTAACACCAGATGAACCCATTTTTTGAAGTGAGAATCAACAGGAAGACCCCAGCGCTGTGAGGCAGCAACGCCAACAACCACACCAGCTGCGCGTCACTAACCTCTTCCTGTATGTGCTGCCAAAGGGAACACATGATATAAAAAGATGCACCTATGCATACCTTCTAAGGTAAGCACAGAAAACAGGGGAGAAAGGTTTTAAGACCAGCCTAAAATGGTATCCACAAATGCATGGGAAGCCAATGTGAGGCATAAGCCTGGGGATGGGACGCAAAAATGTGCTAACCTTGGGTGAAGGGTATGCTATGACCATAAGTTCTGGCAGCAGCACCATAACAGTGGAGCTAATACACCATGAGGCCATGATACATAACAGGCCCTTAGATTAATCTAGGCGCCCTATGTTACAGAACGAAGGGGAGCCTGACTGGGTAAACCAAGCGGCGCTGCAATTGGCAGGACTGCGTTTGTGCACCGGTCCTGGAAGAATGTCAGCACATCGCTTCTAGCCGTGATGCATAGGCTGAACAACTGGCCCCTTTCAGAACCGCTTAACACGGTGTCATAGTGGAAAAGCGGGATAGGGCTAGTCTACCGCTAGCGACCAGCTATCCACTGTAGCTAGTACTAAACTCCTGTCATACAAGGACAGGCAACCCTTGCTGAAGCACTCGCAGTGTGGTAGGCGTAAGGGACGCGCGCTAAAGCACTTCCTGCTACAGGTAGTGCCTGAGCTATACTGCTTGTGTGCAGCAATAACTACTGTCCTTAAAAGGGAAGCAGGGAACGCTGTTTGATCATGAATACCACGCTGTGTGTGCGCAAACTGCTACACTTCTCAGCATAGCGCTGCTAGCCCCCTTAATCGTATAAGCGGAGTAGTTGAAGGTCCGGTCAGTGCCGGGAATACGGGGAGCCATCAAGGCTCCTGACGCAACACTGCGCATAAACCAACGTTTTTCCTGCAAGACAGGAGAGGGGCTAACTCTCGGGAGCACTGAAGTTGTGCTGCTGTGGTAGCAGCGTGACGTCATACAGCGCTGCATTGTATAACGTAAGGCTATTAGCTCTATGCTATGCAGTAGCTAACAGGGAAGCCTGCTCAGCCCAGCCAGGAGCTGCGGGACGCGGCATCTCCTCCTGATATTTAGATGAGGAGAGAAGCTGATAGCTAAGGCAGTGCTGCCAGCACAGGGAGAACATACAAACTCCACACAGAAATGGCAGCGGCAGGATCCGAGCCTTGCGCTGGTACTATTAGCCTGTTACTATAGACTAGGGATAACAGGGAAGCCTGCTCTGAGGAGAGCTGCTAAATAGCCAAGGCAGTGCTTGTGCTTCCTCCCTTGCGGCGTACATGCTATGCTGGTACCTGTAGTTCTTCTACTGTGGATGCTTCCATGTGCTGCAAAACAAGCTGTAGCATAGGGACACCTTGCTGTGTGTAATGTCTCCCTGATGGTACACACTTGTGCCTGCCTACCTCCTAAGCTGGAGATACCCTAGCCCGCCTGTTATAGTGCACACAGCCCAGTTGGAGTGCACTTATCCGGAGAGTAAATCCAGAAGTCTTGCATAGCGGGTGCACAGGGTGGGAGGGTGAGCGGTGCAACGGGGAGCTAAACGCTGCCATCGCGCCACTCCCTATAATCAGAGACCCGGACACTGACCACTGTAAGCCGTGTCCAGGACTGGCCGGCTGCACAGAACAGGCAGCCTGATAGAGGAAATGGTAGGCGTCCGCATGCGGCAGGCGTTCAGCGCGCCTACCCCAGCGCTACACATGTACCTTCTGTAGCGAGGTCTTGGCAGGAGGGAGAGCCCGACTACAAATGGCGCTGCTAGATAAGCAGGACGCGCCATTCGGAATAGGCGGCTGATGCTATGGCCGCTGGTAATAAGCTCCACCCCCGCTAGCCGAGACCGCGATGTCCTGTCAGCGTTACATTAGTAACTGGCCGACTATGGATAAGCCCTAGACCCGGACACTGCCTGCTGAGAGCAGCGGCGGGTGCTGGAAGGAGCCATTAAGTCGCGACAGCCCTGCAGCGCATTCTTCGGGCCCACTTAGCACCTTCTGTTACCCGATAAGGGACTCGGGTGCGTGCGGGGGGGATTGTCGGGTCTCCTAACAGTGACATTATGTCACTGAGCCCAGCTATGCATCCACTGCTCCTGCTATCAGGAGCAGTGGTTATACTTACAACTGCTGCGGCCGGGATGCTGGGCTGAGGGGGCGGCGAGGAACCCGGACACATGCCGGTGTCAGCAGTGGCGGGTCCTCGCAGAGTCCGATGACTCCAGGTGTGTGCCCCCTCCTCTAGGTCACCGGACACAGGCTGCAGTAGCCGTGTGGTGCCTTTCCCGGCGGCTCCCACGTAGCAGGCAGACTGCCACAGTAAGCAGCCTGCCTGTCCTCAATGCTTGTCTTAAAAACTAAAACTAAATAAGAAAGGCTGGAGACAGCCTGATGTGCGACCGGCTCTCTCGGGCACATTCTAAAAACTGGGGCTGATGGGGCATAGAGGGGGAGGAGCCAGTCACACTTCTAAATTATTTAAAGTGCCAGGATCTGCTCTACCACCGTCTATACCCCACTGTCTTGAACTCCAGTGTCCCCTAGTGGATGAAGGAGAAATAGTAGCAATCTCCCTGACTCCCTGAAATAGTAGCAATCTCCCTGACTCCCTGAAATAGTAGCAATCTCCCTGCCTCCCTGAAATAGTAGCAATCTCCCTGCCTCCCTGAAATAGCAGCAATCTCCCTGCCTCCCTGAAATAGTAGCAATCTCCCTGCCTCCCTGAAATAGTAGCAATCTCCCTGCCTCCCTGAAATAGCAGCAATCTCCCTGCCTCCCTGAAATAGTAGCAATCTCCCTGATTGTGCATTACCCCCATTATGTACTTGTTATATACTTAGTGCCATTACCCTGCATTGGTTATAAAGGTACAATGATCCCTATAACTACGTGCATTTACTTATAAGATTTCACTTGGCCACTTTTATGGAACCCCTTGTAAAACACAAATCACATGAGCTAGCCCTGAAAAGTATCAGTGAACTTACTAACTGCTTTGGGGCTAGTTTACATTCGGATGCAAGTCAATTTAGTTGTAAAAACCTCTCAGATATAGCATAACACGCCTACTTTACCACCGCGCTCATAGGTGTAGCTTTCACAATCTCCCTGAAAAATGCTTATTGCAAAAGTAGGCAAGTATGCTTTACCAAGCCACAAAATGCAAAGCATCTAGAGTTTGGCGCCCATAGGTATCCTATAGTAACCTATGGGCTATCATTTCACAAATTCTTCCGGAGAGGGATCCTCTCAGTTTGTCTGCCCCCCCCGTGACTCATACACCAGGTGAGCCAAGGACCCAAATCAGGAAGCAGTGTGATAGCTTTAAGCCATCACACTGCTTCCAGCTCTTCTCCAGGATGGGCTCTTATCGAAGCCCGTCTCCTGGCAAGAGACAACTATATCCATTTTCACGTTGCAGATTTACGTGAGAAATATTTATCACATCTGCTCAGAGCTTAGGTGTGCTAGAGGGAGAAGGGGGCCCAAACCAGTATCTTGTCTAGGGCCCCATGGGATCATGATGAGGCTCTGAGTACAAGGAGGTGACCGCAGTATGTTTTTAAATTAAATTGTTGGTGGTGTGAGGACACTACCTGAAGTCGTCAGCTGCCCTTTCTTCTGCCTGTTTTCTCATCTGGATCTTTCTCCTGTAGTTTTCTAATGTTTCTTCTGCTTTCCTTTTCTTCATCTCTTCATGGCCAATACCACTACGTCCTGTGTGCAGGCGTAAAGGAGAAGTTGTTGTCACATTGACATGAATAAATAGAAAATGAACATGGTCTGGTGTCTGATGTTTGCCTGACTTGGGCCTGTACGACCACACTGCCCTGTCATATCAATCATCCAGCATCACAGATCTGAAGGTTCTAGAGTAACCTTGCCACTCTGAGCTTTTGAAGCCAGTGATGTCATGTGATCTACGCAACACAGGTTGTGATCGAGACACTAAAGGCCAAAATGCAGTAACAGAGAGCTATTTAAGTCAGGGGCGGCCAAACTTTTGGTGATCTACTTTCAAAGTTGAAATTCTTTTGTGATCTACAAAACAGCCACATTTGCACACGCTGTAGGCCTGCTCCCGAAAATGGAGGCGTGGTGTTCAGAAAAGGGGTCGTGACCTCACAGCAAGGGGCATGGGAACTGTCCCACCAAAATCACACATTGGCTTCCACAGTAAAAAAACCCAAAACACATTTTCCCCCTCCCCCCACAGGAAAAAAAAAAATATCCCTCACCTAGAGCCCCCCACAGAAGACTGAACTGATGTGTCTGGGAGAGATTGAGCTGCCTCAGTGCCGGACCGCCAATCTTGATCGGTCCAGGGTACTAGCGGCAGTGGTACTGCGCCTCCTTTTGTGTTTGACACTCTCAAGCCAGTCCTGCCCCCGTAACCCCTTTAATCCGGCTCTCCGGCACTGGAGGCTGTTACATGTGGCAACCTCAGCCAATAAGAATCAGCCCGATTCTTATTGGCTATTGCAGTCACAGTGACAGCCGACAGACACAGCCACGGCTTCAGTTCGGCGCAGCTGAGCTAGCAGATAAGAATCAGCCTGCTTCTTATTGGCTGCTGCTGGACAACCAACGCGATCGACACTTTGGCCACCCCTGCCTTAAGTGGTCAGGCAGTGTATACAAGAGCATAAGAGGAGGGGGCAATGATAGACGTATGCATGTATAGGGTATGGCTCTTTCATAGAAACTCTTCGAAAATTGTTTTTTGCTGCCTCCTTAATTAAGAAGTCAGTTCAGTCGAGGATGATATATGGCAGATTCATAATTGGCTGTATAACCACATAAGCTAAGGGCTTTGAGCTGACTGGTGCAGGTGTTCAGACATTACGGTTGGTTGGACGCCCACTTTCTCTGGTTTACATTGTCTCTATAACTGTATATTTCACGGGATGAAAGACAGCCTATCTTTGCCCCTGATGCAGACCCTGGTAATGTAAGCTAAATCTGACGTTTGCACTGCATGTAAGGGACAGGCATAGAAAACAAAATACAGAATGTGTATGTCTGACAGCACCTGATCCCCTACTAAAATAACTAATAATGAAGACTGGTGTGACAGAACAGAATAAAGTAATCCACAACATATCACTCTTATTTATTCAAATTACAACACAAATAAAAGAAATGAATGCCTGGTAGCTTGTTTTTCATCATTGTTCATATTTGCCTATGATATAACAAAGGTGACTTTCCCATGGCTTTTAACTAACACTCTCTGCCCCATAGCTCCCCTCTCCCCACTAAGCGGGTGCTTTACAAGGAGACTCATCTGCTGGGAACTCCTCCCCTCCATAAGACATTTCTCAGTTCTGCAACCAGACTGTAGCTACAGCAGACTGACAATCACTATGTCACCAGTGAGTATGCAGACCTCTGGACACCGGGATCCCAACATGTGTTTAATGCTCCTTGGAGCGCTAACATAAGGAAAACTAAAATCATAACAGCACCATGAGAGGAACAAAAGCCATTATAGTGATGGTGGGGATAAATCCCTCGAATTACAGAGGGTGTCTGGCAGGCAGTGGCATAACTAGGGTATTTGGAGTCCAGGGCAAGACGAAAAATGGAGACTCCCCCCACCCCTATGTGCGCACTCGTGTCGAAAAAGTGGGCATGTCCACAAGCGGCGAGGCCACTGAAAAATGGGGGGTGTCAACATGACACACCATCATTTCTCGTCACTCAGCGAGCATTCCTTTCCATTGGCACCTTAATGCCCCTAGTAGTAGTGCCCCTTATAAAGTGCCCCATGTTGTAGTGCCCATTATGCAATGCCCCTAGTAGTAGTGACCCTCATGCAATGTTCACAGTAGTAGTGCACCTTATGCAATGCCCAGTTGTAGTGCACATTATGCAGTGCCCACAGTAGTGCCCAATATATTGTGCCCCTTATACAGTGCTCCTTATATTTTGCCACTTATGCAGTGCGCAATATATAGTGCCCCCAGTAATACTACTTATACAGTGCCCCTTATATAGTGCCTCTTATGCAGTGCGCAATATAGTGCCCCCAGTAATACTACTTATACAGTGCCCCTTATATAGTGCCTCTTATGCAGTGTGCAATATATAGTGCCCCCAGTAATACTACTTATACAGTGACCAATATATAGTGCCCCCAGTAATACTCCTTATACAGTGCCCCTTATATAGTGCCTCTTATGCAGTGCGCAATATATAGTGACCCCAGTAGTACTCCTTATACAGTGCCCGTTATGCTGTGCCCCTGTAGTGCCCAATATATAGTGCCCCCAGTAGTGCTCCTTATACAGTGCCTGTTATGTAGTGCCCAATATATAGTGCCCCCAGTAGTGCTCCTTATACAGTGCCCCTTATGCAGTGCCCCCTATGCAGTGCCCCCAGTAGTAGTGCCTTTTACATATAAAACACGCAGACAAACACAGACAGACAAAATTACACGTACCTGAATCTCCGCTCCTGCCCCCGCCGCTGTCCGCTCCTTCGTCCTTCCGCTCACCCAGTACGGGAGCCGGAAGGCGGAGCTTATGAGTGAGCTCCAGCCCATCTCCAGTCCTGTGTGCAGCAGCCAATGAGAGTAAAACTCTCACTGGCTGCTAAAACACACACACCGCCGACGTGTAGTACAAGTGTACTACCAAACGCCAGCAGCTGTGTGTTTGTTTTAGTGTGTAGCACACAATTTCAACAGTTTCACTACAGTTACTAACAAACAAAAAAATCTGCACAAACTAGTAAGAAATAAAATGAACAGGTCGCTGGGTTTGAACCTTACCAGTTTTAATGTTTAGAGGAATTGGTTCAACGATACCATCACCTGCACAAAAAACACAAACAGAAAAACATGTTGAGGAATATTTATTACTAGCAAGATCAGACTATTTTACAAAGACATCAAAATATGGTACCCAGTGAAATACTTCTGTTTAGAGCTGTAGTTACAAAATGCGTTTCCCCAGGAAACGCAAATAAAAACAGCTTGCAAACGGTAAATGAGCACGGTCCAAAGATGCCTAAAATACTCCATTGAATCAAGATGAAAAACTGCAAGAGCAGGAAAATATAAAGATGAACAAACGGTCACTGAACAGTGCTTCCCCAGGGCAATCACAACTTCTTTATTGTAGAAATTATGTTGGGCCATTAAAGAGAAAGTAGCTAGATTCAACGTAGGTTGGGAATATTACGTAAATAAGGGGGAATTCAATTAAGTGCGAGTTTGGTCCCGCAAGGTGAAATCACTGCAAATTCGCCATGCAAATTAGATTTGCAATTCAATTCCAAACTGGCTTTTCGTTTTCAGAGTAAATATGCCTGTTTTTGTTGGCACCCCCGAGCAGGTGAAAAGGTGGGTAAAAATCTGTATTTTAAGGTAAAAATGTTGGGACTTGCTTCAGAACCCCTTGGCCACCACCCCCTAATGACTAATTAGGCATTTGGAAATTTTCAATTAGCTTAATTGGGCCAGTAATTAATTACATAATTTTAGGGGTGGAAATAAATGGCCTCAAATGACCCTAAAATAATGCACCCCAAATTTAATGAATTTATTTCAAAGAAACATAATTGCTTTCGATCGCTCTTTTACATTTTTAAAGTTGCCTCAAATTACCCCAAAGCATCTTATTTTCCTACTGTTTTTACATTTTCCGTTTAACTCCTTTGTAATTAAATGAAATTCTACGGCTTTATACATTTATTGTACTTTTTTTTAAAATGCACAAATCAGCCACTTGACACCTTTTAAAAGCATACAGTACTTTCCTTATGACCACTAATACCAATTTTTCCACCAAAAACCAGGGTCTGACCTGGGGTTTTGGACATGGTTCCAACCCAAGTCAGAACCCGCTTACACTACACCTTCAATCCGGGTTATTCCTGGGTCAGCCCTGATCACACTGAACCTGGGTCTGCTGTGCTAAACTTGTGAGGTCATAAAAAGTGGAATATGGCTACTCCACAACCACCAAGCAGCTAATTTTAGGCATGATCCAGGTCACATCATTTACACTGCACCATTATCCAGGTCCATCCGGGTACAACCCTGGTAACTACCTTGTTTTTCAGATACCTTTTTCCATTAAGCCGCTACCTGGGAAAACCCAGCAATAACCTGGGTTATTGCAGCAGTGGAAAATAGGTATGATAGTCTTCTACATGATTCTGCTAACAAACTTTTCACTTTTTTGGGATCCAAGAAGGTCTCCCCACTTTTTCATGCAATTTCCCCTGTTCATTTTTTGGACAAAATTTGCACTCTCACTGCGAGTAGTGCGAATTAGCATTTCTAATTGAACTGTGCGTATCTCGGGTGCGCGCATGAAGGTGAAGTATGCAAATTATAAGGCAAAGTGTGCAAGTTTTTTGCATTTTGCAAACTGTCACCCAATTGAATTTCCCCTAATAGTGTATAATATTTACTCTGTATACACTATCCTATATTTGTCAAAGATTACTTTTTAAAAAAAAAATAATAATTAGATCTATCTATACATGTATATATAAATAAATATATATCTATCTATCTATACACACATACATACACACATTATATATATATATATATATATATATATATATATATATATACACACACACACACACTTTAAAAGATATCAAATGTGCAGCTTTGGGTTTATTTTTTGTTTCTGAAGATTACAGTATGTTCTGTTTTTAACAGTCAATACTTTGAAGATACAGTAGGACTATTGCATAATATTTTGAATTAGGCAGCTCTAACTTTCGCCTAGCACTGCTTTGTAGACTACCTCAAACATGGCAACTCGGTCAAGGACATTAAAATATTTGGCCTGAAAACTATGAACCTTGGCATCAGAGGAGAAGATGCAATTAAAGAACCTTTGAAGAAAGAAAGTTACTGGACCTTCAGATTGAGCAGTATGGCCCCAAATGGAATGAATGAGAACATCAATTTTTTAACGCATTTTTATAATTGCTGTCATATTATCAATATTTTAATGCCCCCTCTCCTTTTTACACCAATATGCACATTGTAGATATTATTTTACACAATAAGTTATTCACATAATAAGGTATAATTCACAACCTCGTTTTGACAGATCACTGGTACACTAATTTTAAGATATATTTTTAAATCATCAATAAGATTATTACTATTACTCTTGATGGTACAATTTTTTTACACATTCATCTGGAAACACTTAATAAGTAACACACATACACGTGTTCTTAGTGTATTTATTAAATTATGTTTTCACTATATTTGTGAAAATTGTCCACAGATTTTATAATTCATGCTTTACACTTTTATGTTATTATATTTTAATTACATTTTAGCATTATTATATTTATAGATAATTTAATGATGTTCCACATTCATTTGATTTAATAGTAATCTTCTGGTATATCTCATATAATTTACCTGTCTGTTTCATTTATTATTTTTCATTGAAATAGTTGCAATATTAATTGAATTTATTAACTACCTAGTACAATATAATTATTATTATTGGTTATTCATACCATGATTGCGGCTAAGTGATTATTATATTTAACTATATATAGAGCGATAATATATCTTGATAATATTTACCATCGAAATAATGTTATGTGTAAATTGCTGGATCTATGTTTTCAATTTCAAGACTTTGTTGGTATTTTAATTGGACGAGTACCATGTCAATCACTTGCTATCACAGATGAGATGTTTTGAGGCAAAGCAAAATCTGTTTAGCACATTGCCAATCAAACATATGAATCCCCGCTATTGGTTGCTGTCCAATCTTAACTGAGGCATTGAGATCCTGGGGATTAGACGACTTGTGAACAAGCCATACGGTGAAACACACGTCAACTCCTCCCTCTTCCGGTCAGCTGACCGGCAGATACCTTACGGGGAGACATCTCTACTTCAGTCTGGCATAGCTGACACGGGACTCCCTTACCCGGCACGGCCTGTATATATACACAGGCAGGTCTCTTCACAGGCAACATTATGATTTTCTTTCTTCAGGTGGTAGCCTGACTGATCTGGGTGCATTTGGTCCCTGCAATACCGCAGGGCACCAGGGGTCATTTAACTCCCATTATAAAGATCTTTAACAGCCGTCCACTGTACTATATTTCTCTAGACACTAGTCTCCCCACTCTCTCATCACCTGTCCAATACTTGGCACTGTGTAACAGGTGAAAGCAGAAGTGGGGGACACTTTTTTTTTTTTTTTTGCAGATAAAATTAATTTGTTGCTAGATATTATAGATATTATAAGCTATTAGGATTGATGTGTCTGTGCGGACTTTCTTGATATATTACTAATCTACTGCAATAAAAGAATATTTTTTCTGCAGCTAAAATGAGAATTGTGCAATTTTAAGATATCCAATATACGCTGTTTGTGCGGCTAAATGGGATCTGTGCAATACAATTTATCTGGGATTTCATACTATTTATGTGAACTTTGAAAATCAATTTTAAATCAAGCCGGTTGATTGGCATTTCTGCGGGCATTTTCTTGTTATATTATTAAGTGGTGACTATAATATTTATAGCAACAGTGAAATACAAATTATCTTATATTATCAAAGGAATATTATCCTATAAATCTATATTAGATTATGTTTTGCGCAGGCAAAAATATATCAAATATTATAAGCGCAATTATTGCAATCCATTTTTTCCTTTTTCCACCAGCACTTTGTTATATAACAGTGTGTATACAAGGCAACACTGCCATTTGTCTGTGTCCACAGGTAATCTTTTTTATTACTGTAATAAATACATAGTTGATGTTAAGATTACTTTTACAAATTTTCTGTGGTACTAACCATATTTTATCTTTGAGAGGTATCTATTAATAAAAGTTAAGTTTTAATAATTATAACAACACATAGGTTCTATATACAAGAGTGCCCCAACAAAGGATATTTTTTTCTTTATTCACTGTTGGTATAAATATTACTTACAGTTATCAAATACAATAAATCCTGTGCAGGAATCCATCCCAGAACCCCCTTCCCTAGGATCATACAATAAAACCATCATCCACAGAGCAGGAGCTGAAATACAGCTGGGGAAACAACTGGAACAGATAAAGGCTCGGAGATAAATTAATCTACGATCTGGTGTATGATTAATTAAAACCAAATGTAATGTTATACTGGTGAATTCTGCAGTCAATGTTAGAAGAATTACATCCCAACGATAACTGTACCTTTTTTGCCAAGTGCTTGGCCTTTTTTGTACCCCATCTTCTGCAGTAAGGCAAAGCCTTTGTTTTCATTGCTGAGAGCCTCACTCATTACTGTATCCCGTCTTTCTTTTTCTACCTCTTTGAAACTCTTTTGTCTGTTTTTTATATTACTTTCCTTATGTTTTTCTTCCTTTTGATAGGATTCTTTAATGCTCCTTGGCACAGGAATTCCGGGTCGAACATCCTGTCTGAAACATACATAGACATTTTAATTTACACACACAAATACTTAATAGACACATTACAATACAAAATATATAAAAAAAAATTTTGAAAAAAAGTTAATATTACAAATACACCATGGTGCTATCTACAGTCATGTGAAATTTCTGTCTTAAATACGGAAACATTATTAACAATCATTTAGTCTTCACCAAGTCCTACAATTTGATAAAGCTTATCTCATGCGACGCATAACCTAGTGGGCATGGACATAGAGGATGGCGCAGACTACCATAGCTACCGAAACAGGGCACACACCACCTTTGCCAGCCGTTCAGGATGCCAGAACGGGGCACAGACCCCATTCTAGATATCCAAAACACCTTATCCAGCCAGCGAGGGTACCAGAATGCGGCGCTGACCACTTTAACCAGCCATCCCGGGTGCCGGAACAGGGCAGACTACCATAACCAGCCGTTCCGGGTGCCGGATCTGGGCGCAGACCCCTTAAGATAGCTGTTCCAGGTCAGCTTAGGGGGTGTGTGAACAGACTCGAGGATGGAGGGCTGGACATGCGCAGTACACATCCTGCGCAGTCCTCTAACAATCAGAGATGTGTGCTAACCATGACATACTCAGATGGAGACACAATCGGAGATGTGCTCTAAGCATCGGGTTACACAAACTGTAATTGCTTAAACACGCTCTCAAAAGTGCACTCTTTGGAAAAGCCCCCATCGTTGGTGTGAAAAGCGTCAGGGGATAACTGTGGATCCTAAGATCTAGTCTGTGACACCTGTACGTGTGCTGCTGCTGCCGGGAGCTCCAGAGATACGGACGCTTATATGCATTTGCCAGACGTGATCCGCAGAAGGAGGGTTTGAGGCAGAGATTACCTTGCTGCCCCCTAAGGATACTCTTACTGGAAGATACGAGCTTGGAAGGTCCCGTTTAGATTTAAGACATTTTACTTCCTTGGATTTATCCCTCCCTCAACTGTGTTAGAGGGAACAGGCGGCTCACGCAAAGAGGGGACCTGCTAATTACATCAATACAGGTCCCCTTATACGAGTTATTCAGATACATGTCGGACATTTGTCCTTAATCAATTGCAGCCAGCATCGGAAACGACATATTTCAATATCGCTACGAGTTTTTCAGTGTGGGCACAGTGATCATTTGCCAATATATATTTTTTAATAAAACTTTTTATGCATATCCACCTCCTACAACTATATTAATAATATTTGGATCCTGAGGTCATATTGTTTTTTAAACAAACTAATTGTTATCCATATTATTGGGAGATTGATGTATATGTGTTATTTTAGATTATTGACCGGTCAATGAAATTTATTCGAATGTATTTGTGATAATAAATGTGTTTATTTATTTTGACATTTTTGATACTTTCTGTACTAGTTTATTTATCAATTAGTGCAAGGGTTTTTTTTCTGTTGGTATTGTGGAACACCTGGTTTACAGGTGTTTGTGTGCAACCACAAGCACATTGATTCTTTGCTACTGAAGTGTTAGAAAATGTATATTTATTCATTCTTTATCATTCAATTAGCGCCAGGTTCTTTTTCTTAAATGTTATCTAATTTACTAACCTTCATTTTTCGATCGTTTCTAAAGCAGATGCAAATGAACGGGTATAGGCAGCGTGTTTGTGTGTAAAAAATGTGTATTTACTATCCGTCAGGTTTCAGTTTAAATTGATGATTCCGTTCGGTTTGTGCTGCTGTTAAGTCCATTGGTTTTGACCATTCCGATCAAAATCCCCTACTTTTCAACAACCAGCACCAGGCTGACACTGTATTAGGGGGACTTACAGCATGGGGTCCCCCTGCCAGAACGGCAACCAGCCCCAAACTGGTCACTCCAGACTAGAGGAGAGGTGTGAAGGCAGTTGAGTGAGGGTAGTGGTGGTGGGGGGTAGTCGGCTAGAGAAAGGAGACAGCATTGTAGAGTTTGAGACAGGTCAGGCTTACTGCATGGCTACTCGATTTGCGTCGATGTTCCCGATGTTTATGCAGGAACGGGACATCGGAAAGATATGAGAAGGCAGCAGTGGGCGTTCCTATGCTCGGGTAAGCTTTGGAAACATAAGCATATGTTTGCAGTTGCAATCCAGGTGAAAGCGCAGCTGCGAATGCATTAGCGTACATCTCTGAATTAGGCTCTTTGTCAGGGGCAGTGTCTTTATGGAAGAAGCTCTGCAGCTGAGAAGGCAGCCAGCTTGCAGTGACACGCCCAGGCAACGGATTTGTTGTGCACCCTTCAGGCCACTTCCCATACATCACCCCAGAACACCCATCGCATTGCCCTGCCTTATCTGATATCAGGGGCTCCATGCGCAACAGTGAATTTGTGCACATTTAGGGTGATGTATGTGCTGTAGGGGTTTTCAGAATAATTTGTACATGTACAGTAGAAATAATTGCCCAATTGTACAAACATAAAAGTCATTTAAAAGGCTAAATCAAACTTAAAATACCCAGGCTTTTACATATACCCTCAGATCTGTTCACAACTGAACTCATCTGCTATATGATAACTACTCTATGGGCCTGATTCAGAGGTGGCTATAATGCAAATGTTCACATAGTTGAGTAATCATTTTCGCACATACCGTAGTTTAAAAAAAATCAAACACACCTACGGCGCTTGCGTCTCATGTGATGTACACATAGAAGCACAGTTACGATCAGTATGCACGCTCTCATGTGATGTACACATAGAAGCACAGTTACGATCAGTATGCACGCTCTCATGTGATGTACATATAGAAGTACAGTTGCGATCAGTATGCACGCTCTCATGTGATGTACACATTGGACAGTTGCGATTAGTATGCACGCTCTCATGTGATGTACACATAGAAGCACAGTTGCGATCAGTATGCACGCTCTCATGTGATATACACATATAAGCAGTTACAATCAGTATGTACGCTCTCATGCGATGTACACATAGAAGTACAGCTGCAATCAGTATGCACGCTCTCATGCAATGTACATATAGAAGCACAGTTGCAATCAGTATTCACGCTCTCATGTGATGTACACTAAGGCTGGGTACACACGTAAAGATTTTCTGTCCAACCATCCAACTAGCTGATTGGTTGGAATGAAAATCTGGTAACGGATGGGAGTAAATGATGATCAGCAATTATTGTTATTATCCTTTATTTATATGGCGCCACAAGGGTTCCGCAGCGCCTTACAAAGTACAAAAACAAATGAGCACACAAGACAACAGTTATTAACAGTACAGACAATGCAGGACAAGTACATGATTTATAAACAATGCTGCATAACACCTAAATAAGCAGCAGGGTGTCAGTAAGCAGTTTTAGGCACCATTGTAAATGAAAGTAAAAGTAAGGCAAGAAGAAGCACGTGAGGAAAGAGGGCCCTGCTCGTGAGAGCTTACATTCTGAGGGGAGGGTCAGACAAACAGGGGTGACACAGATGGGCTAGAGTGAGGAAGGAGCATAGAGTAGTGGGTTAGGATGAGCGCTGGAAAGAATTGAGGAAGAAATGGGTCTTGAGGGCCCAGTTGAAGATTAAAAGCCAGGAAGCCAAGTGATGGAGGAATTTTGCAGGAGCAGTGGTGTCAGAGGGGGAGATCCAGGGTTTGGTGATGGCAAGGAGAATCAAGGCATTGCAGATTAAGTGCCCATGAACAGGGACCAGTTTATTATAGACAAAACTGGCTTTCCAGAGGGAACAGGAGAGAGGGACAGAGTTAAGAGGTGAGAGAATGAGATTATTAGGGTTGATGTAGTGTGGAGGTGATATTGATCTGGAGAAGGGGGATAAGGAGTGTGGGGTTATGTGGCTGGCTTCTGAATGAGGAACGGTGACAGCAGGTGATGGGTAAGGTGGAGGTTTAGTGTGGTGTAGCGGGGGAGAAGGATAGGTATCTTGGAGAAAAAAGAGGGTGCAGGGTTTAGTGGTGGTGCAGCAGGACCATGGTGGAAGAGTAGTGAATAATACTGGAGTTGTGGGAGATGCAGTTGAGAGACTAGTATGTGATGAAGAGAGACAGAGGAGGGGGAGAATGTAGAGGGGACTATGGATGGAGAAAAGAGGTGAAAACTGGTGGTAGTGGAGAAAATAATGTAGCAGCTGAGTGAGGGAGGAGAAGAAGAAAAGAGACATCGTGTAGATGAGACAGTCGGGGGGGGGGGGGGAGAGTCAGTAGTAGTAATGAGTGTCAGATGAGGAAGCAGTACAGGTCAAAATCAGATAAAAGGAAGAACAATGCTGGAAGATGTAAAGGCACAACTACAATAGTATATTATAACCAAAAAGAAAGAGTATAGAGCTGTTAAAGTAGCAAGACTTGAGAATTAGTCTAAAGTATGAATATATATATATATATATATATTAAAAAAAAAAAAAAAAGTATACGTGTGAAACAATGGTAGGTACTACAGTGGTATAAAGATAAATTGACAGTGGTATTGGAATGATTTAAACAATGTAGACAAGAAACGCAAACATACAAGTATTAAATGTTCAGTAAGCAGGTAGTTGCTAAATGCCAGAAAACAGATGAAAATGGTCGTTCAGACAAGTTTGAACAAATTGTTTAGATCAAACATTTAACAAACAGCTTTTGTTTATTTTCCGGCATTTGCGAGCAAATTGCTGATTGTCATTTGCTTTCATACCTTACCAGATTTTCATTCCAACCAATCAACTAGTTGGATGGTAGGACAGAAAATCTTTATGTGTGTATGCAGCAATAGAAGCACAGTTGCGATCAGTACACACGCTACCAGATATGCTGTGCGTTCTTGGGTGGTGACTGGGAGGTGGCTAGTAGTGCATGCATACTCAGGGACGTGTTATGGGAGCGTCACAGGTCTGTCAATGAAAGCAGATGCACTCTGAGATACACGGTCGCAGACATAGGGCCTGATTCAGCAGAGGACAGTTACTATCGCAGCGGCTAACATGGTAGCAGCTGCGATAGCTCTGTTATGGTAATGCAGCAGGAGGCATCATGCCTCCTGCATGCATTACTGATCTGAGCTGTGTCCTAGAATGCAGCATTGGATCATCTTTGATACCATCAGCCAACTGAGTGACCCAAGCCGGCCATCACAGATGCACAAAAGGAAATCTCTGTCAGCCGACGGAGATCCTGGCCTCTTCGCTCCCCCTTAACGTTTTGGAAAACGGCGACCGTCAACACCCCCTCCCTGCACAGAAATGCCAGCAGACTGTCAATCACTGACAGTCTGCTGCCAGACTGCGTGGGGGATTGCAGACCCATACTGCACATCGGGAATCTGCGTAAAGAAGAACACTGTGTCCTCTGATGAATCAGGCCCACGGGCCAGAGTCAGATGGAGAATCTGCACCTGCCAAAGGGCTGGTGTAAATTTTGATGGTGCAACTACAATGCATTTTCCCTTGCAGCTGAATGGGTGTAACTGGACAGGCACAAGGTGCGCACATGTACAGTAAGGGTTGTGAAGGTGTGTTGTGGGCATGTATTTCTTAATGTAACAATACAGAAAGCAGGAGATCTCTACAAAGGTGAAAGTAAGGTGATCGCGTTTACTTCTATATGATTGCTGGGACAAGCTCTTATCTGTGCCCGTGTCCAGGAAAATTCTAGTAATATATTTATGCAAATAAAGAATCCTAATTGAAGCAATATGACAAACTTAAAAAAGGAAAACATCACACACTGTTCCAGCGGTACATGGAAAGAACGGTTGGCTTAAGGTGGAACAGCTGGCTAAGGTGGTCAGCGCCTCATTCCGGCAGCCGGAACGTTGGTGAAAATTGTCAGAGTAGTGTTTAGGCAACCTGGAAGGGCTGGCTAAGGTGGTCTTTGTCCCTTTCTGGCTCCCGGAGCGGCTAACTAAGGAGGTCTGCACATTATTCTGGCACCTGGAACGGCTGGCTAAGGTGGTCTTTGTCCCTTTCTGGCTCCCGGAGCGGCTAAGGAGGTCTGCACACTGTTCTGGCACCTGGAATGGCTGGCTAAAATCTTCTGCGCCCCTTTCCAGCACCTGTGACGGCTATCTGAGGTGGTCACAGTACCATTCCGGCACGTAAAACGGCTATCTAAGGTGGTCTGCGCCCTCGTCTTAACCCGTAACGGCTAAGGTGGCCTGCACCGGTTCCAGCTATCCCACTCAGTTTAGGGTTACACCGATTCCCAACATTAACAGTGGGCAAGTAGTAATTTATTCTGAACTATATTATATTAAAAACATCTGCTCCCCCTCCCTGTATGCAGCAAGTGTTAACATTAGATGTAGCAACATCCGCTCCGGGAGTAAACGCAGCAGCAGGCTACGAGGCTGTAGCATCTCTATGCAGTGTCCTGTGTTACTGTGCAGGGCAGACACTGATATCCGGTCAGTCCGGCAGCTTCGTGCGGGTACCCAGCTGTGATCTCTCCCTCCCCGGTGACAGCATGTCACTAACACACCCCGGACAGGCAGCGGCAGTGATCGCTGTACAAAGCTGATCCGGTCCGACAGGTAGCCGCTCTGAACGCTCCCTCCCCGGTGACAGACTGTCCTTGACACACCCCCGGACGGGGACGCGCATTACACAGCTCAGCGGAAGAGGTCGCTGCAGGGAGCTGGTGCGGTCCGGCATTCCGGAACCTAGTCCGATCCGGCTTTCACCTAATCCCATGATTTCTCCCCCCTCCCGGCGCTGCCCACTGACTGGGAAGATGCGGCTTACAGAGAGCTAATGAAGGCATCGGACATGTAGTCCTCTTCTTCCTCCTCGTCTTCAACAGCGTTACTCATTGCCCGGACTCGTTATACTACCGGATCGACCAACGTTCATTAAAAGAGCCACAGGCAGCTGGCCGGCCAATAATCACAGTTACACACACACCATGCGCTTCTGCAATCTCCTTCCGACCAGAAGTGGCTCCCACGCCACGTGATCAACATGAAGTGAAGCATGTCGCCATTTTTAGTACAGGCAAAGAGTTGGCACGTTCATAGGCTGCATTTGGAATTGAAAGTCAATAGAGCTTATACTGGCTGATTTACTTTCAGCAGGTAGTGTGACTGCATTATACCAATCTCATAACGATGGGTGTTTTTTTTTTTTGATAACAATATATTTACAAATAATGTTATATAAACAAGCAATTTTCTAATTTGCATGGTATGTTTCATCCGCTCACCATATTAGTGTTTAGTTTTTCTACCTTCAGATAACTAATTGCTTTGTACTGTATATGACCCAGTGAAACCTTTCTGAAATGCATTGTCTCATCTCGTTTGCTGGTTACCAAAGTTTTTCTTTTTTTTTATCACATTGGCAGACTTGTTTTTTGCCAGTTATGACCTAGAATTTCAACTTTTCTGCACAAAATGGTATCCAGTATGCAGATCTGAGCCTAAACAGATGGATAAAAGAAACAGAAAAAAACCCTAATTATATTTAAAGGACATGTATTTTACCTCTATTGGATAGTATCTGAAAATGTACATCATGTTGACTTCCACTGTAGCTGTTAAAAAGTAATACATTGCCTCCACACAAATTATTGACATTCATACTACATATTAGGACAGCGTTCAGATTTAATTTTATACAAGTCAGAAAGCAGCCATGAGACTGACGTCAGAGGCTTGCCTCGGTGTATGAGTTATCCTTAGTGAAGATGAAATTAAAAAAGGTTCATGCTATTTGGGACATCTGTTTGCCTTTTCACTTCTTATATACGGTTACATATTTACGTTTGTGGATAATAGTGTGATGTAGTTATTGGGTGATTTTCAGGATTGTTTATGCAGTGCCATATCTAGGGTAGTGCGACCAGCGCCATGGCACCGCAGGACAGGGGGCGCTGTTTGGGCATGTCAATTTTTCTGTTTATCATAATTCTCACTTCCTCTTTTTTTATCCCCAGCATCGCCTGGCCTCCCCTATCTCTTCCCTGGTCATTCCCCATGAAGCCATGGCCCTTTTTCAGGTGCACTATCTTATGTCCCTACTTATAAAATGGGTGGGAGGGGGGGGCGGCCAATGCGCTGTTTGTCACAGGGCACCAAAATGTCTAGTTACGGCTGTGTTTATGTCTTCAGCATAAGGTGGTATGTCATGAGTGAAGTGAGATATACACTAGCAGATCAATTCTGCGGATACGATAAACGCTCTGGCCCGTCAGCGATTATATGATCAGTGTGCACCCATACACACCAAGCAATTTTTAGGTCAGTGTGTGCCGTCGTCAGACCGAAAGCTACCTGGTTGATCCTATGAGTAGCATATGCTTGTCTCAAAGATTAAGCCATGCATGTGTAAGTACACACGGCCGGTACAGTGAAACTGCAAATTGCTCAGTAAATCAGTTATGGGACTGGTAGGTCAGGAACAAAATAGCGTGTGCAGCACATCAGATCCTGACCTCCCAATCTGACCACTGCAGGAGTGTTTGAAGCAGTTTATGGCTAATGCTTGAGAATGTAAGCTCTTGCGAGCAGGGCCCTCTACCCTCTTGTGCTTCTCCTTACTTTATGTTCATCTACTTCTTACTCACCACTAGAACACCTAACACTTGATGCCTATACTTTGTTGCTTAATTGGGTGTTATGGCCACCTATGTATCAATGTATATTATCCATGTCCTTGTCCTTCATTGTATTTTTTACTGTAAGTCACTTTTTGGTTATGTACCTTGTAAGGCGCTGCGGAACACTTGTGGCGCCATATCAATAAACGATAATAATAACGCTCCTGCATACACACTACATATATCGGGCTGATCAAACCATTATTGGCTGATCGGCCCTATGCATAGTGTGTACCTGGCTTATGTATGGGAAATAACAAGCATTTGGCGACTGTAGTTGTGTGTAATTCCAGAACTCTCTTGAAGTGGCATCACCAACACTGGTGGGAGAGGTCACTCTTCAGCGATGGATAGATAGAAGTTTATCTGTTAACTACATTATATGCCAGGATACATGCAGCGTTTGTTAGAGGTTTATACTTAAGCAAGTACAGCAAATAAATATGGCATGCATCAAGTACTTTGGTCATGCTTGTTTTATTTGTACTTTGTTGCTTATAATCAAACATGAAAAAAATTACATTAAAACATAGTGATTAGTACCACAAAAGTCACATATTGATCAGTTAATTGCATTGAGTAAAAGCAAGGAAAATGTTAAACGGCCATACATCAGCATCTATCCGGGAAATTCCCCATTCTCCCGATGCCTGGGTCAGGTGATCTGGACAATCTAGATTCGCTGACTCCGACCCAAAAATGGAATCGGCTAGTCTGGTATTTTTAATATGTTGTATTTTGCCAATCCCACCGAGAAATCGCCAATCATCTGAGTCCACCTATCGGCATCGGGGATTAGATGTATGGCCCGTATTAATTTTGTGCTAAACTTGAAGTGTTTTTTTTTCCTTAAGAAAAAAACAGATACCAAAAGTGAGTAGTTCTTAGCCTCCTCATGTAAGCACTATGCTTCGTATGGACATAACAGGCAGCACTATCATAAAATGTTCAATAAGCACCATGCCGTTAATGCTTTACTGGAGGTTATTTAAAAATAGCAGCCAAAGCAATGTATTAAATACATAAATAAAAATAAAAAAAAAAGCCTGATTTTGACATGACTGCAACTGGATATGCATGTTTGTAAAATAGTTTGAACATACCAATATTCCCAAATTAATATCAGTGCATGTTATACTAAATTCCCATACACCCAAGTTTATGTCACAATTATGCTCTAACCACACCCCCATCAGATAGGCAACACACACACTTGCCAGCAGTTTTAAACAAATCTATTCCATAAAGAATGGAATGCTGTTACTTTCATATGTGAGGGCCAGATCACAAAAGCTCAGAGATAAACTGTACAATTGGGGAGTTTCCATTAAACTGATTTCATAAGTGTCTTTTTTTGCACACCAACAATCACAAGCTGTATGTAAAAGATGAATATACTTTGTACAATGACTGATCATCCAAATTAAAAAAAAAATAAAATATATATATATATAAAAACAATGCACACATTTCTAAAAGCTGTTGGGGTACACCTATGTGGGCACGCATGTACAGTATGTGCATATCTATATTGTAGCTCATGATACATTATCCCATAGTGTACTCATAAGGCAGGGATGGGGAACCTCAGTCCCAGGGGGTGGTATAAGGCCCGCGGAATCATTTGGTCTGGTCCTCTGAGCTTTTTTTCTGCTAGCCTCATCTGGCTAGCAGGGTGCCTAGAATGGCACTCTGCAGCAGAATCTATGCAGCAATGCCTCCTGGGGTGTCCTTAGGATGCTGCAGACTGTCACACTGCTGCCCTTACAGCTCCCCGGAGCATCCTCAGGATGCTCCGGGCATTGCTGTAATCACTGGCGATTGTGACCCCACCCTCGTATGATGTCACACGGAGGGGGTGTGTCCTGCAAATGTTTTTTTATATCAAAATGGCCCTCAGCAGAAAAAAGGTTCCCCACCCGTCATAAGGTTTCATAGTAATATAAAAAAAAAATCGAGTGAAAAACAAAAGTTCTAAGAGAAGCAGAGAGATTGGGAGTATTGTCACCTTTGCTATTGAGACTGAAGGCTGCACTGCACCATATGTCAATGTATACAAACTTTGTGTGCTACAGAAAACCTATACTTAGATCATGCTCCTGATACAACTTCTGTTACCAGTCCAAATAATGTTCCTGTA
The DNA here is from genome assembly GCA_031769625.1 of Taudactylus pleione. NCBI lineage: Eukaryota > Metazoa > Chordata > Amphibia > Anura > Myobatrachidae > Taudactylus > Taudactylus pleione. The sequence continues at coordinate 63,559,832 of JAUIMM010000200.1, read as the reverse complement.
CCATGTCACATGTGTAACAGGTCTGATTTTATACACGAGTTGTAGATCGATATCTACAGTTAATGAGATAAATGTAAAGCTTCAAATAAATTCATTTTGAATATTCACACTTTGTAATAATATATCCAACACAAATTTATATTGCACAGTAACGCAAGAGACACTTTAATACATTATATAAATAACCAAAGGTTGGAGATGGAACATACTTAATGCTAACTGTAATAGAACAAGAAAAAATAATGCAAAGTAAATTTACAGGCTGAGTTAGTGAATACCCATACTAGAAAGGACTTCTGCCCCTTATGTCCACAGATATTCCGCAACTGCTGTCTGTGAAGCGATAGACAGATGCTATTTTAATATTCTATATAGGCTACTCAAACAAAGTGGATAACATTTGAAGTGAGAGCTCATGTGTTTTTGCATTTTAAAGGGGGCAATTCAATTGTTTTGCGTGCCATTAGCTCCCGACTAAGTGATGGCAGCCATTCTATTGTTTGTGCGACCAGCCCCACACTGGTCGCACTCTCGCGCCTAAATGCATGGGATAAGCTGCGTAAAGCGGCTTCTCCCATGCTAAGTGCCGGGCGTGCCCGACACTCACGCCCAACCCCAAAGCCCTACATTAGGTGGATTTCTGCTCCCACCTCAAGAGAGTGCGAGCAGAAACCCACGATAAGAGCAGCCTCGGGCATGGGCGCCCAAAACAAATTAATAGCTGCCGGTGAATTTAGATTGGAGCTACAGGTGCCCCCTAATGCTATTAAAAACCAAGCGAAGCTTTACATTGGGCTGTGTTTGGGGAAAATGTATCAAACCTTCTAAAGAGGACAAGTGTAGGTGTTGCCCATAGACACCGATCAGCTTCTAGATATCATTTTATAGAATTTAATAGATAAAAGCTAGAATGGAATTGGTTTCTATGGGCAACACCACTACTTCATCAGTTTAGAAGGTTTAATAAGTGTCCCCTAGAGAGTTCTGTAATGCCTACTGCATCTCTGACCTTTAAACAACACAAGAAATACATCTGAATATATTTTCATATAGCAGAAACATTTCTATTCCAAATCTGAATGAATTATGTTCATGGTGCCGCCCAGCTTTAACGCAGGTGTAACTCATGGGAGGTAGGTTGGTTTTTTATGAATCAGCTATTTTCAAGGGGACAAACATGGTCACAAGATCCTGTTTTAGGATACAAATTACACATGGCTGGCAAGAAGTACATTTTCATTCAGAGACTAATAATACCAGCATTCTCGTTCTGCACACATCAAAGAGAATAGAAAAAAAGTGCATTACGAACAAATAACTCTTGGGGTTTGCTTCTAAGCCATGAACTAGTAAAAGGTAGCAATGTTGCCCTGGAAAGGAAAATGGTTGTTAATGTTATTAATGCTAGAAGTGTTCCTGATGTTACTTACACCTATCACTGCCAAATCTAGAAAATATTTGAAAACGATGAATTTCTTCCTAAGGTGGTTTTTAGCAAGTCAAAAAGCTAGTTCCAGAACATTTTGCTAAACTCCTGTCCACTGAGGGGTCTCCATTAGAAAAAGCTGGTCTTGAGTTTGATGGTAGGCGCACTCTGTACGGTAGGAGCAGGCATTTGGGAGGCAGCTCTGGCTTTGCTTGCTTGGTTGGCTCTGATGGCAGTTTCTAGGCGTGCCTTCAGATCTGGGGCAGCGCCCATTACAGTCTTAAAAGCATATGGGTAAAGTGGCCCAATCCTCATCAAGTCTTGCAGCGCAAACTCGTGAAGGTCCTTTGATGAGGGTGAAGCAGAACTGAAAGTGTTGACATCCAGCAAGTAAGAAATTAGTGTGGGAACAAGGAGAGCAAGAAGCTGGACTCCTATAGAGGAAAAACAAAGCAGTCAACTTAAAGTACAGAGTTGTATATATGACAATAAGCATTAATCCTGCATCATACAGGATTTACCAATAAGCATGTTTTCAGCACACCGCTAGCAGGACACACATTACTAGATAGATTCTGTACTTGCCAGTCTGGCTCTTTGCCAATCCTGTGTTATAACACTTGGCTGGGTTTAAAGGGAGAGTGGCAGTGATCTGTGAGTTGGCATAATTGAAAAAAAAAAGACTTGCACAATAGGATGTAACTAACACAATCATGAAGATTAATTGGAACATCCTCTACATTTCACAAGCAAATAAAGAAAATGCTTCTAACCTTCCTAAAGGATGAATGAGATAATAGACAATAAATAGAACAAAGCCAAATAGAATTGGTCGAATCCTCAATCATAATAAATGAATAAACCACTTACAAAACTAAAATATTAATTTTCTGCAGCCTTAACACCCAGCAATAAGAAGCAAGAGAGAGTTTAAACCCTCCAGAAACGTACTGATGTGCTATCGTATAGAACAAACCCTTCACCTGCCAAACGACTTCAAAAGCTAGGAGCTGAACACTTTGTAAGGGAAGTTCTTTCATGTACAGAGGAAAGAAAAATAAATGTAGGGGTATTGCACTGTATTCTAACTAACTTCGACTGACTTTATATTGCCAGTTGACATCACAGGCCGACCAGGTATGATAGTGAGGGTGGTGTTACGCATGGAATGACAATGTAATATTAAAATATTAATACACTTTTGTGCAAAGAATATACCTGGAAGTAAGTGGCAGATGGTGTCTAAAATTAGGGCAGCACAAAATATACAAAGAGTACTGTTAGTCATACAGCCTAAATGATCTGCATAGTGTACCACACTAGCTAACTAGGCTTCCCCACAGTAGTCTTCCAGTGTCTCCTATCCTCCACAGTAACTCACTAGCAGTGCTCCCGACTCCTCACTGTAACTCTGCAGCCAGCCTGAACCTCTACCACCTAAGCAGTCTGGGGAGAGGTTTCGAAGTATTGTCGGGATTGTGCTGTGTGGTCTCAGGTGGAGGCAAAAAAGCAAAATCTAAAGCTGCATATACACACAACGATTTAGTAAATGAATGATTTTAGTAAACGATTTTCATTAATTATTTCAAGGGAAAAATGAACGAAAATCGTTTACTAAAATCGTTCATTTGCTAAATGTAATGAATGATTTTTTTGAACTACAAACGATTTTTGCATATTCCCTTACTGAAAATCGTTGAGTTGGTCAGTCTGACTGACCTACAAACGTGAACGTGCATGAATGATAATCGTTCATCGTTGTAACTCAGAAAGTGAACGATTTTTTCAACGATTGAACGAGATCGTTATCAATAATCGTTCAAAAAATCGCTGTGTGTGTATGCACCTTTAGTCACTGTCTGTGTGGCTTATCCTAAGATCCAAGGGCGGCTGTTGTAGAGCTATGTCTCACTGACTAATTTCAATGAAACCTAGCACCCCCCCATTTGTGAATCATTTTTTATATTGAATCATTATGTTTTGACTTGTTAACCATTTTGGATTACTATAATATCAGGTTTGCTTGAGCAAGATTGTTTTGTATAACTGGTTTATTAATTTACATTTATTATGATTGAGGATTAGTCCAAAAATGTATATCCAATTAAGATTTTTTTAAAAATGTTTTAATGTCTCTCTTGTCCTAGAGGGTGCATGGAAATAATTATATCTTATCTAACACTTGGTGCCTCCCTATCAGAAGCCAGACACAAAAATGAGACTGTAAAGCAAAGAAATTGTTTACTCACTATTTTTCTCTTCTCCTAATGCCACCAGTCTTTCTAGTACTTTTATTCCTTCCTGAACAACCAGCAGCTCCGAACTGTTATTCGGTTTTTTCATTTCAACAGCCTTCAGATTTTCAACCATGATGGGGGCCAAAGCATGTATATATGGGGTGGAGAGAGCTCGATTGGAGTGTTGGAAAACTGACAGCAGGAGTTGGTAACCTTTTGCCTGAACCTATAAAATCGGAAGCACAAAAACATAACTTGCTACTATTATGAATGAGGTACAATACAAAATGTGAGTAGGCAGTAGGGGGTCACAACTTCACTGATGGTTTATGCACCTCCCATAGGTGTGCTGGCACTTCGATAAAGCCCCTGTTTAACTCCCCTTTTTTCACAACAAAGCTGAACGTAACACAAATGGTAATGAGGGACAGTTGAACTCTTAAAAAGAGGAGGCCACATAGATACTCAGCTAACGGGGTATATGTAATAGCTTGCGGACTGCAGGCATCGTCGAGTCCCGTGCAAGACTGCCCGATGTTTTAAAGTGGCAGTCACATTTAAAACGACTGCTACTTTAAAACAATGGGCAGTCTTGCATGGGACTTGACGATGCCTGAGTCCGCAGGCTATCACATATACCCCCTCAAGTCTGAAACAACACAGAACACAACCACAATTAGCATCTGAGATTTATCCAACTGAAAAATACCATAGTCTCCTACCCTCCCAAAAACAAGTTAACACAAGTAAAATGTATTATGTTGTTTTAAGTGCAAAAACGGTAAAGAGTCCATGTATTGTAGGTCTCGTCATAGGATTTCTTTCTTGTAAACTAACCCAGGGGTCATTGGAGGTCATGGCTGCTTTGAATCTGTTGATGCATCCAGTCTGTAATGACCGCACCCCAATTATCTCTGTGCTTGCAGACAACAGGAAGAGTACAACTGCTGTCAGTATGCTCACTTCATCCGCTGTGTGCTTGGAGTCAACTGGTAAAAAAGAAACAAAAATAAAACCTCCACAAACATTATAATTCCCTAAACTTCCTTACATCGTTTAGTCATGTGTATTAAGATAAAATCTAGGGGTCAAAATAAACTATTCCATAGGATCGCTAATCACAATGTGTATTTAGCAATCCTTTTTTTCATGCACATTGTAACTATGTACTGTATGTATGTACTGTATGTACGTACGTACGTAGCAATCAGTCAAGAGGCCACAAAAAAATGTCACTTATTCCCTGCAAGGACTATTGCTACAGTAACTACCTATTGACCTTCCACCTAACTGCTGTGCTATATAACCAAAATACTACCAATCTGACTTTTTGACTGTAATTCCCTACAATGGTTCTCTAACTTTCAGAAAAAAAGTAAAACATTTTTGAATGCATAACACAACTTTTATATCAGCCCTAGAACACTGCCAAAATGTCCCCTTCCTGTACCATCAATCTCAGACTGAACTCCTATTAGTAACCTCATCACAAGCATGCTTACTTGAGTCTAAGAAACCCAAAACCATTACCTCACCTTGTCTACCAAATCATTATACAGTCTCTCTAAACTCATGTATCCACATCCATCTGTAACTAATGCTGGGCATACACTATACAATTATCTGTCAGATATCTGTCTGGTTGGAATGAAAACCTGGTAATGTATGGGAGCAAATTACATACATCATTTGCTCACAAACACTGGAAAACTGTCAAAAATGGTCGTTCAGACAAATTGGTTAAAACACACAAATTGAACCAATTTGAACAATTGTTTTTTGTCCGTTTCCAGTGATTAAGATCATATGATCGCCGCTCCTATACATTAGCAGGTTTTCATTCCAACCAGCCAGATTGGACAGATAATTGTATAGTGTATGCCCAGCATTAGATGTAAATCTTGTTACCCAAATGCTAGAGTTCCCCTATGGTGTGGCAACCACAAATTCTCTGGTCATCCATAGGGGACACAGGCTTCATCACTAATAGGTGTATAGGTGAGCTGGAGTCGGAACACCACAAGTTTCTCTTCCCAGCAGCCCAGGCTCTCTCTCCCCAGACCAGAGGACCAGTTTGGTTTGGTGCCTGCTAGGAGCGGGCACGGGTTTGCAGGGGCTGCTTTTAAGCAGCTTCATTTAAGTTTCCTTTATATTCTTTTAGTGAGCAGGTAGTAAGTCATCGTCCTATAGAAAGCCTTCACTGACGCTTCACCGAGCCCCAGCGCCGGTGGTCGCAGCACTTGAGCACTGGCGTCTGGGTCAGTGACCTCGGCCCGGCTCCAAAGCGCACACCACGGGAGCAGCAGCTGAACACAGTGGGGAACAGGTAAGGTGGCTCCCTGCTTCCTTGTCTACCTGTATACCTAACTCTCTTAGTCAGGTTATACATTCAGCTCCTTCCACCCCTGTTGGGGTTTGGTTTGTTGAGCACTATTAGAACATTCAATTAAATGAAATAAATGGTCTGTTTGTCTCTGTAGTAAGTGTCTCCTATTTCTCACCTGTATGTAGCTTCCAGTTAGTTGATTATACTACTGATACTGATTACACTAGCGTGAACACCAATTTCTCTATTGGCATTCACGAGTTTATTTCACTTTCTACATAGCCCCACTTATTTGATATATTGTGGCGCTTTAACATTCTTTGCACCACCCCGTACTAACACACCACTGTTTAGCAACCTTTGTGTGTGGTGACATCTTTGAAAATATCTTCCAAGGGCAAAGCATCCAGGGAGGAGGGTGCTCCTGTGTTGCATAACAGTAGGACCTGTGCTGAAATGCTTTCTCCTCAGGTTCAAGTCCAGAATGGTTTCCGTGTCCAGCATTACACAGTTACACAGCGGGATATCCCTTTAGCCACAGCTTCCAAACAGGAACCAGCATGGCTTCCATGCTTTCACATGTAATGTTGCAGTTAGTAAATCAGCTTGCCATCCCAAGGCCTGCTAATCTACTTGCAGGCACGGGCCAGATCGCCAGAGTTCTTCCTTCTTCTAGGGTGATTCGCAGCCTGCAGCTGTGGAAACGCCATGAATGCAGTCCTTCACTCAGTCAGTGCAGGGTCTGGTGCAAGGGTCGACATCTCTCCTGTTGAGGCCATGATCAAGGGCTCTGAGCAGACATCTAAGTCAGAAGCCCTGGTATTTAAACATCAGAAGAAGGTAGCTCAACTTGAAAACCTCCTAGCGGAGGCTCGGGCTCATTCTAACAAGCTCTTCCAAGTCTCTAAGCACATTGCTGCCTTTAATCTGCTACCTGCTGCGGATAGAGTCAAATGGGAGTCTCCTCCTCCTTCCTATCCCAAACACGGACTTTCCTTAAAGAGTTGACAGATATTAAGTTAGATAGCTTCCTTAAAGCGATTTTCTGTAATGCTGAAGCAATTGCACGCCCAGCCCTTGTGTCCGCTTGGGTGTCTATGGCCATCGGACACTGGGGAGATTCTGTAGAAGACGGCCTGTTTTGATGTCCACAGATCGGAGTTGTTGTCTATGGTGGAACATATATACTGGATGCATGTTCATATCTAGGCGTGGCGGGGGCATTGACACAGACATTCTAACCTCTAAGGTGTTGGCTTCTGCTGTGGAAGCCCGGAGAGTGCACTGGCTTTCTACCTGGTGCGCCAACACAGACTTTAGGAAGGCCCTGGAAGCTCTACCTTTTTCGGGAGAGGCATCTTTGGCCCGAAACTGGACAGGATTGTGGCTACAGTTGCCGCTTCCAGGATGGCTTCCCTTCTCTATGCGGCAGCTCCTAGGTCGCAAACTTCTAATTTTCGCTCCTTTTGACCACAAGGTAAGGCAAAGCGTCAGGCTTTCTCCAGGTTCCAGGGTTCTTCCACTAAGGGCTCAAAGTCCAGAAGAAAACAGACCTGATCCACCAGACGTCCTCCTACCAAGCTGACCGACAATCCTGCCGCATGACCAGGCGGGCACCCAGAGAAAAAGAGATGTTTTTACCTGTTAAATCCTTTTCTTGGAATCCATAGGGGACACAGGGTGTCTACCCTGATGCACCTGGCTTGCAGGGTCTTTGCATTGTTACCAGTTCCACTTTTCACCTCCACTGTTGTGTTTTGTACTAAGTGTATGCCGTTCTACCTTCTCCTTCCTCTAAGCTCCTTGTCTTGGGCGTGTTAACTGAACTGGTCATCTGGTCTGGCGGCGGGTTATAGGGAGCCTGGGATGCTGGGTAGAGAAAATAATTATTTGGTGCCCAGACTCCAGCTCAGCCACCTATACACAGTGTTCAAGCCTGTGTCCCCTATGGATTCCAAGAAAAGGCTTTAACAGGTAAGAAAATAATTCTCCTTTTCTTATTCCATGTAGAGTGTTCAGCACCTATTGTTCCTGCAGACTTTTTAAGATTATTGTACTTCTAATATATTCTGTAGTGCTAAACGTACTGGGATAAATAACTGTATAAATTAAATAGTAATATATCGAAGTTTCCTCCACTAATGATACAAAGCTATGGATTTATTATTACCTGGCTGAGAACACTCCAGTATAGATGCCAAGGTGCTACGCATCAGATCCGTCCACTTCTTCTGAGTTTTTTCTGTCTTTGCCAATGGTGAAGTGACAATCACCTTTATCGCTTGTAAGCAGGCACTCACAGGCAGGGGGACCTGATTATCGGGACACTTTATCGCTGTCTCCTTCAGAACTTTTGTGACCAAGTAAAGAATGGTAGGCAGTATTGTCATGCATCCTGCAAAGAAGACTCTTATTGAAGATGGTATATTGCATAGATGTAAAAAAATATTATCAATTTATATTGGATCTGAAATGTAGTGTGGGAATTGAAATGAATGTTAGTATCGAATAAAAGATAAACAGTAGTAGCTATCATGTTGTGTGGGGATTAATAAAAACAAACAAATAAATACCATAATTTAGAACAGAATGATAACGGATATGTAACATTAGTTCCGAAGTCAATATATGAAATAATTATTTTAAATGTCCACAGTTTCCAGGTATTAGCCAGGCAGCCTTGGAGATTCAGGATTTTGGGACACTTTCCTACGGTGACCTAATGAATTTGCACCGCAAAGAGATAAGGGCGCTAAGAGCTCATAAAGCAAGTTTAGAGCATTCAAATGTTACAGATGTGTCCTCATCCACCCTTTTTATTTCAGTACCATATGAGCCGTCCCCATATGTAGCTATAGGTACTCTATAAGAAATTGTGCATCTTATGGTGCATACACACGGTCAGATTTTCCTTTAGATATGTACAATAACGATTTTAAAAATCGTTCAATCGTTCATATCTGAAGGAAAATCTGACATATCTGACATGTTTTTTAGATGAACGATGCGTGTTCCCGCTTGTCAGATAACGATATCTGACATCTGATGTGTTTGCAGTCAGATTTGGATGATTCCATTCATTTTAATACAGGCAAAAATCGTTCACATCGCTGCTCAAATCATTGGTAAATCGTTCATCTGACATATCTGACCGTGTGTATGCACCATAAGTAACATCGCAGCTGCATACAAAGAGTGTACCAGAGACACTAGATTTGTACTTTTATTGCAAATAAATTGGTATAACATGTGCAGATTAAGGATAACACATGGAGTGAGGCATGGTGCGGTCACTCATATCAGAATTCGGATTTTGCTTTTTTTACCCAAATTCGTCACTAAAGCTGGGTGCACACTAGGCGACCCGCCAATGTGATACCTGTTGGTACGACGATCTGGCGGTCGGTACACACTGCACGATATGGTTAAAGACAGCCCAATATATAGTCCATACGCACCATTCACCTTCCTGGCGTCGGCAGCTGGGTCGCTCTGTCGGCCGCACATGCATGGCCAACGGAACGACCCCGATATTGGAGCGAAAGAGCGTGCCTAGTGTATACACACTAGACGATCCGGACGATATGTTGGTCCAAGTCATGATATTGCCCGAGAAATATTAGTGTGTATCCAGCAAAAGTCGCACACAGAAGCACAAGTAAAGCCAGTCCCAGCAGCTCGTGTTCGCCTACAATGTGCTTTTGATACATTAGTGATGCGACCAAGCTGCATATTTAAGGACAAAGATGCTTGTCGTGGCAAAGTCACAAAGTCTGTGGAAAGCCATACAGGGCTAATTGGTGCGATTTGAGTAAAGGTGAATGTGGACACATCTGTACATGATCAACCTTCATCCACATTCAACATGTTTCCTAGTTTAATCAGAGTTATTTGCTCTTTAGAGTCGGATGTTATTGAAGATTTACCTGCTGGTGAGCACAGAGGAGGAAGCTCAGCTAGGATGGTCACTGTAGATGCTACAAGGCGTGCACTTTCTTCTGAAAGCTGCTGATGTTTGGTGACAACATGGCTTGGCGAGTCAGACATCTTGGAACTGAGCTGTGGCATATGTCGTACCAAGATGAACATTAGCAGCTCCATAGCAGAGAAGACCAGGGACTTTCCTGGGATCAGACCACCACTTTCCTCACCTTCACCCAAATTTGTCTGCGTTTCCTTTTCGCTTGTGTCATCTTTGTCTGAAAAATATGGAAAATGGCTCTGAACAATAGTGTAATTCACTGTGATAGTGATATAATTAGGACTGGGCTGATATTAGGTGCATGAGACATTGGATGCCTACACCCCAACAGCTGGACTCACAAATGCAGCGAAGCTCTTTTGATGCTCTGCATCAAACTTTAAATTCTTTTTAACAAGCAATCATTAGCCTTTGGTCTTACATTGAACAGTTCTTTGCTCCTGTAATTTGCCATAAGCAGCTCCCACAATCTGCTGCACTACTTTAGTGACTAAAAGCTGAACAGAGGATGGGTCACAAGTCAGCAGTAGGCGATGAAGAACATTTAGGAGTTCCACTCCAATCACCTAAGACAGAGAAAGCAAGCATGCTGTTATTACAAACACAAACTAGTACTTTTGTTACATTAAAAATAAAATAAAAATGATTCAAATGTTCAGATGTGTCCTCATACACCGTGGCTTCAGCCATGCCAAAGAGCCTCTCTCGGCGCACGAGGTCTAGGGCGACTCAGCTGTGCCAAGCATCTTTCTCACTCAAAATGTGCATCTTATTAAATACAAAAGAATCAACAAAACTATTTTGCTAGATTACACGGATCAATTTGAGGAGGCTCGGATTCTTTCGGATTTTCCCCGTCAAAAATCGGGTCTCAGAAAGAGGCAAAACGTCATCTTTCATGGACAAACATCATCAAACTTTTGTCCAGGAATGATGATGTTTGTCCATGAAAGATGACGTTTTCCATGTTTCTGAGAGCTGATTTTTTGCGGGAAAAATTCAAATTTGGCGGGAAAATTCGAATTTGGGGGAAAATCTGAACTACTCCGAGCCTGCACATCCCTAATTTGATGTGCGGCATTTGTACATCTGTGTGCGACAGAGTCTGAATTTGCATACAAAGTGCTATGATGCAGTGGCCGCAACTTTTTCTCACTTTAAGTTTCATTGTGTGCATGTTTAAAACTAATTTTTGTGTTGGTAAAGTCGCAGCCCAGTGTCTCCAGTACACCGAGTTGTTTTTTGTTGCGTCTGCAATGTGAATAAGGCGCTACACGTCTCGGAGCAGCTCAGTTGCGCCGAACACCTCGCGTCATTTGGCGTATAGATGCTAGGTGTTAAAGGACACATCTGTAAGTGGTAAAAAAAATTATTAAGAAAGCTTCACAAACTAGGCCTCAAGGCACTGTGACAATAAAACACTTTGCGAGTCCATTGTGTCTTAGTAAAGCACACACACACACATTTTAAATACACAAAAAGATCAATACCATAAGAGGTTAATGGCAAACTTCAGCATGGGCAGGGACAACCACCTAACAATCAAAAAGAGCCTATAGCAGCAAAGTAAACAGTCAAAAGTGTTGTGTGCAGGAGTGTTTCTGTATACAGGCAGAACTTTATCATGGTTTAAACACAAAGAAGTAGTCTGTTTTATGTTAAGAGGCGACCCTGTGAAAATTTAAGTGTCTAAATTAAGCTAACAGAATACCCATGCGCATTTTTAGAGGAAGGGACAAAAAGGACAAAAGTAAATCTGTAAGAAACATTAATACGAATGTCCATGGGTACGTATGTACCATATCTGGCATTATGGACAAGCCTAAAACGGTTTTCAAGAACCACAAAATAAACTAGGGCATTTGCGGCTATTGTGAAGTCATGGACCATGATTGAGGAGGTCTGGTCATAAAAGGATGACACCTTGACCTCCAAAAAGACAGTACAACTTATGGGTGACAAATATAATTAACATATTATAAAATAAAATAGATAAAAGATTTTGTATTAATATATAAAACTAAATGTTTTGCTTGAAACGTACCTGGTCCTCTGCTATGTGACTTCTGGCAAAAGGAGAATCGAGAAGAATGTGTAGAGCCTGAAGACAAGCTGTGACATGTTCAACAGGCTCCTCAGGCCGGGGTGCACAGAAGAACTGGATGCTGATGCCTTTAGACGGACAAAATATACATTATGCATAGATATACATGAGGACACTTGTATATTGTTGACAAAACAGAGCTAATTTCTCATTCGTACAAACAAAACACAACATAATTGAACTAACAAAATTTATTTTGCTGTACCTAAAATCAGGTGCATTCTATCTTTGTTGAGCTCCACAAGAGACTTTGGACTGGGTGGTGTTCCTGGCGCCTGGTTCAATGCTATAGCAGGGTTGCGTTTCTGGGAGTTTGATATTTTCCCTTCATCTGCGATGTCTGAATTATTAAAACCAGTGGAATTAAGCCAGAGAGTCACTGCATGCAGGATAGGAGCCCAGGAATTGCGATAATGTAGTCTTGCTGTATCAATGGTTTCAGGAGTATAAAATGCTCCACCTGTTCATTACCATAGATTAAAAAATATATAATTAACATACTAGAATAGTAAACTAAACGTTTTTTTAAGATGTGTTTGACTAACTCTTCATCTCCTATTTGTCAATGTTGGAAGTGGCCAGGGACAGAACAACCTGTAACCGTTCAGATCATCAGAATACCCAAAGCAACACAGAGTATTTCAGTAAATCAATGTTCCGACTTTGTGAGAAGGCAGTTAGGGCTGCATGTAACAGGCAAGTATATGATGTGAGGGGGAATATACAGTCTGATAATTATAAAGTGGAAAGATTTGAGTCCCTAGCACCACAGGGTAGGTAAACGGATGATGGATGGGTATGTTGTGAAGTACACTTCAATTTAACAGCTTATACAGTACATCCAACCTGTTCATCATTGTGTGTAGTCAGTATGTCGACATTCAGAATGTTGACATAGATGTTATGCCAACAGTGAACATGTCCCCAACATTGTGACTGTGAACAGTAACAATAGACATAACAGATTTAGGCACAGGGTTAGGGTTACAACAGTTGGAAAATGTTACATCGACATGCACAATGTAGACAGTACAACCATTCAGAATGTCAATATGGACGTTATGTCAACAATGAAGAGGTCGACATTGTGAATGCTGTGGTTAGGGTTATTGTTAGGCTATGGTTAGGGTTTGATTTGGGTTATAACAGTAGGAAAACATTATGCCGACTTACACAATGTCAAAATAATGACCATGTCGACATTCTTGGATTTTGCTTTGTTTGCATCAAGCCCTCCGCAGCCTTGTGTAATGATGAGAAGCTGTTTTCTGGTTACCCCAAGATTTATGCTATCTTGATTTTATGTAATATTATATATACATATATTTTTTTTTAAATACATTTTGTTCTCTCCTTTATCCTTGATTGGGATACATATATATTCTTTATCCATCTGAGGCATTAGCGCCATTGCTTTTCACCTACATAATTTTATTTTCTTTACTAGCATGTTAAGTTGGTGTTTCATTCAATAAGGTGTTTTAGGAGGCTGCTTATACCTAGTTTTGCGCAAAAGTATTGATTGCCCTTAAAATTTTTGTGATTCATGTCGACATTCCGAAAGTCAACATTTTGTACCACACCCTTCATTGCTATACTGGATTTCTTGTATTGTAGTATAACAATACTTTTAACAAACTAGTTTTGCTACATTTTTATACTAAAATAGTAAATGGGAAACTAGAGAACACTTACCATCTGGAGGCAGCTGGCTGGCAAACTCAGGTGGCAAGGTAAGGAGAGCATAATCTTTCAGTACCGCCAGCCACAGCCGGCTAAGGGTTGGAAGTGCTGACTCAACCAATGAGATGAGGCTGTCAGGGGGAAGCTCATCGATGTTATTGTAATCATCGTCTTCATCGTCATTGGTCTTCATTGCCTTACTGGGCTTACTGTCTGCTTCTTTTTTAATAGTCATGGCAACAACATAAACCTATCACACACGGTTGAAAAAACGATTACAGTTATTATTGAAATTATATAAAACATGAATAGCAGCACTGCATTTGCAACATAGTGAAAATAATAAGCTTAGAGGAAACAATAAGCTCAACCACTGTCTAATAAATAGGTCCAAGCACTGGAAAATGATGCATCAACAAAGTAGCACTGAAATAATACATCACATAAGAGCAATGCAAAATCTGATATGGGAGCTTAAAATAACATCAAAACAAAATGCATCTTTATTGATGTTCCTGTAAATAACAAGAGATATGGTAAGAACTTACCTTTGTTATCTCTGTTTCTACGAAGTCCATAGGGTCCACAGGGTTGACCTTGGGGTTATAGCTGGAACAGGATCCATGGGCACCACACAGTTAAACTTTTAGCTCCAAGGATGCACTTGGGTCCTCCTCTATACCCCGCCCCCGAGCCACAGGCACCTCAGTTGGTAAGCAGCCTAGGCCGGAGGAGAATATGGAACAGAGAGAAGGAAGACTGGAACACACAAGAAACCATACTCACAGCAATAGGAGACGGAAAACCGGTGACCAGCCACACAGCCCATTTGAAGCCAGGTGCGTCAGGGCGGGCGCCCTGTGGACCCTATGGACTTCGTAGAAACAGAGATAACAAAGGTAAGTTCTTACCATATCTCTTGTTTTCTACTTCAGGGTCCATAGGGGGTCCACAGGGTTGACCTTGGGGATGTCCCAAAGCAGTTCAACTAAGGGCGGGGACGCTCCTGTGCTGAAAGGAGCACCCGGCGCCCAAAGGAAGCATCCTGAGAGGCGAAGGTGTCAAACGCATAGAACCTCAAAAACGTTTGAATAGAAGACCAAGTGGCCGCCTTACACAGCTGAACAGCAGAAGCGCCACGTCTAGTAGCCCAAGAGGGACCCACAGAACGAGTGGAATGAGCCTTAACAGAGGCTGGCACAGGTAAACCCTCTTGTGCATAAGCCTCACAAATAACGGAACGAAGCCAACGGGCTAACGTTTGTTTGTTGGCAGGCCAACCCCTCTTGTAAAAACCAAAGAGGATAAACAAGTAATCAGACTTCCTAACCGAAGCCGTCCGGTCTACATAAATTCTAAGCGCCCGGACCACATCTAAGGAAGTCTCACCAGCTGAAAGATCAGGGGACTGAAAAGCTGGCACAACAAGTTCCTGATTAATGTGGAACTTCGAGACCACTTTGGGCAAAAACTCAGGACGAGTGCGGAGCACCGCTCTGTCCTGGTGAAAAATCAGGAAAGGAGGGCGACAGGAAAGCGCCCCCAATTCAGACACCCTCCTGGCCGAAGCAATTGCCAGGAGAAAAACCGTCTTAAATGTCAGCCACTTGAGCTCCACCGCCTCAAGAGGCTCAAACGGAGGACCCTGCAGGACCCGTAGCACCACCGCCAAGTCCCAAGGAGCCACAGGAGGCACAAAGGGAGGCTGGATCCTGAGAACACCCTGGAAAAAGGTGTGAACGTCTGGTAGTATTGCAAACCGCCGTTGAAACCACACGGACAAGGCGGACACATGAACCTTCAGAGATGCAAGGCGTAAGCCGAGATCCAATCCTGACTGAAGAAATTCCAAGATCCTAGAAACTCGGAACACCTGAGGATCATAATGTCTGGACTCACACCACTGAAAGTAAGTGTGCCACACTCTGTGATAAATCCGTGCTGAAGCAGGCTTGCGTGCCCTGAGCATGGTACCAATAACCGAACTGGAGAAGCCCCGAGACCTCAAGACGGCTGTCTCAAGAGCCACGCCGTCAAAGACAGCCGACCCAGATCCGGGTAAAGGCAGGGCCCCTGAAACAACAGGTCCGGACGCTGAGGAAGAAGGTACGGAGCGTTGATAGAGAGGCTCCTGAGATCGGAGTACCAAGGACATCTGGGCCACGCCGGAGCTACCAGCACGAGCATGCCGCCGTCCTGCTTGAATTTCCGCAGAACCCGAGGAAGCAGGGATAGCGGAGGAAACAGATACGCCAGGTGAAACGTCCATTTCACCGACAGCGCGTCCACCAGACTTGCGCCTGCGTCTCTTGTCCTTGACCCGTAAACGGGCAACTTGTGATTGTGACGGGAGGCCATCAAGTCCAGCTCCGGCAGTCCCCACCTGTCCACGAGTAGCTGAAACACCTCTGGGTGAAGCGACCATTCCCCGGGATGCACGTCGTGACAGCTGAGGAAGTCCGCCTCCCAATTGAGGACTCCGGGGATGAAGACCGCCGAGATCGCCGGAATGTGACCCTCCGCCCAAGTCAGGATACGAGACACCTCCGACATCGCTGCCTGACTGCGAGTTCCGCCTTGGTGGTTGATATACGCCACCGTGGTGGCGTTGTCAGACTGCACCTGTACCGCCCTTCCGTGAAGAGCGGGGCCGGACGACTGCAGGGCCCTGTATACTGCCCGCAGTTCCAGGATGTTGATGGGGAGAAGTGCTTCTTCCGCTGACCAACGACCCTGAAGCGACAAAGAGCCGGTCACTGCCCCCCAACCCCGGAGACTGGCATCCGTCGTGAGCAGGACCCAGTCCGGGATCCAAAATGGGCGCCCCTCGACCAGATGAGCTGTCTGAAGCCACCAAGCCAAAGATTGCCGAACGTCCGGAGACAACACCAGCACCTGAGAGCGGATCCGGTGAGGTAACCCGTTCCATTCTGATAGAATCAGCCCCTGCAGGGGCCGGGAATGGAACTGGGCAAATTCCACCATGTCGAATGTCGACACCATGGACCCCAGAACTCTCATAGCCGAATGGACCGACAGGCGGCAACGGCTCAGGCAACTGTGTATCCGCAGCTGTAGGGAGGCGACCTTCTCCGGAGTCAGGAAGATCCTTTGCTGACGCGAATCCAGCAGGGCTCCCAAATGAACCATCCGCTGTGATGGAATCAGGGAGGACTTTTTCCAATTTATCAACCACCCATGTGCTTGCAGGCAAGCGATCGTCAGGTGGAGATGTTGAAGCAGTACCTCCGGGGAGCTCGCCAGCAACAGGAGGTCGTCCAGATACGGCAGCAGCCGTACATTCTGGTTCCGAAGATGTGCGGCCATGACCGCCATAATCTTCGTGAACACCCTCGGTGCTGTGGAGAGACCAAAGGGTAGCGCCCGGAACGGATAGTGGTGTTGAAGGATAGCGAACCTCAGATACCGCTGGTGTGAAGATGCTATCGGAACATGGAGGTAGGCGTCCTGGATGTCCAGGGACACCATGTAATCCCCCGGTTCCATCGCCAGAATGATGGAACGTAACGTTTCCATCCTGAACTTGGGAACTCTGAGGAATTTGTTCAGAGACTTCAAGTTGAGGATAGGGCGATGAGAACCATTGGGTTTCTGCACCAGAAACAGAGACGAATAATACCCCGTCCCTCGTTGTGATAGAGGAACGGGAACAATGACCCCTGCTTTCAGCAAGGACTCTATAGCCTCCTGAACCTGTAACGCCTTGGTCTTGTCCTGAGAAGGACTTGTGCAGAAAAACTGGTGGGGTGGTCTGTGCCGAAAAGACAGGGCGTACCCCTGGGAGACCACTTCTCGAACCCAGGCATCCGTGGTGGTATTGTGCCAGTACTGGGCAAATAGAAGAAGTCGGCCTCCCACTCTGAGGTCCCCCAGAGGGAGGCCCGTCCCATCAGGCCGCAGGTTTATCTTCCTGCTTGGAAGAAGGGCGCCGAGCACTCCAGGCTTGCTTCTTGGGTTTAGAGGCAGTCTTACTCGCAGACTGTCTCGGGAAGGACTGACCTTTCGCCTTACCCTGAACCCGAAAGGAACGAAAAGCCGAACTCCGAACCTTAGCAGGCAGTGCCGCCGAAGGGAGGAAGGCCGACTTGGATTTAGCCAGGGTGTCCACTATTTTGTCCAAGTCCGGACCAAATAGTAATTCCCCATTGAAAGGTAAGGCCTCCAGACCCTTCTTTGAATCAGAGTCCGCTCTCCAGGACCGCAACCACAAGGATCGGCGGCCAGACACCGCTGCAGCCGATACCCGCGAGGTCAGCAGACTAGCATCTAAAGAAGCTTCACCAATGTAAGAAGCAGCGTCCCTCATTTGTCCCAACAACGCCCGCTGGACATCCGGAGTGTCGTCTGGGAAGGTATCTTCCAATGCATTGGCCCACCCCTCAATGGCCTTGGCCACCCAGGAGATGGCCATGGACGGTCGGGCCACCGCCCCGGAGAGGGAGTAAATAGACTTTAAGCAAGTCTCAACTTTCCTGTCCGTGGGATCCTTCAGCGAGGATATCGACGGTAATGGTAAGGTGGCGCCCCGAGTTAAACGGGTGACATGGGAATCCACCGCCGGTGGAGTTTCCCATTTTTTACAATGTGCCTCAGGGAAGGGGTAATTAGAAGCCAACCGCTTCTGAGGAAGGAATCTCTTACTGGGCGCCTGCCAAGCTACCGCCATATGATCCGTCAACTGATCCGACAGGGGAAACACCGCAGAAGCCACCTTAGTTTTTTTGAAACTAGGAAACTTCGACTTAGGAACCGGTGCCTCATCCTCTATAAGAAGAATAGCTCGCACCGCCCTAACTAGTGCTCGCACATTAATGGACGACTTGGTATCCATTTCCTGGACCGAGGCGTCCGAGTCAGTGTCATCAGGGACCTCCCCATCATCTGAGGAACCCTCTGAGTCCGATACCTGAGCAGCCCGTGTCATGAGTGGGCGTTTTGAAATCCTAGAAGGCATGTCAGTCTGCAACATTGACTGAAAAGCCGAGGAAGCGGCCGCCAAATTTTGCACGGAGTTGGAGAGCACATCCACCCATGGTGGAGGAGTCGCCATAGGGGCCTGAAAAGGTACCACAGGCTGCTGCGGCACAGGGGAAGCCTGTATATACATAGGCAACCCCGCATAGGGACCTACTGATTGAGACCCAGGAAGACTCTGCAATAACTGCGGGACACCCGGGGAATGGGGGATGGTCGGCTGGGGCACCGCCCTAGTAGGGAGAGCAGTCGGGACCGACAGACGGTCCGCAATAGACACCAGCACTTGAGAAAACATCGCCCACGGTGGTTCCTGCGCCAGAGAAGGTCTGGATGGGCCAGGAGCCACCTGGCATCGACTACACAGGCCATCCTGTGACAAATCCTCCCTATCTACTCCTGCAGAACAGCGTCCGCAGGAGGCCAACACCGGAGCCACTGAGCGCTCAACCTCCTCGTCTGACATGACAGAATATATTATATATCTGGCACCAGGGTAGAAGTAAAACGCACTCACCGGTGTGCTGAACAACAGCCCACAATATGGCACTGAGTAGCACACAACTGTATGTGACGGACCTCACAAATACGTGATCTATATAAGTGAGGTCAGTAGAAACGCCCCTCCCCCACACACCTGTAGGGCTTGTAGGAGAAGTAAAGGGATAGGTATAAGCTGACAGTAAGTAGAAAATAAGCACAGACAGGCAGCACTAGCAAAAGTCACATACCATGCAGGAAGATATACTCACTGCACCTTTACACTACAATCAACCTGCCCAGATTCAGTGTCTGGGAGGGCTATAGTGCTGTGTACGCTGTCCTTAATCAGGGGAGAGGTACACAGGGGGACCGGTCCGCATGCTCCCTGAGATCTGCGCTGCCACTGGGAAAATGGCCGCTGGAGACCTCAGAGGAGGAGTGGCCGTGTAACTGCAGCTCAGCGACGCCAGACTGCGTGCTGAAAGGCGCGCTGAGCTGAGGGGAGGAGCCGCTGACAGGGAAGGCTTCCTCCCCTGGCTGGCCATAACCCCAGGGATGCTGGTTTCCCGCTTGCCCCTTTATCCCTGGTGGTCTAGTGGTCCCACGAGTTATGGGGGGGGCCCGCCGCCACTGCCAGCAGCCTCCGGTCTGTCCCCAGGACCGGAGGCTAAAGGACTGCATTTAAGGCATACCGCGCGCCGCCGCTAGCCAGCGACGCGCGGCTTACCTGAATCCCCGGCGACTCTGGCAGCAGTCCTGGGAGGTAGACAGAGTCCGGCTAGTACGGACTCTGCCCTCCCGCGGCGATCCCCAGATCAGTACTGGCGTCGCGGCGCCAGTCGGGGATCAGAGCGGCAGCGTGGGCGTCTGTACAGACAGCCCTTCGCTGCCGTCCGTAGTAAAAAGAGATTAAAATAAATAAAATCTAACTTAAAATAAAAAGCTTCTGGGGGCTGCTCCTGCAGCCCCCCTGCGCGGTGACCGATTCCGGCCGGGCACCAGCTTACACTGAGGTGCCTGTGGCTCGGGGGCGGGGTATAGAGGAGGACCCAAGTGCATCCTGGGAGCTAAAAGCTTAACTGTGTGGTGCCCATGGATCCTGTTCCAGCTATAACCCCAAGGTCAACCCTGTGGACCCCCTATGGACCCTGAAGTAGAAAATGTATAATTATCCTGTAAATCTGTATAATAAATAATATATGTATAAACAGCATGCTCTGTTGCCAGGTTGCACCCATTGTCCACATTTACCCAAAGTAGAGGAACCCGTGGAGTTTTTGGTCCCCTGATACAATCATAGCTGCGAAAGCTGCCAAACCCAAGGATGCAATCAGTACTATGAAACAGTAAAACGCGTCATCGCAGCTTCATCATTTACAGCAGGAATACATTATTCTACTGTCTATTAAAAGTAAAGCGTATAGGAACCATTTCCTTTTTAATTTGTTTAGAGTGATTTCATGTACTATATATACCCCAACATTTAAAACTGAATGTTATTAATACTTCTAAGAATCTTATTGTAAATAATTGTTATCAACTGATTACAATGGGTCATCATTTATATGAATTAGTACAAGTGTGGTTGCCAATAGCAACCAATCAAGTTTGCTCTCATTTTCCAAACTGCCCACAAAAACGAATTAGAATCTGACTGATGCGCAAGGAAAAAAGGCACAGCACACAGCAGCTAGTCATTAAAAACAATGTCACACAATGTGTAGACTATTAAAACAAGTTATATTATGTAGCAACCACTTTAATCGAAATCGATTTTTGGTTAAAATGACTTTCATGAAACAGCTAAAAATTAGTCTAAGTAGCCTCAATGGCTTGAAGATACACAAACTACTAAACTAGCAATAGTAAATGTAGAAAACCTGCTACCCTGTTATTTCAGGATTTTGAAGAGAAAATAATAATCAGATATGTGAACTGATTTCATGTTTGCAATATGTATTCATAGATAAGGCCACCAATCAATATCATCTTACAACTAAAATAAGTTGTGCCTACCTGTGCCCAAGCTTTGAGTACAGCCAGTTTCTCCATAGTTATGGCACTCTCACGGTAAAGCTGACTGGATGCTCCTTTCCCTGTTTGTGCCTTGTCCAGCGAAGAAACTAAAAGGTTGTGCACCCTGCGAAGGTCATTCAGGTCACTCACCACTTTGCTCCCTATCCAGGAGCTACACACCTGACAAGAGACCCACACAGACGGTTATTCTGGCAAGTACCAAAAGGAGATTCATCTTTTTCTGTAGACACGCATACAATAGATCTATACCTGGCAGGCTTTTGCTGTGATATCTGAAGGCGTATCCTGTGAAAATGCTGGTCTTAAAGCAGCTCCAACCTACAAAAAAATAAAAATGAAATACAATAAATTTCTCAAATAGAAATTTCTCAAAAGGTCTATAAAACACTATATTGTAAAATAAAAGAAAAACACACACTTAAATAGAAACTTTAAGGCTAATAACATCATGTGCAATGAAGCTTGGAGATAGTCATGTTTTACAACTTTTGTCATCAAGTTCATCAGAGCATTAAATTTGGGCAATAAAACATAATAAAAGTTTTATAGCACTAAAATAAAATTCAAATGAAATTATTACATAACCCAAAAATTGGATGTATGCAAAAGACACATGTTAACATTAATTGACTAATACAGCTCAGGTTATTGAAGTTGGGAAATAACCAGGAAAAGGTCATTATCACACTGAGAAGGCACGGAAGAATTCAACCTCCTAATTCAATAAGAACCTGTGACATTAGGGAGGAGTATTATTTCAAAAGAACAATTGACATCACTGATGTAGGTAGAGGACACAATGGCATCACTGGTACCCAGTCAACTGATTAAATGCGTTCACACCTATCATTAGCCCTCAAAATGGCCATCTCCGCTGAGTGTGAGCAACTATGTAGAATACATTTTAGTGTTTGGTTGTCTTACACACAGTGTAAAGGCCTACAAATTAACAATTGTCCTGGTTTTATTTCAAACTCTGAGGCGCTCTATACCCTTACATTGGCCTGATACTGTTCCAAGATTACATGTCCTGGAAATTCAGGCTCAGGAACAGAAGCAAACTTCTTGATGATATCCTCCAGTGCTTGCAGGCCAGCCATACGGAGCTGATTGCTGTGATCAGTGGCAGCCATGAAAGCCATCCGAATAAGATCAGAGAGGTGTAGGACCAAGAGGTCATCTGTGAAATTAATCAGAATAAGAGGCTGAACTATATAAACTAGAAATTATGTTAAATAAATTATAAATATAAAATAACCTTTGCGTACTACCAAAGAGTACCTATACATTTTAAAATGTTAAAGAACAATTCTACAAACTAAATTTTTTTGAGTAATTCCACTGGATGAGTTAAATGGAAAGATGAACTCTTTGTTGTGGCATTACGGTGATAGTTTTTAAAGTGAAGGATGCCAGCTCATTTTTAAACTTATATTTCGCTAAATTTCATCTTTATTTGCTGTACATTTAGATTTGTAAGGATATAAGGAGACTTACCGTATGTTCTTACCTGTTAAGTCTTTTTCTTCGACTCCATAGAGGGCACACAGAGATAACACTGGATATAGTCTGGAGAAGAGAGTCTGGGCTGAGCCATCTGCCTTTGGAAGAGGACAGACAAGGCCAAAACCTGGACCTTCAAGGAAGAGAGCCTAAGGCCCAAATCCAGACCTGTTTGCAGAAAGGAAAGGATCTGGGAAAGGCAGAAAGACCCCTAGTCGAACATCAAGAAAAATAGGTATGTCAAACCCGGTGATAACAAGGCGGCTTCATAGCCTGCAGCATGGTCCGAACGACCCTCCTGGATAATGCTTTTGCTTTTAGGATGGATGTCTCAAGAGACCAATCTGGAGTCACCAGAATCAGAGTGCCTCCCTCCAGCTTGAACTTGCGGAGGACCCTAGGAATCATTGAGATTGGAGGGAAGACATAAATCAGAGGGAAGGTCCAAGGAACAGCTAGTGCATCTAAAAGGGGGGCTTCTGGATCCCTGGTGCGGGAGCAATATCTTGGAAGCTGATGGTTGTAACGAGACGCCATCATATCGATGTGCGGCAGGGCCCCAGCGATGGACTAATAAGCTGGAAGACGTCTGGATGCAGAGCCCACTCGCTTGCTTGGTTGTCCTGATGACTTAGGAATTCCACTCAATTTTGAACGCCCGAGATGAAGACGGCGGACAGTGCTGGAAGATGACATTTCGACGAGCGAAGAATTCGGCTGTCTTCCTGCATGGCTTCCTGACTGCGAG
Organism: Taudactylus pleione; assembly: GCA_031769625.1. Classification (NCBI taxonomy): domain Eukaryota; kingdom Metazoa; phylum Chordata; class Amphibia; order Anura; family Myobatrachidae; genus Taudactylus; species Taudactylus pleione. Next base: position 63,536,308 of record JAUIMM010000200.1, on the reverse strand, counting down.
TGCCGCCCTGGTGGCTTATGTAGACCACCGCAGTTGCATTGTCTGACTTTACCTTCACCGGACGTCCATGAAGGAGGTGCTATGCCTGACACATAGCCCTGTACATGGCACAAAGTTCCAGGATGGAAAGTTGGCTCTCCTGACGCGTCCAAAGGCCCTGAAATATTAGATGACCAGTTACCACCCCTCACCCCCAAAGACTTGCATCCGTGGTGAGTAGGACTCAGTCCTGGATCCAAAAGGGACGTCCCTTGTCCAGATGTGAAGGCTGTAGCCACCACAGCAAGGACATACCTCCTGAGGAGGAATTAGAATCTGAGCCCTGAGGTTTGGACGAGTTTTGATCCATCTCTTCAGAATGATTCTTTGGAGAGGCCGAGAGTGCAACTGACTGTATTCCACCCTATCAAACGCTGCGACCAATGACCCCAGAATCTGCATGCACGAGTGTATGGACACGACGCTGATTGAGAAAGGTGCGTATACTGTAAGATCTTGTCCGGAAGGAGGAAGACTCTGAGCTCTTGAATCCAATAAGACTCCCAAATGGAGCATTTCATGGGACGGAGATAGCGTGGATTTCTTCCAATTGATTATCCATCCGTGAGATTGTAGGAGCTCTACCGTCAGATGGATGTGCTCTCTGAGAACTGTCGGAGATTGTGCCAAAAGAAGCAAGTCGTCCAGGTACGACAAAATTCTGATGCCCTTGCGGCTCAGTTGTGTTGCCACTACTACCATGACCTTCGTGAACACACGAGAGGCAGTGGACAGACCAAAGAGTAACGCTTGAAACTGGTAGTGTTTGGTTTGGACAGCAAACCTGAGAAAATGTTAGTAATTGGGATATGCAAATAGGCATCCTGAATATCCAACGATGCCATAAAGTCTCCAGGTTCCAATGCTAGAATGATGGACCGAAGGGACTCCATGTGGAATTTGGGCCTCCGAAGAAATTTGTTCAAGTGTTTCAAATTGAGGATGGAGCGAAAAGAGTCATCCGGCTTCTGAACCAGAAATAGATTAGCGTCAAAGCTTAACCCTTTCTGGGACGGGGGAACAGGAATAACGACCCCTGAGACGATGAGAGCACGAATAGACTCCCTGAGAGCTTTTGCCTTTTCAAGCTGTGAAGGAAGGCTGGTGGAAAAGAACTGTAAAGGCAGTCGCTGTCTAAAGGTGTGAGCGTAGCCTTGAGACACGACGCCTCTGACCCAAGCATCCGTTGTGGTCTGCATCCACACTGCCGAAAAACGAAGAAGCCAGCCTCCCACTCCGAGGTCCCCCAGGAGGAGGCCCGTCCCATCATGCGGCAGGCTTGTTCGCTGGCTTGGCAGCTGGACGTTTAGTGGACCAGAGTTGCTTACCTCTGGGCTTGAAGCTTTTAGAAGCAGAACCCTGGCTTCTGGAAAATGGCTGACCTCTAGCCTTGCCTTGTGGACAAAAGGAACGAGATGCTGAAGTCCTAGGTCTCGGAGTGGCGAGAGAATGATAAGAAAGCGGATTTAGATGCTGCCAACATAGCCACTATCTTGTCCAATTCTGGACCAAACAGAACATCACCCGAATAGGGAAGGGCTTCCAGGGCCTGCTTGGATTCCATGTCCGCCTTCCAGGTGCACAACCAAAGTGCTCTTCTTGTTGCAACTGCAGAAGCATAAATCTTAGAAGTTAAAATTCCTGAATTTATAGCTGCTTCGGAGAGATAAGGATCTGCCTCTCTAACGTGTGCAACCATAGTAACCAAGTCACCTCTGTGTGCGCCAGAGGCAAGTCCTTCCTCCAAAGTTTCTGCCCAGCGGCCCACAGCTTTAGCCACCCAAGCCGATGCCAGGGCTGGCTGGCCGAGCCAGAGCCCCTGCATTCACATAAATGGTTTTTAAGAAATTTTCCAGTTTCCTGTCTGTAGGATCTTTAAGAGATGCCGAATTAGGGATAGGATGGAGGGATGACCTAATAAGACGAGTAATGTGGGCATCCTCCGGGGGAGGAGACTTCCACTTAGCCCTATCAGCTGCGGGGAGAGGGTAAAAGGTAGCAATACCTGAAAGAGTCTACTAGCGGAGTCCACACCTCCGCTAGAAAGTCTTCTAGCAGTGCAGAAGATGGAAATTCCGCCACTGTCTTTTTCTGTCTCTTAAACACAGGTACCTTGGATCTAGGAGGTTGCTCAGAGTCCTCCACTAAAAGAATAGCTTTCACTTCTCTAAAAAGAGCCTCTACGTCTACTGAGGACGTCTCCACCTCTGTAGCAATGAAAGCACTAGCCTCGCCATCTAAAGATATCTCTGAATCTGAACCTCTGCCAGATTAAGGAGTGGAACTCGCGTGGAGCAGGTCTATGCCTAGAAGCCTTATCCTTATGAAGCATCTGCTGAAAGGATGTGGATACCTGAGCCAACCCCTGTACTGACTGGGCAAAGATCTGCATGCTGGGTGGCTCAGCCATGGGAAGCTGTGGCACAGCGACAGGGACAGGTGGTACTGAGACTGTCATGCGGTCTACAAACTGTGACATTACCAGAGTCAGTTGTGACGTCCAAGCAAGTTCTTGACTAGAATCCATGGGCGCAATCACCTGTTGCAGGGCCCCAAAGCAACCGACACACAGACCATCATGCTCCGGATCTTGAGGAGAAATGACATTAAGACACTTCTTACATGAACGTAACGCTGTAGCGCCTACCTCCTTGGTAGTCTTATTTCTAAATATTCCCACACAATGTAAAAAAAAATATATATATATATATATATACACACACACACACACACACACACACACTCATCCCTGCAAGTGATGTTTTTCAGTTACCAGTAACAGCAGGTACAGACACACAAGTAAAAGTACACTTACTCACATGCACACAGACCTCTTAATGCAGAAATGTGGGCTAAAGTGGCTCAACAAACCAGCCTAAACAGCTGGAAGGAGCAATGAATTAAGCGCAGCTGCTGGGAACAGGCTATTAGACGATATTGGAGCCCATTTTCTCTCTCTCCAAAGCTGAGGCAGGCTATGCTGTAAAATGGCCACTCAGCATCTAGGAGGGAGAGGAGAGAAGGGAGCAACTGCCTGGGGATTTCTGGCCCTGTAGGTAAAACGTGTCCCAGGGTTGGGGGTGGAGCGAACAGAGAAGCACCCGCCTCCTCCGTCTGGCATAACCCTCAGGGAACATGGCCACCACTGCTATTAAGCAGCCCCTGCTCCATATAGTAATTCCTGGTGGTCTAGTGGTAAGCGCAGTAGACCGGGAGCCACCACTGCCAGCACCGCTGGTGGTCTACTGCGACGGCTGTGACAGCCGTGAACCCGTGGCTTCCTGCATGCAGGGAGCAGTCTTACCTTGTCCCCAGTGAGTGCTGGCTGCAGCTTGGAGCTCCAGAAGTGTAGGAGTCCACGGCTGAATTCACTGACCCAGTCGCCAGTGCTGCAGCCAACGGCGCTGGAGCAGCAGTGGGGGCGACCTATAGGACGCCTTACACTGCCCACTGAGTAAAAACTAATTTCAAATAAAATGATTAAAATAAACTGCGAGGAACCACCTAAAGAAGACCCCCTATAATCTGGTGCCCTGCTCCTGCCGGAACCAAACTCAAACTGATGGCCTCTGGCTGGGGGCGGGGTATTGAGGAGATGAGCCTGAGCTTGTGGGTATTTGCATTTAACTATTTGCTGCCCAGACTCTCCTCACCAGGCTATTCCCAGTGTCATCCCTGTGCCCCCTATTGGAGGAAAAAGAAAAAGAAAATGCTCCTTAAATTCAGTTTTTGGATCGTTAAATATCATCTATAACATATGTCAGATAATTGGGCTGAGGATTTTATCCGTTGTGACCACTAGCTTGATAAAATAAGCAAAAAGGAACAATCAGACTGTATTCTTACTTTTGGGGCTTTTCAGTTTCAGTGTGCGAGCAGCAGCTAAATCAAAGTGTGCCTTGTTAGCATTTTCACACAGCATGATAATCCGGCACAGGCAGTCTGCAGCAAACACACGTGTTGCCCAACGAGGGGCTACAAATGGTTTCGATTTATCATCATCTCCAAGTGTAGTAAACATGGTGTCGTCATCCATTTCATCCTTCTTCTCTGACTCTTCGTCCCTTCCTCCAGCTACCAGACCAGCTGTACCCACATCTAAATTGATAAAATGTAAATATATGGATTTTATCTAATTAACACATGAATTAGTCAATTATCAATTATTTAGTAATGCTATATTAAAAGTAAACTATCTTAACAAACATTTGTGATATGTCAGTGTGTGATATCCATGTGGCAATAACAAAATGGCAATTAAGACTGGTTCTAGCTGCAGAGGTTAGAGACAAGTGTTTTGCGATCCTCTCAGGTGTACTGGAGGAGAAAATGATGCACATCACATCTTCTTTGCATTGTGCAGAACTGACACCCGGAAGTAAAGTGATCGTGTAATGCGACTTGTAGCGCACGGAGGATAGATGTATGTGGACACATCTGTAGGATTGCAGTCAGCACTGTGTAGGACAAGCGCAATCTTTTGCATGTCAGCGGAATTTCTCTTTAGATTACTAGGAAGAATACTGCACAGACATAACAAGATACATACCACTGGAGGCTGCCAAGACATCCTTGCATAATAGCAACCAATGAGACAATTTATCCACAGCCAAAGAGGAGAGCATGTGGCCCAGTGTGTCATGAATGTCGGAGCACAGTTTGCGATCTGTTTCCCGGTCCAACATTCCAAACAGCACTCCTTCCAGACCAGTGTCTGTTATGTTTATATCTGAGAAGAAATATGTGATCACTGCCCTGTATCTATAGTCAGTGATTTAAAACCAGCTTCTATAAGTATTACTGTCTGATCTAAAAGATAGCTGCTCCATCTGTATGTACATCAGGTGAAGTCACATGACAAACTTTTCAAGTTATAATACAGTTTATGCTTAGAAGCTGGAGTATATAAATGGTTTATGTAATACATTTCATATGTAATATTATAATAAAGAATTTTAAACAATTACTATTCTTAAGCATGTTTTATTCAAATAAAGAATGATTACTTATTTATGTTTTAAACTATATAATCCAAAAGGTGCCCCATTTGCTCATGATTGTACATAATTAATTTACAATTAACATGTATTGAAAAAAAAATTATTCTGTATAAAATAATTTTCGGGCACATTTCTAAAACTGGGGCTAATGGAGAATAGAGGGGGAGGAGCTAGTCACACTTCTAGATTTAAAGTGCCAGGCTCCACTTTACCACCGTATATACCCCAGGGTCTTCAGCTCCAGTATCCCCTGGTGGATGAAGGAATAATTTATATGCAATGAAAGCTCAATTGAACAATGAGACTGACATTCTAAGACTAAATATGGATCTTCCCACTTACTGAGACCACTGCTTTCCTTATCTGCTGCATTCTTTGCCAGGTTCATGGCGTATTCACACACTTCTGCTGCCTCCCTCTGTGCCAGCTGCCTGAGACAAGCTACGGCCGCGCGTCTTAACAGCAAATGGGAACTGCCTAGGTGAACCTACAAAGTGAAAACATTCCCAATATACAATATTGACTAATAACATGATAAAATTAGTAGCAGCAAATATGCACTTGTTTCTACTGTTAGGAGTATAAAATGGAAAATCACAACATACAAGTACTGCAAAAAAGAGACCATGAAAATCAAAATACATTCATGCTACTATCACATGAAGACTAACTGAAGACATGAAAAATCTTACGCAGAGACATGGGACCAGGCTGGAGAGATTGACGTGACGAGGAGCAAACATGTGAAGTTGCTGGAGGCAGGAGATGGCAGCGGCCTGGACCAGTGAGTCTGAGTGATCCTGCATGATTGCACAGCCCACAAGACATGAAGAACGGATGGTAGAAATAGTGGGCCCATTGCCTGTGATAAGACATTATCATCTGACTGATTATACTGGGGTATTCATTCATTTCTGAATCAAGGTTTTTATTTTTTATTAAGTATTTTTAGTCAACATTTTCCAAGTTAATCAAGTTCTTTAGGTTATTTATTATATTTTGGCCTCAAATAATCAATGTGTTACTATAACTCTGAAGCAAGGTATGTTTATCAAATGCATGACGTGCCATTAACACAGTTTGTTCTAGTTTTGTGAGTTATCTAAAACAGTCTACAAAGTGCTCCTTGTGTCTGATATGTGGATTAAAGATTAATTCAGGTGAAAGTAAACCAACCAGAAGTAGGAGGATACGGAGTTATATACAACTTGTTACATAGCTAGCTTACAGTGTCCAGCTTCCAATGCTATCGAGCTATCATTGTGTCATTACTACTGACCTTGCAGCTCTGGACCCACTGTTGTGATGATAGCTCCCAAGCACCGGCCTAAGCACTGGTGAACCTCTGTATGTGAAGGAGGGACAGTCAGCAGAAGTGTAAGCACTAAAGATAGTGTTGGTTCTACATAGCCACGATACATCGGACCACTTGAGTCAACAATCAGCGCAAGTGAGTGGAGAGACCAAGTCTAAAAAAAAACAAGATATATATTATACAATCCTTCTTTTATATAATACAGTGTAATAATATATACGTCCATATATTACAAACATGCAGAATGACGGTCATTCAGGTTAAGCTAGATGATATAAGGCCATGAATAGAATACTTTCTCACCTGAACTTCTGGTGAAGTGCCATCCTGAGCCAGTGCCAAGAGAATGCTGACACTGGTCTTCAGATGCTGCCCTGACCCAATTCCACCAACATAACGGTGCAAACAGCCAAGAGCAAGCGAATGGCCTGTCCTCGACACTACATCACGCGCTGACTTCAGCCTAGATTATTTTAACATGAGAAGAAACCAGAGACTTTACATAATATAAAGTATATGTACATACTACTGTATGTATAATACTGAAATTCTAACAGGGCCAGAACATGAAACTTATAATTTAAATGCATGAAGAACCCTGCAAATTCTCTATAGGCAATGGTGCTGATTCTGAATCACATAAAAGTCACAATGCGCACGGAGCTTAGCATACTACGCTTATGCCAATGAAGAAAATTGGTTACTGGGCATGCGCCGGATCAGGATCGAAAGATCACACTACAGTATTAGTGCAATGGTAATTTCTGAGAGGTAACTGGGAGGCGAAAATGTAATGGCATAGAACTCTTCCGTCTATTGGGAGTGATGGATGATTTCTGTGCGCTTTCACAATGAGCAGATGGTGATAGGAAGTCTGTTTTAGACGGATCTTTTGCACCCAGCATGGGGTGACAGCTCAGATACTAATGATAGTAGAAAAAATAGAAACGGCGCATATAGGTCTAACCGGACCCAGAAGACACACTGATAATAAAGGATAAATTGTTTATTATAACATACAAGTGTAGATACTGAATAGTCGATACTGGAGATGGATTGAAAGGTCAATGACCACAATAAATTACTGCAGAAAATTAAACATAATCATAAAAAGGAAAAAACCTCACATGTATTATTGAAGATTAGAGCACCAGCTGTGTACTCCAATCACATGTATTAAACTAAAGTGCTGTTAATAAATACACCTCTATTACATAGAATAAAATCCTCTTCAGGAATAGATGAATAAATGGCCCATTACTGGCATAAAAATGATAGTTCCATTATTGGGAATCCATATTGACACAAATTTTGTATCCAATCATTGGCTGTGAATGCGAAAATGTAACAGATAGTGGAGCCAATGTTACCAAAAATGTGTTCCTCGCTGAGGTAAAAAGAAGGGTGAGTATTAATGCATATAAATCCTCCTCTAGCCCACCTAGGATTAAGGCTGGGGGATATGATGTGGATATGTCTCTCACCTAGTGTTCTTAGACACTTGCTGCTGTGCACTGGATCTGTGCCATGGAGAGTAAAGCAGTGATGCCGTCAATGCGCAGTGTGGAAGGTAATAAGTCCCGTGTCAGCGCTGGTTCAATTGGCGCTAGCTGGTATGTAGCTGCGACTGTTCACCAGAGGATCCTAGGCCGTGATGGGAAGGCTATGGCTCTACGGAGGCACTCACATGGAGTATATCAACTCCGGAGCATAGCGTTGTCTGCGACTCCAGCAGAGGGGATGGAGCTCTAACGGCTGGATTGGAAAAACGGCTCTGCTGCAATTTCACAGGTGCTTCAGCAAGGCATGAATGCAGGTTAGTAGCAGGGACACCCTTAACGCGTTTCTTTCTCTACTGAGAATTTCTTCAGAAGGATGTCTTAGGAGCAGGAAGGTGTCATATTTAAGGAGGAAACCTGCCAATCAATTTCATTCATTAGTCCAGACAGCACCTGCAATCTATTTTGTCCCTGTGTAATCGGCATTCCTAAACCCAAATGATTTGAATAGTTCTTTTTTCATGTTTGCAATCCACATATATCTACTCTGCATTCACAGGTTAAGTAAATGTCAACAGAAACCCATATCAAATCTGTCAAAATAGAATGCAATCAATGTATAATTAAACATTATCTGTAAATGTTGAAGCACATGCAGATCGTAGATCTATCTATATTATTTATATGTATATTCCTTGTCACTAATAAAACATTGTGCATGTTAGTCAACATTATATAGAGAGTAAGAAAATACTCCATATTGCAGGAAATATATATTAACTCTAGAAATTATTACTAAACGTTCATGTATATGCAAAGAGGTGTATAAATACCAAAATATAATTCTGGCACGAATAAAAAAAAAAAAATATATATATATATATATATATATATATATATATATATATATAACTCCTGAGGACCAGCTCATAAACAAAATATCTAATAGGTGTAGGGGAGAGTGTAACAGCATCCTGTTAGAGATGATTAATCACACTCCCTCCGACGGCCAAAAGACAACACAAGTTGTCCACATAACGAACTATGATAATAGTATAGAATGATACTAAGGAAAGGAGCAACAAATAGATAATATAAGGTCCCAAGGAAATAGGGAATATAGATAGATCTACGATCTGCATGTGCTTCAACATTTACAGATAATGTTTAATTATACATTGATTGCATTCTATTTTGACAGATTTGATATGGGTTTCTGTTGACATTTACTTAACCTGTGAATGCAGAGTAGATATATGTGGATTGCAAACATGAAAAAAGAACTATTCAAATCATTTAGGTTTAGGAATGCCGATTACACAGGGACAAAATAGATTTCAGGTGCTGTCTGGACTAATGAATGAAATTGATTGGCAGGTTTCCTCCTTAAATATGACACCTTCCTGCTCCTAAGACATCCTTCTGAAGAAATTCTCAGTAGAGAAAGAAACGCGTTAAGGGTGTCCCTGCTACTAACCTGCATTCATGCCTTGCTGAAGCACCTGTGAAATTGCAGCAGAGCCGTTTTTCCAATCCAGCCGTTAGAGCTCCATCCCCTCTGCTGGAGTCGCAGACAACGCTATGCTCCGGAGTTGATATACTCCATGTGAGTGCCTCCGTAGAGCCATAGCCTTCCCATCACGGCCTAGGATCCTCTGGTGAACAGTCGCAGCTACATACCAGCTAGCGCCAATTGAACCAGCGCTGACACGGGACTTATTACCTTCCACACTGCGCATTGACGGCATCACTGCTTTACTCTCCATGGCACAGATCCAGTGCACAGCAGCAAGTGACTAAGAACACTAGGTGAGAGACATATCCACATCATATCCCCCAGCCTTAATCCTAGGTGGGCTAGAGGAGGATTTATATGCATTAATACTCACCCTTCTTTTTACCTCAGCGAGGAACACATTTTTGGTAACATTGGCTCCACTATCTGTTACATTTTCGCATTCACAGCCAATGATTGGATACAAAATTTGTGTCAATATGGATTCCCAATAATGGAACTATCATTTTTATGCCAGTAATAGGCCATTTATTCATCTATTCCTGAAGAGGATTTTATTCTATGTAATAGAGGTGTATTTATTAACAGCACTTTAGTTTAATACATGTGATTGGAGTACACAGCTGGTGCTCTAATCTTCAATAATACATGTGAGGTTTTTTCCTTTTTATGATTATGTTTAATTTTCTGCAGTAATTTATTGTGGTCATTGACCTTTCAATCCATCTCCAATATCAACTATTCAGTATCTACACTTGTATGTTATAATAAACAATTTATCCTTTATTATCAGTGTGTCTTTTGGGTCCTGTTAGACCTATATGCGCCGTTTCTATTTTTTCTACTGTTTTATTCCTTGGAATAGGGGACTGGAGGACCCTTGGGACGGCTGCTGGTCGTGATAAATTGCAGGGAGGTGGGCGCTACAAACCCTTCCATTCCAGATACTAATGATGACAGTTGCGGCAGCAGATGCAAGAACAGTGGGAAGAATAGGCTACCACATGCAGCCTCATGGATTTTTATTGTACAACGGCAGAATCTTGCATTGCCAAAATGCTGTAATTTTGGTTCTTACCTGATAAATTATTTTCTCTGATTGCATGGGGGACCACTGGAGAGACACTGGGGTAAAGCTGAGCTGTAGGAGTCTGGGCACTAAGAGTTAAAATTATACAGCACAGGCTTCTCCTCCCCTCAGCTCCACCCCTGGCAGACAGTTTACACTAGCAAAGTACAAAAGGACAGAGAGAAAGAGAGGAGGAACTTAAGCACACACAAAACACACACAAACGGAAGGAGGTCAGCCAGCGTGGAGCACCACAAACCAAAACAACAACCCAAGCAAAGCCAGGAGTATAAGGGAGGAAAAACAGTGTCTCCAATGGAATTAGAGAAAAAGATTTGGGGGGGACACAGAGACAACTGGGACATCCCAAAGCGGTCTACTAAGGGAGAGAACACTCATGCGCTGTGCGAAGAACCATTCGTAAGAAACTAGCAGCCCTAAAAGTGAAGGTGTCAAACCGGTAGAACTTGATAAAGGTGTGCACTGAGGACCACGTGGCAGCCTATTCCGATGAACCGCACGAGCCACCCAGGAGGTCCCCACTGACCACCTCGAGTTGGCAGTCAAAGTCAGGAAGAGGCAAAATTTACCAAAGCGTACACTTGACAGATAACCGCCTTAATCCAACAGACTGTTGTTTGATTGGATCCTCTTTTGACGATGGTATAGACCACAAAGAGTACATGTGCCGAAATCCTTAGATCTGTCAACATAAAAACGGAAAGCCCGCACCATGTCCAAGGACCGGAAGGATGTCGGAGGGTCTCCCTGATGCTTAACAGGAAGTGAGGGGAGCACAATTTTCTGGTTAATATGAAACCGGGAGACCACCTTCGGTAGAAAAGCAAAGTGGTCCGCAGGACCACTTGGTTATGGTGAAAAATCAGGATAGAAGACCTTTGGGCCGAAAATATAGCCAGGAGTAACAGAGTCTTCCACATAAGCTATTGAAGGTCCACAGATTCAAAGGAAGGATGCTGAAAAGCCCAGATGACCAGAACCTGGTCCCAAGGTGCAACCAGTGGGACTAAGAGGGGTTCGATATAGATTACCCCCTGCAGGAAGGACCACAATCCATCTTTGGAAGTAAACCGAGGGGGGCAGAAACCTGAACCTAGAGAAAAAAAGACAGACTGAGGCCAATATCCAACCCCACCTCCAGGAAAGACAGAAATCTGGAAAGACAGAACACCACAGAATCCAGTTTCCGGAGATCACACCAGGAGAAGTAGGCTTTCCACACTCAGTGATACGCCATAGCGTATAGGTTTCCTGGCACAAAGCATAGTGCGCACGACAGAATCCAAGAAACCCCTGGCCTTCAGGACTGTTTCAGCAATCACCCTGTTAAAGCCAGACGAGGAAGATCCTGATGCATGAAGAGACAGTGCGAGAGAAGGATCGGCCTGAGAGAAAGGGGCCAAGGAGGACCACAGACATCCACCTGAAGTTTGCATACCACATCCAGCGCAGCCAATCTAGAGCTACCACTAGCTTGCGTATGACCCAAGCAAGTATGGGCACCTGAAAGAGATGAAAAGGTGCAGGGGACAGACAACGCATCCACCAGAAGAGCCCCTGGATCCTGTGTCCTGGAGCTTACAGGGTCAGCTTGTGGCGCAGACAGGATGCCATCATGTCCATGGACCTCTGGATGAAGGGACCCCTGGGATGTAGACTGCTGACAGAGCTGGGGGGAATCGTTCTGCTCACCGAAGGATCCTGTGTACTTTGCGTATGGCCAAAGGCACCTTGATGGTTGATGTAGGAGACTGCTGTAGCATTGTCTGAGCTGACCTTCACTGGATGGTCTTTGAGAAGGGGTCTGGCTTGGCACAAGGTCCTGTAAATCACCCTGAGTTCCAAGATGCTGATGGAAAGCCGGGAACCCTGTACAGTCCATCGGTCCTGGAATATTGATGCGAGAGTGGTAACTGTGCCCCAACCTTTGAGGCTGGTGTCTTCTGTAAACAGAGTCCAATCCTGAATAAGAAATTGACTGCCCTTGTCCAAGTGAGAAGTCTACAGCCACCACAGTAGGGAGTGAGACACCTCCAGAGAGAATGTTGGCAATTGGCACAGAATCTGAGAGAGTGACTTGTTCCACCTGGCAAGAAGCTCTGATTGGAAGGTCCTGGAGTGAAACGGTGTAAACTACATTATGTCGAAGGTGGAGACCAGTCTGCCGAGAACCTTCACGCCGAGGTATACAGACATCAGTCATATCTGAAGAAATGACTGCAGTATTGTCTGCAGGGAGACAATGTTGCCCCTATGGAGGAAGACCTTTTGGGACTGGGGAGCTTATTCAGAGGCGGCCGTACGGTCTACGACCGCACGGCTGCCTCGATGTTTGTGCAGTGCGCATGCGCACGAGGGAGACGGCTCCCCCGTGCGCATGCGTGAGACCCGCTACGACCGACAGCGCTGGTCGTAGCGGGTCTCTTTCCAAAGGGGGCGAGCTGCCGATGTTGACAGCTCGCCCCGTTTGGAAGGCGGGCCGGGGGGGTGGCAGCCCAAACGGAGGCGTTCCTATGGGAACGCCTGCCGTTTGGGGGAGGCCCCACTGACCCCACTGACATCACTAGTGATGTCAGTGGAGATCTTCCGGCTCTGACAGAGCCAGAAGCTCTCCGGGGCTTACGACAAGTGAGACCCTACCCTAGGGTCTCGTCGTAAGCCCCGATGGTCCCATCACCCGAGCGGTCGTTAGAGCTGTGGGTGTTAACCCACAGCCTAACGACCGCAACAGAGGCGGGCGGTCAGGATGCAAGTGGCCGCCCAGTTTCTGAGCGACCGCTTGCATCCTCCGACCGCCTCTGAATGAGGCCCTGGGTATCCCCCAAGTGTAGCATTCACTGAAAAGGCATGAGACTGTATTTGTGCCAATTGAGGAGCCACCTGTGGGACTGTAGGACCTGAATAGTCAGCTGCAATTGTTCCTGCAAGATGTCTGCAGACTGAGCAGCAATGAGAAGATTATCTAGATATGGAATTATCCAGATACCTCGAAGCCGCAGAGCGGGTGCAATCAGACACCTCACCTTGGTGAAGACCTGGGAAACTGTCAAAAAAAAACTACGGGCAAGGCCCGAAACTAGTAGTGGTCCGAGAGGACAGTGAACCACAGAAAATGCTGATGCTCCTCACAGACAAGAATATGCAAATGAGGGTCCCTGACATCTAGGGACAACAGAAAATCCCACGGTTCCAGAGAGTGCAAATAGATCTCCACTTTGAACCTGGAACCCTGAAATGAATGTTCAACTACTTCAGGATCAGAATGGGGCAGAAGGAGCCACCTGGGTTTCGGACGAGGAAGAGTTTAGAATAAAAACGTTCATAGCCAGAAGGGACTTGAACGAGTTCTGCAAGGCCTCGGCCTTGGAGTGATTGTGCAGCAGACTCGTGGTGAAGGAACAGCCAGAAGGAACCTCCCGGATATCCAGGAAATAGCCCTGTGTTCCAATGTCTCACAAACAAGAGCCAGATCTGGTTGCCACCACTCCTCAGAAAAAAAACCTGAAGACGGCCTCCCACCATAGGAACACACAGGTGGGAGTCCAGCCTCCCATGTAAACTGTTTGTATAAGGGCTTGGGGGATGAATTGTGACCCGCTCAGGACTGTCTACTCCTGGCCTAACCACCTCTAGAAAAGGAACCATGACCCAGAAAGGAGGGTTGAAATCTGGGCCTTCCCTAGGGATGAAGGACCGAAAGGAGGAAATGGTATCGCCGTCACCCCGCAAGAGTGGGAAGCCGCTTATCTGTCTTCATGGGCTCCAGTCACAGACACAGCTCCCTGCTTGCTATGGAGTTTGTGTGGGCAGAGCTACTGTCTGCAGCGACAGAGCTCTGTTCTCCGAAGTCCAGGTCTTAACTGTCGGTGGGCATGAACACTCCTAAACCAGCTCAACATCACAATATAATAAACTAAAATAATAAAAAAATAATAATAAAAGGAAAAACTCCAGCGGCACCAGCAGCTGAAAAACGTGCCCACTATCTTTGGACACTAAGGAAAGCACTGCCTGCCCTGGGTAGGGGGTGGGATTTAGGGAAAGAGAAGCCTGTGTTGTCTGAATTGAACTGTTATGCCGGGTACACTAGACGATGTCGTCCAATCCAGCGGATCGGAGCGACATATCAGGCACATAGTCAGCGACATCCTCCGTCGGCCCTGCATGCAGGTCCGACAGGCGATATCATTAGCGAGGGCTATGCTGCCGAATGCAGCATGGCCCCCACCGTCGCGGTCGACATTGGCACTTGCCGATGTCAGCACACCCGTCCGGTCCAGTCGCTGACGAGGTCGGACACACTACACATTGTCTAGTGCAGTGGTTCTCAAACTCGGTCCTCAGGACCTCACACAGTTCATGTTTCCCAGGTCACCCAGCAGGTGCACAGGAGTATTCATTACTCACGGACACATTTTAAAAGATTCACAGGTGAAGCTAATTATCTCACTTGTGATTCTGTGAGGAAACCTGCAAAACATGCACTGTTTGGGGTCCTGAGGACCAAGTTTAAGAACCTGTGGTCAAGTGTGTACCGGCCTTTAGTGTCCTGACTCTTCCAGCACCAGCTACACCCCAGTGTCTCTCCTGTGTCCTCTATGGATAAAGAGAAAAGTAATTTATAAGCCAAAAAGGGGAGCGTCTAGAGTGGTTTGGACTAGCCGATGTAACTTGACGAGTTCAGAATAGGCACACACTAGTTTTGCAGTGAAATTAGATATAATGGAACAAAGTGGTGTACAAAATTTTTATCACAGAAAAAGTGTTTGGATTGTCCACAACAGCTGAAATCTCAGCGATCATGTATCCACCCGATGTGCTTTGCAACCTTCCATTTGCACTTGCTCTTTTCTAGTTACACTTCCTAATGTAATAAAAACACAGAAAAGCCCTAATGCCTCTTCATTCTGACATAATTGAGGCTAAATTAAAATGTATACACTTTTCAATAAGAATAAATGAAAAACTTAATGAACAATTTTTTTGTTTGTTTGTCACAGTGATCTATTAATCACTATAGATTTTGAATGGTAAGAATGTAAAGCCAGACTTAGGCATGTTTAACTATGTTCTACTATGATGCAAAACAATTATCACTAATAAATTAGTTATAATGATTAACCTTATTGTGATTAGTTTTTATGATACCCTTGGTTGTCTGAGCCAAACTAATTGAGCAGCTGATGGAATGCTGGCGACAGATTGCAATCCAATCTTTGGGAACATGTATACTCACTTGTCAAAACTGAACTGTGCCATCCTTGCAATGAATGTCACCTCTCCAACCACCTGTGCCATCCTGCCCAAAGCCTCTCCAGCAGCACATCTGAGGATAGGATTAGGGTTGTCCAAGGCACCCATAACCAGAGTCAACGCAGACTTTCGTACTTCCTCTGGACCTAGAGAGCTTTTGTTTTCTGCCAGACCCTAGGTACAAGAGTGTAATATATGCAAAGTTTTAGCTACATATTGTTTTTTTAAAGAATATTTTCCTTTATTACAAGATTGGCTAAAAGTCAATCCAGCATCAGCATATCCGCTAAACCCACTGTAGTAGTAGCAACACAAAATAAAAATGAAACAAGTCAATTAATAAAAGTGACATTATAACACTACAACTATAACATGTACATATATTTAAAAAAAATATATAAAAATTTTCTACGTTAGATAAAAAAGAAAAAAAAAAGAAAATATAGATGGACAATACCTATACTACTGTAAAACATTTGTGCACATAGCAGTTTTGCCAAGAACATGACCATATAAAAGTTGAATCTCCCATATCCAAAATGCTTGGGACGAGGGACATTTTGGATAACGGAATATTCCGTATTTTGGAATATTTGCATATCATAATGAAATATCTTGGGAATGGGACCCCAATATACACACAGAATGCATTTATGTGTTATATACACCTTATACACACACAGCCTGAAGGTAATTTTATACAATATTTTTAATAATATGTGCCTTAGACAAAGTTAGTGTACATTGAACCATCAAAAATCAAAGGTTTCATTATCTCAGTCATGCCAAAATTATTCCGTATTTCGGAATATTCCATATTTTGGAATATTTGGATATGGGAGACTCAACCTGTATAACTCCTGAAATCTGTTTTTAAAAACTTGGGCTGCTTATTTTAATTGCCATCCTATAATCTCCTAGCTTGTACAAGATCTCCTAAAATGGTAACCTAGATCTTCTCCATTTTTTTTCCTCACTATATTTCTACATCATCTCCCCCCACTCAGTCCTGCGGGCTGTCACTCTGCTCTCCCCTCACCACTACAATAACTATAAAATTGATCCTTATTAGCTGGTTTACAATTTTATTTTGACATTAGTTATTAGAAATCTGTCTGTCCTTTTCTTAGTACTTCTTTTATGTACTAGACTCTAGTGTTTGGCATGGCTTGTATACTCATCCGCATGTATCTTGTTCCATTGGATCTTTCGTTAATTAAAAATAAAGAAAAACAATTTTGAGTAATCTATACCTTAAGTGCACTAAGAACAGCTGTGAAGATATTGAGTTGTACAGATTGCTGACGGACTCCTTTAGCTTGCTTCACACACTCTGCAAAATGATCCAACATTTGTAATCTGTAGGAAAAAAATAATGTTACAACTAAACTGCTGCAAAATGTCCCCATTTAATCTATATCAGTGTTTATCAAACTCAGTCTTCATGGAATCCTAACAGTGCATATATTCCAGATCATCTAGCTGAGCACAGGTGCGTTAATTAACACAGGTGGT
This sequence comes from Taudactylus pleione, assembly GCA_031769625.1. Classification (NCBI taxonomy): domain Eukaryota; kingdom Metazoa; phylum Chordata; class Amphibia; order Anura; family Myobatrachidae; genus Taudactylus; species Taudactylus pleione. Next base: position 63,519,081 of record JAUIMM010000200.1, on the reverse strand, counting down.
ACTGATTATTCCTGAGGATGCTGTGAAAACACACTCATTATGGTTCCATGAGGGCTGAATTTAAGAAACACTGCGGGAGATATATTATAGCGGCACTTATCGTTCCGCTATAACGCTGCCTGCTTTGCCTCTTTACCAAGGCGAAGCAGGAAGCACTAACAATGGTAATACATCTCATCTCTTCAGCCGGAGCGGGGGAGTGATGACTCCCCCTCCGGCGATCCCCACTAGAGCCCACAGCGCATCAGCCTAGTGCTGATGCGTTGTGTCTCACTCCGGGGAGGCTCCACTAAGCATGAGCGGGATCTCGCAAGCATCGCGAGATTCCAAGTGCAGCCCTCGGAGCCGGCAGCCCCCGTAGCAGGGACAGCACTGTCCCTGCTTGTGGGGATAGGGCATCGCCAAGCTGCAGCTGTCGAGTCCGAGTCCCAAAACAAAAACTAATGTGAACTCATTACTTTAAATTTATTCAGTGGAGGGATGGGATCCCATCAGTGAACCTGTCCCTGCATGTGTTTCTTAATACATAATGGCGATTCATCATTTCTTACTGCTGTGATAAGCGGAAGATAAGAAATTATAATTATTGGGTTTGAAACACAGTAATTAAAAATTATGTCCCTTAGTGACCACAAGAAAATGTTACATTCTGCAAATGTGTGTAATTTTTTCTTTCAACACTCAAAAGTTAATTTATTGGGGTGTTTTCATACAGATATTGCTTTGTTTTGGTTACACAATAGAATACATGACTTTTTTTACATTTTTTTTTTCTGAAACTTCTCTTTATTAAGTTACATCAAATGGAAAATACATGTAGCACAATCATGTTCATCATACACAATTTCCTTAATATCTGCAAAGGCTTTACATGATCAAATAAAAAATTTATATAAAGATTAAAAAAAAAAAAAACAAAGGACACAAATTACGCAAATTGGCAACATCTAGATTCGCATCTAATACCTTTCTTAACTTTATATCGTTTAAGGTGTTATTTCTTCCTATTTCTAGTATAATATCTTTTCATCCCCAGCTTTGATCCTAATCACTCCATCAAAACTATTGGTGGATCTCCCAAAGTGACCCTTGTTTCATACCATTCCGAATTCTCAAAACACTTATGCAGTTGAAATTATATAGATTCAGGAAGTGAGTTTATAAATCCTTCCCAAGCTTCAAACAACTTTAATATATTTTTCCCTATGCATAGCAGTTTCTATCCATTCCATCCTAAATACAAAATAATAATTTTCTTAAAAAAAAAAAAAAAAAAAAAACGGTGGGTTGAGTTCAATCCATTTTTGTAACATACATTTTTATGCCACTGCCAATACTATTGTAAGCATTTTTCTGCTTCCTTTAGTGCATTTTAAGTCAGAATCTAATATTCTCAAAATTGACCATTTAGTTGTATAGGGAATAAATTCTTCTAAATGTGTATATGTGAAGTTTTTCACTTGTTCCCAAAAATGTTTTATCTCGGAACATTCCCATAAACAATGGTATAATGCAGCATTCAATTCCTTACATTTAGGGCATTTACTTGATTCAGCAAGTCCCATCTTATATATCATCTATGGTATACATTCAAAATAATTTCCCTACATCATATAGATGTTAAAGTTTTATGACAATATTCTAATGATTTTTGCAATTTATTGTAATATCAGGAAAAGTATCATGCCATTTTTTAATTTCTCTCTCCATTATGGAGGTGTCTAGCAAGTTTCTCAATAGATTGTAATGTAGGGTTATAGCCTGTCTGGCTGTCAGTTGTTTATTAAATATTTTATAAAAATTATTATTGATATCCTTTCACGATAATTCCTGTAACATTTCTCAAGTATAATGAAGGAATATTGCAAATCTATCCTTCATAGTAACATTATATTTTCCTCACTATACATCAATTTCCCTGCTACGGTATTAATTAAGTCCCTTATATTTATAATTCCCTTTGTTTTCCATCTCTCAAAGGGTTCAGCTGCTGTAAATGGTAACACCTTTTAGTGAATTCCCAATACCCAAACTCCTCTATACCCAAGGTTCTAGTATATCCCCCGCATTTGCAATCTGCGATTCATATACATACCTTAAGTTAAATAGTAATTTGCAGACTTAAATGTGGATTTAAATTTACAAATGAAAAAACAAAAAAGCAGGTTATGCCACAGTCATCGTAGTGCTGTATCAGCTTACCATCTTACATGTACAACAGTAAAACATGTACAACACTAACCTGTGCTTGAATGACACATGAGGGAACACCACACCAAAGAGAGCCACAGATGCATCAATAACAGAAACACCAAGAGGAAGGGGCCCTGGCACAGCCTCACCAGCTGGGATACGCAGGTAAATAGAGGATGGATCATGCTCTAGAGCTCCACTCCCAGAGGCACTGTTAGGTTGAAGCTGCACAAGATAATAAGTAAAATTCACATCTCAAAACTTAACATAATGTTTTCAGGCAAAATAAACTACCTGAAATATCAAACACATGGGAGTCAATTCACTTAGGAGCAAGTTGGGTCCTGTCTGACGATTCCATGGCAAATTTTCAATTTAATTCCAAACTCTAGATCAATTATCCCAGCTAATTCACCTTTTTTATCCACATCCCCCTGAACAGGTGAAAAGGTGGGGAAGATCTTTATTTTAAGGTAAAATTGAGACACAGTGCAGTGTAACCTCTGGTAAACCCCTCACAAGTCCCGCAAATCAGCATTTGTAATTGAATCTTGCATTTCTCTGGTGCGTAAATTCACACGATGCGTGCAAGTATTATGGTGTGACTTCACTTTCACGACCTTGCTCCTAAATGAATTTACCCCAAGGCAGGGTTGCATAAAAATCGGATTTTAAATGAAAAAAAAATCAAAAACGGATTTATTTGCTTTAAATTAGATTTTTTGGAATTAAATAGGATTTTTTAAGTAATATTTTTTTAAAGTAAACGTTTTACATTTTTAAACATTTAATTAAAAAAAAGTAATAAAAAAAAACCTATTTAAATCAAATAAATCTGTTTTTGATTTTTTTTTAAATCCAATTTTTTGCAACCCTGCCCCAAGGTATTAAAACATAAATAAATAAATAAAAAAAACCTGTTGTTCATGAATGGAACTTTTTATATTAGCTAGTGTGGCCAATCATTAGTTATATTGTTGAGAAACTAATAAATAAGCTTAAAAAATAATTTGCAAATACTAGTGTTAATTCAATTACTTGGTTCCCTACATAGCCATCCCAAGAGAATAGCGAAGACTAGTTTCCTTGCCTGGTCCTCAATGGATTTGTGGTCGGTCTCTTGCAGCCAGGATCCCAGCAGAACACTGTCATCATAGTGACACAAGGAGCGCAGCAAAGAAGTAGTAGTGTTGGAAGAGTTGTCAGTTAAGGTGAATTCCGCCACCAGCTCACGAAGAAGCACATTGAAGTTTCCTAGAAATAGTGATATCACAAAGGAAATTACAGGAATTTAAGTTTATACTGCTAGAGGTGCAAAGTAGACTCACCCTGACGTGACAAACATTAGAGCAGACTATATAAGATTAAAATATGAAAACAAATACAAAAATTATAGAATATCCAAAACAGTGTCTACTCGGTTCAAATTATCACAATACAGTTTTGCAAATAGTTATTAAAAAAAATCAATCCAGTAAAGAAGCCTTTATTTATAGTACAGATGTAGAAAAGGAGTCTTATATTCTTACCGGTTAAGTCTTTTTCTTTGACTCCATAGAGGGCACGGGGAAGACACTGGGGTATAGCCTGGAGGAGAGTCTGGGCACCAACTAGTTAATCAAAATTACCCACAAGTCCAGGCTACCCTCCTCTATACCCCGCTCCCAGCCACTGGACCTCAGTTTAGTTTGCAAGCCCACGGCAGGAGCAAGGAAGAGGAGAAGAGAAAGAAGGTCAGCATACAAAACCATACCTACCATGGAAAGTACAGCCGGATCGGTCATTAAGGAAACATCCCCCGGCAGACAGGTGCATCAGGGTGGGTGCCCTGTGCCCCATATGGAGCTGAAGAAAAAGTCTTAACAGGTAACAACATAAGTATCCTTTTCTTCTTTCTCCACAAGGGAGCACAGGAATGACAATGGGACATTCCAAAGCAGTCCCCTATGGGTGGGGACACTCCTGAGCTGCAGTGAGCACAGAACGCCCGAAGGCGGCGTACGAGGATGCAAAAGTATCGAAGTCATAAAACCAGGTAAAATAATGATCAGACGACCACGTGGCAGCTTTACAGAGTTGTTCCACAAAAGCCCTACAACGCGCTGCCCAAGTGAAATTGGCCGTCACCATGGCTGGGACAGGAAGGTTCGCCACGGAATAAGCGGAGTAAAGTGGAGCCAGTGGGCCAAGGTCTGTTTAGTGGTCGGCCAGCCCCTCTTATGAACGTCATATAAGGCTAACAGAGAATCTGACTTCCAAATCTCTCTGGTCCTTCTGACATAAACATGGAAAGCTCGTAACACATCCAAAGAAGCCTCTGGCTGAGAAGAATCTGCAGACTGGAAAGCAGGTACCACAATCTCCTGATTTATGTGAAAACTGAATACCACCTTGGGGAGGTAGCCCAGGCAAGTCTGCAGCACCGCCCTGTCAGAATGGAAAACCAGTAATGGGGAGCGACAAGATAGGGCGCTCAAATCCAACACCCTCTGAGCAGACGCGAGGGCCAAAAGAAAAAACAGTTTTCCATGTGAGCCTATGCAAATCCACCGTATGCAGCGGCTCAAAGGGAGCCGACTGAAGAGCTCGGAGAACCAAAGACAGGTCCCAGGGGCCACTGGAAACACAAAATGATGGCTGAACATGGAGAACTCCCTAAAAAAAAATGTGTACATCCGAAAGAAGATCTATCTGCTTTTGGGAGAGAACAGACTAGGCCGAAACCTGGACTCTTAAGGACAAGAGCCGGAGACCCAAGTCCGGACCGGTTTGTAAGAAGGAAAGGATACGGGATAGACAGAAACACCGGGGGTTAAAACCCCTAGTCGAACACCAAGAAAAGTATGTATGCCACACCCGGTGGAAAATACGTGCTGAAGATGGCTTTCTAGCCTGCAGCATGGTCCGAATGACCACCTTGGAAAATCCTTTCGCTCTTAGGACGGATGTCTCAAGAGTCACCCCGTCAAAGCGAGACGGTTGATACCCGGATGGAAATCCGGACCCCGAGAGAAGATCAGGCCACATAGGAAGACGCAGTGGTGCGTCTATGGATAATCTTAACAGATCTGCGTACCACATGCGTTGAGGCCAATCCGGTGCCACAAGGATAAACGAGCCACCCTCCGACCTGAACTTGCGGAGAACCCGAAAACTCATTGAGATCGGAGGGAAAAGGATATTTTTAGGTACTTACCTTTCAATTCTTTTCTCTGATCCATGCTGGGGGAAGCTGGACCATGGAGTTGTACATGGGACTGCAGGAGCTGGCACTTAAACTAAACCTGTAACTTTAACCCTGAGTTCACCCCCTCTGCAATCCCATGACTTCAATACAACTTCAAAATTGCCTGGTAAGGAGAAACAGTAACCCAGTGAAACGGTTAAAAGCAAAATAAAAACAGAACCGCAGGGACCAACTGGTCAAAAAAACGCAACACGACTGAACGTGAGGGAGGCAACACAGTGTCTCCCAGCATGAAAAGGATTCAACGGTAAGTACCCAAAAATCCCCTTTTCTCTTTCTTCAATGCTGGAGGACACTGGACCATGGGACGTTCAACAGCTGCCCCTAGGGGACGGATCGCTCAGTCTGCCTGACCGGAGAACTCTACGCCCAAAGTGGGCATCGCCGGTGCCAAACACACGAAACCTGTAAAACCGAGCAAGCGTCTGGACAGAGGACCAGGTAGTTGTGCAGCAGACTTGTTCAGCCAAGGCCCAGGAGGTCGCCACCACCCAAGTAGAATGAGCAGACAACCTGGCAGTTGCAGTTTGTCCCGCATCAGAATAGGCCGAGAGATGACAGAGAGGATCCATCGTGAAATGATCTGCTTTGTAGCCGGCCAGGCACATTTCTGAGCATCGTAGAGAACCAGTAGGGAATCCGTCCTACGGAGGGCAGAAGTCCTGTCCATGTATATCTGCAGGGCCTGACGACGCCCAACAGAGCCAGTTCGTCCTGGTAAGTTTCTGATGAGGAAAACACAGGAAAGACAATATCCTGGTTTAAGTGGAAAGCTGAAACGACCTTCGGTTGGAACGAAGGAACTGTTCGGATAACAGCCCGATCATCATGGAATATGAGGAACGGCAGCTTGTAAGACAAGGCCCCCAACTCTAAGACCCACCGAGCTGCGGCAATGGCCATAAGAAAAACCAATTTCCACGTGACAAATCTAAGGACAATGGAATCCAAAGGCTTAAAGGGAGCCTACTTAAGAGCAGAAAGGACCAAGATCATATCCCACGGAGCCACTGGTGGTTAAAACGGTGGTTGAGGCCGCAACACTCCTTGCTAAAAGGTCCGAACCTCTGGCAGAAGGGCCAGACTCGCTTGAAAATAAAAATCGACAGAGCCAAAATCTATACTTTCAAAGAGCGAAGCCGCAAGCCGGCTTCCGGATCTCCCTGAAGGAAAGCTAAAAGCCTCAAAGGCGAAACTGGAATGTGTGAACTTCGCGCCGTTCACACCACAAGATGTAGATCTTCCAGACCTTGTGATAGTTGTGCAACAAAACCGGTTTCGAACCTGTAACATAGTACGGACAACGGAATGGGAAAACACCTTCGCTTTTAAAAGCTTGGTCTCAAAAGCCAGGCCGTTAAAGGCAAATCGAGGAAGGTCCTCGTGCCAAAACGGACCCTGCAGGAGCAGATCTAGTCGCAACGGAAGGCACCAACCTGAACCTACGGCCAGCTTGAGAACGGCGGCAGTTTGGAGCCACGAGGATCACCGGAACGTGTTGCTCCCTGATCCGCTGGAGTACACGAGGTAACATGGGAATCAGAGGAAAAAGATATACCAGATGAAAGCTCCATGGAATGGTCATGGCATTCACTGCGAAGGCCAGTGGGTGCCTTGACCTTGTACAAAAACAGGGGATCTTGCAGTTGTGCTAGAACGCCATCAGGGCCACCACCGGAAGACCACCGGATGGAGCGACCACTCCACCAGCAGAAAAATAGTCCTGCTGAGGAAGTCCACCTCAATTTTCCACGCCCGGAATGAACACCGTTGCGAGTGCCAGAACATAGGCCTTCGCCCAGGCTAGAAAGCAGGCTGCCTCTGCCATTGCTGCCACATTGTTGGTGTTGCCCTAATGGTTCACATATGCCACAGCCTTGGCATTGTCTGACTGGATCCACGCCGGCCGGCCGGCCAGCCAGGATGGACTGGGCTCCCAACAGAGCCAAATAGATCGCATGGAGCTCCAGCACACCGATTGGTAGGACAGTCTTTGATGACGTCCAAAGACGCTGAAGACGAATACTCGACGCCACAGCACCCCAACCAATGAAACTGGTGTCTGTGGTCACAATGACGCAGCTTGGAGCGACCAAGGAGCAGGTAATCCGAAACCCGCCACCACCGAAGGGATTGCAGAGTGCTGTCCGACAGAACCATAAGTTGAGAGGAAAAGTCTTCCGTGCGCCCCGACCAATTGCGGAGAATTTCCTACTGGAAGTCCCGCGAGTGAAAGCAGGCTTACTGGATGATCTCGAAGGTGAAGGCCATTGTAGCCAACAGCCTCATGCATAGCCAGACGGAAAAGCGAGGCACAGACAGCACTGTCGTAACCAAATCCTGGAGTGCCCGGGCTTTGGACTCTGGCAGGAAGACACGTTCGAGAGACGTAAAGAAAATAACTCCCAGAAAAAGCAGGCACTAACAAGGCTTCAGGTGAGACTTCTTGGAGTTCAGGATCCAGCAGTGATCCTGAAGCACCTGCACCGTGCGGTCCAGATGGACCTGCAACTGGGAAGCAGAATCTGCTTTTACTAGCAGATCGTCCAAATAGGGAACAACTGTTATCCCGTCTTGGAGCAGCAGGCATGCCATCGCCGCCATGATCTTGGTGAAGACACGCGGAGCTGTAGCCAAACCGATTGACAGGGCCTGGAACTGTAGATGTGCTGGGTCGACTGCGAACCGGAGGAGAGAGTGATGATCTGCCCAAATGGGAACGTGGAGGTACGCGTCCCTAATGTCGAGGGAGGCCAAAAATGTGTTGGTTGACATTCTCTGGATCACCGATCGGAGAGATTCCATGCGAAAACATTCCACCCACAGTCTGGTGTTCAGATCCCGTAGATTCAAGATCGGGTGATAGGTGCCATTGGGCTTCCGAACAAGGAACAGGTTGGAGTAAATACCCAGTTTCCTTTCTGACTTCGGAACCGGAACAATGACTCCTTCCAAAAGCAGAGAACCGTTAGCCTGGTCCAAGGCCCCCCTCTTCTCCGTATCCCGAGTAAGAGTAATTGTGGAAAACCATTGTGGCTGCGGACCAGACGTCAATGCCCCTCACCCAGGCATCGACCGTCGACTCCACCAACTGGTCCCTGAATTGGAGGAGGCGGCCGTCTACCGCTGACAGAACTGAGTGGGCAGAAACCCCGTCAGGTGCTAGGCTTCTCAGGAGCCTTGCTCCCGAGCACCTCTAGGCACCAGAAAACCTGCCCTGAGGAGCCAAACCCCTGCTGGGGAAAAACCGGCCCCGGGCAGACGGTCATCTAGCAGATGCTCCACCTTGAAAGGAGGAGCTAAAAGCAAGAAACCATGGTCCCTGCTATTTTTGGGCCACTACAGGAAGAAAAATGCATTTCCCTTCGGTGGCTTGGGCAATGATAGTATCCAACTCCGTGCCAAACAGAACCTCCCTCCCCCCCGCCAAAGGGGAGAGATTCAAAAGAACACTTGGAGTCGTCATCCGCCTCCCAGACCGCCCTTTTAGCCAAGACGGCTGTAGCAGAGGCCCTGGAGGCCACCTGAGAACTGTCCTGGACAGCCTCACACACTTATTCAGCTGCCCTAGGAAGCTATTCCGCCAAATCCAGTAAAGCCTCTCTGGACAAGTCACCCTGAAGTCCAGCAACTAGTTTGTCGGCCCACGTCTCCATGGCCTAAGTGACCTACGCTGAGGCCAGCAAAGGGCGATTAACTAGTCCAGAGCTAATAAAGAGAGACTTAAGGCAACCTTCCAGTTGCTTATCCAGTGGATCCTTAAAGGACGCAGAACCCTGACCTGGAAGCACAGTGTGCACAGCCGCCTCAACCTTGGGAAGTTGCTCCCACTTGGTGACATGGTCCGGCGGAAGCAGGTAGAGGGACGGAAACTTATGAGGAACTGAAAATTTTCTTGTCCGGGGCCTTCCACGCCTCTTCCATGAGATTCAAGAGCTCCGAGGAAGCAGGGAGTATAACAATCCTTTTGTGCTTACGCTTGAACGGTCCCCCCAACTGCGCTGAGTATCTAAGTCCAGGCAGTTCAGAGACTGCAGCACTGCAGTAATGAGGTCTTCCACCCCTTGACCCAAGGAGGGCTCCGGATCCTCCCCTTCGGAGACCACCTCCTCTTCCGGTAGTTCACCCTCCTCTTCCACGGACTCCGAAGCAGCAATCGGCCCCCTGGAAGAAGGTAGATGCTTATGCGCCTTACACAGCTGAGGATCCTCAAAGAAACGTTCCATATAAGGAAACTTACTCGAACCCACCGCCGTGCGCTCCATGGTGCAAAGCCAAGGAGGGTCGGACCCCAGTAGGGGGACCGCACCCACCGCAGCTGTTGAGCCTGATCCTCCCGCTGGTACGCCATCAGCTACACCAAGTCGGAAAGTGACCGACCCATAGTCCGCGCAGGCTTGTCCGTGGCGGACAGGGTGCCTCCCGACGCCTGCGCGCCACTAGCTCCCCCTGACAGTCTGCACACAGCGCCCGAGTCCAAATGTCCACATGGTAATTTCACACGGTCAGCGCACCCCCGCTGCGGCTGCCTCCCTCCAAGCTGCATCTCCAATCCGCCGCTGCACTCACCCTGTGTGCTGCGATAGGCAGCGCACAGGATCCTAACGACAAAGAAAAATAAAATGATTACAAATAAAAACAAAATAAATAACTACAATGGACCCGTGTAGAACTCCTCAGGCACTTAAATCACACTGAAGTCATGGGGTTGCAGAGGGGAGTAGCTTAGGGTTAAAGTTACAGGTTTAGTTTAAGTGACAGCTCCTGCAGTCCCATCTACAACCCCATGGCCCAATGTCCCCCAGCATTGAAGAAAGAGAAAATGTAAATTAGATGGAAGTTCCAAACAACTGTCAGCGCATCTACCAGGAGAGCTTGTGTATCGCTGGTGCAGGAACAATATCTCGGTACCTGACTATTGTGATGAGACGTCATGTCTATGTCCGGCAAGCCCGGCGGAATAGCAGTTGTAATACATCTGGATGCAGCGCCCACTCGCCTGCGTGAACGTCCTGACTGCTTAGGAAGTCAGCTTCCTAATTCTGAATTCCTGGGATGAAGACAGTGGACAGTGCTGGAAGATGGTGCTCTGCTCATCGAAGAATTCAAATAACCTCCCTCATGGCACCTTGTCTGCGAGTGCCGCCCTGGTAGTTTATGTAAGCCATCGTGGTTGCATTGTCCGAATGTGTCTTTACCGGACGGCCATGAAGAAGGTGCTGTGTCTGACACAGAGCTTTGTATACAGCCCGAAGCGCCAGGATGTTGATGGAAACCGGACTCTCCCGAGGCGTCCAATGACCACACGTGAAGGCTTGCATCGGTGTTGAGTAGGAAGTAGTCCTGAATCCAAAAGGGGTGACACTTGTCCAGATATGAACTCTTGAGCAATCACAGCAGTGAGAAACGTACCTCTTGTGGAAGAGTCTGTGCCTTGTGGTTTCGGGCGTGACTTGATCCATTGCTTTAGAATGACTTCTTGAAGAGGCTGGGAGTGGAATTGACCATACACCACCATGTAAAACATTGAGACCAATTACCCCAGAATCTTCATGCACGAGTGTATGGACACCCAACGCTGGCTGAGAAAGGTTCGTATTCTGGTCTGTAAGGTCAAGATCTTGTTCTGAAGGGAGGAAGACCCTTTGAACTTTGGAATTCAACAAAGCTCCAATATGGAGCATCTCCTGGGACGGAGTAAGCATGGATTTTCACCAATTGATTATCTATCCATGTGACTGTAGGAGCTCTACTGTCAGCTGAATGTGATCCCGGAGCACTGTCGGGGACTGAGCCAAGAGCAGCAAGTAGTCCAGGTAAGTTTCTGACACCCCTGCAGCGAACATGAGTTGCCATGACTTTCGTGAACACACGAGGGACCATGAACAGATCAAAGGGTAAAGTCTGAAACTGATAGTGATTGGTCTGTACTGCAAAACGGAGCAAGTGTTGAAAGTTTAGACCAGCGAGCGCTCAATCTATAACAATAAACTATATGACACGCTACACAATGTAAATCTATGTCTGTCGTGGTTCCCCACATAAATCAATGGAAAACCGTTAATAAAATTAATACGATATGTATAATGACAATATCTGATCAATCAAGAGCGTAGAAATACGTTTAATGTTATGTACAATTCAGACAGAACAGTCTAAATGTACAGTTGTGTAAAATAAATGAGATGAAATAAACGGAATAAAATAAGAAATAACAACGATGAGTAAATAAATATGTATGTGAACCAAACTGAGCAAGAATTCTGAATGGATAAATTAAAATTAAAAAAAATAAATACATCTAGCACAATACACTAAATTTGAAGAGCTGATCGTGGCATACCAATCTATATGCAATTTAAATTAAGAAAAATGAATGCAATAAACAAAAAAACACACGTGACACATAAGGAAGGGGAAGGAGAGTGGACAAGTGAGGAAGATACAGTAATTAATGTATCAGAAAACAAGTATTAAAATAATCCAGTCGAATAGCAAAGTTTAAAATGTTAGAATGGCAATGTCTTGTGATGCAAAAATTAGTTGACCATACAACTAAAGGATAAAAATGCTGTAGTGGTACATTAGTCTTGATGCACCATATAATATCCGTGTCCTGTAGACATCAGGCTAATGTGACTGATAAAGTCCGACATACAAGGGCATGAGCCTCAGCGGCAGCAGGGCAGGTGGAAACCGTTCGCCAGAGATAGAAAGGGGGGATAAGCTTACCGGCTGATAAGAAGGTAGGCACCACTGACAGGGATCCTTACCAGCTTCCTCCGGCAGCTAGTGGCGGTGAGCCTGCGTCACGATGTTCTTCCTTGATCCAGGATTCCACAGGGGCTGGTGTTTGCTTGACGGTCAGTGTGCGTGTCTCCAACGCGTTTCGGCCGATAATGGCGGCCTTTTTCAAGGATAATGGTCACTACATTACATTTTAAAACCAAGCACCTTAGGGATGCCTCCAAGCTACAATTCATAGGTATCAAATTAGTCAAACCCAGCTGGAGAGGAGGAGATTACAACAAGAAACTAAGTAGATAAGAGATCAAATGGATAAACGATCTCAAGACCATAGCCCCTCTAGGATTAAATGTGGATCTAGAAATCCAGACCATCTTATGACCCGATATGCTGCCCATAGTAAGTTATGTCAGTTCTAACTATACCTTTCTGCCACATACTATCACCGTTAGTTAGATCCCTATCTGGTATTGTAATATAGCTAAATACTTTCCACTGAGCCACAAACATATTGATAGAAGTCCATTCTCTATAAAGGGGACTATATAACATATTATACATGTGAATTATATACAGACATGGATAACCCTCGTACTTAACTATTTATACAGGCTCTACAGGGTTTGTATCATATATATTAAGAGCCTGGGCTCTCCAGGCAGGCACAGTACACCCTTCTGTATAATATTACCATTAGGGATATTAATATTAGTAAGATATGTTTGTGCAATACCCGTTTTAATTATAGTTTTGATTATCAGGGGGTTTCTTGGGCTCCCGATATAACAAGGGTCCATTCTCCTTCCCACTCTGATGTATTCTCCAAAATTCCTTGTTTTGTTTCCCTTCACCGTGGCTCACTGCACTTACTGCTCTCAAGTAATATGTTTCCCGTGCTTCCACGGCAACAACTACCAGGAGGCGCGGCTTATCAACGTCCTCCAATCAGGAGATCGGAGGAGTGTCTTTCAGCTACATAAATATAGACACGCTACAACGGACCATTATCCTTGAAAAAGGCCGCCATTATCGGCCGAAACGCGTTGGAGACACGCACACTGAGCGTCAAGCAAACACCAGCCCCTGTGGAATCCTGGATCAAGGAAGAACATCGTGACGCACGCTCATCGCCACTAGCTGCCGGAGGAAGCTGGTAGGGATCCCTGTCAGTGGTGCCTACCTTCTTATCAGCCGGTAAGCTTATCCCCCCTTTCTATCTCTGGCGAGCGGTTTCCACCTGCCCTGCTGCCGCTGAGGCCCATACCCTCGGTCGCTGCGGCGTCAGGTGCACCCATTAGCCTGAACGTACACGGGGGATTTAGTGAGTGAGGGCGTCCACCACACCGTCAGCGGGCACGCCATCCCAAGTGCAGGTGCTGGTGAGTTGTCCCCGCTCGAGATTGCTCCAGGCTGACCAGGTACGCTCCTGCCAGGGCACCTCTAGCAGGCATCCGGGCAGCAGTGAAGCAGATTGTGCGGGCCTTGGCTACTGCAGAGCCAGGGTCACCCTTATTCATTTTCCCACACACCAGGCTATCCGGATTCAAGTACCTTTCAGGACTGACTTTTATTTGTATGTCGGACTTTATCAGTCACATTAGCCTGATGTCAACAGGACACGGATATTATATGGTGCATCAAGACTAATGTACCATATGTACCATTTTTATCCTTTAGTTGTATGGTCAACTAATTTTTGCATCACAAGACATTGTCATTCTAACATTTTAAACTTTGCTATTCGACTGGATTATTTTAATACTTGTTTTCTGATACATTAACTACTGTATCTTCCCCACTTGTCCACTCTCCTTCCCCTTCCTTATGTGTCACGTGTGTTTTTTGTTTATTGCATTCATTTTTCTTAATTTAAATTGCATATAGATTGGTATGCCACGATCAGATCTTCAAATTTAGTGTATTGTGCTAGATGTCTTTATTTTTTTTAATTTTCATTTATCCATTCAGAATTCTTGCTCAGTTTGGTTCACATACATATTTATTTACTCATCGTTGTTATTTCTTATCTTATTCCGTTTATTTCATCTCATTTATTTTACACAACTGTACATTTAGACCGTTCTGTCTGAATTGTACATAACATTAAACGTATTTCTACGCTCTTGATTGACCAGATATTGTCATTATACATATCGTATTCATTTTATTAACGGTTTTCCATTGATTTATGTGGGGAACCACGACAGACATAGGTTTACATTGTGTAGAGTGTTATATAGTTTATTGTTATAGATTGAGCGCCCGCTGGTCTAAGCTTTATGCTTGCTTATTGATGTGTTTACTTTTGGGTTAAGTGGTGACCCGACCATTAAGCTGCTCCCATTTATACTACCAGGCTTGTTGATTAGAGCGCACATACCCTATTTTTACTGTTAAGTGTTAAAAGTTAGCTCGTATAGGCATATACAAAGAGATATCCTGGATATCCAATGATGCCATGAAGTCCCCAGGCTTAAAGGATAGAATGAAGGACCGAAAGGACTCCATGCAAAATGGGAATCCGGAGAAACTTGTTGAGGTGTTTCAAGTGGTGGACGGGTCGAAAAGAACATGGGAGGTGGATCCTGTCGAAAAGTGAGAGCGTAGTCCTGAGACACGACTTCTTTGACCCAAGCATCTGTTGAGGTCTGCCTCCCACCCCGAGGTCCCCAGGGAGGAGGCCCGCCCCATCATGCGGCAGAATTGTCTGCTGGTATGGCAGCTGGGCGCCTAGTAGACCAGGGATGCTTACAGTACCTGTAGGTTTGGAACTTTAAGAGACCAAACCATGATCTGTGGGAAATGATTGACATCTGGCTTTGCCCTGCGCATGAAAGGAACGAGAGACTGAAGTCCTAGGTCTCGGCGTGGTTACTGACGGTAAGAAGGCAGATTTAGATGCTGCCAGCGTAGTCACTATCTTGTCCAATTTCGGAACGAACAGAAGGAATGGGGAAGGGCTTCCAAGGCCTTCTTCGATTCTGTGTCAGCCTTCCAGGTGCGCAGCCAGAGCGCTCTTCTGACTGCAATTGCAGAAGCTGAAATCTTCTAAGCGGCTATTGATTCAGGTATTCTGCCTCTGAGCGATAAGAAGCTGCCTCTCTAACATGCGTCACCAAGGAGACCAGGTCACCTCTGCACATACCAGAAGAAAGCCCCTCCTCCAAAGCGTCTGCCCATCGGCCAACAGCTTTAGCCACCCAAGCCCATGCAAGGGCTGGAAGAGCCAGAGCACCAGCATTAACATAAATGGATTTTAAGAAATTTTCCAATTTGCTATTCGTAGGGTCTTTAAGAGTTGCCATGTTAAGGATAGAAAGGGGGGGGGGGGGGGAATGACCTAATAAGACGAGTAATGTGGGCATCCACTGGGGAAGGAGACTCCCACTTGGCCCTATCCACTGCTGGGAAAGGATAAAAGGTAGCAATGCCCTTGGAAGCCTGAAATCGCCTGCTAGGATGAGTCCGTGCCTCCACTAGGAGGTCTTCTAGCTGCGCAGAAGATGGGAACTCTAACTTATTTCTTCTGTAGCTTAAAAACAGGTGCCTTAGATCTAAGAGGTTGCTCCGAGACCTCTACTAGTAAAATGGATTTTACTGCTCTGATAAGAGCCTCTACGTCTACTGGAGAGAAAGCATCATCTGGGACGGAAGAAGTCTCAACATCAGAGGTAATGGAAGCACTGGCCTCTGAAGACACCTCGGAATCCGAACCTCCACTTGTAGCAGGCCTGCGCCTAGGAGCCCTATCATTATCTAGCATCTGCTGAAAGAACGGGGACAGCTGAGCTAACTCCTGGACCGACTGTGCAAAAGTCTGCATCCAGGGTGGTTTTGCCATGGGAAGCTGTAGCACAGAGACAAGGACAGGTGGGACTGAAACGGTCCTACGGTCTACAAACTGGGTGAGCCTGGAAGCGCACACCGGTTCCAGGCAGGATTCAATGGATGCAGTCACCTGTTGCAGGACCCCAAAGAAACTGACACAAAGGCCATCATGCTCCGGATGACAATAAGACCCTTTATACATGTGCGCAATACCAAATCATCTAGCGCTTTGGTAGTCTTATTTCTGGACATCAAGAGTCGTAGAAATCAACAAATAGTTGAAAATATGCAAAGCGATAAGGGTACTTTGTACATATAAAAAGTAAATATACTAGAGCTGTACTCACCCCTGCAATCGCCTGCTAGGATGAGTCTGTGCCTCCACTAGGAGGTCTTCTAGCTGCGCAGAAGATGGGAACTCTAACTTATTTCTTCTGTAGCTTAAAAACAGGTGCCTTAGATCTAAGAGGTTGCTCCGAGACCTCTACTAGTAAAATGGATTTTACTGCTCTGATAAGAGCCTCTACGTCTACTGGAGAGAAAGCATCATCTGGGACGGAAGAAGTCTCAACATCAGAGGTAATGGAAGCACTGGCCTCTGAAGACACCTCGGAATCCGAACCTCCACTTGTAGCAGGCCTACGCCTAGGAGCCCTATCCTTATCTAGCATCTGCTGATAAGGATAGTGAGCAGAAACCCAGCAGGTACAGGAACATAGGAAAGTACAATTACTTGCATACACACAGACCACTCAATGCAGAAATGTGGGCTAATGAAGCTCAACAACCCAGCTAAAATTAGCAGGAAGGAGCAATAATTCTAGCACAGTTGCTGGGAGCAGGCTATGAAAGGAGACCGAAGCCCAGCTTCTCTCTCCAATGCTGAGACAGGCCATGATGTGAAATGGCCGCTCAGCGTTCAGGAGTAGAAAGAGTAGGATTTAGCCTTGCTCTCACTGGCCGCAGAGGAAAGCACGCACCCGGGTTAGGGGGAGGGGCTACAGGGAAGCACCCTCCTCCCCCTTTTGCCATAACCCCAGGGAACATGGCAGCCCCTACTATTAAGCAGCCCCTGCCCATAAAACCATCCATGGTGGTCTAGTAGGAAGCATGGGTGACAGGGAGCCCCCACTGCCAGCATGTAAGGAGCCGCCTTACCTTCACCCCCGGTAAGCGCCGGCTGCGGATGTGAAGGAGTCCGCGGCCGAAGCCACAATCAACAGTGCTGCGGGCGCTGGGGCGGCATCCTATAAGACGCATTACACTACCCACTCCATAGGCTGAATAAATTAAAAGTCAATAAAGTAACTGCAGGGTACCACATGAAGCAGCCCCCCTATAAACTGGTGCCCAGCTCCTGCCGGCACCACACTCAAACTGAGGTCCAGTGGCTTGGGGCGGGGTATAGAGGAGAGGTGCCTGGGCTTGTAGGTCATTTTGATTAACTAGCTGGTGTACAGACTCTCCCCTCCAGGCTATACCCCTAGTGTGATCCCTGAGAAAGCTCAGCAAAGATGTGTTACAGGTTGAGTCTCCCATATCCAAAATGCTTGGGACCAGGGATATTTTTGATATCGGAATATTCCGTATTTTGGAATATTTGCATACCATATTAAGATATCTTGGGAAAGGGACCCAAATCTAAACATAGAATGCATTTATGTTTCATAGACATCTTATACACAGCCTGCAGGTAATTGTATACAATATTTTCAACAATTTTGTGGCTCAAACAAAGTTTATGTACATACATGAAATTAATTTATGTTTCATATACACCTTATACACAAAGCATGAAGGTCATTTTATACAATATTTTAATAAGTTTGTGCCTTAAACAAAGTTTGTGTACATTGAACCATCAGAAAGCAAAGGTTTCACTATCTCAGTCATGCTAAAAAAATTCTGCAGTTCGGAATATTTGGATATGGGAGACTCAATCTGTATATGAAAAAAGAAAACATGGATGGGAATGACTCAAAATCATACAAAGTGACTATGGATGGGAAATAAAAATGCCTATCAATAGAGATCTACAAACTGGACATAACACTGGTAATGATCTCACCTTCATATGTCTTAGGCGGCAATAGAGCCAATATGTCATACAGTCTGAGACGGACCATAGCGGCACTCGCTTTCAGGTGTGCACCATGAGCTTTAATCACGGAAAGGATACTGCAAGTGGAGAGGGTAGAACAAATCTGTCAAATACACCCACACAGAGATCCTGTTACAGTTTACCAGTGCTGTCCAAGACTTTCCATGAATAAGGTGGCATTTCTGTTGAAGCTATGCGCTCACAAGTCAGACACTACTGAAAAAATTTCATGAATTCCAGAAAACTGGGCTCGGCGTGGGACACCATACATTTTTTAAGCCACACCTAACAAGAGGGACCCAATTGGACCTAGATCTATAATTACAAAAATCAAGTGAACCAATAAAATATATCTGCCCCACAATGGAGCATATAGTTCATTAACAAACATTTCAAAATATAATTTTTTTATTTTTAAATAGAAGCTGTTTAATGAATAAGTTATGTAAATTATTAAAGTAGAAAATCAAAATGATTTACACATTCACACAGGTGACATCTATAGGCCATATATTACAGCTACGGACAAGTTAAGACTTGGGGGCAAATCATATAGGCCTTTGCTGCCCCTTGTGTCATAATCCTACATCATTTGTTACTTGTTGCAGTATCTAATGAAACAAAAGAAAAAAAAAAAATTATATATATGGATCATTATTGTGTGTGCATGTACAGTGGAAAAGTACAGCGTCCATTTTATTTTTCAGCATGTGTTATGATGTACAGACAACTGCACAGCACAATAATGTTAATTTCATTGGTCAATTGATTAGCATGCATTTTGAAGAATGAAGACTATCACATTTAGAACAGGCCGATCCTGAAAGACTGCAAGTGTGCTGTTATTTAAATGACAATAAAGAATATATACAGGCACTGGAAAAATGGAGAGCCCTATAAGTCAAAAATGTGACGAGCAACTTAAAATATATACAAGTGATGGATTATTCCAACACATGGCACCACTACTGGCAGAAACATTGGAAAATCTTTTTTTTTTTTATTTCAAATGTGTCTACTCAGGAACTTACACCTGATACAGCCTTGCTACTAATCAAAGGAAGAAGTCAGATATTTTGAAAATAAGGTTCAAGACTAGTGTATTTATTGTTCAGTAAATACAAAAATCACACACACACACACTTTAGGAAAGTGATCATTTCCCCATATTCATCCTCCTTCTACCATTTCACATTTTTAAACTCTTTTCTCCCAGATGTTAATATTTGCACTCCTCCTCCACACTGCCTTCATTCTTTCCTTTCTCCTCTATTCTTTATCTCACCAAAGCACCACATTCTCCAGTCTTGTTGCTCCACCTGACACTTTCTCCATCCATTCGCTGTCTACCATTCCCTTCTTTTCTTGTCCAAGTTACCTATAGTAATATTGTTTTGGTTCACATTTAACTTTAATACTACGGTTTAATATTTGATTTAGAGTGAAATACTTTTTAAATCTATATTTTATACTTCTATTACTTGTTTAGACTTTTCCGCCTGTTTGACCTACTGTATATAATACGCAACATATTGTTTCACATGTATCTGCACTGCGCAGTTTCCTGGCGCTGTATGTGAATACTTACTGTGACATCATGGTCATAGCACATTCAATGGGGGTCATTAATTTCCTGATCACATCCTCTGTAAGCAGCTCAGGGCAATGAGCAACAAAACTGCGCATAGCTTGAATGTAAAAGAGAAAGTTTTCATGTCAGATCAGTACAACAACAAGAGAAAACAACTAAGCAATTGATAAGTAAATGAACATGACATCAGTAAGCTAACTGCTTGGGAACATTTGCTAAAAAGCCTAAAGAGGTTTCTATGAAGAAAAATCACTTTAGGTCAACTACAATTCCATAGAATCTCAATTTCAGTACAAATGGCACAGTGGTTAGCATTGCAATGGAACCATGGTTTAATTACAACTAGTCAGAAATCAATTTACTAAAACTTCTAAAAATGAAAAGTTGAGTGTTGCCCATAGCAATCAATCAGATTCTACCTATCATTTCTCTATTGCATCCTAGAAAATTATAGACTTTGCTTGGTTGCTATGGCTATGGGCAACACACCCACTTTTCATTTTTAGTAAATCTACCCCTGTGTGTGACGTTTGTATTGTTTAAACTGGGACTGGAACTGATGTGTATTATTTAATATTCTCTGTGCACGTCATACAGTATATGGGTGCTCTATATAATGAAAATAAAAAATTAATTACATGTTAATGAGAACATGCAGTTTAAAAAAAAAATACAGAGTCCGGGGTTTATTTTTCCTTAATGTACACATTACCATACTGTGAATGCATACAAAAAAGGAGAAGGCATTGCTAAATGGGAGAATTAACTTGATATATATTTTTCTTTTCGTGTGTTTAGAACCACAAAAAGACTTCTCATTTGAGTATTTTCACCAAGGAGCTTGGTACAGATGTGTCTTTGCACATCTTTGCTTCAGTCTTGCCAAATAGCTCCTCTCAGCGCACCAGGTCCTGTGAGACTCTGTTAGCGCCGGGCGAGTCTCTGAATCAGCATGCGAAGTGCTACGATGCAGCAGCCACAGCTTTTTTCCATGCTACTTTCTGTTAACAGGCTCAGGGGTCTATGTACTAAGCCAGGGGTGGCCAAAACGTCAATCGCGATAGACTGGTCGGACACGCGACCTGTTGATCACGGTGGACGTCCAAGGGCAGCCAGCAGCAGCCAATAAGAGTCGAGGCAGATTCTTATTGGCTGCTGCACTGCCTATTCCATTTCCTGGCCGCCAGCTGAGATTTTGTTGCCAGTGGGCGCCCGGCAGCTCCTTCCTGCAGCGATGCTCTGCCTTCCGGCTCCCGCAGTGGGTGAAGAGAGAGACATCATGACGTCTCTCCCATAGTGTTGAGCGCGAGGAGCAGTGGGATGGCGGCGGGCGCAGGAGCGGGGATTCAGGTAAGTATAGTGTTGTGTGTGTCTGTGTCTTTATGTGTAAGGGGCACTACTACTGGAGGCACTGAATAAGGGACACTACGGGTACTGAATAAGGGGCACTACTACTACCAGGGCACTGAATAAGGGGCATATTACTGGGGCACTGCATAAGGGGCACACTGCATAAAGGGCACTGATACAGAAGGCACATCATAAGGGGCACTACTAATGGGGACATTGCATAAGGGGCACACTGCATAAGGTGCACTACTACAGGGGGCATAGCATAAGGGGCACTACTACGGGGGGCATATCATAAGGGGCACTACTACAGGGGGCATAACATAAGTGGTACTGCTACTGGGGGTATTACTACTGGAGGCATTGCATAAGAGGCACTACTGTGGGCATTATTTGGATAAAGGGGCACTACTCTGGTGTAATGTGAATCAGGGGCACTATGTGCAGTGTAATGTGAATGTGTGAATAAGATTGTGCTACTGTGTGGAATAATTTGAATTGGGGATACTGTGTGTGATTTTGGCAGGACAGACCCCACACTCCCTGCTGCGAGGCCACGGAGCCTTTTGCATGCCACGCCCTTTTTCGGGGCTCGGTAGATCGCGAAAGGTTTTTAGCTTTGTAAGTAAATTACAGAGTCCAAGAGTCTGACCACCTCTGTACTAAGCCTTTGAATGGAGACAAAGTACCAAGCAATCAGCTCCTAACTGTCATTTTTCAAACACAGACTATAACATGACAATTAGGAGCCGATTGGTTGGTTCTTTATCCCCTTTCACTTGTTCTCTCTCCAAGGCTTAAGTACATAGTCTCCTGAGTTACACACAGATATACAAGTGCTGCATATCTAAGACACACCAGGAGACCTTGCTGATTCATTTGTCGAATCGTTTTGCGACGTAGCCACATTTTCGTCAAATAAAGGTGTCCGACGCTAGCAGAGTTGCACGGGACCTGGTGGATCACACAAGCCAGGCATGTGGCAGAAGCAACAGATATATTACTTCCACAGGTGGGGCTGAGGAAATTCTGCATTAGCAACCCCCCGCATTTATAGATGCAAACAAAAGCAGAACACTCGTGAATCCAGCTTCTTAGCGGAGTTTATCGAGTTTTGTATTCTATTAGTGACTGTCTGCTAGGCTCATCTATTGTCTCCTCTATCTCTCTATAATTAGCTTGATTGGCTGAATCACTGCAATTGCAAGATTATATTATCATCAGATCTATATCATATAGGATGGCTGTCATGTCTCTGATATGTGCAGTGGTACTTGGTACCCCCCCACCCCCACTCCAACAGTTCCCACTGCAGCGACAGAGACATGACAGCTTACAAGAGGACCCCTCTAGGTATTGTGGGACAGGGGTGGTGACACGGAAAGGGACGGAGGATGGAGGCGGGGACAGAGGTGAAGCATGGGCAGTCCCGGACCAGTCATAAGACGGGTCCAAAACTACTAGTTTATACAGTAATACTGTAGAACTAAATTGCTCTTATTTATACAAAGCATACTCCACTTCAATTTCTCAAGTGCATTATGTGTCCACTATATTATTCACACAGCTGGGAAAAATAAATGAACTCTCACTTCAACGATAATATACTCATTCACTATTGAAGTTGGTTGCTAAATATAATAACTGTCACCTTACCAGTCAGCCAAATATATCACTTATTAATAGCACAAAAGTATCACAAAAGGCTTATACTGGTGTGGTTTCGGTGGCTGGATGATGGCATTTCTGGTTATTTTACAAAGTACCACCTGCCATGCTCCAAGGAACAGCTGGGGCTATTCCCCAATATGCAAAAATGTATACAATGAAATAAAATTATCATAAGGTACATAATTCATTTTTGCAAAGGACAATCTAAGTGGGGAAAACAGTGCCAGGATCACAGCTGGTGTCTGATCCTTTTTAAACTAGTTACCAGCTCTGCACAGACCTCTCACTGGAATATTTTCCACTCCTCCCCAATAGGATGTATAATATATGTACACTAAAAAAGTTAACATGTTTGTATACTCTTTGGGGAAAAACAAAATTCTTCTTTGTACTCTAGCAAATAAAAAAGTTCACCTTTTGTATACATACAAGTACTAAGAGGTTATTTACCATTAGAAACTGTTTATTCCATGTTAGTTATTTCATTTATATTGTAATTCACAGAGGAATACTGCACAGGCCATTAGAAAATCCAAAAGCAAAGTAGTGGAAGACAGTTACAACCAAGGGAGTATGTCCCATCAACCAATCAAGCTAATTATAGAGAGATAGAGGAGACAATTGACGAGCCTAGCAGACAGTCACTAATAGAATACAAAACTCGATAAACTCTAATAGCAGGGCAATGTTCTTAAGATAAAAAAGCCCCTTTACAGCAGCTTCGTACCACAAAGTGCTCCAGCGCGGCCCTCCAGGGTCACCTGCCAGGTAAAAGAGTCTCCCCTAGCTTTCTCAGCCTCCAGTTCCTTCAAGGAACGAGGAAACACGTTTCTCCACAACAGAAGCATTTTCGGAAGATGGTAGCGTACAACTGAGGGCCCTGTGAATCAACATTTGCACAGAAAAGATGGGACACAAGAAACTGCAAGGAACCATACAAGTATTTATCATGGGACATGTAAATATAGGCATAATATTGTGATGTTAACAAATGTATAAATTCCTGTAAATAAAACAGTGTTATCTGATGTCATTGCTATAAAATAAGTAAGTTCTGATATTATTATTAAAATGTTTATTAGGAAACCTTGAGAAAGAAATAATGCACCCTTAGCCTAGTATAAATTATTATGCATATCAGAAGTCACCTTGGATTTCTATGACCTATAAAAAAAAGCACTTGGCCTACAGCATGAGTTTTTATTTGGTCATAGACTTCTTCTGCCACTTGTGTGATACCCATATCATTTTATCACATATATAAGCTATTGTATCCAATGCATACTTAAGAAAACAACCACCCAAACATATACGTAAAGAAGATAGGGCTAAATATAGGCAAATACACAAAATCAGAGGGATATAAGTATGGCATATGCTACATGATAAAAACAATACAAGTACAGACTAATGTAAATAACAGATATAAAATGGGAAAGGTATTGGAAGTATATACAGATGGCGTAGCTACAGACAAAGCTAGCAGCCATTATTATTCTCTTATAAGGGCAGTGAATAATTATATTGGGTTTGATCTAGATAACACATACCTAATGTCATCAGAGCCCCAAGCAGCAGCCAGCCAGCCTGAGTGCGCTGCAGTGACAGTCTGCTGTTCTGTGATGCTGTGCGTAACAGGTCCTCAGCTATACTCACAACCATCTGGAAGACAAAGCATAAGCAGGTTTCATATAAAAGGCTTCCATAAATCATAAGGCTGAACTCCAATAGTTCATAGACATTATATTCCCACGTTAGTTGTCTAAGTTAAGCTAATAAAGCAAAATATATTAAATATACAATCAAAAATCACCACACCCAACCTGATGAAGGTCCCTCCACTATGATCCCAAATACATGCTCAATGTAGTTAGTTCTCATACTTCCTAATGGTGAGGACCCAGAAGGTTTCTATAAAGATATACACCGATCAGCCACAATATTAAAGTCACCTTCCTAATATTATGAAGGTCACCCTTGCGCTGCTTAACAACTCTGGCTTGTTGTAGCATGGACTCCACAAGAGCTCTGAAAGTGTCCTGTGGTATCTGGCACCAAGCTGTTATCAGCAGATCCTTTGTCCTGTAATTTGTGAGGTGGGGCCTCCATAGCTCGGACCTGGCTGTCCACATGATGTAAAACGCGATCCATTAAGCCAGGCCACCTTCCTCCATTGCTCCATTGTTCAGTTCTGATGCTAACATGCCCATTGTAGGGTCTTTCGGCAATGGACAGGGCTCAAAATGGGCACTCAGACTGGTCTGCAGCTACGCAGAAAGCCGTGGTCCACTGTGTTCTGACACCTTTCCATCATAGCAAGCCTTCACTTTTTCCGCAATCTGTGTTACAGTAGCTCTTCAGCGGGATAGGACCAGACAGTATAGCCTTTGCTACACATGTGCATCAATGAGGCTTGGGTGCCCATGACCCTGTCGCCGGTTCACCAATTGCCCTTCCTTGGACCACTTTTGGTAGGTATTAACCACTGCATACTGGGAACCCCCTACAAGACCTTCCATCCCATTGGAGATGCTCTGACCCAGTCGTCTAGCCCTCACAATTTGGCCCTTGCCAAAGTTGTTCAGAGCCTTATGCTTGCCAATATTTCTTTTCCTGTGTTTGCAACACATCAACTTCAAGAACTATGTGTTCAATATATGCCTAACATATCTCACCCTGTACAGGTGGCATTGTAGCGAGATAATTAACGTTATTCACTTCACCTGTCAGTGGTTTTTAGGTTATGGTTGATCTGTGTTTGAGCACTGAAAATTCAACAGTATGGATAGAAATTAAAGCAGCACATATCCAAACAAGAGCCATTTACAATTTGTACCCCCATGTACATGGCACAGACGCATGGGACTTATGTCTTGGGACACCCTCCAATGTATTAGTGTGAGTAACAGGAGAGTATAGGCAATCCTTAAAAATAACCTTTATTACATAGGGTTAGTGACAAAGTTACTTACCTTCCCTTTGGAGTGAGGAATTCCCAGGGGGCACTGATGTACTCCTCCAAGCAAAGCAGCCATAGCAAAGCTGTAACCACTAACAGCTTCTGGGGAGTTCTTAAGATTATTGAGCCTCTCAGCACACCTGTCCAGAAGTGGGGTCAGCTGGAAGGGTAGGGCCACAGCAACACAGCGCAAACACCATGCTGCAGCAAGCCTGGCTGCCATGCTGGGGTGCAGGAGCACAGAGGTCACAGTATCCAGGAGCCCTAAGTACAAAAATAAAGTTCAACAAAAAATTCTGTAACACATATCAAAACGTAAGTATGCCTATAAGTATTCTGTGCAAATGTGCAGTTACCTATGGAAGGCTCTTGTATAAGAGGAGATGCAGTGGAGTTCAGGCTTTGAACCAGGCTGCCCAGCTCCTGCAGAGCACACACCATTACATGCTGACTGGCAGAAACATCTGCGGTACCTACTTTATTTTCATTATTTGCATCATTCACAACAGCTTCTGCAATACATTCAATGCAAACAGTGAGATTATTACACAAATAAACCCACTTAAAAAAAGTTTTTCTATGCAAATTTCTATGCCGTGAAGTCACCAAACATATTGTAAATTTAAATTTGTTTTGTTACATCACTAAAGAACAATATATATAAAAAAGTCTTACCCACAGATTTCATTTGTTTGCTAATGGCTTGGCAGATCTCTTTAGCGGCTGCATTTTGAGCCTTCTCCCCAAGCAAACTGCCCACAGTGGCCCGCAGAATAAAGGACACACATCGTCGGGAGTAGACTGCTTCCACATGTGTCTGAGTGGCTCGGGGATGGGACACAAGGTCTAGAACGTGAGAGAGGAACGTGGCAAAATTGCGCTCCAGCCACTGCCCCCCTAAAGCAGTGACAAATATTACATATGCCTGTAGGTAAAACAAAGTCAATGTTTTAGCAATATATACATATATTTATTCTCTTGTTGCAATGTTTCTGTCCCCACCCAACATTGCTTTGCTGTAATTTATGTGCATGTTGTGCCAAGAGTGTATAACATTTATATCACAAGGCAAAAATAGGAAACATCCAAGTCCTGAAATCCTATACGTTAGGTTTTAGGAAGTTAAGTCTAAATTATTTCATTGTCAACGACAAGCTGGCAACTTCCTCTGTAACTGGGATCACTGTACTAAATAGGCTCCCCCCACCCCCATACTCTCTAAATGTTTTAGTTCTATTTGTCAAAAAGAGTTTAATAGGGGAAAATAATTAATATTTCCCTAAAACTACTTTTTTTTTTTTTTTTCTTTCACTATCCGCTTTCTCTTTCCAACCTCTTCATTCTTCTCACTCCTTCGTCCCGTCCTCTGGTCTGGATCTCATATTAACGTGTATGGGTACTATCTGTACAATGTTTGCATTTGCTTAACTGCAGAGGTTTGTTTTGTATGCAAGTATTTTAGAATTCATTTTGCGGTTTTTAATTTGTATGTTAAAAACTCATTGTGAGGATCCTGTGCTATATGGCCTGACTCCTCTTCACAGTAGCACCAATACACCATATTGATGTTTCTAACTTACAAATGCTTTTATACCAAATTTACTGCATTTAGGCCCTCATTCAGAGCCGCTCGTAAGCGGCCGCTCGCTCGTTCTGACCGATGTTCGCACATCTGCGCATGCGTACGGATTTTAATACGCATGCGCGAACCAGTCAGTGCGGGCGAAAATCGTTTGTTCGCTATATAGCGAATGCCTGCTATTTTGAGTGACAGAGGGAAGCGTATGTGGGTGGTAACAGGGGAAGGTGCTTGAAAACGGGGGTGTGGAATTATATCGCAGGCGTGCTTAAAGGTCAAAACAGGCGTTTTAAGGAAGTGCATAAATAATACAGCAGCGTCATTGACCACGTCACTTGGTTTTTTTTACTCCGAACTGCTCGCAAAATAGCGGTTGAAAAAAACAGCCACAAGAATAGCAAGCAGTTCATACGCTGTTCGATGTACTCGATTAATCTAATAAATAGCGGACATGACGTAGGATGCGAGCGGCCAGGGGGCGTATTTTTCAAGATTCCAACCGCAAGTTTTGCTCGCTCGTTCAGACTTAGAGGCGTGAACAGACCGCAATTAGCGAACGGATCATTTGAATAGCCACCCCTTGTTTTAGAACGAACGACCGCAAATAGCGAGCGGCTCTGAATCAGGCCCTTAGACACCAGTAGCTACAGGTGACAACTGCAAAGTGTACAAAACTCAAGTAATGGCATAAGCATGAAAAAAGTCATCTTTATTCAGCCTTTTAAAAGAAATATCATAGTCAGGGAAACCAAACAGTCCACATGATACAGTATGAGCTAACAGTGCCCTTAGTCACAGAAGTATTTGTGCTAGGAGTCAACTCATCACCCATATCTCCAGCTACCAACCTGATTTCTAACTGAGGGGGAGATGTATCAAACTTTAGAGAGAGATAAAGTGGAGACATTGCCCATAGCCCCCACTCAGCTTTATTACTGTCTTTTTATAAACCGTGCTCAATAAATGTTAGCCGGAAGCTGATTGGATGCTATGTGCAACTTCTCCACTGTATCTCTCTCAAAGGCTTGATACATCTTTAATACATGATTAATAATCACACTTAGAAGATACACAGGAAAGCCAGGCTCATGAGGCATGAGCAATCTCGGTCCTGAGGCTGACTGCAGTGCAAGTACACTTGAAGAATTAGCAAAATCCATTAGAATACGATCAAAGTAATAGAAGGCCTGACTCAGAGGAGTAAGCAAACCCGATGGTTTGCGTACTACCGCGATATTATAAGATTGTCACATGCGCTGCTCTTCAACTGCGAGATCTCTCGTAGTTCCCCAAAGCAGCAGCCTGATTGATAGGTTGCTGTCGTTTGGGGGAAGGGCCGGTCTCTGTACCAGAAAATGCCCCCCCCCCCCCCCTCCTCCGTTTTCTGGGAGTGCCGAGGCCAGGGTCTGCTTCTTCTGGCGCAGACTTCCTGGCCTTGGCTACGGAGCTGTGAAGGGCAATCTGAATAGCCTCAGGGTTACTCAGATTGCGGACGGTCTCGCAGAAGAGCCAATTCTGTGTCTTAGGACTCAGCAATCGGATCTGCAATGCTGTCTTGAAACATCTATTTACACCAGACGTCTCCTGCTGTATTAGCATATTAGTTGTACCGTAATGCACAGCCGCATCCCTGTAGCTGTGCACTACCGTACAATTCTGGATCATTTGTGTGTAAAAGCCTTTAGACCTCATAAACGTAAAAATAAAAAAATATCTAAAACACAAAAAAGTCTATGGCTGACCTGTGTCACACCAACTCGCACTTCACGACTGATTGATCCTCCACCCTTTAGCATTTCTCCTCCACTCTTAAGGAACCCAGAGCCTCCACGAAGAAAACCGGTGGCCATCAGCTCCAGTACCTCTTCTAATGTGGCTTTCTTCACATTCTGACGCATCACTGTAGTAATAAAAAGAACACACTACAAATGATGCCAGGTAAAGAAGCTATATAAGTAAATATAGGACTGTTGTAAAGAACATATTTTCAGTAAACACAGAACTCTTCTATTCTATTACAGAGAGCAGTTTTAAATAGTTACAGAGTATCCAAATACGAAGGGCAACAATAGAATGTATTTAAAATAGTTGCAATTCTCAGGGCCAGTGCTACTATTAGTCAAACCTAGGACGTTGCCTAGGGCGCAAATTGTTACTAGCTGCCTAAAGCCGGGCACACATTTGACGACCTGTGTACCCGGCCGACGGCAGATGCAACGAACATATGGTGCGGTCCGTTCACGCCACACGATATGGCGAATGACCGCACGATATATCGTTACCCCGCCGCATCCAAATGCATGGGGGCATGGGGTTGTCAGTCATATATTCAGATCGAGCAGCATGTACGGCCAATCTGAAGATGAGACAGACGACCCAGCAGGAGTCCACATAGTGCATACACACTGGGCGATTTGAACGATTTAACGTTCCGATCCATTGGCAAACGACAAATAGTTTAAAAAATCATCCAATGTTTACCCAGCTGAAGACAGTGGATGAAAGACAAAAGTTCACTCATCTAGTGCTTTTAAGGCAACCATTGCTCACCCACAAAGTGACCGCCGTAGAAGGAGAAGCAGGAAGCAGTCTCTTACATGTGAAGCTGTCGGTTGCTCTTCCTCAATGTCACTGTTTAAGCTGGGAAAGTTGCACTTGGATATGTCAAAGCTAATCACCATGATTCCAATCTAAGAAGCAGAGTATGCCGCCCCATCTCCTGCCCTCCTACGGTATGTGAGCGGTGGGGTGCCACCAGGACTTGTCCAAGCACTGGGCACTGCTTTATAACTACCTTTATAACAGGTTAATACGTTATAAGGTAGAAATTGTGGACAAATACAAATTGCAGTAAGTACTATTCTCTTATTCACTCCATTTTATCCTGTTTTATGTATATTATTGTACGTTAATTTTGTTCAATACTGTTATAAAACAAAAAGATCTCAAGTCTTCCAATCCTTATAGTAATATTGTAATTGGTTTATAACAAAAACTGTCCCCACTCAGACATTATAAGCACCAATTTGTATATCTAGGATTAATCACTTGCAGTTGCTATGACAAATAGTTGTTGTCCTTAGATAGACTATAACAGTAGACCAGAGCTATTTGTATTTTAGCAGAATTGCTGTAAAACCTACCTGCTGCCTGTTTGGGCATTAATGCTGTAGCCATAACCGTTCCCAGAAGTTTAGACACTGCAACTCTGACGCCATAGTTAGAACCTTCTAGTGCCTTGAAACAAAGCGTTGCTACATTCTCTAGCTCAGCAGTCCACATAAACACGGCCTCACTCTGAAGCTCCAGCAAGCACTGCGGAAACACACAACCTACTATATGGATATGCTTTCAAGAACTTTTTCTTTTTTTCAAATTCATGGACAGACTCCAAAATTCCAGCCCACAAATATTACATTAAGTTCTCCTGCAGTTTATATATTATATTATATACATACACACTATGGGAAAACAAATCTGGTTATTATTTCCATCCTTATATAAGAACCTTACCCCCCTCATCCTAGTAGTAGGTTCAATAAGTAACTTTTGTTTGATAATTCCTGTGCCATTCTCATCTGCCAGGTATGAGAATCTAAAATGAACAGGCACAGGATGGACAGGGGGATTACTTTCTCACAATGTCCTACAGGTGCTGTATATTTTAAGGATGTTTTGCATCTCACAGCCAAGCGTTCAGTAGAAGACAGTAATTCGTGTTTCAGTGATATGGTAATTACAATATACTGTATATATCGTACACACATACATGCGAAAATAATGTGAAGGAATGAAAAACATTGCTACAGAATTTACCTTCGCTACAGCGCAACGGACAGCCATGGACCTGTCTGTCAAAAAGGATCGTGTGTTCTTGTAAATGTCCCTGTGGCTTGAAGCTGCAGCCCCTCCAAGACCACTAAGCACTTTCTGCAAACTCATTAGGATTTCACTGCGTCCCTGCGACTGGACAAAAACACACACAATACATTTCTCAACTTGCAAAATTAAATGTTTTGAAAACTTGGGAAGATTAACCTGGCTGGGTCTATTTGATTTAATCATAGTACAAATGTCTTAGTTACGATCCCCATTGAACTTGCTGGGAGCGGAGTAGTCACAGCACTATTGTGAAAATAGTAAACGGTGACCCCCCATCCACAAATGTTTCACCATGCAGCATCAAATGATACCCATGTAAATTAAGGAACATACACTCATTCAATGACAAAAAAAGATATCTTTATTAATTAACAGTTGAAAAGTAAAAGTACCTCCCTAACTAGTAGTCTGACAATATTTGCAGTCTAACTTGTGTTATATTACAATCCTGCTAGATGGCAAAAGGTTACTTACCTCAGCACTCTTCAGGGACTTTAGCAGATTGTTTACAGTGTCATGAAATGAGCTGCCCAACATCCTGCCCATCTTTTCATAGAATGCTCCTACACATGCCACAGCGGCCCTGGAAGAAGGCAGACAGTCACAGTCAATGCTTACTTTAATGTGAATCCTTATTAATGGCAAATTAGTACTGTGCTATATAGTGTACCGTTTTAAAAGGGATTTTCCATCGGAACAGCCCAGTTTCCGAAAACCAATAATAGAGACATTGCAGCGAGCATCTTCTTGATGTAAATTTACTAGTATATATCTTGTTACATAAAACAATGAAAACAACATATATAGCTACACTACAGCTCATTAAATTCAATACAATCCCAGATTCATACATTTCTCTGTAAAGGATGAACTGGATGCGTGTGTTTTGCACAGACATGAGGCCACCTGCTGTGACTTGCAGGTGCAGCATTCCCCGCTTAGCAACACCCCCTGGTCACAATACCATGCCCCTAAGCACAAGACCACCGTGCGCAAACCTCCCTCTTCCTGATGTAAAGAAGTTGGGAGGTATGCCAACAGCCGGATAATGTCGTGATCCCTGAAAAAAAAAAAAACATATAACGCCCGCAAGGTCACGAGGTGCTCATAATGATATCAGATACATGCCGAATGCGGTTTTGAAACCGATTCGTCAACACATACACAGTGGAAGAATTCCTATGATCACCTTGTATTCTGATACTGTGAACACTTGTGAAAACGTGTAAAGTGGTCTCATAAATGGCTCCCAGGAAGAAGTTATTAATCGAAAAAATGATCTGCCATAGTCGCTTTGAGACATGCAGGGCATAGTTTGTGTGAAATTGCTCACCTGGAGAATGTTTCTACTGGTGGCGTGCAGTGCGCACCTTCAAGAGATACGCCGTAAACAACAATGTATGTGATTGCCTACAACCTGGACAACCTCGAGTAACCACAAAACAGGAGGAAAAGTGTATCAGAGTGTGTTTCAAACAGGACAGATTCCAAACAGCTTGTCAGATCCGTGCTGCTCTGATGGAAAAGAGGAAGAAAGGCATGTCAATCGTGACCATTAAATGCAGTCTTGTAGCCAATGGCTTGAAGGGATGTGTTGCTGCATGAAAACCATTGCTTAGGCCCATAAATAAATAGAAGAGGCTATTGTGGGCAAAAAAGCACAGAAGCTGGACCACCAGTTAGTGGAAGAAGGTTCTTTTCAGAGACAAATCAAGGTTTGAGGTGTTTGGGTCCAAGAGGCGCAAGTTCGTTCATCGTGCGACAGGTGAGCACATGCTTCTTGCTTGCATTCAGCCCACGGCCAAGCATGGGCAAGGTTCAATTATAGTCGGGGATGTTTCGGTGGTGGTGCGGCTGGTGACTTTGTAAAATTCAACGCAGTCATGCCATACCTTCCAGTACCTGCCTTATTGGACGTGGTTTCACACTACAGTAAGATAACGACCAAACATACATCCAGTCTTTTTAAAAAGTATGTTCAGTCAAAACAACAACAACAACAGATGCTGAAGAACATGGCTGGGCCACCCCACAGAGTCCTGATTGCAATCCAATTGAACTCCTTTGGGACCATCTGGACAGGTGAGTTCAAGATGTGCAAGTAACGAGCCAAAAACACATTTGGGAGTTGCTACAAGATAAGTGGGCTGCAATCGAAGCTGAAACTTTAGACAAGATGACCAATAGTATGCCACCGTTTGCACTGCTGTGATTACCGCTAAGGGGGATATGTTCAGTAACCCAGCACAGGGGATGCCGGAGCTTAGAATACCTGAGTCGGAATCCCGACACCTAGCAGAATCCCGGTGCCGGTATCCCGAAGGTAAGTAGCGCGGCTGAGTGGAGGATTAGGTTCAGGCAATAGGGAGGCAGTGTTAGGTATCCTAACCCTCTCCCTACCCTATCAACAGGTGTCGGTATCCTACCCTGTCGGGGTGCCAGTGTCGGGATTTTGACCGCCGGGATCTCAAGCGCTGGCATCATGTACCCATCCCTCGCTAAGAGTGGATACTTTGATGAGAGAGAAAAAGTTAAGGAAATCAAAACTTAATTTATTGAGAGCAGTACAATAATGAGTGTCTGCAGGCAACATTGAAGGTTGGTTGAGGTTCCTTGTAAGTTTGGGGCTGCATTTCAGCAACCTTGTTTATGTGTGTCGTAAAGAGCCCCCAGAGAAACAGTGCGGCGTAGAGAAAAAGTCTTGTCCAAGGAAATCTGCAGAGGTCAGCACATCTAGCAGAGCCAGGTCATCCCAGTCCTGGGAAGCCGACAAGAGAGGAAAAAAACAGAAATACAATATCCTATCCTGGTGGAAGCGAAAGG
The DNA here is from genome assembly GCA_031769625.1 of Taudactylus pleione. NCBI lineage: Eukaryota > Metazoa > Chordata > Amphibia > Anura > Myobatrachidae > Taudactylus > Taudactylus pleione. The sequence continues at coordinate 63,485,110 of JAUIMM010000200.1, read as the reverse complement.
CCAAACAAGTGTCGGCTGGAACATAGAAACTTTACAGAGAATTGCTGTATCATCATGGAAAACGAGAAAAGGCAGCTTGCAAACCCTAAACACAGAAACATGCTGAGTTGAGGCTGTGAGGGGAGAGAGCAGGAAATGTACCCACTGTTTACTTAACCACAGATATGTGGACAAGCAGTAGTGGGCAAACTAAAGATTACATGACTGTGACAGCCCACTGGGTGAGTGAATCGCCTTCATCATCATCAGCAGTATCTAACAAACAATGCCAGCTCATTCAGAGGCAGGCTACTATGTGTATCACTGGCTTCACTAAGCGGCATACCGCTGACAACCTCTTAGAAAAACTAAGGTATGTCACAGTAGCTCTTCATGTTGTCTAGGGAAGCAGAGTTTCTTATGTGAGTGACAGGCTGGCACCCGGAGGAAAGGAGAGGATTAGAGAGGGAAGGCGATGGCCATAATTGCTGCTGACTCTACAGCACTGACAGGGGTGAGTGCATTGCCAGAACCGAGACATCCTTCAATCCCTTTTGTGGACTGCAGTGGCTTGTGCCCTTAGGCAGCTGCCTAAAAGCTGCCTAATAGTAACACCTGCCCTGGAACTGCCACATGTTTGTGCCGCCCACTGCTGCAGCTCAGTCAGCTAGCTAAGTCCAACTTTTTGAACTAATTGAAGATCCACTGAACGGAAAGACTCCATTGAAGCCTGTGTGAGAGCCAATAGGACTAGGTTAAGATTCCACCCCACCACACGAGGACGAAATCGTGGTGGAAAACGCACCACACCTTGCAAAAAGGGATTGGAAACAAAAATGGCAGCTGCTCAATCAATCTAGCAGTACTAATCAGGTGCATGAAAGGGAGGGGTCATACTAAGTAGCAAAAGGAGGGGGATTTAACCCCCTATTGTACCTCAGCACACTGAATAATACCTGCAACAATATATGAAGACTATATGGTCATAGAAATTCAGAGATATTAGTTCCATGTATTTGCAAATACATGGGAGGCTGCTGGGCCACGTCACGGCTTCTCTGTTACCAGCAGTCCCTAACACTAAGGGGTTCACGTCCGGGGCGCAGTGCACCCCAAAAATCGTCCAGCCCAGGACCCCCCCAGGGCATCACACGAAAATGGAAAAAGAGTGACAGTGCAGTGTAAAGTATAGCTGTGTGTGAGTAATCATTAAGTGTGGAATGAGAGGTTAAAATTAGGGATGTGCAGGCTCGGATAGGTTCGAGTTTGCACGTGGAGTTCGGATTTTTCCCTCCAAAAAAACGGAACTCAGAACGAGGCAAAACGTCATCTTACATGGACGAACATCATCATTCCTTGTCTTTTGTCCAGGAATGATGATGTTCGTCCATGTAAGATGACGTTTTGCCTCGTTCTGAGTTCCGTTTTTTTGGAGGGAAAAATCCGAACTCCACGTGCAAACTCGAACCTATCCGAGCCTGCACATCCCTAGTTAAAATATATGTGAAAAAATACATGAATAATAAACAAACATAAAAGGTGATGTGAAAAGCAACTATGTGTATTAAGTGGTGATGCCCTGATGCCCTGAGGAGGCCCAGCCAGACCAGACCAGACCAGAACCCCTTAGTGTTAGGGACTGCTGGTAACAGAGAAGCCGTGACGTGGCCCAGCAGCCTCCCATGTATTTGCAAATGCATGCAACTAATATCTCTGAATTTCTATGACCATATAGTCTTCATATATTGTTGCAGGTATTATTCAGTGTGCTAAGGTACAATAGGGGGTTAAATCCCCCTCCTTTTGCTACTTAGTATGACCCCTCCCTTTCATGCACCTGATTAGTACTGCTAGATTGATTGAGCAGCTGCCATTTTTGTTTGTTTGTTATGAGTTGCATGAAGGAGCCAGCATTAGTAGGGCATGCTGGTTCTAGTAGTGCTAGTTGGAGTTCCCAGGGGTGACTCCCAGGTAAGCTGGCTCTCAATTTGGATGCATTTATGTATGTGCCTTTATCATGAGGCCTTACATTTGACAAAATGATATATGTGCCTTTATCGTGAGGCCTTATAATTGGTATATTTTACATTTGGGGTGAGCGTTTGGGCGTAGGGCCCCCGGGACTGGTCTGGCTGGGCCTCCTCAGGGCATCACCACTTAATACACATAGTTGCTTTTCACATCACCTTTTATGTTTGTTTATTATTCATGTATTTTTTCACATATATTTTAACCTCTCATTCCACACTTAATGATTACTCACACACAGCTATACTTTACACTGCACTGTCACTCTTTTTCCATTTTCGTGTGATGCCCTGGGGGGGTCCTGGGATGGACGATTTTTGGGGTGCACTGCGCCCCGAACGTGAACCCCTTAGTGTTAGGGACTGCTGGTAACAGAGAAGCCGTGACGTGGCCCAGCAGCCTCCCATGTATTTGCAAATGCATGCAACTAATATCTCTGAATTTCTATGACCATATAGTCTTCATATATTGTTGCAGGTATTATTCAGTGTGCTGAGGTACAATAGGGGGTTAAATCCCCCTCCTTTTGCTAAAAAGGGTTTGGACCCTGGAAAGAAAAGCCGCAGGAACGAAAGTGACAGGGTCGAATCTTGTACAGAATGAAGTTGTAAACCGGCCTCCAAACCCTCCAGAAGGAAGAACACTGGAATTGTTGGGTTGCTGGGTGGGGGTTTCGGGCTTACTTTTAAAGCTACAGTTTAATATAGGTGCCAACTCCATCCCCAACCTATAATCCCTTGGTCCAGTGTTCCCCAGCCTTGCTGAAAGTTTATATATGTCTGAGTGTACATTATATATACATATACACACACACACACACACACACACACACATTTCTTCTTCATAGGAGGAAACACAAATCTTTTAAATAGCATTTATATTGTGGTTTTGATGCATTTTTTTTTTTTTTTTTTTTTTTTACTAAAAGAACCAAACAAGTAACATTTAAAATTCAGATTTATATCTTCATATCTATAGCATCTCTCTTGGAGTGAACTACTGTATTACTGTAAATAGGAAGTAGGATGGTATCAAGACTTAAACCTCTCCAGAAACAAATCCTCGCTGTCAATGATCCATATACCACTGTAAAGGTAACATTTCATTCAATGTATTCTATTGTGGTTGCTCTGGAGACTGATTGACAGCCTGATTGCAGGCTGTATGCTGGGTACACACTCAATGATGTGCACCCAGCCCATGTGTTGTGCGGCAGGTCCCGGCATTGGCAAGTGCGTACACACTTGCCGATGCCGGGAGCGACGGTGAAACAGTCGGGTACACACTGCCCGATATGCCAAATCGGACAATATATCATCTAGTGTGTACCAGGCTTTAAGGCTACTACTAAAATTAATATGGCTCAGTTTCGTAGCATCTTGACAAATTGGCACTTGCTAGCAGGAAAAGTAATGCTGTATCGTCAAGAACATGATATTCCATAAGCAATGGAAAAACAATGAGCTTTGCATTGCATAATCAGAAAACACACTAGATCTATACAATATGAATTTGTAGCACAGGAAGATAAACACTGTACAATAAATTTACAGTCTTTCAATCCAAATAGTACAACAATCCTAAATAACCATGCTTTAAGACTTACAACTTGGTTGGTAGATAGGCGGCAGAGTCGTCTTTGCTCTTTATCATTTCATTGCACTTATCTAGTGTTTGAAAGACAGTGTAAGTGTCTCCTATACTATAGAGAGTGGCAAGATTCTTGGCTAGCAGTTTTCGGGTGGGTGGTCCAGGGGAGCTGCTTATGAGCCCGGTGAGCTGTTCCACAAGTTTTTTCTGGTTCTCTTTGATGTCGGTCTGTGATAGAAATGGGCAAGGTACATTATAATAGAATTATAATTCCGCTGTACGTATTCTAAAAAATGAATTTAAGTCCAATCTCTTAATAAAAAAAGGATTATAAGAAGACCAATAAGATTAGAAATCCACAAAATTAGCTAAAAAAGTGAAGGGAAATATTAAAGTGTAAACCCTTAGTAAACACGTGATGATATACAAATGTTATTTTAGTACAATAAATTTGTTAAAAAAAAAATCACTACAAGTTACCATGACGATTGTAGAAGGTCGGCAGTCAAAATTATTTTTTCTTAACTCTGCAAAAACTGGATTTCGGTACTTACCCATAAATCCCTTTCTCACATTCAATGAGGGATACTAGAGTTACAATGGGGTATAGATGGGTGATGAGAGAAGCCTGGCACTTTTATACAGTAGGTTTAAGAATTGAATTAGGCTCCTCTCCCTCTATACCCCACTGTCCTGAGGGCCTGATTCACTACGGATCGCAATACTGCGTACGCATGCACTTCAACTGCGATAGCATGCTAATCCACTGTGATCGCAATGTAAACTCAGCACAACATAAGGACGCCCACTTTACTTTACACAAATCCGCAATGCTTAGAAGAATAGTGAAACCATCGGTACAATAGAGTACCATCACAGCCTCACACACACTTGCACAAGCCCGTGCCCTACTCAGAGATTGTCAACGACCACGCACACTATGAGACCTCACATGCGTATGGCATCGCAGTGGCTAATTTATGCACCCCCTGCAACGGCACTGGTACATCTGCGTCTCCCTGACCACCACCCCTCGTCACCACCCACCAAAAATGATTCCTGTCAATCACCCTGGAGCCTCTGCGATCGCAGTCCCAATCGCAATAGCTAGTACGCACCGATTGCGTGTGTATTAGCAACTGCGATCCTTGCTGAATCAAGCCCTCAATTAATATTGGCCAAATCCGAGTAGAGACGGAAATCAGAGAGAATGAGAGACAGAGAGAGAGAGAGAGAGCGACTGAGGGGAATTTAATTAGTCGAGAGTTTTCAAAAGGCGAAAAACTTTCACTTCTCCTTATAATTCGCTCACTTCGCCTTCGCACACTCACCCGAGATACGCGGAATTCAATTAGAAATGCGAATTTGCACTACTCGCAGTGAGAGTGTATGAATTTTGTCCAAAACGTGGACAGCAAAAATAGCAAGAAAAAGTGGGGAGATCTTCCTGGATCCAAAAAAAAAGTGTGTGTGCTGAAACAGATCTAGGCGGAGCCCAACCATTGGCTACGTAAGCCTGACGGATGACAAGACGGATCCACCTGGAAATGGTCTGCTTGGAAACAGACCAGCTCAGGTTATGGTTCATTGGAAGGGCACGAACTAAATACAAATACTCGGAAGAGGTGTCATCTGATGAAAGAACCGGGACCACAATAGGTTGATTGATGTGGAAGGACAAAACAACCTTAGGCAAAAAGGTCACCTTCGTACGGAGTTCGGCCCGGTCATCAGGAAAAACAAGATAGGGAGAATGGCGCGACAGAGCCCCAAGTTCAGACACTGTCTGAGTGGAAGCAAGGGCCAAGAGCAAAACTGTTTTCCATGATAAATGTTTGAGAACCACATCTTCGAGAGGCTCAAACACGTCAGATTGCAAAAACTGTAAAACAAGGTTAAGATCCCATGGGGCTGCAGGAGGAACAAATGGCGGCTGAACTTGAAGGATCCCCTCCAGAAAAGTCTAGAGATCCGAAAACAAAGCCAACTGGTGCTGGAAAAGATGGATAAGGTGGAAACTTGCATCTTTAAAGGGCCCAGACGAAGGCCTGCATCGACCCCAACCTGAAGGAACAGGAAGGGTCAGGAAAGACGGAAGAAGGTTGTCAGAAAACTACAGTGCTCACTCCAAGAGACATAAGATCGCCAGATGAGATGGTAACCGGCTTTCTAGCCCGAAGCATAGTGGGAATCACTTCTTCCGAAATACCCTTCTGCATCAGAATCTAGGCTTCAACAACCATGCCATTAAACAAAGCCGCTGTAATGAAGGGACCTTGTTGTGACGGCAATGGCCAAGGGTTATCAGCGAAAAGCTGAAGAAGATCCGACTACCAAGCCAGTCAAGACCAATCCAGGGCCACCAGTATTAAAAGCTGTTGTCTCGCGCTTGATGCCCCCAGATCTCACGTCCTGGAACAATACTTTGGAAGCTGGTGATTGTGCCAAGACATGAGATCTATTTCTGGTCTGACCCAATACTGAACCAGCTTTTGGAACACTTCTGGATGAAGTCCCAGTTCTTTACCCTGGAGATGAACACAACTGAAATGGCTGGAACGTGCCTTTCCGCTGACTGTGGGATGCAGGCAGAATCCTGCATGACTAGACGGCTTTGCGTTCCCCCTTGGCGATTTATGTACACCATGGCCGTGGCATTGTATGATTGGGCTCAAAACGGTTTTCCCTTTACAATATGAGACACCGCTGATAGCATGTGAAAATTGCTCTGAGTTCTAGAACATTGATCGGTAGAAGGGCCTACGTCTACTGGAACAGTAGATCCAACTGAAAAGGTCTGGAAATAAATCTGCCAAATTAAATTGCCTCGAAGGAGCCTACCATTCTGCCCAGTAATTGGATGCATAAATGAACCGACACAACCTCTTTTTGAGCACCAACTGAACCATGGCCTGCATCTTGTCTGGAGGAAGAAAAATTCTTTCCAGGGAAGTGACAAAGATCATGCCCAGGAACAGAAGGTGCTGAGACGGTACTAGATTGGACTTTTTGAAATTTACAATCTATCCGTGGGTAATGAGAACACAATGTGTCAAGGTCACATGATTCCTCAGTGCAACAGTCGATAGTGCCTTGATTAGGAAGTCGTCCAGGTATGGTAAAATGGCCACGCCTAGAGGTAGAAGGTGAGCAATTATAACCTTCCTTATCTTCATAAATACACGGGGTGGTGATGAAAGGCCGAAAGGACAAGTCTGAAATTGGAAATGAGAGTGCAGTAACGGCAAAACTGAGGAATGCTTGATGAGGTTCCCAAATCGGAATGTGCAAGTAAGCATCCTGAATATCCAAGGACACCAGAAACTCTCCAGCTTCCATGTCTGGTATCACAGAGTGTAAGTATTACATCTTAAACCGGTGAAACATTAAATGAACATTTAAGGATTTGAGATTCAAAATAGTATGCAGAACCACCACCCCCTAGCCCCTCAAGCTGGCATCCGTGGTTGCAAGAACCCAATCCCAGATCATAAAAATAAATGAGAAAAAAAAATAAAGGCTGATAGCAGCCCAAAATAAGCACCCGGCTCCTTCGGGCACATAATCTAAACTGAGGCCAGTGGGGTATAGCGAGGTATGTGCCAGCTTAAACTCTTAAGAATATTAAAGTGCCAGGCTCCACTCATCACCCGACTATACCCCAGTGTAACTCCAGTGGATGAAGTAGAAAAGGATATGAGCTATATTATATAGCACGTTAAACCAAGCACTGTAAAGTGTTGTGAAATTACTTTTATGGCAGCATGGATGGTGTAGTTGTTAGCATTATTCTCACAGAACTGAGGTCTTGTGTTTGTGTAGAGTTTGTATATTCTCTCCTGCTTGCGTGGGTTTCCTTCCATACTGCAAAAATTAAATATACTGGTAGGTTTGGTTCCCAATAAAAAAAAAATAGTGTGTATGTGTGCATGTGGTAGGAAACAGATTGTAAGCTCCGCTGGGACAGGGGCGGATGTGAATGGCCAAATAGTCTCTGTAACCTCTGAGGAATATATGCAGGTTATATAAATAACTGGTAATAAATAGTAAATATTATAATCATCAGCATTTTTTTATAGGGCACCACAAAAGTTCTGCAGAATCGTACAGAGCAATAATACAAAACAGGGTAAACAAAGTAACATGACATGGACAACATAAATATGTATACATATCACGCTCACTATACACACACTGCCATGTGGCAGGAGGTAAAGGGAAAACGCATACAATTTATACATTCGGTAACAGACATATTAGGCTTCTGGCCAGGGCCATCCATATAGAGTGTATGGCTACATCTACTGCTAATCTGAAAGCTAGGTGTGTGTATTAAAACACCTTTCCCCAGAAATAGCCGAGTGCTTCACAAGTATTATTTCTAAATACATAATCTCATGAGAATGATCTGAGGCTTCAGGATTGAGAGCTAAACTTTAAGGAATATTTAGGATCAGTGAGCTTCCTCAGGTAACCGGTTAAGACTGTGGAAAGTTTGTATGAAGTATGGCTATAGAATCATCTTGATGGGTTAACTTTTGGAACATGTCCAAATTCTATATTGTCAATACATGTAGGGGCAGATGTACTAAGCTCTGGAAAGTGATACATTGGAGAGTGATAAACTACCAGCCAATCAGCTCCTAACTGTCGTTTTTCAAACAGCCTGTGACATGACAGTAAGGAGCCGAGTGGCTGGTAGTTTATCACTTTCCAGAGCTTAGTACATCTCCCCAGCTATAAAAGGCATACAGTATCACATTTCTATACTTGTCATTTCAAAATAAAACGTACAAAAAAAAAAAAAAAAAAAAAAAGCAGATCACAAAGCTGATGAGGTGTTTGAAAGAATAGACTGGCTGTTATAGCATGCTTCTTAAACACTACAGGCTACACTGAGCTGGATGTCTATAACCCAACAGCCACAGCTTTGGTGAATGGTTTTCTCTCGGCTCCAGTGGATACACAAAGTTATACTAGATTAGGTTGTCCTCTATAATCCTTGATTTCAATTACACTTCAATAAGTACTTCCAAGTAAGATGGCTAAAATAAAGAAATGTTTTGACTGATGACAGGGAACATAACATGGCATTAAATTATGTTTCGGTTGTTTTCAAATATGAAGCTCTAGGATGTTCAGCATCATGCCTCCTATGGGAATTAGTATTTTAGACAACTCTCTTTGCGCACACATACTACGCAGCAAATATTTCAGTCATTACACAGAAAATATTTTAGTCATTCACATGGTTGTGGTATGTTAGGTTGATATTCATCATGTCAACGTGCATCAAATCGACATGCGAATACTGACTTGATCGAAATGCCGACATGCTTAGAATGTCTCAGTATTATTAAATTAGAAAGAGCTAAAAGAAAAAAAAATACTTTTTCGGGAGCACTATTTTCAAATAGAAATGTACAAAATGAATATGAAAGATATGATTAATATTAAAATATACCCTTTATTCTAATCTAGAATAATAGGGCAAATAGACTCAGAAGATTCGTTAGACCACCAATACGTGTGTGTGTATATATATATATATATATATATATATATATATATATATATATATACACACACACACACACACACACACACATATATATATAAACACACACACACACATATAATTTCGAAATATTACATTAAAATATTTTCAGAAGACAACAAATTGCATTATAGTAAATCTCTGCGAAAATACACACACATATACATTATATATATATATATATATATATATATATATATATAAAAAAAATATCATACAAACTCGGCCATCTTGTGCTCAAGCTTGCATAAATTTTAAACATGAAACTGGGTGCTGCCTTAAAGATGCAGGACCACACCCAGGGCTATGAGCCCAAGATGGCAGATCAAGTTCATTTATCTGAGAATCAGTGTAGGGACTGGCTAGATGGGAATGACCGTGAAGCGGTGGGCAGCTTAACAAATTATTGCAATATTTTGGAACCAACATTCCCTATGTTCAAAGGAGTTGCAGTTAGAAAAGCATGTGAGTGCCGAGTTTGTATGATATTTTTTATGTAGATGGTGTGGCCACATACCAAGGGCACCCCAGATGGTCGAGTGCCGTGGAGTGAGTGAGTGAGTGAGTGTGTGTGTGTGTGTGTGTGTGTGTGTGTGTGTGTGTAATAAGTATTGAATACATCAACATTTTTCTCAGTAAATATATTTGTAATGGGGCTATTGAACTGCCATTTTCACCAGAATGTCAGCAACAACCCATGCAATCCACACATGCACGGAAATCAAACCATAGATGACCATAAATTAAGTTGAATTATGTGTAATAATGTGAAATGACACAGGGAAAAAGTATTGAAAGGGAGGTGCAAAGAGGCATGGAAAGCCAAGACACCAGCTGAAATCTATCAGTAATCAGAAAGCAATCCTGCCCCTTGTCAGTGCAAATTAATATAAGCTGGTTCAGTACCAACTGATGGCCTATAAAATGGCGTCTCGTTACTAAAGTGTCACACAAGAAACATCTCATGATGGGTGAAAGCAAAGAGCTCTCTCAAAACCTTTGCAACCTTATTGTTGCAAAACATACTGATGGCATTGGTTACAGAAGGATTTCTAAACTTCTGAATGTTCCAGTGAGCACTGTTGGGGCCATAATCCAGATGTGGAAAGAACACAATTTCACCATAAACCGGACACGACCAGGTGCTCCTCGCAAGATTTCTGACAGAGGAGTGGAAAGAATTATCAGAAGACTTGTCCAAGACCCAAGGACCACTTGTGGAGAGCTTCAGAAAGAATTGGAATTAGCAGATACAATTGTTTCAAAGAAAATAATAAGTAATGCACTAAACCGTCATGGCCTGCATGCACGCTCACCACGCAAGACTCCATTGCTGAAGAAAAAGCATGTTGAAGCTGTTTAAAGTTTGCTGCACAACATTTGGACAAGCCTGTTAAATAGTGGGAGAATATAGTCTGGTCAGATGAGACCAAAATGTAACTCTTTGGATGATACACACCATGGGGGTCATTCAGACCCACTCGCAAGCGGCAGTACGCTCGCAAGTGGGTCGATGTTCCCCACTGCGCATGCGCACGACGGAGGGAGCTCCGTCGTGCGCATGCGCGAGACCCGGACTGCGACAGCCAAGCTGTCGCTCCGGGTCTCGCACCAAAGGGGGCATGCTGTCGATGGTGACTGACAGCACGCCCCCTTTGGTGGGCGTGCCGGGGGCATGCCTGCAAGATGGATGCGTTCCCATGGGAACGCCTACCGTCTGAAGCCGGCCCCACTGACATCACTAGTGATGTCAGTGGGAGTGATTTTGGCTCTGATAGAGCCAAAATCACTCCAGGGCTTGTGGCAGGGAGACCCTACCGCTGGGTCTCCGTCGCAAGTCCGATGGTCGCGATGGTCAAGACCATCGCGACCATCTTTTTGGACGCTCGTATATGCTGTGGGTGGGCAACCACAGCTATACGAGCGTCCAGGAGGACGCTCTATTTTAATGGAGGAGGGCCCTGATTCAGAGCGAGCGCTCTGGTCAGAGCGTCCGCCTCTGAATCAGGCCCCATGTTTGGAGGAGAAAAGGCACTGCACATCACCCCAAAAACACCATACCAACAGTGAAGTTTGGAGGTGAGAACATCATGGTGTGGGGCTGTTTTTCAGCATACAGTACCGACATACTTCATGTGATTGTAGGAAGAATGAATGGAAAAATATACCAAGACATTCTTGATAAAAATCTGCTGCCATCTATCAGGATGCTGAACATGAAACGAGGGTGGACATTTCAGCAAGACAATGATCCCAAACACACAGCCAAGGACATTCTCAATTGGATTCAGAGAAAGAAAATAAAGCTGCTAGAATGGTCCAGCCAATCACCTGACTTGAATCCAATTGAAAATCTATGGAAAGAACTAAAGATTAGAGTTCATAAAATAAAGACCCAAGGAACCTTCAAGATTTGAAGACTGTTTATGTGGAAGAATGGGCCAAAATCACACCTGAGCAATGCATGCGACTAGTTCCTACATACAGGAGGCGTCTTGAAGCTGTCATTACCAATAAAGGCTTTTGTACAAAGTATTACATTTCTGTAAGCGTGTTCAATACTTTTTCCCTGTGTCATTTCACAACTTAATTTATGGACATCTATGGTTTGATTTCTTTGCATGTGTGTATTGCATGGGTTGTTGCTGACATTTGGTGACTTACAGTACTATACAATACAGGACCAGGAACATGAATATACATTGCTACATTAGCAACCATAACACCCAGATGAGCAACAAAGCAAAGTATCCAAGTGTTAGGTGCCCTAGTGGGGAGTAAGAAGTAGATGTAAGGAGAAGCACAAGAGGGTAGAGGGCCCTGCTCGTAAGAGCTTACATTCTAAAGGGGAGGGGCAATTATTGAAGGCAATATTTCTGCTGCTATGAGTAAAACATATCACCAGTTGTTTGTGGACATGAGATTATACCTTTGGAAGGTGGCGAATATTTTTTTTTTTTTTTGCATGCCTTCAGTCTTATAACCATTGCTCCGTTTCTGATGAAGCCAGTTAGGAGCAACAAGTTGGAAGTTTTTACTGTTCATTCTAGCACCCTCCACCTGTCACAATCCATGCAATTCCTCTTTCCTGCCTGGGGTGTCACTCTCTGCTCTGGTGCTTCTAGCACACTCAGGTCTGTATCTCAGCAGTTTGTTGCATCAGTTGAGTGTGCTACAAACATCAGAGCAGAGAGTGACACCCCAGGCAGAGAGAGGAACTGCACGGGTTGTGACAGATGCAGGGTGCTAGAATGGACAATAGTATGATGCGCCTCTGTGTTCTGTACCATTAACAATGTTAAATTGTTGAATTTATGGCCAATTATGTAGGATTTATTTTGTAACTATAAAACATTGCAGAAATATACATTTACCTTGTTTGCTGCTACGAGCACTTTATCCAGAAACCGCAGCCACTCAAAAACAAAGACTGATTTCTTGGCCTCTGTAACCTGGGCCAGAGCATCTTCTTTAAGGAGTAGACTGTGAGCCAGCTCCATATCTGCGCTGATAAAAGGTTCAATGAACACGCCCTACAGGAGAAAGAACCACTTATTTAGTCATATTTTCTTAAGCTCTTCAAAATTGCCATTTTTATGTATTAGCTCCAATAGTAGTCTTATTGTAGGATAACCTACACCCTGAAATCAAGTCATCAGACATGTTGCTATAGTACAATACAGCATAACATTTTGCAGCAGAAGACCGGGAAGAATTATGAGTATTAACAATACAAAGAGGCCCATATACAACAGCATTTGAGTTGTGGCCTGAGATTTAAAGCAGCATTTTTTTCTTTAAATGCAAAACAAGGTATATAACTGAATGAAGGATCTTCATTTCTTAAGCATATATACTAGGGCCTAATATGCATGCTTAAGGAACCAGGCAATAAAAAAAGCTTTGTGGTAGAAAGTGTCATACGCATCATAAGTACCACTGGAGCAAGTAATGACATCTAATGTAAGTAATGCCAGTTTTACCTGGAATCTCTAAATCCTAGTAAGATTGCAGGCTGTAATCCACGACAAATGTATATATATTAGTAATGGATTCCCTCTCATATCTATTCGTCACTAAGGGGGAAATGGATCAAATCTTGGAGATAAAAAGTGGAGAAATGGCTCATACCAACCAGTTTCTGTCATTTGTTTCTAGCACGGTCTGCAAAATGACAGGTCATTGGTTGACATTTTCTCTCTCTCTAAGATTTCATAAATCCCTTCCCCTAAATGTGAAAAGGAAAGACCAGTGTTCTGTCTGTGAGGAATCACATTCTCCCTGTGGCTGCGTGGGTTTCTTCTGGATGCTCTGATGTCTACCCAGTCCAAAGACATAATGGGGCAATGCCTGATGTGCATGATTAAATAGTCTCTGGAAAAGATGCCAGTAGTATTTATTTTAGACTCACTGACCTCACTGCACCTGGGATTTGTAGCAGATATAAGCAAATTCTGCAAGCATGCAGCAAGCACAGAAAAACTTGTACATTGTTGGTAATGTTTGCAGTATTATATTCTGATGAACATCAGCTTCCTTATATTACTACTCTTTAACATGCATTTCCCATCTGACAATCAGGGGCCCCACAATAGGTCTCATATCACAGTTAGGGCATCTGAGACTGATCAATTACAGGACAGAAACATCATAACAAAACAGCAGATAAACAAATGACTAGTGGTCTAATGACACAGACTGCACAGCTCATTGCACTTTAAATGGACGCAACAAATGAATAATTGTATATCACAGGCAGTATTCTTTATCTGCCAGTGTGAGTGTATATGAACCTAGAATGGGTAATTTATATATACTGTATTACTCAGACCCTTGTCTCCAGCTTGTCAGTCTAGCAATGGAGACACAGCACAGCCATCCATTACAATCCTTAAAATCTGCGGCTACATAAAGAGGTGGTAATGTGTCATAGGGGGCTCATTACCTTGGCTGGAAGCAGTTAGCCCCTGGCCTGTGTGTAGATACTTCCCCCGGCTACAGCACTAGGACTGTCACACAGCTCAGCTCCTCCGCCTCCAGGAAGCCCCTCTCTCTGCGTCCTAAACCCAAACGTCACCAGGAGCAACCTCATCCATATGCGACACACTGGCGGCGAGCTTACTTGATGACGTTCCACCTCCAAGACACGTGAAAGCTGTAAAGGCCATCATAGGTACTGGCAGCGGTGGTACCAATATCTTGCTAAGACAAAGCTAGGACATTTACTACAAATGAATAAATATATTTGCAACAAAGAAGTATTAGTTTGATACCACATGTATTTATTGATATGTTACTACATGTGCGTACTATTCATACTGCAAAGATATGTCTGGCAAATTTGACAGTAACTGTAATGGCACTTATGGGGATTTTCCCATTAGAGCAATGGCGGATGCTTACTACATGATCTAATCCAGTGACCCAGTTAACTTCAGGGTGCCAGCTTTCCCAGTTTTTGCTATGGTGAGTCAGTGCTTGTTTATGCTGCAGATAAGTGACTCTAGTATAGGGGGGTCAGCATATGAACATCCATACTTCACGCGTGAAGCTCTGACTGCTTCTGTCACTGTGCATGCTCTCATGCTCTCTCTGGCACAGGGCACCAAAAAGTCTAGTTACGGCTCTGTGTGGAAATACACTTTTTTGTGAGAACGTTTCTTTTTTAGCAACTTACAGTTTTCTAATTTTATATCCTAATCCATAACAATCTTTCCAATGTATCCCTTACCAGGGATGTATCCAGAAGCTAACCACGACATAATCATTGATTGCCTAACTGAATATAGACCCTGCAAGATATATGATATAGGGGTCTATTTACTAAGCAGTGTTAGGAGACTGAGTGAAAAGTGATAAGGTACCAGCCAATCAGCTCCCAACTGCCATCTCACAGGCTGTGTTTGAAAAATGACAGTTGGGAGCTGATTGGCTGGCACCTTATCACTGACTTATCACTTTTCACTCAGTCTCCTAACACTGCTTAGTAAATAGACCCCCTAGGCTCTATACCAGTGATTCCCAACCTTGGTCCTCAAGGCACACTAATACCCCTTTTACACCGGAGCTAAAACCCGGGTTTTTGAAGGGTTAACCCGGGCAGCTCCCTGGTGTAAAAGGGCAGAGGGTTGGATCGCCGGGTCGAGTAACCCGGCAATCCAACCCAGGTAACTAGCAGGGTTTAACACGGGCGTAGCCCGTGAAACCCTGCTATGGGAACAGCGCACTCCGGGTCACGATGACCTGGAGTGCGCTGCTAGCCGGCCGATTGGTCCGGCTTCAGTGGCGCTTGGAGATGACGTCATCTCCAAGCGTCCACTTTCACTCAGCAAAAGCCGGGTCTATGCAGACCCGACTGCGGTGTGAGCGGCGCTGACTCGGGAATATCCCGAGTCAGCGCCGGCAAAATTCCGGGTCTGATCCGGATAGGAACTTTGTTCCAACTCCGGGTCAGACCCGGAATTTAGGTGGAAAAGGGGTATAACAGTCATGGTATTAGTGATATCCATGATTGTGCACAGATGGTTAAATCAATATAACTGAGGTACTAATAAGTCACTTGTGCTCAAGTATGGCTATCCTTAAAACCTGGACTGTTAGTGTGCCTTGAGGACCGTGGTTGGGAACCCCTGCTCTATACCCATTACATTTAAGAGAAAAAGAACAGGCTCTCAAAAATTAGGGGCACTCTCGAGTTTATATGTACAACTTAACTTTTAATATCATTAATAAAAGTACTGGACACACAACATGTAGTGAAGATTGTGCTGAAAAAGTGTGCAAGGTGTCACATGTACCACAGCAGAAGGCATGGACATGTGTGAAAGCGGCAAAATTTGTTACACATATATAAGCATCATACATGACAACACAATTGTAAACATTATTAAAATACACCAGGATTAAATCGGGAGACTGTCCTCCAAGTAAACTGCTCTGATTGTTATCAGATGCAATGTTGCTGCAAATATTTGAATAAAGCAATTATTACCACTGTATAGTCTCTTTTTATATAGATATAAAGTAGAATGGTGTTAGCTGCGTTCCGGATTCTGCTCCCTATTATCTGTCAATTAAGACAGTGAACAGTAGAGAGATCGGTGCTAGACACCATTCATTGAGAGTTTCCCACTCCTATCAATTCTGCTGTCAGCTGTTATGCCTTTCAGGTGTTGAACAACTGATGAGAGAGATTATACTCCGATCAGAAAGGGATAAAATTCTCAAGAGTGGTGAGAATTTTTGAGAGCCTATTCTTCCTTTCTGTCTCTTAAATATACAGCTAGTTGCTCTTGGGGAGCACCACCACCACTATTTGAATTACTTTAATTAGGATTTTTCTATTGATATGTATATTGGGACTTGAGGTTACAAAGAGTTGGTGCAGAAATCAAAAAGACCCCCTTACTTTCTATATCCAGTACACCATGTTTCCATACATAGTTGACCAGTGAAGTGGAACTGCTCCCACACTCCTGAGATGGCAAACATAAATCTGTCCAGTAGTTATCATGGGTTTTGCCGCTTTACGCGACTAATCCCGGTACATTTGGGCGTCCTCATTGGCAAAACATTTTAATTAATTTCCCGTTGGGCGCCCAAAAACAATTGAATTCCCCCCTGTGTGGTATAGATTGAATATGCTGCTAGGCATATGATTTAACTAATGATTTTATTTTAAAAAATATGCCCTTGTACACTGCATTAACCAGCTGCTCAACATGAAAATCTTCACTGTTTACAGATTCAAAGGAAAGTTTACATGAAGAATATCTTCAAGGGTGTGATTATGCTAGAACTGGCTGGTGTTGTTGGTGTATACATGCTTTACCACAAAATTGATTCAAGCCAAGGTTAGTCTCTTTACTGGTCCACACAATGTACAAACCAATTAGTTTATTGTGTGATGGATTAGACATTTACACAGTGTATTGGGTTTACAAATACAACATTTACGAATATAACACAGTTATAATTACTGCAATAGTAGATGTTTGTTTTGGGATTGATTTTTGTACTCTAACAGTATCATCAGGCCAACGTTTTAGAACACCACAATTGTTTGGCATGTATAATGGTGATTTAGTAGTGGAAGTGCTTTGGTATGAAAGGAAAAGTGTTCCCCATTCTAATGGTTAAGCTAATTGAAAGGCATATGATTCTAAAACACCAGTCTGACGTTGCACTAAAATTCAAATTCATGTTTAGTTTATGAGACTTAGGGCCGTATTCAATTAGCCGCAATAAGTCAGAATCTGCAAAAAAATATCGCCGATTGCGACTTTTCGCCAATGTGTCAGTTTCCTCCATATTCAATTCCAAGGAGTTTCCCCGGCGCGAAAACGCAATTCAATGTAATAGGTGAAATAGATTCGCTATGAATAGGTGTCGAAAAAAAAGTGCAGAATTGCGGTTTTGCGGTGCAAAGGTGGGGAAATCGCCCTGCACCCATGGGACAGCCCCACAAAGGTTAACTGCGTTAAAAAAAAAATGACTTTGAAAAAGGGGGTGAAAAGTTCAAAGTTGGGGTACAAACTTAGAAACTAGCGAAATCAGCTATTGGGGGGTCTGCAAGTATGGGGGAGGTGTTTTTTTGATTGCAGGTGCATGCTGAAGGTGCGTTTTTCACGGGTGTTTTTACTTTTTAACCATGCTTGCACCCATTTTCATGTATCCCAAATTTGATGGGACTAGTTATTTTCTCCCAAAAAAACTGCTAAATGCTATTTTTCGCCACTTGTGCAAAGACACTGTATAGAGACAATTGAAAGCACTTAAGTACCCCAAATAGCTCCAGAGGGGCTAATCGGGGACACATATAGTGATCCCCAATGTTAGTGCATCTTTTGGGGGGTGTCAGGTTGGTTTCCCAAAAACTGACAGCGCTTTTCGCATGTTTGTGTTTCGTCGGGTCGCGTCTTTTGGAATTGAATACGGCGAATAGCAGGGGCGCGCACAATAAGTTTCCATGGCTAAAACACGCGAAGTAGGCGAAAAGTGCGGCATGCGAAAAGTACGGGACTTTTCGCCTGGAATTGAATATGCCCCTTAGCAGGAAATTTATCAAGCAGTAATTTTAAAATTTTGCTGCCCATTTTTTCACGAGGCCAGCGCATCGGGGGTTAATGCAGGACAGGGGAGGTAGGCTCTCCCCCAGCAGCCCCTCCCCCAGCCCATACGGCGATTCCTCGTTAAGAGCTTTCCTGATCCTGGGCTGCTGCTCCTCCTACCCTTCTCCCTATATGAGACGCTTAGTAATCATTATTGCGTGCTCTGCTGAAGCTGCTGGTCTCAGGAGGTTTGGGACTAGTCTCCCTGTATACCTCTCCCCAGGGGCCAGGTTATACAGCGCTTAAATCCTACCAACCTATGTGCTTGTATAGTTGTGAGCCCATTGTAATTATATTTATATGCATTGTATGTGACTTGTGCTAACTCTGCCCGTGGTGATACACTTTCACTTTCTGACAGTTAGTTATTCCTATCACTACTTTTTCTCCTTAACCCTCAACTACCAGGTGTGTATGGGTTCTATAGTACTTCACATTTACTTGTACTTGTTGAGGCTGTCACTTTGCGTTGTTAGCTTTACACTTAATGTGTGCTATTTATTGCCTATAGGTGCATACACACTAGACGATATGCTCCCTGAGCGATATCGTCTAGTGTGTCCCCGGCAGGCTGTGCTCAATGTCGTTCATGACATTGAGCACAGCCGCTGAACGATATCATTAGCGATATCGTTCAGCGCCGGGCTCTCTCACCCATTCCCTGACATGCAGCAACCTGACGAGGTCGTCAGGTTGGCCTGCATGTCAGCCCGATGAACGAGGATGACGAACGACCCGCGGGAACGCGCGTCGTCGTCATCGTTCATCTTTTTTGTGTTAAACATGGACGATAAAGTGGACGACTGAACGATAACGATATCGTTATCGTTCAGTCGTCCACTTTAATCGCCCAGTGTGTACGCACCATTAGTCTTCTGAAGATAAGGATAAACAGGAGGCTGAGGCCCCTGTGCTGATTACAAATCCTGTCTTGCGGGTTTGTCCCTTCAGGATTCCATACAGGATGGTTTGTGTGCTAATTGTTATAGATTTACTCACCAGTCCGTTTATCAACTCCCATGCTGCCTCTTACCATGGGGTACCCACAGCTGTTAAAACCTACAATTTCTGTACCCCCTATGCAGTCTCCTTGGATCAGGGCTCGAAGTGAGCCGGTATACAGGGGTATACTATACCGCTACTTCAGCCAGTGTTTCAACGGCGCTGGGAGCTAAAGAGCAGCTGCAGCATAATGTGGAGCTGTGTCCCGCTGGGGACACCTCTCCAAGCAGCTCTGGCCCGACCTAGCATGGATTGAGGGTCCCGGCACCATGACAGATGCGGCCACAGTATTGCAAACCCGGCGCCGGTCGTGAACCAATAACGGACCGGCGCCCGAATCAAGAATTATCTGCTGTGGTCATTTTAAATTGGTGCCGGCCACTGGCCAATCATGGCTTGCGGACCGGCATCCAATCAGAAGCAGACACAAGGCTGCATCTGATTGGCTGCTGTTCCGTGCTGTGATTGGTTCAAAGCCGGCACCAAGTCTATAGCCTGGAAGGAGGATGCAGATCTGT
Source organism: Taudactylus pleione (assembly GCA_031769625.1). Lineage (NCBI taxonomy): Eukaryota > Metazoa > Chordata > Amphibia > Anura > Myobatrachidae > Taudactylus > Taudactylus pleione. The sequence continues at coordinate 63,465,326 of JAUIMM010000200.1, read as the reverse complement.
CAACGGAGCTCCACCGCCTGCTGGGGAAGGGGAGGAGAAGCTGCACTAGACTCTGTCAGCGCTGACTCCGGACTTGGACAGGTACAGGGGGTCAGAGATGGGAGTATTTAGTGTGATATCTGGGGGCAGGGGGCTGTATTCATGGCTCTAAGGAGTGTTCCATGGCTGTATGGAACACTCCTGTGCAGGCTCCTCCCTGGCCATGAAAGCAGACTGCAGGCTAAACGTAGTGACTCAGTGGCCATGTGCTCTGCCCACGCTCAGCCAGGGCTAACTCTCTATGCAGCATGAGGAGAAGCAGGGTGATGGACCAGGACCTGCCCACATGTCTGGGCTCCTTCATACTGTTAATATTCTACTAGCAGAGCAGCCTGAGGTCAGGTAAGTATCACCCATGCCTGGCTCCTCACGGGGGCAGGAGAACTGTAGTGATCAGAGGCTTCATGAGTACAAACTCCTTTCTCCTGTTACGCCTATGCAGAACAATTCATCTTTGTTTATCATGATCTTTTGCTGCAGTAGAAGAATAGCAGCTGTGGGGATCTTCAGATTTATACAGCATATGTGTGTACATGTCTCAGCAAGTCACTGAGTGTAACAGACTGTAAGCTCTTCGGCCCAGCACAGTACAGATTCTCCCCCCCCCCCCCTTTGTACTATGAATGTCACTGTCCTATCTCTGTGTAAGTGCATCACAGCTGTGTTGTGTGATGTTTTAACAAGTCCCTCCTACACTTTGACATGGTTCTGTATTGCAGCTCCTCAGGCTAGGTAGTGTGGGGTGCAGGATGTGGGAGTGGAGAGTAGGTAATGTGGGGTGCAGGATGTGAGAGAGGGAAGCATGTAGTGTGGGGTGCAGGATGTGAGAGAGGGAAGCATGTAGTGTGGGGTGCAGGGTGTGAGAGAGGGAAGCATGTAGTGTGGGGTGCAGGATGTGAGAGAGGGAAGCATGTAGTGTGGGGTGCAGGATGTGAGAGAGGGAAGCATGTAGTGTGGGGTGCAGGATGTGAGAGAGGGAAGCATGTAGTGTGGGGTGCAGGATGTGAGAGAGGGAAGCATGTAGTGTGGGGTGCAGGATGTGAGAGGGAAGCATGTAGTGTGGGGTGCAGGATGTGAGAGGGAAGCATGTAGTGTGGGGTGCAGGATGTGAGAGGGAAGCATGTAGTGTGGGGTGCAGGATGTGAGAGAGGGAAGCATGTAGTGTGGGGTGCAGGATGTGAGAGAGGGAAGCATGTAGTGTGGGGTGCAGGATGTGAGAGAGGGAAGCATGTAGTGTGGGGTGCAGGATGTGAGAGAGGGAAGCATGTAGTGTGGGGTGCAGGATGTGAGAGAGGGAAGCATGTAGTGTGGGGTGCAGGATGTGAGAGAGGGAAGCATGTAGTGTGGGGTGCAGGGTGTGAGAGAGGGAAGCATGTAGTGTGGGGTGCAGGATGTGAGAGAGGGAAGCATGTAATGTGGGGTGCAGGATGTGAGAGAGGGAAGCATGTAGTGTGGGGTGCAGGGTGTGAGAGAGGGAAGCATGTAGCGTGGGGTGCAGGGTGTGAGAGAGGGAAGCATGTAGCGTGGGGTGCAGGGTGTGAGAGAGGGAAGCATGTAGTGTGGGGTGCAGGATGTGAGAGAGGGAAGCATGTAGTGTGGGGTGCATGATGTGAGAGGGAAGCATGTAGTGTGGGGTGCAGGATGTGAGAGGGAAGCATGTAGTGTGGGGTGCAGGATGTGAGAGAGGGAAGCATGTAGTGTGGGGTGCAGGATGTGAGAGAGGGAAGCATGTAGTGTGGGGTGCAGGATGTGAGAGGGAAGCATGTAGTGTGGGGTGCAGGATGTGAGAGAGAAGCATGTAGTGTGGGGTGCAGGATGTGAGAGGGAAGCATGTAGTGTGGGGTGCAGGATGTGAGAGGGAAGCATGTAGTGTGGGGTGCAGGATGTGAGAGAGGGAAGCATGTAGTGTGGGGTGCAGGATGTGAGAGAGGGAAGCATGTAGTGTGGGGTGCAGGATGTGAGAGAGGGAAGCATGTAGTGTGGGGTGCAGGATGTGAGAGAGGGAAGCATGTAGTGTGGGGTGCAGGATGTGAGAGAGGGAAGCATGTAGTGTGGGGTGCAGGATGTGAGAGAGGGAAGCATGTAGTGTGGGGTGCAGGATGTGAGAGAGGGAAGCATGTAGTGTGGGGTGCAGGGTGTGGGAGCAGGAAGTAGGCAGTGTGAGATGCAGGATGTGAGAGAGGGAAGCATGTAGTGTGGGGTACAGGGTGTGAGAGAGGGAAGCATGTAGTGTGGGGTGCAGGATGTGAGAGAGGGAAGCATGTGATGTGGGAGAGGGGAGTAGGTAGTGTGGGGTGCAGGATGTGAGAGGGAAGCATGTAGTGTGGGGTGCAGGATGTGGGAGCGGGGAGTAGGTAGTGTGGGGTGCAGGGTGTGGGAGCAGGAAGTAGGCAGTGTGAGATGCAGTGCGTGGGAGAGGGTAGTACACAGTGAGAGGTGCAGGGTTTGAGATAGAAGCAGAGGCTGAATCTTATTATCAAAATCCCCAAAGCTTGTGGAGGGGGGGTTCAATTAAAATTTCCATACCACCTCTTCAAAATTCCCACTTCGAGCACTGCCTTGGCTGGATGTTTATGCACATCAGAATATGGCTCAAACGTCTGCCGCCATTCAGCAAAAGTTACAGGCGGGCAGACCATTAACCACCAATGCACATAGACGGACTGTATTATCCTCTCACTCCACCCAGCTTTTGGATTCTGATGCATCATCTGAGGAGGCAGATGACGCACAAGGTTCTCTCTCTCTTCAAGTCACACTCTGGTGAGGGGCACCGTCAATCAACGGTGGATGTTCCTGCTTTAGTGAGGGTGGTTAAATCAATCCTGAATATAGAGGATGATTAACCGGCCCTTAAACCCCGTTGTTTAAACATCAGAAGGTGGTTAAGGCTGAATTCCCTCAATCAGAACAGCTCACTGAGCTCATGGGAGAATCTTAGGGTACTCCTGGCAAGTGGTTCTAGGTCCCAAAGAGACTAGCGTCTTTTTACCCTTTCCCTACTAAGGAGTGTACTAAGTGGGAAGACCCTCCCACTGTTGATTAACGTGTGGCACGCTTAGTTAGAAACTCTATACTGCTTTTACGTATACAACCTCCCTTAAGAAAGCCACGGATAGAAAGCTAGAAACTTGTCGTCTTAGGTCAGGCTACTCACCTTCTGGCGCTATCACTAGGCAAGCTATGGCTGTGCCCCGAGTGGCTAAGGCTATCGATGGATGGGTAGGGGCACTGGAAGAGAGCCTGTCATCAGACGCTACCAGGGAACAACTGACCTTTATCTCCCATATTCAGGAAGTGTCCTCTTCTTTGGGAGAACCTGCGCTGGATACTGGACTCCTTGCCTCTCGGGCATCTGCGGCTTCGGTAGTCACACGCCGGGTCCTTTGGCTACTGTCCTGGAAGGCGGACATAGGATCCAAGAAGGCACTCGAATCCTTGCCGTTCTCTGGAGACAGGCTGTTCGGTGAAAAATTGGACAAGATTGTGGCTACCGTGGCAGCCTCTAAATCATCCTTTCTGTCTTCAGCAACTGCCTCTAAGCCTAGGCTGCCCACTTATCGGTCCTTTCGCCCCCAGGGTAAGGCAAGAAGACAGTCTTTTCCCAGGCAGTCTAAGACCACTAAGCCGCGTGTTAAGCAGCCTTGGTCGGCCAGACATCCAGCTTCCAAGCCAGACGACAAACCTGCCGCCTGATGGAGCGGGCCTCCTCCTGCGGGATCCCAGGGTGGGAGGCCGACTTCTTCAATATGACGACTCTTGGTGTCAAACAACAACAGACGCCTGGGTCCGAGAAGTGGTCTCTCAGGGGTATGCCCTCACTTTCCGGAGGCGTCCACACCAGCAATTTTTTTGTACAGGTACCCCATCAGACCCTATCAAGGCCCTGGCCCTCCAAGAGGCCATTCACTCCCTGCTCAGTTCAGGGGTGATAATACCAGTCCCTTCGGTTCAGAGAGGAACAGGTTTTTATTCCACTCTCTTTTTGATTCAAAAGCCGTATGGGTATCATCGGCCTTTCTGAATCTCAGCTCCCTCAACAGTTTATCAGAGTGCCCAAGTTCGGTATGGAAACTTTACGATCAATTGTCCTGGCAATGGAGCATGGGGATTTCGTGGTTTCTTTAGACATTCAGGATGCATACCTGCATGTACCTATTACTCCATTATCAGTTTCAGGCACTACCCTTAGGTCTGCCAACAGCTCCTCGGGTCTTTACCAAAATAATGGCGGTTATGGTGGCACACCTCAGACGCCAGGGAGTCAGAATCCTGCCATACCTAGACAACGTCTTCTTGGCAGATTCACCGGTTGTGTTACCGCGTCATCTCCAGCTGACCGCGGGCTGTCTGCAAAAATACAGCTGAATCATCAATTGGAAAAAGTCCTCCCTATCTCCGACACAGCGGATCATACATCTGGGGGCACTTATAGATTCTCGAATACAGAGGATCTTTCTGACAGCAGACAAGATTTTGACACTACACTTGTGTGTGCGCAGCTTGCTCCACAATCGGAGGGTATCCATTTACTCAACAGTGCAGGTCCATGATGTCCACATTCGATATTGTGGAAAACGCCCAGTTCCACTCAGAACCTCTGCAGCAACTGATTCTCTCCCGGTGGATTGGACAGTATCATCTTATCGGGTCCCAGACGATCCTTCTCTCTACAGAGGTTCGGCTTTCCCTCTCATGGTGGCTACAGATGTCCCATCTGCACAAGGGTTGCTCCTTCTGGATTGCAGATTGGGAACTTCTCATGACAGATGCCAGCCTTCGCAAATGGGGGGCATCATAATTCTTCTCAGGTGGCGGTGGACAACTCAGGAAAGTCGCCTGCCCATAAACATTCTGGAGCTTCGAGCAGTGTACAGAGCAATCGCTCAGGTGCAGAATCTCCTCCACGGCAGGCCGGTCCAGATCCAATCCGACAATGCAACTGCGGTAGCATACCTCAACCATCAGGGAGGCACGCGAAGTCGGGCAGCCATGTGGGAAGTGGCAAACATTCTGGTCTGGGCCGAAGGTCATCTCCCAGCAATCTTGGCAGTGTTCATTCCAGGAGTCCTCAACTGGGAAGCGGACTTCCTAAGGCATCAGGACATACACGCTGGAGAGTGGGCTCTCCACCCGGATGTCTTTCAACTCCTGGTGGACAAATGGGGCCTGCCAGACGTAGACCTCATGGCTTTACGTCACAACCACAAGGTCCCCAGGTACGGGTCCAGGACCAGAGAAACCTCAGCCACCTTCGTGGATGCTCTGGCAGTGAGGTTGGACTTCAGTCTCGCATACCTCTTTCCTCCGATTTCCCTCCCTCCCTCTGAGGATGCTTCAAAAATTCAAGAAAGAAGACGGCACAGTGATACTAATAGCTTCAGCATGGCCCAGGCGGCACTGGTTCACCGACATACGGAGTCTGTCCATAGACACTCTGTTTCCACTTACTCTTCGGCAGAACCTGTTGACGCAGGGCCCTTGCCTGCATCCGGACCTACCTCGTCTGTCTTTGACAGCGTGGCTTTTGAGCCTTCCCTCTTAAGAGCCAAGGGTTTCTCTCACTCTGTGGTCTAGATGATGCTTAGGGTGCGTAAGCCTGCCTCAGTCCGCATCTATTACAGAGTACCTCCCTAAAGTGGATCCCAGTTCCATTTGCGTAAAGAGATTGTAGTTCCGGCCTTCCAGTCCTCGGATCTTTCTGCAGGTGAAGCTTCCTTGGATGTGGTTTGTGCTCTTCGAATATACGTGTATCGTATGCATTCCTTGAGGAAATCAGTCTCTTTTTGTGTTGTATGGCTTTCACAAGCGAGGCTGGCCAGCTAACAGACTCTGTTTCGATGGCTTCGCATGACGATCTGTCAGGCCTACACGCAAGCTGATCTTCCTGTTCCAAACATGGTCATGGGTGGTTCGACATGGGGGGCGGGGTATATGTGGGGGAGGACCGATGCATCCTGGGAGATAAACCTGAACTGTTTAGTGCCCGGACCTCTCCGACCACACACACCCCATGGTATCCCTGTGGATCCTATGGACCTATGTAAATAGAGTTAACAAAGGTAAGTTTATCATAACTCCTAATTTTTAAACCTGAAATGCAGCAAATCACCATGCAGATTTTTGTTACGTTCCGGTTACAAAAAATTGGATTTACTCAGCTGCATTTTCACAAACCCTGCCTGAAATCCCACCAAACGAGGTGGTTCTAGCAGACAGATCATATTGCATACGTCTGTCCTTTTGGGACACAGGAAACCTATAAAAATCTACCCATACCTCATACCCTTCTCCTCCCACTAGCCATCCTGACAAATAGGACAGACAAAACCTACACTTGCATGACACTCACACACAAGTAAGATGCAGAACAATTGAACAAAAATAAAAAAAAGACTGACCAATAAATTATAGAAATTTAACAATACAAAACACAGTTACATGAAAAATCTTTTAGTAATCAATAGGCAGCTTACAACACTCCATTAATCTCTTCTTTCCTGAAACCCTTTGTTGGCAATTTGAGTTTTAGCTCTCCAAATCGCTGGTTAATAAATCCAATGGTTTGGAGGCCTAAATTGCTGGCAATATGCGGTGGGTGTAAGCTCATTGGAAAAACCGACCATAAAATAGCTCCTACAGATGTGACTTCATACACATTTCCTTTTTGCGCCAGACCTCTGGTATGACTTAGATGCTTCGCCACGAGTAACCATTCCCTGACTTTTTTATTTTTCTGAATTTTTAATTTTATTCTCATCATAGCTGCATACAAAGTTGCAAAACGATGCTCATTCGTATTGGTCCCCATATTTTTGCCTTTTTACCCAGGTTAGCATCCAAGTCAAACACAGCAACTTTATGCAGTGCCAGCCCCAGTACCCTTGGTTACCGTGCATTGTAATTTTGTTGAATTAGTGATGTAAGACGTATCTTTGGGGGAAAAAATTGTGGCGGGGCGCATTGTGCAGTTTAGTCGCAAAGCCTGTAGCACGCACAACACGGGACTATTTTGTATGATTTTAGGATAGCTGTATGAGGACATATCTGTAGCTTTATGACCGTTTTGCAGATTTCTCTAGCTGACAAAGGGCAGAAAGTTTACATTTATTGTAGACTAAAGCTGGATACACACTGTAAAAAATTTTTATTTATATGGATGAACTCTGGCCCTGATTCAGAGCCGCTCGCTCTTACAGTGCGCTCGCTCTGAATCAGGGCCGGGCTTTCTTTTTTTTTTTTTTTGGAGCGGCCTCTGGGCCGCTCGTATAGCTGTGGGTGGCCACCCACAGCTATAGCGAGCGGCCATGATGATGGTCAAGACCATCGGGCTTGCGACGAGACCCTTGTGGTAGGGTCTCGTTCATCGCAAGCCCCAGAGAGCTTTCGGCTCTAACAGAGTCGGAAGCTCTCCACTGACATCACACGTTTGGGCAGCCACCCCCCCGGCCCGCCCACCAAAGGTGGCAAGCTGTCACTCAACATCGACAGCTCGCCCCCTTTGGTGCGAGACCCGGAGCAACGGACTGCCCGTCGCTAGCCGAGTCTCGCGCATGCGCACGACGGAGCCGTCTCCGTCATGTGCTCTGGGCCACCATCGACCCGTTTGCGAGCGCTCAGCGCTTGCGACCGGGTCTGAATCAGGCCCTCTGTCCATGCGAGGTATCGTCCCGATAGTGCAGAGTACACACTACAATTATTCCTTCCGATCCTCCGTTTTATCTCTCATCAGTCTGAAGGAAATATTGTGCCCCTGTACACACTGCACAGATTTATATATGCACGCCCAGAACTACCTGAAGACCTGTTGGCAGATCGGTCATCAGCACATACACACTTGCATCTTATGAACTTCCTAGAAGATGCGATCATTTGATGAGACCGAATTATCAGAGGTATAAAGAGATTGTACATGCATACACATTATACAACCCTCTCTCAGACCCTCAATGCCTCAGATGGTCTGATAGATAACTGTACTGTGTGTACCCATCTTTAAAGCAAACAATTGAAAAAATAATTAAATTATATTTTCTGCTCTTATCCGGTACCAATATCTGTGATAGTCTCCTTCACCAGCAAAAATGACAGGGGTCTGTTACACCTGTAATTCATTGTATATTTGTAATGTTAAAATACTTGATGTAATGTTCATTCTAGCAGCATGCACCTGTCACAACCCGTGCAGTTCCTATTTCCTCCTGGGGTGTCACTCTCTACTCTGGTGCTTCTAGCACACCCCGTTCTGTAGCTCAGCCGTTTGTTGCATTAGCTGGGTGTGCTAGAAGCACCAGAGCAGGGAGCGACACCCCAGACAGGAAAGAGGAACTGCACGGGTTGTGACAGGTGCAGGGTGCTATAATGAACACTATTGATGGCTATGACACTATGACATCAAAGCATAAATATGCGTACACATACGTTTACTTCATTATTTGCAGAAACCTGCTAATTTAAAATAAAATAAATGTAATCTTTTATTTGCTGTTTACTAGATTTCAGGCATACAATGAACAGAAGATTACCCTCAGTTTTAGAAGGTAATTTTATTAATCTTCAATTTCCTTGATAAAATGTTGTGAAAGATATTCTGTAGTGCATGAAACTGGAAGGAGCTAATCCTGCCGCTTTATTTCAGTGACTAATTATGCGAGATGTGTATTGGCTTAGCTGGTACCATAGCCTTGTATGTGCTTTGCTTATGTCCGACATTTGTACTTACGGCCTGATTCAGCAAGGATCACAACTGCTAAAGCGCACGCAGACGGCCGATTGTTGCGTACCGTGCATGCGTATGTATCGCAGTGCGAGTGCGCGAATTAGCCACTGCTATCTGGACTGTGATCGCAGTGACTACACAGATCCATCGCAGAGTGATTGATAGGAAGTACCACTTGGGGGTGGTGATGGGGGGTAGTTGGAGAAACACAAGTGTGTCAGTGTGTATGAACGCCGTTACAGGGGTGTGCATAAATTTGCCACTACGATGCCATACGCAGCTTCAGCTCTCACTGCGTACCGGAAGGTTAGCAATTTCTGCGGAATGTCTGACCTGGTGTAATTGTGCGTGAGGCTCCGATTGTACTCGATGTTACCGATGTTTTCGCTAGATTGTGAGAGAGGGGAGGTGGGCGTCTTTATAGTGGCCTGCGATTGCATTCGCTTATTTCCGCAGCAGAACTGCGTGCGCGATTGCTACCACAATTACATTTGCGATCCTTGTTGAATCATGCCCTTAGTCAGCACAAGTTTTTAGCCTGAAAACTTTGTATTCAAATGTGAAATATATGTAGTAGTGTAAAGTTGCCCACACACATAGCGATTTTTTACCCGATCTGGCCGATTCCGACACATTGGCACGACAGATCGGGTAAAAAATGCCCAAATAATGAGTCCCCACTCACGATCACGAAGCGATGTGCGCCCCCGCAGGTCGCACATCGCAATGTCAGATCTGCCGTACTGTACGGCAGATCTGACAATCTAGGAAACAATAGATCATAAAAAAGTCTGGCTGCAGGAGATCAAAAGAAGATTGGACAGCATATCGTGTGCATATCGTGTGCTGAGCTGCCGGGGAGAGTTTCAAGGGAAATCGGACACATCGTCGGATCATAAGTATATCGGTATGCGTGTGGGCACCTTTAGGAGTTTAGAGGATTTGCACTTTGGTCCAGGGACTGAAAGGGATCCTGTTGAGATTTTTTACATATCATCTAGCATAAAATAGAAAATGATTAGCACAGTGTAAAGTACGTCACCACTGACTCCTCAGTTACCCTACACCAAGCTCTATGGATTATACCAACTTACTGCTATCTGCACCAGCTTCAGACTTGCAATAATTTATTTTATTGGTGTATGAAATAAGTGATGCTTATATACAGTTATAGCCCTTTCCTACAGTTTCCCAGCTGTCATCATTCTAATACCTTTATTTCATTAAGGTATAATGGATTTGTACTAAGATTATTTACATCATTTTGGGAGATGATACTTGCTAGGACACCATCTATAGTTGTATCCCGGCGGTCAGAATCCAGACGCCGGCATCCCGACAGTGTTAGGATACCAACACGTGTCAATCAGTATTCTAACCCTCCCCCTCTCCCTACCCCCCCCCCCCCCCCCGCCTGGTGCCTGACCCTAACCTCTCCCCCCTAGTGCCTAAACCTAACCTCCCCCACCCCGCATCCTAAACCTAACCCTCCCCCCTTAGTGTCTAACCCTTTCCCTCACCATAGTGCCTGACCCCTAACGCTAACCCTGCTACTTACCTTCGGGATTCCGTCACCGGCATTCTGAACGTGGTAATATTGATAGAATCCCCTTTATACAAGTGCACTTCTTTTAAACCATAAATAGTTTTGGACCCCAAACGTTATTGTGTTCTGATTCCTGTAGGTATTAGTAAAATAAAAGAATTGTTTCTTTGGGGTACATTTATTTGGGTACCAATGTGCTTGTCTGTTGGACATAAGTGTTTTGGTCATTGCTCCTCTTGTTTATTTTATTGACGGCTATTATTATATTTTTGTGCCATAAATACCTTGTTGTAACTGTGCGTGGAGGTTATTTGCACCATTTTGTTACCAATTTTGGGGGGAAATAAGTTACATATATTGGATGTCATTTTCTATTTTGTAAGGTCCTAATAACTAGTAGTAAGTCCCAAAATGTTGGGGTGTCTAGTTGCAGTCACTACACTTGTTTCTTTGCTGGCCCTTTCTGACGTAATACTCATCCATTGTTCAAACAATTATTATTGTGATATCCGTATGAATAATTCTGAACACTTCCTATAATGTTCCCTAGAGCTGCGCTCCCCATTATCTCACCAGCTGAGTGCTCATCCTACAATATGATAGCCATAGCGACCTCAGCACTTACTCACATGTTGATTAGTAGGCAGTTTGAACTTCACTGTGATAACTGAGATGAGGTTGCACAGCTGATTCAAAAATATTTATATTGAAGAATGTGTGCACATGATGTGTTATTTATCTTTTGAGTAGTGTATTATAAATCCAACGAATGGGCTGGAATACATGGGATACGGGAGAAGGATGCACTTGCATGGAATACAAAGAACTAGTAAGTTTTGTATTATTTTTTTGTTACATGTTGTAGATGACTTAAATATTTCCCTTTATAGATCAGAGGTTATACTGACCAGTGTTAATTTTGTCAACGAAAATTGACTCATCACAAAAAAAAAGTAACTTTTCGACCCGACCGTCTCAGATTTTCATGAAATTTGGTAGGATGATAGACGACCTAAAGTAACTTTCAAATGTAAAATTTTAGCCCTCAGCGATACTCGGTGTTCATGCTACAGGGTTGTAAAAATGTAAAATTTATGCTTGCCAGGTCAACTAAAACTTTGCTTCTAATTGTGATAGAACTTTCATGTTGGTTTTGTTTTGAAGCTAAGGGACCACAGTCTTCATAAAGAATAGTTTTATATTTAAATATTGATTTCTACATTTCAAGGTCACATGATTTCTACATTTCAATGTCACATAATGTGACCTTTGACCTTGAATATCTAAAAAAGTGTGTGTTTACATTTTTTGTACATAAAGTATGTTATACACTTAAATACAATCTATCTTTGGTATAAGTTTTATTTTGGGAAGACTTTGGGAAGAGGAGTAAAAATAATCTGAAATTTATACATATCACAATCAATAAAATAACTTAACGTGATTACGAGATTTCTGTACCATAGAATGATGTATAATGCTGTATACAATTCTGAGGAAAACTTACAAGTCAGTGCCTCCTCCTCAGCAATGCTTTTTTTGTGTTTTGGGTGTCCACAGCAGGTAGTATGTAGGTTCGTCCAGTTGCAGTCCGAGGATCATTCATAGTGAGAACTTGTTCTCTTGGAATGTTCAAGATGTCTGGCTGATGAGGGTACACATATGATGGTGATGGACCATTGGGACGTAGAAAACTGATACCTCCTGTGATGTTGCATTCATAGTCATGACACAACCCAACCACCAACCATCATTATAGATGCAAGTGACAAAACCTTTTATTTCTTCCAAATGCAATGTTTCATATGGAGTGTTTGTTTTCTTCACTTCACTGGATGAGTCTGTAGAAAACATCTTTATTATTAAGCTATTCCGTGTTCCTGGTATGAAAGCATGAAATGTTTGAGTTCCAGGTACTCTTCCAGCTTCTTCATGTCGGTTGTGTAGCAACTTTTCATTCTCTGTTATTTCTTATACAAAGTTCATATTCTTGATATTGTCATTTACCAATCAAACAGTTGTCTTGGAGTCGTAATTTGTTCTGCATAAAGACGTTGTAAACTCGCCCTAGCTGCCAGTCTCTTGACAGTTCCGCCAAGTCCATCACAAGTGCCACTCAGCTGGAATCCCCATATCAACTAGAGGATGTACCAAGTTTGAATTTTTATTTCTGTTTTTGTATTGGGCTGCACACCCATCTGAAAAATAATATATCTTATTTACATTTTTTATTTGTTGTTTTAGAAATTGAATCAGATGTTTTTGGAATGTATATACAGCTACTGTATTGTGTTGCCGACCATCTGACAACTAAGTTTGTACATGATAATTTCCCTGCTCTCATTTCTCTGTAATAAATGGCAAATGGGTGAATTGTGGATTGGGCAATATTCCAGTGAAAACCTTGCACCTCATCTTGTATGTCACGGCCAGGGTTTCTTGACATGGTAGTCACTGGGTATTACCTGTGAGGTCGTTATGGCGGGGGGTCTCTGGCAGCGGTACTGGTGTTTGGCGAGGGGCATTGGCTGTGCGGGCATATTGTCACTAGGCCTGGTGAGGTCTGGTGGTGTTTCCGTTCCGTTGGCATGGGCGCCACCATCTTGCCTGCGGCCATGTGATTCCGTCTGTCCACTCTTGGTAGGTCATGTGCTCATTCCAGCCAGTCACAGCGTGGCACTGAGTATTTAGGAAGGTCCAGAGCTTTCCTTCCTTTGCCAGTGCAACGTGTTTCTCAGCTGCGGCTGAGAGAGAGTACCTGTGCCTTACCTGCCTGCTTGTATAGGCTTCTAGCCTGAACCTTGCCTGCTCCAACCTGCTGGACTTACCCTGCACCCTCCATATACCTTCTCTCCTGCCTGAGTACCTGAACCTGCTGTTTCCCTGCACCTTGCTTCATTTCACTCCCAGCTGGACTTCACTACCTCTGCCTGCATCAGTTACAACTCACCAAACCTGCATTCAGTTACAGCTCATCAAACCTGCATTCAGTTACAGCTCATCATACCTGCATTCTGTTTTTAGCTCACCATACTTGTATACTGGACTGTTCCTGCCTGTCACTATCTGGACATTTTCTCATTAACCCCCACTACAGGTATCAAGTGCACTTTAGTGCTATACCTGGACTTTTTCATTTGCCATTCCCATGTTTTCTAAAGTCACTTATTAAAAACTCCACTTTTTCATTTAAGTCTGCTTCTCTGTCTGTTCCTATCACCACCCCGGGTCAACAACAAATTCAGAACCTCACAGTTTGCACTGGCCCCATGGATCCGGCCACGGATCAGGAGTCTGGAATGGATTTACTTCGCTGTATTGCTGGTCATTTAGAAAACCTGGAAGCTATGCAACATCAAATGGCCCAGTTCCTACAGGAGATGTCTAAATGCCAAGATAACCTGCAAACCTCGTTAATCACCCTTGGGATATCAGCAACTTCACCTCCTCCTGTGCCTGGTAATACAGGGACTACAGAGTATCCCCTTGTCTACATCTACCCATGCCAAGCAAATTTGACGGCAATACTAAGCTCTGTCGTGGTTTCTTAAATCAGTGTGATATACACTTTACTTTACAGCCTGATAACTTCCCCACCGCTAGAACCAAAGTGGCATACATCGTGTCCTTGCTGACCGGCTCGGCTCTGGATTGGGCCTCCCAACTCTCGGAGCGTTCTGACTTGCTGCTGGATAATTATACAGACTTTGTATCTTCATTCAGGAGGATTTTCGATGAACCTGGACGCACAGTGTCAGCATCGTCCAGCATTATGACCCTGAGACAAGGAACCCGTCCTGTCAGTCAATATGCTGCACAGTTTCAAATCTTGGCATCAGAGCTTAAGTGGAATGAGGAGGCCCTCACCTCAGCCTTTTGGCATGGTCTGTCCGCAAGATTAAAAGATGTTCTGATTACCCGTAAGCTTCCTACCAATTTAAATGATATGATCTCACTCTGCAACAAAATTGACCTATGCTTCAGAGAACGTCAGGCTGAAAAGCACAGAACTGACCGGCAAAGGTCATTTACGACTCCCTTGCCTACCTGTCCACCCCATTCTCCTATAGATGAGGACCCCATGCAGGTGAACCAAACCCATCTCTCCAAAGAGGAACGCCAGAGAAGGATGCTAAAAAACCTCTGTCTGTACTGCGGAGATTCGGGTCACCTGGTGGCCTCCTGCTCCCGCAAGTCGGGAAACTCCCATTCCTAACTGACCTTGGGGACATCAAGTTAGGAATTATTTGCCCGTCCCCAAATACTAAAGATTTCAAGATTTCCTTAGCTTTGGATCTCAAGCCCAACCCTGTCTTCGTCTCTGCTCTATTAGACTCTGGAGCAGCCGGAAACTTCATGACTTCCAGCCTAGTTGATAAACTACAGATTCCTTGTTCATCTCTCAAGCAAGCAATTTCCCTGACTTCTGTAGATGGACATCCTCTAGCTAAAGGAGTGGTCACCAAGGAAACTCAACCAGTATTAGTTCGTGTTGGGGCACTCCAGTCCGAGTCTTTCAATTTCTTAGTGATACCAGAGACTTCTCAAGAAATCATTTTAGGACTACCCTGGTTACGCCAACATAATCCCAGGATAGACTGGTGTTCAATGCAGATTCTTTCATGGGGAACTGACTGTCAGAAATCCTGTCTTCCTAAAATACGACCTGTAAGAAAGACCATCTCCAGCTATACCCGAGGAGTACCAGATGTTCTCTGATGTTTTTTCCGAGCAACAGGCGAACGTCTTACCTCCCCACAGAGAATGGGACTGTCCTATCGAGCTGCTGCCTGACAAGATGCCACCCCGTGGTCGCACCTATCCTCAATGCGTGCCTGAGACTTAAGCCATGTCAGAGTACATCCAGGACAACATAGCAAAGGGGTTTATTCGACCTTCCACCTCTCCCGCTGGAGCCGGCTTTTTTGTTGGCAAGAAAGACGGAGGTCTAAGACCTTGTATAGATTATCGGGGCCTCAATGATATAACTATTAAGAATCGTTATCCTCTTCCCCTGATAACAGAATTGTTTTACAGAGTTAAAGGGTCCATCATATTCTCACAGCTGGATCTGAGAGGGGCTTATAATCTCATCCGCATTCGTGCTGGCGATGAATGGAAGACCGCCTTTAATACTAGAGATGGACACTTTGAATACCTTGTAATGCCCTTTGGGCTGTGCAATGCCCCTGCCGTGTTTCAGGGCTTTGTTAATGAGATTTTCCGGGACCTGTTGTACGTCTCGGTTGTAGTTTTCCTGGACGATATATTGATTTTTTTTCGTCTTCTGTAACAGAACATAATGAACATGTGAAGGAAGTATTGTCCCGTCTGAGAAAGAACCACCTTTACTGCAAACTGGAGAAATGTGTCTTTGGGGTTCCCAATGTGCCATTCCTTGGTTATGTTATCTCTGGCTCCAGTCTAGAAATGGACCCCAAAAAGGTGCAGGCAATTTTGGATTGGTTCCGTCCTCAAACTTTGAAAGCCATCCAGAGATTGCTTGGGTTTGCCAACTACTATAGACGTTTTATTAAAGAATTTTCATCATTATTGGCTCCCATTACCGCGTTGACCCGAAAAGATGCTAACCCTGCCCTATGGCCACCTGAGGCAGAGACTGCCTTCCAACTTTTAAAACAGGCATTTATTTCAGCTCCAGTCTTACGACAACCAGATTTGGATAGGCCGTTTCTAGTGGAAGTGGATGCGTCTTCATAGGATGTGGGTGCAGTTCTTTCCCAGCGTTATGACGATAATCGAGTTCATCCCTGTGGGTTCTTCTCCAAGAAGTTTTCTCCTGCCGAGAGAAATTATGCCATTGGTGAGCAAGAACTTTTAGCAGTAAAGTTAGCATTAAAAGAATAGAGATACCTGCTGGAAGGGGCCAAGTTTCCCTTCACTGTCTTCACGGACCATAGAAATCTTCTCTTCCTCAAGAATCTTCAGTGCCCTGTCCAGATCTTTCCGCTGTAATGACAAATCAGAGAATCAACAAAATACCCCTGTTTTGGAGACAAGAGTCTTCGCCACCTTACAGCTACAGCCTCCTACAGGGAAGTCCTTTGTGGCCCCGGAGTTAAGGAAGCAGCTCCTCACCTGGGCTCGTTCCTCTCACATTGCAGGTCACTCAGGTACACGGAAGACCTTGGAATTTTTAAAGAGAGGCCATTGGTGGCCATCCATGAAAGCAGACGTGTCGGAATTTATTTCTTCATGTTCTTCCTGTGCCAAGCATAAATCTTCACGTCAGGCAACAGCTGGTGAGTTATTGCCACTACCTATTCCATCACGTCCATGGACGCACCTCTCCATGGACTTTGTCACGGATCTGCCGAATTCTCAAGGGTTCACTACCATCTGGGTCATAGTATGATTCTCTAAAATGGTCCATTACATACCACTAAAGAAATTGCCTTCTGCCCTTGACCTGGCTCACTTGTTCGTTCAACATATTTTCCGTCTCCATGGTCTTCCAGCTGAGATAGTCTCTGACTGTGGTGTTCAGTTCACAGCAAAATTTTGGAGAGCCTTATGTTCTGTATTGCAAATAAAGCTAAATTTTTCTACGGCTTATCACCCACAAAGCAACGGTTCCACTGAGAGGGTTAATTAAGACCTTGAGACCTTCCTGAGGATTTTTATGACATCTTCCCAAGACAATTGGTCTGCATTGCTGCCATGGGCTGAATTTGCTCATAACGCCTCCTACCACTCTTCCACGAACCAAACACCATTCCAAGTGGTCTACGGCCTTTATCCTCGGGTCCCTGAATTTCAAAAGACGATGGAAAATGGTATGTGCGCTCTAATGATCAATCCTGGTAGTATTAATGGGAGCAGCTTACTGGTTGGATCACCACTAACCCAAAAGTATTCACATAAACAAATAAGCATAAATGCTTAGACCAGCGAGCGCTCAATACTAAACAATAAATGATGTAACACTGTATAAAAGGTCAACCCTATGTCTCTAGCAATTCCCCACAATAACCAGCAAATTGCCAGTGCTGAAATAAATGTGGTGTATATTGATAACAATAACTGATCAATCAAGAGTACTAGAAAGAAAACACATTTATTTCTATGGTATGTTCACTAATGGTGGGTTGGTCCAAATGTACAGTACTATACAAAGATTAAATAAATAATAAAATAATTAAAATAAGCAGACCAAACTAAACAGAAATAAAAATATAGCTAGCACAATCTATTCTGGTTGTAGGACTAATCGATGTATATCAATCTACAATGTGAATATCAATAAAACCAATGAATAATATAAAACAAATAAATACACATGACACACTAGGAAAGGGGGAGGGGAGTGAACAAGTGGGGGTGATATATTCGATTATATATCGGGGAGCAAGTATTTAAATGATCCAAAATTGATTGCAATTTTTAAAATATTAAAATACCGAAGATAGTTGTGGTGTAAAAAATGGTAATCAAATAACCATTAATCTGAAAAAATCTAATTGTTGGAGTGCTGCATGAGTCTTAATACATGGTATGGTATCAATGTCCTGTAAAGGTCAGGCTGATGTGTCTAGCACAGTCCGACGTGAACATAAAGGTCAGTCCTGAGTGGCACTCTGATCCGGATTGCCTGGTCTGTGAGATGGTGAATGAGGATGACCTCGGCTCTGCAGTAGCCATGGCCCACACAGAATCGGCTTCACTGCTGCCCGGATGTGTGCTGGAGGTGCCCTAGGGCAGGAGCATTCCTGGTCAGCCTGGAGCAGTCGCGAGTGGGAACAGCCCTCCGACACCCTCAGTCGAGATGGTGCGCCCGCTGATGGTGCGGTGGACGTTCTCACTCACCTAATCCCCCGTGTGCGTACAGGCTGCTGGGGTGCACCAAACGCCGCCACAGCTGAGGGGATGAGCCTCAGCGGCCGCAGGGCAGGCGGGGACCGCAAGCTAAAGATGGAAGGGGGATATGCTTACCGGCTGATGTGGTAGTACACACCGCTACTAGGGGTCCTTACCGGCTTCCTCCGGCAGCTGGAGGCGATGAGCATGCGACACGATGTTCTTTCCTATTGCAGGATCCCACAGAGGCTGATGTTGGCTTGATGATAGGTGTGTTATCCCCAACGCGTTTCGGCTGGCAATGTTGGCCTTTTTCAAGGATATTCGTCAGTTGCACTGTCTGTTTTTGTGTACTTGGAAGACACTCCTCCAGTCTTCCAATTGCAGGAAGCTACTAAGCTGCGCCTCCTGTCATTGTTCTGGAAGCTTTCTCCAATTAGAAGACTGGAGGAGTGTCTTCCAACTACTCAAAAACAGACGCAGTATCCTTGAAAAAGGCCACCATTGCCGGCCGAAACGCGTTGGAATTAACACACCTATCATCAAGCCAACATCAGCCTCTGTGGGATCCTGCAATAGGAAAGAACATTGTGTCGTACGCTCATCGCCTCCAGCTGCTGGAGGAAGCCGGCAAGGACCCCTAGTAGCGGTGTGTACTACCACATCAGCTGGTAACGTATCCCCCTTCCATCTCTGGCTTGCGGTCCACGCCAGCCCTGCTGCCGCTGAGGCTCATCCCCTCGGCCGCGGCGGAGTTTGGTGCACCCCAGCAGCCTGTACGCACATGGGGGATTAGGTGAGTGAGAACATCCACCGCACCATCAGCGGGCGCACCATCCCAACTGAGGGTGTCGGAGGGCTGTTCCCACTCGCGACTGCTCCAGGCTGACCAGGTATGCTCCTGCCCTAGGGCACCTCCAGCACGCCTCCGGGCAGCATTGAAGGTGATTCTGTGCGGGCCACGGCTACTGCAGAGCCGAGGTCCAGGGAGACTGAAACCCCCCCTGCATTTGCCTATGCAAGTGCCTCAAGTGTGCAGGTCTGTGATATAATCCACTGCTTAAAGGGAAAACTTTCAATTGGATTCTCTTCTAGTATATTTTCCAATATGGTCCTCAACTGACCACATCCTGGGCATTCAACACATTCTTGGAAGAAACACTCTATTTTGAATGGATTGTATATCATATTTGCCAGATAGTGTTGGTAAGTGGGTAGGTGAAAATCCTGGTCCTCCATTAATCTATTTAATTTGTACTCTTCTATTAACAGTTTCACATTCTGATGTTGAGCACAAACACATGTAGAGTGTGTACCATTTGCTCCCACAAGGACACTGTTTGGGATGCAGAGAAACAAATTTTGAAAACTCCACTTTTATATCAGAATGCGAATGTTGGAAGTGGGCATACATTTCTGAAAGGTTATTCAAAATTACCCTCTTTTGTATGTGTTCTCTTTGATACCACCACTTCTTACTGTCACAAAGATTTTTTTTACCAGGCATAATCCTGCTGACATCATCACTGCAGTAGAAGTTCTTCACAGTCTCAGCAATATCTGGGTCCAAGCTTCTACCTGGTTTAGTATTTAGACAAAATTCCAGACTCTCGTACTAATTGCTTTGCTTTTCTTATCATGTAGTTCCTTGCCTGAGGAAATTGTTGTTCAATTTTTCTAATACTCCAGTCATTTGGAAGAAGTGTCAAAATAGTAACTTTCTCACAACTTATTGTGGTCTCCATCACAACATTAACTATTATCAGGCACAGGCTCCTCAGCTGGAATATGGAATATTATTCTATTTTACAACTTCTGCAATTTTTACAGCTTTCCTTTTGCAATAGTTTCCTTCTTTCCTTCTTTTTCTCTTGATAGGTCATGCTCCCACACTACTTAAACTTTCATTTAATGACTGCAAAGCTGATTCAGTCCTGCATGTTGCTACTTCTGTGTCACTTTCCTCTTTAATTGATGTGCTTGGTCCTTCCTCAGCAGTTAAAAAAATCCCTTTTAATTTGTTTCCTACAGTTCTCACATATCATTTCATCACTATTGACATGTGGCAGTATTTCAATCATCTATGGTAACACCTTCCTTAATTGTTTCCTACTGCTACTTTGTCCTTAAATATCAAATGGGTTGCAGCACTGAGTCGTAATGTACTCATAAATTTGTCACGCTTTTTTATCAAACTACCACTATTCACTGATAAACTGTAATAGATAAACTGTCTTAGTCCCTTGTATTACTAGTTCTCAATGCAGAAGCTGCAGCCAGACTGAAAAGAACACAGGGCCTGATTCAGAACCGCTCGCAAGCATGTTGCCCAAGTGCGCATGCGCACAACGGAGGCGGCTCCGTCGTGCGCATGCGCTAGACCCGAATAACGACGGCCAAGCCGTTGTTATGGGTCTCGCACCAAAGGGGGCATGCTGTCGATGGTGATTGACAGCACACCCCCTTTGGTGGGCATGCCGGGGGCGTGGCTGCCCAGACGGAGGCGTTCTCAGTGGGAGTGCTTTTGAACGGATAGAGCCAAAAGCACTCCAGGGCTTGCGGCAGCGAGACCCTACCGCAAGGGTCTCGTCGCAAGCCCGATGGTCTTTTTTTGTCATGTTTGCAACCCTGTAGCATGAACACCGTGTTTCAGTGAGGGCTACAATTTTACATATGATACTTTGTCATCTATCATCCTACCAAATTTCATGAAAATCCGAGACGGTCGGTTTGCAAGCTGTGATGATTTGGCATGGAATGACTCTAAATTGTAAAGATAATATAAATGTTTTAATAACAAAAATTGTTACAAAATCTGTGTTCAATTTTAAATAAGTGACTACAGCTGGCCACACAATAGACCAACTTTCATCCAACCAGCCAACTAGTTGATTGGTTGGAATGAAAATCTGGTAACGTATGGGAGTAAATGATGATCAGCAATTTGCTCCTAAATGCCAGAAAACAGATGAAAATGGTCGTTAAGACAAGTTTGTTAAATGTTTGATCTAAACAATTTGTTCAAACAACAGTTTTTGTCCATTTTCCGGCGTTTGGGAGCAAATTGCTGATTGTCATTTGCTGTCATACCTTACCAGATTTTCATTCCAACCAATTAACTAGTTGGCTGGTTGGATGTAAGTTGGTCTAGTGTGTGGCCAGCTTAAGACAGAGGTTCCCAAACGCAGTCCTCAAGGCACCCTAATGGTCCAGATTATAAAGATAACTAGCTTGGGCACAGGTGAATTAATTAGTACCTCAGTCTTTTGATTTAGCAACCTGTGCTCAACTATGACTATCCTTAAAACCTGGACCATTAGGGTGCCTTGAGGACCGAGTTTGGGAACCTCTGGGCTAAAACTAAATTTAATATCCTTGTCAAAATTAACACTGATTAATACATACACTACTTTCTATTTTTGAAGTAGGGTTATTTTACATTTTTAAAGAACAAGTTTGTTCTAGATATATGCAGAAAATAACTATAACCTTTATGAAGGAAATATGATTGTGTATTCCACTTGTTCTAACAAACTTAAGGCATTAATTTGGAAATGCTATATGGGAGTATGGTAAGTCAGTATGTATATGATATATGGGAGTATGGTAAGTCAGTATGTATATGATATATGGGAGTATGGTAAGTCAGTATGTATATGATATATGGGAGTATGGTAAGTCCGTACGTATATGATATATGGGAGTATGGTAAGTCAGTATGTATATGATATATGGGAGTATGGTAAGTCATTATGTATATGATATATAGGAGTACGGTAAGTCAGTATGTATATGATATATGGGAGTACGGTAAGTCAGTATGTATATGATATATGGGAGTATGGTAAGTCAGTATGTATATGATATATGGGAGTATGGTAAGTCATTATGTATATGATATATAGGAGTACGGTAAGTCAGTATGTATATGATATATGGGAGTACGGTAAGTCAGTATGTATATGATATATGGGAGTACGGTAAGTCAGTATGTATATGGGAGTACGGTAAGTCAGTATGTATATGATATATGGGAGTATGGTAAGTCCGTATGTATATGATATATGGGAGTACAGTAAGTCAGTATGTATATGATATATGGGAGTATGGTAAGTCAGTATGTAACACATTCTCACAGCCTACTGAGCCTAGATTTCTAATTGCATAGGTAAAGGTATGCTGGCTTTAAGTTCTCAAGGGAAATTTAAAGAATAGTTCTTCAGTAAAATCCATTATAGTATAATTAAACTATTTGCAAAAATTATGCCTAAAACATTGACTAAAATGAAAACTGAGGTCCACTGACTAAATATGGACTAAAACAAAGCACAAAAGAGAGATTAAAATATGACTTTAAACCAACTTTAAATAAGCGACTAAAACCGGGTACACACTAGACAATATGTCATCCGATCCAGCGGATCGGATAAACATATCGGGCACATCGCCTAGTGTGTACCCACTATGTCGCTGACAATGCGTGCTGCCGCGCATCGTCAGCTGCATCCTCTGTCAGCCCTGCATGTAGGTCCGACGGGCGATATAGCTAGCATTCTGCAGCATGGCCCCCGCCGTCTTTGCTGGCATCGGCAAAGGTGTATGCACTTGCCGATGCCGGCACCCCTGCCGGGTCCCGTCGCTGCTGAGGTTGGACGATGTCTAGTGTGAACCGGCCTTGAGACTAAACTAAATTTAAAATCCTTGTCAAAATTAACACAGATACTGACAAAAACACAGATTGTGGTTAGGCAAGACACATTTACTTAACACATTACAACAGAGGTTGTTAGCCTGTTTTGTTAAAGTTGTGATAGAATTTACTTCCTTTCAATTATATTGCTGTTTTCTACGAGTTAAGCAAGATTTGTTGTTAAGTTGGGAACAGCAACATCTCCATTGAGAAAGAGATAATTTGTAACTTTTAGGATAGGGAACATTGTTTATTTTCCTCAAAATTACATTAGTTTATATATATATTCCTAGTTAGGAAAAAAAATATTAGTTTACAAGCTATTCAATGCTTAATTATCACTTTTTCTTGTTTTTCAGATTTGGCACAATCGTCTACACACTATCTGCTAAATCACCTTGCTTAGATTTTTTTTTTAATTCAATAGTTTTTATTGAAATTTTAACATCTAAAAAATAAAATGGTACAGAAAAACATAAAATATTTGTTCACAGACATATTGGCATGTAATAAAAGAAAATATATAAACACCAGAATGTGTGGTCTCGTTCCTAGCTTCACAAGCATTAGACATAACAAACATACAATAATGTAATTCGATATGTCATAGTCATAACAAAATATAGAAGAAAAGTGTGACTTACATAGACAATATCATATGGGAACAAATAGCAGGGCAAATGATATACAGTACCCACAGTACAAAAGCATATACAAATCTATCCTATGCTACCAATAGCATATAGATTAGGATCAGAGGTCCCTCACCCTTGACGATAGTAATGGTGGGTACACACTATACAGATATATCTGCAGATGATGGTTGTTCGTACACACTGAACAACCATCATCTGTGTCTGCCTGCAGTTCGTGATGTCTAGGAGGCATGTCCGGGCGGGGGCATGTCCCGCCCCCCTCCTCACAGCTGCCGCTCTGTGTGTATGGGCGGTCTTCCGACCGCCCGTACACACTTGCCGATGGACAGATATGTCTACAGACATATCTGTCCATCGGCTGTGCAGCACAGCCAATGCGATATGTCTGTGAACGCCGATCTTCACCGACATATCGCGGGTACACACTGCCCGACGGGCAGCAGATACATTGGCCGATCAATTGATCGGCCAATGTTTCTGTCAGTGTGTATGCAGCTCAAGGCGAGTCTAGCCACCTTGCCCAGATGTCAAGATATTTTTTCACTGTTTTTCTAGCCGCATACACATATTTCTCATGGGCAGCGTCTGCGTTAACCAATGAAAGCGATGTCCCTAGGTCTGGGCCATTTGTCGCCATCCACATTCTTGTTATACACACTTTGGCAAGCATACATAGAATAATAACGTAGCGTTTGTGTATTTGTCAACTACATCATCATCTATTACAGCTAGTATACATGCCAGAGGGGTAAATATGTCCTGAAGTATGCCTGTAGAAACAATGACACAGAATATTTCTTCCCAATCGAAGGTAACTAAAGGGCAAGACCATAATTAATGCCAAAAGGTTCCATCAGACTAATTGTATTTAGGACAGTTTGAATCCATCCTTCCCCCCCATTCTCAGCAAACGTTCAGGTGTCATATATACCCTGTGGACTAAAAATAATTTAATCTGCTGGTATCTGACAGCTGTGGTGGCTGATCTGGGACTAACTAAGGCTTCCGTCCATACATCTTCTGTAATTACCCCTATATCAGCTTCACATTTCAATTTAATAGTCAGCAAATCCGTAGTATGGTGCAAATGTCTAGAGCCAGCAGATTGTAGTAAACTTTCAACAGGGAACTCCAGTAGAACCAGAGGAGCATCTGTGAATTGGGCACTAATAGCATGTCTGAGTTGGAGATAGTGATAAAAAAATGTTTTGGGTATATCAAACTCTTGTTGGTGTTGCTGGAAGGACTTCAAATAGAATGTAAGCTCTTATGAGCAGGGCCCTCTAACCTCTTGTACTTCTCCCTACTTTAGTTTCATCTACTTCTTACTCACCACTAGGGCACCTAACACTTGGCTGCTTACGCTCTGTTGCTTATCTGGGTGTTATGGTCACTAATGTAGCAATATATATTATCCATGTCCTGGTCCTGTATTGTATTGCTCTGTAAGTCGCTTGTCTACAACTTGTTTATGTGCTTTGTATGGCGCTGCGGAACATTTGTGGCGCCATATAAATAAATGATAATAATAATAATCCCTGTATGGTACAGTTGTCCAAGCGACACAACACCACATTTTCCCCAGGCCTCTCTAACTTTCAACAAAGAAAGTTCCTTAAGTCTATGAGCATGAGAGAGGGGTGTATCTGGGTCTTGGCCCTCTGCTTGCATTATACACGAGACCAGCCTCCAGATAAGAATAGCCTGTCTAATCAGCGGGATATCGACTATCTTTAAATTATCACTTAGCAGTAATTGACAAGGTGATAACCCTGATGAGGATTGTGCTATCAAGAGAGCAGGTAATGAGTCAGCTGCAGTATCATTAATCGATTCCCATAGATGCGCTAATTGTGCAGCATAGTAATAGAATTTGGGGGAAGAGGGGAAGCGCCATACCTCCTAAATCGCAAGGACCTAGTGAGAGTGTCTAACTTGATTCTAACCCTTTTTTAATCCAAAGCAATGAAGACAGTAATCCATCTATCTGTTTAAAGACCGTCTGAGGAACATATATTGGGGAGTGCTGAAGCACATACAAGAGCTTGGGCAGCAAAACCATTTTAACAAGATTAACTCTGCCCATTAGGGTCAAGGGTAATTTTCCCCATATGGTAATACGAGATCTGAGATAATCTACCTGAGGAGTAATATTCTGCTATACATAGCGTTGGGGAACATTGGATATCCAAACCCCCTAAATATTTAAATGAATCCACCCATTACAATGGAAGAACTACAAGGGCATTAATAGGGCATGTTCCTCTGATGGGAATAATTCACGAATTATCCCAATTAATCAGTAATCCTGAATACTGGCCAAATGAGTCAATAATATCCAGGACTTTAGGCTTTGAAATGTCATATTTTGTAATAAAAAGTAATATGTCATCGGCGTATAGTACAATTTTATCAATCCGAGAACCCAATCGGAATCCAAAAATATCAGGACTAGATCTAATAAGATAAAATTAGTGGGAAGGATGAGGAGATAAAGCCATTTACAGATACTCTCGCCACCAGAGTTGAATATAATAACTTGACCCACCTCACATAGCCTGGACCAATGCCAAAGCAGTCCATAGTCTCCCACAAAAATGCCCATTCCACAGAATCAAATGCCTTGGCGGCATCTAACGATACAATAATAGAGGTCTGAGCATCCTCGTGGGAGACCTGCAGCTGAGTAAACAAACAATGGAGATTAACCAAGGTGGAATTACCCATCATGAAGCTTGTCTGATCAGAGTGGATCAACTGGGCTATAACCTGAGTAATCCTAGAGGCCAGTACTTTTGCAAGTATTTTAACGTCCGTGGGGAGAAGAGATCTGGGGCGATAAGATTCAGTCCGTGTAGGATCTTTGCCTGGCTTTGGTAAAACAATTATTAGTGCCTCTGACATAGAACTTGGGAGGGTGTTACTTTCATAAATTTTGTTAAAGAGCTCAAGCAACTGGGGTACATAAAAGTTTTCGTGTTTTTGATATAGCTCTCTAGTGGAATCCCATCGACCCATGGGGCCTTTCCATTGGGGAAGGAATTTATGGCCAAGTCAATTTCCTCAAGAGTTATAGGGAGTCAAGAAACTCTCTTACCTCTGGGGAAAGTGTTGGAAGAGCTATATTCTGCTAAAAAGTTCAAAAGTCAACGCCGTTCCTGTTGAGTACAAACTAATCTAGCACTATATAGTTGTTGATAATATCTCACAAACTCCGCTGCTATATCCGGAGTCCGCACATGAGTGAAATTGTCAGCCAACTATTTCGAGCACCGTATTCGACAGGCACGCAGCCAGTGCCAGATGGGCCAAATTGGACCCAGGTCTATCACCAGACACATAATGCAAATGTGAGTTAAATTACAATTTATATTGTATATTGTCAGTTAAACAGTACTTCCATGCCTTCTGGGCAGCTAACCAAGCCAGCCTATTTAAATCTGAATTTTCAGAGATATAAGCTATTTCTAATGATCTGCAAGAAGCCTCCAGCTCTAACTCACACTTTTTATAGAAAGACTTCAGGCCAGCTACTCCCTGAATTAAAGTCCCTATGAGGAATGATTTAAAGGTATCCAAAAGAATTTAAATAGAGGTAGTGCCGCTATTTAAGTAGAAAAATTATTTCCAAGCTCGGCGCCAGTGCTCATACGCGTCAGCCAAAACTGATTGAGCTTCCAAAAAGATTGGTCCCTTTGGCCTTCTAAATTCAAGCTAACCGTCAGTGGGGATTGATCGGAAATACCCCTAGTTTCATACTGAACCCTCGGGAGTAGGTCACGCGTGAGCAGTGCCAGGTCAATCCTAGAGAACGAGAGATGAGTATGTGAAAACATGAAAACTGTTTCACAGCAGGATATCTCACCCTCCAGGCATCGACCAGGCACAGCCCATCAACCATACCCGGAAAGCCAGAACCCTTCACACGAACCCCATCAGTGGACACACTATGCTTATCTAATACTGGAATATAAACAAAAGCAAAAAAGTTCCAGCGCTTCCTTCTAAGCTAATATGGAAAATATGTTTCCTTCTTGAAGATTCTTTTTTATGGCGTAATTCTTCTCTTTTTCCACAGTGGTTGCCACCAAACGTATATCAAGGGTGCATACAAAGAGATATATTGCCAAATATAGTGAAGTACAGTCTTTTAATATTTAAAAATAAATTCAAATAGAACACAGTATGCACCAGCACTAGGGGTATAGGCAGCGTACCAGATATAGAGATGTATGTGTACATCAGCAAACTCATGTGATAACCGGGAACAATCTCGGAAAAAGCACCTTTTTTGCTTTTATTTGTATTCTTGTGGTTATAGAGTTTGTGACCTCTATTAATACTGTTCTAGCTGCATCGAGTATTGAAGCGCATTTTTATATATAGCTTTCTTTGGTTTATCTAATACTGGGTCCAGGACATTATTAAAATCTCCTACACATATTGTGGGTGCCCCCGGTGACAAAGCCAAGAACTCAGCCACCTTTTCAAGAACATCATGAGAGTAGGGGGGAGGAATATACACCCCCAAAAACAGTAAAGAGATCAAATTAATCCTACATTTTAAAAACATATCTACCCCAAGCATCGCATTGCACTGGGTCTACGGCAAATGGAACAGATTTACGCACTAGTATGGACACACCCCTAGACGCCGAAGTATGCGTCGAGTGATATGCTCAACCAATCCAGGGGTTTTTAATGACAGTAGTTTCCCACCGACCAGATGAGTTTCCATAAGACAAATTATATCAGATGCATACTGCTTGACATGTCTAAACCAGGCTTGCCTACCCTCCCGATTTTCGGGTGCCGCTCCCGGCCCCCCGGAAAGGCAGGCAAGCCTCCCGGCATCCCCCAGCATAAACCTGAAACCCTCGCAGCAGGGGGGGCAGTGACGCGATTCTCGCTGAATCGCATCATCGTGGCACCACCCCCTGCTTCACAATGCCCCACTCCCTGCTTCACAATGCCAAAAATAACTGACGCGATCGTGCAGCCCCGCCCCCGGCTCCACCCCCAATGTGATGTCAGTGACCGGCCCCCCAGCTGTTAGCCGACAATCAGCTCCCTCCCGGAAGGAGGGAGCTGATTGTCGGCAAGTATGGTCTAAACACTAAATATGGTTGAACCTTGTCATTCAATCCCCTCATGTTCCAAGTGAGACACATTAATATTGCTTGACACCAAAACTTAATATCATATCTTGGACATCGTAGCAACCAGGAGAGCCCACACCA
Organism: Taudactylus pleione; assembly: GCA_031769625.1. NCBI lineage: Eukaryota > Metazoa > Chordata > Amphibia > Anura > Myobatrachidae > Taudactylus > Taudactylus pleione. The sequence goes on along the minus strand of JAUIMM010000200.1, from coordinate 63,436,618 downwards.
TATCCAAATGTAAATAAAATTGGACCATATCTTTGGCCCTCCACTATTTCTTCATGATTGAAGTGCAGTGCCAGAACAAAATACAGGTGGATTATATTCAGCCTTAAGCACTTGGAATGCTAAAGACTGTGTGAAACCAATTGTCCCAACTATTCTTATGCCTGCTTGAAACTCCACAATTTTGGATACAGTGGAAGGAGCCCTAGGTCCCTTATGTACTTATTCTCAATACACAGGATCAGAGATTTTTATTGTGCATACTACTGTCTGGAACTTAGACAATAAGATTGTTGGACATTCATTTATTATGTGTGGCCCACTGCTGAATTTATTGGCTTTTTTATGAATAAATGGTATTTATTTTATAATCTACAGAATAACCGTCCATCTATTTTAGCGCTGGTTTTTGTGTGTTTATAAAACCATACCATTTCAAAAACAGTGGAATCAGAACAAAGTAACCTCCCCTAAAAAGGAACCGTGTAGTCCCACCCCTTAAAACACCCCCACCCTGTACACCAACCCCTACCTTGGCATACCTTTCACCTAACTACCTTTATCCCTTACAAATAAAGTAAACTAGGCAAGATAAATACAAATTACCTTACCTTAAACAAAATGTCGGAGCAATATATACAGCGACTACAGAGCATGACGCAGGGAGCTCTCCAGATAGGGATTCGCTCCCCGGGCCCAACACACACAAATCTGAAAAACTTTATAAAGTATATATTAAGCATTCAAAAATGTGTCATACAGTATTCCCACCATATATAAACTTTTAGCAGATCAGCCAGTAGACCACAATAAATGTAAATATGCAGTGTGCACTCAGGATCAGACATCAGAAATAGCAGCCCTGTGCTTACATAGTATTCCATTAACTTTTTTGGCAGATGTAAAATACCAACATAGAATAACTCACATATATGGGTACCTAGGGCAGTATAACAGCTGAAACAACAATACACATGACCCATCACAAAAATGAAATAAAAGCACGAAAATTGCTTATTAGCAAACTCTGGAAGCAAAGGTGAGAATTGGAGCATCAATCATTGGCCATAGCAAGCCTAGACGGCCTGCGGTGATCCAGCCAAAGCTCCGCTTCTCTCGGAGTCGTGAAGAATTTGGTTTCTCCGTCAGCAACTACTCGGAGCTTAAATGGATATAGCATGGCGTAAGAAATGTTCAGCTCACGGAGGCACCTTTTAATTGGGAGAAATTGGGCCATGTCCTTCTGGAAAATAGAATTATTTACAGTAACTTGCCGGCCGCTAGCTTAGATCCTCCGCTAGCTTAGATCCACCCTGTCCAGGAGGAGAATTTAAGCTAGCGGCCGGCAAGTTACTGGGAGACACGAGGTTGTGGGCGGAAGAGAGGATCACATGAACTCTGGAGGGTACTGGGCGGAAGTGACCCCTATGCTACACGCACAGACAGCGCTTGCAGCAGATGATATCCGGCAGTGGAACCTTATAGAAAAATGGAAGTGACACTTGTGAACTGGCATCGTCCGCAAACCGGAAGTGACACTCCGCCGCCGGGCAGACGTGACGTATACTGAAGGACCCGGGCGGAAGTGACGTCACCGGAAGCTACCGAACGGGAAACCGGCGGAAGTGAGGGGGAGGACCCCACAGTCAATAGGTACTTAAGGAGGAACAGAGGGATGTTCTCACCATGCTGACGAAGCCCGAGGTGCGGGTGAAACGCGTAGATCAAGTGAGGTAAGGGACATCTAGAGACGTGGTTCACACGTTCTCCACCCTTACAAGTTTGCCGGCAAACGACCTCTACCTCTACAGACACCCCTGACATACAAGGCATTGGGCTGTTTAGCCCCTGATTAAGGTACCGCTTTTATTGACTTTCTTTTACAATAAGACATTGGACCAATACACCCCCGGAGGGTGTTACACACTATCTGAGAGACCAAGAACTTAGCGCTATAAGCGCACTTCCTCATTGCCGACCCACTGAGGGCTGCAACTCATAATTTTTGTTTTATGTGGTTTGTCTTTATATGTTGTCTACTAGTAGTAGCTGTTTTATATATTTACTTATAATTTTTGAATGCCCTTCTATCTAATTGTGTAATAAATTTCATATACATTTTTATTTACGGTTACTGATTCATTTTTTTACGATCCTCATACTGAAGCGCCAGGGATAATTCTATTTACCAATTAATTCATACAGGGAAGGTGAACCCCTGTTATTTCATCCCCAGGCAGCATCCCAGAGGTGTTTAGGGGTTATAGCGCAGCCATATCAACCCCTATTTTTGTTCTCATGTCCTTCTGGATCTCTATAGTAAAGTCAGGGAGTACCGATATCCGGGTCCCATTCCATTGTAGAGGACCATTAGTGCGGGCCAGTCTAAGAACAGAGTCATGATCACGGTAGTGAGGAATTTCGCTATGAGAGTGCGCTGCGGGGCTTCAGAAGGTAAGACTCTGGAGGGCACACGGTGAGCTCTTTCCACAGCAAAGAATGATGAAAAGGAATCAGCCCCAAAGGTGTCAATCAGCCAGTTTTCTAGGAATTTCTCAGGGTTTGTACCTTCTTCCTTGCCCAACAAATCTTACATTATTTCACCTAAGACGCCCTTCCATATCGGACATTTTCCTCTGTATAGATAGTAGTTGAGAATCGATGGAATCAACACAAACACCTAATGGTGAAATTTTATCCTCCACTCTCTCCCTAACACATTGTAGATCATGTTGTCTAATGGAGAGATCCGATTGTATTTTGCCAATTTTGTCTGAAAGCTATTATCAAGCTGTCACTGCTTCAAGAACATGCTGAAGTACATCCTCAGAGGAATCAGCTGAGGCTGAGGATTCTGAAGCAGGTGCAGGAGGAGAATTGTCATCCTGTCCAGCGGATGCAGACTGGTTCCTTGGTGTTCTAGAACATTTCTCGAGCTTGGCTGCAGCAGCAGGGTGGTGATGTTTCACCATTGTGAATTATATACGACTCCCCAGTGGTATAGAAAATAAATTGCAACAGTAGAATATAGCAGAGAATGTCCCCTGTATCTTCAGTACAGGCACTGTATGACTGAGCACAACACTCTGGGAATAACTAATGTCACCAGCAATAAAATGCAACACTGCTTAAGATCCAGAAATGGTGAAAGCTGCAGACTCCTCATGCAGATATGTAGGAGACCACCAGTAAAACAAGCAGGAGGGGGGGAGTGAGTGCACTCATCAGGCTGCAGGCAGGATAACTGGACTCTGAGGGCACAACAGAGCTTATTTCAAGCCTCCGGAGACCAGCTGGTAGATTAGCACCGCACCGTGTGGTAAATCCACAGCCCTCTGATACAGGACAATGGCGCCAGCGTCCCACGTGATCAGGACCTGCCGCCAAAATCTCCCCGCAGCCACAGCTCCTGGCCACAAAGCTAGCTGATCACCATATGCACTCACAGCGGTAGGCTGAAATCTGGCCCCAGAGGAATGAGCAGGATATATAAGCAGGATGTCCGTGCCAGAGAGCACACTGATATGCGTGTTACTCCATGCTCTCCGTGGCCATGCTCCCCACCTTGCTTAGATTTGATACATATTAGTATGTCTGCTCCATTGTCCTCGCTAGTAGTTTCTCCGTAATGCATTCAACAGTTGGGCCTTTGGAAGTTTTTATGTAAAAATGACCCCTGTTGGACTTCAAGATATACATTTCCATCCCAAGATTACTAATATGTGGAAGTTCTCTATACATTCATTACCAGTCCCTTTTACAGCAGGTTTTGGACAAGTTCAGCACAAGACCTCTCCCACTTCTTAGAATCTAAGTTTATTACAGTGGAGTCTTATTCTGTTGGACAATTTCACAGAAACAGGGTACTTTCCCCTAGTGCTGTCCACCTTTTACCTGGAGAAGAGGGGAGGGTATTTTACTGTCCACATAGCTTGTATACATTAAACATTGGGCCTGATTCAGACCCACTCGCGAGCGGCTGTCCGCTCGCAAGTGGGTTGATGGTGTGCACTGCATGCGCGAGACGCATGTGTCTGATCAAAGGGGGCGTGCTGTCGATGCGTGCTGTTGATTGACAGCACGCCCCCTTTGGTGGGCGTGCCGGGGGCGTGCCTGCCAGACGGAGGCATTCCCAAGGGAACGCCTACCGTCAAAAGCCGGCCCCACTGACATCACTAGTGATGTCAGTGGGAGTAATTTTTGCTCTGATAGAGCCAAAATCACTCCTGGCCTTGCGGTTGAGAAACTCAACCGCAGGCTACTGCTCGCACTGGCGATGGTCGCGATGGTCAAGACCATTGCGACCATCATCCTGCACGCTCGTATAGGCTGTGGGTGGTGACCCACAGCTATACGAGCGTCCAGGAGGACGCTCCATATTTATGGAGGTGGGCCCTGATTCAGAGCGAGCGCTCTGGTCAGAGCGTCCGGCTCTGAATCAGGGCCTTTGTTTTTACTCTTTTTATAGTGAAAGTGATTATTAAGATGTAAACCTACATCAGTGAGTTTAATGCATACAGCACTACAATATGCAGCTATTATATTCCTCGCTCCATACTAAAAGTAATAGAAATTTATTTTTTTCTTAAGAACACTGGAAAAAAATTGTTTTCAATGGCTTACAAAAATAGTCTTTTTAATTTACAGATGGGTCCTCATATATCTAGCCTCAAAACGCCACACAGCGCGACTTGCCTGGTGTGAGTGAGCCGCCAGGTCCTGTGGAACTTGGAATGAAGATAGAAAGAACCAAAGAAATACCCGCACCGATAGATGTATAGCATACAAAGGTCCTTCCTTATAATAGCCACATCAGTTTACATCTTGCGTGATATTGTGCAAGGAGGTGCACCCTTGAATAATATAATAGTATAAGAAACAAACAAAAAGACACAGTATTCCTTTATGGGGCACTCTCAGACCTATGTCAGTTCAATATGACAAAACCCTTTTGATACACTATGGATTATTAAATTGTCACGACATAATATTCATATGAATAATACGTACTTGATGTGGTAACATAATTTTTATTAACTGATTTCATTTTATACTATTTTATTTTCATTGTATACTTTATATTTCGCGGACAACATTTTGTATACAATAATATGAATAAAGGTTATATTTTAATATAATTTATATTTTCCCAAATACTGGATGACAACATTTTGTCATATTGAACTTGGAATGAACAAAGCTGCGGCCTCTACATTGTATACAGTGTAATATTGTTGGATATTTAGCTCGGTAGATGGGTCAGTGGTGCAGTGTTAGGTGCTTGAATTAGGGTCCACACATAGCTTTTCAAGTTATAAATAAAAGAAATGTGCATTTTTTGTCAGCATAGAAAGATTTAATAAACGCCTAGCCGCCATTCAGGGCACTGACCCACTTCTTCGCCCCTGACTAACCTTGGGCAGCTATGGGCAGCTAGTCTACAAAATAAAGTCCAAAGTCTCTCAGCCTCACACTCTGCTTCCTGCAGAGTAATACTGGGATAGTTAGCCTGGCCTGGCCTCTGGCTTCTCAACTATCAGCTGTCCTGACACAGGCTCCGGCCTGGTCTTTAGCTGGTTGGCTGCCACAGCCTCACAGTTGCAGTCTCAATTCACAGTCTTTTATAAGTTTAGGGTTTTCCCTCCTGCAGGTCTGAACCCCGGCTTCCTAGCCACCAGTGGCTTCTCGGCACACACTGGTCTCCAATTACAGTCCTACCTGGACTGTCTAACTGCTCCAGCCAAACCTGGGCTCTGTGCAAAGGGCAGCAATTAGGTGCGCTCACACCTGGCTTTTCTTCCCTGTGTGGGCAGATCCCTTCAGCCCCACGCAGAATCCATGGCTCACTATCGCCATCTTTGGTGATACTGCCACAACAGGTACAGAGACTCAGTCGCACACAGATATACAAGTTGATAATGTAGTGAAACCACTACACTTCCCGGCACTAATAATATATAAATTTGTATAATTGGATACCACCAGTTGCAAGTAAAGGGTCTAGTTAGGACCCTGGGGAATAAAAAAAAATTAAAAAATCTTTATTTAATGCGCATAGTGGTATAGAGTAGTCACATTCAATACTTAAAATATATCAGTTTTTGCTTTCTATTTAAACACAGGAGGCTTGTATATAATTACACAAAAATAGTTTTAATCACAAACATCTAGACTATAAAATCATTGATAAAATCACAATTAGTATAGCAGCATACTTCATAGGAAAACAATGTTAATCCGAATATAACAAAATTGCCATATAAATACGGATTGAATAAAGAACTTTACATACAGGGAATGGGTATGAAATACCGCCGGCCGCATGGCCGGTGGTTCGATTCCCGGCAGTGACAGCCTGACAGGAGCAGAGTTCGAAGCAGCGGAAGCCCTACAGCGCTGGAAATCCCGATCATGGATAGGTAAGTATACACTAACCTAACCCCCCTAACCCTCCTTAGGGGTGCCTAACCCTAACTTCCCCCCCAAGTGCCTAACCCTAATCCCCCCCTCTAAGTGCCTAACCCTAACCACCCCCTTCCCCGCTGCCTAAACCTAAGTCCCCCGGGGGGGTGCCTAACCCTAAGTCCCCCTCCGGGGGGTGCCTAATCCTAACCCTCCCTCCCCATAGCCTAACCCTCCCGGGGGGGGTGCCTAACTCTAAGTCCCCCCCCGGGAGCCCTAAACCTAACCCTCCCCCCCCGCGGCTGTCCGCTCGCGGCGCCCGGCATCAGTACGATCGTGATGCCGGGCGCCGGTCTCCCGGCGTCGGGGAAATGCGAGCGTCTACATCTAGACGCCCGGCATTTCACCATTGCCGGGAAATGACAGTCGGGAAGCCGGCTGCCGGTATTTAGGCAGTCGGCTTCCCACATACAGATCTGTTTAATCACCACTCCTACAGTATGTGGAAATAGTCAATGTTCCCAGCTCATTAGGTGCTAATTGCTACAAGTGAATCTTTAAACCATATAGTTGAAAGCAAGTAACCATTAAGTTGCAATTTTAATGTTCTCACAGAACAAGCCTGAAGAAATACACTCCGTAGCTGTAAAGGTGCCCACACACATAGCGATGTGTTCCCGATCAACCGATGTACATGATTTCCCCCTGAACTCTTCCCGGGAGCTCCCCGGCAGACCTGCACACTATTTGGTATGAAAAAGCTGCCAATGTGACACACCATCTATCGTACCTCCTAACTACTCCAGTGCATCCTGACTTGAAATTGTCAGATCTGCCCTACAGCACGGCAGATCTGAAGATGCGATGTGCGACCTGCGGGGACGCGCATTGTGATTGTGAGTGGGGACTCACGATTTCCTCACGATTTTGGCATATTTTACATGATCTGTCGTTGGAATGCGTCGGAATCGGGCAGATCGGGTAAAATATCGCTTTGTGTGTGGGCACCTTTAGTGATAAACTGACATCCCAGTTGTAATCACATTAATCCTGCACCTTGAATATAAATATATTAACGATACTGCCTTTGAACCTTATAAATACCCCTGCCTATACCTTCTAATATCCTTCTTATAAACCTCTAAGGATGACGCTATTTTGGGTATGCAGTCATAGGGTAAATAAAGACTCCAGACCTAGAACCTGTGGTTCCAAAGCACAAAGTATTATTCAAGTAAAAGTACAGCAGTTACACGCTATGATCCTCATATAATCTTAGCGCAAAGAAATTATACAGACCCAAGTACAGTTATACATACGCAGCGCTCTCTGGTCCAGATGTAGGCATCAGCAAGAAACCCCCGTCAATCAGCATTCAGCACGAAGACTAGGAACCCAGGGTCAGAGCACACATATTTATACCCCCAGGAATAAACAATGCAATAGAGAAGTTTGTTGCTAATACCATTGGTCCTAAAGGAGAGGGCATATGTTACAAGGGATTTAACAGGTTGGTTCAAATAGACACAGTCCAGCCTCTAACAACTGGTGGGTGGTCTCTGGTTTCCAGCCTCATTCAAATCCTAACAGCTGTTCATATAATGTACATTTTGTTGCTTGAAGTCTCTGCGGTCCATAAGTTGAGAATGCATGTTGCGATCTCTCCATCGATATTACCAGAATACTGTTGAGAGAGTACGCATCAGTACAATACCAAACATGGCTTACTTATCACGTATAAAACCTTAGTTACGAAATAATCTTTATTTCATAGCAATTATAGTAAATGTGCATACTTGAATCTTATACCTTAAAGCTTATGGAACTTTGTATGTGAATATGTAATGTGTGAGTATGTGGGGTTTGATGTAAAGACGCTAGTTAACTTGGGGCAGATGCGTGTGCATGAAGCTAATATTCAGCGTTTTCATACAGGATCTTATGCATTCGCTAATATGCGACTAGTTAACAGCGCAATTGTGCGTATTAATGTGTGTATGAGAAATGGTGAAAGATGCAATCGCATGATGCTAATAGTAATATCGCCTCATGTACTAAAGTGTGAGTTTATCTAAAATGGCGCTTAGGCGGCCATTCGCAAAATGGCGTCTTGCGATCTCATTTCCAAGATGGCATCTTGCGGCCAGTCGCAAGATGGTGTCGCTGCGATCCAATTTTAAACTGATCTTGTCTCAGCCAATTATCCAGCTTCGACAGTCCACCCTTTGATAGCAAACAACATGCTATCACAATCTGATTTTAAAATATAATTTAGGCTTACATTTATATACTATTTAGTGTTATTATGCGATGGTACAAGGTGGTTCTTAATCCATCAATAATGTGTCTCTGAGTGGGGACATAAAACTACTATTATACGCACACCGCGGATCTTGGAAGATCATGTGAAAGGTGTGAGGATACACCAGTCCTATAAAGGCAGTCTTGAAGAGGAAATTTGAGACTTTACATTATCTGAAGTGTTTTAAAAAATAACATTTCAATAATACATTCTATGCAGGTCTAAATATAATACATTATTTGATGGTATTTCCTAGTTCCGGGTTGTAATGCAGTTCTGTACTTACCTCAGTATTCATACTGACCACCATCATAATTTTGTTCTTTCGTTTTACTCTATTTTTACATTTTCCACACTTCAACACAATAGGAACACACCGGACACATATACCAATTATTATGATGAAAATCAGTATAAGGATTAAGAATTTGCCTATGCTGGTGATCACTTCTTGGACCCATTCCCCTAGACCTGAGAACCATTTCACTGGGTTCAGCCATGAAACCCATCCTTCTATCTTCTCCCCTACTTCAGCCACTGAAGCATTATGGTTCTTATGAAATTCCCATTTTAGCTGCAGAATTTCATCCATCTTTCCGTCTATCACCTCCTTGGGGTCTCTGGTATCATTGGTGACATAGGTTCAACATTTTACTCCAAATTGGGTGGCCAACATTACGTAATACCCTCCAGTAACAGCAGTTAAATAATTTAACACTAGCCTGTGTTGCACCAGTTCTTTCTTGTACGCTTGCAATTCTCTCTCTGTATACCTGAATGTGTCATCGTACATCTCGGTTATATTATCTATCAATTTAGCAAGTTCCTGAATATATCTGAAGTTTAATGTACCCCGAGCGATCCTGGTGGGATCCAATGCGACTAAAACTTGAAAGCCAGTTGTCTCACTAATTAACTGAGTGGCTTTGTGCACGTCACCAGGTATCATATTTCGTTTGCCTCTGTGTTCATATTGTGTGTGAAGATATGGTGATGGTGTGTTTTTATGTATACCAAGCATTTCAACATGTGTGAGGGTCATAACTTCTGGGACTACTCTTCCAAGGTAACACAAACCTTCGGAACTCGGGGAGAGCCACTTATACGCTTTTCTTCCACATATAAAATATACATTATCAGGAAGAACATAAGGAATGGTATGCATCATTATCATTAAGCACATTTCCCTTGCAAACAATCCTATTTCTGGGTCTTCCATCTGGTACATGCAAGTCTCTGGCTGTATTATTTTAGCACAATAACCATATGGCACCTTACCAATAATTTCTTTGGTGGCACTCAATGCATACCGGTACCTAAAATGTCTCCCACTAGATTTAATTGAGCGTAACAGATCATGGTTTATGGACTCATTATCAGCTCTTTGTGAGAAGGTCATCGTCTGATTATTCCCTGTCACTTCCCAACTCCTGGATTTATTGGGGTTGGTTATGTTTAAACACAAAAGTGATCTATCTACTTGGAATTGATAGAGTTTGAAATGAGGTGGTTTGGATGAGAGGAATTTTCCATCCAATGTTATCCCTTTCTGTAATTCTAAAATTTCCATGATATTCAGCGGAAATGGCACCAACCCTACATTATGCTGTCCCTGTGGCACATGTGAACACACCCAGCAATTAGTTTGATTTAACACTTTGCCTACCATGCTATGATAATCCTCTAAAGGATACTCACCCCAGTACGGGTTATATTTAGGCTGGCACCATTGGATACAATTCTCATCAACTGATGAGACCCACAAAGCTCACAAATACAGGAATCTTCAGACGATAAACCTCCACACCATCCCCGAGTATCCGGAATAACAGCTCTCTTAACAATAACAGTACTAAGATTGGTCAGACACTCCCCTGATTGGCATTGCACTCCTTCTGACGCCACTCCATCAGCACTGCCATCAACTCCCCTCTCCACAATCGGTCCCGCTTCACAGAAACCGGACACTCCCGAACCGACCAGGATCGTGAACACTCTAAAAGAGAACATGAAAATGAACACAGCAGGCCCGTCCATTGCCATAACAAGACCTGCAGATTTCTATTAGTTCAGGTATCTCACTACGACCTTTTCAGTCCTCCCCAAACAAGATCGTGAGCGACAGGTCCACGCTATCAGCCTTGTCTCCGACTTGTTTCTCCACCGGTTGATTGACCTTTTTGCAGTGAGTGGAATGGACCCAGATATCTCTCTCAGCCACCTTCAAAGATGTAGTACTTGTCAGCAGCACCTGGTATGGACCTTCCCACCGATCAGTCAAACAACCTGAATGCAAGAAATTTCTGATCATAACATATTCTCCTGGTTCAACATCATGACAGTTAGTTTCAGGCATATCAGTGGACAACAATTTCAGTTTCTGCTGCTGTTGTTTTAACTGCTTACTCATTGATATAAGATACTTTACAGTTACCTCGTTGTTACCCTTCAAGTCTTCCTGTGGACTTATAATCAAATGAGGTTGTCTACCGAACATACAAATTCCTGAACTATTTTCTTGGCAGTAAATGCAGCAGTATTAGTGGCCGCTGGGTAGGCCTCAACCCAATTAGAAAATACATCAGTGCACATTAATACATACTTGAGATTCCTGCAGGGTGGTAATTTGATTAAATCAATTTGTATCACCTGGAAAGGTCCATCAGTCGGTGGAATGTGGGACGGTTCGGTAGGGATCGCTTTCCCTATGTTCTTCCTCAAGCAGGTCAGACAGGACATTGCTATCTTTTCTGCTTGTGAAGAAAAACCTGGTGCACACCAGTATGCTCTCACCAACTTGCACATACCTTGCTTTCCCAGATGAGTCAGACCGTGTGCTGCCTCAGCCAGGCTGGGGTAATATGCCTTGGGGGCTACTGGCTTACCTTGTCCGTCCCTCCAGAGCCCGGAGGACTCTTGCCCACATCCCTTGGACTTCCAAATGGACTTTTCCTGAATTGAGCACAAATTTTGCATCTCAATTAATTTCAGCATATCAATTGTTTGGAAAGACATAATTTTTTCAGTGGGAGAAAACATTTTTAACCCTGCTGCCCATTTTGCAGCTTCATCGGCTCTGTTGTTGCCCAGTGACACCGGGTCATCGTCACATGTATGGGCTTTACACTTGATTACTGCCACCGCTTTGGGCAGTTGGATTGCTTCTAAAAGATGTTTTATGTGTCGGGAATGTGCAACTAGTGTGCCTGCTGCTGTCATAAAATTTATCAGACTTCATAGAGCCCCGAAATCGTGCACCACCCCGAACGCGTACCTCGAGTCAGTGTAAATGTTAGCAGATTTGCCTGCTGCCAGTTCACACGCTCTAGTTAGTGCTACTAACTCTGCCACCTGGGCTGAGTGAGGAGGACCAAGAGGTTTGGCTTCTATGATGTCTGTGTCATTTACAACAGCATAACCTGTACATAATTCACCTGTGTCACGGCCAGGGTATTTCAGCATGGCGCTAGGCGTGTGTTACCTGTGAGGTCATTGTGGTGCAGTCTGTCTGGTGGCGGAGCTGGTGTCTGGCGGGGGGCTTTGGCTGCGTGCATTGTTGTGCGGGCCTGTTGTCACTCTGCACTGGTAAGGCCTGGCGGCGTCTCCATTCCGTTTGGCATGGGCGCCGCCATCTTGCCTTCTGGCCATGTGATGCAGCTGGCCAATCCTGGTGAGTCACATGTTCCCTCCGGACAGTAACAGCACGGCATGGGGTATTTAGGAAGGGTCAGTGCCTTCCTTCTTTGCCAGTGCAACGTGTATCTCAGCCTAGCTGAGAGGGAGTTCTTTGTGCTTATTCTGTTCCTGTGAATACGCTGTCTGCCAGTCTGCCAGTCAGCTCCTAGCTCCCACTGGACTACCCCGCTTCCTCCATCACCCTTGCCCATACCTGAGTGACTGAGCCTGCTGACATCCTGCGCTTCAGTTCACTACCTGCATACCTGGCTTGATTATTTTCAGTTTCACTACCTGCACACCTGGACAGCTCTAATTGTTTCTACTTGGACATTAACCCTTTTACTCCCACCACAGAACTCTTGAGCACATTTATATATTCCTGGACTTTTATTTACTGCCACATTATATGTCTACTCAAGCACTTATTAAAAATCCTAGTTTTATTTTCAAATCTGCTTCTGTGATTGCTCCTGCTACCACCCCGGGTCCACAAACAACCCAGAACATAACAGTTTGCACTGGCTCCATGGAGCCGGCCACGGATCAGGAGTCAGGAGTGGATTTGTTCCGATGCATTTCTGGTCGTTTAGAAAATCTGGAAAACATGCAGCACCAGATGGCTCAATTTCTGCAAGAGATGTCCAAGCGACAGGATAGTTTGCAAACTTCCTTTTCTACCCCTGGAGTACCAGCATCTACATCCGCTTTAGCGTCTGGGAATACAGGAGGCAGATCATCTCCCCGCTTACATCTTCCTTTACCAAGTAAATTTGACGGCAACCCTAAACTCTGCCGAGGATTCCTAAATCAGTGTGACATACATTTTACCCTGCAGCCTGACAACTTTCTAACTGCAAGAACTAAAGTGGCTTATATAGTCTCCCTGTTATCCGGTCAGGCCTTGGAATGGGCTTCCCCACTCTGGGAGCGCTCTGATCCGCTGCTGGATAATTACGCAGGCTTTGTGTCATCCTTCAGGAGGATTTTCGATGAACCTGGGCGTACTGTATCAGCATCATCAAACATCATGACACTGAGACAAGGGGTCCGTCCTGTCAGTCAATATGCCGTGCAATTTAAAATTTTAGCATCAGAGCTGAAATGGAATGAGGAAGCCCTCACCTCGGCCTTCTGGCATGGTTTGTCAGACCGACTAAAGGATGATCTAGTCACTCGAGAGCTTCCTACAAATCTGAACGACATGATTTCGTTGTGTATCAAAGTTGACCTACGCTTCAGGGAACATCAGGCTGAAAAACACAGAACTGACCGGCAAAGGTCATTTACCCCCTCCATTTCTACCCGTCCCATTCATTTTCCTACTGAAGAGGAGCCTATGCAGGTGAATCATACACACCTCTCCAAAGAAGAACGTCAAAGAAGAATGCAAAAGAACCTCTGTCTGTACTGCAGAGAGTCCAGTCACCTGCTGATCTCCTGCCCCCGTAAACCGGGAAATGCCAAATCCTAACTGACCCTGGAGACATCAAGTTAGGAGTTATGAGCCCGTCTCCAAAAATTAAAGACTTCACGATTACCCTAGCTTTGGATCTTAAACCCAAACCTGTCTTTGCTACTGCTCTCCTTGACTCAGGAGCAGCCGGAAATTTCATAACGTCTAGTTTCTTAGATAAATTTAAGATTCCTTGTTTGTCTCTCAACCATGCCATCTCTCTGACCTCTATAGACGGACGCCCTCTAACTAACGGGATAGTCACCAAAGAGACTCACCCAGTATTGGTCTGAATTGGGGCACTTCATTCTGAGTCCTTAAAATTCCTGGTGATATCAGAGGCCTCTCAAGAAATTGTTCTTGGTCTACCCTGGTTACGTCAACATAATCCCAGGATTGATTGGAGTTCTATGCAGATTCTGTCATGGGGCATGGACTGCCAGAAATCCTGTCTTCCAAAAATTCGACCTGTGGGAAAGACAGTTCCATTAGTTTCTTCTGCCATTCCCAAGGAATATCAGATGTTCGCCGACGTGTTCTCTGAGCAACAAGCAAATATCTTACCCCCTCATACGGAATGGGACTGTCCAATTGAATTGATACCTGATAAGATACCACCTCGTGGTTGTACCTATCCGCTGTCCTTGCCTGAGACTCAAGCCATGATCGAGTACATCCGGGACAACCTGGCAAAGGGGTTCATTCGCCCCTCTACTTCACCTGCCGGAGCTGGGTTTTTCTTCGTTGGCAAGAAGGACGGTGGTCTAAGACCATGTATCGATTATCGAGGCCTTAATGACATTACTGTAAAGAATCGATACCCTCTTCCCCTGATTACTGAGTTGTTTGATAGGGTCAAGGGCTCTGTCATTTTTTCTAAATTAGATCTGAGAGGGGCTTACAACCTCATTCGTATCCGAGCTGGTGATGAATGGAAGACCGCTTTTAATACCAGAGATGGACATTTCGAATATTTAGTAATGCCTTTTGGATTGTGTAATGCCCCTGCTGTCTTTCAAAGTTTCGTTAATGAGATTTTCCGGGATCTGTTATATGTTTCGGTTGTTGTCTATCTGGATTACATACTGATTTTTTCACCCTCTATGGCTAAACATCAAGAACATGTTAAAGAAGTTCTGACCCATTTGAGAGAAAACCACCTTTACTGCAAACTGGAAAAGTGCATCTTTGGAGTGCCCATTGTACCTTTTCTCGGCTATGTAATATCTGGCTCCAGTTTAGAAATGGACCCCAAGAAGGTACAAGCAATTCTGGATTGGACCCGACCTCAGACACTGAAGGCCATCCAGAGATTGTTGGGCTTCGCCAATTATTATAGACGCTTCATTAAGGGATTTTCTACACTGCTGGCTCCCATTACAGCCTTGACCCGCAAAGGTGCTAATCCTGCCCAATGGTCACCTGAGGCAGAGTCTGCCTTTCATCTTCTAAAACAGGCCTTTATCTCAGCACCAGTTCTTTGACAACCAGATCTGGACAGGCCTTTTTTGTTGGAAGTAGACGCATCATCTGAAGCTGTGGGAGCAGTCTTGTCTCAACGTTATGAGGACAACCGAGTCCATCCGTGTGGGTTCTTTTCTAAAAAATTCTCACCTGCCAAAAGGAACTATGCCATAGGTGAGCAAGAACTACTAGCTATAAAGTTGGCGTTGAAGGAATGGAGATATTTGCTAGAAGGCGCCAAGTTTCCATTTACTGTATTTACGGACCATAGAAATCTCCTATTTCTCAAAAACCTCCGATGTGTGAGTCCTCCTGCTCTGATTCCTCTGTGTGTATGACATGATCGGACTTTGAGGAAGAGATTAAGGGCCTCATTCAGAGGCGGTCGGAGGATGCAAGCGGTCACTCAGAAACTGGGCGGCCGCTTGCATCCTGACCGGCCGCCTCTGTTTCGGTCATTAGGCTGTGGGTTAACACCCACAGCTCTAACGACCGCTAGGGTGATGGTCGCGATGGTCAGAGACCATCGCGACCATCGGGGCTTACGACGAGACCCTAGGGTAGGCTCTCACTTGTCTTAAGCCCCGGAGAGCTTCTGGCTCTGTCAGAGCCAGAAGCTCTCCACTGACATCACTAGTGATGTCAGTGGGGCCTCCCCCAAATGGCCCACCACCCCCCCGGCCTGCCAGTGGGGCTGCCACCCCCACGGCCCACCTTCCAAACGGGCGAGCTGTGAATCAACATCGACAGCTCGCCCCCTTTGGAAAGAGACCCGCTACGACCGGCGCTGTCGGTCGTAGCGGGTCTCACGCATGCGCATGAAGGAGTCGGCTCCCTCGTGCGCATGCGCACTAGACAAACATCGAGGTGGCTGTGCGGTCGTAAACCGTCCGGCCGCCTCTGAATACAGCCCTAAGTCCTGTAAAGGCAAGGCCAAAATAGAAAAACCTAGGATCCACATTCTACAGTATCCACACATTCCCAAGAAGGTATGAATTTGCTGTTGATTCTGTGGCAGTGTCATGTTCTGTATGGCCTGGATTCTATCATTTGTGAGATGTCTTAACTTTTGGGTTAGGCAGTGTCCCAAATATTTTACTCTGGACTGGCATGGCTGTAGTTTGTCCTTAGCCACCTTGTGTCCTGTATGCGAGAGATGAAGCAATAAAAGTTTAGTATCATTCAAACATGACAAACGAATCAGAACACAGCAATAAATCATCCACATATTGAATTAGAACAGATCCATTTGCAGGTTGAAAAGATTGTAAACAGTCATGCAATGCCTGGGAAAAGATACTAGGGCTGTCTATGAAACCTTGGGGCAACCGTGTCCATGTATATTGCACACCTCTGTATGTAAATGCGAATAGATACTGACAGTCAGGGTGGAGAGGCACAGAGAAGAAAACAGAACAGCGGTCAATGACAGTGAAATGGGTTGCATTTGGTGGGATCTGCATAAGAATGACAGCTGGATTTGGCACTACGGGGAATTGGCTCTCTACTACCTAATTAACACCTCTAAGGTCCTGTACCAGCCTATAACCCCTCCCACCACTCTTTTTCACTGGAAAGATGGGACTGTTGGCTACACTAGATGTATGAACTAAAATTCTCTGTTGCAATAATCGCTCAATTATTGGAAAAACCCCTAATTCTACCTCCTGTTTTAGTGGGTACTGGGGAATTTTTGGAGCTTGCCTACCACCTTTTAAATTCACCATTACGGGGCTTACGTTTGCCATTAATCCAGTGTCCTCTCCATCCTTAGTCCAAAGGGAATCTGGAATTTGGGACAACATTTGATCTACCTGAGATGGATTTTCATTTAAACTGGTAGAGTGATACATTATCCTTTGGGGAGTGTCCAACATATCCCGCACCTTGTGCGCAACTCTCTCTGGGATATCTAGAAATACACCATCAGGGGTGCAATATATGACACATCCCTCGTTGCATAACAAATCTCTACCCAGCAGGTTAGTAGGAGCCGCAGCAGTCAGAAGGAAAGAATGCCTGGTATGCAACGGCCCAATAGTAACCTCTGTGGAGTTTGTTAAAGGATAATGTTGCACTTTACCTGTTACACCCATTGTTGGTACTGTCTCGTTGGTCACCTGTAAATTAACGGGAGATTTTATCACTGACCTGGTCGCCCCGTGTGTCTACAAGAAAAGGATATTCAGTACAAGCTACATCAACCATTATGACCGGTTCTTCCCTAGTACTTCCCGTTAACCTGACTATCTGTAGACTACAGGTATGACCTGACCCCTAGCATTGGCTACCATTCTCCAATAAAGCATTAACGGCCACAATTGGAGCTGGTGCTTGCTGGATATTTGCTGGTCTCTGTGCATATCCCTTATGGCAATATCCAGGTACTCTCTGGTTTGGGGGTCCTACCCTTTTTACTCTGCAGGTTCTACTTAAATGTCCTGGCTGGTTACAATTAAAACATATTCGTGGATCGGATGAAGACACGGGTTGTTGTGAGGTTTGAGCAGGGGGAAAAGGTGGTGGATATGGAGGATAAGGGTATTGTGGGGGATATGAAGTTTGTGAGTAGTGTAGGACCTGTGGTTGTGTAGGGTTAGTAGAATAGAGCTGTGTTTGCTGTTGCGTGGGATTAGTGAGGGCATATAACTGTTCAGGTGTAGGTGTGTGTGTAGATGCAAGTGTGTCTGTTGGCTGTGATGTTACCGTCATCCCTTCCAGAGCTTGAATACTGACAGCCATTAGTTTTTCGCTCTGGGTCTCTCTCTTCTTTGAGATGTTCTTATCATGTTCGATGGCAGATTCTATTGTGATTCCCCTCCAGCCAGGTTGTGAGGTCTGAACCCGAGTCTTTAAGTTTTCCTTAAGACCGTCCATGAGTACCGTGACTATCATTCCCCTGTGGTGAGTGCTATCTTTAATATCTTCTATCCCAGTGTACTGGGTGATAGCCTGCAGAGCCCGGTCGCAATACTCTTCTGCAGATTCACTCTCCTTTTGCTTTATGGTGAAAATTTTGTTCCAGTTAACTACTACCGGAAAATATATACCCAATTGAGTTACGATGCGGGAAATGTTACCTTGGTTCACTTGGTCCGTTAAGGGAACGCCACCATCCAATACACAATCCGTGATAAATTTTGTCACGTCGGTATTGTGTGTACATGTTGTCTTTGTTGTAGAAAGGTGCGTGGAAGTAGCCGACTTAAACTTCCATAGGTGTGGAAGTTGCCTTCTTAAATCTTATCCGGGTGTGTGGAGTAGCCTTCTTCAAATCTTCACAGGTGTGTGGGTGCTGCCGTTTAAATCATTCACAGGTAAGTGAAAGTATCTTGACTGTCTTTCACCAGTTTAAATCTTTATTGAAAAATGTAGGAGTTGTCTCAGAATGGGAGCCATGCAAACAATAGAGATGTTAGACAATGATGTGCTGCTAATGGAAGCGCCGTTTTGATCGGCCCATTGTATTATGCATACTAAGTACGGTACTTATGCAATAAGGTATTGTGATGTATGGTTTAAAATGATGATGAAGAGTGTTAGACCGTTTCCCAGAATTGGCAGTTTTGATAAAGATGTATTAGATAATGTCCGGGATCACATCAGTCTGATGCGCTCCCGAGAGAAAAAGGTCAAATATTATGAATGTTTAAAGTTGTGGCAGCATGAAGGGGATGCATGGCTTAAAAATGCGCAAGCGACGCAAACTAGCATTGCGAGCGCATTGCCAGAGAATGAATCTGTGACACTGAATTGCAATGCAGGCGAGCCGCAAAATGGCGTGTACGTGCAGCAAGGTAGTGTTGCGGAAGATATTGCCAGCAGTTCACACGCACCACCCCCACCTTATGTGGATGGAGGTGCAAGTACAGTTATCAAAAATACCCATAACAATGTAACAAGCAATTTGTACCCTCTCTTAAGCAACTATAAAGAAAATGTTCATGATGTGGATGATGAGCCTATTGTAATGTCTGCCATTTCCCATGCTGTACAAATGGAAGATGGTACGCCACGACAATCACGAGTGGTGCTGCCATCTCCATCGGTAACAGCAAGGGAAGTGCTAACACACTCTACACCCATAGAGGAAGTTGATAATACCATACGTAGCAGCAACAGATTAAACCCCCAGCCAGGTAACAAGGTCAAAGGTAGCAGCGCTACCGGTCTGCATCCCATTCGGACAATAACTGTTCCGAATGGAAATGCAGATGCGAACGGTGTAGTGCCCACGAGGGAAGTGGTAATGCATTGTCCTTTGACAAGAGCAGAACTAAATTCCATCATAAATGATTTCCCTGATCCCAAAAAGGAACTAGCCAAATGTCAGAGTTTTTTGAGGAATTTGGGTAGTTCTAATGAGCCAACTAATAAAGATTGGCATGTGGTGTTAAGGGCCTGTCTACCACACAATACCGACGTGACAAAATTTATCACGGATTGTGTATTGGATGGTGGCGTTCCCTTAACGGACCAAGTGAACCAAGGTAACATTTCCCGCATTGTAACTCAATTGGGTATATATTTTCCGGTAGTAGTTAACTGGAACAAAATTAGAAGATATTAAAGATAGCACTCACCACAGGGGAATGATAGTCACGGTACTCATGGACGGTCTTAAGGAAAACTTAAAGACTCGGGTTCAGACCTCACAACCTGGCTGGAGGGGAATCACAATAGAATCTGCCATAGAACATGATAAGAACATCTCAAAGAAGAGAGAGACCCAGAGCGAAAAACTAATGGCTGTCAGTATTCAAGCTCTGGAAGGGATGACGGTAACATCACAGCCAACAGACACACTTGCATCTACACACACACCTACACCTGAACAGTTATATGCCCTCACTAATCCCACGCAACAGCAAACACAGCTCTATTCTACTAACCCTACACAACCACAGGTCCTACACTACTCACAAACTTCATATCCCCCACAATACCCTTATCCTCCATATCCACCACCTTTTCCCCCTGCTCAAACCTCACAACAACCCGTGTCTTCATCCGATCCACGAATATGTTTTAATTGTAACCAGCCAAGACATTTAAGTAGAACCTGCAGAGTAAAAAGGGTAGGACCCCCAAACCAAAGAGTACCTGGATATCGCCATAAGGGATATGCACAGAGACCAGCAAATATCCAGCAAGCACCAGCTCCAATTGTGGCCGTTAATGCTTTATTGGAGAATGGTAGCCAATGCTAGGGGTCAGGTCATACCTGTAGTCTACAGATAGTCAGGTTAACGGGAAGTACTAGGGAAGAACCGGTCATAATGGTTGATGTAGCTTGTACTGAATATCCTTTTCTTGTAGACACACGGGGCGACCAGGTCAGTGATAAAATCTCCCGTTAATTTACAGGTGACCAACGAGACAGTACCAACAATGGGTGTAACAGGTAAAGTGCAACATTATCCTTTAACAAACTCCACAGAGGTTACTATTGGGCCGTTGCATACCAGGCATTCTTTCCTTCTGACTGCTGCGGCTCCTACTAACCTGCTGGGTAGAGATTTGTTATGCAAGATGGGATGTGTCATATATTGCACCCCTGATGGTGTATTTCTAGATATCCCAGAGAGAGTTGCGCACAAGGTGCGGGATATGTTGGACACTCCCCAAAGGATAATGTATCACTCTACCAGTTTAAATGAAAATCCATCTCAGGTAGATCAAATGTTGTCCCAAATTCCAGATTCCCTTTGGACTAAGGATGGAGAGGACACTGGATTAATGGCAAACGTAAGCCCCGTAATGGTGAATTTAAAAGGTGGTAGGCAAGCTCCAAAAATTCCCCAGTACCCACTAAAACAGGAGGTAGAATTAGGGGTTTTTCCAATAATTGAGCGATTATTGCAACAGAGAATTTTAGTTCATACATCTAGTGTAGCCAACAGTCCCATCTTTCCAGTGAAAAAGAGTGGTGGGAGGGGTTATAGGCTGGTACAGGACCTTAGAGGTGTTAATAAGGTAGTAGAGAGCCAATTCCCCGTAGTGCCAAATCCAGCTGTCATTCTTATGCAGATCCCACCAAATGCAACCCATTTCACTGTCATTGACCGCTGTTCTGTTTTCTTCTCTGTGCCTCTCCACCCTGACTGTCAGTATCTATTCGCATTTACATACAGAGGTGTGCAATATACATGGACACGGTTGCCCCAAGGTTTCATAGACAGCCCTAGTATCTTTTCCCAGGCATTGCATGACTGTTTACAATCTTTTCAACCTGCAAATGGATCTGTTCTAATTCAATATGTGGATGATTTATTGCTGTGTTCTGATTCGTTTGTCATGTTTGAATGATACTAAACTTTTATTGCTTCATCTCTCGCATACAGGACACAAGGTGGCTAAGGACAAACTACAGCCATGCCAGTCCAGAGTAAAATATTTGGGACACTGCCTAACCCAAAAGTTAAGACATCTCACAAATGATAGAATCCAGGCCATACAGAACATGACACTGCCACAGAATCAACAGCAAATTCATACCTTCTTGGGAATGTGTGGATACTGTAGAATGTGGATCCTAGGTTTTTCTATTTTGGCCTTGCCTTTACAGGACTTAGGGCTGTATTCAGAGGCGGCCGGACGGTTTACGACCGCACAGCCACCTCGATGTTTGTCTAGTGCGCATGCGCACGAGGGAGCCGACTCCTTCATGCGCATGCGTGAGACCCGCTACGACCGACAGTGCCGGTCGTAGCGGGTCTCACGCATGCGCATGAAGGAGTCGGCTCCCTCGTGCGCATGCGCACTAGACAAACATCGAGGTGGCTGTGCGGTCGTAAACCGTCCGGCCGCCTCTGAATACAGCCCTAAGTCCTGTAAAGGCAAGGCCAAAATAGAAAAACCTAGGATCCACATTCTACAGTATCCACACATTCCCAAGAAGGTATGAATTTGCTGTTGATTCTGTGGCAGTGTCATGTTCTGTATGGCCTGGATTCTATCATTTGTGAGATGTCTTAACTTTTGGGTTAGGCAGTGTCCCAAATATTTTACTCTGGACTGGCATGGCTGTAGTTTGTCCTTAGCCACCTTGTGTCCTGTATGCGAGAGATGAAGCAATAAAAGTTTAGTATCATTCAAACATGACAAACGAATCAGAACACAGCAATAAATCATCCACATATTGAATTAGAACAGATCCATTTGCAGGTTGAAAAGATTGTAAACAGTCATGCAATGCCTGGGAAAAGATACTAGGGCTGTCTATGAAACCTTGGGGCAACCGTGTCCATGTATATTGCACACCTCTGTATGTAAATGCGAATAGATACTGACAGTCAGGGTGGAGAGGCACAGAGAAGAAAACAGAACAGCAGTCAATGACAGTGAAATGGGTTGCATTTGGTGGGATCTGCATAAGAATGACAGCTGGATTTGGCACTACGGGGAATTGGCTCTCTACTACCTTATTAACACCTCTAAGGTCCTGTACCAGCCTATAACCCCTCCCACCACTCTTTTTCACTGGAAAGATGGGACTGTTGGCTACACTAGATGTATGAACTAAAATTCTCTGTTGCAATAATCGCTCAATTATTGGAAAAACCCCTAATTCTACCTCCTGTTTTAGTGGGTACTGGGGAATTTTTGGAGCTTGCCTACCACCTTTTAAATTCACCATTACGGGGCTTACGTTTGCCATTAATCCAGTGTCCTCTCCATCCTTAGTCGAAAGGGAATCTGGAATTTGGGACAACATTTGATCTACCTGAGATGGATTTTCATTTAAACTGGTAGAGTGATACATTATCCTTTGGGGAGAGTCCAACATATCCCGCACCTTGTGCGCAACGCTCTCTGGGATATCTAGAAATACACCATCAGGGGTGCAATATATGACACATCCCATCTTGCATAACAAATCTCTACCCAGCAGGTTAGTAGGAGCCGCAGCAGTCAGAAGGAAAGAATGCCTGGTATGCAACGGCCCAATAGTAACCTCTGTGGAGTTTGTTAAAGGATAATGTTGCACTTTACCTGTTACACCCATTGTTGGTACTGTCTCGTTGGTCACCTGTAAATTAACGGGAGATTTTATCACTGACCTGGTCGCCCCGTGTGTCTACAAGAAAAGGATATTCAGTACAAGCGACATCAACCATTATGACCGGTTCTTCCCTAGTACTTCCCGTTAACCTGACTATCTGTAGACTACAGGTATGACCTGACCCCTAGCATTGGCTACCATTCTCCAATAAAGCATTAACGGCCACAATTGGAGCTGGTGCTTGCTGGATATTTGCTGGTCTCTGTGCATATCCCTTATGGCAATATCCAGGTACTCTCTGGTTTGGGGGTCCTACCCTTTTTACTCTGCAGGTTCTACTTAAATGTCCTGGCTGGTTACAATTAAAACATATTCGTGGATCGGATGAAGACACGGGTTGTTGTGAGGTTTGAGCAGGGGGAAAAGGTGGTGGATATGGAGGATAAGGGTATTGTGGGGGATATGAAGTTTGTGAGTAGTGTAGGACCTGTGGTTGTGTAGGGTTAGTAGAATAGAGCTGTGTTTGCTGTTGCGTGGGATTAGTGAGGGCATATAACTGTTCAGGTGTAGGTGTGTGTGTAGATGCAAGTGTGTCTGTTGGCTGTGATGTTACCGTCATCCCTTCCAGAGCTTGAATACTGACAGCCATTAGTTTTTTGCTCTGGGTCTCTCTCTTCTTTGAGATGTTCTTATCATGTTCGATGGCAGATTCTATTGTGATTCCCCTCCAGCCAGGTTGTGAGGTCTGAACCCGAGTCTTTAAGTTTTCCTTAAGACCGTCCATGAGTACCGTGACTATCATTCCCCTGTGGTGAGTGCTATCTTTAATATCTTCTATCCCAGTGTACTGGGTGATAGCCTGCAGAGCCCGGTCGCAATACTCTTCTGCAGATTCACTCTCCTTTTGCTTTATGGTGAAAATTTTGTTCCAGTTAACTACTACCGGAAAATATATACCCAATTGAGTTACGATGCGGGAAATGTTACCTTGGTTCACTTGGTCCGTTAAGGGAACGCCACCATCCAATACACAATCCGTGATAAATTTTGTCACGTCGGTATTGTGTGGTAGACAGACCCTTAACACCACACGCCAATCTTTATTAGTTGGCTCATGAGAACTACCCAAATTCCTCAAAAAACTCTGACATTTGGCTAGTTCCTTTTTGGGATCAGGGAAATCATTTATGATGGAATTTAGTTCTGCTCTTGTCAAAGGACAATGCATTACCACTTCCCTCGTGGGCACTACACCGTTCGCATCTGCATTTCCATTCGGAACAGTTATTGTCCGAATGGGATGCAGACCGGTAGCGCTGCTACCTTTGACCTTGTTACCTGGCTGGGGGTTTAATCTGTTGCTGCTACGTATGGTATTATCAACTTCCTCTACGAGTGTAGAGTGTGTTAGCACTTCCCTTGCTGTTACCGATGGAGATGGCGGCACCACTCGTGATTGTCGTGGCGTACCATCTTCCATTTGTACAGCATGGGAAATGGCAGACATTACAATAGGCTCATCATCCACATCATGAACATTTTCTTTATAGTTGCTTAAGAGAGGGTACAAATTGCTTGTTACATTGTTATGGGTATTTTTGATAACTGTACTTGCACCTCCATCCACATAAGGTGGGGGTGGTGCGCGTGAACTGCTGGTAATATCTTCCGCAACACTACCTTGCTGCACGTACGCGCCATTTTGCGGCTCGCCTGCATTGCAATTCAGTGTCGCAGATTCATTCTCTGGCAATGCGCTCGCAATGCTAGTTTGCGTCGCTTGCGCATTTTTAAGCCATGCATCCCCTTCATGCTGCCACAACTTTAAACATTCATAATATTTGACCTTTTTCTCTCGGGAGCGCATCAGACTGATGTGATCCCGGACATTATCTAATACATCTTTATCAAAATTACCAATTCTGGGAAACGGTCTAACACTCTTCATCGTCATTTTAAACCATACATCACAATACCTTATTGCATAAGTACCGTACTTAGTATGCATAATACGACGGGCCGATCCAAACGGTGCTTCCATTAGCAGCACATCATTGTCTAACATCTCTATTGTTTGCATGGCTCCCATTCTGAGACAACTCCTACGTTTTTCAATAAAGATTTAAACTGGTGAAAGACAGTCAAGATACTTTCACTTACCTGTGGATGATTTAAACGGCAGCACCCACACACCTGTGAAGATTTGAAGAAGGCTACTCCACACACCCGGATAAGATTTAAGAAGGCAACTTCCACACCTATGGAAGTTTAAGTCGGCTACTTCCACACACCTTTCTACAACAAAGACAACATGTACACCTGCTACTGTGTATAGAACGCTAAGCTGCTTATCGAGCGGCTAGCACTTAGCCCTTAAAGGTCATACGGTACCTCTAACTTTAGGGAACAAGTTACCCCTACCAACAAATACTCACTGTTACACACTTTTTTTTCCTGCACAGAAAAATACACTTTAACCCAGATATTGACAACAATTGAAATGAATGTAAACCTCAAGGGCTTTGTTTAAACATGTGGCAGCACAACCGGAAGTACGTATACGCTATTGTGCGACCATTCGCATACAGAATAATGCAACTACCACACAACCGTATGACAACCTTTAGCTGCGTACACAAAAGTGCGTCTTTACTGTGGGCAAAACTGCGACTCAGCCGCGTGTTCAGTACTGCGGCACCCCTTTAAATGTTAGGTTCTATCAACAAAGGAAAATAAACTTTTTCCTCTCTTGTCCCTGGATTCTAGTCAGCGTCCCTGTCTCACACGAAAACGGGTAGTGATCTCTCAGCACCGAGCAGTTGCAGGTAAACCCTGCATGTGGCCACTCCACCCTTTGGTGAGAAATCGATAACCGTAAGTGCCGTGTGAGTGGGTAAGTGACTTCACTACGAGCCCCCAACTAACGATACTGCCTTTGAACCTTATAAATACCCCTGCCTATACCTTCTAATATCCTTCCTATAAACCTCTAAGGATGACGCTATTTTGGGTACGCAGTCATACAGTAAATAAAGACTCCAGACCTAGAATCTGTGGTTCCAAAGCACAAAGTATTATTCAAGTAAAAGTACAGCAGTTACATGCTATGATCCTCATATAATCTTAGCGCAAAGAAATTATACAGACCCAAGTACAGTTATACATACACAGAGCTCTCTGGTCCAGATGTAGGCATCAGCAAGAAACCCCCGTCAATCAGCATTCAGCACGAAGACTAGGAACCCAGGGTCAGAGCACACATATTTATACCCCCCAGGAATAAACAATACAATAGAGAAGTTTGTTGCTAATACCATTGGTCCTAAAGGAGAGGGCATATGTTACAAGGGATTTAACAGGTTGGTTCAAATAGACACAGTCCAGCCTCTAACAACTGGTGGTCTCTGGTTTCCAGCCTCATGCAAATCCTAACAGTTGTTCATATAATGTACATTTTGTTGCTTGAAGTCTCTGCGGTCCATAAGTTGAGAATGCATGTTGCGATCTCTCCATCGATATTACCGGAATACTGTTGAGAGAGTACGCATCAGTACAATATCAAACATGGCTTACTTATCACGTATAAAACCTTAGTTACGAAATAATCTTTATTTCATAGCAATTATAGTAAATGTGCATGCTTGAATCTTATACCTTAAAGCTTATGGAACTTTGTATGTGAATATGTAATGTGTGAGTATGTGGGGTTTGATGTAAAGACGCTAGTTAACTTGGGGCAGATGCATGTGCATGAAGCTAATATTCAGCGTTTTCATACAGGATCTTATGCATTCGCTAATATGCGACTAGTTAACAGCGCAATTGTGCGTATTAATGTGTGTATGAGAAATGGTGAAAGATGCAATCGCATGATGCTAATAGTAATATCGCCTCATGTACTAAAGTGTGAATTTATCTAAAATGGCGCTTAGGCGGCCTTTCGCAAAATGGCGTCTTGCGATCTCATTTCCAAGATGGCATCTTGCGGCCAGTCGCAAGATGGCGTCACTGCGATCCAGTTTTAAACTGATCTTGTCTCAGCCAATTATCCAGCTTCGACAGTCCACCCTTTGATAGCGAACAACATGCTATCACAATCTGATTTTAAAGTATAATTTAGTCTTACATTTATATACTATTTAGTGTTATTATGCGATGGTACAAGGTGGTTCTTAATCCATCAATAATGTGTCTCTGAGTGGGGACATAAAACTACTATTATACGCACACCGCGGATCTTGGAAGATCATGTGAAAGGTGTGAGGATACACCAGTCCTATAAAGGCAGTCTTGAAGAGGAAATTTGAGACTTTACATTACCTGAGGTGTTTTAAAAAATAACATTTCAATAATACATTCTATGCAGGTCTAAATATAATACATTATTTGATGGTATTTCCTAGTTCCGGGTTGTAATGCAGTTCTGTACTTACCTCAGTATTCATACTGACCACCATCATAATTTTGTTCTTTCGTTTTACTCTATTTTTACATTTTCCACACTTCAACACAATAGGAACACACCGGACACATATACCAATTATTATGATGAAAATCAGTATAAGGATTAAGAATTTGCCTATGCTGGTGATCACTTCTTGGACCCATTCCCCTAGACCTGAGAACCATTTCACTGGGTTCAGCCATGAAACCCATCCTTCTATCTTCTCCCCTACTTCAGCCACTGAAGCATTATGGTTCTTACGAAATTCCCATTTTAGCTGCAGAATTTCATCCATCTTTCGGTCTATCACCTCCTTGGGGTCTCTGGTATCATTGGTGACATAGGTTCAACATTTTACTCCAAATTGGGTGGCCAACATTACGTAATACCCTCCAGTAACAGCAGTTAAATAATTTAACACTAGCCTGTGTTGCACCAGTTCTTTCTTGTACGCTTGCAATTCTCTCCCTGTATACCTGAATGTGTCATCGTACATCTCGGTGATATTATCTATCAATTTAGCAAGTTCCTGAATATATCTGAAGTTTAATGTACCCCGAACGATCCTGGTGGGATCCAATGCGACTAAAACTTGAAAGCCAGTTGTCTCACTAATTAACTGAGTGGCTTTGTGCACGTCACCAGGTATCATATTTTGTTTGCCTCTGTGTTCATATTGTGTGTGAAGATATGGTCATGGTGTGTTTTTATGTATACCAAGCATTTCAACATGTGTGAGGGTCATAACTTCTGGGACTACTCTTCCAAGGTAACACAAACCTTCGGAACTCGGGGAGAGCCACTTATACGCTTTTCTTCCACATATAAAATATACATTATCAGGGAGAACATAAGGAATGGTATGCATCATTATCATTAAGCACATTTCCCTTGCAAACAATCCTATTTCTGGGTCTTCCATCTGGTACATGCAAGTCTCTGGCTGTATTACTTTAGCACAATAACCATATGGCACCTTACCAATAATTTCTTTGGTGGAACTCAATGCATACCGGTACCTAAAATGTCTCCCACTAGATTTAATTGAGCGTAACAGATCATGGTTTATGGACTCATTATCAGCTCTTTGTGAGAAGGTCATCGTCTGATTATTCCCTGTCACTTCCCAACTCCTGGGTTTATTGGGGTTGGTTATGTTTAAACACAAAAGTGATCTATCTACTTGGAATTGGTAGAGTTTGAAATGAGGTGGTTTGGATGAGAGGAATTTTCCATCCAATGTTTTCCCTTTCTGTAATTCTAAAATTTCCGTGATATTCAGCGGAAATGGCACCAACCCTACATTATGCTGTCCCTGTGGCACATGTGAACACACCCAGCAATTAGTTTGATTTAACACTTTGCCTACCATGCTATGATAATCCTCTAAAGGATACTCACCCCAGTACGGGTTATATTTAGGCTGGCACCATTGGATACAATTCTCATCAACTGATGAGACCCACAAAGCTCACAAATACAGGAATCATCAGACGATAAACCTCCACACCATCCCCGAGTATCCAGAATAACAGCTCTCTTAACAATAACAGTACTAAGATTGGTCAGACACTCCCCTGATTGGCATTGCACTCCTTCTGATGCCACTCCATCAGCACTACCATCAACTCCCCTCTCCACAATCGGTCCCCCTTCACAGAAACCGGACACTCCCGAACCGACCAGGATGGTGAACACTCTAAAAGAGAACATGAAAATTAACACAGCAGGCCCGTCCATTGCCACAACAAGACCTGCAGATTTCTTTTAGTTCAGGTATCTCACTACGACCTTTTCAGTCCTCCCGGAACAAGATCGTGAGCGACAGGTCCACGCTATCAGCCTTGTCTCCGACTTGTTTCTCCACCGGTTGATTGACCTTTTTGCAGTGAGTGGAATGGACCCAGATATCTCTCTCAGCCACCTTCAAAGATGTAGTACTTGTCAGCAGCACCTGGTATGGACCTTCCCACCGATCAGTCAAACAACCTGAATGCAAGAAATTTCTGATCATAACATATTCTCCTGGTTCAACATCATGACAGTTAGTTTCAGGCATATCAGTGGACAACAATTTCAGTTTCTGCTGCTGTTGTTTTAACTGCTTACTCATTGATATAAGATACTTTACAGTTACCTCGTTGTTACCCTTCAAGTCTTCCTGTGGACTTATAATCAAATGAGGTTGTCTACCGAACAGTATTTCAAAGGGAGACAGATTTAGAGGGGGTCTGGGAGTGGTCCTTATACTCTGCAGGACCAACGGTAATGCTTCTGGCCAACCTAGTCCAGTCTCTGCCATGATTTTACTTAACTTATTTTTAATAGTCCCGTTCATCCTCTACCTTGGCACTGGCTTGCGGTCGGTAGGGGTGTGAAGTTGGCTATTAATACCCATCAGCTTACACATATTTTGAAAAACATCACCTGTGAAATGGGTACCCCTGTCACTCTCGATGATTTTAGGGATACCGTATCTGCATACAAATTCCTGAACTATTTTCTTGGCAGTAAATGCAGCAGTATTAGTGGCCGCTGGGTAGGCCTCAACCCAATTAGAAAATACATCAGTGCACATTAATACATACTTGAGATTCCTGCAGGGTGGTAATTTGATTAAATCAATTTGTATCACCTGGAAAGGTCCATCAGTCGGTGGAATGTGGGACGGTTCGGTAGGGATCGCTTTCCCTATGTTCTTCCTCAAGCAGGTCAGACAGGACATTGCTATCTTTTCTGCTTGTGAAGAAAAACCTGGTGCACACCAGTATGCTCTCACCAACTTGCACATATCTTGCTTTCCCAGATGAGTCAGACCGTGTGCTGCCTCAGCCAGGCTGGGGTAATATGCCTTGGGGGCTACTGGCTTACCTTGTCCGTCCCTCCAGAGCCCGGAGGACTCTTGCCCACATCCCTTGGACTTCCAAATGGACTTTTCCTGAATTGAGCACAAATTTTGCATCTCAATTAATTTCAGCATATCAATTGTTTGGAAAGACATAATTTTTTCAGTGGGAGAAAACATTTTTAACCCTGCTGCCCATTTTGCAGCTTCATCGGCTCTGTTGTTGCCCAGTGACACCGGGTCATCGTCACATGTATGGGCTTTACACTTGATTACTGCCACCGCTTTGGGCAGTTGGATTGCTTCTAAAAGATGTT
This sequence comes from Taudactylus pleione, assembly GCA_031769625.1. Classification (NCBI taxonomy): domain Eukaryota; kingdom Metazoa; phylum Chordata; class Amphibia; order Anura; family Myobatrachidae; genus Taudactylus; species Taudactylus pleione. Next base: position 63,405,711 of record JAUIMM010000200.1, on the reverse strand, counting down.
TTATGTGTCGGGAATGTGCAACTAGTGTGCCTGCTGCTGTCATAAAATTTATCAGACTTCATAGAGCCCCGAAATCGTGCACCACCCCGAACGCGTACCTCGAGTCAGTGTAAATGTTAGCAGATTTGCCTGCTGCCAGTTCACACGCCCTAGTTAGTGCTACTAACTCTGCCACCTGGGCTGAGTGAGGAGGACCAAGAGGTTTGGCTTCTATGATGTCTGTGTCATTTACAACAGCATAACCTGTACATAATTCACCTGTGTCACGGCCAGGGTATTTCAGCATGGCGCTAGGCGTGTGTTACCTGTGAGGTCATTGTGGTGCAGTCTGTCTGGTGGCGGAGCTGGTGTCTGGCGGGGGCTTTGGCTGCGTGCATTGTTGTGCGGGCCTGTTGTCACTCTGCGCTGGTAAGGCCTGGCGGCGTCTCCATTCCGTTTGGCATGGGCGCCGCCATCTTGCCTTCTGGCCATGTGATGCAGCTGGCCAATCCTGGTGAGTCACATGTTCCCTCCGGCCAGTAACAGCACGGCATGGGGTATTTAGGAAGGGTCAGTGCCTTCCTTCTTTGCCAGTGCAACGTGTATCTCAGCCTAGCTGAGAGGGAGTTCTCTGTGCTTATTCTGTTCCTGTGAATACGCTGTCTGCCAGTCTGCCAGTCAGCTCCTAGCTCCCACTGGACTACCCCGCTTCCTCCATCACCCTTGCCCATACCTGAGTGACTGAGCCTGCTGACATCCTGCGCTTCAGTTCACTACCTGCATACCTGGCTTGATTATTTTCAGTTTCACTACCTGCACACCTGGACAGCTCTAATTGTTTCTACTTGGACATTAACCCTTTTACTCCCACCACAGAACTCTTGAGCACATTTATATATTCCTGGACTTTTATTTACTGCCACATTATATGTCTACTCAAGCACTTATTAAAAATCCTAGTTTTATTTTCAAATCTGCTTCTGTGATTGCTCCTGCTACCACCCCGGGTCCACAAACAACCCCGAACATAACAGTTTGCACTGGCTCCATGGAGCTGGCCACGGATCAGGAGTCAGGAGTGGATTTGTTCCGATGCATTTCTGGTCGTTTAGAAAATCTGGAAAACATGCAGCACCAGATGGCTCAATTTCTGCAAGAGATGTCCAAGCGACAGGATAGTTTGCAAACTTCCTTTTCTACCCCTGGAGTACCAGCATCTACATCCGCTTTAGCGTCTGGGAATACAGGAGGCAGATCATCTCCCCGCTTACATCTTCCTTTACCAAGTAAATTTGACGGCAACCCTAAACTCTGCCGAGGATTCCTAAAAAGAACTAAAGTGGCTTATATAGTCTCCCTGTTATCCGGTCAGGCCTTGGAATGGGCTTCCCCACTCTGGGAGCGCTCTGATCCGCTGCTGGATAATTAGGCAGGCTTTGTGTCATCCTTCAGGAGGATTTTCGATGAACCTGGGCGTACTGTATCAGCATCATCAAACATCATGACACTGAGACAAGGGGTCCGTCCTGTCAGTCAATATGCCGTGCAATTTAAAATTTTAGCATCAGAGCTGAAATGGAATGAGGAAGCCCTCACCTCGGCCTTCTGGCATGGTTTGTCAGACCGACTAAAGGATGATCTAGTCACTCGAGAGCTTCCTACAAATCTGAACGACATGATTTCGTTGTGTATCAAAGTTGACCTACGCTTCAGGGAACATCAGGCTGAAAAACACAGAACTGACCGGCAAAGGTCATTTACCCCCTCCATTTCTACCCGTCCCATTCATTTTCCTACTGAAGAGGAGCCTATGCAGGTGAATCATACACACCTCTCCAAAGAAGAACGTCAAAGAAGAATGCAAAAGAACCTCTGTCTGTACTGCAGAGAGTCCAGTCACCTGCTGATCTCCTGCCCCCGTAAACCGGGAAATGCCAAATCCTAACTGACCCTGGAGACATCAAGTTAGGAGTTATGAGCCCGTCTCCAAAAATTAAAGACTTCACGATTACCCTAGCTTTGGATCTTAAACCCAAACCTGTCTTTGCTACTGCTCTCCTTGACTCAGGAGCAGCCGGAAATTTCATAACGTCTAGTTTCTTAGATAAATTTAAGATTCCTTGTTTGTCTCTCAACCATGCCATCTCTCTGACCTCTATAGACGGACGCCCTCTAACTAACGGGATAGTCACCAAAGAGACTCACCCAGTATTGGTCTGAATTGGGGCACTTCATTCTGAGTCCTTAAAATTCCTGGTGATATCAGAGGCCTCTCAAGAAATTGTTCTTGGTCTACCCTGGTTACGTCAACATAATCCCAGGATTGATTGGAGTTCTATGCAGATTCTGTCATGGGGCATGGACTGCCAGAAATCCTGTCTTCCAAAAATTCGACCTGTGGGAAAGACAGTTCCATTAGTTTCTTCTGCCATTCCCAAGGAATATCAGATGTTCGCCGACGTGTTCTCTGAGCAACAAGCAAATATCTTACCCCCTCATACGGAATGGGACTGTCCAATTGAATTGATACCTGATAAGATACCACCTCGTGGTTGTACCTATCCGCTGTCCTTGCCTGATACTCAAGCCATGATCGAGTACATCCGGGACAACCTGGCAAAGGGGTTCATTCGCCCCTCTACTTCACCTGCCGGAGCTGGGTTTTTCTTCGTTGGCAAGAAGGACGGTGGTCTAAGACCATGTATCGATTATCGAGGCCTTAATGACATTACTGTAAAGAATCGATACCCTCTTCCCCTGATTACTGAGTTGTTTGATAGGGTCAAGGGCTCTGTCATTTTTTCTAAATTAGATCTGAGAGGGGCTTACAACCTCATTCGTATCCGAGCTGGTGATGAATGGAAGACCGCTTTTAATACCAGAGATGGACATTTCGAATATTTAGTAATGCCTTTTGGATTGTGTAACGCCCCTGCTGTCTTTCAAAGTTTCGTTAATGAGATTTTCCGGGATCTGTTATATGTTTCGGTTGTTGTCTATCTGGATTACATACTGATTTTTTCACCCTCTATGGCTAAACATCAAGAACATGTTAAAGAAGTTCTGACCCGTTTGAGAGAAAACCACCTTTACTGCAAACTGGAAAAGTGCGTCTTTGGAGTGCCCATTGTACCTTTTCTCGGCTATGTAATATCTGGCTCCAGTTTAGAAATGGACCCAAAGAAGTTACAAGCAATTCTGGATTGGACCCGACCTCAGACACTGAAGGCCATCCAGAGATTGTTGGGCTTCGCCAATTATTATAGACGCTTCATTAAGGGATTTTCTACACTGCTGGCTCCCATTACAGCCTTGACCCGCAAAGGTGCTAATCCTGCCCAATGGTCACCTGAGGCAGAGTCTGCCTTTCATCTTCTAAAACAGGCCTTTATCTCAGCACCAGTTCTTTGACAACCAGATCTGGACAGGCCTTTTTTGTTGGAAGTAGACGCATCATCTGAAGCTGTGGGAGCAGTCTTGTCTCAACGTTATGAGTTATGAGGACAACCGAGTCCATCCGTGTGGGTTCTTTTCTAAAAAATTCTCACCTGCCAAAAGGAACTACGCCATAGGTGAGCAAGAACTACTAGCTATAAAGTTGGCGTTGAAGGAATGGAGATATTTGCTAGAAGGCGCCAAGTTTCCATTTACTGTATTTACGGACCATAGAAATATCCTATTTCTCAAAAACCTCCGATGTGTGAGTCCTCCTGCTCTGATTCCTCTGTGTGTATGACATGATCGGACTTTGAGGAAGAGATTAAGGGCCTCATTCAGAGGCGGTCGGAGGATGCAAGCGGTCACTCAGAAACTGGGCGGCCGCTTGCATCCTGACCGGCCGCCTCTGTTTCGGTCATTAGGCTGTGGGTTAACACCCACAGCTCTAACAACCGCTAGGGTGATGGTCGCGATGGTCAGAGACCATCGCGACCATCGGGGCTTACGACGAGACCCTAGGGTAGGCTCTCACTTGTCTTAAGCCCCGGAGAGCTTCTGGCTCTGTCAGAGCCAGAAGCTCTCCACTGACATCACTAGTGATGTCAGTGGGGCCTCCCCCAAATGGCCCACCACCCCCCCGGCCTGCCAGTGGGGCTGCCACCCCCACGGCCCACCTTCCAAACGGGGCGAGCTGTGAATCAACATCGACAGCTCGCCCCCTTTGGAAAGAGACCCGCTACGACCGGCGCTGTCGGTCGTAGCAGGTCTCACGCATGCGCATGAAGGAGTCGGCTCCCTCGTGCGCATGCGCACTAGACAAACATCGAGGTGGCTGTGCGGTCGTAAACCGTCCGGCCGCCTCTGAATACAGCCCTAAGTCCTGTAAAGGCAAGGCCAAAATAGAAAAACCTAGGATCCACATTCTACAGTATCCACACATTCCCAAGAAGGTATGAATTTGCTGTTGATTCTGTGGCAGTGTCATGTTCTGTATGGCCTGGATTCTATCATTTGTGAGATGTCTTAACTTTTGGGTTAGGCAGTGTCCCAAATATTTTACTCTGGACTGGCATGGCTGTAGTTTGTCCTTAGCCACCTTGTGTCCTGTATGCGAGAGATGAAGCAATAAAAGTTTAGTATCATTCAAACATGACAAACGAATCAGAACACAGCAATAAATCATCCACATATTGAATTAGAACAGATCCATTTGCAGGTTGAAAAGATTGTAAACAGTCATGCAATGCCTGGGAAAAGATACTAGGGCTGTCTATGAAACCTTGGGGCAACCGTGTCCATGTATATTGCACACCTCTGTATGTAAATGCGAATAGATACTGACAGTCAGGGTGGAGAGGCACAGAGAAGAAAACAGAACAGCGGTCAATGACAGTGAAATGGGTTGCATTTGGTGGGATCTGCATAAGAATGACAGCTGGATTTGGCACTACGGGGAATTGGCTCTCTACTACCTTATTAACACCTCTAAGGTCCTGTACCAGCCTATAACCCCTCCCACCACTCTTTTTCACTGGAAAGATGGGACTGTTGGCTACACTAGATGTATGAACTAAAATTCTCTGTTGCAATAATCGCTCAATTATTGGAAAAACCCCTAATTCTACCTCCTGTTTTAGTGGGTACTGGGGAATTTTTGGAGCTTGCCTACCACCTTTTAAATTCACCATTACGGGGCTTACGTTTGCCATTAATCCAGTGTCCTCTCCATCCTTAGTCCAAAGGGAATCTGGAATTTGGGACAACATTTGATCTACCTGAGATGGATTTTCATTTAAACTGGTAGAGTGATACATTATCCTTTGGGGAGTGTCCAACATATCCCGCACCTTGTGCGCAACTCTCTCTGGGATATCTAGAAATACACCATCAGGGGTGCAATATATGACACATCCCATCTTGCATAACAAATCTCTACCCAGCAGGTTAGTAGGAGCCGCAGCAGTCAGAAGGAAAGAATGCCTGGTATGCAACGGCCCAATAGTAACCTCTGTGGAGTTTGTTAAAGGATAATGTTGCACTTTACCTGTTACACCCATTGTTGGTACTGTCTCGTTGGTCACCTGTAAATTAACGGGAGATTTTATCACTGACCTGGTCGCCCCGTGTGTCTACAAGAAAAGGATATTCAGTACAAGCTACATCAACCATTATGACCGGTTCTTCCCTAGTACTTCCCGTTAACCTGACTATCTGTAGACTACAGGTATGACCTGACCCCTAGCATTGGCTACCATTCTCCAATAAAGCATTAACGGCCACAATTGGAGCTGGTGCTTGCTGGATATTTGCTGGTCTCTGTGCATATCCCTTATGGCGATATCCAGGTACTCTTTGGTTTGGGGGTCCTACCCTTTTTACTCTGCAGGTTCTACTTAAATGTCTTGGCTGGTTACAATTAAAACATATTCGTGGATCGGATGAAGACACGGGTTGTTGTGAGGTTTGAGCAGGGGGAAAAGGTGGTGGATATGGAGGATAAGGGTATTGTGGGGGATATGAAGTTTGTGAGTAGTGTAGGACCTGTGGTTGTGTAGGGTTAGTAGAATAGAGCTGTGTTTGCTGTTGCGTGGGATTAGTGAGGGCATATAACTGTTCAGGTGTAGGTGTGTGTGTAGATGCAAGTGTGTCTGTTGGCTGTGATGTTACCGTCATCCCTTCCAGAGCTTGAATACTGACAGCCATTAGTTTTTCGCTCTGGGTCTCTCTCTTCTTTGAGATGTTCTTATCATGTTCTATGGCAGATTCTATTGTGATTCCCCTCCAGCCAGGTTGTGAGGTCTGAACCCGAGTCTTTAAGTTTTCCTTAAGACCGTCCATGAGTACCGTGACTATCATTCCCCTGTGGTGAGTGCTATCTTTAATATCTTCTAATTTTGTTCCAGTTAACTACTACCGGAAAATATATACCCAATTGAGTTACAATGCGGGAAATGTTACCTTGGTTCACTTGGTCCGTTAAGGGAACGCCACCATCCAATACACAATCCGTGATAAATTTTGTCACGTCGGTATTGTGTGGTAGACAGGCCCTTAACACCACATGCCAATCTTTATTAGTTGGCTCATTAGAACTACCCAAATTCCTCAAAAAACTCTGACATTTGGCTAGTTCCTTTTTGGGATCAGGGAAATCATTTATGATGGAATTTAGTTCTGCTCTTGTCAAAGGACAATGCATTACCACTTCCCTCATGGGCACTACACCGTTCGCATCTGCATTTCCATTTGGAACAGTTATTGTCCAAATGGGATGCAGACCGGTAGCGCTGCTACCTTTGACCTTGTTACCTGGCTGGGGGTTTAATCTGTTGCTGCTACGTATGGTATTATCAACTTCCTCTATGGGTGTAGAGTGTGTTAGCACTTCCCTTGCTGTTACCTATGGAGATGGCAGCACCACTCGTGATTGTCGTGGCGTACCATCTTCCATTTGTACAGCATGGGAAATGGCAGACATTACAATAGGCTCATCATCCACATCATGAACATTTTCTTTATAGTTGCTTAAGAGAGGGTACAAATTGCTTGTTACATTGTTATGGGTATTTTTGATAACTGTACTTGCACCTCCATCCACATAAGGTGGGGGTGGTGCGTGTGAACTGCTGGCAATATCTTCCGCAACACTACCTTGCTGCACGTACACGCCATTTTGCGGCTTGCCTGCATTGCAATTCAGCGTCACAGATTCATTCTCTGGCAATGCGCTCGCAATGCTAGTTTGCGTCGCTTGCGCATTTTTAAGCCATGCATCCCCTTCATGCTGCCACAACTTTAAACATTCATAATATTTGACCTTTTTCTCTCGGGAGCGCATCAGACTGATGTGATCCCGGACATTATCTAATACATCTTTATCAAAACTGCCAATTCTGGGAAACGGTCTAACACTCTTCATCATCATTTTAAACCATACATCACAATACCTTATTGCATAAGTACCGTACTTAGTATGCATAATACAATGGGCCGATCCAAACGGCGCTTCCATTAGCAGCACATCATTGTCTAACATCTCTATTGTTTGCATGGCTCCCATTCTGAGACAACTCCTACATTTTTCAATAAAGATTTAAACTGGTGAAAGACAGTCAAGATACTTTCACTTACCTGTGAATGATTTAAACGGCAGCACCCACACACCTGTGAAGATTTGAAGAAGGCTACTCCACACACCCGGATAAGATTTAAGAAGGCAACTTCCACACCTATGGAAGTTTAAGTCGGCTACTTCCACGCACCTTTCTACAACAAAGACAACATGTACACCTGCTACTGTGTATAGAACGCTAAGCTGCTTATGGAGCGGCTAGCACTTAGCCCTTAAAGGTCATACGGTACCTCTAACTTTAGGGAACAAGTTACCCCTACCAACAAATACTCACTGTTACACACTTTTTTTTGCACAGAAAAATACACTTTAACCCAGATATTGACAACAATTGAAATGAATGTAAACCTCAAGGGCTTTGTTTAAACACGTGGCAGCACACCCGGAAGTACGTATACGCTATTGTGCGACCATTTGCATACAGAATAATGCGACTACCACACAACCGTATGACAACCTTTAGCTGCGTACACAAAAGTGCGTCTTTACTGTGCGCAAAACTGCGACTCAGCCGCGTGTTCAGTACTGCGGCACCCCTTTAAATGTTAGGTTCTATCAACAAAGGAAAATAAACTTTTTCCTCTCTTGTCCCTGGATTCTAGTCAGCATCCCTGGCTCACACGAAAACGGGTAGTGATCTCTCAGCACCGAGCAGTTGCAGGTAAACCCTGCATGTGGCCACTCCACCCTTTGGTGAGAAATCGATAACCGTAAGTGCTGTGTGAGTGGGTAACTTCACTACGAGCCCCCAACTAACGATACTGCCTTTGAACCTTATAAATACCCCTGCCTATACCTACTAATATCCTTCCTATAAACCTCTAAGGATGACGCTATTTTGGGTACGCAGTCATACAGTAAATAAAGACTCCAGAGCTAGAATCTGTGGTTCCAAAGCACAAAGTATTATTCAAGTAAAAGTACAGCATTTACACGCTATGATCCTCATATAATCTTGGCGCAAAGAAATTATACAGACCCAAGTACAGTTATACATACACAGCGCTCTCTGGTCCAGATGTAGGCATCAGCAAGAAACCCCCCTCAATCAGCATTCAGCACGAAGACTAGGAACCCAGGGTCAGAGCACACATATTTATACCCCCCAGGAATAAACAATACAATAGAGAAGTTTGTTGCTAATACCATTGGTCCTAAAGGAGAGGGCATATGTTACAAGGGATTTAACAGGTTGGTTCAAATAGACACAGTCCAGCCTCTAACAACTGGTGGTCTCTGGTTTCCAGCCTCATGCAAATCCTAACAGTTGTTCATATAATGTACATTTTGTTGCTTGAAGTCTCTGCGGTCCATAAGTTGAGAATGCATGTTGCGATCTCTCCATCGATATTACCGGAATACTGTTGAGAGAGTACGCATCAGTACAATACCAAACATGGCTTACTTATCACGTATAAAACCTTAGTTACGAAATAATCTTTATTTCATAGCAATTATAGTAAATGTGCATACTTGAATCTTATACCTTAAAGCTTATGGAACTTTGTATGTGAATATGTAATGTGTGAGTATGTGGGGTTTGATGTAAAGACGCTAGTTAACTTGGGGCAGATGCGTGTGCATTAAGCTAATATTCAGCGTTTTCATACAGGATCTTATGCATTCGCTAATATGCGACTAGTTAACAGCGCAATTGTGCGTATTAATGTGTGTATGAGAAATGGTGAAAGATGCAATCGCATGATGCTAATAGTAATATCGCCTCATGTACTAAAGTGTGAGTTTATCTAAAATTGCGCTTAGGCGGCCATTCACAAAATGGCATCTTGCGATCTAATTTCCAAGATGGTGTCTTGCAGCCAGTCGCAAGATGGCGCTGCTGCGATCCAATTTTAAACTGATCTTGTCTCAGCCAATTATCCAGCTTCGACAATATTGTTACCTAAGTGAGCAGGTATAATTCCACCTTTTGATATCCCCAGCTCACTGTGTAAGCGTGGCCACACAGAAATATCCAAAACCGGATACTTTCCTCCATGTGAGGTAATGGATTTCTAATAATGGACAGTGGTAAACGCTGTGTGTGGTGGTAAGCAGCGCTGCTGTTAGTGTTCCTGCGGACCAGATGGTACTATCCGTGCAGGAACAAATGACCGGCAACAGTGAAGGGGAGCGGTGTTTGCGGCAATGGTGTCCGCTGTAGCAGTTGTTCTCAGCCCATGGTGAACAGACTCTTGAGTATGCAATGGCTGTTATGGCTTGTCTGGAGCAACGAACGTAGTTGGAGGGTGAAAGGTCATCATGTTTCGTCCCGTAGGATGCCAGGTCTTTCTCAAGACTTGAGAAATGCAGGGAGCAGCACACTTGCGGCAGTCACCATGGTGCAGGAGACCACCACTAGTGCTAGTTGTGAAGGCACTGGTTGTCTCCACGCCACTCACTAGACCACCAGGATTGTAACTGGAATGGGACACTGTTTAATAGTTGTGCTGACCAATACCATGGGGTCCATGCTAGACTGGTGTTAGAGACTGTGTTATGTACCCGGGGTGGTAACAGGAGTAGACACCAACACAGGTTTGAACTGAAAGGTGGGTTGTTTAATGTGAATGTTGGTAGACATGATGTCACGGCCAGGGTATTTCAGCATGGCGCTAGGCGGGTGTTACCTGTGAGGTCGTTGTGGCGCGGGCTGTCTGGTGGCGGAGCTGGTGTCTGGCGGGGGGCTTTGGCTGCGCGCGTTGTTGTGCGGCCCTGTTGTCACTCTGCGCTGATGAGGCCTGGCGGCGTCTCCGTTCCATTTGGCATGGGCGCCGCCATCTTGCCTTCTGGCCATGTGATGCGGCTGGCCAATCCTGGTGAGTTACATGTTCCCTCCGGCCAGTAACAGCACGGCATGGGGTATTTAGGAAGGGTCAGTGCCTTCCTTCTTTGCCAGTGCAACGTGTATCTCAGCCTAGCTGAGAGGGAGTTCTCTGTGCTTTCCTGTTCCTGTGTATTCGCTGTCTGCCAGTCTGCCTGTCAGCTCCTAGCTCCCACTGGACTACCCCGCTTCCTCCATCACCCTTGCCCATACCTGAGTGCCTGAGCCTGCTGACATCCTGCGCTTCAGTTCACTACCTGTATACCTGGCTTGTTTATTTTCAGTTCACTACCTGCAAACCTGGCTTGATTATTTTCAGTTTCACTACCTGCACACCTGGACAGCTCTAATTGTTTCTACTTGGACATTAACCCTTTTACTTCCACCACAGAACTCTTGTGCACATTATATATTCCTGGACTTTTATTTACTGCCATTATATGTCTACTCAAGCACTTATTAAAAATTCTAGTTTTATTTTTTAAATCTGCTTCTGTGATCGCTCCTGCTACCACCCCGGGTCCACAAACAACCCAGAACATCACACATGAGCAATAAGATAAACTAAAGTCCAGTAATAACAAACTAATATATTTGGTAGGAGGGAACTGTAGTGAGTGGGAATAAACAAATGTCCAGATCAGTGACAGAGATGAATGAGGTGAATCCAGTTAGACTGTAAGAGTGAAGTGGATATCCTGGTATGCTGAATAGTGGCTAAGAGAGATATCCGGAAAAGCTGTGATGATGGCTGAAAGGAGAATCCGGTAATGCTGTGATGATGGTTAAAAGGAGAATCCAGTAATGCTGTGATGATGGCTGCGCAGGAATGGGTTAACTGCGGAGACAGGTTCAGGCAGGAGTGGGTCTGGTGGAAGGTGCAGGGCTGATCTCCAGCGGAGTGCAAGGCAAGGCAGAGCGGTGCAGGGAAGTACTGTGCCACAGCGCCCTCACCGGTAAGGACTGCAAACCTCCACGCTGCGAAACCCTGGTAGTGACAGTACCCTGCTCCTTACGGGTGGCCTCAGGACACCTAGGCTTTTTGGGATGAGCCAAGTGGAATTTTCTGATAAGTTTGGGAGCATGGACGTCCTCCGCTCTGGTCCAACAACGCTCTTCCAGACCATAGCCTCTCCAATCAAGCAGGTATTGCAAATGACCATGACGGATACGAGAATCCAGAATCTGAGACACCTCAAATTGCACCCCCTTTTCAGTTTGGATCCTGGGGGGAACAGGGAGAACACTGAGGAGTTTATTGAGAACTAATGGCTTAAGCAGAGATATATGAAATGAAATAGGAATTTTTAAATAAGACGGGAGCTGAAGACGATATGAGACTGGATTGATTATCTCTGTAATGGAGTATGGTCCAATAAATCGGGGAGCGAACTTCATAGACTGTACCCTGAGGCGAAGATTGTGGGTAGAAAGAAAGCCATACTTTATCCCCGACCTGCATCTGAGGAACTTTTCTTCACTTCCTATCAGCCTGATCCTTGTACCGCAGGGAGGTTTTAACAAGAGCAGCCCGCACTTGAGCCCAAATTGAAGCAAAGTTCCGTACAGTGGTATCCACAGCTGGTACATCAAAGGAGGGTAAACTTCGGAACTCAGGGACCCTAGGATGAACACCATACACGATGTAGAAAGGAGTTTGGTTAGTAGAAGAGTGGTATGATGCGTTGTACGCAAATTCGGCCCAGGGAAGGGATGCAGACCAGTTGTCCTGGGATGAGGACATAAAGATTCTCATGAAGGTCTCGAGATCCTGGTTCACCCTCTTGGTGGAACCATTACTTTGAGGGTGATAGGCCGAAGAAAAGTTATGTTTTGTCTTGCAGAACAGAGCAGAGGGCTCTCCAGAATTTTGCCACGAATTGGACACCCCGGTCTGAGATGATTTCTGAAGGAAGTCCTTGAAGGCGAAATATATGGTGAACAAATATGTGAGCCAAATCAGGTGCCGAGGATAACTTTTCTAGTGGAATGTAATGGACCATCTTTGAGAAATGATCCACTACAACCCAGATGGTGGTATATCCATTAGAATTTGGCTGGTCTGTCACAAAATCCATGGACAGATGTGTCCACGGATGAGATGGTACGGGAAGAGGCACCAATTCACTGGCTGGACTCTGTCGAGGAGATTTATGCTAGGCACACAGGGTACAAGACGAGATAAACTCGGTTACCTCGGTTTTCATCGATGGCCACCAGTAGGATCTCTTCAGGACTCCAAGGTCTTATGAATGCCTGAATGACCTGCAAAACAAGAAGAGTGGGCCCATGTCAGCAACTGTTTTCTCAACTCCAGGGCCACAAAGGTCTTCCCAACAGGTGGTTGCAGTTTTATAGTGGCGAAAACCTTTGACTCCAGCACGGGATTATTCAGAAGGGTTTCTGGACCACTATCAGTGGACAGTAACCATGACAAGGCATCGGCCTTCAGATTGAGAGCCCCAGAGCAATAAGTCAGGGTAAAACGAAAACGGGCAAAAATATTGCCCATTGGGCCAGACGAGGAATTACACATTGAATATTTTTTAGGAAAAGAAGATTCCTGTGGTCTGTAAAAATGGTGAAAGGGAACTTAGTGTCCTCTAGGAGGTACCGCCATTCCTCTAAGGCCAGTTTGACAGCTTTTTTGCTCCTGTTGCCTATGGCATAAATTCTTTCAGCAGGGGACAATTTCTTTGAGAAGAAATCACACGGGTGAATCCAGTTATCCTCGAGGTGCTGGGTCAAGACAGCTCCCACTGCCTTAGATGAAGCATCCACTTCCAGTGAAAAAGGCCTGTTGACATGCAGTTGTCTCAAAACTGGAGCTATTATAAAGGCTTGCTTGAGAAGTTGAAAGGCTGTCTCCGCCTCAGGAGGCCATACAGCAGGATTGGCACCTATGAGTTAGGACCGTGATGGGATCCATTAAGGAGGAGAATCCCTTAATAAAACCTTGATAATAATTGGAGAAACCGAGAAGTCTCTGGATGGCTTTCAAAGACGTGGGACGGGACCAATCCAATATTGTTTGGACTTTCTTGGGGTCCAAGATCCTGAACTGATATATTCAAGAAATTGAATACTTGGTACACCGAACACACATTTCTCCAATTTACAATACAGTTGGTTCTTCCTCAGATGAGACATGATTATGGTGTTCCTCAGGAGAGCATGAAAAAATCAAAATGTCATCTAAATAGACGACAACTGAGACATATAAGAGATCCCTAAACATCTTGTTAACAAAACGGTAGGTGCATTATACAGCATGATCAAGTATTCAAAATGACCGTCCCTTGTGTTGAATGCTGTTTTCCACTCATCACCTGCTCGGATACGGATGAGATTGTATGCACCTCGGAGATCTAATTTAGTAAATATAGTGGATCCCTTGACTCTGTCAAATAATTTGAAGATCAATGGTAGAGGGTATCTGTTCTTTACTGTAATATCATTCAGGCCTCTATAATCTATACACGGTCTCAGGCCTCCATCTTTTTTAGGAACAAAGAAAAATCCCGCTCCAGCAGGTGATGTAGATAGTCGGATAAATCCCTTTTTTAAATTCTCTTGGATGTATTCCGACATGGCGTTGGTTTCTGATAGGGACAACGGATAGGTCCGACCATGGGGAGGCGTCTTCCCAGGTAACAAATTGATAGTACAATCCCATTATCTATGACAAGGTAAGACGTTAGCTTGTCTCTCAGAGAAAATTTGGTAAATGATTGATATTCTTTAGGTATAGATGGAACCTCTAACGTCTGAATTTTTCTCACAGGTCGGATTTTCGGGAGACAAGACCCCTGGCATTCCTCACTCCATGACTGAATCTGCATAGTGTTCCAATCAGTTCTGGGGTTGTGTTTATGCAGCCATGGGTATCAGAGTATAATCTCATGGGAAGCCTTGGGTATGACTAAGACGCTGATATGTTCAACATAAAGGGCTCCAATACGAACTAGAATAGTTTGGGTTATTTTAGACACAGTTCCATTAGAAATAGTTCTACCATTGATAGAGGTCAAGGAGATAGCATGATTCAACGTGACGCAAGGAATTTGTAATTTATCTGCCAAACAAAAGGACATTAAATTTTCTGCTGTCCCAGAATCCAGGAGGGCAGATATGAATACAGGACTAGACTTAATGTCCAGAGCTATGGACAAGACAGAGTCGTTCTGCTTTGGGGACGGAAGTATTACTCCTGAATGTCCCCGGGACTAGTTAGGAATGGGTGTTTCCCAGCTTACGGGTACAGGAAGCCACCAGGTGACCCGTGTCTCCACACAATAGAAAAAGATTCTTTTGAATGCGTCTCTGTCCTTCTTTAGAAAGACAGGTATGATTAACCTGCATGGGTTCTTCATCTGTAAGAGAGGGAGGAGAATTGGTAGGAGAAGGTTGAGGATGCCTAAAACGATCAGCTCTGTGCTTCTCAGCCTTGCACTCTCTAAAGCGTATATCAACCTTGTTGCAGAGGGAAATTAGATAATTAAGACAAGAGGGTAAATCACGAGTGGCTAGATCACCCTTTATACGATCCGATAATCCATGCCAGAAGGCCTATGTTTGGGCTTCTTCGTTCCATCTGAGCTCTGATGCCAATGTCTGGAACTGAATGATGTACTGACAGACAGGACGGATACCTTGTTTCAGATTCATAATACTGGATGAAGCAGAAGTGGTTCTTCCGGGCTCATCAAAAATCCTCCTGAATGATGTTAAAAATTCTGGATAGTTATCCTGTAGCAGATCTGATCGCTCCCAGAGCGGAGAAACCCAATCTTATGCTGGGCATACACGGCCAGATAAAATGTCTGTCAGACCGACACACATTTTATCTGGCAGCCTGCCAGCCGCAGACGTCGCCGGCATACACTGTGAGATTTCTCTAACAGTGTATCAGCCCGACATCCGCGCTCCATCCCCGGGGGAGGAGACATTTCCCTGTTCCTTCCGTAGGAAGGAACTCAGGAAATGTCTGTCTGTCGGCCGCGGCTGGGCATACACTGCCCGATGCGGCCGACAGTTTACCGGTAAACATCGCATCGGACGGGCATGCTGGACAATCCGGCATGCCCGACCGAGCAATATTTAACCCTCTGTCGCCCCCCACACGCTACAATTATCGGGGCGATCCGCCAATATCAGGCGGATCGCCCCGATAATTGTAGCGTGTATGGCCAGCATAAGGCTGAGATGGACAACAACACTATATAGGCCACTTAGGTTTTAGGAGTAGCGAAATTGGGCGGTTGTAAGGTAAAATGTACATCACACTGGTTGAGAAATCCACGACACAGTTTAGGATTGCAAGCAAACTTGTCAGGTGTAGGTAAATACAAACCCCAGAGGCAGATTCCACAGAAGTGGAGACAGAAGTAACTGCAGGCATGCTTGGAGTAGTTTGTGTAGCTTGTAAGGTCTCCTGACGGAGTGCCATTTCTTGTACATACTGTGCTATTTGCTGTTGCATTGCCTCCAATCCTTCCAGGCAGGAAGCCATGCCATGAATTAAATCTGTTCTGGACTCATGTTCAGTAGCCCGAATCCACTGGACCAGTGCAAACTGTTAGAGACTGTGTTTGTTGTGGACCCGGGGTGGTAACAGGAGTAGACACCGGAACAGGTTTGTACTAAAAGGTAGGTTGTTTAATGTGAATGTTGGTAGACATGAGCAATAAGATAAACTAAAGTCCAGTAATAACAAACTAATATATTTGGTAGGAGGGAACTGTAGTGAGTGGGAATAAACAAATGTCCAGATCAGTGACAGAGATGAATGAGGTGAATCCAGATAGACTGTAAGAGTGAAGTGGATATCCTGGTATGCTGAATAGTGGCTGAGAGGGATATCCGGAAATGCTGTGATGATGGCTGAAAGGAGAATCCGGTAATGCTGTGATGATGGTTGAAAGGAGAATCCGGTAATGCTGTGATGATGGCTGTGCGGGAATGGGTTAACTGCGGAGACAGATTCAGGCAGGAGTGAGTCTGGTGGAAGGTGCAGGGCTGATCTCAGCAGAGAGCAAGGCAAGGCAGAGTGGTGCAAGCTATGCAGGGAGCCGGAGGCTGACTAGGAGCTAGGGCAAGCACCGGAGCACAGGTCTCAGGTTCAGGAGCGCAGAGAACTCGCTCACATCTGACGCTGTGAACATGTTGCACTGGCAACTACAGGGCGCTCCAAACACCTTAAGTACCCAGTAACAGAACGTGATAGGCCAGAGAGAGCAGGTAACCCACAGATGATTGGCCTGCTATGTCACATGGCCAAAGACAACATGGTGACGCCCAGATAGCCAGGACTGGCAGACCTCTGCATACACGCAATGCCAATCTCCACATGCCAGCTCCCACAACCAGAAGGACCGCGCCACAACGCCCTCACCAGAAAGGACCGCAAACCTTCATACCGCAAAACCCTGGCCATGACAACTGGGAAGCAGAGCTCCTCCTGTTAGTCCCTTCCCCAGTCCTGGCCGCGCTTCCTCGCTGCATACAGCACATCCCAGGTTCAAGTCTCTCCCTCTCCACATCCTAAGGCCAGTTTGTGTTGCCCGCCTCAGCACAGCTCAGGAAGAGACATTTGGGTTTCTGTCTCCTCTATATCTTGTTTTTCTAAGCCTGATTATGTGTTTAGCTCCTGCCTGCTATTAATAAGCTGGTTTGTTGAGCATTATTAACCCACTTATTTCTGCGACTCTCAGGATGTCCAGAAATAATACTACCAAGGAGGTAGGTGCTACAGTATTGCGCACATATAAGAAGTGTCTTACTGTCATTTCTCCTCAGGATCCAGAGCATGATGGCCTTTATGTCTGCTGCTTTACGGCCCTGCAACAGCTGAATTCGCCCATTGAATGCTGTCAGGAACCAGTTTGGGTATCCAAGTAACACTGATAATGTTACAGTTTGTAGACAGAATGGCAGTTTCAGTGCTTCCTATCCCTGTCACTGGGTCTCAGCTTCCCATGGCTGAGCCACCCTGGATGCAGACTTTCCACAGTCAGTCCAGGGGTCAACTAACGTGTCCACATCCTTTCAGCAGATGCTAGATAAGGATAAGGCTCCTAGACGTAGACCTACTGCATGCGAAAGCCCTACTCCTTTATCTGGGTTATGTCCCCAGTACACGTAGTGGCTCTTGTCAGAGCAGTACAGTCCCTTCTCCTAGTGGAGGACTCAGAGCAACCTCCCAGATCCAAAGCACCTGTATTTAGAAGGCAGAAGAAGACGGTTATAGAATTTCCGTCTTCCGCTCAGCTACAAGACCTCCTAGAGGAGGCATTGCTACCTTTTGCCCTCTCCCTGCAGCGGATAGGGCAAAGTAGGAGTCTCCTCCCCCTTGGATGCCCATATTACTCATCTAATTCGGTCATCCCTCCTTAATACAGCATCTCTTAATGATCCTACGGATAGGAAGCTAGCAAATTTATTACTATTTATGTGAATGCAGGAGCTCTAGCTCGTCCTGCCCTTGCATCGGCTTGGGTGGCTAAGCGGTCGGCCGCTAGGCAGGTGCTTTGGAGGAAGGGCTTTCCTCTGGCGCACACAGAGGTGACTTGTTCATTATGGTTACAACGTTAGAGAAGCAGCTTCTTATCTCTCTGAAGCAGCTATACGTTCAGTAATGTTAACTTCTAAAAATTCAGCACCTTTCTAATGCAAGGGAAATTAAAATGTCAACAGTTTAAACAGCTATTTATGTACTTTTTCCTACTGATTTATGGATATAAGTTTATAAACATGTTGATGGTTAATTATAATTGTCAAATAAGACACTACTACTCGAGTAGATAGATGGAGTTGTTTAATTACGTTACAACAGACTACCACAATGTCTACTGTTTCTTTAACACAAAACCTATGCAATAATAATATATTGTACAAAATAATTTTACAACGTTGTAATTCTTTGAACTGTGTCAATAAATAGAAAAACTTTATTAAAAAAAAAAAAATCAGCCCTCTGGCAATGCACCGGACACAGAGGGCCTGATTTTGACCCGCTCGCGAGTGCTGGGCGCTCGCAAGCTGGTCGATGGTGCCAAAGTGCGCATGCGCACGACGGAGGGAGCTCCATCGTGCGCATGCGCGAGACCCGGCGAGCGACGGGGAATCCGTCGCTCCGGGTCTCGCTACAAAGGGGGCGTGCTGTCGATGGTGAGTGACAGCACGCCCCCTTTGGTGGGCGTGCCGGGGGCGTGGCTTCCAGATGGAGGTGTTCCCATGGGAACGCCTACTGTCTGAGTCCAGCCCCACTGACATCAGTAGTGATGTCAGTGGGAGTGATTTTGGCTCTGATAGAGCCAAAATCACTCCTGGGCTTGCGGCAGCGAGACCCTACCGCAGGGTCTCGTCGCAAGCCCGATGGTCGCGATGGTCTTGACCATCGCGACCATCATCATGGACGCTCGCTATAGCTGTGGGTGGTAACCCACAGCTATGCGAGCGTCCATGAGGCCGCTCCAAAATGAGGTAGGAGGGCCTTGATTCAGAGCGTTCGGCTCTGAATCAGGCCCAGGGTCCAGAATTGGGCAAGATAGTGGCCACGTTGGCAGCATCTAAATCTGCTTTCTTGCCATCTGTTGCCATCTCGAGTCCTAAATCTTCAGTATCTTGTTCCTTTCTTCCTCAGGGGAAATCCAGAGGTCAGCCTTTTTCCAGAAGCCAAGGGTCAGACTCTAATAGCTCCAAGCCCAGAGGTAAGCAACCCTGGTCCACTAAACGTCCAGCTGCCAAGCCAGCAAACAAACCTGCTGAATGATGGGGCGAGCTTCCTTCCGCGAGACCTCGGTGTGGGAGGTTGGCTTCTTAATTTTCGGCAGTGTGAATGCAGACAACTAGACACTTGGGTCAGAGATGTTGTGCCTCAGGGCTACTCTCACTTTCAAAAGCGTTCACCCTCCCGGTTCATTTCCACCCGCCTTCCAACACAGCCAGAAAAGACAGAAGCTCTCAAGGCATCTATTCACTCTCTCATGGCCTCAGGGGTCATCATTTGGTTCCCCATCCCAAAGAGGTTTAGGCTTTTACATAAATGTTTCTGCTTCAGAAGCCGGACGGCTCTTTTTGACCCATTCTCAATCTGAAGCACCTGAACAATTTTCTCCGGATTACCAAGTTCCATATGGAATCCCTTCAGTCCATCATTCTAGCATTGGATGCTGGGGATTTTATGGCATTGTTGGATATCCTGGATGCCTATTTAAAATACGCCCCAGTTACCATCGCTTCCTCAGGTTTGCAATACAAACCAGCCATTGTTGGTTTCAGGTGTTACCCTTTGGTCTGTCCACGGCCCCTCGTGTGTTTACGAGGGTCATGGTGGTAGTGGCAACAGTCTTCGATGCAAGGGTGTCAGAATATTACCTTACCTGGATGACTTACTTCTCCTGGCTTAGTCTCCGACAGTCCTCACAAATATCCGTCTGACAGTAGAGCTCCTACAGTCCCACGGCTGGGTACTCCACTGGAGGAAATCTCTGTCCCTGGAGATGCTCCACCTGAGTGCCTTGTTGGATTCCAGAGCATAAGATTTTGACCTTACAAGCCAAAATACGCACCTTTCTCAGTCCATACACTTGTGCATGCAAATTCTGGGGTAATTCGTCTCAAAGTTCGACATGGTGGAGTACAGTCAGTACCACTCCCAACCTCTCCAAACAGTCATTCTGAAGTGATGGTTTAAGTCTCATCCCAATCTCTTATTCTTCCCAGGAGGTAAGTCTCTCCGTGCTGTGGTGGTCCAGCTCTCACATCTGGACAAGAGACATCCCTTTTGGATCCTGGACTGGATCCTAGACTGGGTCCTACTTACCACCGATGCAAGCCTTTGGGGTGGGGGGCAGTAACTTGTTATCTAACTTTTCAGGGTCGTTGGACGCGTCAGGAGAGCCATCTTTCCATCAACATCTTGGAACTTTGTGCGTATACAGGGCTCTGTGTCAGACACAGCCCCTCCTTCAGAGACGTCCGATGACTGTACAGTCAGACAATAAAACAGTGGTGGCCTATATAAACCACCAAAGCGGCACTCATAGTCAGGGAGCCTTGTAAGGAATCAGCCAAATTATTCTCTGGGTGGAACGTCATCTTCTAGCACTGTCCGCCGTTTTCATCCCGGGTGTTCAAAATTGGGAAATGGACTTACTAGGTGGTTAAGACATCCATGAAGGCAAGTGGGTGCTGCATCCAGAAGTCTTCCAAATATTAGTCTGTCACTGGGGCCTACAGCACATCAACATGATGGCGTCTCGCTACAATCAGCAGCTTGTCATTATTGCTCCTGCACCAGGGATCGAGAAACTCTCCTGGTCGAAGCACTAGCGATTCCTTGGACCTTCCCTCTGATTTAGGTCTTCTCTCTCTCCGATCTCAATGATTCCTTGGGTCCTTTGCAGGCTCAAACTAGAAGAAGGCACTCTGATCCTGGTGGGCTCTGGATTGGCCACGGCGGGTGTGCTGGGCCTCACCATAGATGCCCCTCTGCGTCTTCCACTGCAGCCAGATCTGCTGTCTCAAGGCCCATCCAGATCTAGCCCATCTTGCTTTGACGGGGTTGCTCTTGGAATGTTCATCCTAAGAGCCAAACGATTCTCCAGGAGGGTTATTCGGACCACGCTGCAGGCTAGGAAGCCTTCTTTGGCACGTATTCATCACAGGGTTTGGCTTACCGATTTTTCTTGGTGTTTGACTAGGGGTTTGAACGCCAGGTCTTTCCGCCTTTCCTGTATCCTTTCCTTTCTGCAATCAGGTCTGGATTTGGGCCTCCGGCTCTCATTCTTCTAGTTCCAGGTTTCGACCTTGTCCTTCCTTTTCAAACGGAAATAGCTCTGCTACTGGAAGGGCAAACCTTTTCCAGGGGGTTCTTCATGTACAAATGCCATTCATTTCTCCTGTGGCTCCCTTGGATCTTTCTTTAGTTCTCTGAACTCTCCAGTCGGCTCATATTGAACCGTTACAGATGATGGATTTGCGTTTGCTGAGGGAGAAAACTGTGTTTCTACTAGCCATCGTGTCATCCCGGAGCTTGTCGGAGTTGAGCTCCCTCTCGGGTCGCGCCCCAGTTCTGCTGTTCCTTTCCCGACAGGGATGTACTACGGACTCGCCTGGGTTTTACCTTCCAAAGGTGGTATCCCGCTTCCACATTAATCAAGATAGTAGTACCTGCAGTCCAGACTACGGATTCTTCTCAGCCGGAGGCTTCATTGGATGTGATGAGGACTCTGTTTCTTATAAGATGTCCATAACAGAGGCTGGCCGGCTGCTCAGCAGACCTTGGCCTGCTGGCTTTGCCTTACCATTCGCCAAGCTTACTCCATGGCGAACCTTCCTACCCCCTGCCATGGTGACGGCCCGGTCAGCGGGGACTTCGTGAGCAGCACGCTGTGGGGCTTCTGCAGAACAGCTCTGCACAGTGCTTTGTTGATAACTGGGGTCCATGGGCTCACGGGGTCTGCACTATGCCCAAACCCTGCCATAAGCCCGAAACAACTGGGAACATGACTCATCGGACCACGACACGTTGCCAGTCCTCCAGGTTCCAATTAGCGATGTCACGAGCCCAGGTGTCCAGTGTCGCAGTGTAAGCAGGGGCACTCTGGTGGCTTTTCTGCTCCTATATCCCAAGCAAGCTAAAGAATACTGCACTGACCTGCTGGATTTGCGTCTAGTAACTCCTGCAGTGAATGTGGATGTGATTTGAATCCGTGTCGCTTGTAACCACAGACAATTCTGGCCAGACGCCGCTGGTCACAATCATTAAGCACCTGTGGTCGGCCACTGTGCTGTCCAGGGTGGGTGGTAACGCCTTCCATGAGGTATTCCCGGCATATGTGACACCATCATGGCCGGTGCTAGGTGTCTAGGCGCCCTAGGCAAAGCTTCACTCTACCACCCTGTTTACCCCAGTGCATGTGCTGTAGTCATGTACCACTTATCTCCCACCCGGCAACATAAAACAGTATTTCCCACACACGTCTTCTGCATGCCTATGGATGCCAACACACTTGGCAAACAGACTGACTACCAGCAGAATCACGAACAATGGTGCCACCAGTGTATAACAATCACAAAAATAATTTGCATAAATTTAGCGGCAACCTCTCAACCAGGTCCCCTGTATCAAGCTGAAGTTGTGAGTAACCCTTTATCAGACAGAAGCAGGTTTGAGCTATCGATGGACATGCTACAGAGGGGGTAGGGGCCATAATAGACACTCATACACATTCATATATGTGTACATAGTTACATATATTCATATAGATAGATACACACACTCACATTCCTTCTTATAGTGAAAAACATGCTGCCACTTGTTTATACTGTACAGCATAGGTACAAATACTAATATACATACACTTATATACAAAGATAAACACCCGCATAAAGATCGTCATATACATATTTGCACATATACTGTAAACAGATGCATAGGTACATACTCAAACATATACATAGAAATACACACACTAATTATATATATATATATATTATATATATATATATACACACACACACCTGTGGCATATGCTGTATATCTATCTATATAGTGTCCAACATGCTTCTGCTTGTTTATTTATTTATACTTTAGTACATAGATAGGTACACAACTCCTACTAAACATATGTAAACACACACACAGAGTAGATACTCACATACTAAATATAAGTACACATACACATATATTTACAAATACAGAAAGTTTGAAACACTTTATGCAACGGGTATGTACTTATGTAAATGCCAGCTTTTCATTCTCATCCATGCCTCTCCTCCTCGTTGTCAGTTATATTTTCCCCAAAGAAAGGGCAGAGCTGCCAGGGAAGGACGCCCACACTCATATCACAGCGGATATAAGCGCTATGACAGTCTGGCTCTAAGGACAGACGTGTGATGTGATGGGTCATAGTGTAGTCAAACAGGGCCACAGCCGTCGCTGATAAGACATTTAGCCGCCACCAATGCCATGTAAAGGAAAGATGTTTCTTTCAGAGACATTCTTTATTTTTGCTGAGTGAACTATGCGGCGCCCTCTGGTAGCCACATCATAGGAAGCTACCCAATGGTAGCGCTGGCTCTGGACACCGTAGATCGAGGAATGTTGCATGTCCTAACAACTTCAGAAATGAAATGTCCCATCCGTTGGGCACCCACTATCATGCCCCATTCGAACTCCAATAATTCACGCCACCTTACCATGAGTGTTCAAACTGACTCACAAGATGTCAGATTACAACTGCTGCAGGTCTGGGTATTTCTAAGACGTCACAGATGAGCAGTTCAGTTTTACTGGAATCTCAAAAACAGCAACATATTGGCTATTTGGCTCTCACATATTTTGCATAGCCAATAAGATAAATCTGAACTAATCCGAACTTGCACTAATTTGGCGGAAAGAACAGTCAAAAATGAACCGCTCATCTCTAAAGGGGGCACATCCACTAACAGACTGTGAAAAGATTGAACGATTACGACATTGTAATCATGCAGTCATTTCAGTCTGTGCTGTGCCTACACTGAACATTCAGTCGTTCAGTGCAGGCACCCTCCCTCATCCCTGAACATGGCCAATCTGTTATCGGCAGATTGACCAGCTGTTCAGGCGATGATAGATGTCAAAAACGACGAGCGGGAGTCAGCATCGCTTGTCGTTTTCGACATTTTCATGGCCGAATTTGTGAATGATTAATGAACGATAACGTTATTGTTCAATCGCTCTTTTTATTTGGGTAGTGGATACCAGCCTTCAATCACAGTATGGTATTCCATTACATACTGCTATCCCATGACTTTTGGAACTTCAGTGGAGATATGTGTATATAAACATGCCAACTCCACACAGATGTAATTCACACCCCATAGCCTCTTACGAGTGTGGAGGTGGTAATATATTTTCACGAGCTTGACTAACCAAACAGAAGTTAAACTATTGTTTGGAATGTGTGTTTATCTTGGTTTGCATATGTTGTGTGGTACAGTGGTTGTTGTGTACAGATGCCACTGTTTCTTACACAGCAGTGCTATGTCTGTGTATAAGTGGCTAGTCACGCCCCATCAGTGGGCTCCTGCCTTTGCATTCCCCTGGTGGGCCCTTCGTGCCCTAGTCTGACAGGATGGTACCCCTCCCTCCAACTTTTCTTCCCTCTTCTCTTTTAAAGGTTTTTTTTTCTCTTGTTCTTTTAAACTTTTGTCCATCCTCTCTTTTCCCAACATACAGTAACTAGAAATCTTGTACATATAGCCGTAGGAACATAAAATGCTTATATCTTAATGTCATTGTTATTTCACTGAATAACCAATACTATACGAGAACTCTTGAATAAATAATTAAAAAAGCAATGTAAGGTTACAGAACGTAAGATGATTAGACAAATACTACACAGGAGAAAATTTAGGTATGAGTTTATTACAAGTTGCTTCATTCTATAAACAGATAGCATATGTCATTAAAAATAGTCTACTATTGCTCTTTCTATTTAGGACATTAGGGGGTAAGTTTATTAAAAATAGTTTCTGGCCAAGATGCCATTCACAGGGGAGTTTAGCTTGTTCTTCTGACACGGAGATTTACTAAAGGCAGTTACGGGAATAAAAAGACTATTCAAACTGAAAAACACAGGAAACAGAATTAAATACACCATCGGCCAAACTCGGAAGTAACTTCCAAAGAAATACTTCACCGGGAAGTTACCAAGAATCACGTTTTTAAACACGTCCATAAATCGCTATACTTGGGTCAAAACACACTTTTCAAACACACTGCCCAGTGAGCAGCGTGTATGCAGAAGCCTGCACAGATCAGCGCGATCTGTGCTGGCTTCTGCGTGTGTTTCAGTGTAAAAAATAGAAAACAGCGCGGGGTCCCCTTCCAAAGCACTGCCAACACCGGGCTTTTAGAGCTGATCCTAAATACTGGGGAACAACGGGATGGGGGTCCCCTGTATTTCAATAAACCAGCACAGGACTCCTGAGCCGGTCTTGGTTGAGAAAATATGGGAAAAAAAATGCATAGGGTTCCACCATATTTCCTTTAACCAGCACCGGGCTCTTACTAGCAGGGGGATAATGCCACAGCCAGGGGACACACTTGACGAGGTCCCCCGGCCAAAGCATAAACCCCTCTAACTACTCATCCCAGGCTGGGAATTCCTGGGGAAGTGGGGACCCCCAGTAAAGGGGTGTCCCCTCTCCAGGTAACCCCAGGCTATTGCTGAAGATCGGAGCTATTCCCCGCACAACTGGGCGGTGGGTGTGGGGTTGATAGCAGTGTTGCTAAAGTTAGATTTCAAGTTATATTGAAATCTAACTTTAACATACTTTACTTGGAG
The DNA here is from genome assembly GCA_031769625.1 of Taudactylus pleione. Taxonomy (NCBI): domain Eukaryota; kingdom Metazoa; phylum Chordata; class Amphibia; order Anura; family Myobatrachidae; genus Taudactylus; species Taudactylus pleione. The sequence continues at coordinate 63,380,000 of JAUIMM010000200.1, read as the reverse complement.
ATCCCAAGTACCAGCATGCGGGGCATTAAGGGGCCGCTGGTACCTATAGTCCTCCTGTAAAGGAAATATTAAAATAAAGACAATACACGCACACTGTACAAAGTAAAAATGTAAAACATACTCACACTACACTCACCTTGTCCTCGTTGCTGATCGGTCCTCTTCTCCAGTAGAATCCACTATATGGTAAAAAAATAAATAAATAACATACTCACCTAACCCTTGTCACAGGTTGATCCTCTTCTCCAGTAGCAGTCTCGGGACATAAAAAGAAAAAAAAACGCAATCCCAATCCATCCGGACACAGAAGAGCTGTAGGTGTATACACATTACAGCTCTTCTTCGCAAGCGACAGGACCCACGATGATTGTTGCACTTGGAGGGCCGCCAGCCAATCAGCAGCCGCTACCATAGTAACCGGCCACTGACTGGCTGTGAGTAGCCTGGCTGTCAATCCCTCCAAATGCAGAAAACCTCTTGACACTTGCGGAGAAGAGTTGTACGTGTATACATATACAGCTCTTCTGTGTCCGGATGGATCGGAATTGCGGTTTTTGTATTTTTTTCTAATGGCAGGGGCTACTACTGGAGAAGAGGACCGACCTGCGACATGGGTAAGGTGAGATTTTTTTTTTTTATTGACCATATATTGGGATTCTACTGGAGAAGAGGACCGATCAGCACAGGGGACAATTTGAATATAGTGTGAGTGCATGTATTGAATATTTACTTTCTACGGTATGCGTGTACTGTCTTTGTTTTAATATTTCCTTTACAATACTATAGGTACCAGTGGCCCCTTAATGCTTTGCATGCTGGTACTTGTAGTTTTCCAAGTATATACATGTGGGGGAGGCTTGCAGGGACCTATAGTCCCTGTGTAAAGAACAATATTACTTGAAATCTAACTTTAACAAAACTACTATCAACCCTACTCCCACTGCCCAGGGGTGCATGTGATAGCCCTGGGCTTCAGCCCTGGAGAGGGGGGACCCCTTTATTGATGGGGTCCCCACTTCCCCAGAAAACCCTGGCCTGGGCTAACTAGTTAGGGGGTTAATGCAGTGGTTCCCAAACTGTGTGCCTCGGCACCCTGTGGTGCCTCGGGACACTTGCAAGGGTGCTTCAGGTTGGTGGTCCAGCACCAAACCAAATATGGTCAATGTAATTTTAAATATGTGTACAAAAAAGAAGCACAAACCTGTCCACCACTATATAACCAAACCTAAGGATGACAGGTAACCACAATTTAATTCACTGTACTACTTCCTTACATTTTTTTCTGAATTTCTCAATAACAAAGTTTTGGCTTAGGGGTGCCATGAAAACATTGCTGATGCACTAGGGGGCCATGATTCAAAAAAGTTTGGGAACCACTGGATTAATGCTTTGGTCGAGGGATCCCGTAAAGTGTGTTCCCTGGCTGTGACATTACCCCCCTGCTAGTGGAGCCCGATGCAAATTCTAAAAATACGGGGGATCCCTATGTCATTTTTCCCCGTATTTTTTAGAACCCTACACATTATGTTGCCTGCAATTTTTTTATTACGCAGTCAGACAGACAACACAGGGGAGAAAACAAGGTTAAACATGATTATATACACCATCGGAAAACACGATTCTTAGTAATTTGAGTGTTTGATCTTGAAAAACTCACAAATTCCAGCGATGGCAATCGTGTTTAAGCTCGGCCAAAACACAATTCTTATTAATTACCCGTAGGACTCAGACATCTAGGATCATAATGAATCAATGTTAAATCAAAATACCCATAATTGTATTCATAATTTCATATTTGCTCAGTGCACATAACTAGGAACTCGCATACAAATAATTTAATGTTGGATAATATGGGATAATGTATGCAGAACATTTAGGGGCTTATGTATCAAGCTTTTATTCATAAAATTATGTAGAAATTGCAGTTTCTGCATAATTTTATGAACTGTTTCTATGTACTATTAGCACAATGCAGGAGATTTCACAGATCAATGGGGACTACAAACTCAGCCCTATGTACCAAACTCCAAAAAGCAAAGCATTCCAGAGTTTGGCCCCATTGGTTAACATCATCTTCAGATGGTATAAACTGCTTTAAGCCTATAGAGGTTTGCGAGCAGGGAAGAGATCTTCCAATATCTCTCCCGCAGCGAAAACTGACACTGTGCATGCATGCATGACGCATGCACAGTGCCAGCTTCCCCCGGAGAGGTCTGTGACAAACTTCAACAAAATGCTGGGGAAAATACTCTGTTCCATGACTATTAATACATAGGCCCCTTAAGCGGCCCATACATGGTGCGATATGCATCGTGCAACGCGACGGGAGATCTGACGTCCGACATATCGGGCAGTCCCCACACATAGCGTTGCATGGGTTCGCACATCACATCCCCAGATCAACTGAACCTGCAGTAAGATCTAGGGGTGCCATGTATGACCCCACGGGTACGCGCATTGGCCGATATCATGCCCATACACGGTGCGATATAGCAGCCAAATTGTACCAATCCGTCGGATCAGCTGATTTATCGCACCGTGTATGGGCTGCTTTAGTTATACAAATATTGTAGTGAATGTACATGTGAAATTCATCTAAGAGTAGTGTGCAGCGAGAGGATTGCAGCTACCGTTTCCTTTACCACACCTCTCTCGTCATAGTCATAAAATACCTTTAATTGCTAGCACAGTATATTTCTTATAGGAGATGGGGTTTATGTATCAAGCAGGGAAAAGCACGGAGCAGTGGACCAGTGGAGAAGTTGTCCATAGCAACCAATCAGCTTTGCAGTAGCATTTATCAAGTACAGTTTATAAAATAATAGGTAGGAGCTGATTGGTTGCTATGGGCAACTTCTCCACTGGTCCTTTTCTCCACACTTTTTTCACTGCTGGATACATAAACCCCAAAATATTATGAAAAAATTAGGTGATGGTTTTAATGCACTAAATGATTTGAAGTAAAATCTCAGAAATTGAGGCCTTGGTTAATGCACATCTATACTGTTCGGGTGCTCAAGGTTTCTGTTTGTTTGAAAGTATCTTTTAAAGAGGATGCTGTTGGTCTTTTCTCATAATCTCTTGACAGTACTTGCTTGATATTCTTGTCCTGTGGAAGTAAATAAAAGTAATTATGAGAAGGAAATACATGATGAAGCGGAGAAGACTGAACTTGTAATACTGATATACCTCCATGGGGTTCTTCTCTGCAAATTGCGTAGGCAATTTACCTTCCCGAATTTCCTTCCATTTCTAAAAGTAAACAAGGAAATCTGCATGAAACACATCCCAATGACTATTGTGGACTAAGAGCATGAAGTGTGTGGGAGCATGTACTGTGTGGGAGCATGAAGTGTGTGGGAGCATGAAGTGTGTGGGAGCATGAAGTGTGAGGGAGCATGTCGTGTGTGGGAGCATGTCGTGTGTGGGAGCATGTCGTGTGTGGGAGCATGTCGTGTGTGGGAGCATGAAGTGTGTGGGAGCATGAAGTGTGTGGGAGCATGAAGTGTGTGGGAGCATGAAGTGTGTGGGAGCATGTCCTGTGTGGGAGCATGTCCTGTGTGGGAGCATGAAGTGTGTGGGAGCATGAAGTGTGTGGGAGCATGAAGTGTGTGGGAGCATGTCCTGTGTGGGAGCATGAAGTGTGTGGGAGCATGAAGTGTGTGGGAGCATGTCCTGTGTGGGAGCATGTCCTGTGTGGGAGCATGAAGTGTGTGGGAGCATGAAGTGTGTGGGAGCATGAAGTGTGTGGGAGCATGTACTGTGTGGGAGCATGAAGTGTGTGGGAGCATGTCCTGTGTGGGAGCATGTCCTGTGTGGGAGCATGTCCTGTGTGGGAGCATGAAGTGTGTGGGAGCATGTCCTGTGTGGGAGCATGAAGTGTGTGGGAGCATGTCCTGTGTGGGAGCATGTACTGTGTGGGAGCATGTCCTGTGTGGGAGCATGAAGTGTGTGGGAGCATGTACTGGCCAGTTGCAGATATAACATTTGACACCTTTGCACAAGACTATTATGTATGAACGTGGTCTTGTTTGATTTTTTTTTTTTTTAATTCCATCCATGTTCCAAGTGTTATGTGACAGCAAAATCAGGGTCGGAGAAAGAAATACTGAGGGACAATTCTGAAAATAGCTTTGGGTTACAACACATTTTTGCAACAATCATACATTTGTATTCATTTTGTAAACTGTATTAAAAAACAATACTTATAATGTGATTGCTTGGTATCTATATAATAAATCTCTAGGGTCTGTCCCATCTCCTACACGCATGCACAGTGGAAGCCCTGCTAGAGAGATGTGACAGGCCTAGCCAGAGAAGAGGGTGACCCTGGGGCAGGACGTGGCAAGTACAGGGGCAGGACAGAGCAGCAGAGGGGGGAGGTGGCAGATGAGGGGCAGAACTATAACACAACATACCCAACACTGATCTTTTTATTTCCCCAGGTGTCCTTATTATTTCGAGTTTGGGACACCCACTGCAGGGTCACATCATCTGAACTAATCTATGTGTGAACAAGATTTTTTATAGCTGGGGTATTTCTGTTTTTTATATATTTTATATATTGATTGTATATGATGTCTATTAGATAGAGTTACTGTGTGTGCTGTTTAATAAATATCTTAATATCCTATTTAGCTGTCTCTTCTAATGGGCATTAGGCAATCAGTAGTCATCCAATTTACTAACATAGATGTGTCCTGCTACATAGTTGTTGCGTACGCAGCAAATAGTGCCATGCATGGTGTGAGGCTTGCGCACTGATAGGCGCACTGCATTCGCACACGTGCCATGCAGCGCTATGGAGGGGGGGGTTTGGGGGCGGCGTGGCATACCGGGTGGTCGGCCACCCGATCGCACCGTGTGTGGGGACCGCCCGATGTCGTCCGTCGGTTCCCTCGTCACTTCGTAAGGTGCATATCGCACCATGTATGGGCGGCTTTAGAGCAGAGGTTCCCAAACTCTGCCATCCACATTTTATGGATATCCATGCTTGAGCTGATGTTCATTAAATTAATTTAAAATTAAAATAATAAAATTTACACTTTACTTCTGAAAAGTGTTCACACAAAAACACTTCCTTTCTTTTTGTATTATGTTTACACAAGTTGTATGTCTTAGCATCCCATTGTGCCATAATACGGTATATATGATTCTATGTATACATAGGGGTACCTAATGATGCTAGAACTATACACTGGTGCACAGGGTCACTCCACTGGTGTCCTATCATGCACAAGTTTCCAAGTACAAAGTACACAAAATTACGCAGCAACAACATTGCAATGAATATTGAATTATTGCAGCCATTTCTTTGCAGATGCTTGAAACACATATACATTCACAGCACAGAGGTAACGACTTTCACTGCTGGGAAAGGGGTAAATATTTATTTTTAAGTATGTTTGTAAGAAGAACCACAGATCGCAGAACGTTACATATATCTAATTTATTAGTAACCTACATCTGCTTTCTCATGTGTACTGCCAAATATCCACAGAAGTTCAAATACTATTAATCCTAAAGCATAGATGTCAACTTCATTTCCATAGTTTTCTCCCCTCTGTTGAAAAAAGCAAAGAGAATTTTATAAATTAGTAGACACGTACATTTTGTTCTGCTAACATGTAATAAAGAGATAGAAAGCAACTAGTCATCTCTTTTCTGTTATACATACAGGATATACAGTGCTAACTGCTTAATGCCCATCCAATGTAAATCTACATGCAGGGTTCTTTGGACATCACTACATGATGTAAGCTGCTTATGTATTATCCACTACGCCTCATTTAAAATTGATACATTTAAATAATGAATGCTTGTTAGAAACAGACAGCATTATTATTATGAGCCATGGATCAGGTCTTCTATAGAAAAGGTTAAGTAAAAACTTGTATACCTTAAAAAGGTAAAACAATGTATAAAAGAAAATTGCTTACAAAACAGTTTCTGTATTGTAACAGCTTTCTACCTGCACACAATGCAACTCATGTTAGCAAGGGCCTAGATGGCAAGGAAATGGATGGCCCCTGCTTTTCCCACTATTATGGACTGGATAGCATTAATAAATAACACGGTCGTGCATGAGCGATTTGTTTACAGGGGGGAACTGAACTGTCTACTCTTTACTCGTGGGTTCAGAAAGTCGTAATTTTATACAGATATGCCCTCACTTGTCTTTGATGCAGTCTCACCAAAAAGCCCCTCTTGGTGTGCCTGGTCCCAAGAAACTCTGTTAGCTGGGGGACTTCTTTTGCCAAAAATGCGTCTAAGGGCCGTATTCAATTAGGTGCGAAATAGCGGTAAATTATCGCACCAGCGATAATCGGATAGTGTAAAACAGGCGAAAATGTCACATACAGGAAAAGGAGACTTATGTCTTACCTGTTAAGTCCTTTTCTTTGACCTCCATAGAGAACACAGGGACTACACTGGGGTATAGGGTGGCAGGTGGCGTCTGGGCACCAAACAGTCCATTTCTTCAGAGATGTGCAGCTCAGGCTCATCCTCCTCTATACCCCAGCCCAGGTAGGCCAGTCAAGTTAGCAAGCCCAAGACAGGAGCGGGAAGAAGGAGAAGGAAGACCATCACACACAGAAACAAACACCCAAAGAGACAGGGAAACCAGAAAACGAGGAAAAAAACCCAGCCAGTCAGACGCGTCAGGGTGGGCGCCCTGTGTCCCCTATGGAGTTCGAAGAGAAGGACTTAACAGGTAAGACATAAGTCTCCTTTTCTTCTTCATCCTTTCATAGGACACACAGGGACTAATCTGGGGATGTCCCAAAGCAATCCCCCTAAGGGAGGGGACGCTCCTGAGCTTCACTGAGTACCCATCACTCAAAGGCTGCATCCGCAGAGGCAGAGGTATAAAACGCATAAAAGCGAATACACGTCTGAACAGAAGACCACGTGGCCGGCTTGCAAAACTGCTCCGCAGAGGCGCCGAGACGAGCTGCCCAAGAGGTACCAACTGACCTCGTGGAATGAGCAGTCACCACAGCCGGGGCCGGAAGCTTCGCCGCCACATACGCGGGGTGGATAGTTAAGCGGAGCCACCTGGCTAAGGTCTGTTTCGTAGATGGCCAATCACGGTTGTGGAAACCATAGAGTATGAAGAGGGAATGAGACTTCCAGATATCCCTGGTACAATCAACATAGATGTGAAGGGCCCTTACAACATTTAAAGAGGCCTCCTCCGCCGTATCCTCTAGAGACTGAAAGGCCGAGACCACAATCTCCTGATTGAGGTGGAATCTGGAAACCACTTTCGGAAGGTAAACTACTGTAGTCGAGTCTGAAGAACGGCCCGTTCCGAGTGAAAGACCAGAAAAGGAGAGTGACACGACAGTGCACTCAGGTCTGACACACTCCGAGCCGAAGCAATAGCCAGGAGGAGAATAGTCCTCCACGTGAGCCAACGAAGGCCCACTGAATCCAAAGGTTCGGAGGGAGGTGCCTGAAGAGCCCGAAGCACCAGGGACAAGTCCAACGGAGCCACCGGAGAAATAAACAGAGGCTGCATGTGGAGAATACCCTGAAAGAAGGTACGAACATCCGGCATCAAGGCAATCTGTCTCTGAAAGAGTACCGAAAGGGCAAAGACCTGTACTTTTAAGGAAGACAAACGAAGACCCAAATCCAGGCCGGACTGTAGAAACAAGAGAACTCTGGAAAGCCGAAAGGATCTGGGCTTAAAACCTCTGGAAAAACACCAGGAGAAGCAAGTGCGCCAAATCCGATTATAACATTTGGTGGAAGGTTTCTGCGCATTCATCATGGTGCGAATAACTGACCACGAAAAACCTTTAGCTTTCAAGACGGATGTCTCAAGAGCCACCCCGTTAAAGTGAGGGGAGTCAGATCTGGGTGGAAGCACGGCTCCTCAGACAGAAATCCGGCCATGGAGGAAGACACAGCAGGGCATCGATGGAGAGGCTCAAAAGATCTGCGTACCAAGCCGTCCGCTGCCAATCTGGAGTTACCAGAATCACTGTGCCACCTTCCAACTTGAACTTGCGGAGAAGCCTCGACAGAAGTGAGATCGGAGAGAATATATACATTAGATTGAAAGTCCACCAAACCGTCAAGGTGTCCACCAGAAGAGCCCCCGGGTCTGTGGTGCGAGATCTGTACTTCGGTACCTTTTGGTTGTACCGTGACGCCATCATATTGACTTCCGGCAGGCCCCAACGATGAACTAGATGTCTTCACGACTTAGAAAGTCCACTTCCCAATTTTGGAACCCCCGGAATGAAAACTGCCGACAGAGCTGGAACATGATGCTCCACCCAACGGAGTATGCGCCTGACCTCTGATGGTTTATGTAAGTGACGGCCATCGCATTGTCTGATTGTACTTGGACTGGGCAATGCTGAAGTAATTGCTGAGCCTGACAGAGGGCTCTGAAGACAGCTCGAAGTTCCAGGACATTGATCGGGAGATGGCTCTCCTGAGCCGTCCATCGACCCTGGAAAGACTGCTAGCAGATTACAACTCAACACCCGCAAAGACTGAACCCAATCCAGAAGGGGTGATTCTTGTAAAAATGGGAGCTCTGAAGCCACCACGCAAGGGAGAGACTAACCTCCCGAGATAGGACTATTGTCTGCAGCTTGATCTGGAGAAGGGATCCGTTCCAATGAGTCAAAATCTCCGCCTGGAGAGGCCAGGAGTGAAACTGGGCGTACTCCACCATGTTGAAGGTGGAGACCAGAGATCCTGGGATCCATATGCAGGTGTGAATTGACACCCAGCGATGAAGTAAGAACCCTCGAATCCTGTCCTGCAGATCACAAATCTTGTCCACTGGGAGAAACACTCTCTGAACTCATGAATCTAACAGGGTCCCCAGGTGGAGCATCTCCTGGGCCGGAGTCAGGCAGATTTCTTCCAATTGATAACCCACCCGTGCGACTGTAGAAGATCTATTGTGAGGCAAAGGTGCTCCCTGAGCATATCCGGAAATCCGGCTAGGATAAGAAGATCGTCCAGGTAAGGGAGAATTCTGATACGCTTGCACCACAAGTGAACTTCCATGACCTTCGTGAACACACGAGGAGCCGTGGAAAGACCAAAGGGCAAGGAACAAAACTGGTAGTGCTCCTCCTTGACTGCAAACCGGAGAAAAAGCTGGTGACCGAGGGCCTGATTCAGCAAGGAACGCAAAGGAGAGAATGTGCACACTTGGCCGATGTGCAAACTAGCCAGTGCGATCGGGTTATGGGACACAGACTACACGCAATGTGTACACAAACCCTTCCGAAATTGATTGACAGGAAGTACAGTATGTGGGTGGTGATGGGGAGTGGTCAGGAGAACGCAGGCGTTATAACGCCGTTATAGGGGCATGCATAATTAAGGCAGTGCGGTGGCATACGCAGCCATACCATAAGCTGTACACAGGAAGCAGCCAAAATCCTGTGGCAGGTCAGGTCAACCACTATTGTGTGTATGGGTCCGATGGTTCTCGATGTTACTGATGTTTACTCTATCTTGCGTGTTGATCAGGCTGTGAGTAAAGGGAGACAGGCAGCTTAGTATGGGGCTGGGCATCTGCATCTTGTGCTGCAGTCTCCATGCGTATGCATTGATTAGCATATTCTCGTATCGGACGGGTGTGTGCGTCTGCTAGCGTGCATCTGCTAGCGAGTGTTCCTTGCTGAATCAGGCCCTGTCAGATAGGCACATGTAAATAAGGATCCTGGATATCTAAGGAGGCCATGAAATCTCCCGGTTCCAATGCCAAAATGATTGAGCGCAAAGACTCCATACAAACGTGGGAACCCGCAAATACTTGTTGAGGGATTTGAGGTTGAGAATTGGGTGGAAGGAGCCTTTCGGTTTCTGAACCAAGAAGATATTGGCGTAGAAGCCAGAGCCCCTCTGATCCTAAGGGACAGGAACTATAAGAGAGCGAGTTGACTCCCGCAGTGCTTTTGCTTTTCCCGGATTTCCCAGACGGCCTGTGGTAAAAAACAGTGCTGGTGGAAGCCTCCTGAAAGTCAGAGCGTAGCCCTGCAAGACTGCACCGCAAACCTAGGCATCTGACGTTGTTGCTATCCAATTATCAGAGAAAAGCAGAAGCTGGCCTATCTGTAGGCTTGTTGGCTGGTTTGGCAGCCGGGTGTCTGGTAGGCCAGGACTGCTTGCTTCTGGGTTTGGAGGTCTTAGCAGAAGAATTCTGGGACCTACAAAAAGACTGCCCCTTGGCTTTCCCTTGCGAGCAAAACGAGTGAAAAAGAGGATGATCGAGCTACAGGGGCTACTGCTGAAGGCAAAAATACTGTCTTGGAAGCCGCCACTGTGACAACAATTTTATCCAATTCTGGTCCAAACGTCACTGGAATAAGGAAGGGCCTCTAGGGCCTTCTTAGAGTCCGAGTCTGCGTGCCAGGAGTGCAGCCAGAGGGCCCTTCTGTCCGACATTGAAGCTGACACCTTGGAAGTTAAGATGCCGGTGTCAAGAGCCACTTTATCCATATAGGAAGCAGCCTCCTTGATATGCGCCACTAGGGATGTAGTTAATATACCGGCGGACTAAAGTAGGTTAGGGTTGGGCACCCCCCCCTGGGAGAACTAGGTTTAGTATGAGGGGGAGTTAGGTTTAGGCACCCCCGGGGGGGAATTAGAGTTAGGCACCACCCCGGGATTTTCGGGTTAGGCACCCCTAAGGGAGGGTTAGGGGGGGAGAGGGGAGGGTTAGGTGACTTACCTGCTGCTGTTGGGATTTTCTCCTGTCGGGCTGACGTTGTCGGGATTTGATCCAGCATTTAAATCCTATTCCGCGCCACCATAGGTAGTAGCTGATCGCCATGGGCCCCCGACGTAGGGCCCTCCTCCAGGGCATCTGCCCAAGCGCTAATTGTCTAAGCCACCCATGCAGATGCCATGACCGGACGTCCGATAGCTCCTGCATGTGTATAAATTCCCTTAAGGAAAGTTTCCAACTTCCTGTCCATTGGATCATCGAGGGAATCCGTATTGGAAATAGGAAGGGTAGAACGCTTGATGATACGGGCAATTTGCACATCAACAGGAGGAGGAGGAGACCCTCAGCAGGGAGTGGGTAACAGGATGCAATGCGCTTGGATGCCCTTGTTAGGAGTGGTCTAAGCCTCCGCAAGAATTTCCTTAAGTTCAGATTTAGGAAACTCCACTGAGACCTTTATCTGATGTTTGAAAACCGGTGCCTTGAGTCTAGGAGCCAGTTCCTCGTCTTCAATAGAAAGGACTGATCTGACCGCCCTAACTAAGGTAACAACAACTACTTGAGGGGGAGGCACCTCCTGAACGGACGAGGTTTCATCCTCAGAGGCACCGGAAGAATCCTCCTCTTGGTCCGATGAGAATTCTGAATGAGAAACCTCAACCTGCCGGGGGACAGAGCCTTCACGCCTGGATGGTTTGCATCCGGAAGTGCGGCCCCTATCCAGCATTTGCTGAAAGGAGGCAGACACCTGTGCTAAGCCCTGCACCGATTGTGAGGTGGTGCTCATCCATGGGGGTGCGGGAGCCAACAACTGCGATATTACCTGCAACATTATTTGCCACAAGTTGGCAGCCCATGTCGGTTCCTGGTTGGAAGCAGTAGAAGGGACAACTCGCTGCGTGTCTGAGTAACACCGAATACAGAGGCCATCCTGGACTGCATCCTGTGGGAAAGTTTGTCTACATGTACGCAGCACTGGAGCCTCCTTCTCCTTGGGCGTTTTTTTCTTGGAAGACGTTACCGTGTTCCAAGAAAAGTCCCACACACCAAGGGGTGTGCAATAGGGAACACTGAATGTAGGGGCCACACAAATTTAACAATGAGTGAGGTAACAGAGGGGGAGACAACCACTTTCACAGCTATAGAAAGAAAGACAGAGACAATAGTGTGAAAAATGAGAACAAGCACACAGTCACATTCAATGCAATAACAACAATAGGCAAATAATGCTCAACAAACCAACCCCAGTCGGTTGGATGGAGCTAGACTGTATAATCCTCTCTGAAGACTAACTGCAGGCAGCACAGCTTTTAAATGGCTGCTCAGCATCTGTGCAAGGGTGGAGAGAGGAGGAGTAAGCCCATGGCGGGAAGCCTGTACATCTCTGAAGAAAATGTTCCACCCCCACCCTATACTCCAGCGTAGTCCCTGTGTCCCCTATGGAAGGGTGAAGAAGAAAATGCATTGAAAGAATACCTGCTGCAACCTCGTGCAATGTTTAAAACACCTGTCGCATCCATACAGCCCCCCACACACGAAATACCAGACCCAATATGGTAAACGCATTTTATTTTGTTCAGCAAAAACTTGACCGGTCGTTTTTGCACAAATTACAAAAAACTTTAGGGTTCATTTATCATCAGGGGTGGTGTCCAAAGGGTTCTTGAAAGGGAAAATAGGGATTTAGCATTTTATTTCACCTGGTCTGAGATGGTGAAAACGTTTCGCCTGTTTTACACTATGCGATTATTGCGGGTGCAAAAATTGACCACGATATCACGGGTGCGATAATTTATCAAGCAAAATAGCGGGTGCGATAATGACAGTGATTGTCACTTACCGCACCTAATTGAATACGGCTCTAAGTCACAAATGCCACTAGGACGCACCAGGAGATTTTGCTGACTAATTTAATATGTGACACTTGTATATCTGTGTGCGACGGAGTCTCTCAATCAGCATACATATGATGCAGCCTTTTTTCCAGGCCAAGTTACACTGCATCACACTGCAACTTAGATGCATTTTCGGCAAAAATAGACGCAAAAAAGATGCCCGGCGCTAGCAGAGTCTCACAGGACCAGACGGCCCACTCACGCCAGGCATATCGCACTCCATGGTGTATTGACATTAGACGAGAAAAGACACATCTGTATGTGTTCCCATGTTAATCTGTTATTAGACCCTATTGGATGGAAGATGGAAATGTTTAAATCTGCTGTTAATGACAACTTCATTGTTTGCCTTTATTCTATGAGAGGTTCTCTTGTGTTTGTTTATTAGAGACCTTAGCTGTAGTTAGCCATAATCAGACTTACTATTTCATTAGAATCAGCAGGGTCAGCTGGACGTGGAAAATACAAAGTGTGGAAAATACAAAGTGTGATTTGCATAACAGTTAATCAAACAGTTGAACAGTTGAACAAACATTGAACAACATCTGGGCCCAGGTAATATCATCTAAATCATTGTCATTCCAGAGACGCCGGCAATACGGATCCACATTCATTCATATGCTGAAAATAACGTTTAAGGGTACCCGCAGAGATTGATTCACAAGTGCAACAGCACAATTAACAGGGGTGTGTAGCCGCAGTAAGCTGTTTGCTTGGAAGATCCCCAGACGCGGCAGACTTACATCCCGGTAAAAGGAACATTTTCTATCTTCTTTTTATGCTATACTCCTTTTTATTTTACATGGCCATGTTGGACATAAGATCAAGATTCTATTATTCATTTTTTGAGAGGAATCCCTTGGCTCTAAACGTAGCTTAAGGCTCATGAAGGAGTGTGAATTGAGTGTACCTATAATAGCAGGGAATAATACTGCTCAAAGGAACAAACATACTGTTCAAATATATATGTTTCTGTTTTCAAACTAAAGAGTATTTTTTTGGAATGAAGACTGTTAATAGTCTAAAATAATATATATATTTTTCTTTTCAACTAAGGAGTATATTTGAATCAGGACTGCTGAAACAACACACTGCCCAGAAACTGATCTTGACAGTGAGGTTATATGCTGTGTATCAATTTGGATTTGAATACATGATTGTTACAATTGTATCTGTATAACTATACAAACAGTGGAGGGTTCCCTTCTGAATGAACATCTATGGTCTAGATCTAAGACAGATTTAAATGATATGTGCACATTGTTTTATGATACAGGTTAGATTAAGGTTTAAATTCATTCTTAATATTTTATATGTGTTGTGGGCCCATTATTTGTGATGTATGTTGAAATAATGAATATATAATTGTCGGCTTATATCTGGTATATGGTTGTAACACCATTATATATTTTTATTTGAACCAATAGGGATATATTAAAATTTACTAAACTTTTTAGCTGATTCATCGCTTTCTTTTATATATATTTTTTTTATTATGGAGTCATATCTTGGGTATTCTCCCCAACTGGACCTCGGTGACCTGACCCTAAGTATCTGTCCACGTACCCTTTCCCGAATACCAATACCCAAACATTCTTAACCCTCGACCCTAAGAAACCTTTAACCCTATTACCTTAACACTAACCACTAACTCTAATACCCAAACAACCTTAACCCCCAACTCTAATACCCTAACTCCCTAGCACTAACACTAATACCCAAACAACCTTAACCCCCAACTCTAATACCCTAACTCCCTAGCACTAACTCTAATACCCAAACAACCTTAACCCCCAACTCTAATACCCTAATTCCCTAGCACTAACCCCTAACACTAATACCCAAACAACCTTTAACCCCTGACCTTAACCTAACCCATCCCTAACCCAAAAAGGGCAGACTAGATGGGCCATATGGTTCTTATCTGCCATAAACTTCTATGTATCTGTGTTTCTTTTCTTTTTAGTGTAGGAACTGTGAAGTCTCCTGTTTAAAAAGAAATCTTAATAGACATTATTGAATAAAAAAAAAAAAGTTGTGCAAATAAAATAAGTATTTCACCTGCTCTGGGGCCATATAAGACGATGTGCCAATGGCTTTAGTTCGTTGAAGTGCTGCGCCATCTTCCCCAGTCATCCGAGTCACCAAGCCAAAATCTCCTATTTTCACTATCATTTCTTTAGTAAATAATATATTTGAAGGCTGTAACACAAGCGTAACCAAAGATAAAAAATAATTTTGACCCGCAACAAAGTATTATCTTGACAAATGAAAGCACTAGCAGCATTTTGTTACACCACATAATGTGACTGTGAAATTTCTGTAATAGTAGAAAGCCTCTTATAGGTGTGCAGTAGTGTAAATACTGATACTCAGAAAGAAAGATGGGATAGATGAATGGCAAGCTTCATGCAGGAGCATCTTGCAAAAATAACCCTTTCCTCACTTGATATAAATGGACACTTACCACAAAAATGTCTATTTATTTGTGTCTAGCACAGCGCATATACTTCACGTAGTGGTAAGTTTACTAAGCGCTGGTTTTGGGTTATCCAGTGGTTTTTCAATCCACTGAGGTATCAAAGGCAAAGTGGTCAGGAATCCGCCAAAAATACAGACTTTAGAAAATTTAGAAAATCGTCTCACTCACTGTCTATTTTTTTTTTTTATTAGAAGTATAGAAACCACTGGATTTACTAAGCGTAGGGTGCAGAACCCACCACAAAACCACCCGAATAATTGACCTGTTTCTGGCAGATGAGTTTGAGTCAAGCACTGCACAGATCACTTGGATCTGAGCAGACGTCGCTGTGTAAAAAGTGTATAACTGAATAAAAAAAAAAATGTGTTGGGTTGCCCCCCCCCCCCCCATCAAAATCATAACCAGCCTCAGGCCTCTTAGCCTAGAGCCGTAAATAGGGCTCTGAGTGCCCTGTGTCGGCCCCGCCCCTTTGCGTGTGACATCATGACGTTGCGCATAAGGGGACGGGGCCGCTGGGACCTAAAGCTGCAGCAGTGCCGCAGCTGTAATTATGGTAGGGTGCCTGCCTGTAGCAGCCAATGGACGCCAGAAGCAGGGGCCGTAGGGTGGCAATGGTGCCGCCCCCACAGAGCACTGCACTCTGTGCGGCTGCACCAGCCGCACACCCCTAGTTACGGCTTTGTGTTAGCCTAAGCTGGTCTTGAAAAATAGGGGGACAAACTGCTCAGCCTAGGAAAGTGAGGGACAAAAAAATAAGGTCCCCTCTCCCGAAGGATAACACAGGCCAAAAAAATATATATATATATAATTGCCAAATATATTTGAACAAATTCAGGGTATTTTGAGGCTGCTTATTTGAAAGTATTTATTCAAATTGGCTGTAGTTCTTGAGATAATGGATATTCTCAACTAATATGGAATTTAGCCATAACATGCATATATGGGAATCTATTGGAACATTCTAGAAGGTGAGACACGCAAATATTCTAGGTGCTCTCCCTCTGTATACAAATGATCGGCGCCCCCAACCAGAAGTCAGTTGTCTACTTTGTTCCTCTTGTTTCTTGTGTATCTGAAAATTGAAAACAAATCTAGCAAAATCAAAGTCATATTCGGAATCAGCACCACAACGTTACCCCAAAATCGCTCTAATATGATTGGTAATGCAAGTATGGATCAGTGTAATCAGCCCAGGGATCTTTTCTCTCCCCCCAGGCTTTGGATGTGGAGGTAATAGTGAAGAATATTTATAAATAAGATTGCTCTTTACAGGCAGAGTACCACACGTGCCAGCATGCCCTTGCATCAACAAGCTACTGGCACTTCTACAACAAGAGTTGACCTATAAGCAAATTCTCAAGCCAGGGCTCCGTGAGGTACAATCACATCTTCTGAAGTGGTTATAATTTTGCCAAGACCAGTGGATTACCTACATGAACCCAAGAAGACGCATCCCTACGGATTGCGTGAGTAATAAATGGGATCTGCTAAAGCTGGGTACACACTGTGCCGACGGATCCGCCGATCAGGTAAGTTTAACAGACTAATCAATTGGCCACTCGATGTGTTCTTGACATCACAACTAGGTGGGCATTTGAATTTGCTGCCCAGTTGAGTTATCAGTCACCAGAGGTCCTTGCTGCAACCGTACGGCAATCGGTTGACCGCCCGTACACACAGCTAGATGCACCTATACACTACCATTTGGGGTCACTTAGAAATTTCCTTATTTTTGAAAGAAAAGCACTGTTTTTTTTCAATGAAGATGATAATATATTAATCAAAAATACACTCTATACATTGTTACTGTGGTAAATTACTATACTAGCTGCAAACGTCTGGTTTTTAAAGGAATATCTACATAGGTGTATAGAGGCCTATTTCCAGCAACCATCACTCCAGTGTTCTAATGGTACATTGTGTTTGCTAAGCGCGTTAGAAGACTAATGGATGATTAGAAAACCCTTGTGCAATTATGTTAGCACAGCTGAAAACGGGTTTGCTTGTTAGAGAAGCTATAAAACTGGCCTTCCTTTGAGCTAGTTGAGTAACTGGAGCATCACATTTGTGGGTTTGATTATACTCTCCAAATGGCCAGAAAAAGAGAACTTTCATGTGAAAATCGACAGTCTATTCTTGTTCTTAGAAATGAAGGCTATTCCATGCGAGAAATTGCCAAGAAACTGAACATTTCTTACAACGGTGTGTACTACTCCCTTCAGAGAACAGCACAAACAGGCTCTAACCGGAGTAGAAAAAGAAGTGGGAGGCCCCGGTGCACAACTGTGCAAGAAGACAAGTACATTAGAGTCTCTAGTTTGAGAAATGGATGCCTCACAAGTCCTCAACTGGCAGCTTCATTAAATGGTACCTGCAAAACGCCAGTGTCAACGTCTACAGTGAACAGGCGACTCCAGGATGCTGGCCTTCTAAGCAGATTGGCAAAGAAAAAGCCATATCTGAGACTGGCCAATAAAAGGAAAAGATTAATATGGGCAAAAGAACACAGACATTGGACAGAGGGAGATTTGAAAAAAAATGTTATGGACAGACGAAGTTTGAGGTGTTTGGATCACACAGTAGAAAATTTGTGAGACGCAGAACAAGTGAAAAGATGCTGGAAGAGTACCTGACGCCACCTGTCAAGCATGGTGGAGGTAATGTGCTGGTCTGGGGCTGCTTTGTTGCTGGTAAAGTGGGAGATTTGTACAAGGTAAAAGGGATTTTGAATAAGGAAGGCTATCACTACATTTTGCAACACCATGCCATACCCTGTGGACAGCGCTTGATTGGAGCCAATTTTCTCCTCCAACAGGACGATGACTCAAAGCACACTTCCAAATTATGCAAGAACTATTTAGGGAAGAAGCAGGCAGCTGGTATTCTGTCTGTAATGGAGTGGCCAGCGCAGTCACCAGATCTCAACCCCCATTGAGCTGTTGTGGGTGTGCTTGACTGTATGGTACGCAAGAAGTGCCCATCAAGCCAATCCAACTTGTGGGAGGTGTTTTAGGAAGCGTGGGGTGACATTTCTTCAGATTACCTCAACAGATTAACAGCTAGAATGATAAAGGTCTGCAAATGCCAAAGGTCTGCAATGCTGTAATTGCTGTAAAAGGAGCATTCTTTGACGAAAGCAAAGTGTGAAGGACAAAATTATTATTTCAAATAAAAATCATTATTTCTAACCTTGCCAATGTTTTGACTATATGTTCTATTCATTTTGCAACTCATTTGATAAATAAAAGTCAGTTTTCATGTAAAACACAAAATTGTCTGGGTGACCCCAAACTTTTGAACGGTAGTGCATATCGGCCATCTGCTGTGCTGCAGAGCAGATGCGATATGTCTGTGAACGATGTAATTCACAGACATATATGGGGTACACACCCGCCGTTGCGCTCACAATATATTTGCCATCCAATTAAAAGGCCAATATATCTCCCAATGTGTTACCCAGCTGAAGGCAAGGTAGGGACAGACAGTAAAGAATAAGAGCGCCAATCCTGTATTGGACCAATAAGATACACAAATATTAAGATATAAAAATATATTTATTAAATCACAAAATTTATTTTGTGGTTTAAAAACAAACCAGGAACCAGGTGAGCCTGAATAGCCTATTTACGGCTTTGTCTCAATGCAAGATCAGACACGCTGGTCTCCAGAGGCCCTATTAACAACGGGTCTCCCGTCACTGTTAACGATGTAGGAGGACTATTGCGGCCAACATCAGTGGAACAGCATACATCTATTTAGGAGCCGCTCACAATATAATACACACATTGTGTATATTTTTATTAAAGGCACTGGGAGAAGAATACTGTAAATCAAACACCAATGTTGGGAGGATAAACTTGTGGAACTTTTGTATCCATTATCGACTGATTTGAGGTTTACACTCCAATTCATTGTGAAAGGCTACTTTGTTCATTTATTTGATCAGATACAATGTGTATGCATATGTTATTATGAGCTAACAGTAGCCAGACAGGTACTACTGAACAGTTATAGCAATAAGGATTGCATCAGTAGGGACAACTGTTGTTTTTTTTCTAGTAGAGGATTTTATTGTTCAGATAAATTAGTTTCTGCATGCAGATTATACCATATGTCATTTTATGATTATTATATTGATTGGAGCATCAAAATACATTTTGTGATTTAATAAATAAATTTTTATATCTTAATATTTGTGTATCTTATTGGTCCAATACAGGATTGGCGCTCTCATTCTTTACTGTATATTGCCTTTGGTTTAGGGTGTTGGTGGACCCCTGAGAGAGCTACCAAGGTAGGGACAGACTTCTACACGTACAGCCTGATGTAGGTGGGAGGGCATCGCACTCTCTCAAAAATGAGCTATATACATTCTTTAGTTTCTCATGTTCATTCTTCTGATTTAAATATTTGTTTATATTTAACAACCACTATAACTAATTGCATTGTAAATTCATTTGCAAAGTTTCTTCTTTATAGTAACTTTTCAGCTCTTTCATCTATGTAATTATCAATTTACATTGATATTGAAAGCTGCTTAGATTCTTAGGGGAGCTTTTAGGTTAATTTACATATTCATACAGGACACAATCGAGATTCTTAGCCATGCACAAATATAAATTGAATATTGCAGTTGGACAAATCAGTCCTCTACAGCAGTGGTTCTCTAACTTCTACAGCAGTGGTTCTCTAACTTCTTTCTGCCGTGACATGCTGACGAGTGACAACCACATACGTGACACACAATTCAAAAAAATATAAAAATGCATGCAAAATAACCTTATTGTATTAATAAAATATGTTAGACATACCTGAGTAAATATATTTCAAGATATAAACATTTACATTTGTGAATTTGACATATACAACCACATCAAAAAACCCCACTTACCTACCTCCCACCCTTACAATCCAAAACCCATACTCCCAGTATAAAACGCCTATCCCCCTGGTCTGAAAACTGTAAAAATGGTACTGCTGCTCTCAGTATTTGGAGTACTTTGTACAGATGTGTCCTCATACACCTAACCTCGCCATACGGTGTGTGACGTCCAGCGCAACTGAGCCAATGCGAGAGATGTAGCGTACAGTCTTCTTTACATTTTGTGGCTTATTTGCATCACAGATGCAGCGAAAAGACGCTCTGTGTACCAGAGACGCTGGGCTGTGACTGCACAGGAATTAGTTTTAAACATGTACAAAGTGGCAGATGAAGCACAACAGGACTTGGCGTGAGAATAAGCTGCTGCATCGTAGCACTTTGTATACAGATTGAGACTCATTTTGAGCGAAAAAAGTAGCTTGGCGCAGCCAAGTCGCCCAGTACTTGGTGCGTCAAGAGGGGCTGAAGCCACAGTCTATAAGGACACATCTGTAGGTGATCAGTCTCATGTGTACAATGACACGGATCTGAAACAGTGCCAGTTTTTTTGTTAGACCTCATAAAGGAATGTATAGATTGTGAGAGAATCATCACACCTCAGTGTTACAGTTCCCTAGGCTGCTCCATGTAAACCTCCTAGAACCCAGGGTAGCGAGGTCTTCTGCCACTAACAGCCACCTGCTGTTCCCTTAGAACTAGAAACATTCACCGGTACTTAAGTAGCCGCCTGGACTTAAAACTCGGAGTAGTAGTAGTTTACACAAATTACCTATGGGAACCAGAGAATAGCATGAGATACTGGATACCAGTAAGATAGTGTCACAACTCCCGGATGGTTATGGATGCGGCCCGTATTAGGGAGTTGGTTAGACCTAAGCCTGAAGCGCGGAGTCTAATGTGCCGGCGGTATTCACCAGGGACCCTCGCAAGAAGGTATGGGCTTGGCTGCGAACGACACACAGGTCGCGGCCCTCAGGATAGGCTCCCTTATACAGGTGCTGGTAAACTCTGGATGAAGCGGAGAAGACGTATAGCTTAGTCAACAGGCCGGGTCAGAACCAAACGGACTTAGACGGTACCAGGGAGCAGGCGTAAACAGGTCACAGGGAATAGCCGAAGTCAAAACCAGATATCAGATGAAGTTCCAGGGGTCAGGTGAAATCAGGGTCACAAACGAAACCAAGGTCAGGAACAGGTAACGGAGTATCACAGGAATGCTGGAGTCTGGTAAATGAGCCTGATAGCAGTGGTGGTTTTCTGCACAAAGGAGCCACAGATTAGAACTGAACTCTAGGAAGCAACACTTTGCTCAGGCACCAGTGGGAGTTCTCAAAGGGGATATGACTCTGCTGCAAGTCCCTGATAGGCTGCTGAGGTCAGCTGAGGCAGGAGCACTCTCACTGGAAGAATGCTATCAGCTGACATAGTGCATGATGGTGATGTCACTGCATGGTTCCCGAACAAGGTCAGACAGAAATCCTGACCTGCATCAAATGACAAGGTAAGTCACACAATTTGTGCAGAGTGTGACAGATAGTCAGTGGAATGACAAGAGCTGGTAGTACAACTTGGAGAGCTGGCGGTGCGGCTTGAGAGAAGTTAGTGCAGCTTAGAGCCGGAAGTACAAGTTGGAGAACTGATGGTGCAGCGTGAGAGCCGGTGATGTGGCTTTGAGAGCCGATGGTGTGGCTTAGAATCGGTAGTACAAGGTGGAGAACTGATGGTGCGGTCAAGAGCCCGTTGCAGTTTGCAAGCTGATGGAGTGGCTGGATGGCCGATGGAGTGGCTAGGGAGCCTGTAGCAGTTTGCAAGCTGATGGAGTGGCTGGGGAGCCGGAGAAACAGGGTTCATTACAATCTGGAACAACAGGAACGCTGACCATGCAGCAGAGCCATAAGGAGCGCTATAGTCAACGAGGCGGCAAAAGGCCAGCGTGCACAAATAAGAGAGGGAACCAATCATGCAGTGTTGTGGATAACACGTGACACCCTGCGGTGTACGGATCGCCTAGCAACCGACGGAACTCGAACAATACTGCCAGAAGGAGGTAAATTGCTTCAGAGGAACAAGTCCTGACCGCGACTTGTAACAGTACCCCCCCCCCTTTGATGCGGAGGGAACCGTCCTTCTTCTCAACAAAAAAGAAACCAGTCCCGACTGGCGATTTAGAGGGGCGGATAAATCCTTTTGCTAATGCATCCTCAATGTATTCCTTCATAGCTCTGTCTTCAGAAACGGACAAAGAATACAACCGGCCTTTACGTAACTTGGCACCAGGGACTAAATTTATGGTACAGTCATATGGGTGAGGAGGAGGAAGGGCATAAGCCATTTGTTTTGAAAATACATCAGTGAACTCCCGGTACTGGATCAGAATGGCGGAAGGAGTTTCGGCACCTGCAGGTTGAACCGCTTGAACTGGTGAAGCAAGACAACGAGAATGGCAAGCATTATAATTTCCCCAGAGGACCAGTCAAAAACAGGATTACGATCCCTGAGCCAAGGGTGACCAAGAACGATGTGCGCTAATGGACACTGGAGAAGAAAGAACGAGATGACTTCCGAATGTAGAAATCTTACTGACAACCGGATAGGAGGTGTTTTGAATTTAATAAGACCGTTGGAGATAGTCCTCCATCCAGTCCGCAGATGGGGATGTCTTGATCCAAAGGGACAGCAAGAACACCCAGAGCTTAAAATAAAGAACAGGATTTTGGTACTTACCGTTAAATCCATTTCTCCGATTCCACAGGGGACACTGGAGCTTCATGACAGTGGGGTATAGACGGTGGGTTGAGTTGAGCCTGGCACTTTCAAAATCTAAAAGTGTAACTGGCTCCTCCCCGTCTATGTCCCATCAGCCCCAGTTTTAAGAACTGAGCCTGAGAGGAGACGGAGAACAGACAGAACGACAGAAACAGGAAAAAGAAACGCAGTCCAACATACTGACGCACTGCAGGAACACAACAGGCTGCAGGAATAAACAGTCACACAACTAGAACAGACCAAAACTGCAACAGAACTGAAGCAGAACAAGGAACTGGTAAGCAGGCAAGAAGCACTGGGCGGGCGTCCAGTGTCCCCTGTGGAATCGGAGAAATGGATTTAACGGTAAGTACCAAAATCCTGTTTTCTCCTTCATCCACTAGGGGACATTGGAGCCTCATGACAGTGGGGACGTCCCAAAGCCACCCTCCTGGGGGGGGGGGGGAGAGAGTGCTGAACGCCCTGCAAGACACTGCGACCAAAACTCGAAGCAGAAGCTGCAAAAGGGTCAAATCTGTAGAAACGTACAAAGTATGTACCGAAGACCACGTAGCTGCTTTACAAAGCTGTGAAGCCGAGGCACCTCTACGTGCCGCCCAAGAAGTACCCACAGAGCACGTAGAATGCTCAGAGATGGATACAGGTGGAGGTCGAGCAGAAGCAACATATGCCTGACAAATAGTCAGACGAATCCACCTGGCCAAAGTCTGCTTAGACGTAGGCCAGCCACGCCGATTGGCGTCATAAAGGACGAATAAAGCCTCTGATTTACGTAGTCCTTCAGTACGGGGCACATAAATTCGAAGTGCCCGAACAACATCCAAGGAGTGAGAATCCCCGGAAGAGTCCGACAAGGCTGGCACCACAATCAGCTGGTTCAGGTGAAATGCAGAGACCACCTTGGGCAAAAAGAAAGGGCGGGTACGAAGTTCCACCCGATCATCGTGAAAAATTAAGGGGAACGGCAGGACAAAGCTCCAAGTTCCGACACTCGTCTAGCCGAAGCCAGGGCCAATAAAAGGATCATCTTCCAAGTTAAATACTTCAATTCCACGTCCTGCAAAGGCTCAAACGTGGACGACTGAAGGAAGGATAAAACTAGGTTCAGGTCCCAAGGAGCCGTGGGTAACACAAAGGGGGGCTGAACTATAAGCCCCCTCTTGAAAAAAGGTATGAACCACCGGAATCAGAGGTAGGCGACACTGGAAAAAAATAGAAAGAGCAGAAATCTGCACTTTAAGCGATTCCAGACGTAGGCCCGAAGAAAAAGAAGAAGACGCGGTAAATGAAAGGATGAAGTGGAAGATCCACGACCTTCACACCAGGAAATATAAGCCTTCCAAATGCGATGATAATGCGATGATGTCACCGGTTTCCTAGCCCTAAGCATGGTAAGAATGACCACCCGAGGGACACCATGGCTTCTTAGGATGGCGGTCTCAATAGCCACGCCATCAAACGAAGCCGCCGTAAATCCGGGTACACAAACGGACCCTGCTGTAGAAGCTCCAACCGCAGTGGAAGAGGCCAAGGTTCGTCTGCCAGAAGGAATAAGAAATCGGAGTACTACACCCGACGAGGCCAATCCAGAGCCACTATGATGATGGTGGACGACTCTCATTTGATCCGCTTGAGAACCCAAGGGAGAATCTGAAATGGTGGGAACAGGTATACAAGGCTGTACGGCCAAGGAAACAGTAAAGCATCCACTCCCACCGCTGCCGGATCCCTGGTCCTGGAGCAGTACAGGGGTAGTTGATGATATATCCGGGACGCCATCAGATCTATCTGTGGACTCCCTCATCGGTGAACTAGTTGAAGGAAGACCTCGGGATGAAGGGACCACTCCCTGGGGTGAAGATCTTGACGACTGAGGTAATTCGCTTCCCAGTTGTCGACTCCCGGAATGAATACTGCGTTGATGGCCTCGACATGTTTTTCTGCCCACAGAAGGATGCGGCTGGCCTCTCTCATTGCCAGATGACTGTGGGTTCCCCCTTTTCGATTTATGTACGCCATGACCTTGGCGTTGTTGGATTGTATCCGAACCAGAAGTCCTCGTACCAGAGGACCTGCTAACAGATGGTCCGTCCGGAGCCACCAGAGCAAGGATATGCGGGTCAGGGGAGACAGACGCACCAGCCGATGCATCTGTAGGTGGGACCCGGACCATTGAGATAGAAGATTCAATAGAAAAGTTCTGGAGTGAAATCTGCCAAATTGGTTGAAGGAGGTCACCATCTTCCCCAGGAGACGATTGCAGAGATGCACAGACACTTTTCTGGGTCTGAGCACCAAACGAACCAGCTCCTGTATGGCTATGGCCTTGTCCATTGGCAGGAAGATACGAAGCAGAACAGTGTCTAGAATAATACCCAGGAACTGAAGTCTCTGTGACGGCATCAACTGAGACTTCTGGAAGTTTACAATCCAACCGTGTTGTATGAGAATCTGATGTGTAAGGGACACTTGGCATAGAAGGACTTCTGCTGTCGGAGCCTTGATGAGCAAGTCGCCCAGGTACGGGACAATCGTCACCACCCGAGAGCACTTGGTGAGACACCATGACGGCCATCACCTTGGTGAATACTCTGGGAGCTGATGAGAGACCGAACGGCAGGGCCTGGAATTGGTAATGAGTTTCCTTGATGGCAAATCTGTGGAAAGCCTGGTGAGGCACCCAAATCGGAACATGCAGATAGTCGTCTTTGATGTCTATCGACACCAGAAACTCTCCTGCTTCTAGTCCCGCAATCACAGAATGGAGGGACTCCATCTTGAACCTGTGACAGGAAAGATACTGGTTCAAGGATTTCAGATTTAGAATGGGTCTGACTGACCCATCCGGCTTCGGAACCACAAAGAGGTTTGAGTAAAACCCCTGTGTTCTTTGAGCAGTGGGAACCGCAACTAGAACCTCGGCCAGCAAAGTTTGTCGATCGCTTGACGCAAAACTAGTTGCTTCAAAGGATCGACAGGAAAACCTGTTATAAAAAAATGCACTGGAGGAGTGAAGGCGAACTCGATCTTGTATCCCTGAGATACCAGATTCCGAACCCAAGTGTCGGGACAAGTCTGCCTCCAAGCCTCCGAGAAACGCTGGAGACGAGCACCCACCTTCGGATTTCCGAGATGAGATGGGAACCTGTCATGCCACAGGCTTGTCTGCTGGCTTGGGATCTGGACGGCGGGCATTAGTCACTTGACATCTTCTAACGCAACCTCCTCGCCTTGCTGAAGACGAAACTCACGGTCGACCCTGAAATCTCGCTGGAGCTCAAAAGGAACGAAAGGAAGGTCCTTTAAACGATCAACGTAGAGGAGGTGCTGGTGAAGATAGAAAAGTACACTGGCCAGCGAGATCCACTTGTCCAACTCCGGACCAAATAAAATATCACCTGTGAAAGGAAGAGCTTCAACCGCTCTTTTGGACTCAGCATCCGCTTGCCAGGCACAAAGCCAAAGGGCTCGGCGAGCAGCGACTGCCTAAGCAGAGATCCTAGCGCCTACTTGGCCGCTATCTCTGGAGGTGTCTCTCAAGTATACTGCGGATTCCTGAATATGCTCTGCCAAGGTAATCAGATCTGCCCACGAAGTGTTGGACTTTAGACCCTCGGTCAATTGTTCTGCCCACTTCTCCTCTGCCTTGTTGACCCAAGAGCCTTCCAAGGCCGGCCGGAGAAGTGCACCTGCAGCCGTATAAATGGATTTCAGAGTGGTTTCTAATTTTTCGCTCTGAGCTCTCCTTCAACGTAGTAGCTCGTGGAACGGGTAATGTGGTTTTCTTTGACAACCAAGACACCGAAGAATCCACAGGTGGTGGAGTCTCCCATCGTTTTCTATTTTCCGCTGGAAACGGATAAAGGGAGAAAAAAAAAATCCCTAGGAATCTGGAATTTACGGTCTGGTTTCTGCCAGGCTACCGTCATCTGTTCGTCTAACTGGAGAGAAGCAGGGAATGTGACAGAAAACTTCTGTGTCTTGGCAAACAAGGAGTCTTCTAACGATTCTGGAGCTTCAGGGCCAGAAATCTTAAGTACTTCCCTCACCGCCAGGATGAGTGCATCAATACCCTGCATTGCTTCAGGTTCCGGTGAGGAAGTTTTATATTCTTTTTTTTACTATTATTAGGGCTGGAGACAGCCCCATGTGCACCGGCTCTACTCGGGCACATTCTAAAAACTGGGGCTGATGGGGCATAGAGGGGGAGGAGCCAGTCACACTTTTAGATTTTTAAAGTGCCAGGCTCAATTCAACCCACCGTGTATACCCCACTGTCATGAAGCTCCAGTGTCCCCTAGTGGATGAAGGAGAAAAAAAGATTTCTATAAAATTGCCGTCTGCACCACTATCCAATAATGCAGAAGTAGCCAGGGTAGAATTGGAGAGTTGGATAGCTGCAGGAACTAGTACGGAATTCTTGCAGGAAATGGGAGCCAGGCCTAAATGGAATTCCTCCAGATCACTTAAGCCTTGCCTTTTACTGACTTCAGTAGACAATTACTCAAGGAATTTTCTGCGTCTCTCTTCTGGAGGTAAAGAAAAGGCACCAATTTTCATAGGTTCCTCCGGGTCCGAAGATGGAACCCAGATGGGAGACCGAGGCGATCTTGTAGGAAGATTCTTTTCCCGTCTACATTCACGGAGAAGACGATCAATTCTAATTGATAAGGATGCATGAGATCATCCAACGACTCAGATGGAGGATGCAGGACGAGAATATTTTTTATGGCCTCAGAGAGTCCGAGATGGAATTAGCTGCGCAAGGCATTCCAACCAGAGTCCACTGCCCACCTACGAAATTCAGAAGAGTAATCCTCCGCTGCCTTTTGCCCTTGCCTGAGGGACCGTAATTTTGACTCATACAAAGCAGTTCTGTCAGGGTCCTCATACAATAGCCCCATAGCGGTAAAGAAGGCATCGACAGATTGTAGAGCTGCATGTGTTGGGGGTACCGTAAAGGCCCAAGTCTGAAGGTCTCCCTTGAGAAGAGATATGACCAGACCCACTTGCTGAGACTCAGACCCAGAGGAGACAGGACGTAACCTGAAGTAAACTTACAACTCTCTCGGAAATTGAGGAATTGTTTGCAATCCCCAGAAAATTGGTCCGGCAAGTTCATCTTAGTTTCTTTTAGAGCAACTGGAGCTGCAGGCGACAAGATATCCCCGACTCGAAGAGTAAGCTCTTGAACCTTTTGCGTGAAAACTTGAATCTGTGCAGCAAGCACTTGCAGTTGGAGGACTGATGTGCGGCTTGAGAGCCGATGGTGCGGCTTAGAGATGGTAGTACAAGTTGGAGAACTGATGGTGCGGCTGAGAGCCGTTAGCAAGCTGATGGAGTGGCTGGAGGGCCGATGGAGCGGCTAGGGAGCCTGTAGCAGTTTGCAAGCTGATGGAGTGGCTGGAGGGCCGATGGAGTGGCTAGGGAGCCTGTAACAGTTTGCAAGCTGATGGAGTGGCAGGGGAGCCAGAGAAACAGGGTTCACTACAATCTGGAACAACAGGTGCTGACCATGCAGTAGAGCCGAGAAATCCACAAGGAACGCTATAGTCGGCGAGGCGGCAAAAGGCCAGCGTGCACAAATAAAAAAAGGAACCAATCATGCAGTGTTGTGGATAACACGTGACACCCTGCGGTGTCCGGATTGCCTAGCAAACGACGGTACTGGAACAATACTGCCAGAAGGGGGTTAACTGCTAGAGAGGAACAAGTCGTGACCGCGACTTGTAACACTCAGACTGACAGAAGACTGGGGAGGACAGATATAGTAATTACTTCACAGGTCGAATGCTTATATATAGGACACAGAAATTACATTCTAATGTATAAAATACATATTAATGAAATGGACCTCATTCAGAGTTGTACATAAGTGCAAGTTGCAGGATTTTTATGTACATAAGCCTATCCATTCGCATTGTGTGTCTTTTGCCCTACTGCATTGTGTACTTATGGGTGCCTGCACCAAGGGGGCAGAGATGGGTGTTCGAGGGGGCATGTGGACGCAAACGAAATACAGTAAGGGTGTGAAGATGCAAACTGTTTCCCTAGATGACCACCTGATATGCAAATTCACCTGTTTGGAGGGGGATGACTTGCGGGTCCTCGACCTTCAAGTTGCAAGCAAATCATGATGATGATGACGTACAATTCGGCGAGCATATGTAAGATATTTGTTTACCTGCATTTTATTGGAATTTACTCTAGAGGGTGCCATTTCTAACTTATTATTTTCATCCCTTAAGAAAATAATTTACTATCAGATAACTAACAGACTTTAGAAGTGTATGATTATCACTGCTCTCTCTCTCTATATATATATATACACACACAGACACGTATACCTTTTCAGAATTGTTAATTCAATGAATCAGAGGCGGCACTATGGGTCTTTAATTAAAGTAACAACGTGTTTTTTTTTAGTATAAAAACTTTCACCATTTCACCAGGAATATGTCTGTTATAACTGTCACAGTGACTTCAGATGATGTAGTGAACATTGGTAATTGGTTTTATGTTGAAAATGATGGAAAGATTTACCCAAGTGAGATCAAGGACATCAGAGATGGTGAATAATTAGTGACCACAATGGAGCAAGCTGGCAGCAACTAGAAACAGCCATCATCACCAGATGAAACATTTTCTACATCTACACAGTTGATCAGGAAGATAAACAGACCTATTTTGATTAATTCACATGGATTTTACAGGTTTGAGTAATTTGTATGGGGACATAAATGTAAATTGAGTCACATTTGTATGTAACATGAGTCATATGTTAAAATTGATTTTCAATATAGGTTGGTTAACATCACTGGCGGCTCCAGAGGTGGGGATGCAGCACAGTCCAAAAATCAAATAGAGGAGCCACACCAACTGTCACCCGAAACGCTGCTAAACATCCCCAATCGGGACTCACTGGCAGTTGGTGTGGCTCCCCTATTTGAATTTTGGACTGTGCTGCAGCCCCACCTCTGGAGCCGCCACTGGTTAACATTCAGTTTTTTGTTTGTGTGTCAATCATAAGTTTTGGGCCTTACAAGTGTATAGTATAAGAATCATATTGTAAAAATAATTAGGAAAGCAGGTTTAAATAAATATGTAAGTACCCTCAGTTCCTATGTCCATTCTGTTGTGATATGAGTCACACATATAAACAATAAAATGTAACTACTACTAATGCTGGGCATACACGACAAGATAAAATGTCTGGCAGACCGACAGACATTTTATCTGGCCGGCTGCCAGCCGCAGATGTCCGCGGCATACACTGTGAGAAAAATCTCACAGTGTATAGCCCGACATCTGCGCTCCGCCCCCGGGGGAGGAGACATTTCCCTGTTCCTTCTGTAGGAAGGAACACAGGAAATGTCTGTCTGTCGGCCGCGCTGGGCATAAACTGCCCGATGCGGCCGACAGTTACCGGGTAAATATCGCATCGGACGGGCATGCTGGACAATCCAGCATGCCCGACCGAGCAATATTTAACCCTCGGTTGCCCCCCCACGCTACAATTATCGCGGCGATCCGCCGATATCGGGCGGATCGTCCCGATAATTGCAGCGTGTATGGCCAGCATAAGAATGTACATTTTTTTCCTATATTATTGTCATATTTTTCAAATTTTTAATTTCAGCTTCATTTTTGTGTGTGATGCATTTAAACTGCTAAAAATTAACATGAAATGTAACGTGAGTCACATGGAATGACCCATATACTCACTTTCAGGTCTCTGTGAATATATTTTTTGTAATGAATATATTCTACTCCATCAATTATCTGCCGAAATATCTCAAGACTTTTGTTCTTGTTCACAATCTTAGCTAAATTCCTCTTCTTGATCCATTTTTCCAAGGTCCCATTCTCGCACAGTTCCATTTGAATAAAGAGAGTCTCAGGGTTTTCACCCAAGTCACTGCCAAATACCAAGGTATATATATTACATTTTACAGTAATACTGCCTGCTGATTATAATCTTACAGTTAGAATGGCATTTTCAATTGTATCCATAAGCTGCTATTTTGGAATTCAATGTACAATTGTGAATGTATGTATTAGAATATCACTTCTTTACAATGAAATGTAACACAATGGGCCTGATTCGCGCCCAATGCCGATCTTTACGGAATTCTGTTACTTTTTGCTACTTTGCATTATGCATCTAAGGGGTCTATTTACTGAGCAGTGTTAGGAGAAGTGAAGAGTGAAAAGTGATAAGGTGCCAGCCAATCAGCTCCCAACTGTCATTTTTCAAGCACAGCCTGTGAAATGGCAGTTGGGAGCTGATTGGCTGGCACCTTATCACTTTTCACTCTTCACTTCTCCTAACACGGCTTAGTAAATAGACCCCTGTGTCTCAATGCACTCCATTTGTTACACAAACCTTTCATTCGTAATCCTACTTTCTTGGATGGCATGGCTGCTCACCCTATCACTATTTGGAGAATAGTTAGCATCTCTAAATTGTGCTGTGGCCCTAACAGTTCTAGTTATGCCCCTGCCTCTCCCAAATATAATTTAGGAATATCTGTGGATCATAGACTGGATGACTCTGTCCCTGGACTACTATGTATACTTCTGTGACTATTTTATTTTCCCTTGAACTTCTTATTGAAAACACACATGGTTTCTTGTATAGGTTTTTCTTTACTATGTGCATGTTTTGATTTGTATATTTAAACTCATCTACTGAAACATATTTTATAAGATGATGTTTTTCTCAATAAAAGATAAAAAAAAAGACAAAATTCAGTTATATAACAGTTTTAAATACAAATCACATATTTTCTAAGAGTGCCCCTCAAAAGTCTTTTTTTTTCTCTCTCTCTCTCCTTCTATTGCGACAGTTACAGTAACTTGACTCTGCGGAGCACCACCAACCTATGAAACATTTAACTATTGATTATATGCTTCCATTGTTGGTTTTAACTATCTTTATCACTATTATTAGTCCTGTGCGGTTTTCTTAATCCCAGAATATTAACCCAGACTGCTTTGTGTCTGTAAAAAAAACAGGAATACCCTTTTCTTTTGCTTCCCATCCAAGCACTGTCTACTAGACATAACTGGGATCTCTAGTTCCCAAGCAAAGTGCGAATATCTTGGTGCTAAACACAGCAGCTAGATAACAAGCAGATGCGATAATCAGCCGATAAAACATATTTAAATTATTTAATTAGACTAAAGACTGCAGAGTGCACAGAATTGTTAAAACATGAAACAGGACAAGAGATTAAAGGAAAAATAATCTGTATCTCGGCAAGCTGCTTATAATACATTGTATAGCACATTGAGCACATCATAGCAGCAGGGCAGTAGAGCCCAGGGGACAGGGATGACTGTCAAGGTTGGTATGTTGGTCAGCCAGTGATCACCCAGGTTTCAGGGATATTCTCTCTGGTAACCTTACTTTTCCCAGGTCACTAGGAGCTGGTACGTGTACAGTGTTCTCCCTAGAATTTTTTTTCCAGCCGGGTGGCATCCAAAAGTAGCCGGGTGGGGGTCTTCACAATTATGCCTACGCCGGGAAAAGGGGTATCTCCCTTACCAATCCAGCCCGACAGGTCTCAGGCTGCTCCCCCACTGGATCTCAGTCAAAAGTGCTCATTATACAGTGCCCCCTGTAATTTTCCCCTTTATGCATTGCCCCCTGTAATTTAACTTTGCCCTTGTGCATTGCCCCCTGGCTGAAGTAGTTCCCCTATGCAGTGCCCCCAGGCTGGCCCCTTATGCAGTGCCCATAGGATTAATAGTGTCCCTTAAGCAGTGCCCCCAGGCTGGCCCCTTATGCAGTGCCCCCAGGTTTAATAGTGTCCCTTATGCAGTGCCCCAGACTTAAATAGTGCCCCCAGACTGGTCCTGGCCCAGGTCCCTGCCCCAGCCGAGCACTTACCTTTACTTGATGGCCATGGCCGCTCCTGCTGCCTCGCGCTGACTGGATCTAACTAGATCCAGCAGGCGATGCGCCCGCAGAAAACAGCCTGGGGAGAACACTGGTGTACATCCCTATAACACTTCAAAGGATCATAAAAAGGTAAAGGTAGGTTCACACTAGGGTGACGGATCAGCCGTCCTGCTGATCCGCCATTCTATTTGAGTAAGTGTGCATACACACTTACCAACCATCGGCCCAATGTGTCGTGTCGGACGTCACAACTGGGCTGCTATTTACATATGCCCACACAGTTGTGGTGTCAGTCACCAGCAGCCTCTCCAGCAAGTGCACTGGCGGTTGTCTGAACGCCAATACACACAGCACGATGTGCAGAAATATCAGTCTTCAGCTGTAATGCACAGCCAACACGATATGTATGTGAACGACGTTGTTCACAGACATAGATTCTGTACATACGGGCCGACACACACATACTGTACATGATATATCGGCCGATCAGTTGAACAGCTGAGATGTCGGCCAATGTGTAACCAGCATAACACTTGCATAGGAGGAAAAACTAAGTTTTGTACAGATGTCAGACACAACAGGGGACTTTGGTAGTTATCTCATGTCTTTGTAACAAACCAGAGACAATGAGCTGATGCAGAGTAAATACTAGCCAATTGGCATAACATAACTTGCTTGAAATCGCTTTGTGCATTCCTAGAACAGTATGCAAATGCATATGCGCTCATGACCATTCCTATCATTCTGCAACTGATGCCTGCATTAAGTAGCCTGCGTCTTGATAGTAGGAATGGGGCATTCTACTGTAGGCCAGAAAAGCTGTTGTCAAGGGCTGTCACAAGTACCAGATGATGATGACCGGCACTGGGACTAGCGAATCAAATGTGATTGGCTTTTTACAAAACACTCTGCAGACACTGATTGGTGCTTTCTTTATCACTCAGGCATAGGATATGCTTTTGGCACCAGACAAAGTTGGCCCCTTTCTCCATTAAATTATTTGCATTAGGATATGCTTTTGAGAGCATGTTTAAGTATTTTTATTTGTTTTTTAGTGTGCACAAGACGTGGGTTGTTTCTGCTGTATTAGAGAGTTTTTAGCAATTTAAGTGATGTCTGAAAATAAATGCATTTATTACACATAAAAGATTGGTTTAAAACATGGAAACAAGTACGTTTTAAGTGTCTGTGACTTGTAGCTAGCGCAAAACATATGCTAATGTTGCCAACCGGAAAGCATCTCTTTTGCATTAACAGCTCTGCATATAATTGGAAATATGCTCTTTTTGCACGTGCTTCTTTTTAGAGTACTTCATCTCCCTGTGCCTTTTACATTCCCAAATCAATATCCAAAAAACACAGCGCTGGGAAGAATCTCTTAATCCCTTATTAGTGGGTGTGGAACTAATCCAATGTACACATCACTACAATAAATTAATAAATAAATGAATCAGTAAAAATGAATATTAAAATGCAAATGTGCTGTTAATAATTTAATAAATCGATCAATACAAAATAGTGAATATTGTGATAACTTGGGGTAATTAGCTCAGCAGATTGGGGTCAGTGCTGCAGTGATTAGCTGCAGAATTAGAGGCCACACATGGCATTCTAGTAAAATAAACGCAAATGGTGCTTTACTTCAGCATGTTAATCACACAGAAAAAAAAACCTACAAATTGATTAGAGAGTCATTTAGACAAGGAACAGAGGAAGCAATAAGAGAAGAAAAGGAAAGTCACAAAGACCTCATGAAAAGAACTGAAAGAAAAGGACAAGAACAACAACAAGAAGAACAAAAAAAGAAGTCACAAAAAAGATCTTATCAAGATAACTTATACAGTGAAGATGAAGACGATGATGATTTTTTAGACATAGTATGGGGTTCAGAGAAACCACCAGACTTCGTAATATCAGCACAGAAAAAAAAGAAAGAACAACCCCAATTCGCAAACGAGGAACAAGGGGGGGCAAGAAGAAAAATAAAACAATAACAACAAATGGTAAAGAAAACGAAGCAACAGAAACTATCTTCAATCTGAGCAAAAGAATTTTAGAACCGGATGAAATACGGGTTTTGAAGAGGGATTAAAATTTGCCCCACAAGCAAACTTAAACAAATTTGACATATATATATATATAGATACTCAGAAATTTATACAGAAACTATGTATCAAGAAATTCTTCATGAAAGACCCAATAACAAGACAAACTACAGCATTTACAACAGGATATAAACACACAAATCTGAAACCAACATCTACCTTCTTTCCTAGTCACATAAAGGGAGCAGCAATTGAAACATTTCAACGGCTGGTCGAGAATGACATCACGAAGTTACCAGAAAAATGTAAAACTATTTATAAATTCACTCTAGGAGAAAAGAAAGCATTGAATAAACTAAATAAGTACACATCCATAGTGATTAAGCCTGCAGATAAAGGAGGTGGAGTAGTAATTCAAGATAAAGAAAAATATGAGGAAGAAGCGTTAAAATTATTGAGTACAAAGAAACCTACATCAAACTAAAACAGGATCCAACAGAAGAGTTCAAGAAGACCTTAACTATACAATTAAAAGAAGGTTTAGAGATGGGTATACTCACAAAGAAAGAACATGATTTTATTCAAATAGAACACCCACGGATCCCAACATTTTATCACCTGCCTAAAGTCCATAAACATGAAAAAAACCACGAGGACGACCAATAGTATCAGGGATTGGATCAATAACAGCGAACTTGTCAAAATATATTAATCTTTTTCTAAAAGACTTAGTAGGAAAACAGAAAAGCTATCTAAAAGACACAATGAGTATACTACAGGTGTTGAACAATACAGAATGGCAAGACAACTACAGTCTGCACAAGTGATATAAAATCATTATACATGGCAATAGATCACGAGGCAGGATGTGAAGCAGCCTGCCATTTTTTATCAAATCAAAAGGACATTTCAAATAGTCAGATTAATTTTATTATGGCCAATATTGATTTTATCCTGACGCATAATTATTTCTGGTATAGAGGAGAATTTTATCTACAGAAACGCGGCACCGCTATGGGCACACCTTTTGCGCCAAATTTAGCAAATGTGTTCGTGGCATGGTGGGAGGACTGCAATATCTGGAACAATAACGAATATATCACAAAAATCATCAGCTGGCACCGTTATATAGATGACATCTTTTTTATTTGAAAGGGTACAAATGAAGAATTGAAAGATTTTATGACACACATGAATAATAACAACATGAATCTAGAATTCACAACTACCAATAGTGCAGAAATGGTTGTATTCTTGGATCTAGAGGTATATATAAAAATCAACACAAGAACCCATATAAAAAAAGGTTAATGGGAACAATATGTTGGCATACAACAGCAACCACCGCAAGCAGTGCATAAGAAATATACCCGGAGGCCAATTCCGTCGATTAAAAATAAACTGCACAGAAAATTCCATTTTTGAAGAACAAAGCAATGCAATGAAGAACAAATTCATACAAAAAGGTTATAGAGAAGAATACCTCGACGATCAGTTAAGCAAAGTGATAAAACTTGATAGAAATGACCTCATAACCTACAAAACACCTAAACCATTAAGAACGGAGGATCAAGTTTCATTCATTACCCAATATAATAACAACTTTAAAGAAATAGAGAAAATCCTGAATACTCATTGGCACATGTTATTACTAGATGAAGAATTAAAAAAGGGAATTCCACAAAAACCAAAAGTGATTTATCGGAAAGCGAAAAAGCTTGAACAACATTTAACACAAAGTTACATCCCCCCACAAAAAGAAAAAGTCCAAAGAGAAAGAAAAGGATTCTACTATTGTCTTAATTGTCCTGGATGTAAAAATCAGAAAGCAAATACTAAACCAATCCCATGCTTTAAATCAAAAATTACAAATGAAGAATTCAAAATCAAGGACAATATAACATGCAACACGGAAGGTGCTGTCTACCTATTAGAATGCCCTTGTGGAAAACAATATATAGGCCAAACAAAAAGGAAAATCAGAATTCGGGTGGCAGAGCAACTCTACAACATCAAAAGAGGACTCCAAGCTCATAGTGTATTGGCCCATTTTGCAGAGAAGCATAATAAAGCCACTCCGGTCTGAAATTCATAGAATTCCAAAAAATCACGCCTAATTGGAGAGGAGAAGATTTGGTAACAACTTTAAAACGTAATGAAACAAGATGGATCTACCAAATGAAAACCTTAGAACCGGAAGGACTAAATATTGATATTGAGCTCAAAGCTTTTTTAGAATTATGTATTACACACACAACAAATCTTATAATTTTTAAACCTTTTATTATTTATTTTTTTTAACTTTCTATGTTTTATTTTTTTATTTATTTTATATTTTTATAATTTAATTTTTTATATTTTATGTTAAAAGTCAAGCCAGTTTTTATTCCCATCCTTCTCCCCCCCCCCTTTTTCCTTCATTCATACTTTTCTATTCTACCCTATTCATTTCTAAGAGACCTTAATGACGTGACTAATTGGAACATATGGTTTCCGCCAAATATAGGTCACTTCCTGTTCCGGCCACCATTTTTAATTTCAATAAAGTTTGCTATTTAAACAACACCCATTCATTAAAAAAATATCCTTGACAAAGCGTCTTGAAGGACGTGAAACGTTGGAAGACAGAGCAGAGCAGTGTACAACTCTAAGCAGGACCAAGAGAGCAGCAAGCCGCCGGCAAGTGATGTCATCACCAGCCGCTGTGGCATGCTCCAGTCGGATCCCCAAGGAGTATTCTGGACAGCAAAGGTGGAAAAGATCGCATGCTGCAAGAGTCCCAGAGTAACCCACAGGTAGGGGCAGTCAGGGACAGTAGCTAAAATATCTCGATCCCTCCTAATCATCTGGACATTGAATATCATTTCACCTCCTGCTCTAACATTGTTTTTAAAAGAGTTTTAAACATTGGAGTCTCTCTTTTTACCTATCCTAATACCCTCTTCCCCTCCCTGCTTGTCTTGCTGGTGCATACTGTTTTTATTTACTTCATTATTTATTTTACAAAAGGAAAAGAGAAAAAAAAAAAAAAGTTTTTAAAAGGGTTTTTTTTTTTAAAGGCTTTTTTTTCTACTATTTTTAACATAGATCAACAGGAACTAACAATAGTACTTAGCGCTCAGTCATCCTATTACCTTGTCTAAATCGAACTACACTGAGCTGCTTACATATACACAGTGCAGGATACTATTATCTACCTCACTTTCACAAGATGCTACCTTCAGCTGAAATAGAGGCAGCTACACTGTGCTTGTCCTGCGGTAATAGAAGCACCCGCTTTGGATGCCTGCGGAGTCCTGTGTAAAAAGCACAGTAATAGCCGGGCTGGAGAAAGTGTCAGCAACCGGTCTCCAAAATTTCACAGCATGATGTTCTCTAACGCGTTTCTTCCTTGATAGGATTTCATCAGAAGGGTGTGTCCAGACCATTGACCTGCTGCATTTATATACAATACTTCATTAAGGTTAATGAGACACCTGTAAAGCATTCTTAGTAATCTAATCCTGGATGTGTCTCATGCTTTATACTATAGCTTGTATCTTCAAATGCAACCCTTACAAGATACAGTATATAAAAATGTTTATCTCAAAAACATTATAAAATCATTGTCTGCAGATATATCTAAAGCAGCTCATTTGCATACAAATAAAAAATGAATAATTAATTAAACCATACTTCAGATAGAATATAACAGCACATTTGCATATAAATAATATAACCTATAATAGTGTATGTATATAAAATCAATGAATAAAAAAAAATAACTAGGTAATTAATAACTAGTAATAGAAAACATATATATATATATATATATATAGAAACAGTCTATGAAAGACATATATTGTGACATATGTCTAAAAAACACACACATACATGGAAAGCCTGTGTCCATACATGTGTGTAAAAAACCTAGGAGGATGGCATCTTATTTGTTATCTTCAGTATAATCAAAATATGCATATACATAAAGCTATGGAACATAAAATCTATTTAAACATATATCCCAAAGCAACATTATAGTTATAGTCTCATGGTTGTTAAATCCATTTGATCGATATACAATTAGGCAAATTTTTTTTTTAAATTTAGTTATATATTCTCCTATACATTTTTCTCCTCCGACTGAGGAATAAACTAAGGAACCAATGGAAAACAAAGAATCCCCACAAAATATACACATATATGGACACATATATACATACACACACATATTTATATATCATCTACTATATATATATATATATACATACACACACACATATACATACATACACATATACATACATACACATATGCATACATACACGCGTACACACATGCACACAGATGTACATTCCAACCCCACCCACGATGACACAGAATATAAGAAACAATGACCATCCATGGTTGAATCATTAACCCAATCAAATTAACGCAACATAAGGAATAAACACAGATGCACCGAAGGTCATCTGCCTTATCCTATTATAAGAAAAGACACCTGAAAATATCTGAACTACATTTGATATACAGGTTGAGTCTCCCATATCCAAAGTGCTTGGGACCAGGGGTATTTTGGATAATGGAATATTCCATATTTTGGAAACAGATGGATGCATTTTACATTATTAAAGTGCACATTATAAGCCCTGGAGGGATAATATCCCAAAAGGACAACTGATGAGGCTCAAGAGGAATTGTAGTTTAGAATCCACATTTAAAACTCAAGCCAAGGAAATGTTGAAAAACTTTTCTGATAGGGACTATCCTGTTTTATTATTATAAAAAGTATTTTCAGATGTTCTGTATGCCAAATGACAAGGGGGGACTTATTAAGGCCATCTCATAAGAAAAGTACACTTAACCCCAAAATAAATACTTGTTCTGATATTAAAAATGAAGAAATTCCATATGTATGTAAATTTAATAAATTAGCATACCAAATTAAAAATCTTATTAAAAGAAATTATCCTATGTTGAGGAGAGACCCTATTCTGAGAGATATCATTGGGGATAATCCAGTTGTCATTTTTGAGAAAAATAGAAATTTAAGGAACATCCTGGCCCCCAGCTTTCTTAAATCAGAGAAGACTAACAATGATTTAGGGTGTACAACTTGGCTCCCCAATCCACCTATAGGTTTCTACAATTGCGGTAGGTCACGATGTATCATGTGCACACATGCTAAAAATAAAACAAAAAAAGTATTTCTGCCATTTTCAAAGAAAGACTACAGAATTTATCAATTGTAAAACCCAGTACGTGATTTATTTATTACAATGTAGTTGCAACTTGTTATATGTAGGACGAACTATCAGAAATCTTAAAGTTAGGTTTGGTGAGCATAGAAGAAATATCCTCAACAAAGTCATGACACATAGTGTTTCCCGTAATTTTACTCTTTGCCATAATAGTAATCTGGATTGTTCCATCACTGATATAGAACACATTAAAACAGACAAGCAGAGGAGGTGATAGATATAAACAGATGGGCAGGAGAGGGGTATATTGGATCCATGAATTCAATTGCCTTTACCCTGATGGTTTAAATGAGACACTTGACCTCAATGAAGTACTGTGATTTTTAAGGGTCTGGTCTATCCTCCATCAGGTTTTGATATTTTTTTTTCTATTTTTTCTATATTTTCTCTATTTTTATTATTATTTCATTTTTTTAATTATCCTTTTTTTGTGTCCCCTCCTCCTTTTTTTGTTGCTGTTGTTTCTCTACGCAGGGCAGTTCCCCATCATCAGGCTGTGTGACCAAAGGTGCCAGGCTGTTTTAGTGGGATAACATCTCTGCCTGCATGCAGAATTGTATCTTTTGACTAATTTTAAAGAGACACATGTATAAATAACGGTACCATTCCAAATATGTAATTGGACATGTCATGGCCTATTGAAAGCAACTACTGTATAATAACCTTGTATACCAAATGTAGGTATAGTTTGTAGGCTTATAATGTGCACTTTAATAATGTAAAATGCATCCACCTGTTTCCAAAATATGGAATATTCCGTTATCCAAAATACCCCTGGTCCCAAGCATTTTGGATATGGGAGACTCAACCTGTATACTAAATGTAGTTCAGATATTTTCAGGTGTCTTTTCCTATAATAGGATAAGGCAGATGACCTTCGTGCATCTGTGTTTATTCCTTATGTTGCGTCATTCTGATTGAGTTAATGATTCAACCATGGATGGTCATTGTTTGTTACTGTCTGCATCATTGTGGGTGGGGTTGGAATGTACATCTGTGTGCATGTGTGTATGTATGTATATGTGTGTGTATATATACTGTATAATAT
The DNA here is from genome assembly GCA_031769625.1 of Taudactylus pleione. Classification (NCBI taxonomy): domain Eukaryota; kingdom Metazoa; phylum Chordata; class Amphibia; order Anura; family Myobatrachidae; genus Taudactylus; species Taudactylus pleione. Next base: position 63,339,024 of record JAUIMM010000200.1, on the reverse strand, counting down.
ATATATATATATATGTGTGTGTATATATGTGTATATTTTGTGGGGATTCTCTGTTTTCCATTAGTTCCTTAGTATACTCCTCAGTCGGAGGAGAAAAATGTATAGGAGAATATATAACAAAATAAATTAAAATAATTTGCCTAATTGTATGGGGATCAAATGGATTTATCAACCTACATTTATCAACCTACATTATGCATGATTATGTATAAATCTTTATTATTATTTTTTTTTTTTTAACTTTTTTATCATATATATTCATTATTTTGTATTGATCAGTTTATTAAATTATTAACAGCACATTTGCATTTTTTATATTCATTTTTACTGATTCATTTATTTATTAATTTATTGTAGTGATGTGTACATTGGATTAGTTCCACACCAACTAATAAGGGATTAAGAGATTCTTCCCAGCGCTGTGTTTTTTGGATATTGATTTGGGTCTTTTGCTGGCAACTTTTATGACAGCAGCTAGGTGTATCTGTTGCTCTATATTTAATTTAAACCTCAATTTTACATATTGGTTTCCATAGCACCATAGGTTATTTTCTTTCTTTTGTTGCCTTTTACATTCCACTGACAAAGGGAAAACACTGGGCTGTTCTGAGATATAAATAATATTTAAAAGGCACGAACTAAAGAATATGTTTAATTTTCAAGTTACAGATTACAACTTCTATGGGACTTCCTGCTGGTTGCTACGGGAAAAGTGTTTCCTCTGTCACGCACTGTATATACCAGACTGTTACCCTGACCTTAGAAGGTAAAGTGGAATGTAATTCAGTTAAAAAGACATATTCTCTATTCATCAAAAACATATCCCTATCACATAGATTTCAGATAATACAATGTATCCAGATCGATAATTCATACATTTTGTTTTTAAATATTCAAATGGGGCACAAAAATACACAATGGGCTTATGTAATAAATAAATGAAATAGCCTGCAAGATGCATGCGTAATTCCTTATTTTTAAAATGATAATAATTTAAAAGGCAAAACCAACCTGGTTTTGCTTTTTAAATTATTGCCTCTTTAAAAATTCAGGCATAGTCATCTAATTGCGGCCGTGCCTTTATCTCGCAGGCTATAACAAAAGGCCCAGTATCTTATTTAATCAAGGAAATAAAAGGGAAATAAAATTAAGGTTTACCTGGAATAACTACTACAGCTCTCGCTGCTGTCTGAGAAATCCCCCTGTTCCAACCAAGCAGTGAAGTAACGCACAATGTTTTTATGTACAAGGCTAGCCAATGCCTTTACTTCTGCTAAATATTTTCTGTGCAAAGGATAAATATAGAACTTAGTGTAACAATGCCATCATAAATACTATAATAGTAAACAAAAAATAATCCATTTGTTAAAAGTGAGGTAAAATAAACATCAACATATTCAAAGAACAGAGGACAAGAAGTACCAACACTATTCTACTCCCTCTGTAACCAACACTTCCATCATTTTGTTGATGATATTGTACTAGACCAAGGGGTATATTTACTAAAGTGCGGGTTTTTAGAAGTGGAGATGTTGCCAATAGCAACCAATCAGATTCTAGCTATTATCTTCTAGAAGGTGCTAGATAAATATAAAGTACAATCTGATTGGTTGCTATGGGCAACATCTCCACTTCTAAAAACCTGTACTTTTTAAATATACCCCCAAAATGTATGTTTCCCACTATGACTTTGCTATCACATTTGAACAATCAAGAATATTTTACAACTTTGTACTTTTTAATTGATCTGCTTTCCTTGTATTTTAAATCCTTTTCCAATCGTGGAAAATTGCATGGCCGTCACAGATGCTAAAAAGAGGCCAGGAAATCTCCGTCAGTGATCCTGGCTGCGTCACTCCCCCACAACAGCGGCAAAACACCTCCGTTTCGGAAATTGGAGGCCATCGTTGCCCCCTCCCCGCCCTGAAACAACAGCACACTCTCAATCACTTCTGTCAAACTGCGAGCGATATCGCAGGCCCGTACTGCACATGCGCAGTGTTGCGTTAACAGATCTATGTTATTCTGAGTCCTGCGTAAGGTAAAGGGAAGCCAGTTTCTGATTAATCTCTTGCATCTAACATGAGGTTTGTGCAAGCAGGACTGAAACGATGATTTTTTGTCACCCAGAGCAAGGCCATAATTTGGAGCCCCCCAAAAAAATACAGCATAGAGGACGAAAAGGGTGTGTGGTTTTGTGACACAGTAATGCCCCTTATAACACATTATGCCACACATTAATGACCCTTGTAACACATTATGCCACAGTAATGCCCCATATACATTATGCCACACAGAAATACCCCTTATACATTATGCCACAGTAATGCCCCTCATACATTTATGTCACAGTAATGCCCCATTTACATTATGCCACTGTAAAGCCTCTTTTACATTAAGCCACAGTAAGGCCTCATCTCCCTTCTCTTACCTTGCCAGGGCCGTGTGGTGGGTGAGCTCGGGGTGGCGTAGGACGGGGCTTCCACACGCTGAGGAACTGTCTGTACAGCCATTATTGTAATGTGGCGCCGCACGGGAACCAATTGGAGCTCACGGACCAGCAGCCTTTGCTGATTGGCTGCTGGTCTGCGAGCACTGATCGGCACCACATTAGACTGAAACCCACAAGAGCTGCAACCTAGCCTCCCTGCAACCTCTCCCCGGCACCCCCTGAAGTCTGGCAAACGGGTCACGTGCCCCCTTAACCCCCTAGTTGCGGACCTGTTGCAAGTACAGATACTTATGATGACTGTTGCGACAGCCGGCATGGATTCAATGGGCGGCCCGGGTTTACACTTGCACAAGTATGAACCCCCGCATTAGCTGAACGGATACTGGCATTAGAATAAGGTAGTAGATCAGGCTTCCGTGACTGCCCGGATCTACAGTCAATGTAATGTAATGATGTAACAGGTTACATTTTATTAATAGAAATTCACAATTAAAGTTTATATATGTAACACGATGGAAGTGATTTTTAGCTTATTGTAATACAAGATTTTACTGTATCTCTCTCACATTAAATAACAAGTCAATTATAATGAACATGTTAACACACATATGCCAGTGTGTATGAGTTACTGGGTTGTGAATGTATGTTTGAAAGACAATGTTGTACTAAACATACAGTAGACTAGATAAGACAACCTAAATTGTTTATTGGTTCTTGTCTTATATGCACAAATACAGCTTTCTAATATTAGCTTTTACATTTACTTGTATCAACAGAAAATGAGCAATTTTATCAGTAATGTAACAAAGTTCACCTCTCTATAAGATGGGCCAGCTTCTCCAGCATCAGTCATCCCACCTACAGGAAAAGCACCTGTATAAGCCCTAAGCTCCACTCCAGCTCCATCCAAAATGGCTGACTATAAACCCATGTTATATTTTCCCTTAGGGGAGATTTGTCACATCTTGGTGAGTGATAAAGTACCAACCAATCAGCTTCTAACTGCCACTTTACAGGCTGTGCTAGAAAAATGACACAAGCTGTTTGGTCGTTACTTAATCTCTCTCCACTTTATCTTTCTCCAAGATTTGATAAATATCCCCCTGAATCTGACAACTCTCTCCTTTCCTATTTACAGCTGAGGTGTTCTGTTGACTTTTCTGACACCAGCCAGCAGTAGGAGAGCAAAAACTTCTCTAAACACATGATAAGTCCCACATCAGATATCAAAACTCCCCCTCCTCGCAGCCGCCGCTGTGTGTGTACGGGCGGTCGGCACCGATGGACAGATATGTCTGCAGACATATCTGTCCATTGGCTGTGCAGCCCAGCCAATGCGATATGTCGGTGAACGCCGGCGTTCACCGACATATCGCGGGTATACACTGCCCGTCGGGCAGCAGATACATTGGCCGATCAATTGATCGACCAATTTATCTGTCAGTGTGTACCCAGCTTTAGATCTCACCTAGAAGTTTTATTATTGACATACTTGCCGACTCTCCCTGAATGTCAGGAAGACTCCCTAAAATAGTAGCAATCTTCCTGAAAAGTGTAGCAATTTGCTTGGTTGCAGCTTACCCCCATTATGTAGCTGATATATACTTAGAAAACAATAAATAAATCAGTAATATATACATTCAAATGGGATCATCAGTGCAATGTCCCTGCATTGGTTTTAAGTCACAATGATCCTTATGGCTACATGCATTTTCATATACGGTTTCTCATGGCAACTTTTATGGAACCACTTGTAAAACACAATACATGAACAAGCCCTGAAAAGTATCAGTATGTTTTCATCTACAAGTAGATCTGAAGCTACGTACACTGGATGATATTGTAAACGATAACAATATCGTTCAACCATTCGCAATATCGTCCAGTGTGTATGCAAGCTATCATTAACGATGCGCGCTCACGCAGATCGTTAACGATATCTTTCATCGTTTCAACATGCAGGCCAACCTGATCTTATCGTCAGGTTGTACATGTTCAGGTATGCTGCCGGTGACGTCATTGAACGATATCGTTCAGTGTATAGGCTCAATGTCGTTAGCGACATTGAACCCGGCAAACACTTAACGATTCGCTCCATGAGCGATATCTATAAGTGTGTATGTGCCTTTACATGCAAAGCTCATAGGTGTAGCTTTCACAATCTCCCTGAAATGCTTTTTCAAAAGTAGACTAGTATGGTTAACACATCCAGACTAAAATCATACTGGTGTATTTAATTGAATGATTTTGGGTACATGCCTGTACCTATCTCAACAGCCGCATATACACCTCTTATTTACTTGTTCCGTGTTCATTTTCTATGTTCTGCACTGCACAGATTTGTGCCAAACAGACGATGATGATGATGATGATGATGATGATTGGATTACATTAATAATATTTCAATAAAATGCAGAACTATTAAATACTGTTGTACAATACTTACTTTTTTGTCACACGTACTATTTTCACAGCATAATAGGCATCATCCATACGTTTATAAGCTTTCACCACTTCTCCATATGCTCCTCTGCCAATTCTAGTGTTGTTGGTATACTCATTATGAAAGCTAGGAAAACTTAAATGACAGTTACTTATTAGCTTTTAATAGTGACAAAAACATTTTATTAATTAAAAAAGTTTAAAAGTGTAATCAACAATGCTGTACACGTTAAGCAATACACAACTACATAGCATTGCAACACTAACATTTGAGATATAGTTATATAGATATCATTTTATTTGTAGAAGCAGTATTCATAGGTCATGAAAAGATATATTTCTCAATACAAAGTATCTGTAACATAATATTAAGCAAAGAACAAACTGTAGACACGGTAGGGGCTGAGAAACCTGCTCAGAAAGGATTAATGTTTTTATACTGATGCTATATCTAACGTCAATTTGTGACTGTTACCAAATTCAATTTGAAGACAATGTACTGTATAGAATCTATCTACAGAATCTGTAATTGAATGCTTTCATATTCTGCAAATATAAGTCCCCATATATCTAGATAAGTTACAGTAAAGCTGGCCATACACTGATAATCTTTCAAATCAGGCCGATTAACAACTGTACTGAATGATTGTCTTAAGGGTATGGACATGAACGATAATTGGCAAATGCTGTCATGATCTCTTGATTTCATTTTCTAGCATGTTGGATCTGCCAGACCATTTTTCTGAAGATATTTTTAAATTGTATAAGCGCATGGCAAATATGTCAAGTGTATTGCAATTTCCAATGATGTGGACGATTCTCTTTGTAAGATGGACATATGTAAGTGTCTGCCCTAGTTCAAAAGTATTGATTAAGTAAATAACTAAATAACAGAGCTTCCAAACTGGGGAAAAACCTAATGTAGAGTTCCCCCTTCTTTTAGGGCAGCCAGCACTAGGCTTTACCAGCCATGGCTGGTGGAACCATGAAGGGGTCCTTTAATATTTCTAAATAGTCATTGTTTGTAGTAGGGTCAACATCAGGCATGTCAAACATGCGGCCCAAATTAAACTTTTATGTGGCCTGAAAATGTGGGCCCAAATAATAAGAGATATGGTAAGAGCTTACCCTTGTTATCCCTATTTCTACGAAGTCCATAGGGTTCCACAGGAACCTTGGGGTATAGGTGATGACGTCAGGCATCAGGCACCACAGAGTTAAGTTTTTCATACTCCCAGGATGCATTGGGGTCCCTCTCCTATACCACGCCCCCGAGCCCCAGGCAATCAGTTACGTCACAAGCCATAAGCCGGAGGAGGACAAAAGAGAGAGAAGAAAGATATGGAACACACAAGAAATCACATTCTCACCAGAGGAGACGAAAAAAACGGTGACCAGAGCAAAAAGCCCATCTGCAGTACAGGTGCGACAGGGCGGGAGTCCTGTGGAACCCTATGGACTTCGTAGAAATAGAGATAACAAGGGTAAGTTCTTACCATATCTCTTATTTTATACTTCAGGGTCCATAGGGTATCCATAGGATACCTTGGGGATGTCCCAAAGCAGTATCCTGTAAGGGTGGGGACGCTCCTGTGCTGAAAGGAGAATCCGCCGCCTGAAGAAAGCATCCTGAGAGGCGTAGGTATCAAAGGCATAATACCGTATGAAAGTATGGACAGATGATAAACGTGCCTGCCTTGCAAAGATGGACCGCTGAGGCGCCACGTCGAGCTGCCCACGAAGGACCCACAGACCTTGTGGAATGAGCCCTAACAGAAGATGGAACAGGAAGGCCTTCATGAACATAAGCTTCAGAAATAGCCAGGCGAATCCATCCTGCCAACGTTTGCTTAGTGGCAGGCAAACCCTTCTTCTGGAAGCCATAAAGGACAAACAAAGAGTCCGACTTCCTAAAAGAAGCAGTGCGGTCAACATAACGTTTTAAGGCCCGCACCACATCCAAGGTGGCCTCACCAACCGAAAGGTCCGGTGAAGTAAAGGCCGGCACAATATTTTCCTCGTTGATATAGAAACTAGATACCACCTTCGGGCGAAGACCAGGGCGAGTGCGAAGCACAGCCCTGTTTCTATGAAAAATGAGAAATGGAGGTCGACATGATAGAGCCCCCAATTCTGAGACCCTTCTGGCTGAAGCAATGGCCAGAAGAAACACTGTTTTAAGGGTAAGCCATTTCAAATCCACTGAGCCCAGTGGTTCAAATGGCAGTCCTTGAAGAGCTCTAAGGACCACAGCCAAATCCCATGGCGCCACAGGTGGAACATAGGGAGGCTGAATACGCAGTACACCTTGCATAAAAGTACGGACATCAGGAAGTGTAGCAATCCTACGATGGAACCATATAGATGGGGCAGACACCTGCACCTTCAGAGAAGCAAGGCGAAGACCTTGATCTAAACCTGCCTGTGGGAAAGCCAGCACCCTGGATAACCGAAAGACCCGAGGAGCATAGACTCTTGGGTGACACCACTGAAAGAAAGCCCACCATATCCGATGGTAAATGCTGGCAGATGAAGGCTTCTGAGCTCGTAACATGGTGTTAACCACAGAGCTGGAAAACCCTCTGGACCTCAAGAGGGCAGTCTCAATAGCCACGCCGTCAAAGACAGCCGACCCAGGTCCGGATGATGACAAGGATCCTGAGATAACAAGTCCGTACGTTGAGGCAACAGCATCGGAGTGTCCACTGAGAAACTCTGAAGGTCTGAGTACCAGTGCCGTCTGGGCCACGCTGGAGCTATCAGTAGGAGCGTGCCGCCTTCTTGCTTGAATTTGTGTATCACTCAAGGAAGAAGGGAGAACGGAGGGAAGAGGTACGCATACTGGAAGGTCCAACTGACCGACAGGGCGTCCACTAGATAAGCTTTTGCATCTCTTGTTCTTGACCCGAACACCGGCAGTTTGTTGTTGTGTTGGGAGGCCATGAGCTCTATCTCCGGTAGGCCCCACTTGTTCACCAGTAGCTGAAACACCTCCTGGTGAAGAGACCACTCTCCTGGATGCACGTCCTGATGGCTAAGAAAGTCTGATTCCCAGTTGAGGACTCCTGGTATGAACACTGCCGATATTGCAGTGAGATGTCTTTTCCGCCCAAGCTAGAATGCGGGACACTTCTGTCAGAGCCGCCTGACTGCGGGTCCCTCCTTGGTGGTTTATATAAGCCACCGTGGTGGCATTGTCTGACTGAACCTGCATGGCCCTCCCGTGCAGGACCTGTCTTGGCTGCCAGAGAGCCTTGAACACTGCCCGAAGTTCCAATATGTTTATTGGAAGAGCAGCTTCTGACAGCGTCCACCTTCCCTGGAAGAATTGAGGACCCGTCACTGCTCCCCAGCCTCGGAGACTGACATCCGTCGTCAGAAGGACCCAGTCTGCAATCCAAAAGGGGCGCCCCCTGTTCAGGTGAGTAGTCTGCAGCCACCAGGCCAGAGACAGACGTAGCTCCGACGGAAGCACCATTGTATGTGACTTTATCCACTGGGGCAACCCATTCCATCTGGAGAGGATCAACTTCTGCAGAGGTCTGGAGTGGAACTGGGCAAACTCCACCATGTCGATCATTGACACCATGAAACCCAGTAACCTCATCGCCAACTGAATAGACACCCGGCAACTCCGCAGGCAAATGCGAACTTAGTGATCAGTTTGAGATTGCAGTGGTTGCTTATGCAGCTGTAATGATGACTCCCCCTGTAATACGTCCGACATGTGTTGCACCATAGTGGACAGGGAGCTAACCCACGCAGGCTCTTGAGTGACCTGGGGGGGCGAAAGTGGAAGACTCTGGGGTACCACTAACTGTCTAGGAAAACCCTGTATGGGGGACGATACCATTTACTGCTGTGAAAACCCCATCTGGGGCAAAGCAGGGGGCGTCGCTAGTTGTCCCACCAGGGTTGTAAGCGCCTTAGTGAAACAAGCCCAGGGAGGTTCCTGCACAGGTGCAGAGACAGTCTAGGGCGTGAGAGGAGAAAACACGCCTTACATAATCCTTCAGAGTGTCCATCACCCTCCACCAATTGTACATGACATACGGTACATTTTGGATGCAGGGGAAAATCACGATCACTGTCAGACAGGAGGAGTGACACTTAAAAAATGTATGTGACACAGCTCACAGACAACACAGTAGTAGTGAGGTATAACCCTCCTGCGACACCGCACCGCAAGGGCTTTAGCAGAGAAGAACAGGGATATGTAAAAAGGCTGACAGACAGAAATACAGTACAGGCAGCAGCGCTAGCATAAAGTCACATACAATGCAGAATTCAACCCTGCACTATTAGCGCTGAGCTCAACTACCCAGACACAGAGTCTGGTAGTAAACAGCACTACATACTCTGACATGCTACTGCGGAGGAGAGGTATGCAGGGGGGACCCGGACCACGATGCCAGCGTTCAGCTCCAGCGTTTGCCACATGTAAAAAGATGGCCGCCGAGGAGCAGAGAGGAGGCGGAGTCCGAGGGAGGAGCGACTGCACTGGCTCAGACCACTGTGGAGAGGCCGTGTGCAGCGGGGGAGGTGCCGGCTGCTGTGCAGGGAAGGCGCGCTCCCCTGGCCTGCATTTAACCCCTGGGATGCCAGAGCGTTTCTGCAACGCCGCGGCCCGCTGTCCCGGGGGGGGGGGGTAGTGGAAGCGCAAGTGCAGTACCTGGCTGCACGCTGTGGCCAGTCCCCAGGGAGCCCCCTGCCTGGGGACTCAGGACTGTATAGGAGAGAGACCCCAGTACATCCTGGGAGGATGAAAAACTTAACACTGTGGTGCCCGATGCCTGACGTCATCACCTATACCCCAAGGTATCCTGTGGATACCGTATGGACCCTGAAGAAGAAATATATATTATGTAGAGCCGCCCTACATTCATCCCCTGCCGCGATCGGAGCTCAGCTCCGATCTGGCAGTGTTACTGCATTCCCAAAAACATGGCCGATGGGGGAGCTGCGGCAGCATCTCCCATAAGCTTTTGCTGAGCCATCAGTCACCACTAAGGGTCCCATCCGCAGCTCGCTTACAACCTGTGCAAACGTTGCGCTGTGCACCATTGTGAGGAAGAGAGGAGAACGCCGGCAGGAGAGGAGACGTGAACTTAACAAAGGAAAAAATGTAAGTGCGCGGGCAGGCAGTCGCAGTGTGATCTCTGAGGGGGAAAGTGTGATGGTGCAGCGTGAGGGGAGGCAGTGGGATTTGTACTGGTGTGATGGTGCAGTGGATCTGTGAGGGGAGGGGAGTACTGGTGTGATGATGCAGTGGGTTCTGTAAGGGGGTGTATTGGTGTGATGTTGCAGTGGGATCTGTGAGGTGGTATACTGGTTTGATGATGCAGTGGGATCTGTGAGGGAGAGTACTGGTGTGATGGTGCAGTGTGATCTGTGAGGGGGTATACTGGTGTGATGATGCGGTGGGATCTGTGAGGGGAAGTACTGGTGTGATGGTGCAGTGGGATCTGTGAGGGGGTATAGTTGTGTGATGATGCGGTGGGATCTGTGAGGGGGAGTACTGGTGTGATGGTGCAGTGGGATCTGTGAGGGGGTATAGTGGTGTGATGATGTGGTGGGATCTGTGAGGGGGAGTACTGGTGTGATGATGCGGTGGGATCTGTGAGCGAGAGTAATGGTGTGGTGCAGTGTGATCTGTGAGGTGGTATACTGGTTTGATGATGCAGTGGGATCTGTGAGGGGGTGTACTGGTTTGATGATGCAGTGGGATCTGTGAGGGAGAGTACTGGTGTGATGGTGCAGTGGGATCTGTGAGGGGGTATAGTGGTGTGATGATGTGGTGGGATCTGTGAGGGGGTATACTGGTGTGATGATGCGGTGGGATCTGTGAGGGGAAGTACTGGTGTGATGGTGCAGTGGGATCTGTGAGGGAGTATAGTGGTGTGATGATGCGGTGGGATCTGTGAGGGGGAGTACTGGTGTGATGGTGCAGTGGGATCTGTGAGGGGGTATAGTGGTGTGATGATGTGGTGGGATCTGTGAGGGGGAGTACTGGTGTGATGATGCGGTGGGATCTGTGAGGGAGAGTAATGGTGTGGTGCAGTGTGATCTGTGAGGTGGTATACTGGTTTGATGATGCAGTGGGATCTGTGAGGGGGTGTACTGGTTTGATGATGCAGTGGGATCTGTGAGGGGGTGTACTGGTGTGATGATGCGGTGGGATCTGTGAGGGAGAGTAATGGTGTGATGGTGCAGTGTGATCTGTGAGGGGGTATACTGGTGTGATGGTGCAGTGTGATCTGTGAGGGGGTATACTGGTGTGATGATGCGGTGGGATCTGTGAGGAGAAGTACTGGTGTGATGGTGCAGTGGGATCTGTGAGGGGGTATAGTGGTGTGATGATGTGGTGGGATCTGTGAGGGGGAGTACTGGTGTGATGGTGCAGTGTGATCTGCATATAAGACTTTTTTTTTCTTGCGGCCCACACTCTCTTAGACCTTGAATATTTGGTCCGGTTGGTATTTTGAGTTTGACATGCCTGGTCTACATAATCACAAGATGGTTTAGAGAGTGTCTGTGGCTATTGCTGCAGCATTCTTACCCATTATATTCTCAGAGTTATGAGATGCTTGTAGTGTTTACCTTTCATAACTCCTTGTATGACATAGAAGGCCTCAACGTGATTGTCAGGAATAATTAGCTTCCGTTTTGGTACTAACATATGATGGACTGTATACGGTCACTTGGGTCACTTCCCCAAAGGATTACAGGTTCCTCGTTATTCAGGAGAGGTGGATTGTATATTATAAGGAGTTCCTATTCTTTATCATAGTATTTTTGAGAAGACTTAACTAACCAATGTGTGACCAACATAATGATTTTTGAGATATCAGATTTCAATCCTGACATAGGTTGTTATATCTAATAAGTGCAATATGCTATACTCAACTGGAATGAGGTTTTGGATAGCCATACCAGTTATTAAATAGGGTTGTCTAATCAAGTGTAATCTTTTTTGGTTAATGGGTATGAATCTAACGTAATAATTGTATCCAATGATGTTATGTATTCTAATACATTGATTAAATAACTTTTTACATCACATTGGTTTTTTTTATCACTAAAGAAGACATGACCTTGGAAGTAAAGGACAAGTTTAACAATATCCTTTACTTCCAAGGTCATGCACTGCTTTACTCAGAAGATAACAATTTATCCTACCCCAGCTTGACCTGCCATGCAAACTATCAGTCTCCATTCTTCTTCTAGTCTGTGGATTTAAGGGGGTCAGCAGAAAACGAAGGATGAAAACTTTAGCGTTTCTCTTTACTAAACTTGTAGCTGCTATTATATCACTGCCAGACTCATCAGAGCCCCCTGAAATCTTTGGTCTATTGGCCACAAGGGAACAGGCAATTGAAACTCAGCTATGCAAGCTTACATGGCTGAGGAGCTGAGCCAAAGATGGAGTTAAAAGTAACATTTTGACAAATTAAACTCCAGTGTATAAATATTTTTCTTATTGTAGAACACTTCTGTTCCCTATGTTCAAGTACCGTGTGCAGCAAGGAGATATATACTTCTAGAAAACAGATGCAATCACTTCCTTGCAGTATACTAAAGAAACTTGGTACATGAAAAAGTGAAGAAAAAAAATACATCTCTGGTTTAGCATAAGAAGGTCTATGATATAGGTTTGTGCTACTCTCTTAACTCACGCAGAGGATGGCGACAGTGATTCAACTTCCGTTTTATCTTCAGTGGCCACTTCATTTGCTGGCTTGCACTTTGCGAAATTAGGTGCTAATTCAGTTCGTCTGCAAACAAAAAACAGGATTTTGATACTTATTGATAAATCAATTTCTCTGATTCCACAGGGGACACTGGAGCTCAAGACACTGTGTATAGACGGTGGTACAGTAGAGCCTGGCACTTTAAATTAATTTAGAAGTGAGGCTGGATTCTCCCTCTCTATACCCCATCAGCCCCAGTTAGAGAAACTGAGCCCGAGAGAAGACGGAGAGCAAGACAACAGAGAAAGACAACAGGAAGGAGGAACCCACACATAAGCAGTCCAAGACCGAAGAGAAGAAAAATAATTTAACAAACTGCAGACAAACAACATGAAGTCACACAATCAGAACAGAACGACTGCAACAGAACAACAGCAGGTAAAGCAGCGCTGGGCGGGCGTCCAGTGTCCCCTTTGGAATTGGAGAAATGGATTTATTGGTAAGTACCAAAATCCTGTTTTCTTCTTCATCCACTAGGGGACACTGGAGCTCAAGACAATGTGGATGTCCCAAAGCTTGCGGGGTGAGAGAGTGCTGAGAAACCTGCAAAACCTGGCAGACAAAACTTTAATAAAAGGCCGCAAAGGTGTAGAAACAGTAAAACTGAGCAAAGGTGTGTACCATGGACTAAGTAGCCGCACAGCAGAGCTGCGAGTCAGAAGCACTGCAGCACTCAGTCCAAGATGTTCCCACCAAGCGCATAGAGTGCGCCAAAATGGAAACAGGTGGACGATGAGCACTGGCCACATAAGCCTGACGGTTAGTCAGACAGATCCATCTGGCAAACATCAGCTTAGACACAGGCCACCTGCACCCTGCAGCATCATAGAGCACAAAAAGGGCATACAATTCGCACAATGCCTCTGTTCGGGCAACATAGACTCAGAGAGCCCAAACTACATCCAAAGAATGGGAAGAACCTCAGTCATCAGACAAGACAGGGACTACAATCGGCTGATTGATTTATGGGGCAGACTAGATGGGCCAAGTGGTTCTAATCTGCCGTCAAATTCTATGTTTCTATGATTGATGTGGAAGGCTGAAACCACCTTTAGCAGAAAAGGCGGTAGATCAGGTAAGGAGTGCGGCAAGATAATGCCCCAAGCTTGGACACCCGCCAGGCCAAAGATAACAGGAGAATTGACTTCCAGGAGAAGTACTTGAGATACACCTCCTCTAGAGGCTCAAAAACAGCTGCTTGGAGGAAAGCTAAGCTCCCAAGTAGGCAGAACAAAAGGTGGTAGGACCCAAAGAACTTGCTGAAGGAATGTCTGAACCTCTAGAAGCAGGGCCAAATGAAGAAGATGGACAAGGCAAACAAGTGTACCGATCCTAGGCACAGCCCAGCATCCAGCCGCCTTGAAGAAAAAGGAGCGGACAGGGAAGATGGAAAGAAGAAGTGGGAAGACCACGACCTTCACACCACGCCACGTACGACATCCATATACGATGGTAGTGGGTGGATGTCACTGGCTTCCAAGCACAAAGCTAGTGGGAACCACTGCTTCTGGAATACCTTTGCGTCTTAAGATTGCGGCTTCAACTGCCATGCCGTTAAATGCAGCCATTGTAAGGCGGGGTACACGAACTGACTTGCTAAAGAATATCCAAGCATAGAGGTAACAGCTACGGATTGTCTGCAAGACGTAGTAGGAGTTCCGAGTACCATGGCCGATGAGGACAACCCGGAGACACCAGGATGACTGTGGCGACTGAGATAGTCGCCATGATATCCTGGCGACTGAGATAATCCGCCTCCATCACCTCAACGTGTCACTCTGCCCACTGTAGTATGCGGCTGGATTTGCATATGGCCATGGGACCTTGCGTTCCCCATTGTCGATTTATGTACACCATGATCGTGGTGTTGTCCAAACTGCACCCAAATGGGCAGTCCCATCAAAAAGGGAGATGCTGCTAGAAGGACATTGTAATCCGCCATGAGCTCTAGAAAGTTGAATGGTAGGAGGGTCTCCTGGCGTGACCAGCGGCCCTGAAATTAACTGTCCAATACCACTGCACCACAGCCGCAGAGACTGGCATCCGTAGTCAGAAGAATCCAGTTCCAAATGCGGAAGCGGTGACCCACCAATAGATGGTCGGTCTTGAGCCACCAGAGCAGAGAAATGTAAGTTCCAGGGGACAGACGCACTAGACGGTGCATCTGAAGGTGCTACCCCGACCACTGAGACAAGAGATCCAACTGGAACAGTCTGAAATGGAACCTGCCAAACTGGATGGCCTTGTAGGAGGCCACCATCTTACTCAGAAGGCGAATACAAAGGTGAACGGATGTCTTTTGTGGCCTGAGAACCATTCTGACCAAGGCTTGGATCGCATGAGCCTTGTCTGCTGGAAGAATTACTCGTTGTAGGGAAGTATCCAGAATAATTCCCAGAAACTGAATGCATTGAGATGGCACCAGGTTGGACTTCTGGAAGTTGACGATCCAGTCATGAGAAACTGATGTATGAGTGACACATAATCCAGAGGTTTTTCCACTAACGGAACCTTGATGAGAAGGTCATCTAGGAAAGGGACAATGGTCACTCCCAAAGATCTGAGGTGAGCAATCACTACCGCTATCACCTTGGTAAAAAAAACCTGAAAGCCAACGACAGTCCGAAGGGCAGCGCCCAAAATTGAAAACTGCAGCCTCCAGCCTAGCAATGACCAAGTGTAGGGATTCCATTTTGAACATGTGGAACATTAAATAGTGATTTAACGATTTCAAATTCAAAATAGGCCAGACTGAACCATCCGGCTTCGGAACTACAAACAGATTCAAATAGAATCCCCGAGTTCGTTGGTGCACTGGAATGAATACTTTTGAGGTCAAGAAATTGTTGATCGCCTGCTGCAACACTACCCGTTTCTGCTGTGCAACCGGCAGACCTGTGGTGGAAAAACGAACTGGGGGGAGGAAAAACAAATTATCTTGTATCCATGGGATACAAGATTGTGCACCCAAACATGGAACCAGTCCGGAACCAACCTCCCTGAACTGTAAGAGACTAGCATCCACCGTGGGAGCCCCGAGGTGGAATAGAAGCCCCTCATGCCATAGCCTTGTCGCCAAGCTTAGAGTCCGCACGAAGGGCAGCACTGGGTTGGTGAACCCTGGACCTTCCACCTCTAACTGCCAACAAGGTACCTCTAGCCCGTCCTGGAAACCTGGTGGGGGCCCAAAAGGAAGGCACTTTATTCTTCCTTTCCATAGGGGAAACTGGGACAGTGCTTGGGTATAGGCTGTGCAGACTGTACACCAAACAGTTAAAGTCTTTAACTCCCTAGGCCAGGGGTTCCCAACCACGGTCCTCAAGGCACACTAACAGTCCAGGTTTTAAGGATAGCCATACTTGAGCACAAGTAACTTAATTAGTGCCTCAGTTATTTTGATTAAACCATCTGTGCACAATTATGGATATCACTAAAACCAGGACTGTTAGTGTGCCTTGAGGACCGAGTTGGGAATCACTGCCCTAGGCAGTGCAGCCTCCTTCTTCCCTATACCTCACCCCCAGTCAGGGGAGTTCTTGCTTGGTGCTGGCAGGAGATGCTCAGTTATGCCGATCCACTGGCGCCGGTGGCCGCGGCACTGGTAAAAACATCAATCTCCTTTTTGCTGCCCGTGGCCCAGGAGATCCTTTAGTCCAGCTCTGGACCAAACAGGATATCCCACAGCCCGTTCAGACTCTGCATCTGCCTGCCAGGCCCGAAGACATAGGGAGTGGCAGGAAGCAACTGCTGAGATCTTGGGATATACCTGACCAATATCTCTAAATGCCTCGACCAGGAAAATAGCAGATTCCCGGATATACTCGGCTAGAGGGATAAGATCAGCTCAGGGTGTGTTAGCCTGCAGCCCTACTACCAATTGTTCTGCCCATTTTTAACTACCATGTTTACCCAAGAACTGAAGTGGGTCTGAGTAAAACACCAGCTGCCGAACACATGAACTTGAGGGCAGTTTCCAACTTACGCTCTCAGGTTTCTTTAAAAGTCGTGGCCCCTGAGATAGGCTGTGTAGTCTTCCGAAAAGCCGATGGATCTACTGGTGGAGGAGTTTCCCACTTGACCCTATTTTCTGCGTGGAAAAGGGAAAGGGAAAGAAAACACTTGGACATCTGAAGCTTCTTATCCAGATGTTTCCAAGCAGCAGCCAACTGCTCATGAAATTGGAGAGAAGAAAGGAAAGTACCAGCTAGTCTCTGTTTCTTACTGAATAATGAGAAATCCGGAGACACTGTCGGCTCTGAATCAGATATCTGAAGGACATCACAAACTCAAGAAAAAGGGCTTCAAATGTCCTATGTACCCTTATCTGGCTCCTGCGAGAAATCCTCTATGTCTGATTCTTCAAATAACTCACCATCGTCCTCCTGAGAGGAGTGATCCATGTTCGGATACATCCTCCGACATAAGTACCGGCGGTAGGAGTCTCTTCTTAGATAGGTGTTGTCACATTTGGGCTATGGAGATCCTCTACCGAGGGATTGGAAGTCGAGGTCCCAGGTTGGGAAAGGAACTGGAGGCGAGGGGCCTGGATATATGCCTTCCTCATCCACAAGTACTGGATGTTGGCTAGACCTAACCAAAGGCGTGGAGTCTAACTTACTGGGAGGTGTTTACCAGTGACCCCACCAATTGGGATTTGTGTTTAAGCTGCACCCAGCAAGCAGGTCGCGGCCCTTTGGTCAGGTATCCGGCACAAGTGGGAAATGGAAGAACACAATCGCAGGGAAAGCACAGGAGAATGATACTGGGTGTTTGCACTTGGGTAACGTACTGAGTAGGTACACTGTGGATCCAGACGCAGAACTGGCACAGGAGAATGACACTTAGGAGATAGTACTTGGATGACGTACTGAGTACACACACTGTGGATCCAGACGTGGAACTGGCACAGTGGTTTGACACTTAGGAGATACACACACCGCAGATTAACATTAGGAATATATCACTAGAAGAAAGGAACTCGGAACCTTGAACGCTGCAACAGCAAATATACACTGGAAGTAACAACGTTGTACAGGCAACTTCCTGTTGTCCAGAGCCCGGCTAAATACCCTAAGGTAGCAGTCCATTGGAGGACAGTGTCAGCTGACTACAACCAATGCTACCATTGGGTAAAGAGCCAAATCAGGGGATGTAGACTGTCATGGCTGCCATGACAGTAACCGCAGGAACCAAATCACGGAGTAGCACAAGGATGTCCTAGCAGACCCCAAGCGTAATCCTCAGTGCGTCACTTGATGCCGCACCTGGCATTTGACCGCTCGAGAGGTCAGGGGAAGCCGACAATGAGGTGAGTAATGACAGGCGTCCTGCATCTGTAGTTCTATAAGAGGAGCCCATTATCTGTACCAACCCCTGAGCCCAGGCTGGTTCCCTTGAGAAGACAAAATAGTAGTACTTGAACCTTCCCCCCCTTGCAGGTTCACTTTCCCTACGGGAAGCCGCCAACTCAGTAGTTAAATCGGACATGACACCTGCTAAAGTGGCTACCCAAGGTGGAGTTACGATCTGACTAGTATCAACCCCCATAGGGACTGAACTCTCAGACTCACTGGAGTCAGGCAAACACCTTCTATGAAACCCCCTTATCTGAGGCTTTCCTGTCATTGTGCCACCAGGTAGATATGCTGTGGAACACACACATCCATACACACAGATATCCCCCTTTTTTTTTTTTTTTTTTAGTAAAGAGCAATGTAGGCAGAGAAACGAAGGCACCAGGAGAAAATAACACAATAATAAGAAGCTATATATAAACACAGGAAGGGATAATACAATAATATCTCACCAGCACCCTGTGATGGACTCACAGTCCCCAGGTACACCTAGTGCTCAATGCAACAAGGTAGGTAACAGATTCCTATTAGATGTGCGCTGTGCTGCAGGAGAAAATGGTGCCACTCCCATGTGTGAAAAGTGCACCTAACGGGAATGGAGGACTCCCTCCCCCCTCCTGGTAATATTCAATAGAGCGCTGTGTTCTAACCAGCACTGAACAGAGAGGAAGAGGCAGCGCTGACTAGGCACCTGTTTAAGCTCCACCCCTCCAGCCCGAGTAGCTGTGAGCAGTGAGTGAATTAAGCTGTCAACTAATGCAAGCGCTGTACAGGAGGAAATAACCCTTGATTCTAGCAAGGAGCAGAATACACTCACGCCTGTGGTAGCCCTGAAAAGTCTCTGCCACTGCAGACTAATGCTGCTTTAAGCCGCAGTAAGCTGTGTCAGGTCCCCAGAGTCCGATGGCTCTTTTGCATATAGCACTTCTCAGAGCCCCAGGGAGCCGGAAACTGACCACTTTAAGCCGTGGGGGGTCCCTCCTGGTGGCTCCCACGTCGCTGGCAGACTGCTGCAGCCTACAGTCTGCCTGTCCTAAATGTAAATGAATAATATTAAAAGGAAAAGAAATTAAAAAATAACCATAGTTAACAAATGCTGGAGACAGTCTAATGTGCCACCGTCTCTCTCGGGCACATTTCTAAAACTGGGGCTGATTGGGTATACTGGGGAGGAGCAAGCTGTACTTCCAAATCAATTTAAAGTGCCAGGCTCCACTCTTCCACCGTCTATACCCCAGTGTCTTGAGCTCCAGTGTACCTTAGTGGATGAAGGAGAAATGTATGTATGAGAAATAGTACAAAAAAGGAGAGTTATGGTAAAACTTACCTTTGTTAACCTCTTTCTTCAAAGTCCATATGGTCCACAGGGAGACATTGGGATGTAGGTAGGACCTGGAAGACCGGACACCAACAGCAAAGCTTTTCATTCCCAGGACGCTCTGGTCCTTCCCCCTATACCCCGCCCACAGCCTGAGGGCACTTCGGTTTTGTTAACAAGCCCAAGGCAGGCGCAGGACAGTAGAGAAGGAAGACTGGTACACTGAAAAATCACATTCTTATGCAGAGAACGAAACAAGTGACTAAGAAGAGAAGCCCATAGAAGCTAGGTGTGTCAGGGTGGGTGCCCTGTGGACCCTATGGACTTTAAAGAAAGAGTTAACAAAGGTAAGTTATACCATAACTCTCCTTTTCCACTTCAGGGTCCATAGGACTCCACAGGGAGACATTGGGGATGTCCCAAAGCAGTTGTTCAATTGCAGAAAAGCTCCTGAGCTAAACTCTACACCCAAAGGTAGCACCCTGATAAGCAAATGAGAGGCAAATGTATCAAAGGCATAAAACCTAAGAAAGGTGTGGACAGAAGACCAGATGGCCGCCTTGCATAGCTGTTCAGCTGAGATGCCACGCTGGGCTGCCCATGAGGGACCCACAGAGCGAGTAGAATGAGCACTGTAGTCAGCACAGGAAGGCCAGTCTGCGTGTAAGCCTGTGAGATAGTCATGCAAATCCATCTGGCCAGAGTCTGTTTGTTAGGCTGGCCATCCCTTCTTATGGAATCCATACAGGACAAAGAGGGAGATCCACGTAGATATTCAGAGCACAGACCACAAAGAGGCCTCACCTGCCGAGAGGTCGGGTGAATTAAAGTCCGGAACCACAATTTCCTCATTCAGGTGGAAGTGAGAAACCACCTTGGGAAGGAAGCCTGGGCATGTTCAAAAAACAGCCCTGTCCTGATGAAATATTAAAAAGGGGGAGTGACAGGAAAGCACCCCTAAATCCGATACCCTACGGGCAGACGCTATAGCCAGAAGAAACAGAGTCTTAGCAGTGAGCCATTTCACATCCACTGATTCCAGGGGTTCGAATGGATGTTCCTGAAGTGCTTGAAGCACCAGTGACAAAATCCCATGGAGCAAAAGGAGGGACAAAGGGAGGTTGTATACGTAGAACACCTTGCATGAAGGTGTGAACATCTGGTATAGGAGCAATTCTGTGCTAAAACTAGATAGACAAAGCAGAGACCTGCACTTTGAGAGATGCTAGGTGGAGGCCTATGTCTAGTCCAGCCTGAAGAAAGGCAAGAATACGAGAAACTTTAAAGACTTGATGGCCATAGTCTGTGGTAAATCCAGGCTGAGGCCGGTTTACGTGCTTTGAACATGGTCTGGGCCACAGAGATGGAGAAACCCTTAGCCGTTAGGAGGGATGTCTCAAGACCCACACCATTAAAGACAGACAGGCCGGGAAGAACGGAGTACCAATGATGTCTGGGCCACCCGGAGCTATTAACAGGATTGTGACCCCTCCTGTCTGAACTTCTGAAGCACTCGAGGAAGCATGGATATTGGATGGAAAAGATATACCAACTGGAAGTTCCATTTTACCGATAAGGCGTCTATGAAGGCCGCGTCGGGGTCCTTTGTTCTGGCTCCATAAACTGGAAGTTTGTGGTTTTGTCTTGAGGCCATGAGATCCACATCTAGAAGACCCCATTTGTCCAGCAGAAGCTGAAAGACTTCTGTATGTAGAAACCATTCTCCTGCGTGCACGTCGTGACGGCTGAGGAAACCAGCTTCCCCATTTGAGAATCCCCAGGATGAACACTGCAGAGATGGCTGGGAGATTGTGGTCAGCCCATGTGAGAATGCGGGACACTTCTGTCATTCCTGACTGACTTCGAGTGACCCCTTGGTGACTGAGGTAGGCCACAGCTGTGGCGTTGTCGGTCTGTATTTGTACTGGCCTGTTTTTCAGAATGTTCTGAGCCAGAGTGAGAGCTCTGTAGATGGCTCGAAGTTCCAGGATATTTATTGGTACCTCGACTGGGGACCATCGGCCCTGGAAGGAGTGCTGGCGGGTTACTGCGCCCACCCTCGGAGGCTTGCATCCATGGTGAGGAGTGCCCAGTCCGGGATCCAAAAGGGATGACCCTTGTTCAAATGGGAGGTGTGTAGCCACCAGGCTAGGGACAGGCAAAACTCTGGCGGGAAAGGTCATCGTCTGGGATCTGAGCAGAAGGGGTAGCCCGTTCCACCTGGAGAGGAAAAAGTGTAGTGGCCTGGAGTGAAACTGGGTGAATTCCACCATGTCAAAGGTGGACACCATTGATCCCAAGGCCTGCATTGCAGAGTGAATTGACACTCTGCGATTGTGGAGCAGTCTGAGTAGCCTGTGCTGCAGAGCTGAAATCTTGTCCGATGTTAGGGAGATTCTCTGAAATCGAGAGTCCAGGAGGGCTCCCAAATGTACCATCCTTTTAGAGGGTGTCCGGGAAGACTTTTTCCAGTTGATCAGCCAACCGTACATTTGAAGAGTCTTTGGGGAGCTGGCCAACAGCAAGAGATTGTCCAGGTATGGGAGCAGTCTGATCCCTTGACAACGAAGAGAGGCCGCCATAACTGCCACGATCTTGGTAAAGACCCGAGGAGCCGTTGAAATGACAAACGGCAGAGCCTGAAATGGGTAATGCTGCTGCAGTGTAGCAAACCAGAGATAATGTTGATGAGAAGGCGCTACAAGTACATGTAGGTAAGCGTCCTGAATGTCTAGGGATAACAAAGGGCCTGATTCAGAGCCACTCGTAAGCGGCAGCTCGTTTGCTCCGAGCGATGTTTGCCCAACTGCGCATGCGTACGGATTGTTATACACATGCGCGAACCAGTCAGTGCGGCCGAAATTCATGTGCTCGCAAAATAGCGAATGCCTGCTAATTTGAGTGACAGAATGAGGCGTATGTGGGTGGTAACAGGGGAAGTTGCTTGAAAACGGGGAGTGGAGATCCGATCGCAGGCGTGCTTAAAGGTCAAAACGAGCGTTTTATGGGTGTGCATATTAAAAACAGCAGCGTCATAGACCACGTCACTGGGTTATTTTTTACCAAGAACTGCTCGCAAAATTGTGGTAGGAAAAACCAACCCCAAGAATAGCGAGCAGTTCATACCCTGGTCGATGTACTCGATTAATCTAATAAATAGGGGACATGACGTAGGATGCGAGCGGCCAGGGGGTGTAGTTTCCCAAAAAACGACCGCAAGTTTTGTTCACTCGTTCAGACCTAGAGGCGTGAACAGACCGCAAACAGCGAACGGTTAATTTGAATAGCCACCCCTATTTTCTGGACGAGCGAGCGCAAATAGCGTCCGGGTCTGAATCAGGCCCAAAATCTCCAGGTTGCTCCATAGCTAGGATAATAGAACGGAGGGTTTCCATACGAAACCTGGGCACCCTGATAAACTTGTTCAGAGACTTGAGGTTGAGGATAGGCCACTGAGACCCATTGGGAAAAGGGTAGAATAATAGCCCTTGCCCTGCGGTGAGGAGGGGACCCAAATTATTACTCCTGAATTCAGTAAGGACTGAATGGTTTTTTGGAGCAGCAGGGACCTAGTCCGATTTAGGTCCTATGCAAAAGAACTGTTGAGTGGGTCACCTCAGGAAGGAGAGGGCGTATACGTGGAAGACCACTTCCCTTACCCAGGCATCTGACGTGGTTTGATGTCAAACTTGGGTGAATTGAAGAAGTTGGCCTCCCACCCTTGGAGAGGCCCGCCCCATCAGGCTGCAAGCGTGTCCTCAGACTTGGCAGGTGGACGTCTAGTAGCCGAGGCTTATTTGGCCCTAGGCTTGGAGGCCTTGGCTGAGCTGCTGTCATGGAAAGGACTGACCCTTGGCTTTACCCTGAGGGTGAAACGACAGAAAGGATGACATCCGCGGCTTTGTATTATATGCAGAGGGCAGGAAGGCCGTCTTGTTAGTTGCCAAAGTAGTCACAATTTTATCTAATTCTTGACCAAATAGGATGTCTCCTGCATAAGGCTGAGACTCTAGAGCCCGTTTTGATTCTGAATCTGCTTTCTAGAAATGTAGCCAAAGAATACGTCAGGCCACAACCGCAGTGGAAGATATCCTGGAGGCCAGGAGAGCCGTATCCATAGCTGCTTCACAACTAAGTAGAAGGCTGCATCTCTAATGTGAGATATATAAGACAGCTGTTCCCTCGAAGCATCAGGGGAAAAGTCTCTTCTAGGGCCTTTGCCCAACTCTCAATGGCTTTTGCCACCCTGGGCGTAGCCCTAGCAGGACGAGTAATAGCTCCTGTAAGAGATTATATAGATCTATACGTCTATCTGTAGTCTCCTTCAAGGAGGTTGCAGTATAAATGGGTAAGGTGGCATTTTTAACCAGACTTGTTACATGAGAATCCACTGTTGGGGGAACTTCCCATTTAGTACAATTAATAGCTTGAAGCGGGTAAACGGAACTGAAACGTTTTGGAATTTGAAACCTTTTACCGGGCATATTCCAAGCTTCACTCATGTGATGAGATAGCTGGTCAGAGTGAGGGAACTCTGGTAAAATCACCTTTTGTCATTTGAAAAGTGCGTGTTTTTTCTTAGGAGCGGATTCATCCTCTTTTATTTGTAGATTAGTTTTAACAGCTCTCACAAGAGCAGGTATATTTAGTTTAGAGGGTGGCTCCTCTTCTCATGAGATGGTTTCAGAGTGAGAGAGATGTGACTCTTCTGCCTCCCCCGATATCTCAGAATCAGATAACTGTGTGGATTGGCACACGTCATAGCACGTTTAGTAGGCTGGGGGGTCTATTTACTAAGCAGTGTTAGGAGACAGAGTGAAAAGTGATAAAGTGCCAGCCAATTTGCTCCTAACTGCCATCTCACAGGCTGTGTTTGAAAAATTACAGTTGGGAGCCGATTGGCTGGCACCTTATTACTTTTCACTCCGTCTCCTAAAACTGCTTAGTAAATAGACCCCTTAGTGGGTAAAGGTTTATCTTTTTGCAGCATTTGCTGGAAAACCGTAGAGGTATTAGCCAAACTCTGTACTGAGGTAGACAGTACGTCTATCCATGGGGGAGGCAAAGGATTTGCAGGGAGTAGCTGCTGTGGCAATCCCATAGGGGGAGCTACCACAGGGACCGCTACTTGGTCCGCAAGTTTTGCCAGCATTTGTGAAAATGCAGCCCAGGGTGGGTCCTGAGGGAGAGACACTGGGGCTGATGGGCCTTGGGCTGTGTAACAATACAGACACCATCCTGTATGAGGCCCTTTGTGGCTAAGTTCGCAGAGCAGGACTTACAAGACACTAGAGTAGGAAGAGCAGCATCAGGCTGCTTGTTATTCTTTCTTCTGACAGCCATAACCACAAGAATAATAGAATACACAATATGAAACAATGCAGTGAACACCTTGCAGGATGTATAATATGGTACAGTGTAGTGTGCTAGTCCACACTATATAGTATGTGATAGTCCACACAGTTAAATAGCAGATGTGAGGTACAAGGAACCCCCAATACTTTAGTATGTCAGGGTATAGTAGAAAAATAAGGGAGAGGTATAACTGACAGTATAGAAAGTAGAGAACTAGCACAAGTCACATACAAACGCAAAAAATAAAAACATTAAATGTCAGCAATGGGCACTAAAATCTACTAGATCACAGTGGTTGGTAGGATATAGCGCTGTATAACCTGGCTCGTGGGAGAAGTATACAGGGAGACTGGACCCAGCATTTTCCGGAGACCTGCTTGCCTAAAATGGTTTCCGCGTGTCTCTGAGGGGGCGGAGGGTGAGGGAGGAGCAGCTCAGGGAACGCCAAGACTGCAGTGAAAAGGCGCTCTGAGCTGGGGGGAGGGGCTGCAGGGAGAGCACCTTATCTTCTGGCTGACATTAACCACCAGGTCCCCTGGCCTTTAAAATATGCCTCTGCGCCAGTAACATTTTTGCCCCGGTGGTCTAGTGGAGTGGTGGGCAAAGCCAGTGTCCACATCAGCGCCTCCGGTCTGTCTCCTGAGACCGAAGGCAAGACTGCACTAAGACGTGGGTCCCAGCAAACGGGGTTCCACCTTACCTGTCCCCTGGATTCCAGGCTGCAGTCTGGGGTCCGGGGAGCCTGCTAGGTAGTCCTCCTCTGAGCCCCGCCAGGAGTACCTAGCACTAGCTTGGTGTCATGGCGCCGCGGAGGGCGTTTGTAAAAAAAAAAAAAAGCATAAAAGTAAAGCTTGGGCTGCTTAATACAGCCCTGTTATAATGGTGGTCCAGCTCCTGCCGGACACCAACAAAACTGGAGTGCCCTTGGGCTGTGGGCGGGTTATATGGGAAAGACAGGAGTATCCTGGGATTGAAAAGCTTTGCTGCTGGTGTCCAGTGCTCCAGGTCCCACCTACACCCCAATGTCTCCCTGTGGAGCCCTATGGACCCGGAAGAAGAAGGTAGTATTAGAGGTAATAGTGCCCCCTGTAAGAGTCCCGCGCACACACAAATACAATACTTACCTTAAGCCCTGATCCTGTGTCCGCTGCTCCTCGGAACTATGGGAGAGACCGTCATGAAATCTCTCCCATAGTGCCCGTGGGGAGGGGGGGGGGGAGCCGGGCGCCCGCTGGTAACAAAAATCTCAGCGGGCGCCCGGCAAATGGAGCATCCCATGTGACTGTGCTGCTCTGCTCCCCATGCATTTAAAAAGGAATTTCGCCCTGCATGGTATGTAGTGACGACGTTCAGAATGTCAACGCTATAATGTCGGCATTCAACCAAATGTTGACATTATGCATGTCTACATTATGAACACAAGAGCATCAGGGTTAGGCTGCATTTAGGGTTAGGCTGCAGTTAGGGTAAAATAGTACAGTCGACATTGACATTTCTCAGTGGGTTCCTGCAGAAGGATGGGCAAAAAAGAAACCTCTTTGTGGGGCATTCTTCTATAGAAATAGTTTTGTTAAAATCTAACTTTTATTGGAAATGCATTAAAAAGGGTCAGCATGCTTAAAACAGTAAGGAAGTGTGGCTGTAGATGCAACAGCGCGGGAACGGAGGACCTATATATAACAGTTAAAGGTAATAAACAAGATTACATTTTGCCCGTGAAAAAGTCCCGGTAAGAGAAGAAACGCGTTGGGCCCAAAAGGGAACCTGGAGGTACTGATGTGACTCAAGCAGCAGACTGGGACATCCTCATAATAGAAGAACAACCTGCCTAAAGTTTTTGCTCACCAGAAACTAAGACAACAACAACACATAGACTTTACACAACTATTCTAATCACTGAAGATTCAGCCGAAAGTTTTTGCCTACCAGACATTTAATTTAAATATAGACTATATACTATAAGGACCTACCTAGAAGCTTAATGTCGATAACATATTCATCAGCCTACAGTTATTGCCCACCTGGACTTTCAATCAGTAACTACACAAGAAGTTAATAACATAATATTCACATAATAACATAATATTCTCCCAATCATTAATATATAACTAATAGTAATAGAAATAGTATCCCCAATTGCAAATTAACATACACTGGCTATCACAGAGCGCTTTTCCCTAATCCCCTCTTTTTCCCAATCTGACCCGTCCATATCCCTATAATATATCCCCTTAATTCCCCCCTCCCCCACCCCAAATAACTAAATAACTTAAAACAGTAAGGATCAGTACTGATCCCAGTACTTTTGATGTAAAAAATATAGTACGATCATAAATAGCAAAAATAGCAAGTATCAACGAGGCAAAAATCGGTTTTCTTGAACACTAGTGTTCAGTTGCTTGTGTTCAGACAGGCACACCAGCACCACTTACCAAATTCTTGTAAGTACACTCAAAAACAGAGAGAAGTATAAATAAGTCAGACTATACTTTTTACTTTTCTGATGTATCTATCGGAATACCGTGGTGCCTATTTCATTTATACATCTGATATGTTATTAATGTGTCCATTATATTGAGGTCTCCTATTTTTGTGACCCAAACTAATAAGGCAATTGATTGTACCTGAATATTTATCTGTCCCCATGTATTTTATAACTGTTGCTGTCTCCTGAATGGGTGACTGCTGCTGCTGCAAGTTTTCCATTAACCCTGAGTTTTTGGTAATCCACTTGGGGTACAGTGCTATGGGGTTTAGTACAACCTTTCAATTCAATGGTAGTGAGAAATATATTACATAATGGATCATGCATAATTTGTGATATGGTGATACTAGTACTAATAGCAAATTACTCTTTGCTGTGACAGTCTTTTTTTGGTTAGACTGAGATATACAGTATATTATACATACCTCTCAACATTTCAGTTTCCCAAAGAGGGACAGGAGGTGGAGCTTCATGCAAAATGGGTGGGGCATTGGGAAAATGGGGAGGAGCCTCACAGCACACCCGTTTATGTCACTGTGGGGGCGTGACCAACACTCTCCGAGATGCTGGGCAGACCCCAGGATTTCCCTAGACTGGTGAACAGACCACCTCTGCTCCCCCAATTCCCCCCCCCCACCACAGGACACTGCAGCCAGTGGGTGAGACAGTCCACAAGTTGGGAGGGAATTGGCATGTCGATGAAATACTGACGCCAGAAAGCCGGCAGGAGAAGTTCCCTGACGGAGGTAAGTAAACCACCTAACCCTCCCCTCTCCCCCCCTTAACCCTAACCCTCTTTTGGGGGTGCCTAACCCTAACCTCCCCCCTAGTACCTAACCTCCCCCCTGCAGTGCCTAAACCTAACTCCCCTCCCCGCACCCTAAACCTAACTCTTCCGGGGGGGGGTGCCTAACCCTAACCTCCCCCCCCTAGTGCTTAACCCTAGCCTCCTCCCTGGAGTGCCTAAACCTAACCCCCCCTTCCCCTATCATGGCCCTAACCCTCCCGGGGAGGGGGGGGGGGTTTGCCTAACCCTTAGTCCTCCCGGAAGCCCCTAACCACCGCCCCCCGCGCTGCTATCCTCTCCTGACGCCCGGCTTACCTACGATCGGTAAGCCGGGTGTCGGGATTTTGGCGTGGGGCTGATAGGCGAGATTTAGACCTCTGTCATTAGTTTCTTGCCGGGATTTCACAATCGGGAAGCCGGTGGTTGGCATTTCGACTGCCGGCTTCCTAACTACATCCCAGTTGGGAGGTATGTATTATATGCCTGATGCACAGAGACACATTTTTTTATTATTTTCCCTGGTTAAGCAAACATTAATGTACAACACCCAGCTTCACTATTTTAAGTATGAGCAGTATAAATCTGATGGTAATTTGATCTGTTGACTTCACTGCCTGTTGTGACTATTGTTAATACCCTCTGATAGTGCACTATCAGTCAGAATGTGATCTACTATATAAATGAAGTACTGAGACAAACTTATTTATACTTCTCTGTTTTTGGATGTACTTATAAGAATTTGGTAAGTGGTGCTGGTGTGCCTGTCTGAACACAAGCAATTGAGCACTAGTGTTCGAGAAAAAATATTTTCGCCTCGTTGATACTTGCTATTTTTGCTATTTATGATCGTACTGTATTTGCTGCATCAAATGGACACACTGGGGTCAACAAGGGAGCAACTATTTTGCTCCTCACTGTTTCAAGCGTGCTGACCCTTTTAACTGCATTTCCAATAAAAGTTAGATTTTAACAAAACTATTTTTCTAGAAGAGTGCCCCCACAAAGAGGTTTCTTTTCTTGCACGTCCTTCTGCGGGAACCCTTAGAATTGTGATCATATTTTATCTTGGGGTGTACCACCAACATAGAGATGCAATATTAATAAGATACTTTAGTGAATGTTGGTCTCTACATTGTTTGGCTTATGTAATTGTCTTGTGCAGGATCGCCCTTCCACTACAATTTAATGACATGTTGACATTGCAAATCTGAACATTTAGACCATGTCAACATATACCACACCCATGTATTTCATCCTTCTTGTGATGTAGAAGCCGCTGACATAACTGACAATTTTGCTCCCCAGAATGCTGTGCGAATGGCATCAAGTGCAAAGAAGGGAACTGAAATAATGCAATTGGGGGATCTATTGTCATTGAGGGCTGGGGGGGGTAATGTTGCAATGGGGACCTATAGTACCCTGGGGGAGAGGGGGTGATAGACACCCCTAGGAATATTTTCTTTTTCACTAAAATATTTAAATACATTTGAAAACATTTGGAAATAAAAAGTGGTTAAGTAAATACTTTAATAAAAGAGAGACTCATAAAAATGAAGCCTACCTTTGTGATCTCCTTGGTGTAGCCGGGGCTCCACTATCTGAAGAGCGACATGCTATCTAAAGAAAAAGTAGGCAACAAGTTATTTTAAATATTCAGGCAGTTTATATAACAGAACACTTGCTTTTACAAACCACTTTGTGTCTGATTCATAGGGCTCTATTTATTAACATTATTTTTACTAAAATAATATGAAAAAATATGAGATATGGTAAGAACTTACCCTTGTTATCTCTATTTCTACGAAGTCCATAGGGTTCCACAGGATACCTTGGGGTATAGGTGTGACGTCAGTCGCAGGGCACCAAAGAGTTAAGCTTTCAGCCTCCCAGGATGCACTAGGTCCCCCTCCTATACCCCGCCCCCGGGCCAAGGCACCTCAGTTAGTTACCAAGCCATAGGCCGGAGGAGGAGAAGGAAGAGAGAGAACAAAGATCTGGACACATACAAGAATCACATTCTCACCAGAGGGAGACGGAAAACCGGTGACCAGAGCAAAGCCCATCTGCAGCACAGGTGCGACAGGGCGGGAGTCCTGTGGAACCCTATGGACTTCGTAGAAATAGAGATAACAAGGGTAAGTTCTTACCATATCTCATATTTTCTACTTCAGGGTCCATAGGGTATCCACAGGATACCTTGGGGATGTCCCAAAGCAGTATCCTTTAAGGGTGGGGACGCTCCTGTGCAGAAAGGAGAATCCGCCGCCCGAAGGAAGCATCCTGAGAGGCGAAGGTGTCAAACCTGTAATACCTCACGAAGGTATGGACAGAAGACCACGTAGCAGCCTTGCAGATCTGAACTGCCGAGGCACCACGTCGAGCTGCCCACGAAGGACCCACAGACCTAGTGGAATGAGCCTTCAGAGAAGGAGGGACCGGTAGGCCTTCATGAAGATAAGCTTCAGAAATAGCCATACGGATCCAGGCTGCCAAAGTTTGCTTTGAAGCAGGCCAACCCTTTTTACGGAAGCCAAAGAGGACAAACAAAGCGTCCGACTTCCTAAACGAAGAAGTGCGGTCAACATAAGTCCTTAAGGCCCGCACAACATCCAAAGAGGCCTCACCCACGGAAAGACCCGGTGAGTTAAAGGCCGGAACAACTATTTCCTCGTTAATATGAAACTGGGAAACAACTTTGGGAAGAAACTCGGGCCGAGTGCGGAGCACTGCCCTGTTCCCATAAAAAACCAAGAAAGGGGGTCTACAAGAAA
The DNA here is from genome assembly GCA_031769625.1 of Taudactylus pleione. NCBI lineage: Eukaryota > Metazoa > Chordata > Amphibia > Anura > Myobatrachidae > Taudactylus > Taudactylus pleione. The sequence continues at coordinate 63,308,309 of JAUIMM010000200.1, read as the reverse complement.
GAGCCCCTAACTCAGAAACACGTCTGGCCGAAGCAATGGCCAGAAGGAAAACAGTCTTAGCTGTTAGCCATTTAAGATCCACTGAGCCCAGTGGTTCAAACGGCGGTCCTTGGAGAGCCCTCAGGACCACAGCCAAATCCCAAGGCGCCACAGGTGGAACAAAGGGCGGCTGAATGCGGAGAACACCCTGCATAAAGGTGCGCACATCCGGGATTGTAGCAATCCTACGGTGAAACCAGACAGATAGGGCCGAAACCTGTACCTTCAAAGAAGCAAGGCGAAGCCCATGATCTAGTCCCGCTTGCAGGAAGGCGAGAATCCGAGACAGATGAAACTCCCGCGGTGCATAACCTCTCGGTCGACACCACTGGAAGAACGTATGCCACACGCGATGGTATATCCTCGCGGAAGACGGTTTCCGAGCTCGTAACATGGTACGCACCACAGAGCTGGAAAACCCCCGGGACCTCAGCATGGCCGTCTCAACAGCCACGCCGTCAAAGACAGCCGAGTCAGGTCCGGGTGAAGGCAAGGACCCTGAGACAGAAGGTCCGGTCGTAGCGGCAACCGCAGAGGAATGTCCACGGACAGACCCTGAAGGTCTGAGAACCAGTGCCGTCTGGGCCACGCGGGAGCTATCAACAGGAGCGTCCCTCCTTCCTGTTTGAATTTCCGGATTACCCGTGGAAGAAGGGAGACCGGAGGGAACAGGTATGCGAACCGGAACGTCCACCGGACGGACAGAGCATCCACCAGAGACGCCCCTTCGTCTCTTGTGCGAGACCCGTACACCGGCAACTTGTTGTTGTGCCGGGACGCCATGAGGTCGATTTCTGGAAGACCCCACCTGTCCACCAGTAGTTGAAAAACGTCCGGGTGCAGGGACCATTCCCCCGGATGAACGTCCTGGCGACTTAGAAAGTCCGCCTCCCAATTGAGCACTCCCGGGATGAAGACCGCTGATATGGCCGGAAGATTGCGCTCCGCCCAAACCAGGATCCGAGAGACCTCTACGAGAGCCGCCCGACTGCGAGTTCCTCCCTGCCTGTTTATGTAGGCCACGGTGGTAGCGTTGTCCGACTGGACCTGCACCGGGCGACCCTGGAGAAACCGCTGTGCCTGCTGGAGAGCATTGAAGACCGCACGGAGTTCCAAGAAATTTATTGGAAGCTCCGCTTCTGTCGGCGTCCACCTGCCCTGGAACAAGTGTGGACCCGAAACTGCTCCCCAGCCCCGAAGACTGGCGTCCGTTGTCAACAGGACCCAATTTGGAACCCAGAACGGACGTCCCTTGTTGAGGTGGGTCGTCTGTAACCACCACGTAAGGGACAGGCGAACCTCCTGGGTGAGCACAATCGTCTGGGACTTCAGAGACTGAGTCAGCCCGTTCCACTTGGACAGGATCAGGTGCTGCAGAGGTCTGGAGTGAAACTGGGCGTATTCCACCATGTCGAACACCGACACCATGGAGCCCAGTAACCTCATCGCCGAGTGTAAGGACACCCGGCGGCTGTGCAGACAACTGCGCACCCTTGACTGTAAAGCAGAGATCTTGTCCTCCGTCACGAAGATCCTTTGCTGTCCCGAGTCCAATAAGGCTCCAAGATGCAGAATCCTCCGAGACGGGATTAGAGTGGACTTCTGCCAGTTGATTAGCCAGCCGTGCCGTTGCAGCAGTGCAATGGTCAGGTCCAAGTGGCGTAACAGGAGCTCTGGAGATCCTGCCACCAATAACAGGTCGTCCAAATACGGCAACATGCGGACTCCCTGCAGCCGCAGAGAAGCCGCCATGACCGCCATCACCTTGGTGAAAACACGTGGTGCTGTTGCCAGGCCAAAAGGTAACGCCCGAAACTGGAAATGGTCGCTGCTGATTGCAAACCTGAGGAACTGTTGATGGCGCCAAAGAATAGGGACATGCAGGTAAGCGTCCTGTATGTCCAATGACACCAAGTAGTCCCCAGGTTCCAGCGCCAGAATGATGGACCGTAGGGTCTCCATCCGAAACTTCGGGACCCGCAAAGACTTGTTGAGTGCTTTGAGGTTGAGAATCGGACGATATGACCCATTGGGTTTCTGTACCAAAAATAGATTTGAATAGAAACCCTGGCCCCTCTGGGAGAATGGAACCGCCACTATAACTCCAGCCTGGAGCATAGTGTGCAATACCTTCCGCAGCTCCGTAGCCTTGTTCCGGTCTGATGGGAGACCCGTGGTGAAGAAGCGAGCCGGGGGTCTGTGCCGGAAGGAGAGGGCGTATCCGTGGGAAACCACCTCCAGAACCCAAGTGTCTGTCGTAGTGGTCGACCAACACTGGGCGAACTGTAGCAGGCGGCCTCCCACCCTGGGATCCCCCAAAGGGAGGCCCGGACCGTCAGGCCGCAGGCTTGTCATCTGGCTTGGGGGCCGGACGTCTGGTACTCCATGCCTGCTTCCGGGGCTTGACCGATTTCTTAGGGCCAGCCTGTCGAGGAAACGACTGTGGTTTGGGCCTGCCCTGGGCCCTAGATGACCGAAAGGACGATGGTCCCGAACCAGAAGGAGCAGCGGCCGACGGGAGACAGGCAGATTTGGCTGCCGCCAGCGTGGCCACAATCTTATCCAGATCCGGACCGAAGAGAACTTCTCCGGTAAACGGCAACGCTTCCAGACCTTTCTTGGAATCTGCGTCCGCCTTCCAGGATCGCAGCCACAAGGTGCGACGAGCAGCTACCGCTGCTGAAGAAATTCTAGACACCAGAGTACTAATGTCTAGAGCCGCCTCGTTGATGTAGGTGGCCGAATCACGGAGATTGCCAATCAACTCCGCCTGATCGGCCGGACAGTCGGATTCAAAAGAAGCCTCTAATGAATCCGCCCAGCGCTCCATCGCTCTGGCAACCCAGCAAATGGCCATAGCCGGCCGTGCTGCCCCCCCTGCAAGGGAATAAGCGGACTTCAGGCAGATTTCTACCTTGCGGTCCGTAGCATCCTTAAGGGAGGACATGGATGGCATCGGCAATGTGGCACTACGGACAAGACGGGTCACGTGAGAATCCACCTGTGGAGGGGATTCCCACTTCGCAAAATAATTATCCGCAAACGGATAAGCCACCGCCAGGCGTCTCTGCGGCTGGTATCTTTTGCCAGGTTGTTTCCACGCCTCCTCTAAATGGTCCACCAACTGACCCGAAAGAGGAAAGACTGTGGCATCGCCCTTCACATCTTTGAAAAAGGCATACTTAGATTTAGCCGCTGGGGGAACTTCGTCCTCAATCACCAAGGCTGTGCGGACCGCCCGAATAAGTCCAGGAATATATACTTTGGACTTAGCATCAGCGTCCTTAGTATGGAGAGGTTCCTGATCGTAAGGATCTAGAATCTCCCCATCATCAGACGTCCCTTCGTCATCCTCATAAGGAGCCGACAGAGACGCCACCGGCCTTTTATGAGACCGCATCACAGACTCCCCTTGCAACACATCCGACAAGTGCTGTACAGAACTCGTCAGGGAGTTAACCCACGCTGGCTCCTGAGAACCCGGGAGCGGGGAAATAGGGAGACTGTGGGGTACCACCAATTGTCGTGGGAACCCCTGCATGGGTGACGACACTACAGACTGCTGGGACAAACCCATCGGAGTAAACGCGGGCTGCGGAGCTAACTGGCCCACTAAAGCTGTTAACGCCTGAGCGAAACAAGCCCAGGGCGGCTCCTGTACCGGTGCTGTAACCGTAATAGGCCGCGCCATGGACAAACACTGCCGGCAAAGGCCCTCCGCGCTACCCTCCCCCTCCGCTAACGGTACTTTGCACGTGGTACACTGTAGCCGGAGGGGAAAATCACTTTCAGACATGATGGCACCACGTATGTGACCTCTCTCACCAATTAAGTATTAAATAGGCGAGAGACCACCCTGCAGCACCGCACCGCAAGGGCTTTAGCAGAAAGAACAGGGACAGTAATAAAGCTGACAGTTTAGAGAAGAAAAGATTACAGGCAGCAGCGCTAGCACAGTCACATACAATGCAGAAAAATAACAATTCCTGCACTAACAGCGCTGATCACTCAACTACACAGACACAGGGCCTGGTAGGACACAGCGCTGCATACACAGACCTGACCACAGCGGAGGAGAGGTATGCGGGGGGACCCAGACCACGATGCTTCCGTCCAGCGCTTCCAGCAGCGTTCACCATGCGTTCTGGAGAAGATGGCCGCCGAGGAGCAGAGAGGAGGCTGGCCTGGGGGAGGAGCGCTGCCACAGGACCAGTCGGCAGCATGCAGAGAGGGCTGTGTGCAGCGGGGGAGGCGCCGGCTGTGAGACAGGGAAGGCGCGCTCCCCTGGCATGCATTTAACCCCTGGGACGCCGCAGCCTACCGCTCTGCTGCGGTCCGCTGTCCCAGGGGGTAGTGGAAGCGCAGGTTGGTCGCCTGGCTCCACGCTGCAGCCAGTCCCCAGGGAGCCCCCTGCCTGGGGACTTAGGACCATGTGATCAGCGGGGACCCACCGCGGGACCCCGCTGCTTACCTCTGTCCCCCTTGAATCCGGCCATGGTCCGGAGCATCTGGGGTCACCGCTAGCTGTGACCCCAGACGCCCACCAGCATCCCCGGATCAGTACCGGCGTGGTGTAGGGAAGACAGCATGGACGTCAGGACTGACTGTCCATGCTGTTCATCCAGTTGTGCAGCCACAGCTGCATGAAGAATAAGCTTCAGGGGCTCTTCTAGCCCCCACTCCAACAGGTGCACCCGACTCCGGCCGGGCACCAAACTAAACTGAGGTGCCTTGGCCCGGGGGCGGGGTATAGGAGGGGGACCTAGTGCATCCTGGGAGGCTGAAAGCTTAACTCTTTGGTGCCCTGCGACTGACGTCACACCTATACCCCAAGGTATCCTGTGGATACCCTATGGACCCTGAAGTAGAAAGGGAAAAACCCCAAACTTACCTGAGTCCAGGGACCGGAGTTTGGGGTTCCGGTGATGTCCTCCCTCCGGTCAGCTGGTCTCCCATGGTGCACTGGGGCCCAGTCGTCATCTGACAGGGTCCCAGTGCAGTATGGGGTGTCACCTGCCCGGAGCGACAGAGGATATCAACGGAGGCCCGATAACTGTGTAATTAAGGGAGGAGGGTTGTGGGGGGTCCGCGATCGCGGGGGCAGGGCTTAGCGACAGGTGGGGGGTAGCAGCGGCGGCTGGTCGGTGCATGCGCGGGTACTGGTCATGGTATTTTTTGCTAAATTACCGTGATAAGGCTCCGGAGGGGATTCGCAGGGACAGAGCTTTCTCGCAAGCTCTGTCCCTGCAAGGGATTTGTAGTAAATCCCTGTGATATTGCCTGAATTAGCAATGCGAATTCAGTCAGTAATATCACACTACAATCTGCATTACAAATGCGGATTATAGTAAATAGAGCCCTAAGTCACACTATGAGGCCTTTAGCACATCTTAGTAAACTGCTCTCTACTGGGTGTCTACTGGGAATAAGGAAGAGAACAGTCTCAGGGGAGTTTCATGGGCGTGTAGCCAGAGTTGCATCATATTTTGAGATGTACATATGCAGAGGAGCTGCCTATTTCACATAGATCTTTTTCACCTAGCATAGGGTTGGTGTAAGTGGCAATACTAGTGAGGACAGCTGCGCTAACAAACGGAAAATACTGGGGCAGTGCAATGCGTATGCATTAAGACATACGTATGCACCCAGCCGCATAACATTAAAACCACTGCCTAATATTGTGTAGATTCCCCTTGTGCTGCCAAAACAGCTGTGACTCGTCGAGGCATGCACTCCACAAGGTGTCCTGTATCTGGCAGCAAGACCTTAGCAGCAGATCCTTTAGGTCCTGTAAGTTCTGAGGTGGAGCCTCCATGGCTCGGACTTGTTTTTCCAGCACATCCCACATATGCGCGATTGAATTGAGAGCTGGGGATTTCATGGCCAATTTAACACCTTGAACTCTTTGTCATGTTCCTCAAACCATTACTGATCAATGGGCCTGATTCATTACCGATCGCAACTGCGATTACGCATGCAATCGGCCAATTGTTGGGTTCTGCGCATGCATCGCAGTGCGCATGCGTGAACACCCTACTGCGATCGGGACTGCGGTGACTACGCAGACCCATCGCAGAGTGATTGACAGGAAGTACCGTTTGAGGGTGGCGAGGGGGGGGGGGTGGTCGGCAAAACGCAGGCGTGCCAGTGTGTTTGAACGCCGTTGCAGGGGCATGCATAAATTTGCCACTGCAATGTCATACACAGCTTAGGCTTTCACTGCATGCAACGAGGTAAGGTCAGACCTTGTGCAAGTGTGTGTGAGGCTCCGATTGTACTCAATGTTCCCGATTGTTTAGCAGACTTGCTAAGAATTACGGATGTGGGTAAGGTGAAATGGGCGTCCTTATGTTAGGCTGCGACGGTATTGTGATTGCAATCATTAGCATATCTTCTAGTGAGACTGCGTGCGTAATCACTATTGCGATCACAATAGCATCCTTACTGAATCAGGCCCAATGTTTGCAGTGTGGCAGGGAGCATTATCCTGCTGAAATAGGCCACTGCCAACAGGGAATACTGTTGCCATGAAGGGTTGTGCTTGGTCTGCAACAATGCTTAGGTAGGTGGTACATGTCAAAGTAACATCCACATTAATGCCAGGAGCCAAGGTTTCCTAGCAGAAGATTGCCCAGAGCAACACACTGCCTCTGCCGTCTTGCCTACTTCTTATACATAGTGCATCCTGGCAGTGGCGTAACAGTAACAACAGTCCCCCAAAGACCCTGCAGGGGCTTGGGGACACCGGCAAGAGGGGGCGTGGGGGGGGAACAGCATAAGGTAGATACTAATCCAGGCTTACCACTGGACGAGGGATGCTGGCAGAGGAATCTTTCTCAGGGGAGGATTGGGCCGCCGGGAACTCAGGAGAGTTCTCGCTGGGCCGGTTCCGTCCTTAAGTGGCTTGCTGCAGGGCTGATTGGCTTTGCTGCGGGGCCAGCTACCGTGTGATCGGAGCTCAGCTCCGATCAGCAGCATTTCCTATTCAATCTCCAGGGCACCTTCTGCCATGTGCAGAAGCTCTCTATGAAGCCAAAATAAAATGGCCAAGGGGGAGCTGCTGCGCATGCCTGACTATAGTCATTCCTCCCATGGGCTATTGCGGAGCCTCCTCACGGCTCCGAGTCCAGCTGGCATCCCTGCCTCAGCTCGCTCCTGTCGCTTCTGTCAGCACTCAGCAACAGAAGAGGAGGAGGTAAGGGACAACTAAGACTGGCACTGGCAGTGACGAAAAATGACTGAGTCACACAGGAACAGTAAGTAAAAGTTAGATGTACATTGCGAGATGTATATATATATATATATATATATATATATATACATATACATATACACACACACAGTGTAAAAGTTACATGTACATTGATGAGATGATCTGTGTGAGATGATATCTAATATATATCATCTCATCAATGTACATACAGCTTGTAATGTACATGTAATTTTCACTTTTACACTCTATACTCACATATATATATATATATATATATATATATATATTAGCAAAAGCGTAGTACACGGCGCTAAGTCTATTCAGTCAGATCAATTTGTTAGTGTTCATCAACTAACGCACTCCCCAGATATTAAGGGTGGCAGCTCCTACTCCCGTGAACTGTTGTTCAGGCAGCATACAGATCTAAAAAACAAAAGGAGGAGAAAGATCGCCGCCTGCTGCAATATTATTACGTATCGGTAACCTTCACCAGATGTGGTCATCCTCTGTGTGAATGGGTGGAGGCGCTCTTTCTCCACCTTTTTTTTTAATATATATATATATATATATAGATATATATTATATATCTATATATATATATATATTAGGGATGTGCAGGCTCGGATAGGTTCGAGTTTGCACGTGGAGTTCGGATTTTTCCCTCCAAAAAAACGGAACTCAGAAAGAGGCAAAACGTCATCTTGCACGGACAAACATCATCATTCCTGGAAGTCCAGGAATGATGATGTTCGTCCGTGCAAGATGACGTTTTGCCTCTTTCTGAGTTCCGTTTTTTTGGAGGGAAAAATCCGAACTCCACGTGCAAACTCGAACCTATCCGAGCCTGCACATCCCTAATATATATATATATATATATATATATATATATATATATATATATATACACACACACACATAAAAATACATTATATATAATATATATATATATATAATCATCTCACAATGAACATCTAACTTTTACTGACACTGTATACAGTATATAGAATATTCCATAGATAAAAAAACCCTACAGTTTCACACATCCATTAAGGCGTAAACCTTTTTAAGTTGATTGGAAGAAATTCTATAGGTTTTGTGAAATTTCAGATCATGTCTAAGAAGCCTTAATGGGACATGTGAAATCGTAAGGTTATTGGTCTATGGAATTTCATTGCTTTTTTATAATTTATTAACCATCAGGTAGGGGAGAAGTGAACCGGGCGCTCCTGCAGGGGAGAAGGGCAGGCTGCAGTCCTGCGGGGCAGTGGCAGCAGTGGGGCAGTGCACAGGGGCAGCAGCAAGGGACAGAAAGGCTCACTGGCACTGATCATCCCAGCCTTGAACTGCTTCTTAAGACCCCTACACACGAAACGATGTGCTCATGATTTCTCTTGAACACTCCCTGGCACTCCAGGACACGATATGGTGCTTAAACAGCACATTTTGACTTGGGAACTATCGTGCAAGATCTAAAGATAGCTGACTGCATACACGGATCAGTGAGATCCGTGATGCAGGCATCTGTGTAAAATAAATTATTCAGAGATGCACGCACGGATCAGTGCGATCCGCGTGCTTGCATCTGAAGGAAAATCTATTAGACATGCATCTGTGTTAAAAAAAAATTAGTGCAGCCCCTCCCCCCCCCCCCCCCCGAAAAACCAGCCCCGAGCTCTGGAGAAACAGTACTGGTTGTGCTATATACAGGGGACAAACAATGTAGGGGTCCCCCGTATGAGGCACAACCAGCACTGGGCTCTGAGCCGGTCCTAGTTCTGGAAATACAGGGGAAAAAAATGTAGCACCGGATTTTTTCTAGTAGGGGAGTAATGCCACAGCCAGGGGCCCCAGCCGAAGCATCACCCCTGACCGCTAGTCAGCCCAGGCCGAGGGTCCTTGGGGAGTTGGGGACCCCCATAAAGGGGTCCCACTCTCCAGGGTACCCCCAGGCCCGGGGCTATCACCGGCACCCTTGGCCAGTGGGTGTCGGATTGATAGTATAGTGTGGTGAATATGAAAGTAAAAATATTGTCTTTTGCAGTAGGACTACAGGTCCCAGCAGGCCTCCCCCGCATGCTGATACTTGGAGAACCACAAGTACCAGCAAGCGGGTATTAAGGTCCTGCTGGTACCTATAGTACCCCCTGTAAAAGAAATATTAAAATAAAACAAGGACACCGATTGTTCTAATATTTTATTTTTCTGCACCTTCACCTGGGAGGCGGCAGCCTTTAAGCTCTTTTACATAGCTGCCGCTTCCCCCAGGACTTCCACGGCGTCTTCACCTGGAGGGTGACGGCCTTTAAGCGCTTTTGCATGGCCACCGCCCATTCAGGACTTCCCTGGCGTCTTCTTTCTTCGGCAGGTGTTCACTGCTGCCCCTCCGCCGACGCACTGCCATGCCGTGTCCTCGCACAAACTTATATAAGCCAACCGAGGGGGCGAGCCGTGATTGGCTTGCGGCTGCCATCTTTGAATTTCAAAAATGGCGCGCGGTTCTCGCCATTAAAGTCAATGGTAAGAACCGCTCATTGGCTGAGAGGCAGAAGGCTTGCCTCTCTCAGCCAATGAGAAATCCACACCAGGATTTCTGTACATGAAATCCCGCGGTGGAGCTGTCACTCGGGTAGTACTGTTCGTGGGTCTGGGTATTTTTTTTTTTTTTGCCAAGACCATGGATTGCCTACTTTGGAACAAAGAAGACCTGATCCACGCATAGGAGGTGAGGTGAGTATGGAGTATTTTATTACAGGTACACCATTGGATTATCTACTGGAGGACCAATGGGCTACAGGGATACATAGGTGAGTACTGTATGTGAGATAGTGTGTGCATGTATGTTTTAATAAAATTTTACATTCTACGGTGTGGTTTTTAATATTGCTTTTTCTGTGGAACTACAGGTACGAGCGGGACCACAATGCCGCACATGCTGGTACTTGTGGTTCTCCAAGTACCAGCATGCGGGGAAGGCTTGCTGGGACAATATTTTAACTCTTTACTTGCACCACACTTTAAAGGGGTGCCAGGGATAGCCTCGGGCTATCAGCCTTTAATGGGGGGGGTGGGCCATCTCCCCAGGGATTCCTGGCCTGGGCTGACTAGTGGTCAGGGGTGATGCTTCAGGTTGGGGGGCCGGTGAAAAGGCTCCCATGGCTGTGGCATTACCCCCCCTTCCCTAGAAAGAGTCCGATGCTGCTTCTGGTAAATACAGGGGGACCCTACGCATGTTTTCCCCCTGTATCTCCAGAACCAGGACCGGCTCAGAGCCCAGTGCTGGTTGCGCTGAATACGGGGGATTTAGGGTACAAAATAGACAATTTTAATCTAACAGTGAGGATAATAATTGTAATCAAAGGAGCTATATTTAAATAGCTATGTAGGTAAAAGTATAGCTTCCTGGATTACAATTATTATCCCCTTGATGAAGTCTGATTATTGAAGGACGAAACGCGTTGACCCTGTATCCCTATTGATGGACAGATGAGCCTTTTTTTATTGAAATCTTGTACGTGTGTTTTTTAGCCATTTATGTCACTGCTAGATTAAAACGGTCTATTTTTTACCCTAAATCACTTGTGATTGTGAATTTCATATGGAGCAAATATGCTCCTAAAAAGGGTATATGATAAATTCTTATTACGTATACAGTGTTGAAAAATGGTACACACTATGTTGCACTTTTCTCTCTTCTGTTTTATGAAACCAATAAGGGTCATTTGACAGAAAATACAACTACCAGATAAGTTGTCATTTATTATCAAGACGGGTATATTTATATGTATACACTTCACAAATGTTCTGATTTCCAGACATATTTAGGCGCTTATACTTTTCACTATTAGCGTTTTACTTTTTATGTGATCACCAGCACATTCTTTTATTGAGTTACTAGCAGCCACTCATTTATTGAGGAGTGTCAAATATTAATTTTGGGCGTAGAAATTAAGTTCTAGTTGCACTTTCACTTGTGCGCCTCCACTTTCACTATTAGATATATTTATACACACAATGCAGAATCAAGGTGGCACTCAGAGGCTTGTAACCAGTGAAACAATATGTGGTTTATTTGTTCAAAGTTTTGGGGTACGAAACCCCTTCGTCAGGATGCAACCAAAAGTACAATACAGTGAAACAAACTTAAATATGTCCAGGGCCCGGTTTGTATATATACAAACAGCAGCACCCTGTCTCATAGGGATGTAGTCAGGATGCCAGCGGCCGGAATGCCGACCGCCAGAATCCCGACACTGAAAGCCAAGCATAGGACAAAACATAGGCATCTAAATACCGACGCCTATCATTAGCCCCACGGCGAAATCCCGACACCTGGCATACCGAACGTAGTTAAGCCGGGCGTCGGGAGCTGTTAGCCGTGCGGGGGGAGGGGGGGATGGTTAGGTTTAGCCACCCCCGGAGGGGATTAAGGTTAGGCAAGGGGGGGTTAGGCTTAGGCACCACCGGTGGGAGGTTAGGGTTAGGCATCGCCCCCAAGAGGATTAGGTTTAGGGTGCGGGGAGGGGGTGTTAGGCACCATAGGGGGGACTTAGGGTTAGGTACCACCCCCGGAGTCTTAAGGTGCCTACACACTGCCCGATTCCAACGCATCGGAAAGACAGATCATGTAAAATATGTCCTAATTGTGAGTGTCCACTCACGATGCCGATGCGCGTACATCACATCTTCAGATCTTGCATGCTACAGGCAAGATCTGAAAATCTCAGTCAGGATGCACTGGAATAGTCAGGATGCACGATAGATCGTAGGTCAATTTGGATAGTTTCTAACACAAAATCGTTCCCACGACTGTCGGGGAGCTGTCGGGGGAGAAATCGAACACGATATCGCATCGTGACCAGGATGCCTAGTGAGTAGACACCCCAAAAGGAGGGTTAGGGTTTGGGGGGGGGTAGAGGGGAGGCTTAACTATAGTTACCAGCCAGCGGCGGGATTTCCAGTGTCAGGATTTGAACCGGCGGCTTTTTATACCCGACCCGGTCTCATATATGTATATTGCCATCTTTTCCCCTGGTAAATGTGATACATGCACCCGGCCATCCACATTTCCACATTATTCAACAGACTAGGCTACCTTCTTCCATTGCTCCATGGTTAATTTCTGACACTCTTGTGCCATTTGTAGGTGCTTTTGACAGTAGACAGGGGTCAGCATGGGCAGTCTGACTGGCCTACAGCCACGCAGCACTGTATGTTCAGACACATTTCTATTATAGCCAACATTAACCTATTCAGCAGTTTCTGCTACAGTATTTCTTTTATGGGATAGGACCAGACGGGCTAGCTTTGGGTGCCCATGACCCTGTTGCAGGTTCACTGTTGTCCTTCTTTTCTACTTTTTGGTTCTAACCACTGCATAACACCCCACAAGACCTGCTGTTTTGGAGATGCTCTGATCCAGTCGATCTAGCCATCACAATTTGGCACTTGTCAAAGTCACTCAGATCCTTGAACTAACTAGTCACTTGTTGTCTTATATATCCCGCCCCTTGACAGGTGACACTGTAACCAGATAATCAATGTTATGCCACTTCATCTGCCAGTGGTTTTAAAGTTATGGCTGATAGGTGTAGTCGCATTAGCATTCCGCATTCTGAGCATTCAACACTTAAGGCTGAATGGTTGGTATTTGGGTGGTCACACAGAGGGCAAGTCTTCTGAGGGTGTGTGATAGTTGTGTAGGCAGAATTGGGTGCTAAGCTGAATTAATTGAACACAGAGATCAATCTGATTTCAGATTGATGTCTTGAATCAAGTATAGTGCTTATAAAGATGTACCCCGATAGTGATGATGGCTACTGTACTTTAACAAGAGAATGGATGGTGGCAGTGTGGCCACATACAGTAGATGCATGCAGCTCTGCATATTGGCGAAAAGTTGTAACTATTTCTGTGCACACAATGCTTACACTTGTGACCAACTTGTGTGCAACACTCAATGAGCCCCTATTTATACAAATGCAGACAGAAGTCCTATTGCATACAAGGTTAACAATACCTGTGAATCATTAGATTCCAACTGTGGATATCCACTTTCTGGCTTGAATGAAGAACGGCTACTAGTGCTACAAGACATTAACATGTGTTAGTATTCAATTTTCTGCAAGAAGTCCAGAGTTTACTGGTCTGCAAGACTGCTACTATATCATTTATGCAGTGATCCTTTCTTAAAAAAAAAATAAGAGACCTGTTAGGTCTCTTTCTTCGACTCCATAGGGGGCACAGGGATGACAATAGGGTATAGCTTGGAGAGGAGAGGCGGGGCACCAAACGGTTGATGAAATTTACCCACAAGCCCAGGCTCCTCTCCTCTATACCCTGCAAGAGGCCATCAGTTTAGTTTGCAAGCCCATTGCAGGATCAAGGCAGAGGAGAAGGAAGGCCGGCTTACATACAGAACCATCCACGCCATGGAAAGTACAGCTGGACTGGTCACCAAGGAAACATCCCCCGGCAGACAGGTGTGTCAGGGTGGGCGCCCTGTGCCCTGTGACACAGAACAGTATCAAAAGCATAAAACCTGGCAAAAGTATGAGCAGATGACCATGTGACAGCCTTACAAAACTGTCCCGCAGAAGCCCCACAGCAGGCTGCACACAAAGTCCCTATTGACCGGGTGGAATGGGCCGTCACCACGGCAGAGGTAGGAAAGTTCGCCAAGGAGTAAACCTGGCGAATGGTAAAGTGAAGCCAGAGGGCCAAGGTCTGCTTAGTGGCCGGCCACCGCTTATGGACATTATATAAAATAAATAGAGTCCGACTTCCGAATCTCCCTGGTCCTCTTGACATTAAGGCGAAAAGCCCTCATCGCAGCAAACGAAGCCTCCGGCTGAGATGAATCCGTAGTCTGGAATGCAGGAACTACTATTTCCTGAAGAAAATGGAAGCGGGATACTACCTTGGGAAGGTAGCCCAAGCTAGAGCAGCCCTTTTGGAAGGGAACACAAGAAATGGGGAGCGTCATGAGAGGACGCTCAAATCCGACACCCTGCGGGCTGACGCGATGGCTAGTAGAAACAACAGTTTTCCACGTGAGCCAACGCAAGTTTATCGTCTGAAATGATTCAAATGGAGCCGACTGGAGAGCTCAGAGAACGAAAAAAGATCCCAGTGAGCCACAGGTGAAAGGAACGGAGGTTGAATATGGAGAAGCCCCTAAAAAAGGTTTGCACTTCCGGAAACAGAGCCATCTGCCTTTGAAAAAGGAAGACAAGGCAGAGACCAGGACCTTCAAGGATGAGGCCGGAGGCTCCAATCCAGACCCGACTGCAGAAAGCAAAGGATCCAGGAAATGCGGAAGACCGGGAGTAAAACCCCTGGTTGAACAACAAGAAATATAGGTACGCCACACCCGGTGAGAAATAAGTGCTGAAGAAGGCTTCCTAGCCTGCAGCATGGTCCGAACGACCCTCCTGGAGAATCCTTTTGCTCTTAAGATGGATGTCTCAAGAGACACCCCGTCAAAGCGAGACGGGCCAGATCCGGATGGAAGCAGGGGCCCTGAGACAGAAGATCTGGCCACAGTGGAAGACGCTGCATAGCACATTTGCAAAGGCCAATCCGGAGCCACCAGGTTCAGAGTGCCTCCCACCAGCTTGAACCTGCAGAGGACCCGAGGAATCATCGAGATCAGAGGGAAGACATAAACCAGAGAGAAGGTCTAAGGAACCGCTAGTGCATCCACCAGGAGAGTTTCTGGATCCCTGCTGCGAGAGCAATACCTCGGAAGCTGATGGTGGTGGCTAGACGTTGGGATGTAGCGTCCACTCACCTGCATGGACATCCTGATGACTTTAGAAGTCCGATTCTTAATCCTGAACGCCCGCAATTAAGACTGGGGACAGTGCTGGAAGTTGACATTCCGCCCAGCGAAGAATTCTGCTGACTTCTTGCATGGCTCCAGGATTGCAAGTGTTGCCCTGGTGATTTATGTAGGCCACCGTGGTTGTGTTGTCCGACTGTATCTTCACCAGACGCCCCTGAACAAGGTGCTGTGGCTAATACAGAGCCCTGTACACGGTATGAAGTTCCAGGATGTAGATGGAAAGCTGGCTCTTCTGATGTGTCCAACGGCCCTGAAAGGTTAGCTGCCCCCCACACCCCAAAGGCTTGCATCGGTGGTGATAAGAACCCAGTCTTGGATACAAAAGGGACGTCTCTTGTCCAGATGTGATCGCTGATGCCACCATAGTAGGGAGAGACGTACCTTCAGGGAAGAATTAGAGCCTGAGCCTTGAGGTTCTGGCATGACTCGATCCAATGCTTCCGAGTGATTCCCTGGAGGCCAGGGGTGAAACTGACCGTACTCCACCATGTCAGATGTTGAAACCAATGACCCCAGAATCTGCATGCATGAGTGTATGGACATTCAACGCTGACTGAGAAAGGTGCAAATTCTGGCTTGTAATCTTGTCCAGAGGGAGGAGACTCTCTGAGCTCTGGAATCCAACAAGGCTCCCAGGTGGAGCATCTCCTGATGGAGATGGATGGATAATCAATTGGAAGAAATCCACGCTGCGTGACTGAAGAAGCTCTACCGTCAGATGGATGTGATCTCTGAGAACTGCTGGAGATTGTGCTAAGAGAAGCAAGTCGTCCAGGTACGGTAAAATTCTGATGCCCTTGCAGTGCAGATGCTGCCATGACCTTTGTGAACACACGAGGGTCCATGGACAGTTAGTGGTTGGTTTGGATAGTAAACCTGAGAAAAAGCTGGTAATTGGCTCGAATAGACATTTGCAAATAAGCATTCTGTATATCTAATGATGCCATAAAGTCCCCCGGTTCAATGCTAGAATGATAGACCGAAGGGACTCCATGCGGGAAGAAATTTGTTTACAATTGAGAATAGGTCGAAAGGTAAACTACTGCCCAAAGTGGTGCTCTAACCCATGACCCTGAGAGCAAGAGCCTCATGCTCTACCAACTGAGCTAGCCGGGCTTAGCTGTCCAGCTTCTGAACCAGAAATAAATTGGCGTAAAGCCTAACCTTGACTGGGACGGGGGAACAGGAATAACGACCACTGAGGCCAAGAGAGAGCAAAAAGACACCTCGAAAGCTTGCGGCTTTTCTGGCTGTATAGGAAAGCCAGTGGAAAAAAACTTGGAAAGCAGACACTGTCAAAGATGAGAGCGTAGCCTTGAGATATGACACCTTTGACCTAAGCGTCTGTTGTGTTCTGCTTCCACACTGTTGAAAAACGAAGAAGCCGGCCTCCCACTCTGAGGTACCTAGGGAAGAGGCCCGCCCCATCAACCCATCAGGGTTGCTTAACCCTGGGCTTAGAATTTCTAGGGGCTGAACCCTGGCTTCTGTTGAAATGACTGACTTCTGGCTTTGCCTTGTGTACGAAAGACAGGACTCGATGTGGCAACGGATGGTAAGAAAGCAGATTTAGATGCTGCCATGTAGTCCCAATCATGTCTAATTCGGGACTGAACAGGATGTTTCCGAAAAAGGGAAGGGTTTCCAGGGCCTTTTTTGGATTCCGTGTCCACCTTCCAAAGTGCTCTTCTGGCTGCAATTGCAGAAGCCAAAATTTTAGAAGTTAAACTTCCTGAATTTATGGTTTCAGAGATATAAGAAACTGCCTCTGTGCAACCATGGAGTCCAGGACACCTCTGAGTGTGCTGGAGGTAAGTCCTTCCTCCAAAGAGTCTAACCAGCAGCCGACAGCTTTTGCCTTTCATGCTGAAATGAGGGCTGGATGAGCCTGAGCACCTGCATTGACATAAATTTCCAGTTTCCAGTCAGCCGTAACGCTCAAGCTGTTCCTTGGTTGGAACCCGTGGGCAAAATCACCTGTTGCAGGGCCCAAAGCAACTGACACACAGGCCATCGTGCTCCAGATCCTTAGGAGAAATGACATTGAGTCTATTTCCCTGGTAGGCTTGTTTCTGGACATCTTGAGTGTCGCAGAAAAATCCCACACACACCAATAATAAGTCGGTGACCAGTAACTAAAGCAGGTACAGTGACACAGGCAAGGTACACTTACATACAAACACACAGACCACTGAATGCAGAATATGGGCTAATGAAGCTCAACAAACCAGCCACAAG
This sequence comes from Taudactylus pleione, assembly GCA_031769625.1. Classification (NCBI taxonomy): domain Eukaryota; kingdom Metazoa; phylum Chordata; class Amphibia; order Anura; family Myobatrachidae; genus Taudactylus; species Taudactylus pleione. Next base: position 63,290,976 of record JAUIMM010000200.1, on the reverse strand, counting down.
TAGCAGGGAGGAGCATTTTAACCAGCTAACTGCTGGGAGCAGGCTATGAGGAAAGACTTGAGCCCAGCTTCTCTCTCCGGCGCTGAGGTAGACATTATAGTAAAATGGACGATCAGTGAGAAGAGGAGGAGAGAGTATCTGCCTGGGGCTTGCTGGCCACAGAGGGAGGGGCTACAGGGAAGTGCTTGTCTCCCCCAGCTGAGATAACCCAGGGAAATGGGCCACCGCTGCTTTTAAGCAGCCCCCTGCCCACGTAATATTCCCTGGTGGTCTAGTGGAAAGTGCGGTCAGACCGGGAGCCCCCACTGTCAGCACCACCGGAGGTCACCTGCTCCGGCGGTGAAAGCCACAAATCCGTGTCTCCCTGCATGCATGGAGCTGCCTTACCTTCTCCCCGGTGAGCGTCGGCAGCGGCTTGCAACTCCGGGAGTAAAGGAGACCACGGCCGAAGTCACTGGCGCTGAGTCACCAGTGGGGGCATCCCGTAGGACGCCTTACACTACCCCTCTATAGTAATAAACACTATATCAAATAAAAGTAAATAAAATTACATAAAATATGGGGGGACATCTAACATATCCCCCTTGAAAATGGTGCCCAGCTCTTGGCACCAAACTCAAAACTGATGGCCTCTGGCTGGAGGAGGGGTATAGAGGAGAGGAGCCTGAGCTTATGGGTAAATGTAATTAATGTTTGGTGCCCAGTCTCTTCTCTCCAGGCTATACCCTATTGTCATCCCTATGCCCCCTAGTGTAGGAAGAAGAAAAATGGGTGAAAAATAGAAAGGTGGTACTGCCCACAACATCCAATCAGATATGTCCTATTTTTAGAGCAGTTATTAAAACAATATCAACTCAATGATTATTTCTTTGCACCAGTTTTCAAAAAATGTCTGTATGTTGCATGAGCAGAGTCAATTGTCATTATTGCAGTTAGCGAAAATTCTGTTATGTATTTTGTTTTTTTTAGTCAAGTTTATTTGAGTTTTCAGAAAATAAACACATATATATGCACACAAACAAATAAAAGAAAACAATTGACAATAATATTGCAGTGCACAATGAGACTATCCAATAAATCAAGAATGAACAAATAACAAGTAAAGAAAAGAAAAAATAGAGAGACAGAACAGCAGATAAATGTTAATAACAAACATGGGGGTATATTTACTATAGTACAGGTTTTTAGAAGTGGAGGTGTTGCCTATAGCAACCAATCAGATTCTAGCTATTATCTTCTAGAAGGTGCTAGATAACTGTCAAGTAGAATCTGATTGGTTGCTATGGGCAACATCTCCTCTTCTAAAAACCCACACTTTAGTAAATATACACTATAATGTGCTAAGATACAAAAATGTAATGAGGCGACAGGAACATCAAGAGAAACAAGGTAAACAATTGCCTTTTTTTGTTTTTAAGATGTGGAAACAGAGTTTATGGCGTAACTGGTGCACTGCTACAGGACCATACCCTACCAAATTTTAATGGAGACAATGAGTTACATCATGAGAAATTGTAATGTCAAAGTAGTGTTCATTGTAGGTCCGGTGCGGGGCAGGGTGCTGGACCATAGGAACGGCATTCTCTTGTGCGTTTGAAAAGGGGCATGGCCATGAGAAAAGGGGGCATGTCTTTAAGGTACTCCCCCTTTTAATCACACTTACGAACATGCTGGGCTGCCCCCACGCTATTACCTCACTGTGAATAGATGCCTTGCACATGCGTACAGCATCTATTCACCAGCAGTGAGTGCTACACCGCAATTTTTCCCCACTGCAGGTGGGGATATCTTTGGTTAATAAAGAGTTATCTCTATAGGAGTATGGGTAAAACAGTTCATTTCCAGGCTTGGGAAGGTCCATAATCAGAGCCCCTTCCATGCAGGGGCGTCTTAAGAAAGGAGGGGGCCTGTGTGCACTCCCCATGCGGGGCCCCCTCCTCTCTCCCCGGTGGCCAGCAGCCGACTGACGCGGCTGGCCAGCCACCGGAGCATTAGTAGACTCCGGGCACTAGAGTCTACTAACTGGAGTCTACTGCGCATTCGCAGATCTCCGGAAAAATGGCCGCAGCGGCCATTTTCCGGTGTTCTGAGTAGCGCTGACACCCGACGAGGGACCACGGACAGGTGAGTTTAAAATTATATGGGAAACTGACACTACGAGCGCGGCCGTTGCCAGATGTTCTGGTGGTTTCTTTCGAAAGAGTGAAAGGCTCCTCCGAAGTGCCCAGGATATATAAATTTTTGTTCACAGAAGGGGAATTTTTGTTAAAAATGAAAACGTCTGTTAATAATCACAATTATTAATACAAAGGCCCTTAAGAGTGGTGATTTGCTGTTATGTTGCATTTATTATATGTAGCTCCATACACCCATAGTACTGGATGATATACTGGATAATCTATCTATAACTTAAACAAGACAAACTGATGGCAATGGGTAAAAATGTTAGGTGGCAGAACACAATGTGGCTGAGGCAGAACATATGTTGCATGTTTCCGCACTGTGCATGCTCCAGAAATAAGTGTACAAAACTAGGAGTGATGCAAAGTGAAACGCATCTCATCTTGCAAAGGAGAAGTTGTAATTGGGTTGTAATGGAACATTCTCAGGTAGGTAGAGCAGAAGTGCCAATGGAATGGTATGCTATGCAGAGGCGAGTGCACGCGGAATTACACATTAGTGTTGCTACTGCGTAGGGACAATGATAAGGGCTATGAAACTAAGCATAAAGATAGGGTCTGTCTGGCTGCAAAGATGCGTACAAATCTGCATGTGGGTGAAGTTCCATTGATTACTTCCGTGCCCGCAATGCATGCACTTGTGCATCTGCATTTAGTTTCGTGCATGCCAAGCCTGCATGCATTCCAATCTGCATCAGCCCCAATGTGTAGTGTTATTTAAATAAATAACATTTGACGAAAAAAAATTCACATCAATTAAAATGTTTTAAAAGAATCATTTAAACCACATATTGTAAATGTGAAAAATAAATTACCTTCCAGATTCAGAAGTATTTCCAGTTTCTTCCACGTCTGTATCGTCCAGACCCGGGATCTGCCGTAGCTGTGTAAATCAATAAGTTACAAGTTAGAAGTGTTACAGTATGATTGTGTTGTTGTGTATTATTGCAAAACTTGAGCTCCGTACAGTTTGTGACTTTGCATAGAAAGCTGAGTCAGTGTGCCCCATAGACCACTGCAGATCACAAACTTACCTTTCTGCTGATTACCGCTACGATTTTGTGGATAATTAAATTCATTGTGTATTTATCTACTGTATACTCCATACTATTCCATTCAGCAGTTGAAAAAATAATTGTCTCTGTATAACATTGTAGGAGAGTAGGACTTGTACCCCTCCACAATGTCTTTATACCTCTACTTTAAAAATTTTTATGCTGGGTCATTTATACAGAATACAAAAAATTGCAGCATATAAGGACACATTTGTTAATATTTTCAAATTCTTCTTCACTGTCAAACTAAAGAAGGATGTAAGAATTAAGAAAATGAGACTTCTGTCTTACCTGTTAAGTCTTTTTCTTCGAAATCCATAGGGGACACAGGGACTACGCTATGGTATAGGCCGCCCCCAGCCCAGGCAGGCCAGTCAAGTTAGCAAGCCCAAGGCAGGAGCAGGAAGAAGGAGATGGAAGCCTGGCACACACACACAGACACAAACACCTGAAGGGACAGGGAAACCAGAAAACAAGGAAAAAACCCGCCAGTCAGGTGCGTCACGGTGGACGCCCCGTGTGTCCCCTATGGAGATTGAAGAAAAGGATTTAACAGGTAAGACATAAGTCTCCTTTTCTTCTTCACTTGTCCATAGGGGACACAGGGACTATGCTGGGGACATCCCAAAGCAATCTCCCTAAGGGAAGGGACACTCCTGAGCTGCACTGAGTACCCGTCGCCCAAAGGCCGTCCCCGCAGATGCAAAGGTATCAAATGCATAAAAACAGATAAATGTGTGAACAGAAGACCACGTGGCCGCCTTGCAAAGCTGCTCTGCAGAGGTGCCACAAAGAGCGGCCCAAGAGGCGCCAACCGACCTTGTGGAATGAGCAGTCACCACGGCCGGGACCGGAAGGTCCACTGCCAAGTACGCGTGGCGGATGGTTAAGTGGAGCCACCTGTCTAAGGTCTGCTTTGCAACCAGCCAGCCACACTTGTGGAAACCATAGAGAATGAAAAGGGAATCCGACTTCCAGATATCTCTGGTACGTTCTACACAGATGCGGAGGGCCCTCACAACATCTAAAAAGGCCTCAGCCGCCGGATCCTCTGAAAAGCCAGGACCACAATCTCCTGATTGAGGCGGAATCTGGAAACCACTTTCGGAAGGAGCCTAGTCGAGTCCGAAAAACAGGCCGGTCCGAGTGAAAGACTAAATGGTAAATGGTTGCTCAGCATCTGTGCAAGGGAGGAGAGAGGAGGAGGAGAAACCCTATGGCGGGAAGCCTCCGTGAGGGGTCACACCAATGGCCCCTGCTGACACAGGGCCTGATTCAGAGCCGCTCGCTCACTCCGAGCGATGTTCGCACATCTGCGCATGGGTTGTAATGCGCATGCGCCAACCAGTCAGTGCTGTCCGAAATCGTGTTGCTCGCAAAATAGCGAATGCCTGCTAATTTAAGTGACAGGATGAGGCGTTTGTGGGTGGTAACAGGGGAAGGTGCTTGAAAACGGGTAGTAGAGATCTGAACGCAGGCGTGCCAAACGGTCAAAACGGGCGTTTTAAGGGTGTGCATAATTAACAAAGCAGCGTCATCTACCACGTCACTTGGTTGTCTTTTAGCCTGAACTGCTCGCATGATTGCGGTAGGAAAATGCTACCACAAGAATAGCGAGCAGTTCATACGCCTTTCGATGTACTCGATTAATCTAATAAATAGCGGAGATGACGTATGATGCGAGCGGCCAAGGGGCATCTTTGCAAAATAGCGAGCGCATGTTTCGTTCGCTCGCTCAGACATAGAGCCGTCAACAGACCGCAAAGAGCGAGCGCTCAATTTAAATAGCCAGCCCCTTTTTCAGAACGAGCATCCGCAAATAGCGTCCGGCTCTGAATCAGGCCCACAGATCCCTCCGGGCAATGGCCGCCTATATACTCATAGTCTGCCTTACCACGCTGTAGACCCCCTGCTGCCTGTATGCCCTGGTGGTCTAGTGGGGCTGCGGGCGCCCCGGCCTCCCGCTTGTCAGCACCTCTGGTGGTCTCTACACAACGGCGGTGACAGCCACGCTGATGATCCTTACCTTCCTGCTGCCCCTGGCGTCCGGCTGCGGCTGGGGTACACAGTGTGCAGATAGGACCCAGCCGAGGTCGCAGACACGCTCGCTGGCGCCGCAGCCACCAGCGCCAGGGGGTTGGTGGAGCGGCAGCGCAGGCATCCAATAGGATCCCCGGCGCTGCCTGCTCAATAAAGTAAAAAAAAAAAATGAAGAAAGAATGAGGCTGCATTAGCAGCCCCCACTGTATAGATGTACGCTCCTGCAGCACCAAACGCAAGGTGCCTACACACTTAGCGATATTTTACATGATTTGCCCAATTCCGACACATCATGACGACAAATCGCGTACAATATGCCCAAATCGTGAGTGTCCATTCACGATCACGATGCGCGTCCCCGCAGGTCGTACATCGCATCTTCAGATTTGCCATGCTGTAGGGCAGATCTGGCAATCTCAGTCACAATGCACTAGAATAGTTAGGAGGCACGATAGATCGTTTCTCACATTGGACAGTTTTTAACACCAAATCATGCCCACGACTGCCGGGGAGCTGCTGGGGAGAGTTCAAGGGGAAATCGGACACAATGTCGGATCGTGAGCACATCGCCAAGTGTGTAGGCACCTTTAGACTGGCCTGCCTGGGCTGGGGGTGGGGTATAGAGGAGGAGGAGCCTGGGCTGCACTTTTCTGAAGAAATTAACTGTGTGGTGCCCACTCCATCTGCCAACCTATACCCCAGCGTAGTCCCTTCACAAGAAGCACATTTCTAGATGCACTTTGCACATTGTAGTAACAAAGAGAAAAAGCTTCAAACATAAAAAACATCATATTTAATGAAGTCAGTATCCATGTCCCTCACTCATGACTATGGGCCTGATTCAGCAAGAAACGCAGTTGCTTATAAGCACGCAATCTGACGATTGTTGTTTACTCCGCATGCATTGCAGTGCGCGAACCAGACGCTGCGCTCAGGACTGTGATCGCAGAGGCTACGCAGACCCATGGCAAAGTGATTGACAGGAAGTGCAGTTTGTGGGTGGTGCTCGGGCGAATGCAGGCGTGCCAATGCCTTTCAACGACGTTGCATGGGCATGCATAAATTAGCCACTGCGATACCAGACGCCGTTTGAGGACTCAGAGTGTACTAAAGTAAGCAATTCCTGAGTGGGGTCTGACGATTAATCTAATAAATAGCGGAGATGACGTATGATGCGAGCGGCCGTATGTGCACATGGGTCTGATGTTACCAATTGTTTAGCTATGCTGTCAAATTATACTGATGTGAGTAAGGGGAAGTGGGCGTCCTTATATCAGGCTGCAAACACAATGTGAATGCAAACATTTACATATCACATCGCTGATATTAGAAACTGCATTGCATGCGTATAAGCAGAATAACGATCCGTAGTGAATCAGACCCTATAACATAAATGAGGTTACACTGAGCATTGTTTAGAAGAATGGTCGTCTTATTTCATGAATCATAGGCTGGACTGTAAGGTAATGTTTGCACAGTGCACCTCTACAGATTTACCAGCTTGCCCACACACCTAGGTGGAGATGTCTTCTGAATGATTTGATGTAGGCATGCACTTAATACATGTTGGGCTGCCCAGACTGCTGCAGTAGAACCATGACAAGGCCATATGTAGTGCACGGAATGGGATTTGTAAAGCCGGTGGCTGTTTAGCTGCCAGTTCAAATCCCGTCAAAATGAGGCTGAAAGGAGGAAATCCCAACAGCGGAGGTACTGCAAGTAACGCTAACCCTCCCCTCTCCTCGCCCTAACCCTAACCCTCCTTTAGGGGTGCCTAACCCTAACCTCCCCTGCTAGTTCCTAACCCTAACCTCCCCCCAGGGGTGCCTAGACCTAACCTCCCCTCCCCCTAAACCTAACCCTGCCAGGGGGGGGTACCTAACCCTAACCTCCCCCTGGGGGTGCCTAACCCTAACCCCCCCTTCCCCTAGCCTAACCCTAACCATCCCAGGGGAGTGCCTAACCCTAAGTCCCCCCCGGGAACCCTAAACCTAACCCTCCCCCCCCTCCCCTGCGGCTGTCCGTAGCGGCACCTGGCCCCTTACCCTCCCCCCCCACCGCGGCTAAGAGGACGGGCCACCGGACTTACTTCATTTGGTCCCGCGTCGTCATGGATTCCAGTCAGGATAATAACAGGCGTCGGTATTTCGACGCCTGTCATAAATCCCTAGCTGGCATTCTGGCATCGGGACTATGCCCGGCGGCCGCACATAACTACATCCCGTAGTGCACATCCTGTACGTGTTCTTAATTACCTCCATACACTTGTTTAAAATAAAAGTTGGGTATTTGGTTAGGAAGAATTTGTTATTTGTTTAGCATAACTACTCTGGATTTACAGCTAAAAATAAAAACATAAACACTACACACAGGGACAGCCAACTATGCCACCAATTTTATGCACCTATAACAATTGTGACTGTCCCACCAGTAAATGAATAATTAGAGAATATGCTGCAGGTGTAAGGTAAAAGAAATATACCTCAGGATTGCTGGGATTTTCCTTCTTAAGCACTTTTAATGCCAGCTGTGCAGCATTCTTTTTTGCCTCTTTCTTGTTTTTTCCTTTAGCTTCGGGAAACTTCCTGTCATCAATCAAAGCGCTACAGAAAAATCTACAATATAAGAACAATATTCAGTCACTATAGAAGTCAGATCAGGTCACAAAGGCAGTGGGCAGAGGAGATAGGCTCGGATTATCAATTAAGCAGTGCAGACCCCCTTCCAATGGCCTTGAGAAGGGGTATTCAACATGCGGTCCTCCAGCTGTTGTGGAACTACACATCCCAGCATGTACTGCAACAGTTTTAGCATGCCCTGATAATAAAACTGTTGCAGGGCATGCTGGGATGTGTAGTTCCATTGCAGCTGGAGGGCCGCATGTTAAATACCCCTAGACTAGAGGATCCTAGGAAGTCTGCCTGCTAACCGCTGCTCACAGCAGTTAACATCCTTTTCTTAAATGTAAAATATCATTAAAGCAGGGCCTAGATTTTGGTCAGGGGGTTACAGAGAATGCACCACTGGGTCGACTCCTGAAAGGTTAATTAAAGAAACTGGAAACCCAGCAAGTATGCAAACAGTGCCCCTCTCCTGACAGAGCACAGAAAGGACATCCTGCTATGATGTGACTGTCATGGGAAGCAGACTATCAAGGATCACATGATGGAGGCTGAGTGTAAGGGTTGTTGCAATTTCCCCTACTGCTAAATCACCTTCCAATGTCAGGAGCCTCCAGCAATAACATGGAATACAGTTTAGGCTGATGCTGCAAGCATTAATGTTCCCAGAGAGAGAAGGTGGCATGTAATAGATTGGGCAGTAAATGAACTCAAAATTGAAATAAAATGTTATCAATATAAATAAGAAGCTAGGGAAGGGGAATAGGGCCAGTTGGAGCTCTCCTAATCCATTAATGATTAGATTACATGGCATACTGTATAATGCTCCAACTAGATTTACAATGAAATTGAGAAGTTTAAAATGTACAATGTTTCAGGTGAGATGTTGCAAAATGATATTGTGTTTCTAGTTGTACCATTTATTACTAGCTATTGGGGTATATGTAGTGTAAGGTGTAGGCAGCAACCCAGGGCCGGCTCCAGGGGTCTGAGCACCCTATGCCGGCCAGGTAAGGTGCACTCTGCAAACAAAATTGGGATGTTGGGGAGGGGTGCGCCCTCTATGGGTGGTGCCCCTGTGTGACCACACTGGTCGTACACCCCTAGAGCTGGCCCTGCAGCAACCCAACCTGGTTTTGCCTTTTAAAAAAAATAAGATTTTTACTCACCGTAAAATCTCTTCCTTGGAGTCCCCATCTGAAGGATGCCATTACTTCTGGGTTATGCACAGTGAGGTGTGGAGTCGACACTAGCTAATTGAAAACTGTCTCCCACCCCTATATAACCCATCCCCTTCTATCCTAAGCTGAGTCTTATGTTTAACAAAGCTGGAGAAAGACCCATGGAAGAACTGAGAAAGCAGAGACCACAGGTATCTAGTATGAAATCAAACAAGGGAGGGATCGCTGCATCCCCCAGATGTACTCCAAGGAAGAGATTTTACAGTGAGTAAAAATCGTTTCCTTTTTCATCCATCTGGGGGATGCCATTACTACTGGGACATACCAAAGCAGGCCAATTAAGGGGGGGGGGGAGAAGCGTCGAAACTGACCGCCCTAAGAATTTTCCACCCAACACTGACATCCCTTGCGCCAAATGAATAGAAGCTGTAAAGTTTAGTAAAAGTGTGTGCAGATGACCAGCTAGCTGCTTTGCACAGCTGTTCAGCAGAGGCCCCATGCCGTACAGCCCAAGAAGCCCCGATAACACGAGTCGAGTGGGCCCGAATTGATGCCGGACCAGTCACATTCGAGGACAAATATGCCTGCTTAATAGAAGAAGTGACCTATCTAGCGATGGATCCTTTCGAGGCTGGCCAGCCTCTTTTTGGTAGGAATGGGGGGTTACCTCTGGTGCTTTACTGACAGACCAAATGAATTAAGAAATCATAACAGATAGCTATTATAAAGAAATGTATCTTTATTTAAAACAACAAATTGATATGACAGCAAAAATAAATTGTACTGTTAATACCGGTATTCTATACAATAGGACATAGACAAACAAGTAAGGCCACCATATAAACATAAAGTGCAGTCCCTACTGGTTATCAGATAACATAATTGGGGGAGAGATACGCCTCTGAGCTTTTTACTCTAACCCCCCCATAGTCAGGGTAATCACAGTTCTCTTGTAAGTGAAAGTTCACGAAGAAGCACCTAAAAGTTGAGATAATGGTGCTGGTAGCAAAAGCCAGGTGATTTCACCGTACCTGGTTATGTCCCTTTGGTGCTTGTGAGTAGATAAAGTAGAAGTCGTTTACCGGCAAACTTGTGGGGCGTCTGTCGCGGTGCAGATGTCAGCAAGGTCCCCTCAACTCACTCTCATCAACGCATTTCACCCAGGTGCTGGGCGTCATTAGGATGGCGAGGTGTGTAGTTTATACTCCATAAATACCCACTTAGTGGATCACACCGTCTGCGTCACTTCCGCCCCGGCTCTTGCGTGGTCACTTCCGCCCGTTTTCTGTGCCGCTACTTCCGCCCACTTTTGGATAGTGCCGTCTGCGTCACTTCCTCCCCAGCTCTTGTACAGAGATACATCAATTAGAGAGGAAATCCCTTCTTATATCATAAGGCTGTGTGGACACCATTATCCACATGTCTGGATATACACTGACAAGGTTGCCAGAGACTCCAAGTTCTGCTAGGGGAAAGAGGAAATGAGCCTCTTTTTGGTGCATCAATCAACACCAACAAGGAATTTGTATGCCTCAAAGACGCAGTACGGTCCAAGTAAATGTGTAACGGACGTACCACATCTAACAGTACTAAGGAATAATCTTCACTAGTTACTGAATCCTGGCAAAACGCTGACAGGACAATATTCGGGTAATGTGGAAAGCCGATACCACCTTCGGAAGAAAGGAAAGTTTAGTGCGTACCACTACCCTATCCTTGTGAAAAATGAGAAGTGGAGATTTACAGGAAAGAGCCGTTAACTCGTATACCCTTCTGGCCGAGGCAATTGCCAAAAGGAAAACAACCTTCAAAGTAAGATATCGCAATTCTACAGTTTCCAAAAGCTCAAACAGTGCCTTTTGAAGTGCCTCCAAAACTAAATTCAAGTCCCAAGAGGAACCGGCAGGACATAAGGAGGTTGTATACGAAGAACCCCCTGCAAGAAGCTCTGAACTTCAGGAATGGTGGCCAATTTCCTTTGAAACAGGATCGACAGGGCCGAAATATGTCCTTTAAGAGAACAATCTAAGACCCTTAACCAACCCCTCTTGCAGAAAAGACAAGAGACAAGATACTCGGAACCTTTCAGGTTTGAACTTGTGTTGTTCACACCAAGAAATATATATCTTCCATATCCGATGATAAATCTGGGACGTAACTGGTTTGTGAGCCTGTATCATGGTTTCACCACAGATTCTGAAAACCCCTTGGCCCTCAAAATATTGGATTCAAGAACCATGTCATCAAAGCCAAGTGAGACAAATTGGGGTAACGGCATGGACCCTGAAGTAGCAGATCTGGACGCAAGGGCAAACTATATGGAACATCTGCCAACATGGTCCGAAGAATTGTGTACCAATGACAGCGCGACAAGTCTGGAGCCAACAGAATGACTGGCTGTGCCACTGATCGAATCCACTGAATTACCTTTGGTAACATTACCAGAGGTGGAAAGATGTATCCCAGCTGGAACACCCAAGGTGCTGTCATGGCATCCACCAGAGATGCCTGAGGATCCTGGGACCGAGATCCGTACCTGTTGAGATGAGAAGCCATTAGATCTATGTCTGGAGATTCCCATCTGGCAACTATTTCCACAAACACCTCCTGGTGTAATTCGCATTCCCCTGGATGAACACTGTGGTGACTTAAGAAGGTGCCAGCCAATCATCTTATAACTGCCATCTCATAGGCTGTGTTTGAAAAATGACAGTTAGCAGCTGGTTGGCTGGTACCTTATCTCCGCTCACTTTATCTCCCCTAGTGGATGAAGGAGAAATGTCTGTGATCGACGTCGTTTACAAACATATCAGGTTGGCCCTGCAGCACAGCCACTGCTGATCTATGTGAAAGGTACAAATTGGGTACTCGGACGGTGGATTGGTCTGCTGACTGATCCGATGTTTAAGTGTGTACCCAGCATAAGGGATGGTGTCATAAGGTTGACATTCACAATGTTGACAATCATAATGTCAACACCACAATGTTGACAGTTATGATGTCAACATTGCTGAAATGTCGACAGGCAACATGATACCATCATCATGTAGACATCTGAAATGTCAAGATGTGAAATCCCATCATTGTCTACATTAGCGTTAGCCTGCGGGACGGGAGGAATAGGCACTAGACGGAGGCTACGTTTAGGCACCTTCAGGTTAGGATTAGGCACTAGAGGGAGAGTTATGGATAGAATACTTATTGCAACTGCCGCTCCAATAGATGTCTGCGCCAGTACTATTCCACGCGTGACCACCAGGACCCGGAAGCCGCCAGAGGTGCTGCCGTCAGGAGCATAAAATCACCACTAGATTATGTGGTGAATGATGACATGTCAACCTTATATAACACACCCATTAGTAAAACTCATTTGTGTATGTAAAGTGTCACTTACTGAGGAATATGTGAGGGTCCTGTGCGATTATCAACAAATCTGTATCCCAGGCTTCCAATTTTCTGGCAATATTCATTGAATTTTCCAACATAATTTGGGTCATACTAGAACAGAGAACAATAGCATTACACTCCTTCTAGCCATCCCATACTTTTTAAAACAAATTAAATTAATTTGTTCCTAAAAATATCTTGTTTGCTAAACTGGTCAAAAACTACTGAAAATTAATTGTATTATACAGTACAAGACTCACAATATCATTTTTCTATGAGAGACTATTAAAGACGTGATTCCCTTTTTAGGACTCTTTTGTCAGAGAATGTATTAGCCTATCTGACCAGTCAACCTGTTAACGTTACTTCCTTAATTTTGCTTAACATTTTTTTTACTTTTAAAACATAATGCACAACCCCCATAGTTAACCATTTTATCTGTTTGCATGCTGAACTAAACCACAACCATATCATATTTTTCTCCTTCATCCACTAGGGAACACTGGAGTATATACAATGGGCTATAGACGGGTGAGAGAGTGGTGCCAGGCACTTTACATTTCTTTAGAAGTGCATTTGACTCCTCCCCGTCTATACCCCACCCAACCTTTGTGCCAGAGAGAAACCGGGTGCACAGACGGCTGATTTTTACATTTTATTTTGTTCTTCAATGACCTTCACAGGCAGACTGCTTGCTGTAACAGTCTGCCTACACCATTGGCAGCCGCTCAGAAGAGACCCACCACAGCTTACTGCGGCTTGTGTCTGGGTCTCTGGTCACAGGGTCACCGGATCCTGGGGACTCACAACAGCTTACTGTGGCTGGTGTCCAAGTCCCTGGCCATGAAGACCGCATTGCTGCGTGGCTCTGCAGCGGTAAGTATAACCCACACCTCTGGTTAGCAGGGGTGCTGGGCATTCAGACGCAGATTCCCCAGCCCATTTAGAGGACCCTTACAGGGTTAGAGTTAAGAGCGCCCTGTTAGCATGTATCAGTATGGAAATTAGAAGACCTGCTGGTAGTAACAAAGGGCACAGAACTCAAAGGCACTGCATCCCTGATGTCCCCTAACAATCCCTTATATGTCTGGGGATCATTACAACGCTCACCGCTGTAAAAATTTGGAGGTCCCAGGCTGGGGGCATAGCTCCCATAGCTGGGTGCTCACACTCCCGCTCAGGGGGCCTTGTAGGGGGCTTCTGTTGCGTATGGAAGCTCACTTGTCTACCGGCCACTCTGGATTCTCATACAGGGACTGGGATCTGCCTCCCCTGCGCAGGCTGGACGCTGCCACGTGATCTGCACTGTGCGCCCAAACGGCGCTATGCACCTGCAGGCTCATGTTTCTGTTTAATTAATGTGATTCCCTCTCTCCTGTACTGGGAAGATAAGTCTGTAGGATCTCTCCTTACAAGGAGATCCCATAGCTGCCTATTTGTAAAGATAAGCTGCTGCTGACCATAGCTCCCCCTCCTCTCGCAGACACTTAAGCCCCCCACACACGGAGCGACATACTGTAGTCGCCGATCCAACGGATTTCAAACGATATCGCAGCTATATCTTTTCGTGTGTGGGCATATCGTCCGCTGCGCGCTCCCGTGGGGTCGCCCGTCGCTCCTCCAGATCTTTCTGCATGCACGAGAGATCTGGAGAATTGATGGACAATCTCATGCATGTCTATGGGGGTGGGGTCGGCATATTGGGGGGACAGCCCGATATGTCGGCCGTCGGATCATGGATCGCATTGCTGGGTACACATCGTACCATGTGTTCCCAGTTTAACGGGGGAGTGTTTGAGTGAAATCTGATACATTAGATTATAATCCTGTTGAGCACTCTGTACATTCAGTGCCTCAAATCAGGTTATTTTGCTGCTTGGTAGACAATTATAGCAGCTGCTGATCACAGTGATCCATACCCTGCCTGTTGGGTGACTGCTGTTGTGAGACCTTACAGAAATACTAACTGATAGATCAGGCAGGTTCATTTTCCAAGACATATGTTTTTTATAATAGGAATGGGCAGCATGGATGGGAAATGGTTAGCATTACTGTCTCACAGCACTGAGGTTGTGGGTTCGGTTCACACCACAGCCCAAACAAAAAAAAGTGTGGAGTTTGTAAATTCAGGAACTTCAGTACAAAAATATACTTGAAGAATAATTGGCTCATGACACAAATACTCCGAGACCATAGCTCGGGGTCATATGTTACAAAATGTCTATATTGCTGCATTTTTTACTATATGGCTAGCAGAATGCTTTTCCACGTCTGTAGATGGAAGCATTGAAGTGTTGCATGGCTACACCCTACACAAGAACCTTGTAAGAGTGATGCAGAGTACCTAACTCAAGTTAGTATATTCTCTAGGTACTCCGGTTTAACCACTATGCATGCCCAGTACCATTATACAGGCAGGCGGCAGTTATTGTCTGCGTCTGCCTGCCATGTAAATAGACCAATATATATGGGGTATTGGTTTGCATTGCCGCCTCACTGCTCTGAAGTCATGAGGTTCATCTCACTGCATTCCTTGGTGTGACAGTATTTTTTAATGTGCTCTATAGACAAAATTATCTTATCTTTTTCGACATGCCTGGATGTACAAACGCTGCCTTTACCTGAAGGGGGTGTTATGAGTATTTTCCACCTCAACTAGGTCAGTGTCCCTCTAGGTTATTGGTTAAGTATTCTATCCCTATCCCTACCTCTCCCCCTAGTGCCTATTCCTAACCTGCAGGTGCCTAAACGTAACCTCCCTCTAGTGCCTAACACTCCCGTCCCGCAATCTAACCCTAATGTCGGCAATTATGGGATTTCACATTTCAGATGTCGACATGATGATGGTATCATGTTGCCTGTTTAAATGACCAAGAGGTAGAGCGTAGGGTCTCCGACCACCTACGGAAAATATTGGTACTCTACCTAGTCAGAGTGTTGGTGTCTGCGACTTTGAACATGGGTCAGTAAAACTCTCTGAAGGACTCAGACGGCTACTGGTCGCTCGCAGGTAAGGGGGTTTGCTCCACATCCCTAGGCAGACGTTCTTAACACAGATCCCTTTAGTAGGGTAACAGGTTCTCCAAACGCAAGTGCACACCTCACATAAGCACTTGCACAGATGTAATAGCAGACATCTGTCCCTATAGGGTACCTCCTATCACGTCACTACTCCTTGAAAAGGTTCATGGGTGTGCATAATTTAGCCACTGCGATTGCATACGCATGACGAGAGCTCTCTGCGTGTGAGGAGACTTGCAGTGTCTGCGGCTGGTCAAACTTGTTGTAATGCTGCGTGACTGGCCGATGCGCACCGATGGTACAAATGTTTATGCAGAAGAGCGACATTGGACGCAAACGAGAAAGCAGCAGAGGGCGTCTTTATGCTGGCTGGGCTTTGGCAGGCATTAGCACATTTTCGCAGCTGCGTTCCGAGCGAAATCACAGCTGTAATTGCATTAGCGTACACTGCTCAATCAGGCCCTAAGATCACATGTTCACATATCACAGGAGATAGTGTGTATTCCCAAAAATATCCATGATGTTTGATTATAGCCTTATTGGCATGCTGAAGATAATTATCATGCATGAATGTAAAGCTGGGTGGATGAAGACTGCTACCAGTCTGTTTATGTGGTCATCCTTTGACTACACTACCAGACTGCAGTGCTTGTGTGATTTGGGGGTCTATTTACTAAGCAGTGTTAGGAGACAGAGTGAAAAGTGATAAGGCGCCAACCAATCAGCTCCCAACTTTCATTTTTCAAACACAGCGCCTGTGAGATGACAGTTGGGAGCCGATTAGTTGGCACCTTATCACTTTTCACTCTGCCTCCTAACACTGCTTAATAAATAGACCCCTTGGTCACCTACGGCTGTGTCCAACAATCCTTTTACATGACACACTGGTCTAGTGCAGTATCTGTACATATGTGGAAACCTTACCACTCTATAGACAATATTTTGGTAAACAGCTGCTCCTCTGTTTCATCTACTTGACTTGATAATCACTGCTTCAAAATAAAAATGCTCTTGATACTGGTAACCACAGGCATTGGCTAAAAAGCAACATAATTTTCTTTGTGCATGGATTTAACATACACAGCGCTTTTTTATGTACTGAACTGTTTATTCTTTAACATACTGTATGATTTCTTTAATGTGTATAATTCTGGCAGCACCAGTTTTATGTTATAGCAATGTTATTGCATTTTTATTGCATTCCTACTTTTTAAATGAGAATGAAAAACAAAGACCATTGTTAATGTCATAACTTCTATCAATTTGAGGACCTTCTAGGTATTTATGAATCAATACACTATAAATTCAACAGTAAAAACAGATGAATTAGAAGTGCAAAACTAAAATAATATATAATAAAAAATAATACCTCAATTGTATTTGCAGCACCATTAACTGGTGATGGACTTTGTGTAGAACTGTAAAAATAAAATAGCATAAAAGTACAGTAATAGCAAATGCTCATTATAAATAAAGTTCAGATGAATCTTATCTCACTAAAATTATCCTTGTATACTTGTACAGTGATGTAAGTATTGCCGTTACAGGGTGAGGAGGAATCTCCTCACAAATCTGGGAGAGGCGAGTGCAATGGATTTAAGTACCTGTTTATTTGGTTCATTTCTCATTAACATTTTTGTGGTCACAGCTTTATCATGCTCATGTAGGCTCATTTATTTTGACCTTTGTCAACTGTTTTCTTGGTAGTATTACAGCAGCTATGTTTGGCGACTATCTCACCTTTAAAAGCCATAAGTTAGTTGGCAGGTGAGCATTAAACCAGTGTGATAGTAGTTACCAGGTTTTCATAATAATGATTGATAGTGTAGGACCTGCAGAGAAATGGGGTCTTGTGATCAGGACTGCCATCAGAAAATATGAGATATGGTAAGAACTTACCCTTGTTATCTCTATTTCTACGAAGTCCAGAGGGTTCCACAGGATACCTTGGGGTATAGGTGTGACGTCAGTCATCGGGCACCATAGAGTTAAGCTTTTCAGCCTCCCAGGATGCACTAGGTTCCCCTCCTATACCCCGCCCCCGAGCCAAGGCACCTCAGTTAGTTACCAAGCCATAGGCCGGAGGAGGAGAAGGAAGAGAGAGAAAAAAGATCTGGACACACACAAGAATCACATTCTCACCAGAGGGAGACGGAAAAACCGGTGACCAGAGTAAAGCCCATCTGCAGCACAGGTGCGACAGGGCGGGAGTCCTGTGGAACCCTATGGACTTCGTAGAAATAGAGATAACAAGGGTAAGTTCTTACCATATCTCATATTTTCTACTTCAGGGTCCATAGGGTATCCACAGGATACTTTGGGGATGTCCCAAAGCAGTATCCTTTAAGGGTGGGGACACTCCTGTGCAGAAAGGAGAATCCGCCGCCCGAAGGAAGCATCCTGAGAGGCGAAGGTGTCAAACCTGTAATACCTCACGAAGGTATGGACAGGAGGACCACGTAGCAGCCTTGCAGATCTGAACTGCAGAGGCACCATGTCGAGCAGCCCACGAAGGACCCACAGACCTAGTGGAATGAGCCTTCAGAGAAGGAGGAACCGGTAGGCCTTTATGAAGATAAGCTTCAGAAATAGCCATACAGATCCAGGCTGCCAAAGTTTGCTTTGAGGCAGGCCAACCCTTTTTACGGAAGCCATAGAGGACAAACAAAGCGTCCGACTTCCTAAACGAAGAAGTGCGGTCAACATAAGTCCTTAAGGCCCGCACAACATCCAAAGAGGCCTCACCCACGGAAAGACCCGGTGAGTTAAAGGCCGGAACAACGATTTCCTCGTTAACATGAAACTGGGAAACAACTTTGGGAAGAAACTCGGGCCGAGTGCGGAGCACTGCCCTGTTCCCATGAAAAACCAAGAAAGGGGGTCTACAAGAAAGAGCCCCTAACTCAGAAACATGTCTGGCCGAAGCAATAGCCAGAAGGAAAACAGTCTTAGCTGTTAACCATTTAAGATCCACTGAGCCCAGTGGTTCAAACGGCAGTCCCTGGAGAGCCCTCAGGACCACAGCCAAATCCCAAGGCACCACAGGTGGAACAAAGGGTGGCTGAATGTGGAGAACACCTTGCATAAAGGTGCGCACATCCGGGATTGTAGCAATCCTACGGTGAAACCAGACAGACAGGGCCGAAACCTGTACCTTCAAAGAAGCAAGGCGAAGCCCATGATCTAGTCCCGCTTGCAGGAAGGCGAGAATCTGAGACAGACGAAACTCCCGCGGTGCATAACCTCTCGGTCGACACCACTGGAAGAACGTATGCCACACGCGATGGTATATCCTCGCGGAAGACGGTTTCCGAGCTCGCAACATGGTACGCACCACAGAGCTGGAAAACCCCTGGGACCTCAGCATGACCGTCTCAACAGCCACGCCGTCAAAGACAGCCGAGTCAGGTCCGGGTGAAGACAAGGACCCTGAGACAGAAGGTCCGGTCGTAGCGGCAACCGCAGAGGACTGTCCACGGACAGACCCTGAAGGCCTGAGAACCAGTGCCGCCTGGGCCACGCGGGAGCTATCAACAGGAGCGTCCCTCCTTCTGGTAATTTCCGGATTACCCGTGGAAGAAGGGAGACCGGAGGGAACAGGTATGCGAACCGGAACGTTCACCGGACGGACAGAGCATCCACCAGAGACGCCCCTTCGTCTCTTGTGCGAGACCCGTACACCGGCAACTTGTTGTTGTGCCGGGACGCCATGAGGTCGATCTCTGGAAGACCCCAACTGTCCACCAGCAGTTGAAAAACGTCCGGGTGCAGGGACCATTCCCCAGGATGAACGTCCTGGCGACTTAGAAAGTCCGCCTCCCAATTTAGCACTCCCGGGATGAAGACCGCTGATATGGCCGGAAGATTGCGCTCCGCCCATACCAGGATCCGAGAGACCTCCACGAGAGCCGCCCGACTTCGGGTTCCTCCTTGCCTGTTTATGTAGGCCACGGTGGTAGCGTTGTCCGACTGGACCTGTACCGGACGAGCCTGGAGAACCCGATGTGCCTGCTGGAGAGCATTGAAGACCGCACGGAGTTCCAAGATATTGATTGGAAGCTCCGCTTCTGTCGGTGTCCACCTGCCCTGGAACAAGTGTGGACCCGAATCTGCTCCCCAGCCCCGAAGACTGGCGTCCGTTGTCAACAGGACCCAATTTGGAACCCAGAACGGACGTCCCCCGCTGAGATGGGTCATCTGTAACCACCAGGTAAGGGACAGGCGAACCTCCGGGGTGAGCACAATCGTCTGGGACTTCAGAGACTGAGGCAGCCCGTTCCACTTGGACAGAATCAGGTACTGCAGGGGTCTGGAGTGAAACTGGGCATATTCCACCATGTCGAACACCGACACCATGGAGCCCAGTAACCTCATCGCCGAGTGTAGAGACACCCGGCGGCTGAGCAGACAACTGCGCACCCTCGACTGTAAAGCAGAGATCTTTTCCTCCGTCACGAAGATCCTCTGCTGTTCCGAGTCCAATAAGGCTCCGAGGTGCAGAATCCTCCGAGATGGGATTAGAGTGGACTTCTGCCAGTTGATTATCCAGCCGTGCCGTTGCAGTAGCGCAATGGTCAGGTCCAAGTGGCGTAGAAGGAGCTCTGGAGATCCTGCCACCAATAAAAGGTCGTCCAAGTACGGCAACATGCGGACTCCCTGCAGCCGCAGAGAAGCCGCCATGACCGCCATCACCTTGGTGAAAACACGTGGTGCTGTCGCCAGGCCAAAAGGTAACGCCCGAAACTGGAAGTGGTCGCTGCGGATTGCAAACCTGAGGAACTGTTGATGGCGCAAAAGAATAGGGACATGCAGGTAAGCGTCCTGTATGTCCAATGACACCATGTAGTCCCCAGGTTCCAGTGCCAGCTAGATGACCGAAAGGACGATGGTCCAGAACCAGAAGGAGCAGCGGCCGACGGGAGACAAGCCGATTTGGCTGCCGCCAGCGTGGCCACAATCTTATCCAGATCCGGACCGAAGAGAACTTCTCCGGTAAATGGCAACGCCTCCAGACCCTTTTTGGAATCTGCGTCCGCCTTCCAGGATCGCAGCCACAAGGTGCAACGAGCAGCCACCGCTGCTGAAGAAATTCTAGACACCAGAGTACTAATGTCTAAGGCCGCCTCGTTGATATAAGTGGCCGAATCACAGAGATTACCAATCAACTCTGCCTGTTCGGCCGGACAGTCGGAATCAAAAGATGCCTCTAATGAATCCGCCCAATGCTCCATCGCTCTGGCAACCCAGCAAATGGCCATAGCCGGCCGTGCTGCCCCCTCCACAAGGGAATAAGCGGACTTCAGGCAGATCTCCACCTTGGATGGCATCGGCTATGTGGCACTACGGACAAGACGGGTCACATGAGAATCCACCTGTGGAGAATACTTTGCAAAATAATTATCCGCCTCCTCTAAATGGTCCACTAACTGACCCGAAAGAGGAAAGACTGTGGCATCGCCCTTCACATCCTTGAAAAAGGCATACTTAGATTTAGCCGCTGGGGGAACTTCGTCCTCAATCACCAAGGCTGTGCGGACCGCCCGAATAAGTCCAGGAATATATACTTTGGACTTAGCATCAGCGTCCTTAGTATGGAGAGGTTCCTGATCATAAGGATCCAGAATCTCCCCATCATCAGACGTCCCCTCGTCATCCTCATAAGGAGCCGACAGAGACGCCACCGGCCGTTTATGTGGCCGCATCACAGACTCCCCTTGTAACACATCCGACAAGTGCTGTACAGAACATGTCAGGTAGTTAACCCACGCTGGCTCCTGAGAAACCAGGAGCGGGGAAATAGGGAGACTGTGGGGTACCACCAATTGTCGAGGGAAACCCTGCATGGGTGACGACACCACTGACTGCTGGGACAAACCCATCGGTGTAAACGAGGGCTGCGGAGCTAACTGGCCCACTAAGGCTGTAAGCGCCTGAGCGAAACAAGCCCAGGGCGGCTCCTGTACCGGTGCTGTAACCGTAAGAGGCCGCGCCATGGACAAACACTGCCGGCAGAGGCCCTCCGCGCTACCCTCCCCCTCCGCT
Source organism: Taudactylus pleione (assembly GCA_031769625.1). Taxonomy (NCBI): domain Eukaryota; kingdom Metazoa; phylum Chordata; class Amphibia; order Anura; family Myobatrachidae; genus Taudactylus; species Taudactylus pleione. The sequence goes on along the minus strand of JAUIMM010000200.1, from coordinate 63,269,449 downwards.
TCGTTACTTTACACGTAGTACACTGTAGCCGGAGGGGAAAATCACTTTCAGACATGATGGCACCACGTATGTGACCCCTCTCACCAATTATATATTAAATAGGCGAGAGACCACCCTGCAGCACCGCACCACAAGGGCTTAGCAGAAAGAACAGGGACAGTAATAAAGCTGACAGTTAGAAGATAAGTTACAGGCAGCAGCGCTAGCACAGTCACATACAATGCAAAGAAATATCAATTCCTGCACTAACAGCGCTGATCACTCAACTACACAGACACAGGGCCTGGTAGGACACAGCGCAGCATACACAGACCTGACCCAAATCGGAGGAGAGGTATGCAGGGGGACCCAGACCACGATGCTTCCGTCCAGGCTTCCAGCAGCGTTCACCATGCGTTTCAGAGAAGATGGCCGCCGAGGAGCAGAGAGGAGGCTGGCCTGGGGGAGGAGCGCTGCCACAGGACCAGTCGGCAGCGTGCAGAGAGGGCTGTGTGCAGCGGGGGAGGCGCCGGCTGTGAGACAGGGAAGGCGCGCTCCCCTGGCATGCATTTAACCCCTGGGACGCCGCAGCGCTACCGCTCTGCTGCGGTCCGCAGTCCCAGGGGGTAGTGGAAGCGCAGGTTGGTCGCCTGGCTCCACGCTGCAGCCAGTCCCCAGGGAGCCCCCTGCCTGGGGACTTAGGACCATGTGACCAGCGAGGATCCACCACGGGACCCCGCTGCTTACCTTTGTCCCCCTTGAATCCGGCCATGGTCCGGAACATCTGGGGTCACCGCTAGCTGTGACCCCAGATGCTCACCAGCATCCCCGGATAGGTACCGGCGTTCTGGTACCGGCGGGGGTGTAGGGAAGACAGCATGGACGTCAGGACTGACAGTCCATGCTGTACATCCAGATGTGCAGCCACAGCTGCATAGAAGAAAGCTTCAGGGGCTCTTCTAGGGCCCACTCCGACAGGTGCACCCGACTCCGGCCGGGCACCAAACTAAACTGAGGTGCCTTGGCTCGGGGGCGGGGTATAGGAGGGGGACCTAGTGCATCCTGGGAGGCTGAAAAGCTTAACTCTATGGTGCCCGATGACTGACGTCACACCTATACCCCAAGGTATCCTGTGGATACCCTATGGACCCTGAAGTAGAAATAACATTCCCCTCTGTCAGTGAGCCCCCCTCCCCACACACACATTCCCCTCTGCCAGTGAACCCCCCTCCCCACACACACATTCCACTCAGTCAGTGAGCCCCCCACACATTCCTCTCCATCAGTGACCTCCACCCCCAACACCATACCTCCCAGCTGTCCCGCTTTGGGTGGGACAGTCCCGTTTTTCTGGGCTGTCCCGCCATCCCACCCGTGGGCTGCAGTGTACCGCGGTGTGGGGGGAAGTTGGGGAGAGCGCACACCGCACGGCATCTTTACTGCGGGCTAATTCTCTGGGGGAAGCCCAGCATCTTCGGGACTGCTGGACATGCCCCCAGTGACGAAACGGAGGTGCAAGGTGAGACCATGCCCACCCACACTAAGCCATCCCCCCCTCAATGGTAGGCCCACCCCTTTTTCGGTGGGGTCTCCCGTTATGTCCCTCTTAAAGCTTTGTCAATGTTGGGAGGCATGCCCAACACATTCCTCTCTGTCGTTCTGTGCCCCCCTTTCCCATTTACCTCTGTATGTCAGTGTGCTGTGGGGCCCTCACTACAGCCTATTGCAAGGGGATAGCATATATTGATTCCCTTCAGCAGAGCAGCAGAACCACTGGGAGGAATGGAGATCAGGCATGTACTACTCTTGGCTGCTCTGAGCTCATGGTAAGATGGATGGTCCGGGGGAGGGGCCAGCCACCAGGAAGTATAGCTACTGTGTAAGCTGTCAGTGACAGTCGCTGCGGATCCTCACTGATGAGCCGGTATGCATCGGGATCCCGGCCGCCGCCAGCCCATTACTCCACAGGCCCCCCACTCTGTCTCTCTGGCCCGGGAATACAGGCCCGGCAGTCCCCCCCTGATGGCAGCCCTGCCTGTAATGTGGGCTGCAGGCTTAAATTAATTGATCAATCCATGAACTCCGTTATTCATGTACTTTGGTGTATGAGTTTATGATGTGAGTGCTGAGCTTTGTGTTTTATTTATTTCAGCAATGTGGTAACAAGCCATTTTGCACCCAAAGCCTGGGAATGGTGAGTGCAGGTTTGCACCCCAAATCTAGGAGTGGCGAGTGTGATGGATTTAAGTCTTTCTCTCTGTAATATATATATATATATATATATATATATCACTATCACCCGGCACTCGTGGCCCAGCGCTGGGTAACCTGCTCCGTTGCCTTCCTAGGAGGACAGTACCCCCTTCAAATAACCATACTACAACAGGTGGCACTCGGAGACTTTGACATCAGTGAAACAAGAAAGTGCTTTGATTAAACGTTTCGAGGAGCGAATCCCCATCCTCAGGATATATAAAAATAAGATTAATCCGGCACTCACAAATCTTCATCCAGCTACCCGTGTGCCTTTATTATACGTAATACATGAGCAGCCTACCAGTTGTCCAGTAAGAGACACGGGCACTCCAGGATTTGTGCAAGAATGATGAATGACTTTATATACCATATGTTTTAAAAATACATCGTAATCCTCATATTAACAGTCAGGCAGCTCACATCATCATCCCTGCGACGGACGACTTCCGGGGCGGCTCTCCGCAACCTCCGTGACTGGTCACTCTCATTTTTTTGGGTTGTTGAAAGGTAAGCACATCACGGTGAGTCTTGTTTCTGTTTGTAGTTCACATTTGTTGAGGGCTCTGTTTTGTACATCTCCTCCGTCCTGATGACAAGGTCCGGTGAGGCCCAGAAACGTTGACTGTTAATATGAGGATTACGATGTATTTTTAAAACATATGGTATATAAAGCCATTCATCATTCTTGCACAAATCCTGGAGTGCCGTGTCTCTTACTGGACAACTGGTAGGTAACTCGTATGTATGTATGTATATATATATATATATATATATATATATATATATATATTATCCGATAGAGGCGCACTCAGTATAAATATGGACTCAGAAACAGGTCACGTAGTTAGTCCAATGTTGCGATATTTACTATATCGTCAACAGGATACATCAATCGTTGGACTAACTACATGACCTGCTTCTAGGTCCATATTTATACTGAGTGACGCTGCTATTGGATATTGTATGTGGCCTTCCTTGTTAGCATATGCGGAGGGCATCAGGACAATTTGTTAAGCACAACTTCATAGGTTTGGTTATACAGTCTTAATATAGGTAACTGGCTTGATTGATACCCTGTTCAATACTGCTCCTTCATGTGCCGTGAACGTTATATGTTCTATTTTATTACAAATTTGTATCCATTGATTATTTATTACAGGTTGAGTCTCCCATATCCAAATATTCCGAAATACGGAATATTCCGTAAAACAGAATTTTTTTAAGTGTGACTGAGATAGTGACACCTTTGCTTTTTGATGGTTCAGTGTAAACAAACTTTGTTTAATGCACAAAAGTGTAAAAAAATGTTGTATAACATCATCTTCAGGCTCTATGTATAATATGAAACATAAATGAATTTCATGTATGTACACAAACTTTGTTTGATGTTCAAAATTATTAAAAATATTGTATAAAATACCTTCAGGATATGTGTATAAGGTGTATATGAAACAAAAAAATGCATTCTGTGTTCAGATTTGGGTGTCATTCTCAAGAGATCTCATTATGGTATGCAAATATTCCAAAATACGGAATACTTCTGGTCCCAAGCATTTTGGATATGGGAGACTCAACCTGTATTCGCACTCTCCAACTAGTTTTATTTGTAAAGTGATATCTAAGCAAAGATAACTTATGATTTCATAAGCAGCGACAAAGTATAGCAATATAAAGACAAAAGCAATATCAAAAGTACCTTGTATTTGATACAAGAGGTGTGGTGGGTGGTGAGGCGATTTCTACAGGTGGCGGGGCCTGAAAATGAAAAGTAGTAATGACCAGTAGGTTCTAACCAACATGAATACATACATTCTTGTCTGCAAAAGTAATTTTTTGCCTACTGAGATTAAATATTGAAACAGGCAAACCAAGCCTCAAATAGCTTGGAAAAGTTGGATTAATGCAGTTTACAGATATGTAACTTAGCCTGTGATTGCTTGGCAGAACAATGGTTATTGCCATGATTATATACTGATTCAATAACTATTTATTAAGATTCCCTATACAATTTCTGATATGTGAAACCTGAAGGGGACACTTTTTTTCTGTGTTGAAAGAAACAAGTTAATTATTGTTATAAAATAGTTTTATGGTATCTATTCTTATAAAGTCCAGCACAGGTCAGGAAGCGAGATAACCACTTATGGTACCTAGGCAGAGTGTCTATGTTTTTGTGTAGCCATGAACGTCACAGCAAGAACCCATGGAGGTACCCCTAACTGAGGTTAGGAACAGTTGATCTAGATCAGACCTGGCCAACCTGTGGTCTCCAGCTGTTGTGAAACTACAAGTCCCAGCATGCCCTGCAACAGTTTTAGCATTTCCTAATAGCAAAACTGTAGCAGGGCATGCTGGGACTTGTAGTTTCACAACAGCTGGAGAGCCACAGGTTGGCCAGGTCTGATCTAGATCAACTGTTCCTAACCTCGGTGATAATTGGTTAAGTGTACTTGCACATGGGACCTGGAAAGCTTAAAAGAATTCATGACACACTTTCCCACACCCATGTGCCTTCTGATGAAGCCGCTGAAGTCATAGCAGGCAGGGAAACACGTCCAGACACTGCCAGCTATTCAGCAAACAGCCGGTTATTTATCCTGTTCTCTGGAGACTTGCGCCAGTAAAGACCCTCTGGATATAGCTGCAAGATATAGGACGTTGACAGCAGCTCGGAGGATATACTGTGCCTTGCTCATTACAACACAGAAGACATCAATTACCATTGAGAGTTTTATGGAAAGTATTCCACCAGGAATAAAGTGTTAAAAGTTGATTGGGATACTTCCTCTATTTCAAGCTGTGTTGGGAACTGTTTATAAACATCCATACAAAGTATCCGTAGTTGGATATAAGGTTGGCTACAAGTTAACAGACTGCCTTCTACCTCTACAAGAATGTGTTGCTAACAATGTACTCACAGCTTTACTAACAGCAATACTGCTTAATCAACTGCATGAATTACAGCTATACGAACAAAACATTGGTGCTTAAATAATCCTTTTATATGAGGAATGCAAATAATACGAGATATGGTAAGAACTTACCTTTGTTATCTCTATTTCTACGAAGTCCATAGGGTTCCACAGGATACCTTGGGGTATAGGTGATGACGTCAGGCATCGGGCACCATAGAGTTAAAGTTTTCAGCTTCCCAGGATGCACTAGGGTCCCCCTCCTATACCCCGCCCCCGAGCCAAGGCATCTCAGTTACGTACCAAGCCATAGGCCGGAGGAGGATAAGGAAGAGAGAGAAAAAAGATCTGGACACACACAAGAATCACATTCTCACCAGAGGGAGACGGAAAAGCCGGTGACCAGAGTAAAGCCCATCTGCAGCACAGGTGCGACAGGGCGGGAGTCCTGTGGAACCCTATGGACTTCATAGAAATAGAGATAACAAAGGTAAGTTCTTACCATATCTCATATTTTCTACATCAGGGTCCATAGGGTACCCACAGGATACCTTGGGGATGTCTCATAGCAGTATCCTTCAAGGGTGGGGACGCTCCTGTGCTGAAAGGAGAATCCCCCGCCCGAAGGAAGCATCCTGAGAGGCAAAGGTGTCAAATGCGTAATACCTCACAAAGGTATGGACCGAGAACCACGTGGCAGCCTTGCAGATCTGGACTGCAAAGGCACCACGTTGAGCAGCCCACGAAGGACCCACAGACCTAGTGGAATGAGCCCTCACAGAGGATGGAACCGGCAGGCCTACATGAAGATAAGCATCAGAAATTGCCATATGAATCCAACCTGCCAAAGTCTGCTTTGAAGCAGACCAACCCTTTTTACGGAAGCCATAGGAGGACAAACAAGGCGTCCGACTTCCTAAACGAAGAAGTGCGGTCAACATAAATCCTTAAGGCCCGGACAACGTCCAAAGTGGCCTCACCCACTGAAAGGTCAGGTGAGTTAAAAGCCAGCACAACGATTTCCTCGTTGATGTGGAAACTTGAAACGACTTTAGGAAGGAAACTAGGACAAGTGCGCAGCACCGCCCTGTTCCTATGAAAAATCAGAAAAGGGGGTCTAAAGGAGAGAGCCCCTAAGTCAGAAACACGTCTGGCCGAAGCAATGGCCAGAAGGAAAATTGTTTTAGCTGTCAGCCATTTGAGGTCCACTGAGCCCAGTGGTTCAAACGGCGGTCCCTGGAGAGCCCTCAGGACCACAGCTAAATCCCAAGGCGTCACCAGTGGAACAAAAGGTGGCTGAATTCAGAGAACACCTTGCATAAAGGTGCGCACATCAGGGATTGCAGCAATCCTACGATGGAACCAGACACCTGCACCTTCATAGACGCAAGGCGAAGCCCATGGTCCTGTCCCGCCTGTAGGAAAGCTAACACCCTAGACAGACGGAACTCCCGAGGAGCATAACCTCTCGGTCGAAACCACTGGAAGAACGTATGCCACACACGATGGTATATCCTTGCAGAAAATGGTTTCCGAGCCCTTAGCATAGTTTGCACTACAGAGCTGGAAAACCCCCTGGACCTTAACATGGCCGTCTCAACAGCCACGCCGTCAAAGACAGCCGAGTCAGGTCCAGGTGAAGACAAGGACCCTGTGACAGTAGGTCCGGTCGTAACGGCAACCGCAGAGGAATGTCCACGGACAGCCCCTGGAGGTCTGAGAACCAGTGCCGCCGGGGCCGCGCGGGAGCTATCAACAGGAGCATCCCTACTTCCTGTTTGAATTTGTGGATTACTCGTCGAAGAATGGAAAACGGAGGAAATAGATAAGCAAATCGGAACGTCCACTGGACGGACAGAGCATCCACCAGAGACCCGTACACCGGCAACTTGTTGTTGGGCCGTGACGCCATGAGGTCGATCTCTGGAAGACCCCACCTGTCCACCAGAAGTTGAAAGACGTCCTGGTGCAGAGACCATTCCCCCGGATGAACGTCCTGGCGACTGAGAAAGTCCGCCTCCCAGTTTAGGACTCCTGGGATGAATACTGCTGATATGGCCGGGAGATTGCGCTTCGCCCAAACCAGGATTCGGGACACCTCTACGAGTGCCACCCGACTTCGGGTTCCTCCTTGCCGATTTATGTAGGCCACAGTGGTGGCGTTGTCCGACTGGACCTGCACGGGGTGACCTTGGAGATCCCGATGTGCCTGCTGGAGAGCATTGAAAACCGCGCAGAGCTCCAAGATGTTTATTGGAAGCTCTGTTTCCGCCTGAGTCCACCTGCCCCGGAATAAGTGTGGACCCGTGACTGCTCCCCAGCCCCGAAGGCTGGCGTCCGTGGTCAACAGGACCCAATTCGCCATCCAGAATGGACGACCCTTGTTGAGATGGGTTGTCTCCAACCACCAGACTAGGGACAGGCGAACCTCCGGAGTGAGCACCATCGTCTGGGACTTCAGACTCTGAGGCAGTCCATTCCATTTGGACAGGATCAATTGCTGCAGAGGTCTGGAGTGAAACTGGGCATATTCCACCATGTCGAATACTGACACCATGGAGCCCAGTAACCTCATCGCAGAGTGTAGAAACACACGGTGACTCTGCAGACAACTGCGCACCCTCAACTGTAAGGCAGAGATCTTTTCCCCCGTCACAAAGATCCTTTGCAGTCTGGAGTCCAATAAGGCTCCAAGGTGTAGAATCCACTGAGATGGGACCAGGGTGGACTTCTGCCAGTTTATTAACCAGCCGTGCCATTGCAGTACCACAAAGGTCAGGTCCAAGTGGCGTAGATGGAGCTCTGGAGATCCTGCTACCAACAGAAGGTCATCTAGGTACGGCGACATGCGGACTTCCTGCAGCCGCAGGGAAGCCGCCATGACCGCCATAACCTTGGTGAACACACGTGGTGCTGTCGCCAGCCCAAAAGGTAATGCCCGGAACTGGAAGTGATCGTTGCGGATTGCAAACCTGAGGAACTGTTGATGGCGTATAAGAATAGGGACATGCAGGTAAGCGTCCTGTATGTCCAACGACACCATGTAATCCCCAGGATCCAGCGCCAGAATGATGGACAGTAGGGTCTCCATCCGAAACCTCGGCACCCACAAAGACTTGTTGAGTGCTTTGAGGTTGAGGATTGGACGGTGCGACCCATTGGGTTTCTGCACCAAAAACAGATTGGAATAGAAACCCTGGCCCCTCTGGGAGAATGGAACAGGCACTATAACTCCAGCCTGGAACATAGTGTGCAAAACCTTCCGTAGTTCCATGGCTTTGTTCCGGTCTGATGGAAGACACGTGGTGAAGAACCGGGACGGGGGCCTGTGCCGGAAGGAGAGGGCATACCCGTGAGAAACCACCTCGTGAACCCAAGTGTCTGTCGTGGTTACCGACCAACACTGGGCGAACTGTAGAAGGTGGCCTCCCACTTTGGGATCCCCCAAAGGGAGGCCCGGACCGTCAGGCCGCAGGCTTGTCATCTGGCTTGGGGGCAGGACGTCTGGTACTCCAGGCCTGTTTCCTGGGCTTGGCCGATTTTTGGGGGCCTGCCTGACGGGGAAAGGACTGTGCCTTTGGCCTACCCTGGGCCCTGTAAGGCCGAAAGGACGACGTACCTGAACTGGAAGGAACCACAGCAGACGGGAGACAAACGCCGATTTGGCTGCCGCCAGTGTGGCTACAATTTTGTCCAGATCTGGACCAAATAGGACTTCTACATTAAAAGGCAAAGCTTCCAAGCCCTTCTTGGAATCAGCATCCGCCTTCCTAGATCGCAACCATAAGGTGCGACGAGCAGCTACAGCTGCTGAAGAAATCCGAGAAGTCAGGGTACTGATATCCAAGGCCACTTCATTGATATAAGTGGCCGAATCCCGGAGATTGCCTATCAACTCGGTCTGTTCAGCTGAACAGTCGGAATCCAAAGACGCCTCCAAACTATCAGCCCAGCGCTCCATAGCTCCGGCTACCCAACAAATGGCCATAGCCGGCCTGGCTGCCCCCCCCCCCCCCCCCGCAAGGGAATAAACGGACTTTAGGCAGATCTCCACCTTACGGTCCGTAGCATCCTTCAAGGAGGACATGGAGGGCATGGGCAATGTGGCACTTCGGACTAGGCGTGTCACATGAGAATCCACCTGCGGAGGGGATTCCCACTTAGAAAAATAATTGCCCGCAAACGTATAAGCCACCGCCAAGCGTCTCTGAGGCTGATACCGTTTGCCAGGGTGTTTCCACGCCTCCTCTAAATGGTCTACTAACTGACCCGAAAGAGGAAACACTGTGGCGTCACCCTTAATATCCTTAAAAAAAGCATATTTTGACACCGGAGGATCATCATCCTCAATCACTAAAGCTGTGCGGACTGCCCGAATAAGTCCAGGAATATAAACCTTGGACTTAGCGTCCGACTCTTTAATACGGAGAGGTTCTTGGTCAGAAAGATCCAGAATCTCCCCATCATCGGACGTCACGTCTTCATCCTCATAAGGAGCGGACAGAGACGCCACCGGCCGCTTATGTGGCCTCAACACAGACTCCCCTTGTAACACGTCCAACAAATGCTGTACAGAGCTTGTCAGTGAATTAACCCACGCAGGCTCCTGAGAGACCTGAGGAGGGGAAATAGGGAGACTGTGGGGTACCATCAATTGTCGCGGGAAACCCTGCATGGGTGATGACACCACTGACGCTGCAGCCAGTCCCCAGGGAGCCCCCTGCCTGGGGACTCTGGACCATGTACTCAGTAGGGACCCACCGCGGGACCCCGCTGCTTACCTGCTGCCCCCTTGAATCCGGCCATGGTCCCAAACATCTGGGGTCACCGCTAGCTGTGACCCCAGATGCTTACCAGCATCCCCGGATCAGTACCGGCGTTCTGGTACCGGCGGGGGTGTAGGGAAGACAGCATGGACGTCAGAATTGACTGTCCATGCTGTACTTCCAGATGAGCAGCCACAGCTGCTTTGTTGAAGAAACTTCAGGGGCTATCTTAGCCCCCCTCTAAACAGGTGCTCCGACTCCGAGCCGGGCACCAACGAAACTGAGATGCCTTGGTTCGGGGGTGGGGTATTGGAGGGGGACCTTAGTGCATTCTGGGAGGCTGAAAACTTTAACTCTATGGTGCCCCATGCCTGACGTCATCACCTATACCCCAAGGTATCCTGTGGATACCCTATGGACCCTGATGTAGAAAAATCATATGCGTGCTGCAGTTTTAGAAATTAATTGCTGCTTGAATAACCCTGACATGTTAAGGACTGCAAATAATTTATATGCATGATTGCAAGATTAAGATTGTGATATGCTGGTGTTGGAAAAGTTTTTTAATGAACTGAGATTTTTAATGTATTTACCGGCCGGTATTTGTATGAGTGATATTTATATATTTTATTGAATAAATAGAGTCATTTAGTCTGACAAACAGCGCTTCTATTTGTATTTATAGCCTCTGAGGATACCACTAAGTAGAGACATGCATCAGGTCGGGTGAGCGGTATGAATAAAACCATGGGTGTAACTACCATAGGTGCAGGGGGTGCAGCTGCTATGGGGCCCAGACCGTGTCAAAGTTACATGTGATATATACATTTTTCACCATTGGGTGGTACATAGAGGCCCATGCAAACTTTTGCTATGGGGCCTTCAAATACCTAGTTACGCCCCTGAATGAAACGTGTATTTGTTTGAATCTCTGACACTGCTGACAGACTTCATATAGGCTGCTGATTACTGGAGACAGCTACATTATGTTGGGTTCTGTACCCCCATGCATCACAGCAGGGCCCTGATAACAGGCAGAATACAGTGACGGATCACTGGTGTTTACTGCATAAAAGAAATTCTCTCGGTTTAGCGAAATTCAGATAATTTCTGATACAGGGAACCCAGGAGCTCATTCAGACCTGCTCGCTAGCACCCTGCGTATGCAACTTCTGCGCATGCCCAGCAAAGCAGGCGATCGCACGGCAAGGCATTAGCACGCCCACTATGTCTTGCCGTGCGATCACTTAGTGTATGCAGACGCCCACCAGTCATTCATAAGACGCCCACTTGCGTACGTCATCTCCTAGAAGTGCTTGAAACCATTGGTACATCGAGCACCATTGGATGCGATTGCAGCGCTTGAGGTTGACTATACCCTACCGCAAGCACTGCGATCACTTCAGTGTGAAATACAACCAGGTGACGTGTACAATGACGCTGCCTGTTAGTTATGCACACCTCTGAAATGGCGTTGAGACTCTCAGGCACGCCTGCGTTCGCACCTCCACTCCCCACGTTTCTAGTGGCCTGCCTCTGTTACCACCCACAAACGGCCTCTCCTGTCACTCATTCAGCTGGGCTGTCTATGCTGGGCGAGCGAACGCTTCCCGATCTTTCACAGTGGTTCACACATGTGCATTGCAATGCATATGCATGCGCACAATGCGGACCATCAGCAGCTACGAGTGAATGCATCCTAGTGTCACAACTTGTGCCTATGGGCCTGTTCCAGAGATGGACGATAATGGCGCCACTGCTGCGAATTTGGACACAGCAGGTGTGCAAAAATATGCAAATGTCGCAGCCGCCAGGATTTGTATTGAGCCCACCGGCAGCTTCGCAAATCCAAGCGATTGCATACAAAGATGCATCATCGGATGCAGATCAGCCGATTTTCAAAGTTTTGAGTAACCCTATGGTCATGCAGAATGGTAACGGAGATACCGGAGCCATATTATCTGTGTATGGTATAGCAAGCACAGTCTGCAACCCGCCCCCAAAATGGTCGCAACATGCCTGCGCCTGAGCAGTCACTGCCCCGTTACCTCCCACAAATGGTCCCCGACTGTCAATCACGCTGCGGCCAAATCCTCACTGCAACCACCGACGGTAATGTAACTTAACACATGCGCAGTGCGACTCAAACACGTGCGCAGACCACTGATAATCCACTCAACTGCGTGAACCTTGGAATTGCGTCCATCTCTGAATCAGGCGCTAGGACATATGATTATGATATTGCATGTTAGTTTATTAGTTTCTATATGATACTAAATAGTAAAGTTGTAAAACAAATATAATTATTAAATATAAAAATTATAAAGTCTATCCCTGTAATTGTCAGAACTGACCATGCCGCTAATGGTTTCTGGACATCACACAGAATAAACCTCACCATAATTCTGTCCTCCATACCACCAACAGTGGGGCTCTAGGAGCACTAAAGTTTTAGTAGCATAATAAGTTTGTATGTACAATTATAGGGGTCTATTCATGAAAGCTTGGGGAGAGAGAAAATTGTGAAAGATAAAGTACCAACCAAACAGCTCCTAACTGCCATTCTTCAAACACAGCCTGTGAAGTGAGTTAGGAGCTGATTGGTTGGTACTTTATCTCTCACAATTGTATCGCTCTCTTAGCTTTCATGAATAGACCCCTATGTGAGCTAATTAACATGCATTGGTTAATACATATGCTCATGGGAACTCACCGCTTGATGGTTTGCCTGCTCTCGATTTTTTATGCATAGAAAAGCCATTTTGGATGCAAGGTTTTCAGCTGTTTTTTTCCTTTTGTCTTCTCCTTCTCCGAGTTTCTCATTATTAACGAAAACCTGATAAACAAATCTAAAGAAGAAGACTTCATAAAGATCTCATTATTAACGGAAACCTGAAAAACAAATCTAAGGAAGACTTCAGAAAGATCTGATTATTAACGAAAAACTGATAAACAAATCTAAAGAAGAAGACTTCATAAAGATCTCATTATTAACGAAAACCTGATAAACAAATCTAAAGAAGACTTCATAAAGATCTCATTATTAACGAAAACCTGATAAACAAATCTAAAGAAGACTTCATAAAGACCTCATTATTAACGAAAACCTGATAAACAAATCTAAAGAAGATGACTTCATAAAGATCTCATTATTAACGGAAACCTGAAAAACAAATCTAAGGAAGACTTCAGAAAGATCTGATTATTAACGAAAACCTGATAAACAAATCTAAAGAAGACTTCATAAAGATCTCATTATTAACGAAAACCTGATAAACAAATCTAAAGAAGACTTCATAAAGACCTCATTATTAACGAAAACCTGATAAACAAATCTAAAGAAGATGACTTCATAAAGATCTCATTATTAACGGAAACCTGATAAACAAATCTATGGAAGACTTCATAAAGATCTCATTATTAACGAAAAACTGATAAACAAATCTAAAGAAGAAGACTTCATAAAGATCTCATTATTAACGGAAACCTGATAAACAAATCTAAGGAAGACTTCATAAAGATCTCATTATTAACGGAAACCTGATAAACAAATCTATGGAAGACTTCATAAAGATCTCATTATTAACGGAAACCTGATAAAACAAATCTAAAGAAGACTTCATAAAGACCTCATTATTAACGAAAACCTGATAAACAAATCTAAAGAAGATGACTTCATAAAGATCTCATTATTAACGGAAACCTGATAAACAAATCTATGGAAGACTTCATAAAGATCTCATTATTAACGAAAAACTGATAAACAAATCTAAAGAAGAAGACTTCATAAAGATCTCATTATTAACGAAAACCTGATAAACAAATCTAAAGAAGACTTCATAAAGATCTCATTATTAACGAAAACCTGATAAACAAATCTAAGGAAGACTTCATAAAGATCTCATTATTAACGGAAACCTGATAAACAAATCTATGGAAGACTTCATAAAGATCTCATTATTAACGGAAACCTGATAAAACAAATCTAAAGAAGAAGACTTCATAAAGAAGAGTAGAGTTCTTTGTTAGGGCGCACACAGCAGTGACATTAATTTAAAATATATATATATATTTTATTAATATAATGTACTAAAATGGTGAATTATAAAACCCTAAGTGATGTATATTATGTAAAGTAAAAACAAAATAAAATTTATGTCTGTTAAAAAATGCATATAGTGACCTTTATAAAAAGATAACAATATCCTGATACCAAAAGTTCCCTGGATATTCCCCCCCCCCCCTCCTCCGCCCGAGCCTTGGCAAGTTTTCCAGAGAATTGGCCGAACACATTTTGACTTCTCCCCCACCCCTCTCTGCTCTTAAGTCCCAGATTTGGCATGTCCTCTTTACTTCTTCACTTCTTCTGTTTCCACAGTCCTCTGCTGTTGTTTCCTTCCATTTTTGGATGCCTTTTGTATGTTTGTTTTTACTATACCGGCATCCCCCCGCCAGACGACACATCGGCTGGGGACACATCGTTAAGTGTGTACCCACCTTTAGACGCAACTAAATGCAACTAGGATGCACCAGAAGACTGTGCTGATTAATTTCATATGCAACACTTGTATATTGTATACGAAGAACAATGGAACTTGGCATGTAAATAAGCCATGGTCTGGTCGCTGCATTGCAGCACTTTGTACTTCATATACAGATTCAGAGACTCAGTCGCACACAGATATACAAGTGTCACATATCAAGGTAATAATCAGCACAGTCTTTTGGTGTATCCTAGTTCCATCACATTGCGACTAAGATGCATTTTCAGCAAAAAAATGGTCAGCGCTAGCAGACTGCACAGGACCTGGCTCACTGAGAGGGGCTGTTTGGCACGAATGAAGCAATGATAAGTGAGGACACATCTGTAGCTCATATTAGAGAACAACATAAGACTATGATTGTATCAATCCTTGTGCAGTGCTGAAAATAAAAAAAATTTAATTTGCAACTACCTAACCTGACTTGCTACATGTAAGATAAGTAAGTAGCACAAAGGAGATCTATCTTGTACAAATAAAAACACCATAGGGCAGCTCATTGATATGGACTACAAAGGTCCTGTTGCTACTCTATAGAGGTGGATATGAAATGAATATTACATATATGATACAAGTATATGCCTTATGGTCAGCTTATTATAGGGAAGTAATAATCTTGACACTATATCTGATATTAGGTATTGAAAAGAATAATTTATCTCTTAAGTTTAGAGGAATATTAACATAACTTTCATGAAAAAGTGGTAAATACTGTCCACATATTAGTAGTAATTCTGATGTTTTAACATTAAAAGTTACTATCAGATAGCCAGATGAGTAGAGGTAATAGATCTACAAATTATACAAAACAGGTGAGCTGTATCATACAAGTATTTATCCTTAGCAATTAAGTGACCTCGGTACATATACTTAGATTCCTTTTCAGTACCTCTTTCTTTTTTCTAGCCCCAAGTACAACGCAACAACACTATATCCAGAAGGCCAAGATGTTTAACTAGTCAAATATATGGTATAATATTTGATATGGTAGTGGATAGATCCCCCTTCAGTAGATGTACCCTGACATCATCAGTTACAGTCCAAAGTCATTAGTTACTATACACATGGACATAGAGGGGGAATATAAACCTGTGGCCTTGCGAGGTGTGGCGAGGGAAGCGAGCCCGCGAGGGGACAAGTTTCTTCTTTTGGTGGCCTTTATGGGCATGGCACCGCACTTCCGCCCTCACTCCACATCACTTCCAGGAACATCTAGTGAAGCGGATCTATACATTACCTATTTGATATTGTGTCTTTGTAAATGTCAATATACCAGTTTTTTAACTGACACATATTTCATTTTGTATTTACTTTACAGAATATACATTACGTTTTTATAATTTACTGTTTCAGTACATCATATGAATAAAAGTTATATTTTAACTACAGATCACTGCTGAAAGTATGTGCCCCAATAATACTTCCCTTCTTTTCCTGTATTTAATCACTTTTATTCTAGGCACTGACTCCCGTAGGCCAATATTATAGAAGATCTCAATTATGTTGTTATGGTAGCAGTGACACACCATATAATAATGACTGAAGTCTTGTGCGGTTTTCATCCTCTACCCCATATAAGAGGCTGGATCTGTAGGTAATTTGGCAACACATAAGAGTGGTCGCACTGCTCATACCTGGCTGTTCAGGAGTCAGGACAAGCACCCAGATCTTACTCTGCATCTAATTGCTAATGACAGGAACTCACTACAGAGTGTACTGTACATATACTGTATTGTTATCTGTTGTATCATAGTGGCCTGTCAAACAGTTTTACATACTGCAAATGAGAGAATCCAAGACAAAATGATACAATTATTTATTGTATGCAGGAGCAGAAGTAGATATTTGTTGGCCCTACTTTGTAAGGGGCCCCATGCACATGATGTACCATGGCATGCTGCTTAAGGGGGAGTGATCATCACTTGCACAAGGATGAAACAAAATATACTGTATATGTGGGCAGGGACATATATAAAAATTACTGTGCCCCATAGCAACATTTTTAGGGGGCCCCAACGCCTTTATTCTATTAATACAGGTTGAGTCTCCCATATCCAAATATTCTGAAATACGGAATATTCCGAATTATGGAACATTTTTTGTATGACTAAGAATGTGACACCTTTGCTTTCTGATGGTTCCATGTACACAAACTTTTTTTAAAGCACAAAATCATTAATATACAGTATACAATAACCTTCAGGCTGTGTGTATAAGGTGTATATAGAACATAAATGCATTCTGTGTTTAGTTTTGGGTCATATACCCAAGAAATGTCATTATAGTATGCAAATATTCCAAAATACGGAATATTCCGATATCCAAAATACCCCTGGTCCCAAGCATTTTGGATATGGAAGACTCAACCTGTAGTGTAATACTCAAACAAACTGCAACCTGCACCTCCCACCACTCTCATACACACATCTTGCATTACCCTAAATGAAAACCAAAACATTTTGCAATATTATTGCAAGTTTCAGGGTTAAGCTCTCGTCTTCACCCTGTGATTCCTTTACCACGGTCATTTCAGTAATCATACTAATGCCTCAGCCACTTTACATATCTCTTCTATATTATATATCATCATATCACCACTGCCATACCTACAGTTACAGATCAGAGACATCTACATACAGACATTACTATATCAATTAAAAAAACAAACACTGCTTTATTTTCAGATTTTAAAAAACATCTCATATGCACTATTATGATGTTACCACTCCTAACATTCACCATTACTGCACTGTCACTCACAGCATGCACCATCACTCACAGCATGCACCATTACTGCACTGTCACTCACAGCATGCACCATTACTGCACTGTCACTCACAGCATGCACTATTACTGCACTGTCACTCACAGCATGCACTATTACTGCACTGTCACTCACAGCATGCACCATTATTGCACTGCCACTCACAGCATGCACCATTACTGCACTGCCACTCACAGCATGCACCATTACTGCACTGCCACTCACAGCATGCACCATTACTGCACTGTCACTCACAGCATGCACTATTACTGCACTGTCACTCACAGCATGCACCATTACTGCACTGCCACTCACAGCATGCACCATTACTGCATTACCACTCACAGCATGCACCATTACTGCACTGTCACTCACAGCATGCACCATTACTGCACTGTCACTCACAGCATGCACCATTACTGCACTGTCACTCACAGCATCACTATACTGTCACTGCCAAAGCATGAGCGCCCATTGAACTGCCAATAACACCCATGCTTGCTGTCTGGGAGACTCACAAATTCCAGGGAGTTCTACCGAACTACCATTAGAATAGACTAGCCACCTGGAGAAAGTGGGCAGCAAGGTGCTTGATTACTCACAGCTTGCACTGTTGCTATCCTCTCATTAAAGATACAATAAGTCCCTTTTCAGCAGGTCAGTGGTTTTACACCAGTATGAAGTATTATCCCTTGTATTAGATACACTAGAATGTACTCTGTATTGGACAGGGCTCACTAGAACAGAAAGTATGATGGAGGCAGAGGCTCACTCACACGGCTGAAACAACCAATCACATAGCACAGGTAGGAGCAGCCAGTATGTCATGAATGATAGACTGTAGGAAAAGGACCACTACATGCACCATCTCTTCAATCAATCATCGTTAACACACCCCACTTGTTGTTTCACTCAATTGTCACAAGCTTACCTCTGTGCAGGACACCTGAGATCATGGCAGGTAGCAGAGTGTAACGCTCTTTTGAAATAATTCCCTCTCATCACTGTGGGTTGTGTTCTAACAAATATATGTGATGATAATTTAATGTGTAATAAATAGTGTAATAAAGTAAATGATGAGTCCACCCTTTTGTGAGGGAGGGGAGAGGAAGTTACAGGGTTCATTTCATCCGAGTTCCCCGTACAGTCACTTTTAGGGTGATTTGAGTGTTTTCACTCTGTTACATGCTGGGTTTTTTTTTACCATTACTATGTAAGTGGACACATTACAAATTCATCCTTTATACTTACTGGCAGTGTTACACTAACTTTTTTTTTAATATTTTTCACATGCTTGATATTACTTCTCATTAGACAATAATCTTGGAAGACTGAGACATGTTGATATGTTTCATTTGAATTTAACTCAAGTAAAGGTAGAAAAACAAATCGGTATCTGGATACGCTCCTGCTATTTTTTTTTTTTTAATTGAACACATTTTTTCATGTGTGTTTTTTTTCCACATAAGGGTCCACTTATTAACTTTTATACATATGTACAAAGCTCTGAAAAGTAATAAAGTGGAGAGTGATAAACCACCAGCCAATCAGCTTCCAACTGTCATTTTTCAAACACAACCTGTAACATGACAGTTGGGAGCTGAGTGGCTGGGGGTTTCTCTCTCCTTTTTATCACTTTTTAGAGCTTAGTACATCTGGCCCATGAATGTTTTTTTTATGAGTTATGTATATAATGAATTGTCATCACATACTTGTGAGAACACAACCCATAGCGCTGAGAAGGCGTACCTTCAAAAGAGCCTCAATCATTCATAAAGGTGTATAGTGTCACATACAGATTCTCATTATAGCTGCGGTGGTCAGTCGCGCTGTTATTTTCAGCTATTAGTTAAAATTTTGAGGTAGCAAAGTTTGAAAGATGAAAGGAACTAGGATTCTGGTCATAACTGAGCCCCTATTACAGTAATGCTATTATGCTAAAGGTGATAGGAAGAAGGGGGAGGATATCCATTAACATATGAAAGTATCAAACAGTATCTGTGTTAGTTCCACCTTTGTTTCTATATCAGAAGCTTCCCTGTACCTTGGATCATGAGATGGTCCTGTTGTCGAGACTTCTTCAAACTTAACAGTCTGCCCTGTCTTTAGACAGAGGGCTATAAGATGGCCTTTAAAATTTGTTTCTTCCATTTTGTCGATAACTTAAGAACACTGGGGGAAAAATGAAAATACGGTAACTGAACAGAACAATTTTTCACATTTTCCAATAGTTAGATTGGTTGATATAAATGTATTTACAGCATGTTAGTAAGTATACAATATACAAGTGATGCTATTATATGTATAAACTCCAGTAACCCTTATCTTTGTAAACTGAGATATCTAACGTCATTAAAATTGACGAGATGTTATATCATTACTTTAGTGTTCATTAGAAAGTTTTGTATTATTGTTTATTGTACCACAACCCTAATTTAAATTATTAGGAAAAGTTTAAACACCTTTGACTTTTTTGTAGAACCATAGCTAGAGATGTGCAACTGTAACCGCCACCCAGGATGCAAGGCTTGTGTGGTGCCTTGAAGGACACCATGCTGCCTTAAGAGGTGGACAACATGTCCTTAGGCTGCGCCCATCTACCAACTTCCTACTTGGGGGTAGGGGGTGGTGGGGGCCAGACTAGAGCGCTGGAATTTTTTTGTTACCAACTGACTCATTCTTTTGACCGCAGAATTGATCAGTGAGTTGAGGATTTAAAAAAGCAATTTGCATGTGTACAAGACTAAAGCTGCCCATCGACTACAAGATGCGGGGACAACAGCATGATTACGATATCATAATCGCGCCGTCGTCCCCCTACGAGTGAAGTGCATGCACTGAACATTCAGACGTTCAGTGTATGCAGATCAATCATCCCCGAACATGGCAACCTGACGACAGTCGCTATGTTGACCGTCATGTTCGGGCAATGATAGATGTTAAAAAAGACCAGCGGGCACGCGCATCGCTGGTCGTTTTTAACATTTAATTGCCCGATTTGCGGACGATTTGCAAGCGATTGCACGATAAAGACGTTATCGTGCAATCGCCTGTCAAAATCGCCTAGTGGATGGGCAGCATAACCCCACCCTTTAAATAAAAAATTAATTCAACTCTGCCATTTAAGAAATAACCTCGTCTCTTCCTTAAGGTGCGTATCCACTAGCACACTGTGAAACGATTTAAATGATTACGACATTGTAATCCTGCAGTCGTTTCACAGTCTGTGCTGTGCCTACACTGAACGTTCAGTTGTTCAGTGTAGGCACCCTCCCTCATCCCTGAACATGGCCAATCTTTCGTTGTTGGCAGATTGACCAGCGTGTTCGGGCAATGATAGATGTAAAAAATGACCAGCGGTCGTTTTCAACATTAAGCTGCCCGATTTGTGCCCGATTAACAATGTCGTTATCGTTCAATCGCTCTGTTTAATAGGGTAGTAGATTCCCGCCTTTAACGCTTCTCTAAGTGGTTGATTCTATTGCGCTGGTGAATAGGAACACGCACCTGCAGGGACAGTTGGCTTGGACTACTGAACATGAAAACTTTGTGTTATGACATCTGCAGATCTACTAGCATACACTTAAGATTTTACAACCGATCTGATTTTGGATTTTAAATTGAGGTATGAAGAATATGTATTAATGAAAGTCCCTGTAAAATATCTGAAAGAGCTATAGAAGAAATTTTATACAGGCTCTGTTTAATTTTAAAGTTTTAACCCCTTCTTTGCGGAGGGTTTTCTCAGTCCTGTGCTGAGTCCATTTTTCGACATTTGCACTTGTCACATCACATCATCACATATTTTATTATGCAGTACCCACTCAAATGATACCTTGGTTTCTTCAGAAGACAATGCAATTGCAGAGATACCTTTAGGGCACAGGTTCTCAAACTCGGTCCTCAGGACCCCACACAGTGCATGTTTTCCAGGTCTCCTCACACTCACAAGTGAAATAATTAGCTTCACCTGTGGATCTTTCAAAATGTGTCAGTGAGTAATGAATACACCTGTGCTCCTGCTGTGTGACCTGGAAAACGTGACCTGTGGGGGGCCCTGAGGACCGAGTTTGAGAACCACTGCTTTAGGGGGTTATGTAATAGGTTCTGAGATTAGTGAACCTGCATGATTTTAGCAAGTTTGTTGCTAAATTCAAAGTGGCGAAAAATTAAACGGCAAAACCAGCCTTACAGTATATCTGATTGCCACTTTTAATTTAGCCAAACTTATGCTGTAATCTCAGACTGCATTACAAAAACCCCTTATTACATTTTCTACCTCGAGTCTAACACAATGAATAATACTGTATATTGCCACAAATAAAAACTGTATTTTTTGCTTCGGCATTAATCCACCTTTCCAAAATTTCATAAGCAGGACTGTATGTGGAAGTTTTCATATAGGTTTTATGGGGGCAGCTTAATTAGCAAATTTACCAAGCTCCAGAACATGAAGCCCCGTAAACTAACGCGTGGCCATAACTAGAGTGGTGCGACATGTGCCATGGCACAGGGCACCGCAGGGCAGGGGGCGCTGTTTGGGCCTGTCAATTTTCTGTCCCATCTCCTCCCTGGATGACTACCCCTCCATCTGGCCACCTCCTCAGGCACCTTCAATCACATCCTCTTATTCACACACACATTTTAAAATACCCGCTACTCAAACCCATCACCTCTCACATGGCAGTCAGACTCCTTACACATGGAGCCATCTGCCCCACAATTTCTGACGGCAGCCCATAAGGCTGCCGCCAGAAATTGTGGACATTTTGGATTCGCGTCTTATGTCCCATTTGAAAAACGGGGAGGGGGGCCGCCAAAACTCTTTCTGGCCCAGGGCACTAAAAAGTCTAGTTACGGCATTGAGCTAACGCAGTGGTACCAAAACTTATTTGAACCACGGCACCCTAGTACATCAGCATTGTTTTCACGGCACCCCTAAGTCAAAAGTTTGTTATTGAGGAATTCAGAAAAAAAATTATTGTAGTAAAGTGAAGTAAATTGTGCTCCTGTCATCCTTAGGTTCATTTATGTGGTGTTGGACAGGTTTGTGCTTCTGTTTGTCATTAACATTACATTGACCATAAATAATATGATTTGGTGCTGGATCACCAACCTGAGGCACCCCTGCAAGTGTCCCGAGGCATCCCAGGGTGCGCACAGTTTGGGAACCACTGAGCTAACGCCATCATCAAATTAAGCAAATTGCGGCAATAAGGGACTTTTATCTTCGGGGCAAACCGCAAATATAAATAAATATGCCCCATAGAATTTCAAGAATATTATATGAATAGCATAGTTGATTTCAATCTTGTTGTAGCTTCCCAGCTGCTGTGGAATTACAAGCCCACAGCCAGTTTACAGATATTACCTACCTACCATAGTCCAGCACCAGTACAGCCACATGTCACCTACTATGGTATGGATAATGACATTTTAATTAACGTGCTGCTTATTAATTGACATGTACATGTATCCACAATGTGCTATAAGCAATATCACTGGGATGCGATAAATGTAATATACCCACCAGAGCCCGGATACACCGGTTAATGAAAGCGTGTGTTGAGTGCAGAAAATACTTATTAAAGCGTTATTAGTCATAGCAAACAGCAAACATACCTGTCCCTGTGTGATCTCCGATGTGATATCAGGGTCTTCCCAGCACTGCAGGTAGCAGGGCGTAGATCCCCTGCTCTGTGCTGTATGTAGCTGCCGGTGCAGTCAGGAAGGAGAGGCGGGCGGCGTGGAGGGAGGGAAGGGAGGCAGAGTGTGGACGCGGCTCGGACAGAAGTGACAGCTGCTACTTTTAGTTTCGTTTCTCCCTGGATTTCTGATCATCTGATGAAACTGAAACATGCACGCACCCACCTCTATGTACATCCACCATAGCTGCACATCTACCTATATATACATCTATCATAGCTGCACCCATCTACCTCTATGTACATCCACCATAGCTGCACATCTACCTATATATACATCTATCATAGCTGCACCCATCTACCTCTATGTACAGCCAGCATAGCTGCACATCTACCTATATATACATCTATCATAGCTGCACCCATCTACCTCTATGTATCCACCATAGCTGCACATCTACCTATATATACATCTATCATAGCTGCACCCATCTACCTCTATGTACATCCACCATAGCTGCACATCTACCTATATATACATCTATCATAGCTGCACCCATCTACCTCTATGTACATCCACCATAGCTGCACATCTACCTATATATACATCTATCATAGCTGCACCCATCTACCTCTATGTACATCCACCATAGCTGCACATCTACCTATATATACATCTATCATAGCTGCACCCATCTACCTCTATGTACATCCACCATAGCTGCACATCTACCTATATATACATCTATCATAGCTGCACCCATCTACCTCTATGTACATCCACCATAGCTGCACATCTACCTATATATACATCTATCATAGCTGCACCCATCTACCTCTATGTACATCCACCATAGCTGCACATCTACCTATATGTACATCTATCATAGCTGCACCCCTCTACCTCTATGTACATCCACCATAGCTGCCTGCACATCCACCTCTATATCCATCCTGCATGGTTGTAGTGAACCAAGATTCCCAGACTCTCCTACATAGGGTTCCTATATTAAAAAAATGAAAACATCGGGGATGGGAATCGGGATGCATCAAAGGCAAAAATGCGGTCAAACCTCCAAAAATATTGTGTTCTGAGTTTTGGCATATGCACCAGGCTCCGGAAAACAAAACTTTCCGGCGCTTGGTCCCAGTAGGCAACGGCATCTAAAGTTTCCAATAGGATCCCTCCCAGGGTCCGCCATGGCTCGCACATACACAGAAGGACACCAGAGCCTACTTTCCAGCTTTGGGAGAAGCCTAGAGGAGAAATGCTGACTGGAAGGGGGGCAGGGCCAGGCACTGCGTTTCGTTAGGCCCCGCATGAGAATGCGATGATTCACGTGTTCGAAAATTAGCGGGTGGGGCCAATATGACGTGACTTGCATCATTCCTTTATGTTTACCCACGATTCACCACAGTATGCTCCCCATAGTGCCCACTTCATTAGGAAGTGGGCAGGATGCGGGAGGACGCATCCGCCTACTCTTCCGGGACTTCAGGAGACTGTCCTCAAATTCGGGTGTCTCCCGTAACTTCCGGGAGAGTAGAAAAGTATGCACCAGAGGGACTTCTGAATAATAACCCAGTGTTAACGTTTCAGTCCCGGAGGACCTTTGTCAAAACTTCAACATAGCTGCAGAGTCAAATTCCAAGGTCTACATCAACTCTGCAGCATCTGCTGCTATGTTGAAGTCTTGTCAAAAGTCCTCCGGGACTGAAACGTTGACGCTGGTAACCTGGCTCTGAAATGATGTTGGAAGCAAATAGCGTGAAATTTATTTCTCTGGTGAGTGCCCTCCGTTTCTCTTTTGGGAAATGATGTTGGACTTATAATTGTACCAAGTTATTGTATTTTGAGGAAGCACCCCGAATTTGAATGAACACTATGCAATGTGAATGCAGGAAGATTGGTTTATTATACTACCCACCATTGGCGTAACTAGGGGGGTGTTGAGCAGGGTGAGTTATAAGCCCATACATTGAGGCTGGTTTTCTAAGTGACCATTTTTTATTACCTTTTTTTCTTCACTGTCGGGTATCCAGAAGGCCGTATGGCTATGTGCATTAGCACTATTGACATTTGTGTCTATTTCTTCACACAGGATACATTGTTACTATGCTATAGCTACTGTCACAGTTTTTGGCAACAAGTGGAGTTCCTATTATCATACGTTTTTTCCTCCAAGGAACTAAACTACCAGTAATTGGATAGCATTTATCTAGTGTCATGACACTCAGCCATTATTAGATACATCTGCAGATTTAGGACCATTGTTGAGGTTTATTGTATGTACATTTATTTGTATTGCCATTATTGTTTTTTTTAATAATTTTATATGTGCATTTGGCCATGTCATTTATATATTAAATATTGTCTTTATTATTATTATTTAGCAGTGCACGTCCAGTGTGTGTTTTTTGTTGGGTGTTGAGCAGGGCTTGTGCCCTGGGCACCGTCGCAAGCCCTGCAGAGGGGGGCGCTGCCGCCCAGGGCATCATACCCGCACGCCAGCCTTCCCCCCCGCCACCATTGTGTCTAACTTCTTTAACGAGCAGTCAAACACAAAGAAAAAAGTAAGGCTATTTGTTGGGGCACTCTTAGAAAAAATATTCAAAGATATTAAGTTTAAAATTTAACTTTTAATATATATATTAAAAATAATATTTAGAGGTACCAATAATGACAAGTATAAATAAATTGGCGAAAATATTTTCTGAGACAATTTCTGCAATTTCACATATCACACAAGAAAAATAGTGAATATATTTTAATGAGATAGGAAAATACCACGGATATTGGTATACAAGTTACACCATGTGCCGTCCTATTAACCCCATTGAAACAGTGCAGATATTTTTATCCTACAGTACCAGGTCTTCCTAGACGGTCTGCCATACTAGTACTAACCAGGCTTATACCGTATCGCTTACAAGATCAGACGGGTTTGGGCATAATCAGTAAAATATGACTGTAGGTTTAATTGGTGCCACTGAAAGTAATGGGGATCTGCCCTATGCACATGATATATACTTGAACTGTCTTTTGTTCCCCACATTCAATCTGTCTCTAAATCCTGTTACATACATCTAAGAAACATAGCCAAAATTCGATCATATCTTACTCAAGACACTGCAAAAACTCTTATACACGCACTCATAATTTCCCGCATTGACTATTGCAATAGTCTCCTTATTGGTCTTCCCAAAAACAGGCTCTCCCCACTACAATCCATTTTGAATGCAGCTGCGCGGTTGATCTTTCTCACCAAACGTTCAGTGTCTGCTGATCCACTCTGTCAGTCCCTCCATTGGCTGCCAGTCTTCTACCGTATTCAATTTAAAATACTTACACTCACACATAAAGCTATTAACCAAACCACACCAACATACATCTCTTCACTTATCTCAAAATATCTTCCAACCCGACATCTCCGTTCTGCACAAGATCTGCGTCTCTCATCCCCGCGCATTACTTGTTCCAATGCACGGTTACAGGACTTTTTTCGGGCTGCACCCACCCTGTGGAATGCCCTCCCATGCACAATAAGACTTTCCACTAGTTTCCAAACATTCAAGCGTTCTCTGAAAACTCACCTCTTTAGACAAGCTTATCAGATTCCAGGACCGCCCACCTAACCTTTTATAGCTCCCTATCTAACTCTCTTCTTATAGTAAACACCTATCACATCTTCTCTTTCTTCAATTGAACATCCTCCTAACCCTAGGCCAACTTTCCAGTGTGATTGGATTATACAGCCCAACAAGAATATCTGCAATTGGGCTGGACCTATTTGCAATAGCACCTCTCCTTGTGTATCAACACCTATTTCCCTATAGATTGTAAGCTTGTGAGCAGGGCCCTCTTACCCTTATGTATGTCATGTATGTATGTCTTTTATAATGTTAATCTTGATTCAAATTGTAAAGCGCAACGGAATTTGCTGCGCTATATAAGAAACTGTTAATAAATAAATAAATAAATACTTGTAAGAAAAAAATGTAGGACTGTTTACACCAGAAACGTCCAATTGATTGGTGATAAATTTCAAAAGAAGGAGTGCAAAAGCATACCTTACTAATGATGTACACATTACATAGTAGATAATATGACTGAAAATAATGAAGATGACATCGGTGTACAGCACATGTGATAAAGATCCTAAATCAAATGGTATTAAGAAATATAAGAAGAAAGAAAACATTGGTAAAAAGACTGCGTATGTTAACCAAAATAAATTGACAGCAGCACCCAAATGTATCTCAAGCTACACATATGTACTCAACACAGAGGATATCAACACCCTGTTTATGCTTGGTAACGAGTAATAGGGTTAAATATCCCCCATAAATCTCAGGAATACATATTAAAGTTAGAGCAAGAAATATTGACATCCAGTCAGCATGAAAAATGAAACATCATATATCTAGTTATATTGGTTCATCAAATAACAAACTCAACCTCAAAATTAACCAAATTAATGATCTGTCAGTATATTGCAAATTGATCTAAAATACAAGGTTATCAGATCAGGTAATCAGCTGTTGGCTGAACAGGTACAATGAACCATAAGTAGTGTATTAATATATAGATACAATGTAAATCCCGCAAGCTGACAAAGGAAGGTATGAGCTGGAAATATTTGCTGCCCTAGTAGTAAATTGCAGGTTAATCAAATAAAAATAAGATAAGCATTAATTGAGGCTACTCATTAAAATATATTCACTATTTTTCTTGTGTGATATGTGAAATTGCAGAAATTGTCTCATAAAATATTTTCGCCAATTTATTTATACTTGTCATTATTGGTACCTCTAAATATTATATTTAATATATATATTAAAAGTAAAATTTTAAACTTAATATCCTTGAATATTTTTTCTAAGAGTGCCCCAACAAATAGCCTTACTTTTTTCTTTGTGTTTGACTATATACTGTTTTAGGCTGTGGGAGCACCACCAACACTGAGTTATGATGATTTATATCTATAATTACAATATGGTTGGTTATAATATTTTCTAATATTTTCTAATTTCGGTTCTGTGCGGCATCTCTCCTTTCCCCTTTACATTCTTTAACGAGCAGGCAAGTGTGCCTGCTAGCCTGGTGCTGGCTGGGCTGCCTGTAGGGGGAGCTGAAGTGGAAGCGCGCAGCCCCTCCCAGGGAGTCTTCTTACAAAGTAGGGATGGGCAGAGCGAATCAGCGTACTGAGTTGAGTCACATTGTTCAACTCAGTGGAGTGTCTTGAGACAGTGTCTCGGGACACGGCTCTTTAGAGCTGCAGTAAGCAGGGGTGCCAGCGACTCTGAGTGAGTTGCTGACAGCTCTGCACCCCCCGCAGCACAGCAATGCAGATTATGCTGCACACACCCCGAGCCCTTGCAGGAGCAGCGCGACTCTGAGTGAGTAGCTGACAGCTCCGCACCCCGCAGATTAGCAATGCAGATCATGCTGCACACACTCCGAGCCATTGCAGGATCAGCGCGACTCTGAGTTAGTAGCTGACAGCTCTGCCCCCTACACTGCTGATCCAACCTGATCACACTTCTGCACTGACTCAGGGCCTGATTCAGAGCCGCTCGTAAGCGGCCGCTCGTTCGCTCCGAGCGATGTTCGCACAACTGCGCATGCATACGGGTTTTAGTACGCATGCGCGAACCAGTCAATGCGGTCGAAAAAACGACCGCATGTTTTGTTCGCTCGTTCAGACATGGAGGCGTCAACAGACCGCAAAGAGCGAACGGTCAATTTAAATAGCCAGCCCCTTTTTATGAACGAGCGAGCGCAAGTAGCGTCCGGCTCTGAATGAGGTCCTCAGTGCAGAAGTATGATCAGGTCGGATCAGCAGTGTGGAGGGCGAAGCTGCCACTGACTCTAGCTCCCACTGACAGAGAGGCTAGAGAGGTGGGGGTCTCGACACACCAATCATTGAGTGACTCAAATCATTCGAACATCTGATGATTCAAGTCATTGTGTTGAGACAATAGGCAATTAAATTAAATTAAATTAAATGCAAAGTGAATAGCACTGGGAATGAGCTCCCGGAGCTATTCAATCCATCGCGATGTTAGGTCGGGAAAGGCTCGTTCTCGCACCTTAAACAGGGTGTTAAGGTGCAAGAACGGGCATTCTCCGACTAAACTTCCCGGCGCGATGCTGTTTTCCCGGTGCTAAGGACAGGAAACAGCATCGCGCCTGGACTTTTGTCGGATTTCTGCTCGCATCCCCGGAGGGATGCGAGATGAAATCCTTAGTCGGGCTTAGCAACGCAATGGATTGAATAGCTCCGGGACCTCATCCCAGCACTATTCACTTTGCGTTGAATAGAATCGTGCCCACTCACTCAGTAGCCATCTCTATTACAAAGCTCTATCCTAACCTGGACTAGAGCTGCCGTCTGTGCCGGGTGAGGAATGATTCTTCCTTCCCCGGCACTCTCTGTCACCGCTCACCACAGGTGGGATATTGGGGGAGCAGGTGAATGGCTAAGCTGCCGTGGGAGGGGGGTGTGTGTGTGTTAATTTTTCATGTGTTGTGCCGGGGGAGGGGGGATGGGGTGGGGCTGCTGGCTCAGAGCTGTCTTAACAGCATTGCAGGCCCCTGGGCAAAGCAATGCACTGGGGTCCCTATTAAACAATCCTCTGCCAGGGATGGGATGCTATCGGTGGCGGCTGTGCCAGGGGAGAGGGGGGTGTTGGCTATCGGCAGAAAAACAGAAGTCAATTTTGTTTGTATACTGTGTAGGGCAGACCGCTCTCACTGCAGTCTGCCCTACACTTGGGGCCCATAAGACACTAGCGAGGGTGCAGCGGCGGCTATGGGCCCCTGCACCACATCAAGCCCCAGTGCAATGCACCGGCTGCATCACTGCTAGTTCCCCCCTGGCTAGTTCCCCCCTGAGCCAGTACCTGCCTCTGCCTCCTCCCCATGCAGGACTATCAGCGGTTGCAGCTATGCGATGGGGGGTGAGGGTGCTATCGGCCATGGGCCCTTGGAATCCTGTCAGTGTGTGTGTGTATATGTGTCAGTGTGTATGTGTATGTGTCAATGTGTATCTATGTCAGTGTGTTTGTGTGTACGTGTCACTGTGTATCTATGTCAGAGTGTGTGTGTGTACGTGTCAGTGTGTATCTATGTCAGTGTGTATGTGTTTATGTGTCAGTGTGTGTGTGTATATATGTCAGTGTGTATGTGTATATGTGTCAGTGTGTGTGTGTATATATGTCAGTGTGTATCTGTGTCTGTGTGCTGACAGACAATGTGGGAGGGAGATGATGGGATGACTGAGAGACGATGCAGGGGGGGAGCTGATCGCATGACTGAGAGACAATGTAGGGGTATGTGATGGTGTTCTGAGAGATGACATGGGGGAAGTGAAAGTGTGTTGAGAGTTGACGCAGGGGGGGTGGTGATGGTGTGGCTGAGTTGCCACAGGGGTGGAGATGATGGTGTGCTGAGACTTGACGTAGGGGGGAGATGATGGTGTCCTGAGAGTTGACGTAGGGGGAGCGGAGATGGTGTGCTGAGAGACGATGCAGTGGGTAGATGACGGTGTGCTGAGAATTGACATGGGGGGATGATGGTGTGCTGAAAGTTGACACAGGGGCGAGGTGATGGTGTGCTGAGAGATGACGCGGTGGGAAGATGATGGTGTGCTGAGAGTTGACGCAGGGGGAGAGGCTGAGGGTTGACACAGGGGGAAGTGATGGTGTGCTGAGAGATGAAGCAGGGGGGAGATGATGGTGTATTGAGAGTTGATGCAGGGGGGGTGATGGTGTGCTGAGAGATGAGGCATGGGGAGGCAATGGTGTGGCTGAGAGATGATGCAGGGGGGGAGCTGATCGCATGACTGAGAGACGATGTAGGGTGAGGTGACGGTGTGCTGAGAGATGACATGGTGGAGGTGAAAGTGTGTTGAGAGTTGACGCAGGGGGGGTGGTGATGGTGTGGCTGAGAGTTGACACAGGGGGGGAGATGATGGTGTGCTGAGACTTGATGCAGGGGGGTGATGATGGTGTCCTGAGAGTTGATGTAGGGGGGGCGGAGATGGTGTGCTGAGAGACGACGCGGTGGGTAGATGACGGTGTGCTGAGAATTGACATGGGGATGATGGTGTGCTGAGAGTTGACGCAGGGGGGGAGGCTGAGGGTTGACATGGGGGAAAGTGATGGTGTGCTGAGAGATGAAGCAGGGGAGAGTTGACGCAGGGGGGGTGATGGTGTGCTGAGAGACAAGGCGTGGGGAGGCAATGGTGTGGCTGAGAGACGATGCTGGGGTGGAGCTGATCGCATGACTGAGAGATGATGTAGGGGGAGGTGACGGTGTGCTAAGAGATGACAATGGGGGAGGTGAAAGTGTGTTGAGAGTTGACACAGGTGGGGAGATGATGGTGTGCTGAGACTTGACACGGGGAAGGTGATGGTGTCCTAAGAGTTGATGTAGGGGGGCGGAGATGGTGTGCTGAGAGACGATGCGGTGGGTAGATGACGGTGTGCTGAGAATTGACACGGGGGGATGATGGTGTGCTGAGAGTTGACGCAGGGGGGAGGTGATGGTGTGCTAAGAGATGACTCGGTGGGAAGATGATGGTGTGCTGAGAGTTGACGCAGGGGGGAGGCTGAGGGTTGACGTGGGGGGAAGTGATGGTGTGCTGAGAGACGAAGCAGGGGGGGAGATGATGGTGTGTTGAGAGTTGACGCAGGGGGGGTGATGGTGTGCTGAGAGAAGAGGCGGGAGGAGGTGATGGTGTGGCTGAGAGACGATGCAGGGAGGGAGATGATGGTGTGGCTATTAGACGATGCAGGGGGAGATGGTGTGGCTGAGAGACACAGGGGGAAAGAAGTTACACAGGGGGCATGATGCTGGTTGAACCGCTGTCATATGATGATGACCTTGTTAATATTCCTACACAAACAGGCATCTTCCGGACGATGTGACCTACATGAATAGTGAATACAGACTGAAGACACCATCATCCCAGGGAGGATATATTTCTTCAAAGGTTCCACATTGTGAGAAACCACCTTATAGGTAAGGTGCATATGGAATGGAAAGTAATGTTCCCAGTGTGACAAGAAATGGGTGGCGTGTCTTGTTGGCACGCCCCATTTTCAGTAGACACGCCCCTTACAGTATGTGACCACACCCATTTTTGTTGCGCAAAATATGTTTTGCTGTATGGTGGGGAGGAGGGCGCCAATCTTAAACTTGCCCTGCGCTCCACAGACTCTAGTTACGCCACTGCTAACCACATCAACTGATTTATGTCAAATATTAAACATTTTATAAGAAGGATTTAACCCATTATTTGACAATAGTAACCTCATTTTGGACACACTTTATTGCACAAGCACTTGATGCACTTAACATACTTGGATTCCTCCTCACTTGAAGGCATTTATATCTTCATTAGCATTTTCAGATTGTAGCACTGACACTCTATCTTGCACATGATACCTTATTGAACATAAGGTTATTTTTATATTGATTTTAAGCACTGTTTGGCAATGGTTAGCAAGTCCACTGCTCACGATATATATAGATAGATATATATATATTATATATATGCACAATATTTGATCGGCACCCTGCCCTCCACGTAGGACAATGCCAAGCGATATACAAGAGGCAATTAGGCGGCACTCCTGGGACTCTCCAAATTGGTGTAAACAACCGTGTTTATTCAAACACGGCTGTTTACGCCAATTTGGAGAGTGCCACCTAATTGCTTCTTGTGTGTATATATATATATATATACACAATACTGTGGTGCAAAAGATCTAGGCAGTTGTGTAAAAAATGCTGCAAAGTAAGAATGCTTTCAGAAATAGAAGTGTTAATAGTTTATTGTCATCAATTCACAAATTTGGTGTGAAAAACCCTTTGCCTTCAATACAGCATCAATTCTTCTAGGTACACTTGCACAAAGTTTTTGAAGTTTTAATCATACACCTGACAATTATCTTATCTTCAGAGTAAAGAAGAACAAGGAGTCCTGGAAGTGATGATATGGCCAAGACAGAGCCCTGATCTCAAAATCATTGAGTCTGTCTGGGATTACATGAAGAGACAGAAGGATTTGAGCAAGCCTACATCCACAGAATATCTGTGGATAGTTCTCCAAGAGGATTGGAACAACCTCCTTGACGAGTTCCTTCAAAATCTCTGTGCAAGTGTACCTAGAAGAATTGATGCTGTTTTGATGGCAAAGGGTGGTCACACCAAATATTGATTTGATTTAGATTTCTCTTCTGTTCATTCACTTTGCATTTTGTTAATTGATAAAAATAAACTATTAATACTTCTATTTTTGAAAGCATTCTTACTTTGCAACATTTTTCCACACCTTCAGAGACATCCTCAGTGCCGCCCCCTCATAATGTTATAAGGGGCATACAGTGAAAGGACCATTACTTTGTGGCCTTATGTGTAAGGGTTGTTATTTTGTGCCAGAATGTTATCAAAGGCATTACTGTATGTGGCATAATGTTATAATGGCCATTACTACGTGTGGCATAATGTTATAAGGGGTGTTACTACATGTGGAATAATGTTATAAGGGGTGTTACTACGTGTGACATAATGTTATAAGGGGCATTACTGTGTGAGACAATGTTGTAAGGAGCATTACTGTGTGGCATAATGTGTTATAAGGGGCATTAATGTGTGTGGCTTAATGTGTTATAAGGGACATTACTGTGTGACATAATGTGTAAGGTGCACTGCTATTGCATGGCATAATGTGTTATAAGGGGCCTTACTACTGTGTGGCATAATGTGTATAAGTACTGCTGTGTGACATAACGTGAATGGGCTCTGTGTGGCAAAACGTGAATGGCCTTTGTTTGGCATAACGTGAATAGGCTCTATGTGGCATAACGTGAATGTGATCTGTGTGGCATAACGTGAATATGGGGCACTACTGTGTGACGGAACATGAATAAGAGATACTACTGTGTGACTAAACATAAATAAGGGACACTACTGTGCATTGTAATGTGACTAAGGAGCACTACTGTCTGATGTAATGTGAATAGGAGACACTACTGTGTGACGTAACATGACTAAGGGACACTACTGTGTGGTGTAATGAGACGAAGGGGCACTACTGTGTGGCATCATTTGAATGGAGGGTACTGAACAATTTTATGTTACCCCCCAACATAAAATTTGTTACGCTCTGGGTTATTTGTGGACCCGGGGTGGTAGCAGGAGCGATCACAGAAGCAGATTTGTAAATAAACCTAGGATTTTTAATAAGTGCTCGAGTGGACATATAATGTGGCAGTAAATAAAAGTCCAGGAAAATATAAATGTGCACAAGAGTTCTGTGGTGGGAGCAAAAGGGTTAATGTCCAGGTAGAAACAATTAGAGCAGTCCAGGTGTGCAGGTAGTGAAACTGAAAATAAACAAGCCAGGTTTTCAGATAGTGAACTGAAGTGCAGGATGTCAGCAGGCTCAGGCACTCAGGTATGGGCAAGGGTGATAGAGGTAGTGGGGTAGTCCAGTGGGAACTAGGAGCTGACAGGCAGACTGGCAGACAGCGGATTCACAGGAACAGGAAAGCACAGAGAACTCCCTCTCAGCTAGGCTGAGATACATGTTGCACTGGCAAAGAAGGAAGGCACTGACACTTCCTAAATACCCCATGCCGTGCTGTTACTGGCTGGAGGGAACATGTGACTCACCAGGATTGGCCAGCCGCATCACATGGCCAGAAGGCAAGATGGCAGCGCCCATGCCATACGGAATGGAGACGCCGCCAGGCCTTACCAGCGCAGAGTGACAACAGGCCCGCACAACAACGCGTGCAGCCAAAGCCCCCCGCCAGACACCAGCTCCGCCACCAGAGAGCCCGCGCCACAATGACCTCACAGGTAACACTCGCCTAGCGTCATGCTGAAATACCCTGGCCGTGACAGTACCCCCCCCTTTTGGGGTGGCCTCAGGACACTCACCAGGCTTCTCCGGATGGGCAGAATGGAATCTCCTGATGAGCGTGGGAGCGTGGACATCACAAGCATCGGTCCAGCAACGTTCCTCTGGACCGTAACCTTTCCAGTCCAGCAAATACTGTAGATGACCTATGCGTAGACGAGAGTCCAAGATCTGGGTGACCTCAAACTCAACTCCTCTCTCCGTCTGGACTCGAGGAGAAGCAGGTAGAGCACTATGGAATTTATTCAGGACCAGGAGCTTCAATAAGGAAATATGGAAGGAATTAGGGATTTTTAGGTATGGGGTAACTGTAGACGATAGGCCACTGGATTAATGACTTCTGTTATGGAGAAGGGACCGATGAAGCGTGGTGCAAATTTCATAGAAGGAACCCTCAGACGAAGATTCCGGGTGGATAACCAGACCTGGCTTCCAACTTGCATGCGTGGAACTATTCTACGCTTCTTATCGGCCTGGGTCTTATAGCGAGAGGATGCCTTCAACAAATCAGACCGTACTTGAGTCCAGATGGCAGCAAAATTCCGCACCATGTCCTCCACGGCCAGAACATCGAAAACAGGCAGGCTTCGGAATTCGGGAACACGAGGATGAAGGCCATATACAACCTGAAATGGCGTTTGGTTAGTTGACGAGTGGTAGGAAGCATTATGTGCAAACTCAGCCCACGGCAGCAAGGCAGCCCAATTGTCCTGGGAAGATGACATAAAAATTCTTAAGAAAGTCTCTAGATCTTGATTAACTCTCTCGGTGGAGCCGTTGCTTTGCGGATGGTAGGCCGTGGAAAAGTTTAACTTCATTTGAAGAACAGAACACAAAGCCCTCCAGAATTTTGCAGTAAACTGCACACCACGGTCAGAGACAATTTCAGCAGGAAGGCCGTGTAGACGAAATATGTGTTGGACAAACAACTGTGCCAGGTCAGGGGCAGAAGGTAACTTCTTCAACGGTATATAGTGGACCATCTTAGAAAATCGGTCTATTACAACCCAGATAGTGTTGAAACCTTGAGAGACTGGCAGGTCTGTGACGAAATCCATGGAGAGATGCGTCCATGGACGTGATGGAGTAGGTAATGGAAGCAATTCCCCAGCTGGAGCTTGTCGTGATGATTTATGCTGGGCACAGGAGGAGCAGGAAGAGATAAACTCCATTATGTCTGCCTTCATAGAAGGCCACCAATAGTGTCTTTTCAGGAACTCCAAGGTCTTCCGAGTGCCTGAGTGCCCTGCGAAGCGAGAGGAATGTGCCCAAGTGAGAAGCTGCTTCCTTAATTCCAGGGCCACAAATGATTTTCCCGTAGGAGGCTGAAGTTGTAATGCGGCGAAAACTCTTGATTCCAAGACAGGGGTATTGCTTTGATTTTCAGATTGATCATCACAGAGGAGAGATCTCGATAGGGCATCAGCCTTCTGATTAAGTGCTCCAGACCGAAAGGTCAGGGTGAACTGAAACCTGGCAAAGAATATTGCCCAGCGGGCCAAACGAGGACTCACACATTGGTGGTTTTTGAGATATAGGAGATTTCTATGGTCCGTAAATACAGTAAATGGAAACTTGGCACCTTCTAGCAAATATCTCCATTCTTTCAACGCCAACTTTACAGCTAGTAGTTCTTGCTCACCTATGGCGTAGTTCCTTTCGGCAGGAGAGAATTTTTTAGAAAAGAACCCACACGGATGGACTCGGTTGTCCTCATAACGTTGAGACAAGACTTCTCCCACAGCTTCAGATGATGCATCTACTTCCAACAAAAAAGGCCTGTCCAGATCTGGTTGTCGAAGGACTGGTGCTGAGATGAAGGCCTGTTTTAGAAGATGAAAGGCAGACTCTGCCTCAGGTGACCATTGGGCAGGATTAGCACCTTTGCGGGTCAAGGCTGTAATGGGAGCCAGCAGTGTAGAAAATCCCTTAATGAAGCGTCTATAATAATTGGCGAAGCCCAACAATCTCTGGATGGCCTTCAGTGTCTGAGGTCGGGTCCAATCCAGAATTGCTTGTACCTTCTTGGGGTCCATTTCTAAACTGGAGCCAGATATTACATAGCCGAGAAAAGGTACACTGGGCACTCCAAAGATGCACTTCTCCAGTTTGCAGTAAAGGTGGTTTTCTCTCAAACGGGTCAGGACCTCCTTAACATGTTCTTGATGTTTAGCCACAGAGGGTGAAAAAATCAGTATGTCATCCAGATAGACAACAACCGAAACATATAACAGATCCCGGAAAATCTCATTAACGAAACTTTGAAAGACAGCAGGGGCGTTACATAATCCAAAAGGCATTACCAAATACTCGAAATGTCCATCTCTGGTATTAAAAGCAGTCTTCCATTCATCGCCAGCTCGGATACGAATGAGGTTGTAAGCCCCTCTTAGATCTAATTTAGAAAAAATGACAGAGCCCTTGACCCTATCAAACAACTCAGTAATCAGGGGAAGAGGGTATCGATTTTTTACAGTAATGTCATTAAGGCCTCGATAATCGATACATGGTCTTAGACCACCGTCCTTCTTGCCAACGAAGAAAAACCCAGCTCCGGCAGGTGAAGTAGAGGGGCGGATGAACCCCTTTGCCAGGTTGTCCCGGATGTACTCGGTCATGGCTTGAGTCTCAGGCAAGGACAGCGGATAGGTATGACCACGAGGTGGCATCTTATCAGGTATCAATTCAATTGGACAGTCCCACTCCCTATGAGGGGGTAAGATATTTGCTTGTTGTTCAGAAAAAACGTCGGCAAACATCTGATATTCCTTGGGAATGGCAGAAGAAACTAATGAAACTGTCTTTCTCACAGGTCGAATTTTTGGAAGACAGGATTTCTGACAGTCCATACCCCATGACAGAATCTGCATAGAACTCCAATCAATCCTGGGATTATGTTTACGTAACCAGGGTAGACCAAGAACAATTTCTTGAGAGGCCTCTGATATCACCAGGAATTTTAAGGACTCAGAATGAAGTGCCCCAATACGGACCAATACAGGTTGAGTCTCTTTGGTGACTATCCCGTTAGTCAGAGGGCGTCCGTCTATCGAGGTCAGAGAGATAGCATGGTTGAGAGTCAAACAAGGTATCTGAAATTTATCAATGAAACTAGACGTTATGAAATTTCCGGCTGCTCCTGAGTCGATTAGAGCAGTAGCAAAGACAGGTTTGGGTTTAAGATCCAAGGCTAGGGTAATCGTGAAATCTTTAATTTTTGGAGACGGGTTCATAACTCCTAACTTGATGTCTCCAGGGTCAGTTAGGATTTGGCATTTCCCGGTTTACGGGGACAGGAGATCAGCAGGTGACCAGACTCTCCGCAGTACAGACAGAGGTTCTTTTGCATTCTTCTCTGCCGTTCTTCTTTGGAGAGGTGTGTATGATTCACCTGCATAGGCTCCTCTTCAGTGGGAGAAGGAATGGGACGGGTAGAAATGGAGGGGGTAAATGACCTTTGCCGGTCAGTTCTGTTTTTTTCAGCCTGACGTTCCCTGAAGCGTAGGTCAACTTTGATACACAATGAAATCATGTCGTTCAGATTAGTAGGAAGCTCTCGAGTGACTAGATCATCCTTTAGTCGGTCTGACAACCCATGCCAGAAGGCCGAGGTGAGGGCTTCCTCATTCCATTTGAGCTCTGATGCTAAAATTTGAAATTGCACGGCATATTGACTGACAGGACGGACCCCTTGCCTCAGTGTCATGATGTTTGATGATGCTGATACAGTACGCCCAGGTTCATCGAAAATCCTCCTGAAGGATGACACAAAGCCTGCGTAATTATCCAGCAGTGGATCTGAGCGCTCCCAGAGTGGGGAAGCCAATTCCAAGGCCTGGCCGGATAACAGAGAGACTATATAAGCCACTTTAGTTCTTGCAGTTGGAAAGTTGTCAGGCTGCAGGGTAAAATGTATGTCACACTGATTTAGGAATCCTCGGCAGAGTTTAGGATTGCCGTCAAATTTATTTGGTAAAGGAAGACGTAAGCGGGGAGATGATCTGCCTCCTGTATTCCCAGACGCTGATGCGGATGTAGTTGCTGGTATTTCAGGGGTAGAAAAGGAAGTTTGCAAACTATCCTGTTGCTTGGACATCTCTTGCAGAAATTTAGCCATCTGATGCTGCATGTTTTCCAGATTTCCTAATCGACCAGAAATGCACCTGAACAAATCCACTCCTGACTCCTGATCCGGGGCCGGCTCCATGTGGCC
Organism: Taudactylus pleione; assembly: GCA_031769625.1. Taxonomy (NCBI): domain Eukaryota; kingdom Metazoa; phylum Chordata; class Amphibia; order Anura; family Myobatrachidae; genus Taudactylus; species Taudactylus pleione. The sequence goes on along the minus strand of JAUIMM010000200.1, from coordinate 63,230,437 downwards.
AGTGCAAACTGTTACGTTCTGGGTTATTTGTGGACCCGGGGTGGTAGCAGGAGCGATCACAGAAGCAGATTTGTAAATAAAACTAGGATTTTTAATAAGTGCTCGAGTGGACATATAATGTGGCAGTAAATAAAAGTCCAGGAAAATATAAATGTGCACAAGAGTTCTGTGGTGGGAGCAAAAGGGTTAATGTCCAGGTAGAAACAATTAGAGCAGTCCAGGTGTGCAGGTAGTGAAACTGAAAATAAACAAGCCAGGTTTTCAGATAGTGAACTGAAGTGCAGGATGTCAGCAGGCTCAGGCACTCAGGTATGGGCAAGGGTGATGGAGGTAGTGGGGTAGTCCAGTGGGAACTAGGAGCTGACAGGCAGACTGGCAGACAGCGGATTCACAGGAACAGGAAAGCACAGAGAACTCCCTCTCAGCTAGGTTTAGATACACGTTGCACTGGCAAAGAAGGAAGGCACTGACCCTTCCTAAATACCCCATGCCGTGCTGTTACTGGCTGGAGGGAACATGTGACTCACCAGGATTGGCCAGCCACATCACATGGCCAGAAGGCAAGATGGCAGCGCCCATGCCATACGGAATGGAGACGCCGCCAGGCCTTACCAGCGCAGAGTGACAACAGGCCCGCACAACAACGTGTGCAGCCAAAGCCCCCCGCCAGACACCAGCTCCGCCACCAGAGAGCCCGCGCCACAATGACCTCACAGGTAACACTCGCCTAGCGTCATGTTGAAATACCCTGGCCGTGACAAAATTGTTCTGATGCCTCTGATTGGGTCACACAAGCCAGGCCACCGCAGATGAGTAAAAGTGGCCAGGAAATATCCGTCAGCCAATGGCCTCTCCCCTCCCCCCAGAAATGTTCAGCAGACTGTCAATCACTGACAGTCTACTGCTGCTTGTCACTACTCGGGCTTGTTAACCCTGCCGCTGGGTTACTTACCGCTCCTGTGGCAAGCCGGTTAACTCCCTGAGCTCAGTTAATGCGTCCCTGTGAGAGGCAGGCTTCATTGTTTCCGGCCTGCTAGGCCGCAGCTCACATCCAGCCAGCCCCGAAGTACTGCTGTCCTGATCACCTGATCTTTCTGGCCAATCACTAGCCAGCCTAAGTCAGCCAGGAATATCTGATGCTGCTCATCCAATCCTGGGTATATATTGCAGCTTCTGGCTCTCAGTCATTACCAGTACAATGTCTAGCTTAGGGCCTGCTTCATTACAGAACGCAACTGCAATAGCGATTACGCACGCAGTTCAACTGCGATAGTATGCTAATTCATTGCGATCCCAATGCCGCCGCAGCACTACATAAGGACGCCCACTTTACCTTACACACCTCCGTACTGTTTAGCAAGACTACAAAAACATTGATACAATCGAGTATCATCGCAGCCTCTCGCACATTTGCACAAGCTCTGACCTTACTCAGAAATTGCTAACTTCATTGCACGCTATCAGGCCTCAGGCTGCGTAGGGCATCGCAGTGGCTAATTTATGCACGCCATGCAACGGCGTTCAAACGCACTGGCACGCCTGCTTTTCCCTGACCAACCCCCGTTAACACCCACAAACGGCACTTCCTGTCAATCACTCTGCCATGGGTTTGCGTAGTCATTGCGATCTCAGTCCCGATCGCAGTGGTGGGTGTTTTAGCAACTGCGATCCTTGCTGTATCAGGCCCTCAGTCCTTACTGAGTGAAGCTCAACTGTGCTCCGTTTATATTTGTTTGTTATCCTGCTGGTGCAAATACAATGTAATATATGGATGTATGTATGTGTAGTATGTAATATGTGTATTATTACATTAAGTGGCAGTGTAATGTATGTATGGAATCGGATGTATGTAGTGTGTAATATGTGTATTATTACAGAGAGAGGTAGTGTAATGTATGGGTTATGTTGCATATAGTATGTAATAAGTGCAGCATAATGTAATGTATGTGTATGTATACTGTATATACCAGGGACAGCCTATGCACCGGGACACAGAGGGGTATGAGATTCCTGGAGGGGAGGGAGCCTCCAGACCAGAGGGAACTGGACACAAAGGGGCAGCTGGGCCAGATACTTACCGAGCTGCTTCCCCTGGCTACCCGCACTGCAGCTCCTTTGCCGGTTTCGACTTAATCTGGCTCTGTCCTGTGTGCGGTGATGTCAAGTGGCCTGTCTCCGCTTAAGAGGCCAGGGAGCTGAGCCTGGGAGAGTGGGGGAAGACGGAGGTGTCAGATCGCAGGCACCATTTCATCTACGGCACAGACTAAAGAGCTAAATGAGGTATCGCGGATACGTTCCAGAGTTTTTCCTGCCTTTCCATGGGGCTAGGAGTGGCACCTGAATTTTGGGAGGCTCCCGGCCTAGGCAAGTATGACACACACACCTACACACACACCTTGACAAGTGCTATCACCAACACCTAAACCACCTAAATAAGCACGTAAATAGCCACATAGTTTTATTTGTCTTCTTTAGCATGTTTTTATATGCTTATGTCAAATCTTTATTTATTACAATCTATTCACATTTGTTGGATTGGTTATCTCTATAGACCTGCAGACAGTTATATGGGTCAATTTAATAATAATAAAAATAATAATAATAATAATAAATAATAATAGTAATGTTATTTATATAGCGCTTTTCTCCTAAATGACTCAAAGTGCTTTACATTTGCCTTTACAGCACAAAATACAAAACAAGCTTAACAAGAGACATTAGTGAAATTATTGGGTGAATAGGTGAGTCTTGATTCTATTTGTCAGGATGCGGCCTGGGATCAGCCGCTACTCACATCCGCGCTGGCGTCCTTGGGCTTAGGTGTCTGAGTATTCTCCCTGGGGTCTGCTAGGGCTTTCGTGTGTGCGTCCTGGTTTCCGGGGTGCCGGGCATGCGCAGCCATGTTGGTCCATATCACCTGACTAGTCTCTCCCAATGGTAGTCCTGTGGTCACTCAACTGATCCTCTGATTCAATGACCAGCTACCCTATTTAAGTCTGACTCCAGGAATAGGTAAATGCTGTTCAACTACACTGTTCCAGTGACTGTGAGACTCACCAGTGTTGCTCTGTGTTATTTCCTGCAGAGTGTTGCTTCAGCCTATTCACAGTTTTCCAGCGTTACCTGTATTAGCTTCCATGCTAATTCTCAGTCTAAGACTTTAGTTCTCTCTCAGAATCCAGTGTTTTATGTTTTTTTCCTGTGTGTCTTGTAGTGTGCTGCTAGCTCTACTGCAGCTTCCCTGTGTTACTGAGATGTCTGGTTTCCTGCTAATTTCTAGATAGTTCTCAGCTGGATCTATAGCAATCCCCAGTACATGTCTGTGTGCACATCTCTCTGTGTCTCTCTGTGCAAATCAGTACCTGAATCTGTAGCAGTTCCCAGTAAATTTCCCTGTGTTCTCAAGCAAGCCTGCGACTAGGATCTCTTGATTCTCAAGTTCAATTCCAGTGTACAAGTATTCCTTTCATCACCAGTGTTCAAGTATTTAGTTCATCACCAGTGCTCAAGTATTCTGTTCATCACCAGTGTTCAAGTATTTAGTTAATCACCAGTGTTCAAGTTTTCCGTTTATCACCAGTGTTCGAGTATTCTGTTCATCACCAGTGTTCAAGTATTTAGTTTATCACCAGTGTTCAAGTTTTCCGTTTATCACCAGTGTTCGAGTATTCTGTTCATCACGTGTTCAAGTATTTACTTAAGCTCCAGTGTTCAAGTGTTCAGTGCATCGCCAGTCTTCAAGTATTCTGTGCATCTCCAGTGTTCAAGTATTTAGTTAATCTTCAATATTCAAGTATCCAGCTTATCTTCAGTATTCCAGTATTAGTTTATATACTATTCATTTAATCTAGTTCCGGTCTTTCTGCCATTCCCAATGTACCTGTCCAGAGGGCCACAACCTGCCCATTTGGTGCAGCAAACCCAAATCCCGACTGGAGGGGTCACTGGTGATGACCACCAAGTGGGTTACACTCTGCACCTCTGGGCAGGTCTAGCCAAACCTGGGTTTGGCTGCAATAAGGAGACCTAGCTGTCACTCACCTTCTTGTTCCCTAGTCACCGTACCCCCTGGCTTCTTCTCTACAGTTTGTGAACAGCCAATATGCAAGCCGCCGGGTGCTAGGGTGAAGCGAGTTTTCAAGATCTATTCCTTCGTGTGACTGCACAAGAGACAGCACAACAACTTATGGATCTACAGTTACAAGAATTTTTTTCTCAATTAAGTTCCATTCCTTCTGTTGTTGCCACTTCATCTCCAGCCTCATTTCAAGTTCTGTCCGTAAATTCTTCTGGATCCCTTCCTCCTGAGCCAAATTACCAAGAAATTTCTACTCCGACTGCAAAATTCCTTTCTAATTGTACAACCCAACCTTCCAGTAGTCCCCTAGCCTCTGAATCCTCCAATTTCTGTACTTCAATGCAGTTTATTTGTTTCTACCAGCTTCTAGTGCAACTTCAAGAACTCCTCCCTAAAGTTTTCCAAATATTTCCCAAGCTGTCTAGTGTCATTCCTGTTTCAACTGAGCCACCTGTGCTTCCACTCTTATGAGGAAAAGTAAGACATCGTAGTTTCCCACGACCGAAGCTTACTGAGGCAGAACGACAGCGACACCGAGAATTTTTTCTTTGTTTATATTGTGTAAAGGCGGATCACTTTATTAAGGACTGTCTCATTCATCAAACCAGTAGGGATAATTATAGTAAGACTTACTATGACAACACTCTCGGTTCGAGCCCGCAGCCTTCTGCAGTTTCAATAACTTCTGCTCTGGGTAAGGAGGTGATGTAATCTCCACAGGATAAGGTTCGAATTTACAATTGGGGTCCTGTTAGAAGACGCTTGCACTCTCATCTTGGGAAGTTAGGCAGCATATTCCAACCTCCTAAAGCTAGTATATCTCCTCCAGTCTGTTCTGGTCTCAGTCCGGGTAAAGCTTCTTCTAGATGTGACTCCCGTGATGATTGTGTTTCTCTCAGTTTCTTTAAGATGTCAGTTTCTTTTGCTATGGGAGAAGAATCTGATTGAACAGTTTTGGAGGAGACATCTGAGCTGACATCTTCTGTGGGCAAATTCGTTCAGCTAACTCCAGGAAACATTCCTGTGTCCTGACCATCAGAGGGGGTTTTTAGTTGCTTACCCCAGAAGGAGGTCTCAAGCTTCTCACCCCAAGAGGAATTGTCTGAAGTTGTACCCCAGGAGGGGTTTTCAAGTGTCTCACCCCAGGAGGGGTCTATTGGTATTATACCCAAGGAGGTGTTTTCAAGTGTCTTACTCCAGAAGGGAGTCTCAAGTTTCTTACATGCACAGGGGGTTTCAAATCTCATACCCCAAGAGGGTGTCTTAGGTCTTTCACCCCAGGAGGGGGTTTCTAGTTTCTCACCCCAGGTTGGGGTCCTAAGTCTCTCACCCCAAGAGAGGGTTACAAGTTTCACACCCCAGGAGGGGGTTTCTAGTTTCTCACCCCAGGATGGGGTCTTAAGTCTCTCACCCCAAGAGGGGTTACAAGTTTCACACCCCAGGAGGGGGTTTTCATTTCGAGTTTCACACCACAAAAGGGGGTCTATGATTCAAGTTTCATACCCCAGGAGGGGATTTCAAGTGTCGTACCCCAAAAGGGAATTTCAAGTCTCACACCCGATGGAGCTTTCGAGTAACATACCCCAGGAGGGGGTTACAAATTTCACACCCCAGGGGGGCGTGTTTGTTTTGAGTTTCATACCCCAGGAGGGGGCCTTCATTTCGAGTTTCACGCCCCAGGAGGGGGCCTTCATTTTGAGTTTGTAACCCCCCAGGAGGGGGTTACAAGTTTCACACCCCAGGAGGAGGTCCCTGTTTCGAGTTTTCACACCTCAGGTTGAGGTTTCTAGTCTCAGGCCCCAGGAGGGGTTTCCTAGTGTTATACTTCAGGTAAAGTCTTCAGGTGTTATACCCAAGGAGGGGGTTCCAAGTGTTGTTCCACAGGAGTGGATTTAAAGCGTCTCTCCCCAGAAGGAGGTTTCAAAGAGACTTGTCCTTTCCAGTCTGTATGTCCACTGTATGTCCACTTTGTCTGAAAGGGTTCCAAGTTAAGGACCAAGAAAATGTCATGTTCTGCATCAGATCTTTCTTCTAAAGATAAAACTAGTTCAACTGCTAAAGCCTTCGACTTCAAGCAAATTCCCCGAGGTGCAGATAAATGCTTGGAAGGTTTAACATTCATGTTTACTGGAGTTTTGTAGTCTAGAACGAAAAACAATGCAATGACATTACTAGAAGGCTATGGAGGCAAAGTCTTTGAAAATATTAGCAGTAAGATCAATTAACTCATCTTAGGCTGTGATGGTGGAGAGTCCAAACGAAAGAAAGCAAAGAGCTTAGGGACTAAAATTATAGATGAAGTAGACTTATTTAAATTAATAAATACCAACTCCATTCTGCTTTCTCTGTTGATTTGAGTGAGGAGCTTCAATCAAGTTTAGTTAAGCCACCCAATCTTTGGTCTAAGGAATCTCTGTGGTTTTGTCTCTAAAGAGAATTCTCTAAAGAGTGTCTCAAGTTTCAAGTTTTTTGGAAGCTTTCTTGTATTTCTGGAATTTTTCTGTAAGGAAATTTTTTTTGTGTGCACATTTTTGGTGTTCGGAGTCCACCTGGAAAGGGGGGGTACTGTCAGGATGCGGCCTGGGATCGGCCGCTACTCACCTCCGCGCCAGTGTAGTTGGGCATAGGTGTTCAGTTGCTGGGAGTGGAGGTGAGTGGTGTCTGAGTATTCTCCCCGGGGTCTGCTAGGGCTTTCATGCATGTGTCCTGGTTTCTGGGGTGCCGGGCATGGGCGTAGCCATGTTGGTCCATATCACCTGACTAGTCTCTCCCAATAGTAGTCCTGTGGGCCCTCAGCTTATCCTCTGATCCAATGACGAGCTACCCAGGGGTATTTAAGTCTGACTCCAGGAACAGGTAAATGCTATTCAATTACACTGTTCCAGTGACTGTGAGACTCACCAGTGTTGCTCTGTGTTATTTCCTGCAGAGTGTTGCTTCAGCCTATTCACAGTTTTCCAGGGTTACCTGTATTAGCTTCCATGCTAATTCTCAGTCTGAGATTTTAGTTTTCTCAGAAGTCCAGTGTTTTATGTTATTTTTTTCCTGTGTGTGTCTTGTAGTGTGCTGCTAGCTCTACTGCAGCTTCCCTGTGTTACTGAGGTGTCAGGTTTCCTGCTAATTTCTAGTTAGTTCTCAGCTGGATCTATAGCAATCCCCAGTACATGTCTGTGTCCACTTCTCTCTGTGTCTCTCTGTGCAAATCGGTACCAGAATCTGTAGCAGTTCCCAGTACATTTCCCTGTGTTCTTAAGCAAGCCTGCAACTAGGATCTCTTCATTCTCAAGTTCACTTTCAGTGTTCAAGTATTTCATTCATCACCAGTGTTCAAGTATTTAGTTAATCATCAGTGCTCAAGTATTTAGTTCTTCACCAGTGTTCAAGTATTTCATTAATCGCCAGTGTTCAAGTATTCTGTTCATCACCAGTGTTCAAGTATTTTGTTAATCTCCAGTGTTCAAGTGTTCAGTGCATCTCCAGTCTTCAAGTATTCTGTGCATCTCCAGTGTTCAAGTATTTAGTTAATCTTCAAGTATCCAGCTTATCTTCAGTATTCCAGTATTAATTAATATACTGTACTATTCATTTAATCTAATTCCAGTCTTTCTGCCATTCCCAGGTACCTGTCCAGAGAGCCGCGACCTTCCCACTTGGTCCAGCGAAACCCAAATCCTGACTGGAGGGGTTACTGGTGAACACCGCCAAGTGGGTTTTACTCCACTCCTCTGGGCAGGTCTCGCCAAACCTGAGTTTGGCCGCAATAGGGAGACCTAGCTGTTACTCACCTTTTTGTTCCCTAGTCACTCTACCCCCTTGGCTTCTTCTCTATGGTTTGTGATACTATTTTTGAAGGATTCTAGAGTAGAGGCCTCTTGAACTGTGTGGGGAAGCAAGCTCTATAGAATCGGAGCCACAAAGCTGAAAGCTCGACCCCCAGACGAACTCCGGGAGATTCTAGGTACTGATAATAGTCCTACATCAATGGATCGCAGTAATCGAGTGGGACAGTAAGGAATTAGAAGCTGCTTCTTGGGCCCTGGTCATGTAGGGCTTTGAAAGGCATTAATCCAATCTTGAAAAAAAATTGCCATCTGACAGGCAGCCAGGGAAGGGAGTAGAGAATGGGTGTTATGTGGCTGGAACGGGGCTGGTTGGTTAATAGCCTGGCAGCTGCATTTTGTACCATCTGTAAGTAGTACAATTCTTTTGCTGGGAGACCCAGGTGGAGGGCATTGCAGTAGTCTAAGTATGATGATATAAATGCATGTATGACTTCAGACAGATCTTCTGAGGGAATTAAGTGCTTGATTCTGGCTATGTTCCTCAGATGAAAGAATGAGGATTTGATTGTGGCTGATACCTGATGTTTAAGTGTCAAGACACTATCCAGGACAACACCATGATTCTGCACATGTTCAGTGTTTTGTAGTTCTAAACCCCCAAGCATAAGTCCTGTTGGTTGGCTATGCTGTAGCCTTAACCTGTGACCTATCATAAAGACCTTTGTTTTATCAAGGTTCAGTCACAGCCAACTGGCACTCATCCACTCCTGGAGCACAGCTAGGCAGCCATTTAGGGTTGTTACAGGGTTCTTAGTACCTGGAGCAAAGGACAGGTACAGTTGTGTATCATCTGCATAGCAGTGGTAGACCAGGCCATGACATCTGATTATTTCACCCAATGGTAGTGTGTATACTGCAAAAAAGCATGGGAGCTGGTATAGAACCCTGTGGGCCACCGCATGGAAGTGGCACTGGTGATGAAGAGTTTACTGCAGAAGAATCTCTCTGTGACCTGCCGGTGAGAAATGATTTGAATCAGCTAAGGACTGTGACATCTAGTCCAAATTAGAATCTCGTGGTCCATGGTATCAAATGCTGCAGAGAGATCCAGAAGGATTAAGATTGAACAATCACCTCTGTCTCTTGCCATTAGAAGATCATTAAGCACACATACCGGGGCTGTTTCAGTGCTATGTCTTCTCCTGAATCCTGACTGGAATGGATCATAAATATCATGGATAGACAGGTGGGTTTCCAGTTGCATTACCACCACTTTCTTAATGACATTTCCTAGAAGAGGAAGGTTTGATGGCTGTCTGTAGTTGGTCATGTAGTAGGGGTCTAAATTAGTTTTTTTAAGAAATAGTCTAAAGGTGCCCATACGTGGTGCGATTTGCATATGATCCAATGTCGTATGCAATCGCCCTTGAACTCTCTCAGGCAGGTGAAGTGAACGATGTGCAGCAAAAGCTGCACGATGTTCACCCAATCTATCGTGCATGATCTAATGACTTGCATATTCATTAGATCGAGTGCAATATGACACAGATGTATGTGGCACGGACCAGGGAGATCCATGCCGCGTGCATCTGTGTCATTGACACAGAAGCATGGAAGGGATCAGTGAAATCTGTCTGTGCTGCTGTGTATTTCAATGACATAGATGCACGCACGAAACTACTAATATATATCACATGTAGTGGAGACTTAATAATACTAAGTGTGTTAACCAACTATATACTAACATAATTTACCTGCTGTGTGGGATTAAACCTTATAGCTAAGAGACTTAGAACTACAACATACAGTATATTTGTGTATACTGCATAGCTAAGAAATATTTACTATAACCATTGCATGGCAATACATAAGGATAAAACATCTAAGCATAGGAAGAGAAGACACTGAATCAGTTTGGAATACTGACTATACACAATATTAGTCACTGCATTGTTTGATACAGTTTGCTACTTCCTTCCAGGAGCTGATGAAGGCATTTAGCTTTAAAAAATAATTATTTGCAACATAAATAACAGAATATACTATAATAAGTAATGAACCACTGTGTTACTAAACACTGATATTCTTTCAATATTGAAAGAATGACAAATTGACAATGGTTATGTTTTGCATATTTTATTATACACGTTAATTTTCATCTCTTTTGCACAATTCTATCTTTTTTATATTTCACCATCTTAACAAATTTAATACAGTGAGATATTTTAATGCATAGCTATTAAAAATATAAAATTTTAAATTTCTAATGTGGGTCCCAGTGCACCCATTAAAACTACTTACTTTTCTTCTTTGTATATGTGATTTCTATAATGTTTAAGTAGTGGGTAGCACCTCAATAACCTTTATATTTAATCTGTAGATACAGATGAACTGAGTAACAACTAATTGGAGAGAGGACAAACAAAACTGTAAACTATAAATTACATAATAGATGGCTGGTTCGGGATTGGTGCTCTATTTGTAAAGATGTGTGGCTTACCTCGGTAGCAGGGCTGCCATCAGGGGGGGCTGCCAGGACTGTAGTCCCGGCCCAGAGAAATAGGGAGCCCGGATGTTAGCAGTGAGGATTAATCATTATACCGGCAGCCAGGAAGAAGACTCGGCGCAGGCAGCATTCCAATTAAGTTGCCAGCCGCGAGCCAATTAGAGCTCGCGGAATGGCAGCCAATCAGTAGCAGGCTCTCCTGATTGGCTGCTCGCAGACCGACAGTCAATCAGCAGAGGCCACTCTCGATTGGCTTTCGGTCCGTGAGCTGTGAACCATATTCAAAATGCCACCGGCACTGTTTCTTTTCCCTGGCTGCCGGTGCAGTACACACTGCTGACATCCTTGCCTGGTTTTCCATGCCTCACTGGTTGCCAGTGACAGGTATGTACACTGACCCTTCTCTGCACCCCCTTTCTAGTCCTTCCCAGCCCTGTGCCCCCCTAGTCCAGCTAGTTTTCCCAGCCCTGTCCCCCCCTAGTATAGCAAGCCTTACCAGCCCTGTGCCCCTCCAAGAACAGCCAGCTTTTCCAGCCCTATGCCCCCCTAGACATGAGCCAAAAAGTGGGTGTGTTCACTTGCCACAAGGGGCATGGTCACTGAAAATGGGGGGGGTGTCAACATGATACCCCCAGTTTTTCATCACTCTGGGAACATTCCTTTCCATTCCAAATGCACTTTAATACCCCCAGTAGTAGTGTCCCTCTTGCAATGCCCACTGTAGTAGTGCCTCTTACACAATGTCCACAGTAGCAGTGCCCCATGTAATAGTGCCCCCAGTAGTGCACCCTTATTCAGTGCCCCCAGTAGTGCCCTTTATACAGTGCCTCCAGTAGTTCACCATTATACAGTGCCCCCAGTAGTGCCCCTTATACAGTGCTCCCCTATGCAGTGCCCCTTATACAATCCCCCTATGCAGTGCCCCCAGTAGTGGTCCCTCTTATGCAGACTTATACAGTACCCCAGTATGCAGTGCCCCCAGTAGTGGTCCCCCTTATGCAGGCCACCAGTAGTGCCCCTTACACAGTACCACCAGTATGCAGTGCCCCCAGTAGTGGTCCCCCCTATTCAGTGACACCAGTAGTGATACAGTGCACCCTATACAGTTCCCTCAGCCAGTAGTGCCCTTTACATAACACAGACATACATACACAAAACACCTGAATTCCCACTCCTGCCGCACCCGCCATTGTCTGCTCCTCTGTCCTCCTGCTCGGTACTATGGGAGCGACATCATGACGTCTCTCCCATCACCCACTGCAGAAGCCAGAAGGCGGAGCTCATGAGTGATCTCCAGCCCGGCTCCGGCAGTCGGCGCAGCAGCCAATGAGAATCTGTCTGACTCTAATTGGCTGCTGAAACACACACCGCTGCCGGGTAGTATGAGTGTACTACCCAGCACCGGCGGTGATGTGTGTGTTACTACACTGACGGAGTGACTTTATCAGACCTGGACGCCTCCAGCCACATGCAGCCACTGCCGGGACAATTAAAACAGCCGTAATGTAGTCGATATCCCGGCGTGCGATATACCGACGGTCTAAATCCCGGCGCCAAAATCCCGACAAGTTCCCGGCACCAGTATCTGACCATCGGTATCCTGAAGGTAAGTATCGGGGTATAGGTGGAGGTTAGCGTTAGGTAGCGGGGATAGGGTTAGACATTAGGGGGAGGGTTAGGTACCGGGGATGGAGTGTTAGGATTAGGGTCCAGGGAGGTTAGGTTTAGGCACTAGGGGGGAGGTTAGGTTTATGCACCGGGGAGGGAGGGAGGGTTAGGGTAGGGGTAGGGAGAATACTTACGTGCGTTCCTATGGGTGTTGTGATTCTGGCTGTCGGGATGCCGCTGTCGGTATTCTGAATAGCGGCATTGATTTCATACCCAATTCGACTAAACAGCTGCACTGCACACTGCACACTGCACCCAGGGATGTCGCCATAGTCCCATAGAGACCATTGAGGGTATGTAATGTAACTGCTGTCTATGACACAAATGGTGGCTCGCATTCATTCTGGAGAAAGATGACAACATCCATGAATTGTAAGTGACATTCCTCCATCCAGCTGGTCCATCACCATCTTTTTCATACCAAAGGAGGCCAGATGTTTTATGAATTCCTATGGTAGATGTTCTGTGTAAGGTGAATCTATTAACTCCAACAGGTGGAATGTACACCCTTTCTGAAATGGAAATACTCAAAACAAATGAAACCCTCAGCCAGTTCCAACCCATTAAGTAGCACCATCCATCCATCCAGAGCAGCAGCACCAAAAAGTAATGATCGGTAGTAAGCTTTCTTAAAATATGTGAAAGAGATAAAATTATAATAATATTGTATACATCAAAGGGATTTTTTAAGGAAAAAAATAAAAGTAAAGTACATGCCTAGATAGTTCTCATTTTCATTATTTTAACAAACAGTCCAAAGTGAAAACCTCATGTAGCAGATGATCCCATTATGATCCCAAAATAAAACTTTTGAGGATTTATTAACAACAGTGTTAACAATTTAGATTTTTTTCAAAAATTTTAAAATATGGATTTTTGAGAAAATCAAAATGTTGATTTAAAAAATGTTACATTTTTATTTTTAATTGAGACATACTGCTATGTTATATACCATATGAAAGCTAATAAAAAGATTTTATTGATTTGGTGTGGAATCCCGGACCCAAAAACAGTGGCAACTGAGATAGCAGGACCATATAGAAGGCGGCTCGAGGCCATAAGTAAAGTACTGGGGGTAAACTTATTAAAGTGAGAGTTTTTAGAAATGGAGATGTTGCCTATAGCAACCAATCAGATTCTACATATTATCTTTTAGAAAGTGTTAGTTAAATGTTAAGAAGAATCTGATTGGTTGCTATGGGCAACATCTCTATCTGTAAAAATTTTCACTTTAGAAAATATACCCCCTGGTATCAAATGAATGATTTTTAAATTTTTAAAGTGTATGTAACATTGAAGCAGTTGACAAAGTGTGGGATAGGAAAGAAAAAACATGTGTATCATTTACAGCAATGCAATGTATAGCAATGCATTGTTGTATTTGATTTTACGATCACTCAAATTTTAATAGTCTTCTTCCTGATAAGTGTAGAAATAATATGAATGGTGTGAGTACACTGTCTATGCTCTGACTCATTTATTTTTTAGGTTTATACTGTATATATATATATATATGGGGTGTGCACCGGCCACTTTTCGTGTTTTGTGTTTTGCTTTTGGATCTGGATCTTTCTTCGTGTTTTGGATCTGGATTGGTTTTGCCAAAACCACCCTTCCGTGTTTTGGGTTCTGGGTTTTGTGTTTTGGATCTGTATTTTTTTTTTAAAAAAAAGCATAAAAACAGCTAAAATCACAGAATTTGTGGGTTTTTCTGCTCCTATGCTATTATTAACCTCAATAACCTTAATTTCCACTCATTTCCAGTCTATTCTGAACACCTCACACCTCACAATAGTGTTTTTATGTCCAAAAGGTTGCACTGAGGTAGCTGGATGACTATGCTAAGCGACACGAGTGGCCGGCACAAACACGTGGCCCATCTAGGAGTGACACTGCAGTGGCAGACAGGATGGCAGTTTGAAAAACTAGGCCCCAAACAGTACATAATGCAAATGCAAAGAAAAAAAAGAGGTGCAAGATGGAATTGTCCTTAGGCCCTCCCACCCACCCTTATGTTGTATAAAGAGGACATGCACACTTTAACAAACCAATCATTTCAGCGCCAGGGTCTGCCACACGACTGTGGCTGAAATGATTGGTTCGTTTGGGCCCCCACAAAACAAGCTGGCAATTAATCTGTCCCTGCACAAACTGGCTCTACGGAGGCAAGATGTCGTCCTCATCCTCCTCATCCACCGATTCCTCACCCTCTTCAGTGTTGTGTACATCCTCATCCTCACAGAGTATTAACTCGTCCCCGCTGGAATCCACCACCACAGGTCCCTCTATACGTTCTGGAGGCTGGTCTACCTGGAAGAGTTGATAATTCATTTTTATGAACATCATCTTCTCCACATTTTGTGGAAGCAACCTCCTACGCCTTTCGCTGACAAGGTTCCCGGCTGCACTAAACACTCTTTCGGAGTACACACTGGAGGGGGGGCAACTCAGGTAAAATAGAGCCAGTTTGTACAGGGGCCTCCAAATTGCCTCATTTTCCTGCCAGTACAGGTACGGACTGTCTGACATGCCTACTTGGATGCTGTCACCGATGTAATCCTCCACCATTCTGTCAATAGTGACAGTATCATATGCAGTGACAGTAGACATGTCGGAAATTGTTGCCAGGTCCTTCAGTCCAGACCAGATGTCCAAACTTGGTCCTGCCTGCCCTGCATCACTGCCAGCGGGTTGCTTAGGATACCTAAGTTTTTTCCTGGCAGCCCCAGTTGCGGGAGAAAATGAAGAAGGAGCTGTTGACGTGTCACGTTCTGCTTCAGCTGACAGTGTTTTCACCAGCAGGTCTTTGCACCTCTGCAGGCTTGTGTTGGCCGGAAAGAGAGACACCACATAGGCTTTAAACCTAGGATCAAGCACGGTGGCCAAAATGTAGTGGTCTGATTTCAACAGATTGACCACCCTGGAATCCTGGCAAAGCGAATGAAGGGCTTCATCCACAAGTCCCACATGCCGAGCGGAATTGCTCCATCTTAGCTCCTCCTTCACTTTCTCCAGCTGCTTCTGCAAAAGCCTGATGAGGGGAATGACCTGACTCAAGCTGGCAGTGTCTGAACTGACTTCATGTGTGGCAAGTTCGAAGGGCTGGAGAACCTTGCACAACACGGAAATCATTCTCCACTGCGCTTGAGACAGGTGAATACCCCCTCCTTTGTTTATGTCATAGGTGGATATATAGGCTTGAATGGCCTTTTGCTGCTCCTCCATACTCTGAAGCATATAGAGGGTTGAGTTCCAACGCGTCACAACCTCTTGCTTCAGGTGATGGTGGGGCAGGTTCAAGAGTGTTTGCTGGTGCTCCAGTCTTTGGAACGCAGTCACTGAATGGCAAAAGTGGGCAGAAATTTTTCGGGCCACCCAAAGCGTCTCCTGCACGCTCCTGTCGCTTCTCAGAAAATTCTGCACCACCAAGTTTATTGTGTGAGCAAAACATGGGACGTGCTGGAATTTGCCCAGATGTAATGCCCGCACAATATTGGTGGCGTTGTCAGATATCACAAATCCCCAGGAGAGTCTAAGTGGGGTAAGCCACTGGGCGATGATTTCCCTCAGTTTCTCTAAGAGGTTGTCGGCGGTGTGCCTCTTACTGAAACCGGTGATACACAGCATAGCCTGCCTTGGAACGAGCTGGCGTTTCTGAGATGCTGCGACTGGTGACGCTGCTGTTGTTGCTGCGTAAGGTGATACATCTACCCAGTGGGCTGTCACAGTCATATAGTCCTTAGTCTGCCCTGTTCCACTTGTCCACATGTCCGTGGTTAAGTGGACATTGGGTACAACTGCATTGTTCAGGACACTGAGGACACTTTTTCTGACGTTTCTGTACAGTCTTGGTATCGCCTGCCTAGTGAAGTGGAATCTAGACGGGATTTGGAACCGGGGACACACTACCTCCATCAATTGTCTAAATCCCACTGCACTAATGGCGGATACCAGATGAACGTCTAACACCAACATAGCAGTCAAGGCCTCAGTTATACGTTTTGCTTCAGGATGACTGCTGTCGTACTTCATCCTCCTCGCTAAGGACTGTTGGAGGGTCAATTGTTTAGTAAAAGTAGTGGTGTTCCTACTTCCTCTCTGGGATGATGAACGACTCCCAGCAGCAGCAACAGCAGCAGCGGCAGCAGGAGGTGTAGCAATGCAGGATCCTCCGGAGGAATCCAGGATAGGAGAGTCAGTCATGCCAGTGACATGGCCTGCAGGACTACTTCTGATCCTGACTAAGGAGGAAATTGATGAGGAGGGAGTTGATGGTGTGGTTTGCAGGCGTTTGGATACAACAGGACAACGGGATTTAGGTGTCCCTGGACTGCTTACGGTCTTAGCCAAAGTTTCTGAACTTGACAGTAACTTTTTATGAACGCGCTGTAGGTGCCGTATAAGGGAGGATGTTCCTAGGTGGTTGACGTCCCTACCCCTACTTATTTCACCTTTACATATGGTACATATGGCAAGACAGTTGTTGTCCGGATTTGGATAGAAATATTGCCAGACCAAAGAGGTGGAATGTTTGGTCTTCTGCCCAGGCATGACCGTGATGGGCTTTTTCATTCCACGGACAACTGTCTCCCCCGGAGCCTGATTTAAACAAACCACATCACCATCAGAATCCTCCTCGCCAACTTCCTCCTCAGTGCCAGCTACACCAGTATCCTCATCCTGTTGTACTTCAACAGTGACATCTTCAATTTGCATATCAGCAAGTGGACTGTGGGTGCTCCTTTCAGCACTTGCAGGGGGCTTGCAAATGGTGGAAAGAGCCACCTCTTCCCATCCAGTGCTGGGAAGGTCAGGCATCGCAACCGCCACCACACTTGGACTCTCCTTGGGGATTTGTGATATCTTCTTAGAACGCACAGTTCTTCGCTGTGCTTTTGCCAGCTTAACTCGTTTGATTTTTTTAGCGGGAGGAGGGCTTCCATCGTCATGTGAAGCTGAACCACTAGTCATGAACATAGGGAAAGACCTTGCCACTCCGTGTCGTAAATGGCATATTGGCAAGTTTACGTTTCTCTTCAGATGATTTAAATGTTTTTTTCAAGGTCATTTTCCTGAACTTTGGGCCTCATTCAGACCCACTCGCAAGCGGCTGTCCGCTCGCAAGTGGGTCGATGGTGTGCACTGCGCATGCAGTGCACACCATCGACTCCGTGAGCTCCGTCGTGCACACCATCGACTCCATGAGCTCCGTCGTGCGCATGCGCCAGACGCGACGAGTGAAGGACTTTCCTTCGCTCATTGTGTCTGATCAAAGGGGGCGTGCTGTCGATGTTGATTGACAGCACGCCCCCTTTGGTGGGCGTGCCGGGGGCGTGCCTCCCAGACGGAGGCGTTCCCAAGGGAACGCCTGCCGTCAGAAGCCGGCCCCACTGACATCACTAGTGATGTCAGTGGGAGTGATTTTGTCTCTGATAGAGCCAAAATCACTCCAGGGCTTGTGGTCAAAAACCCCGACCACAGGCTTCTGGTCGCACTGGCAATGGTCGCGATGGTCAAGACCATCGCGACCATCATCCTGCACGCTCGTATGAGCTGTGGATGGTGACCCACAGCTATACGAGCGTCCAGGAGGACGCTCCATTTTTATGGAGGACGGCCCTCATTCAGAGCGAGCACTCTGCTCAGAGTGTCCGGCTCTGAATGAGGGCCTTTGTCATTTGGGATTGTATGTGCCCTCTACTATGACATTGGGCATCGGCCTTGGCAGACGACGTTGATGGCATGTTATCGTCTATGTCATGACTAGTGGCAGCAGCTTCAGCACTAGGAGGAAGTGGTTCTTGAACTTTCCCTATTTTATTTTTATCGGAGAAAGTTTGGTCCTCCATTTATGTTATATTGATATATACGTGCGGCTAAGGCGCACACAAACACAGAAAATAATTTTTTATTTTTATTGGAGACTAGTGCACTTTGTGGGTTACACCACTCTTTAAGGAATGAGCCAGCCGGCCCTTTACTCATGGGACACAGGCGCACGCTTGGCGCTGCTCCTTTGTTGATGCACGTGCAGCTACAGCCCACACAATTCACAAACACAATAAATATTTTTTTATTTTGTTTGGAGTGCCCTTTGGGGGTTACAGCACCCTTTAACGGACAAGCCAGCCGGCCTTTTACTTATGGGACACAGGCGCAAGCTTGGCTCTGCTCCTTTGTGAATTGTGTGCACTGTGGCTGCATGTGCATCAACAAAGGAGCAGCGCCAAGCGTGCACCTGTGTCCCATAAGTAAAGGGCCAGCTGGCTTGTCCTTTAAAGGGTGCTGTAACCCCCAAAGGGCACTCCAAACAAAATAAAAAAATATTTTCTGTGTGCGCTGCTCCTTTGTTGATGCACGTGCAGCTACAGTGCACACTCATTAGCATATTATCACAGCAGACCTGCGTGCGTAATTGCAGCTGTAACCGCAATAGTGATCCGTAGTGAATCAGGCCCATTGGCAAGACAAAGAACTCTCAGGTGTATATGTAATAGGCTCTATTTTGTCAGAATCAGTATTTTGTTTTAAGGCAAAAACCACCTTGATTTTGCCATAAAACAAATTTACAGTTTAAACGAAGTGGCTATAGCACCGAAATCAGGCTGGTCCCTACAAATCAGAATCATTGTGCAATAATGCTTAGACACTGAATAGTTCTGCTGGTTGGTGGAAGGTTGATGGTTGTTAAAAAAAAAAAGAAATCTTAAGCCGCTTATACACTTGCCAACTGAGGTACGTTTCAACGATTACGACATTGTAATCGGTCAGTTATTCCTCATCCTGTAGATGCCCACACTGAACGATATGTCGTTCAGTGTAGGCACCCTCCCTCATCCCCGAACATGGCCAATCTGACATTATCGGCAGATTGACCGTCATGTTCAGGCGATGATTGATGTCGAAACTGACCAGCGGGAGCGCGCATCGCTGGTCCTTTCTGACATTATGGGGGAGATGTATCATCGGCGACATCGCCGATGCGGTACTTCCCCCCGGCTTTGCGTACATACCGTGGTTAATTACCGTGGTATGTACCAAGAATATCGCAAAGAACAGCTCTCTCGATGAGAGCTGTCCTTTGCGATGCTGCCGGGCAGAGGGACTTCCGGGTTTAACACCCAGAAGTCCTTCTGCGCATGCGCAGAAGGACACGGGCCGCGGGGGCTCATGGGAGGGATAGGCTTCTAGCAACGCGAAGCAGCAGAATGCAGCGCATTCTGCTGCTTAATACATACGGGGAATGCGGTAAAACCCCCGAAAACTGCATTTTCGGGGGTTTTACCGCATTTTCACCGATGATACATCTCCCCCTATATTGCCCGATTTATGCACGATTAATGAGCGATTGAATGATTACGATGTCGTAATCATTCAATCGCTCTGTTTAATCGGCAAGTGGATACACGTGGCTTTAGGGGAGAATTTTAGCCTTTATAGTATAACACATAATTGTATATGTGCACACAGACTTTTATTTGGTTGGTTCCTTATGTGTTTGAGACATGAGTGGAACATATATAAAATAGACCTTTATGAGATAACATAGATGTCTACGGGCCTGATTCAGACCCACTCGCGAGCGGCTGTCCGCTCGCAAGTGGGTCGATGTTATGGACTGAGCATGCGCACGACGGAGGGAGCTCCGTCGTGCGCATGCGCCAGACGCGACGAGCGAAGGAAAGTCCTTCGCTCGTTGTGTCCGATCAAAGGAGGCGTGCTGTCAATGTTGATTGACAGCACGCCCCCTTTGGTGGGCGTGCCGGGGGCGTGCCTCCCTGACGGGGGCGTTCCCACGGGAACGCCTCCCGTCAGAAGCCGGCCCACTGACATCACTAGTGATGTCAGTGGGAGTGATTTTGGCTCTGATAGAGCCAAAATCACTCCGGAGCTTGCGGTTGAAAACCTCAACCGCAGGCTCCGGCTCGCAAATTCGATGGTCTCGATGGTCTCGACCATCGCGACCATCACAATGCACGCTCGTATAGCCTGTGGGTGGTGACCCACAGCTATACGAGCGTCCAGGAGGACGCTCCATGAAAATGGAGCCCGGCCCTCATTCAGAGCGTGCGCTCTGCTCAGAGCGTACGGCTCTGAATGAGGGCCTACAAGTACATTTACAGCACAGTGTGTTGCCTTTGTGCTCTATAATCTACCTGAATGGGCCATAGATACTTGTTAAATAATGACCTACTGTATCTGAATACACATATTATGTTACTTTATTAAACATATCAACCTGCGCTGGAAGATACTAAACTCACAGAAATTAATGTAAATGGCTGTTTGAGGTGAACAAGGTGGGCAGTGTGAAAGATGGGAGTCAAATAAGCAGATCATATAGCACCACACCAGCCTCCACATGGCATTAATATACACCCATTTTCTTTTCGGAAGATTTGCAATCATCATGAAACACATTGAAGTAGTCTGAGTGTCCAGCAGGATAGAGGAAGCTTTATTCTGCCCATTGGACAGCAGGTAAATGCTCCAATGTTTAAACTTTTAATTTGACTGAAGATTCATTCTAAGCCATGTGAATACAGATACTTATATTTACACACATATTTGGTTATTATTGCACTGTTATTTTTATTGTTACAGAATAAAATAATATAATACATCTCGTGCCTTGATATTTCCCTGTACATTTTAATATGGACTATTTCATTCATATAATTAGGTATTTTTACACTTTGTACAGTATGAAGGTTCTTCATTCATTTGAACACGTATCCATGTGATGGTTATTCCTAAATTGTGACTATCTCCTAGATCTTTATTGGAAATATCACAGAAAGGTTCCCGGAGACCCACTCCTTCCTATGGGGCAGCTGCGCACATGTGTGAACTCAGGTCACACATGCACAGTTGGCCGGATGGGGCAGTGGTAAGTGTCACTGTTACTTCTATAGCAGTGCTAGGGATCACGGGGACAGCTGCTTTTCAGAGCATCTGCCCCTGCACTGATACAATACTGAATTACTCAGGTAGTTAAGTATCCACCACTGCAACTTATGGCAAGTTGGATACATAATTATCGAGATCCCCTCTTCTCCCATGATGAATAAGTCCATATATGTCCTAATGTTGAACATGCCCTCTTTATCCATAGTATTCCCCTAAAACCATTAAATTTCAAGGTGAATATCAACATTATGGCCCCTATTTACTATTAGTGGGCAAAAACACAGATTGTCTTTTGCAGCTCACCACAGTGATACAACATCAGATACCTCCACAATTTATGATTATAATATCCTCAAAGCAACCCAGTGATGCTGGCTGGCAGCGGTAATGCTGGCCATACACTAGCACGATTTCGGGTGGCCGATTGCCCGATTTTCAACACTTTGTAAGATGAATCGTGTAGAAATCGTGTATTTTTTAAAGTAGGATATGATCCGATGCGCGCTCCCACAGCTCCTAAAATGTATTGTATGATCGGATGTGCAGCCCATTTGATCCGTCGTATTCGTATGCTGATAGTGCCGTCTTTTTCACCATGCGATGTATCGTGCGTCCGACCACTGTCATTTCAGTGACATTTTGAAGAATGATGATCAGTTTTTCAGTAGGCACACGATCGATCGTAACGTTAGATTGTACGTACATCGTGTGTCCAAAGTGCGCTCGGGACTGCCAGGGAGCTGCCGGGGAGTTCAAGGGAAATCATAAGATGAATCTTATCTTATGATGGTCGTACTAGTGTATGGCCAACATAAGAGCACTGTTACAGCTTCACCAGTCAGTCCTGATGCTTCTGCAAATGAACTGATCAGTTTCAATTCAATTATTATTGGGCTTATTTGGGTACCATCACAAGAGGAAGTGTTTACTTATGACATTGCATAACAAGAAACAGGAAGTGAGTTATCACACAGAATACAGTTTGGAGTGTACTAGGTTAGAGCAGAGTTTCTTTGATTGTGATTTTCTATAAATGTAACGATTCCTGGAGGGAATCACCAAGGTTATGTAGAGTAACTGATGACAGCCTTGAGGGCTAGAATGTATTGTACTAGTTGTGGCCAAGGGTTAAGGAATTGGTTGCAGCCTTTGGGCTGTTGATGCCGCCTTTGGGCTGCTTTGCTTTGACTAGTTGTGCAGAGGACAGGAGGTGTGATGCAGCCTTTGGGCTGTTGGAGCAGCCTTGGGGCTGATTATGGCCTTTATAGTCGTGGCCGAGGGACTGATGGTGCGACGCAGCCTTTGGGCTGTTGGAGCAGCCTTGGGGGCTGATTGTGGCCTTTATAGTCGTGGCCAAGGGACTAATGGAGTGAAGCAGCCTTTGGGCTGTTGCAGTAGCCTTGAGGGCTGATAGTGACCTGGGGCCCCAGGACTATTGCAGCCGTTAGGCTGATGAGACTCAGGAGAGGTATGCAACAGAGAACGTGGGGCTGCTACCAGTGCCGCCGAGGTGACACTGGTGATGGTTTGCTTAATAGTGCACCAGGAATGCTGAGTTGCTACCAGTGTCGCCGGGATGACACTGGTGACAGTGTGCTAGATAGCGCACCTGGAATGCAAAGCTGCTACCAGTGTGCTGGGATGACACTGGCGACGGTGTGCTAGATGGTGCACCTGGAATGCAGAGTTGCTACCAGTGTTGCCGGGATGACACTGGCGATGGTGTGCAGGATGGTGCATCTGGACCACAGAACTGCGACTAGCGCCACCGGGTTGACACAAGCCACTGGATGGTGACAGGCACTTCGGCAGTAGGAAGCACTCCGTGTGCTGCCCAGATGGTACAAGCAACTTGCATACATGGAATACAGGTGGAACCGCCTGAATGGAACAAACGGCACACAAGGAACACAGCATGACTAACTCTGAACTCAACTGACTCACCAGCTTGAGTAAGGAGAAGTGAAACGTATTGCTAATCCTCAGGTTAGTAGGCAGCTTTAGACGGAATGCCACATGATTGATTTGAGAGATAATTCTATTTGGCCCAATGAACCTGGGACCCAATTTCTGCAACTGCTGACGGATATTGATATATTTTGAGGACAGCCACACCAAATCTCCCACTTTAAAGTTGCATGGTTGCCGATGCTTTTGTGCCCAAGTTTTGGCACGATAGGATGCTTTGACTCTGAACTCGACTGACAAGCAGGATACTGGAAACTGGAAGTACGAAGAAACTCTATCACTGGCATGGAATGAAGGACTGCCCAAGTTTTTACAGGAGCAGGCTCCAATCAGAGCAAGCCACCCTTAATGATGCAGCTGTGCTGTGCACAAACAGGAGAATTAATTAGCGTGCACCTGACATTGCTCACAGACAGGCAGTAATTAATGCAATGCCTCAGGCTGGACGCTGAAAACAATAAGATCTTCTGAACCGCAGATCCTGACCATACTGTAGCTGCCATAAGAAGAAGATGGGCTAAACCTCAAGGCTGAGGGCTGGCTTGTGTGTATCTGTCAGGTGTATTTTTGTGTTAGGGGGTGTGGTTTTGAGTGAGGTTATTTAAAGCTGTGGCTTAAAGGCCCAAGCCTCTCTGATTGCTGTTTTTCTCATGATACTTCCCATTTATTGTCGCTGTGTTTTTTTTTGGCTAGTTTAGGAGGAAAGAACCACAGATACAGTAATCAGTCCAGGTGCAGTAATGTAATATTGGTTGAACTCAACTTCGCTAAGTGGGTAGTTGGCTTTACCACTCTAACAGGGCAGCGTCATTACTTTACCTGGTTGGTAGTCATGTGACAAAGTTCTGTTGGATACTCTGGAGTTTGTGTTATTGATTGTGTAAGGCACCCTGGGCAGTTCCTACCTGCTGTGTATGTTAGTTTGTGCTACATTGATGGGCTGTACTGATGCTGGCTGTTCTTTCACTGTAGATCTTATTTTATTAAATAAGAATTTTCTGCCAAAATGTATGGACACCCGCAGTGGGAGTATATTAGTCCTCTACTGGTATATAAACAAATGGTAAATCGTAAAGGATTCATCTGATAAATGAGCATTGTGACTTCACTGACATATAATTAATAAGCAATTTCCCACTATAACAGTGCCAGGATTTCTTTTCAGCACTCTCACACGGCTGCAATTTTACAGACTTGCATACAACACATACAGTTTATAGTCACACACATAGACACATCCAGCATATTTCCCTCCTCCCAACCCCCCACCACTCCCCCTGACGTATACCCCATTAGCTGTGCTGTATCAGCCACTATAAAAATCTTTATGTATACTATTTATTGCTGTTTGACTTTATGACATGTACACATGACATCTTTCAGCCAATAGAGAATGTAATGGCGTGTTTTCACCATTACATACAATATTATTGTTATTTTATATTCTGATGGCAAAACCGCCACAAATCAGCATATTTGAAAATCATCAGCTTAGTAAATACAGCCCAAGGACTCAAACAAATCTGTAGAAATGATGTGTATGCCCCTGGACGGCATTCAGCAATAGACACAATTTATGAGCCGTATTCAATTGGAGACGAAAAGCCGTAATAGGCGAAAAAGTTTCGCATATAGACGCTTTTCGCCTGGTCGGAACTTAGGCAAATTCCGTCTGGAATTGAATTTGGAGATAAGTGGAAATTCAATGCAATGTACTGTAATAGGCAAAAAGTTTCTCCAATAAAAAGAAGTGCAAAATCTTTATTTTGGGGTGCAAACGTGAGGCAACGACCCAGAACCCTTGGGACTGTCCCCCAAAGGACAAATCTGGGGGGAAAAAAAAAAAAAAAACCTAAGAACACCTCAAAAAAGTACTTTCATTTTTGGGGCGAAAAAGTAAAAAGTGGAGGGACAAGCATAAAAACTAGCGAAATAGACTTCTTGGGGGTCTGCAATAATGGGTCAGGTGTGTTTGGGATTGCAGGTGTATGCTGCAGGTGCGTTTTTTACATTTTTTAAAAGTTCATTTTAGAAACATTAAAATATGCTAGCACCCATTTGCAAGTACCCCAAATTTGACTGGACTGCTTATTTTCACCAAAAATTACTGCTTTATGCCATTCTTCACAACTTTTGCAAAGACACTAATAAGAAGCAATTTAAACTACTTAAGTACCCCAAACACTTTTATTAGGGCTATTAGTACACATCTACAGTGATTCCCTATGTTAGTGCATCTTTTTTGGGGGTACAGACTGATTTCCCCACTGCTGACAGTACTTTCCGCCGGTTCTGAATTCGCCGCTTTCCGTTTTCATGTGTTTAGGAATTGAATAGGGCGAAAAGCGGGGACGCGCAGGAAAAGTTTTCGCCTCTGAAACAGGCGAAAGAGACGGAAAGTTGGACAGGCGACACTTGTGTGAGAATCTGGATGTGGGTATATGGGGGCAGAGGGAGGCAGGTTGAAGCCTTGCCTAGTGTGCTGAGAAACCTTGCACCAGTCCTGCATATCCAAACTTAAATCTAAATTGCAGTCTGTCATTTGTGGACTACATGCAAAAGTAGACAGTATTTAACCTGAACGCAAGAAAAAAAAATAATTTCACCCTTAGCATTGCTTATGGTTTATCCAGGTGCAAAGGTGCAAAGTTACTCCATTTATTATAAGGGCCCTTATATTAAGGCTGACTCGAAAAAAACTGAATTCTCCCATAGAGAACTCCTGAGGGGTGAGGGGGAGGCATGGTGTTTAAGGGGCTACACCTCAAAAGCTATTGGAGGTACCGAGCTGAAATTTGGCATGGATGGGTAGAACCATCGCTCGGTGCTGCATGCCAAATTTCAGGGGTTTTGTTATTGTTGTGGAACTACAGGTACCAGTGGGCCCGTAATGTGCATGCAGGGGAGGCTTGCTGGGACCTGTAGTTCCACAGCAAAAGACAATGTGCCTGATTCAGAGCCGCTCGTTAGCGGCTGCTTGTTCGCTCCGAGCGATGTTTGCACAACTGCGCATGCGTTAGGATTGTAATACGCATGCGCGAGCCAGTCTGTGCGGCGGAAAATTGTTTGTTCGCTAGATAGCGAGTGCCTGCTATTTTGAGTGATAGAATGAGGCGTATGTGGGTGGTAACAGGGGAAGGTGCTTGAAAACAGGGACTGGAGATCCGTACGCAGGCGTGCTTAAAGGTCAAAGCGGGCGTTTTATGGGTGTGCATAATTAACAAAGCAGCGTCATCAACCACGTCAGTTGGGTGTCTTTTAGCCAAAACTGCTCGCAAGATTGCGGTAGGAAAAACCAACCACAAGACTAGCGAGCAGTTCATACGCTGTTCGATGTACTCGATTAATCTAATAAATAGCGGACATGACGTATGATGCGAGCGGCCAGGGGGCGTTTTTAACAAATAAACGAGCGTATGTTTTGCTTGCTCGTTCAGACATCAACAGACCGCAAGGAGCGTACAGTTCATTTGAATAGCCACCCCCTTTTTCTGAACGAGCGAGCACTAATTGTGAGTGGCTCTGAATCAGGCCCAATGGGCCTGATTCAGAGCCGCTCGTTAGCGGCTGCTCGTTCGCTCCGAGCAATGTTTGCACAACTGCGCATGCGTACGGATTGTTATACGCATGCGCAAACCAGTCTGTGCGGCGGAAAATTGTTTGTTCGCTAGATAGCGAGTGCCTGCTATTTTGAGTGACAGAATGAGGCGTATGTGGGTGGTAACAGGGGAAGGTGCTTGAAAATGGGGAGTGGAGATCCGTACGCAGGCGTGCTTAAAAGTCAAAGCGGGCATTTTATGGGTGTGCATAATTAAAACAGCAGCGTCATCAACCACGTCAGTTGGGTGTCTTTTAGCCAAAACTGCTCGCAAGATTGCGGTAGGAAAAACCAACCTCAAGACTAGCGAGCAGTTCATACGCTGTTCGATGTACTCGATTAATCTAATAAATAGCGGACATGACGTATGATGCGAGCGGCCAGGGGGCGTTTTTAACAAATAAACGAGCGTATGTTTTGCTCGCTCGTTCAGACATGGAGGCGTCAACAGACTGCAAGGAGCGTATGGTTCATTTGAATAGCCACCCCTTTTACTGAACGAGCGAGCGCTAATTGCGAGTGGCTCTGAATCAGGCCCAATATTTTTAACTCTTTCAAATGTACCACACTACATCAATCAACCCGGCACCCACCGGCCAGGTGTGCCAGGGTTAGCCCCGGGCTATCAGCCTAGGCCTGTGGTGCCCTGTAGAGGGGGACCACTTTATTGAGGGGGGTCCCCAGCTCCCCAGGGATCTCCAGCCTGGGCTGACTAGCGGTCAGGGTTAATGGCTCAGCTGGGGGACCCGGTGAAAGAGCTCCCCTGACTGTGGCATTAGCCCCCCTCTAAAAAAAAGTCCGGTGCTGGTTCTGGAATTACAGGGGGACCCTACTAATTTTTCCCCCTGTATTTCCAGAACCAGGACCAGCGCTGGTTGCGCTTAAATACAGGGGACCCCTAAGTTGTTTTTTCCACGTATTTTGCACAACCAGCACTGGGTCACTAAAAGCCCGGGGCTCGTTGCTCTTTTATGTGGGAGGGTCACGCCGTTTTTTGTTTTTTTTTCATTTTACACAGGTTTTTAATTTTAAGGCATAGATGCATGCATCTGTGTCTTGATGCTTGCAGCACAGATCTCCCTGATCCATGTCTACAAGCATCATATGCGGATCCGAACGACATATCGTACAGACATAAACACTGAGCGATATGCTGCTGGATCGTGTACAAGATTGGTAGATCTTGCCCAGGGCCGTAACTAGGGTAGTGCGACCAGTGCCGGGACACATAGCACCGCAGGGGGCACTGGGCCAGACCCACTCACGAGCGCTGAGCGCTCGCAAGCGGGTCGATGGTGCCCTAATGCGCATGCGCACGATGGAGGGAGCTCCATCGTGCGCATGCGCGAGACCCGCATAGGAACGGCCAGCCGTCGCTATGTGTCTCGCACCAAAGGGGGCATGCTGTCGATGGTGAGTGACAGCACGCCCCCTTTGGTGGGTGTGCGGGGGCATTGCTGCCCAGACGGAGGCGTTCCCATGGGAACGCCTACCGTCTGGGTCCGGCCATCACTAGTGATGTCAGTGGGAGTGCTTTTGGCCAATAGAGCCAAAAGCACTCCAGGGCTTGCGGCAACGAGACCCTACCGCAGGGTCTCGTCGCAAGCCCGATGGTCACGATGGTCTTGACCATCGCGACCATCTTTTTGGCCACGCGCATAAGCTGTGGGTGGTCACCCACAGCAATGCAAGCGGCCAGGAGGCCACTCCAATTTTAGGCAGGAGGGCCCTGATTCAGAGCGAGCACTCTGGTCAGAGCGTCCGGCTCTGAATCAGGCCCACTGTTTGGGCCTGTTAATTTTCCTGTTTATTATCATTCTCACTTGTAGCTTCCTCTTATTTTATCCCCAGCAACTCCTAGCCTATTCTATCTCTTCCCTGGTCCTTCCCCATAAGGCCATGACCTTTTTTCAGGTGCACTTTCTTATGTCCCTATTTAAAAAATGCACTCTCTGGCACAGGGCACCACAAAATATAGTTACGGCTCTGATCTTGCCTGCTGTAGGCAAGATCTGCAGATGCGATGTACGACCTGCGGGGAAGCGCATCTTGATCATGAGTGGACACAATTTGGACATATTTTACATGATTTGATGTTCCAATGTATCACAGTCGGGCAAATTGCGCAAAATATCATCTAATGTGTACGCACTTTAAGGACAGTACTACCCGAATGACGGCTTAGTGGCGGGATTTCACTGAAATGAAATGTCAGAAAACCTACTGAATTTCTTCTACTCAAACCTAAAAAAGCAATGAAATTCTGATCATTAAGGCTGATGTCTTGATGGACGTGTTCCTTGCGCAATACAGATATGGTATGCCATCACACCCTGTGGTTAACTGCAGATTCAGCACTCTCACAGAGTGAGATTGCTGTCACTCACAAAATGGTAGAGCTGCTAATTCACAGAATGGAATGCTCATTGGAATACACACATGCAGTCTATGCAGCTGAGGTCTGAGCAGAAGATAGAGCTGCACAGATGGGATAAGAGTGGAGTGGATGAGGGAAGAGACAGAGCGGTGTGGATGGGGACAGATAGGCGTAGAGAGGGGGGGAAGATTAAGCAGCACATATGGAAAGGTGCCAAAGTGATGCAGATTGGGTGGAAAACAGTGTGGCAAAGTGATGCAGATGGGTGGAAACAGTGGTGTGGATGCAGGGGAGACAGAGTGGCACGGTTTGGGTGAACAATGCGACATGGATGGGGATACAGATGGCATGGATTTGGGAACATAGAGCAGCACAGATGGGTAAAGACAGATTGGTATGGATGAGGGAATACAGACTATGGGAGAACACACATAAATAGGGATTGGGGAAGACAGATTGGTGCAGATGGGGGGAAGACAGAGTGTCACGGTTGGGTGGGCAGAGTGGTGTAGATGGAGAAAGAAAGAGTGGCAGAGATGAGGGGAAGACAGAGTGGTGTGGCTGGGGGGAAGGTAGTGGTGCATATGGACAGGGTTGGACTGGTCCACAGGGGTACAGGGGAAATCCCCGGTGGGCCCCACTGCCTAGGACCTACCCCCTCCTCTAGGTGTCATGTTCCACACTGTGTACTGAATTGTACATTGTTACTGTATTAGATGGTCAGTTACCTTGTAGAGCAGGAACATGGATGAACATCAGTTATTGGTTTGCTTCTATAGAATCTATACCAAGACTTGCTTGATAGTTAGCCAAGCATCTGTGGTGGCTGGCCACACCCCCTCTGGTGGATGACCACACCCTTTAAGCATGGGCTCCTAACACTGCATTCCCCTGGTGGGCCCTTTATGCCAGCAGTAGGGATTGGGGAAGATAGAGCAGCATAGAGGCACAGATAGTGTAAATGTATAGATAGAGCAGGATAGTTTTAAAAATTATGGAGCTGAATGTGTATTCTGAATGAGATGGATGTATGGAGTGAGAAGGATGTTGGAACCCAGTGGGATTGTTGTGGTGAATGAATGGGAAGATTGTGGGCACTGAGTGCAATGTGTGTGCCACATAACTGCTCAGACCTCAGTTGCATAGACTGTATGTGTGTATTCCAATGAGCACACAAATCTGTGAATTAGCAGCTCTACCATTTTGCGAGTGACAGCAATCTCACTCTGTGAGAGTAATGAATCTGCAGTTAACCACAGGTGTCATGGCATACCATATCTGTATTGCGCAAGGAACACGTCCATTAAGGCATCAGCCTTAATGATCTGAATTTCATTGCTTTTTTGAGTTTGAGTGCCAGAAATTCAGTAGGTTTTGTGAAATTTCAGATCATGTCTAATGAAGCTTTAATGGGACATGTGAAACCGTAAGGTTTTTTGTCTATGGAATTTATTTATTATTTTTGCTGTTTTGCTCCAAAATCAGAAACAGCCCCTAAGGGCTCTATTTACTACAATCCGCATATTGAATGCGGATTGTAGTGTGATATTACCGAGTGAATTCGCATTGCGAATTCAGGTAATATCACAGGGATTTACTATAAATCCCTTGCAGGGACAGAGCTTGCAATAAAGCTCTGTCCCTGCGGATCCCATCCGCACTCTAGTCGCGGTATTTTCGGAAAAAATACCGCGACTAAGAGCCCGCGCATGCGCCAACCGACCACCGCTACTACCCCCCCACCGACGCTAAGCCCCGCCCCCGGCGCTAATCCCCGCCCTCGCGATCGCAGACCCCCATGACCCCCCCTCGACCCCCCCTCCCTTCATTACCCTTACCTGCATCCTCCTGGCCTCCGGTGGTCTTCTCCGGGCTTCCCGATCAGGTGATCTCCCATACTGCACTGGGGCCCGATCACCTGATGACCGGGCCCCAGTGCACTGTGGGAGACCAGCTGACCGGAGAGGAGCCATCACTGGAGGCCCGATCACCGGTCCCTGGATTCAGGTAAGTGAAAAAAAAAATGTTTAATTTTTTTTTCTTTTTTTTACAGCAATCAGCTTGCGGTCTATTTAGACCACACAGCTGATTACTGGTACCGGCTCCCGACTCTGCTCTCCCCGTTAGAGCAGAGTGGGAGCCCGGTAACCGGGGGAGACTCTGGATAACGCCACCTCCAGGTGGCGTTATTATCACAGGGCTTCCCGTGGTATTTTTTTACAATTTATTTTTAGTAACTTGCACACAGATCACATTTCCCATTACAATTATGGGAAATGCGATCTGCTTTACTAAAAATAAGTGATACTGGGGGTTGGAGTAGAATTTTACTAATTCTACTCCAATTGCCCTGTAATAAATACAGGTGAAACTAAAATAATGTGAAAAGGGTGTGAAAACACCCTTTTTCACTTTATTTTAGTAAAAATAATGTTAATAAATAGAGCCCTAAATGTTATACAGAATCCATTAAGGCTATTTTGCACAGTAAAGTTATTAGTTTGGGCTTGTGCTTTTTGTCTTACTACTTGTTTTGCTATTATGTTTTTACTTTTTAATAATGTATTAACCTTGTTTTAAAAATATAAAAAATGTCGGATTGGACTGCATGTAGGGAAGATCAGATGATGCGACCAATGACCCCACAGAAGTGTGCACTGCACACAATATAGTGCATACACACTGGGCGATTTTAATGATTTGTCGTTCCGACGCAACGGAATCAGGTCTAGTGTGTAGGGGCCTTTACAATGCATTAATATAAGCTTAAACACTTTATAAAGCTCTACTTAGAAGAACATACTTTTATAATAGTCACAAGCAGCACTTTCAGTGGTCATATTACACCAATTAGTTCTCATCTACAGTTGGGCAGGGTGGCATCTGCCCCCTGGCCGATACACTTTTAAGGATTTAGGAGCTCGGTCATGAGGCAGGCAGAGGATGCTGCCAGGCAACAATTAGAGCTGACAAGCAACATTCTCTGCCTTTCTAACGGCGCCTGTCATGTCCGGACTTCAGTCCAGAGTCTGTCAGACTGTCACTCTAGGCACACGCACCGAATCAGCGATGCAGCCTGAGCGGGTGCCGCCTCACTAAACTGTTAGCTGCTAGCATTATTGATTGGTGGATGGTGCTAGCCATCCACCAATCACAGTTGTGGGAGTATCTAAATGCTGATTGGTGAATGGCTGGAGCTATCCACCAATCAATGGAAACTACAGTGCAAGTGGCCAATAAGGCTCAGGTTAAGAGCGAGAAACAGAAGAACACAGAAGGGACTGCAGCAGCAGGAGCCTGTACTAGGGTATGTAAATGTAATGGGCAGTCCACATAGAACTGAGGTTTCATTTAATATTGATCTTTTATCAGCAGTTGGGGCATGATTTTAATTGAGGGGGAAGAGGGGTTGTCACTTATAGGGGTGTTAATTGACAGGATTTCAATTGACAGAGAAGGGGGAGGTTGTTAGGTCTGCGGGGGGTGGGAGGGGACAGTTCTAGAATATGATTGCAATTCTAGGGGAAGGGGTTGTTAGATTTATGGGCAGTTCTGGGACATGATTTTAATTGAGGTAAAAGGAGGGGTTATCAGGTTTAGGAGAGGCAGTTCTTTGACATGGGTCGGGGCCCGACTTGGGGGGCAGTTCTGGGGTATTATTTACATTGAGGTAGTTGTCAAGTTTAAGACTGATTATAAAGTAATTGAGGAAGGAAGGGTGATTGTCAGGTACAGGGTATGTTTGCAATTGAGGGAGGAGGGTTGTTTGGGGTATGATTATAATTGGAGGAGTGGGGGAGGTTGTCAGGTATGTGGTATGATTATAATTGAAGGAGTGATCTGGGGTCTGACTTTAAACTAGAGAGGAAGGGGAACTGACCTGTCAGATCTGGGAACTAATTTTTAATGAGGAAGGGTGGTGTCAGATTTGGGATCTACTTGTTAATGTATAAAAAATTGGGAATGATCTATTTCTTTTACCAATATAAAATAGTCACTGTTTTGTTTGTGTTGTTGGTGTATATGTAGCAAATTGTTTGTTTTAAGGGCTAAATGTATGTTTTAATATCAAGTCAGTAATATTCTTATTTATTTTTACCTACAGGGGTCGATTCAATTAGCCATGAGGTGGCTTGCCCCGTAAGTGCAGCTATATACCGCAGTTTTGGTGGCTCTGAACACGCAGCTTTTTGTTTGCAGCGCTGTGTACAAAAAAATTGATATCTGGGGCGGTATTGAGCCAGGACTGGGCAAGTTCAGCTGCCATTGCTGACGTTTCTACACCATTTCAACTGAAGCTTTCTTCTCTTGCGACTAATTGAATTAACCCCATAGAGTGGCACTTTACTAACTCCATGTATTAGTCGTACTATTAATTATTTATGATTTGTCCTGGTTTGTGTCAGTGCCAGCGCTCACGTTTGTATGTTGTACATGTTGTGGTACACCTAACCACTACGTATATGTTTAGCTTTTGATAATTATTATCATCGTACATCTGTCTACACTTGTTGAAGAAGATGCACCAGGCGTATTTACACTTAGGACCAACTCAGTGGCTGCAGTTCCATCAGTACGCCCTCACTGAACATTATCTACATGAAATTGCTCATTACAGCCCAGTTACGCCTCCTCAGCCATTAGTGGAGATTCACTTGAAATGCGTACTACCCTGTGTCAGTTACACTTGCATATGCCTGGTTTGTGCCTATTTTTCTTTTGCTGTATGCTGGTAGAAAGCCAGGGCCACTTGCTTGTATTTTCCCCCCAGGCTAAAAGCTGCCAGACCCTGACTATTACCATTCACCAAATAATGTAACAAGTAATCCCAGACCAAACATTTTTT
This sequence comes from Taudactylus pleione, assembly GCA_031769625.1. Lineage (NCBI taxonomy): Eukaryota > Metazoa > Chordata > Amphibia > Anura > Myobatrachidae > Taudactylus > Taudactylus pleione. The sequence goes on along the minus strand of JAUIMM010000200.1, from coordinate 63,196,704 downwards.
TGTAATTGCCATTCTGTAGGACTTTCATAATGCAGATTACTTGCAAATGTACATTAATTAGTAACACAGATATGAAACATAATACACAAGAAAAATAAAAGAATTGTCTAATATTGGTGAACACTTGAATGGAAAAAAGGAGAGAAATTCCTCTTAAAATATAACATTTATTGGTACAGTATAAAACATTATACACATTAAAATATAAAAAATATATAAACACGTAAAAAAGTGATACAAAGTTGGAAATGTGAGGTAATAAAATGTCACATTGAATGCTGCTATTTTTGTATTAAATTATACAGTACTGTACTAAATTGTTTGAGTAACCATGACTATAAATAGAGAATAGTGTTAGTAAGGTAAGTCCATATAACCCATAGAGAGGGAAATCCCCAATAAAGTATATAATAAAAAAAAAAGAAAACATATATAATTATAGAGAGATAGAGATCATATATGGTTTATATACTGGAAATAGCACAGTTTAAACTTATAGCTAATAATAAAATGGCCCCCATTCAAGACCTATTCATCTTCCTCCTCAACATCACTAAAACCTGGCTTTCTCCCACAGCTCTCTACTACAGTGACCTCTTTTCTACTCACTCAACAGGTGATGGTGTGTTCTTCAAGGCTTTCATCTCCTCCAAATCCTCCAACTACAAGTGTCTCATCACCAACTTCTCTGCCCTCCCCCACTCCTATATCTCCTTCCCTATCTGCCTATATTCCTTCCCTATCTGCCTATATCTCCTTCCCTATCTGCCTATATTCCTTCCCTATCTGCCTATATCACCTCCCCTATCTGCCTATATCTCCTTCCCTATCTGCCTATGTCTCCTTCCCTATCTGCCTATGTCTCCTCCCCTATCTGCCTCTGACTTTTGTCATCTATTCACCTCCAATATAGAATCTATCAGACAGGAAATCTCTACCTGCCAGACACCTTCTGCCCCTGTCTCCTATCCTAGTTCTTCTCCCTCTAGCTATTACTACTTTTACTCCTTCATCCTCATCATAGGGAACAAATCCAAGTTCTTCTCTCTTCTCCCCTGGTCCCCCTAACTCATCTCTCCCCTATTCAATCTACCCTTAGGGCCGTATTCAATTGCCGGCAAAAAGTTCTCACTGGTGATGTCATTTCTTTTCCCCGTATTCAATTCTAAAGACTTTTTGCCAGTGCGAATAGTCTGTGCCTTGTAACCAGCAGGAAAGATTCACCTCTGAAAGGAGGCGAAAAAAGTGCAGAATTGGGGGTTTGGGGTGCAAAGTTGCGGGAACACACCTTTAGCCTTGGGACAGTCCCCCAAAGGTAAACTGTGTCCAAAAAAAGCTTAAAAAATATTTTGTTTTGGGGGCGAAAAAAACTAAATTTGGGGGACAAACTTAAAAACTAGTGAAATAGACTCCAGGGGGTCCCCCAAGTATTCACCATGTGTTTTTTGGATTGCAGGTGTTTTCTGAAGGTGCATTTTTTATATTTTAAAAAAAACGCACTTTAGCGATTTTTAACCATGCTTGCACCCATTTTCATGTACCCCAAATTTGTAGGGACTACTTATTTTCTCCTTAAAAACCTGCTAGATGCTATTCTTCACCACTTGTGCAAAGACGCTAAATAGCACTAATTGAGAGCATTTAAGCACCCCAAATACCTTCAGCAGGGCTATTCGGGGGGATCCATAGTGATCCCCCATGTCAGTGCATCTTTTGGGGGGTGTCAGGATGATTTCCCCATTTCTGACAGGACTTTTCGCCGATTTGAGTTTCGCCGGGAAGCGTTCTCGCGTATTTTGCAATTGAATAGGGCGAAAAGCGAGCGTGATACTTTACCGGAGGCAAAGCAAGCAATGACGGCGAAATCTCCGGCATGCGAAAAGTCCGGGACTTTTCGTCGGCAATTGAATATGGCCCTTAATGTTAAGTAATATTTATTTCAGATAATAATAATAATAATAATAATAATAATAATAATAACAGTATCACTGATTTGTACTGTCAATTAAAAAAAAACTGTAATACAAACTGTTTGCTTTATAATACCATGTTTTATTTAATCCGGCCTCCACCACACCCTAAATAGCCGGCAGTCACACTCCTTTGATACTGTTATTATTATTATAATTGTTATTATTAGTTTTAATAGCAAGTTTATATACTGGAAATAATACATTTTAAACTTTTAGCTAATAATAAAATTGCCCCCGTTCATGACCTATTCATCTTCCTCCTCAACATCACCAAAAATTGGCTTTCTCCCACAGCTCTCTACTACGGTGACCTCTTTTCTACTCACTCAACAAGGTGATGGTGTGTTCTTCAAGGCTTTCATCTCCTCCAAATCCTCCAACTACCAGTGTCTCATCACCACCTTCTCTGCCCTCCCCCACTCCTATATCTCCTCCCCTATCTGCCTATATCTCCTCCCCTATCTGCCTCTGACTTTGTCATCTATTCACCTCCAACATAGAATCTATCAGATAGGAAATCTCTACCTGCCACCTTCTAACCCTGTCTCCTATCCTACTTCTTCTCCCTCTAGCTATTACTCCTTTTACTCCATCATAGGGAACAAATCCAAGTTCTTCTCTCTTCTCCCTTGGTCCCCCTAACTCATCTCTCTCCTATTCAATCTACCCTTAACATTAGGTCATATTTCTTTCATATGCTAACAATAATAATTGCAATAATAATAGTAATAACAATAATGACAGTAACAGAGATATGTACTGTCAATTTTTTTCTTAACTGTCAATTTTTTTTTAAAATAACTAAAATACAAACTGTAGGTTTTATTTTTATATGGACACATCTGTACCATGTTTTAGTTAAAACCCGGCCTCCACCACCCCTACATAGCTGGCCAGTCACACGCCTTTGATATTTATTATTATTATTATTATTATTATAGTTATTCGTTTAAATAATCTCTCTTCTCCCCTGGACCCCCTAACTTTTCTCTGCCCTATTCACTCTCCCTTTAACCCCTACCTTCAGCAATAATAGCATTAGTAGTAGTAATAATAATAAAACCCGGCCTCCACCTCCCCTAAATAGCCGGCCTGTCACACTCCTTTGATGTTTATTATTATTATAATTATTGTTATTAGTTTAAATAATCTCTCTTCTCCCCTGGTCTCCCCTAACTCCTCTCTCCCTTATTCAATCTACCCTTAACCCCTCCTTTCAGCAATGATAGCAGTAGTAATAGTAATAATAATAAAACCCGGCCTCCACCTCCCCTAAATAGCCAGCCAGTCACACTCCTTTGATGTTTATTATTATTATTATAATTATTGTTATTAGTTTAAATAATCTCTCTTCTCCACTGATCCCCCCTAACTCCTCTCTCCACTATTCACTCTCTCCTTAACCCCTCCTTTCAGCAATAATAGCAGTAGTAATAGTAAAAATAATAAAAACCGTCCTCCATCGCCCCTAAATAGCCGGCCTGTCACACTCCTTTGAAGTTTATTATTATTATAATCATTGATATTAGTTTAAATAATCTCTCTTCTCCCCTGGCCCCCCATAACTCCTCTCTTCCCTATTCACTCTCCTCTTAAACCCTTCCTTTAGCAATAATAGCAGTAGTAGTAGTAATAATAAAAATAATAACAATAATAAAACCCGGCCTCCACCACCCCTATATAGCCGGCCAGTCACACTCCTTTAATGTTTACTATTATTATTGTTATTAGTTTAAATAATCTCTCTTCTCCCTTGGTCCCCCATAACTCCTCTCTCTCCTATTAACTCTCCCCTTAAGCCCTCCCTTTAGCAATAATAGCCATAGTAGTAGAAGTAATGATAATAATAATAATAATAATAAAACCCGGCCTCCACCTCCCCTAAATAGCCGGCCAGTCACACTCCTTTGATGTTTATTATTATTATAATTATTGTTATTAGTTTAAATAATCTCTCTTCTCCCCTGGTCCCCCCTAACTCCTCTCTCCCATATTCACTCTCCCCTTAAACCCTCCCTAAAGCAAAAATAGGAGTAGTAATAATAATAATAATAATAATAAAACCCGGCCTCCACCGCCCCTAAATAGCCGGCCTATCACATTCCTTTTATGTTTATTATTATTATAATTATTGTTATTAGTTTACATAATCTCTCTTCTCCCCTGGTCTCCCCTAACTCCTTTCTCCCCTATTAACTCTCCCCTTAAACCCTTCCTTTAGCAATAATAGCAGTAGTAGTAGCAATAATTAAAATAATAGCAATAATAAAACTCGGCCTCCACCACCCCTATATAGCCGGCCAGTCACACTCCTTTAATGTTTATTATTATTAGTTTAAATAATCTCTCTTCTCCCCTGGTCCCCCCTAACTCCTCTCTCCCCTATTCACTCTCCCCTTAACCCCTCCCTATAGCAAAAATAGCAGTAGTAATAATAATAATAATAATAATAACAATAATAAAACCCGGCCTCCACCACCCCTAAATAGCCGGCCTGTCACACTCCTTTGATGTTTATTATTATTATAATTATTGTTATTAGTTTATATAATCTCTCTTCTCCCCTGGTCTCCCCTAACTCCTCTCTCCCCTATTAACTCTCCCCTTAAGCCCTCCCTTTAGCAATAATAGCCATAGTAGTAGAAGTAATAATAATAATAATAAAACCCGGCCTCCACCTCCCCTAAATAGCCGGCCAGTCACACACCTTTGATGTTTCTTTTTTTTATTATTATTATTAATATTAGTTCCCTCCTAACGCATCTATCCCCGATTAAATCTCCCCTTAACCCTTCCCCTTAGCAATAATAATAATACTAGTAATAATAGTTAAAATGATAATAAAAATAATAGGAATAATAATAGTAATAACAATGAAATAATAATAATAATAGTAATAACATCTAATGTATCTAAATTATTTGTAGAAAATTTAAAAATACAAAAAATATAAACATGTTTTAAAAATTCTAAAAACATAAACATGTTCTTCTTTTCTTCATCATGGCTCTGAAGTGCTGTATAATAACAAAAAGAAAAAAGTAAGACTTTAATGTGTGTTTTCTATGGTAAAAAACACACACACTACAGTATCTTATTCTGTTTGTTGCTGTGCGAACCTGCACTATGGATGCAGAAGGCCTCCAACATGCATTGTCATCTCCTGCCAATATGTCTTATTTCTATACCCAGCACCTTCATCATTAGATCTCTCATATTGTGACTATTCATGATATTAATTATCAGGGTTCGGACCCCGATAATTAACATTCTAACTCGATGCAAGCACCGAAGCAATTCATCATTGCTCCAGCGTGGAGACAGCTGATCCGAAAATCAGCTGTCTCCCCGAACTGTTTCACTGTTCCTTTCAGAGTAGTGAGACAAGTGCACATGCGTAACCTACAGGTCACGCATGCGCTCAAGAGCCCCGTCATCTGGAGAAAGGAGTCAGACAGGGGTGGAGGGATCCGAAAGAACCCTCTTTGCTATCCGGGACTCCTTCCCATAGGGAAGGAGTAGGTTGCAAGCCCGGAGCCGGAGCTAAAGATGGCGAATGCTCCCGCACTCAAGCCCCGAAAATATTGTATTTTCGGAGCTTGATTAATTCTGACCCCATACTAGTGTATGGGGACAGTGGCCCTTTTAGCGAGAGGAAGGTAAGCAGGAGATATCACAGATACCTTCTTGATGAATGGCCCGATAACTTAATTTCTACAATTGCAGGTGAAAATGTTCATTTTCCCCTGCTTTTGTAGAAATTAAGTGATGATGAATAGGCCCCTATATGATGAAATAAGAGATGCACAGGATGTTATTGTTCATTTACTCATTTAATCAGTATGTGAGGTAATATATTATCCTGCATTACCTATTATCACATAGACAGCAGGCGCATAACCAAATGGCATAGGCCATCCCCTTCCCCAAGTGCAGTCATACATTGTGTGGCTGCATAGTGACTGGGTATGAGATCATCTTACACAGTATCAAACTGATTGGTGGATGGTGCTGGTCATTCACAAGATGGAGTAGCTGGAGGTCTCCATACTTTAATTAGTGAATGTCTGAAACTATCCACTAATCAGAGTGCAGGCTGCTGTCACATGGCCTGTACAGTGCACAGACAGACAGCAAGACACTACAGGAGGGGCAAGTTATTTAATTGTTTCACCCTACAGATATGTGATCTAATTCCATAATAATTATACCAATAAACTTTTGGGAGTGGGCTCAGTCCAGGGGCCTATCTATAATGGGTGCAGGGTATGCGGGGAACATGGGCCCCTGGGTCCAAGGGGGCCACGCACCGCACACCCTGCACCCATAATATTACGTACCTTTCCGGAGTCCCACGTCGGTGCGCGGGTCCTTCGCTGTAAAACGACTAGACAATGGCCACGGTGGCCATTTTCCTGTTTTTTGCTCATGCGCAGTACAGGGAAAATGGCCGCCGCTGCAGTGCCCAGAGTCTGTAACTCCAGCGCTGGCCGCGCATAGCTCAGTGCACTGCCGGGCGGAGAGGAGGGGGTCTGTGTCGGAGACTGCACACGGGCCCCCTCCTCTCTAGAAACGGCCCTGGCTCAGTCTCATAATTACTTCAGAGATCTGATTTTATATTATATTATATAGAAGGCAGATTTAAATTATATTATACTGTATTATATTATGTATATTATATTGTGCTGCTAGAGATCTACGGTCTCATTTAGCATTATTGCAGAGATTGGTAAGGAGGGGAATATTCTACATTATAATGTCATCAGAGATATTGGGCCTGATTTTGAATTACAGAGATTGAAGTATGGGGTACTCTATATTAAAATGCCAAAAGAGATCTCATGAACAACCATGGCTGTGTATGAATCTAATAATTAAGACACTTTCATAGAGGAGCTGACTATAAAAACTCAAAGTTCAATATTATCATCAGCATCAATCAACTGATTTGCTGAGTGACAGACATGAGCCCTGAGATGTATAAGTCACCCTCTTAGAATTTACCTTCTTCATCCAGCGAGAAGTCTAAACTATTCCTGCTGGGAGGTGGTGACATAATCTGTAGAGCACATCCTCAGAGGTGACCTCAGAAGAATAGAAAAGAAAATGTGTTAAAATTATACTCTTAACTCATAAAGAGAATATACACATAAAATATAAACATGAATACAAAAACCATCAGCCTAAAACCATCTCTTCGTTCCATAACCATCTTCCAGGTGTTAGGCCATCTCGCTCCATGCAGGTGGAAGGCTGGTGTTCTGGGGATGGTCCTCCAGTTGGAGCCCACATATGAGAACCCTCTGAACAGCTCCTGGTCTATTGAGCTCAGTGGTGTTATCTGAGCCTCTGCTGCTTCCATCTCCTCGATGTTACATCCTCGGGAGCTGTGTTCAATGGTGGGCTACAGGAAGAAGAGACAAATAAACATCCATGTACTAAAATCTGATTTCAAATTCATAAAAGCTAAGAGTGTTAGAAAAAAGTAAGATGTGACATGTATCTATGGATCCGCTGATAGCACAGACTAGTGTAGTGTGGTTCTGCTCAGTGGCCTCTCTATAAAGGGTGCGGGGTGTGCGGTGCATATATTGTAGGCTGCAAAGTCTACTGGGGCCCAAACCATACCAGGGCCAAAACTAGGATTTTTCTCACCTGCGGGAAAGCAGTAATTTGGCCCCTCCCCTACAAAAAAACAACAAAGAAGAATTTTTTTTTACGTGCAATGCATGTGCACTCCTGAAAAGGGTGTGTGGTTTCATGTATTACATTACGCCACACAGTAGTGCCCACAACACATTATACCACAGTAATGTCCCTTACAACACATTACGCCACACTAATGCCCCTTACACATTATGCCATAGTAATGCCCCTTAAACATTAAGCCACCTTAATACCCCTTACACATTATGCCATAATAATGCCCTCTTACACATTATGCCACAATACCCACCATAATGCACCTTACACATTTATGTCCCCCTTCCTTCACCAAAGCCTCTCACCTTGTTCCCAGGATTTGAAGCCCCTCACCCTAAAATTTGGAGCTGCATGCCGCATTGGCAAGCTTGCTTTCCAGCTAAGGATTTGGGGCCACATGCCTGCATTGGCAGGCAACCGTCCCCAGCCCTTGAGAGACAAACCACCATCATTCTAATGTGACACCGGTCACAGGCCAATCAGAACTTGCAGACCGGCAGCCACTGCTGATTTGCAGCTGATCCACGAGCTCTGATTGGCTCTCGATTGGCGCTACATGAGAATGATTGCAGCTCTGTGTCTCTGCAGGGCAGCGGGCAGCTGCCTGCCAGTCCCGGCATGCGGCTCCAAACCCACACTAACAGCCAGGTACCTAGATCCCCGATCAGCAGCCTGTTCTCAGTGCCCCCAAGACCAGCGTCAAGGGCACGTGCCTCCCTAGTAGCTGCCGTGACCATACACCCTGCACCCATGTTCAATACTTAGCTCTCTGGAGTTCCATGTTTGCAGTGGCTGGACTCAATATAATAATGTACATGAAATCACGTACTACATATGGGTGCAGTGTGATTGCAGTTATTTCACTAGCTAAATAAAGCAAGTAATGCTACAGTGATCACCATGTGGATAGGCTGAGCGATGTCCTCTCATCATAAAATGATAGTTGACCTTTATCTTTTTATTATATTTGTAAATGACCCTTATTATCTTTAAATGCATTAATTGTGCAAAACTGCTTTTTTTCCTATACTTACTAGGTCAGGGACATGTGGTGGTGGGAGTCTAAGGGCTTCCAGCAAGACCCAATCCATACGCTGGAACAAAGGATGCTGGCGGATGTTTCCGTTGACTCCCAAACGCCTGGATGGATTTTTACACAGGAGCTGCTTAACGATGTCTTTAGCCACAGCTCCTGCCTTGTGGAACCGTCTGGGATGGAAGCGACGGGTTCCGGTAATCATTTCATTAATGATGACACCAAATGAATACCAATCCACTCCAGCGTTGTAGTCCTCTCCTGCCAGCATCTACCATAAGAGAGAGATATTATAGCACACTGTTACTCTATCATTATCTACTATATGCCATGTGTCTGTGTCTCATTGGCACTAGTTCTTTGCTATTATCATCCCACCTCTTTCAGTAGGTAACACTTTGGGCAGCATTCTATTAGCTGAGTCTTTGCCGCAAATTGCTCAAAGTGGCTAAAAACTAGGGATGTGCAGGCTCGGATAGGTTCGAGTTTGCACGTGGAGTTCGGATTTTTCCCTCCAAAAAAACGGAACTCACAACGAGGCAAAACGTCATCTTACATGGACGAACATCATCATTCCTGGTCTTTTGTCCAGGAATGATGATGTTCGTCCATGTAAGATGACGTTTTGCCTCGTTGTGAGTTCCGTTTTTTTGGAGGGAAAAATCCGAACTCCACGTGCAAACTCGAACCTATCCGAGCCTGCACATCCCTACTAAAAACATCACAACCGTGACTAGGAATGGTCATATAGGGCTTTCTATTGATGGTCACCTTCCATGGTACCATCGATAACCATCAATGGTGCAAAACAAAACATCTATGGAAAACCATTGATGGTTTGCACCACTTGATGGCCACTGCTGCCTAGTAAATAGTGGGTCGCGTGCCAATATAAAACATGGGGTGGGACTTAGCAGGCTACCATGGGGCGCAGCTAAGTTCCTTGTCTCTCTGTAGAAGAAAAAAACATTGAGCTCCATTGGCTCTCTGCAATTGATATCAAAACCATCGCCCATCGGTAGTAAACCATTAATGCTTGTTAAATATCGATGGTCGATGGCCATCCTTAGCCGTGACTTCCACAGACAGAACTCACAGTGAATCTGCCACTCAGTGATGTCACTAGGGAAGTGTGAGCAGTGTCATTGTGCAGGGCCCTTGGTATGGCACTGTCTCTGTCCCAGGCTCCTGTATTTGGCTTGCAGGGTGCCTGGTCACTAGAAAACACACCCTGCAGCATGTAGAGCTGCCTGGAGTGTCGTAACACCATGAAGTCACATATGCAGGGGCAGGGCTGGCACAGGGTGCCACAGAGTACTTCCCCAGCACTGCTGTCACACATGCTTGCTCCTGGGTAGGCAGGTCAGTGATGCTCTTATTAAGAGTACAATAAAGGTGTGATGACACAGCTATGAATAGATGGAGGCCAGAATTATTATTTGGGGTAGGTCAGGGACGTGTGCACATTCACTGATGATGATGATCACCAGCACTAGCGACCCACTTGTCAATGAATGATGGCGAATGCACCACTTATGCTGACAGGACATATAGGGCCTGATTCTGAATTGGACGCAATGCTGATGGTCACAGAGTTGGGTAATGTTTTGCTACTGCGCTTACCCGAAAATCCCTAAAACTCCTACGGTGCATGTGTTACACAGTGTGTGCGCACAAAGACACTGATGAGCCGCACACCATCAGACATGTCTAGGAGAAGTGCTTGGCATTCCTGGGTGGTGACTGGGAGGTGGCTAAACAGATGCACATAGATGGGCTGTCTTATGGGCGTGTCAGTAACGTGTTTGTGTACATGGGTGCTCAATCACTCACAGTGAGGCCATACTTGTATAATCTGCACCTGCCATAGGGCTGGTATAAGTTTCTATGGTGTGACCGATGGTGGTGACTACAGATGCACCAGGCAGTATTACAGTATCTACATATGCCCATAGTGACGTCTCAGTCCTTGCACACACAGATGTACACCAGGGAAGGGCTGTGTAGTGGCATTACATAGTATCACATATGGGCGATCACCAAAGACACAGACACGTCTGCTCCCACCTCTGACTTAGGCCCATAATGTTTTATTTGTGTGTGGTGTAACCATTTTTTTCTCCATATGGAGAGTTTTTTCTATGTTTTAGAAAAGATTTTTACATTTTATGCCTAAAAGTGATGTATACACTGTATTTTGCAGTCAAAACAAATGGCAAAAAACATTGATTAATAATGTAATAAATGTATGTGACATCTGCCAGGCGTAAGCCGGAGCATATGCTGCTGATAGTAATAATATATTTTACCCCTCACCTCTGGTGCCATATATCCAGGGGTTCCAGCATAGGCTGTGGCTGTCTGGTCACCAAAGATGTTATCGATTGCCAGGCCAAAATCAGCAATTTTCAGATGACCAGACTCTGCCATCAGGATGTTATCTGGCTTTAGGTCTCTATAAAGAAAGATTTATGATAAATGAGAACTGTATTGTCTAGTGAGAAATATATACTGTACATGACTTAGTATTACAGGAGTCACATTTTGCAGACAGCCCCACCTAGTGATTTCAGTTCTTACTTTAAGCGTAATAAGAAAGTGCACATCACTGTGACCTGATTATGTATGAAATTGGAATTATTAGTATAATTACCGATGGATGACACCCTTAGAGTGCAGGTGTTGTACACCACATGTGATCTCAGCTGCGTAGAACCTTAAAGAGAAGAGATGATTGTAACTTGTTGACATTAGAAAAAGGTAGAAAACCTGATATCCCCACTTACCCCCTTATGTCATAACACTGCCCCTGTCACATGACACCCTGTTATCACTGACACATTCTCACAACTATGCCCTCACATGATCAGCACATTGACATATATGCAAGACATTCCATGATCTAATAGAACATATGTTAGCAGGGCTATCAAGACAATGGTGGGACCAGGTGATATATAGGGGGTGTGGTCAAATCCCCCTGAAAAAAATTACTGGAAAATACTATGTGCACCTGCAAAGGGGGGTGTTTATCCCTCTCGACAGCTGGCCCAGGCACCCCGCCAAGCCCCTCAAACAAGTCCAGGCCCCGGTAATTAGTATCTGCTCCCCCTTCTCTCTGTGCCCCTGCATGTTATTCTATCCATACTCACATTCAACATAAAGACCAAATTGAGGTGATCAGACCATACCTTAATGAAAAGATTACATTGAACATTTGCCATTCCCTGGAGAGGATGGCCCAGGTATATGGGATGGGGGCATGTACATTAAAGTCTGCATTTTATTTAAGTCTAACTCCTTTCAATGCAGATATAATGCAGCTCAAAACTGAGTATTATTGTCTTAAACAAGCTCTAGTGATAAGGACAAGGTACCCCAGTAATGTTAGCTGCTGGGCCATCTAGCATCCCAGCTTTGGGTAAAGGTGTAGGGGTAGGAAATATTAAGGGGAATTTACAAAAGGTGTACAACCCTTATACTGTCCCTATCTCTGCACACCCTGTTACAGTTCATTTCAGTACATGTCTGCTGTATTTGAGGTGCTTACGTTGCACTGGTGATGTCCAAGCAGCCTTTCCTCTGCAGGAACTGGTATAAGTCCCCGCCACTCGCGTATTCCAGACCCAGAAATAGATGGTTCTGTTTGATTGGACACACACAATAGTCATATAATACATTTTATTAGGAGAACATGGCAACAACTCCAAGTGAGCGTACTGGGTCATAGTAACATTATTACCCAAGAAGAGATGAAACCTGTATTTATGTTAAATGTGTAAATATAAACAAAGAATTCTAACTAATGATCTTTGTCTAAAATACACTGTACCATGGTCTGGAAGGCAAGGTGACCATGGATGAGGAAGGCACTACCAGACGCAACCTCTAGCACCCTGCGCTCCACAAACACCAGCTCCGGGTCCTTCAATAGCAGCTTTCTCTTCTTGATGACCTTCACTGCCAGTCGCTGACCAGTCAGAGAGTCCTCAGCCAGCAGGACCTACAGGTGATAGAGGCATACACACACAATCATATTTCTACTTACATTTTATTACCTCCATATGCATCCAGGTAGCTCCATATCTTTAGAGGTTAGCGGTATATAGTAAGGCCTACCCGCCTACTTTCCTGGAATGAGACTCCAGAATATTCCCAGATTAATGATGTGACTGAGGGGAATAGTGCCATTAAGTCCTGCCACCACTGCGGGGCCGGATTAAGGGGGGGCAACAGGGGCGGTTATCCCTGGGCCCCACACACAGAGGGGCCCCCACATAGGATCAGTGTGACCCTGGCAAGAACAGGTGTCCAGTGACAGTGCCGCTGCATACAGCTCAGAGCGGCTCCCGAGTCTTCTTCTCACCAGCGCCACGTGACACAATACGTCCGTGACACCGATTGGAGGACCAGGCAGCAGCTCTGCTGGGAGGAGGTCACGCCCGCACGCTGTCACTCAGGTAAGTCAGCGGCAGAGGCTTTGGGGGTAGGAGGGCAGAAGGCTTAAGGGGAAGGGGGGAAGCTCCATGTGGCTTGAAGGGGCCCCCGCAATTTATGGGGCCCCCACAAGCCTTAATCTGGCCCTGCCCCACTGCTTTATGGTGATGCTTAATGACGTACATGGAGTGACAATGATAATATATTCATGATGCCTCCTTTACTACAATGTCTGAGTCACACAGTTGTTACCTGAGTTATGTAACCACAGTCACATGACTTACCTTCCCAAAGCTGCCCTGGCCCAGTAGATGGCAGAAGGACAGCCTCTTGATGTATGTAGAGACTGTTTCTCCAGGAGCAGCTTCCTGAACACCACTTCCTCCTTATAGGGATAACAAAGTGAACAATGTAACATTTACTATTCAGAGTTAGGGCTCTATTTATTATCATTAGTTTTACTAAAATTAAGTGAAAAAGGGTGTTTTCACACCCTTTTCACATTATTTTAATTTCACCTAAAGCTACTACAGAGCAATTGGAGTAGAATTCGTAAAATTCTACTCCAACCCCTACGTATCACTTATTTTTAGTAATCAGATCGCATTTCCCATAATTGGAATGGGAAATGTAATCTGTGTGCAAGTTACTAAAAAAAAATTGTGAAAAATATACCTGGGAAGGCCCTGTGAAAATAACGCCACCTGGGGGTGGCGTTATCCAGGGTCTCCCCCGGTTACCGGACTCCTGCTTCGCTCTAACATGCAGAGCCCTGAGTCGGCCCCAGTGATCAGCTGTGTGGTCTAAACAGACCACATGCTGATACACTGCAAAAAAAAAAAGTAAAAAAAAAATTTTCTTACCTGAGTCCAGGGACCGGTGTTCAGGGCTCCGGTGATATCCTCCCTCCGGTCAGCTGGTCTCCCTTACTGCACTGCGGCAAGGTCATCAGGTGACCGGGTCCCAGTGCAGTATGGAATGTCAGCTGACCGGAGTAATATCACACTACAATCTGCATTCACAATGCGGATTGTAGTAAATAGAGCTCTTAGAGGCACATGTAAAATGCATGTACATTATTGTATTGTATTACACCATTATGTAACTGTAATGCAGTCAGAATACTGTTGTGTACAGAGAGAGCACATAAACTCAGCCATACAGAGGAAAGTGGGTCATCAATTGCTACTGTTGGAAAAATGGTCAGGGATGGGCTGTGGAGGGGTATTTGCACCTCAGGCTGGTGTCATATTGCATCACCTTTTGCCGATCAGTTGCTTAATATTATTTGTATAATAGCTGGATGGGCTGACCATCAGTGTGTCTGGGATATCCTCAGTGGGCCCCATTGCTTAACCATTTAATTGGCTAATATTTTCCAAAAATGACCCCAAAATTATTGATTTTTTTAAATGATCAAATTATGTAAATAACTATTTACACCTGATTTGGTAAAACGTAATTAATAAATATGTAGATTATTAATGACATTATATTGAATAAGGGTAATAGTTCTTATTTACATAATTTGATTATTTAATAAATCAATAATTTTTGGAACAATTTAAAAGATAAGTTTTATACAGGTAAAAAATACTTTTTAGTGATATATAGTGTGTATATATATATGTATATATATTAGGGGTGTGCACCGGCCACTTTTCGTGTTTTGTGTTTTGGTTTTGGATCTGGATCTTTCTTCGTGTTTTGGATCTGGATTGGTTTTGCCAAAACCACCCTTGCGTGTTTTGGGTTCTGGGTTTTGTGTTTTGGATCTGTATTTTTTTGAAAAAAAGCATAAAAACAGCTAAAATCACAGAATTTGTAGGTTTTTCTGCTCCTATGCTATTATTAACCTCAATAACCTTAATTTCCACTCATTTCCAGTCTATTCTGAATACCTCACACCTCACACCTCACAATAGTGTTTTTATGTCCAAAAGGTTGCACCGAGGTAGCTGGATGACTATGCTAAGCGACACAAGTGGGCGGCACAAACACGTGACCCATCTAGGCGTGAAACTGCAGTGGCAGACAGGATGGCATTGAAAAACTAGGCCCCAAACTGTACATAATGCAAAGAAAAAAAAGAGGTGCAAGATGGAATTGTCCTTGGGCCCTCCCACCCACCCTTATGTTGTATAAACAGGACATGCACACTTTAACAAACCAATCATTTCAGCGCCAGGGTCTGCCACACAACTGTGGCTGAAATGATTGGTTCGTTTGGGCCCCCACAAAACAAGCTGGCAATTTATCTGTCCCTGCACAAACTGGCTCTATGGAGGCAAGATGTCATCCTCATCCTCCTCATCCACCGATTCCTCACCCTCTTCAGTGTGTACATCCTCATCCTCACAGAGTATTAATTCGTCCCTGCTGGAACCACAGGTCCCTCTGTACGTTCTGGAGGCTGGTCTCCCTGGAAGAGTTGATAATTCATTTTATGAACATCATCTTCTCCACATTTTGTGGAAGCAACCTCCTACGCCTTTCGCTGACAAGGTTCCCGGCTGCACTAAACACTCTTTCGGAGTACACACTGGAGGGGGGGCAACTCAGGTAAAATAGAGCCAGTTTGTACAGGGACCTCCAAATTGCTTCTTTTTCCTGCCAGTACAGGTACGGACTGTCTGACATGCCTACTTGGATGCTGTCACCGATGTAATCCTTTAACAGACAGACGCACGCTTGTCGCTGCTGCTTTAAGGATGCAGGTGCGGCTACAGCCCACACAATTCACAAAGACAGAAAAAAAAAGAACAATATTTTAATTGTTTGTGTAGCACACTTTGAGGGTGTCACCACCCTTTAACAGACAGACGCACGCTTGTCGCTGCTGCTTTGAGGATGCAGGTGGAATCTAGACGGGATTTGGAACCGAGGACACACTACCTCCATCAATTGTCTAAATCCCACTGCACTAATGTCGGATACCGGACGCACGTCTAACACCAACATAGCAGTCAAGGCCTCAGTTATACGTTTTGCTTCAGGATGACTGCTGTCGTACTTCATCCTCATCGCTAGGGACTGTTGGAGGGTCAATTGTTTAGTAAAAGTAGTGATGTTCCTACTTCCTCTCTGGGATGATGAACAACTCCCAGCAGCAGCAACAGCACTAGGAGGAAGTGGTTCTTGATCTTTCCCTATTTTATTTTTATCGGAGAAAGTTTGGTCCTCCATTTATGTTATATTGATATATATACGTGCGGCTAAAGCGCACACAAACACAGAAAATATTATTTTATTTTTGCTGGAGAGTAGTGCACTTTGTGGGTTACACCACCCTTTAAGAAATGAGCCAGCCGGCTCTTTACTTATGGGACACAGGCGCACGCTTGGCGCTGCTCCTTTGTTGATGCACGTGCAGCCACAGTGCACACAATTCACAAACACAGAAAATAATTTTTTTTTTGGTTTGGACTGGAGTGTACTTTCGGGGGTTACAGCACCCTTAACGGTCAAGCCAGCCGGCCCTTTACTTATGACACAGGCGCACGCTTGGCACTACTTTGTTGATGCACGTGCGGCTACTGCGCACACAATTCACAAACACAGAAAATAATTTTTTTTTTGGTTTGGACTGGAGTGTACTTTCGGGGGTTACAGCACCCTTAACGGTCAAGCCAGCCGGCCCTTTACTTATGACACAGGCGCACGCTTGGCACTACTTTGTTGATGCACGTGCGGCTACTGCGCACACAATTCACAAACACAGAAAATAATTTTTTTTTTGGTTTGGACTGGAGTGTACTTTCGGGGGTTACAGCACCCTTAACGGTCAAGCCAGCCGGCCATTTACTTATGACACAGGCGCACGCTTGGCACTACTTTGTTGATGCACGTGCGGCTACCGCGCACACAATTCACAAACACAGAAAATAATTTTTTTTTGGTTTGGACTGGAGTGTACTTTCGGGGGTTACAGCACCCTTTAACGGTCAAGCCAGCCGGCCCTTTACTTATGACACAGGCGCACGCTTGGCACTACTTTGTTGATGCACGTGCGGCTACTGCGCACACAATTCACAAACACAGAAAATATATTATTTTTTTAGCACTTGGGGGGAGCACCCCTGATGGACAGAGCACCCCCTGGACAACACTGCAGCACTCCTTTAGGACTGGGACACTGCACAGGACTTTGGAGTGGACACAGCCCCTATGGAGAACTGACTGCACAACACAGTCCAGCCAGCCCCTATGGACTTTGAAGTAGTGGACACAGCCCCTATTAACAACAGCAGCACAGCACAACACAGCCAGCCCCTATGGACTTTGAAGTAGTGGACAACAGCAGCACTACACTACACTACACTACACAGCCCTAACTCCCACCCTCCCTCTTCACTGTCCACAGCCGAGTGAGAAAATGGCGCCGACGTGGGTACCTTATATAGGATCCAAAACCCGCGAGACTCGGAAGGCGGGATGATGACGTTTTGCCTCGATTTCAGATCCGAGTCAGGCGGGAAAAGTCGAGCCTGATTCGGATCGGACTCGGATCGGGGGGGCTCGGGGGGGTTCGGATTTCAGAAATCCGAACCCGCTCACCCCTAATATATATATATATATACCATTTTTATAACTGTATAAAACATAATTTTACTTACACTTATCAGCCCTGCAAAAGGCCAGCAGCAGCAGTGAGTGGGCAATCCTGCTGGGCTGGCCAGGTGAGCAGTGCATGTAAATGGGGAGAGATGAGAATACACAGCATCCCTGAGCAGTGGATGGGAACTGTTCATTTAATGATGAGGGATATTAATATAATAGTGGCATCTTGGCAATGTCTATTCATTTAAGGTGGGGATGAGGGTTATTTATTAAATATTGATGTTATTATGGGCTTTATAGGATGGAAGGTATATTTATTTATTGGGGATGGCTACATGGGATCAACAGTGGTTATGTTTATTATGTTGATCCCAGAATGGGAGATGTGAAATGACTGAGCAGTGAGCGCTGTATACCGTGATCACTCGCACCGCTGGTATTCTGTGCTGACTGCCCCAAGTCCTGACAATGCGCCTGTGCTGCTGCGCAGTGTGTAACTTCCCGTATCCCCACACAACTGCATGCCTGAAAACTCTCTGTAACCCTGGTTCTCTCTAGAATATGTGTTATTTATTAATGGCAATGTGAAGGCACAATTGTCCCCTGTGGGCTATATTGCACTTTATACATTATATTGTGTAGGAATAATGTACTATAACTGTGAGGGGGGAGTGCTAGTCCCTTATTTTGCCAGGGACCTTCGACATATAAACTGTAGGTGGGGCCAGGGGTGTAACTAGGTATTTGAAGCCCACATAGCAAAAGTTTGAGAAGGCCCCTATGTAGCACCCAATGGCAGTGTAGGACTGGCCCACAGGGGTACAGGGGAAACCCCTGGTGGGCCCCACTGCCCAAGGGCCTATCCTCTTCTCTATTGCTCAGGTTCCAGACTGTACACTTGAATTATTAATTATACATATGTTAACTTATGCTGCACAGGACTATGATGTATTTTCTACAATGCATTGCTGTTATTAATCTTGTACATTATCTTGCATGCATTAGCCAGTATTTACTATATAGATTCTTTAAGGGACCCAGACCATGCACTCTTAATGGTTAGCCAAGCCTCTGTGGAGGCTGGCCACAACCCCAAATATGGGCCCTAACACTGCATTCCCCCAGTGGGCCCTTCATGCTCCAGTCCGAGACTGCCCAATGGTAAAAAAATATAACACATATAACTTTGAAAAGGTAGATCAGCCCCCCCTCAGCACTGGGCCCTAAAGCAGGTGTACCCCTTGCACCTATTGCAGTTAGTTGGGATTAGCACAAGATGAGAAGTCAAGGCTAAAGCAACATGCAGGGCCGGCACGAGGCATGTTCAACCATTGCAGTCGAACAGGGACGCCACCCCATTGAGGGCACACCCCTGCCAACCTTCCCAATTTTCAGCAGGACAGCCCATTTCTTGGGCACTGCCCCGCTGTTCCACCCGCGGCCCGAAGTGTCCCGCTGGTGGTCGAGAGGTTGGGTACTCCCACCGCCGCAGCTGTGCCGGCCCCATAGAAAAGTAATGGACAATTCAGTGCAGCAAGAGGGCTGGGGGCAGCCCAGCTACTGAAGGAGTGCTGGGCTTGCCCCCAGCCTGACGTTAAATGGGAGACGTGCCATACAGGCACGTACCCAATTAGCGTCACTTAGGGGGCATGTTCTACAATAATTAGGCCATGCCTCTTTTTTGGGCATTAACGACTTCACCGAGTACAGGGTGAGGGGCATCGTATTCCCTCTCCACACAGGGCGTAACTCCTCCTCGAGCTGGCCCTGGTAACATGCAATAGTATGTGGAGTTGCAGCAACTCAAGGGGGAGCATATTACAGTAAACAGACCTAAATACATAAAAAATGCTATAAAGTATTCAGTTGTACCCCAAGTATTTCATTAATGTAGAGCAGGCTTGCCTACCCTCTTGATTTGGCCGGGAGCCTCACGATTTTCGGGTGCCGCTCCCGGCCCCCCGGAAAGGCAGGCAAGCCTCCTGGAAGTCGCTGACCCTCCCTACCTCCCCCCTGAATCAACTAGAAACCCCCACAGCGGGGGGGGCGGTGACGCGATTTGCGCTGAATCGCGTCATCGTGGCCCCACCCCCTGCTTCACACCACCGAAAATAACGGCATTGTGAAGAGGAACAACCTGAGAAACAACCTGACTGGCCCTGCCCCGGCTCCGCCCCCAATGGCCAGCCCCGTCCCCCGCTGTTAGCCGACAATCAGCTCCCTCCCGGAAGGCTGGAGCTGATTGTCGGCAAGTATGATGTAGAAGTCAGATTGTATGCTGTGCTCCATTTTGTTGTGGCTAAAGGGTATTGACATTTAAAATACTCCCTGGAACTACAATGAAACATCTTACAATGGAATTGTTTCCTCTATGAGTAACAAGTAGACATAGCTTATTAGGAGCATCTCCACATAATTGTGGGCTATGCAGGGATTGTGCATATGTGTAAATACACCTGTATATTCAGGAGGATCTCTTGCACCAGGGAAAGGGCTGACGCAAGTGAGAACTGAAAATAATGACAGCTATGAAGCCAAGCATACAGATTGTAGCAGTCCAGTCACAAGGATGCATACAACTCAGCTTGTGGGTGATATCTGTATTTAGGGCCTGATTCATTACAGATCGCTATTGTGATCGCAGCTGCGATTATGCATGCAGTTCTGCTGCAAAATATGCTAATGTTTGCAACCACTCAGCCAGCATAGAGACGCCCACTACCGCTTTCTCACATCCGTAATACCTCTCAGTCCTGCGTATAAATTGGTAACAATGAGTAACATCGGCCCCTCACACAGAATTATAGCAGGTCGGACCTGTCTCAGGAATTGAAACAAACAGATCACAGGTGCACAACTCCAAATTACTAATTATATAGAGGTTTTTAGCATAATCATGGCCAAGGTTATGGGCCTACCCACCATATCCAGGTAACCTCTTTAGGGTAGGTCCCTAACATACTAGGGTTCAAATCCAGAGTGCAGGACCCCCCCAAACTAGCCCAGCTAAGCCGCCCTAGGGCACCACCATAATAGGAAAAGTGAAGTGTAAAAGAAATAGTTAAGAGCAGCCACAGCTGTATATATATATATATATATATATATATATATATTCAGGGTGTGCAGTCCAGGAATCTTTCCTATATACTGAATCTTTCCTGTCTCAGGAATTGCAAGTTCCGTTGCATGCAGTGAGTACTCAGGCTGCATATGTCGTCACAGTAGCTAATGTATGCACATCCATGTAATGGCGTTCAAATGGACAGGCACGCCTGGGTTTCTCCTACCACTCCCTCGTCACCACCCCCAAACACTGACATCCCATCACTCACTCTGCGATGGCTTTCTATCTGCGTGTATAAATGCAATGCTAACCTTCACATGCGCACTGCGGTGCATACGCATGCGCAGTATGCACCATTGACCGATATGCGTATGCAGTTGCAATTGCGATCCATGCTGTTTCAGGCCCTTAGTTCCATATATGCAATGCTGGAGCTATTATGGCCAACTCGCATTGCACTCTGCATTTAAAACCAGACACATGATCATTATCCAGCTGCATGCAGTCAGCTGTTGTCATGCTTGTAATTAACCAGTTTATTTAAGGTGGTAAAAGATTGTGGTTTTACAGATGCAGCAAAGTTTGTTGTAGCAAACAGAATGTATTATGCTTTTATTCATATAACCCGGGTTACTGACACCTTAACTCAGGCCCTCCAACGCATACTTGTCTACTCTCCCGGAACTCTCCCGATAATCGGGTGCTGCTCCCGGCACAATGGAAGACTAGGCAAGTCCCCCGGAATGGCCTCCAGCACCTTGCAAACCCACAAAAGTGGGCAGTCCGGGGGTGCGATGACGCGATTCGCGCTGAATCTCGTCATCATAGCCCCGCCCCCTGCCTTATAATGCCAGTAATACTGGAATTCTAAAGTGGGGAGTGGGGCCACTATGATGCGATCGCGTCGGCACACCCCCGCTCCGCCTACCTGAACCGCCCCCTCCCTGCTGGACGGGCCTGACAGCCCCCTCCCAAAGCCCCCTGCAGAAAAGTCGGTAAGTATGCTCCAACGTGACCATTCCATTAGGAATAAAATGCTCTGCTCCTGGACTTCCCTCTTAATTTATGATTGCAGACACCTGTGCTGAAACACCTTTCTCATCAATTACCTAGTTCAGCACAGGTGACTGCAATCATACATTAGGTGGGACCCCAGGAGCAGAGCGTTTTGTATCTAATGGAATGGGTCATGTTAACTGTGATTCAAGATATCAGAGGTTTAGTTGTGACAAACCATTTACTGCACTAAATCCTGCCCCATATGTAAATAACTGGATAAAACCACATACTCTTCAGCAGTAAACGTATACGTATTGTAGTCAGCTGTAAGGTGCCCATGCAGGAAAGCACAATCTCTTTCTCATAGTAATTATGCCTGCTGCCCCTTTAAATTAAGCATCATATTTCCATAGCCATGTAACAGCACTGGGTGTGGTTATCATCATCTAGTCCCCTATGCCCGATATCCCCTAACAATGCATGATAAAAGGGAAATGCTGCATTTTCTATCTAGAAGGAGTAATCACCCCTCCCCCGGACATATAGTGATTGCATTATGGCTGGTGGGGCAATTTAAGGCTAGGTGGTGCTAAGCAGCTGCAGAGGTGAGAGGACTGCAGATGAATAACTTAGGGATAAATCACATACCTACAGTATAACCTAAGGCCATCAGGCTGAGGGGGATGATATACAGATTGAGGGGACATGACAGCAGAAAAGAAGCTACAGAAGGTCACTAAGGGTATATCTTCAGTTGAGCCATGGGCAGGGCCACCAACAGAAATCTTGGGGCCTGGTACACTGATATCTCTGGGGGCCCCCTCGCCCCCCCTCGCCCACACATATCCCCCCTGCATTTGCCAAAACATGTGTTACAGCTATACATTGAACAGAGATACCCCCATATATATATTAGCTATACACTGAACAGAGATACCCCCATACATATTACAGAGACAATCAGCCTTTGTCACCCCTGTATTGCTACATAATGCCAACACCACTACTGCAAGTCATATGTTGCAGAAGTAACCACATTATCATCTATAACTTGCCCAGGACCCCACGATAGACAGATAGATAGATAGATAGATAGATAGATAGATAGATAGATATGATATAGGAGATAGATAGATAGATAGATAGATAGATAGATAGATAGATAGATAGATAGATGTGACATAGATAGAGAGATAAATATGATATAGGAGACATAGATAAATAGATGAGACAGATATGAGACAGATAGATCGATCGATAGATGTGACATAGATAGATAGATGCATACCTCCCAACATTCTAACTTAGCTAGGTGTCTATGGAAAATGGAAAAGAGCCTCACAACTTCCCCCGTTTTCATCACTTTGGGGGACGTGCTTGGGGAGAGCGGTTTGTGCTCTCCCCAACTTCCCCCAACTGCGGGACACTGCGGCCCACGGGTGGGACAGCGGGACAGTCCCAGAAAAATGGGATGTCCCACATCCAGTTGGGAGACATGTAGATGTGATATAGATAGATAGATATGAGATAGATAGATAAATATGAGATAGATAGATAGATAGATAGAGCAGATACTGTAGATAGATAGCTATGAGATAGATAGACAGATAGATATTAGATAGATATATATTATATAGATAGATTTGAGATAGATAGATATTAGATAGATAGATAGATAGATAGATAGATAGATAGATAGATAGATAGATAGATAGATAGATAGATAGATAGATAGATAGATAGATATGAGATAGATAGATAGATAGACCATTTTAAAGCCACCCTCTGCTTACACCCATTTTTTTATATTATATATATTTGGCAGTAGCAGCACAGCGTTTTTGTTTTAAATATTATCCCATAATATTCTATATGTAAATCCAATGCAAAATTAATTAAATTAATTGATTTTGCTTACCGCATCTCACAGTTAGTGTGTGTTTCAGTCAGCTGCTGCGCTGCCATTCAGTGACTGTCAGATGCTATGGACTGGTTGGGACTGCCAGCCAGGGAGGGTCAGGTGTCATAGATAAGTGTCATAGATAGGATTCTGTAGTGTGGAGGGACTGGAGTGGTGGTACTGCAGGGCTGCATATGGACAGTGGATATGGATTAGTTTTGCATTGGACACTACTGGGGACACCATTACTGGGGGGGAGCTACTACTACTGGGGACACCATTACTGGGGGGTAGCCACTACTACTGGGGACACCATTACTGAGGGGGAGCCACTACTACTGGGGACACCATTACTGTGGGGGAGCTACTACTACTGGGGACACCATTACTGGGGGGGACTACTACTACTGGGGATACTAGTACTGGGGGGAGCTACTATTACTGGGGACACCATTACTGGGGGGGACCTACTATTTGGGGCACTATATAAGGGGCTTACTACTAGGGTACCACTACTGGGGGCACTAAATAGGGAGAACCACTATAGGGGGCCCTGTATAGGGGGGATCGCTACTGGGGGCACTGAATAAGGGGAACTAATAAGGGGCTGCATAAGGGGGACCGCTACTGGGGGCATTGCAACCTGGGGGTACTGTATAATGGGAACTAATGGGGGGCTGCTTAAGGGGGACCACTACTGGGGGTACTGTAAAAGGGGCACTACTATGGGCCTGCATAAGAGGGACCACAACTGGGGACATTGTATACTGGGGGTACTGTATAAGGGGCACTACTGGGGTTAAGGTGCATATGGAAAGGAATGGTCAGAGTGATGATAAAGGGGTGTGTCATGTTGACACGCCCCATTTTTAAGTGACCATGCCCATTTTTCTGCCAATTTTAGCCTTCCCGGTGCTTCTCTGGCTTGAATACATACTGTTTATCTTCCCAACATGCTCCTCCATCTCCAAATTGGAGTTTCTATAGAGGAGTGTATAAAGAGGCGCAATATGAAAAAGCTCAGGGATGAGCTATATATAGATATATATATATATATATATATATATATATGCATTTTTTACAAATCTGTGTCATTATACTGCTGGGAACGGCTACAGGGACTGATTGTACAAGATCCCTCTACCCTGGTTGTTTTCAGGCTGAAAGGAGGATTTTTCTTCATATGACGCTATTCTGAGATGACATTATATAAAATAAGCGTCTACACCTTTATTTAATGTTTTGATGCTTGATGAGTTGCAAAAATGTTAAAGAGCTGTAGGGAGCAATGGCTTCTGCTCTACAGTGTGATACTGTGCGAGCTGGTATTAATGGAGAAGATAATTGCGTTATCTTCTCTGGTAACACTTTGCTGTATATTGGGAATAGTACTGAAAAATGTGGTAACACTCATATCCGCATTGTTTAGTAGAAATGTGTTTGCTGAATAGAGCCCCAACTGTGATATTTTTAGGAAAAGCAACAGAGATCATTATCTCCGTAAAAAAAAAGACTAATAACAGACAGTCCCAGGTAGTCCCTTGAACAGCAAAGTACATTTTTTGTATTTATTAATGCATATGTTTATCCATATAAATTAAGGTTGTTTATTGATTAATGCACATTTCATCACTGTAGTTCCTTTTTCATAGAATATATGAAACTCTTTTTCTTTATATACTACACTTTAGCATTAAGCAAGTTCTTGTTGGAATTACCACAACCCCACTAATGCCAGTATATCACCTCACTAGTGGTTGGCCTTACCCCTAAGTGGGACCCATGATTACATTCCCTTTAGGGACAGTAGATGTAGTCTTGGACCATGCTAACTTGAGCAAACAGTTAGAGACCCAAGAGATGAAAAATAACAGATAAAGAAGACTTATAGCCAAATTAAACACATATTTCTAATTATATTCATAATTTCAGCTGCAAATCCTGATATTGTTATACTGCATGTGATGGCCATAAATGATTACCTCAGATAATATTGAATAATTACTTCATAAAGGTTATCATATTTACCACCAGTTCCACTTTTTATAAGGCAAAAGGTACATAATTTGTCGAATGTGTGATTCTCATAGGAAATGGGTGTGGTAATTGTGGATAATGGGAGTGGACTAAACTGTCCAGATTGTTTTTGTTGTTTTCTTGTAAAGTTTGTATTATTCCAAATCTACTGGTTGTCATGTCTTATATATTGATACGGCCATACCTGCTCGTTCCTGTCTCCTTCTAGAGTCACCAAAGCGAATGACCTCCCCAGATGTTTTCCTTTTCTTCCTGTCTGCAATCATTCCACTGTCTATGCCAATTTCTTCTATCTGATCCTCTCTCTTCCTCCTCTTATCACTCTTTTGGTTGGTATAATCCACAGAAAAACTGTTCTGGCTCCCATCATCAGAGTTGTTTTTCACATGCAGGCACTTCTTCCTTCCTTTCTTGCGAGACTCGGTGGAAATCCTCTTTCTGGCCTTCTTGATGGCCCAAGACTCCTCCAAACTATCAGATATCTTTCTTTTCTTCAAAGCCATCATCTTCTTTCTTCTCTTGTAGATAGAAAACTCCTCATCCTCTGAGCTCCTGGCTTCCTCCAGATGTGACGCCATCCTGCCGACAGTACAACTGTCTCTGACTCCCAACTGCCACTCAGAGTTTTGAAAGTAAACAGCAGCAGGTGATCATGTGACAGCAGCATGGCAGCTGATGATGGCACCAGCTATGCTTTACCAGACAGCCCACCACCATAGATGATGCCCATCTCATGTAGCTACCTTGTAGCTGATACTGTTACTTCTCCTATTACAATCAATTGATGTTGACAAATGCTTGAAGTTACAAATCAGGGTAATTAAAAAAAAACATTCATTCATATACATTTTTGAGCTTGGAAGAGGGCCTCTGTGGCATCACTGACAAATCTCCTTGCTGGACTGACGCAGATGGTGTTTCGTTTGTATCTTTTATCATGGATGCTGTTTTATGCTAATTAACTATAGAAGGCTAGCTTGTATAGTAAAGAATTTAACCTTTCAGACCTAGAAATTGAATAAATTATAGAGGCTTAAGTAGAAGTACGTATCAGCAATAGCATGACGCACAGTCACAGTGTCCTCTTTAGGGCCATATTCAATTTGAAGAGAAAAGTCCGAGGTCAGACTTTTCGCCATCATCGTTGTTTTTTGCAGGGTATAGTATTGGGCGCGTGCCCGCTTATCCCCGTATTCAATTTGGATCCGGCAAAAACTGGACCCGGCGGAAAGGTAAGTATCGAAAAGTGCTGTTTGTTTTTGGGGAAATCATGCTGTCACCCCCCCAAAAGATGTTCTGACATGGGGGATCACTTTGGGTACCCCCAATTTGGCCTGCTGAAGATAGCCAGGTTTTTACATAGCCGTGGCAGGTGCATAAATGCGCCTGTGAAGAACTAGTGAAGAATAGCACTTAGATTTTTTGAGGGAGTAAAAATAACAATGCCTATCAAATTTGGGGCACATGAAAATGGGTACAAGCATATTTTTAAGTCCCTAAAGTTATTTTTTAAAATTCTTCAAAAATGCACCTGCCGCTACCAGCCGCATTCTAGAAAATGCACCTGCCGCTACCAGCCGCATACATGGGAAACCCCCCTGAATAATTTCCGGTAGTTTAAAACTTTTTTTTCGCCCCCAAAATGAAAGTACATTTTTTGGGGTGTCCTGAGGATTTTTTAAAAATGTTTTTTGACACAGATTACTTTTAGGGGACATTAAAAAGGCTGCAGGCTATTTTCTTTTATTCTGCACCCCAAAACCCCAATTCTGCACTTTTTTTCACCATGTATTACATTTTTTTTACAAAGACTTTTCGCACCGGCGAAAAGTCTTTGAAATTGAATATTGGGATAATTGAAACAGGCGAAAATGATGTCATCAGCGATAGATTATCGCCGATGACAGACTTTTCGCCCCATATTGAATATGGCCCATAGTTGTTGTTGGTGGTGGAGTTTTAGAACTATTCTGCTGGCTGCACCTGAAAAACTCTTGAAAACAGTAATTTCTCATCCCAAGGGTCTTTTTCCTCTAATATCGATAACAACAGTTTATTTTGTAAATAGCCTATACAGTAGTTATTATATTACTCATAAACATTTGACCTTCAGTTACCAGTGGTACACGCAGGGAGGTGCTTATGAGCACCCAAAAGTGTAAGACACCAGAGCGGGTATCATATTTTTAAGCCCTGGACCAATATGATGTGATTCCTTTCCTGCTAGGGAGAGGAGCCTAATGACATGGTGCCTGGACCTGTCTTCAACTATAACCCACAGCTGCTGAAAGGTATGTGTGTGTGTGTGTAATGCATATGCATGTTTAGATATATATGTGTGTATGTGTAATACACTGTACACGTGCGTGTATACACATATGTATGCTTGTATATATACTATATATATATATATATATGTCTGTGTATGAATATATATATATGTCTGTGTGTATGTGTAATATATACTGTACATGTATGTGGGTATATATGTCAGTGTATGAATATTTATATGTATATGTGTGTGTGTGTGTGTATATATATATACATTATATACAGTGGTGGGCAGGGTGCCATGTGCCCCCCGGGCCGCAGCGTCATGCGGGCCGCGGGCAGTCTGTGTCACTGTGACACAGACTGCAACGCGTGTGTAGCGCTGACCGGACGGAGTTCGGTCAGCGCTACACAAGTGACAAACACACAGCCGCCGGCTCCGGGAGCTGTGTTTGTTGTAAGCAGCAGCCAATGAGAGTCTGTCAGACTCTCATTAGCTGCTGCTGCGCCCACTGCAGGAGCCGCTCCATCTTCCGACTCCCGCAGTGGGCAATGGGAGAGGCGTCATGATGTCATATGACATCTCTCCCATAATGCAAAGCAGCCCAGCCTGGAAAGGACAGATGGAGGAGCGGATGGCGACGGCGGGAGCGGGGATTCAGGTAAGTGTTTTTTTTGTTTTTTTACTACGTGTGTCTACTGAGGGGGAGGCTGGCACTACAAGGGGGAGACCACTACTGGGGGCACCACAAGGGGGAAACCACTACTAAGGCACTGCAAGGGGGGGACTACTACTAATGGGGGCAATACAAGGGGGGGCTACTACTACTGGGGGCAGTACAAGGGGGGGCTACTGGTGGCACTACAAAGGGGGAACCACTACTGGACTGGGGGCACTACAAGAGGGAGGGACTACTACTGGGGGTACTACAAGAGGGAGACCACTACTGGGGGTACTACAAGGGGAAGATCACTACTGGGGGCACTACAAGGGGGGACCACTACTGGGGATTATAACTGGGGGCACTTCAAGGGGGGGACTACAACTGGGGGGACTACTACTGGGGGCACTACAAGGGGGGACTACTACTACTAGGGGCACTACAAGGGGAGGGGACTACTACTAGGGGCTCTACATAAGGGGGAGGGGACTACCACTGGGGGCACTGCATCGAGGGACCACTGCTGGGGGCTCTATAAAAAGGGCAATACTGGGGGTACTGCATAGGGGGAGACTACAACTGGGGCCACTATTTAAGGGGCACTGCATAAGGGTTACCACTATTGGGGGCACTGCATGGGGTGTGGACTGCTACTGGGGGCACTATATAAGGAGCACTGCATAGGGGGTACCACTAATGGGGGCACTATATAAGGGGCTTACTACTGGGGCACAAGGGGCACTGCACAGGGGAACCACTACTGGGGGCACTGCATAGGGGGATCACTACTGGGGGCACTACTGGAGGCCTGCATAAAGGGGATCCTCTCCTGGGGCACAGGGGGGCACTACATATGGGCACCATGACAGGGCTGTTCCTAATCTTTATTTTTACTGTACATTAATCCCATATGGACCTGCCTCCTCCCTGGAACACTTGAGGGGGGGGGGCGCCGTAGCACGCATATTCTTCAGGCACCCAGGCTACATGCTACCCCTCTGCCATGGCCACCTGCATGCATTTGCCCCCCAGGCTAAAAGTTGCCAGCCAGCCCCTGATTATATATATATATATATATGTGTGTGTGTAAACTGTGTATGGAACGTCCCAATTCGGGAGCAGACCTACTTATCAGAAAAGACCACTCTTCTCTCTATTCTGAAAACATCAGCTGAACCAATATAAATAATAGCATCGGGGTCTATGGCACAGAAATGAGTTTGATAAGTGAGACTGATTCAAGCGACTAGAGTGTCTTATGTATAATGGCGTTTTATAACCCACTGGGTCAAGAATGAAGTGCAGTAGTGTTCATCTATATATGTGCATAAATCTTGTAGCAAAGTGTAGTAAACTGCTTTGTGAAAAAAGTGCAGTGTGTGCAAAGGACCTGATTCAGAGCCGGATGCTATTTGAGAACGGTCGTTCAGAAAAAGGGGCCGGCTATTTAAATTGAGCGCTTGCTCTTTGCGGTCTGTTTACGCCTCTATGTCTGAGCGAGCGAACGAAACATGCGCTCGCTATTTTGTAAAGACGCCCCCTGGCCGTTCGCATCATACGTCATCTCCGCTATTTATTAGATTAATCGAGTACATCGAAAGGCGTCTGAACTGCTCGCAGTGCTTGTGGTAGGTTTTACTTCCCGCAATCACTGCGAGCAGTTCAGGCTAAAGACAACCAAGTGACGTGATCGATGACACTCCCTTACTAATTATGCACTCCCATTAAACGCCCGTTTTGACCGTTGGGCACGCCTGCGTTCGGATCTCCACTCCCCGTTTTCAAGCACCTTCCCCTGTTACCACCCACAAACGCCTCATTCCATCACTCAAATTATCAGGCCCTCGCTGTTTTGCGAGTGCACGATTTCCGACCGCAATGACTGGTTGGCGCATGCGCAGATGTGCGAACATCGCTCGGAGTGAACGAGCGGCGCTTACGAGCGGCTCTAAATAGACCAATAATTTAACCATTTAAAATGACCCCATCAAAATGGGGATGGTAAAGTGCGTCATAAAAACCAAAAGATATACCAGTGATATGACCAGAGGCCCTGATTCAGAGCCGGACACTCTGACAGAGCGCTCGCTCTGAATCAGGGCCGGGATTCTTGTTTTTTAGAGCGGCCTTCTGGCCGCTCGCATAGCTGTGGGTCACTTGTGATGTCAGTGGGGCCGGCCCCAGACGGTAGGCGTTCCCATGGGAATGCCTCCATCTGGGCAGCCACGCCCCCGGCCCGTCCACCAAAGGGGGCGTGCTGTCACTCAACATTGACAGCACTCCCCCTTTGGTACGAGACCCGGACCGACAGTTTGCCCGTCGCTATCCGGGTCTCGCGCATGCGCACGACGGAGCCGGCTCCGTCATGCGCATGCGCACTGGGCCACCATCAACCTGCTTGCGAGCGGGTCTGAATCAGGCCCAGAGTGCAATAAAGATATATATAGCAATTTATTTATACCTGAGCAAAAATCCAAAACACAGCCTAGCAATGATCACAACCTCTAATCAACCTTTAATGGGTTACCAGGTGGATACATTGCACTTTATTATCCACCTGGTTACCCCATTTTGATGGGGTAATTTTAAATGGTTAAATTATTGTTCCATTTCAGCACTTTAGTAGCACACTTTGCACATACTGCACTTTTTGCACAAAGCACTTTACTACACTTTGCTACAAGACTTATGCACATATATATATATATATATATATATATATATATGCATATATTTATATATAAATATAAAACCGTGTTCTCCCAAGGCTCTATTTAAAGGGCGGTCCGCCCGGCAAAATTATCTTGCAGCCCGGGACCTGCAGGATGCGCTGTTTGCGCAGCGCCGCAGAAACCAATAAGCCTGCGGCGTCTTCTCAACCAATCGCCGCCGGCAGATTCTCTTCACTACAGCTCGCAGAATCACCTTGGCGCTTGCGGCTTCTCCTCCCTCTATGTGCGCCTTCTGCAGCTGCCGCCCACTTGTCGCTCTGTGTTCCTGGCTTACTCAGCCTCACTCCGGTCCCTCTCCATCACACGCTGCTCCCGCCACAGCCACTCTCCATTCACTGTGCCTCAGTGGGGAAGTTGGACCCGGGCTGGGGAGGTGTGCAGACCAGTTGCCCAGGTGTAAACGGTGCTGGTAGAGGAGCACCCTGAATGGTAAGGACTCCTGTCATTGGTGTAACTGGCTGGCTTTGTGGCCCCTGTCACTCCCCAGTTGTGGCCCCTTCGCCTGGTATTAATTCCCATTTACCCTGACTGCTGTGTGCACCCCCGTCCTTACCCCTAGCACTGCCTGTCCCTAATCACCTCCTTGTCCACAATACTGCCATAGCTATCTACCCCTGTCCCCTCCCAACACCCAGGCCAGGCATAGTGTGCAATAAGGGGCCATACTGTGTGGGCATAATGTGCAATAAGGGGACATACTGTGTATATATTGGGCAATAAGGGGGCATACTGTGTACATCACGGGCAATAAAGGGGCCATATTGTGTGGGCTTAATGTGAATTGGTACTATTGTGTGGCCACGCCCCCTCCATGGAAAGCTATGCCCCTTTTTGCACGAAGGCTGCCACCCTGCTTCTACTTGATGCCACCCGGCTGCCAAAATTTTCTGGGGAGAACACTGTATGAAGACTACTGCACTTCATTCTTGACCCAGTGGGTTATAACACGCCATTATACTTAAGTCATGCTAGTCGCTTGAACCAGTTTCGCTTAGCAAACATATATATAGAGGTAAGGAAAGTGCGGCACTCAGAGGATTTGGTATGCATAAAAGGATTTTACTCCTGTGGTCCACGTTTCAATGATTTATCATTTTCGTCAGGACAAAGTTTACAACATAAGCTCACCTTTCCTTACTTCTATTATTGTCGGTCTGGAGTCCAGACGTACATGTGCAGGCAACGGGGTGCAGTTTGTATCTTTTCAGTGAGTGCCAGATCCCCTTGGAATATATATGAGTATATATATATATATATATATATATATATATATATATATATATATATACAGCGCTATTTTTCAGCAGGAACAAGCAGGAACTCTGGAGCTGATTCAGACCCGGACGTTAAGAAGTGTTCGCTCGTAGCTGGCCGATGTTTGCATTGTGTGCATGAGTATGCATCGCAGTGCACGTGCGCAAACCAGTGCGAAAGATCAAGAAGCGTTCGCTCACCCAGCATAGACAGACCAGCAGAGTGAGTGACAGGAGAAGCCGTTTGTGGGTGGTAACAGGGGCTGGCCACTAGAAACGGGGGAGTGTAGATGTGAACGCAGTCGTGTCTGACCGAAATAACGCCGTTTCAGAGGCGCGCATAATTAACAGGCAGCGTCATAGTACACGTCACCTGGTTGTATTTCACACTGAAGTGATCGTAGTGCTTGAGGTAGGGTACAGTCTACCTCAAGTGTTGCGTTCGCTTCTGATGGTACACGATGTACCCATGCTTGCATACACTTCCTGAAGATGACGTGCATTAGTGGGCGGCTTAAGACAGGCTACATACACAAAGTGATCACACGCCAGAACATAGTGGGCACGCTTAAGCCTTGCCGTGCGATTGCCTGCCGTGCCATCACTTGGCCAAATTTGCATACGCAGGGAGAGAAAGAACGCATCTAGCGAGTGGGTCTGAATGAGCTTCTTAGATCCTGATCCTCTCATTGACTATGACGTAATGTCCTGGGGCCAAAATGTATTTTGCATTAGGGGTGTGCACCGGCCACTTTTCGTGTTTTGTGTTTTGGTTTTGGATCTGGATCTTTCTTCGTGTTTTGGATCTGGATTGGTTTTGCCAAAACCACCCTTCCATGTTTTGGGTTCTGGGTTTTGTGTTTTGGATCTGTATTTTTTTGAAAAAAAGCATAAAAACAGCTAAAATCACAGAATTTGTAGGTTTTTCTGCTCCTATGCTATTATTAACCTCAATAACCTTAATTTCCACTCATTTCCAGTCTATTCTGAACACCTCACACCTCACAATAGTGTTTTTATGTCCAAAAGGTTGCACCGAGGTAGCTGGATGACTATGCTAAGCGACACGAGTGGGCGGCACAAACACGTGACCCATCTAGGCGTGATACTGCAGTGGCAGACAGGATGGCAGTTTGAAAAACTAGGCCCCAAACTGTACATAATGCAAAGAAAAAAAAGAGGTGCAAGATGGAATTGTCCTTGGGCCCTCCCACCCACCCTTATGTTGTATAAACAGGACATGCACACTTTAACAAACCAATCATTTCAGCGCCAGGGTCTGCCACACAACTGTGGCTGAAATGATTGGTTCGTTTGGGCCCCCACAAAACAAGCTGGCAATTAATGTGTCCCTGCACAAACTGGCTCTACGGAGGCAAGATGTCATCCTCATCCTCCTCATCCACCAATTCCTCACCCTCTTCAGTGTGTACATCCTCATCCTCACAAAGTATTAACTCGTCCCCACTTGAATCCACCACCACAGGTCCCTCTGTA
Organism: Taudactylus pleione; assembly: GCA_031769625.1. NCBI lineage: Eukaryota > Metazoa > Chordata > Amphibia > Anura > Myobatrachidae > Taudactylus > Taudactylus pleione. The sequence continues at coordinate 63,162,580 of JAUIMM010000200.1, read as the reverse complement.
CGTTCTGGAGGCTGGTCTCCCTGGAAGAGCTGATAATTCATTTTGATGAACATCATCTTCTCCACATTCTGTGGAAGTAACCTCCTACGCCTTTCGCTGACAAGGTTCCCGGCTGCACTAAACACTCTTTCGGAGTACACACTGGAGGGGGGGCAACTCAGGTAAAATAGAGCCAGTTTGTACAGGGGCCTCCAAATTGCCTCTTTTTCCTGCCATTACAGGTATGGACTGTCTGACATGCCTACTTGGATGCTGTCACCGATGTAATCCTCCACCATTCTGTCAATGGTGACAGTATCATATGCAGTGACAGTAGACATGTCAGAAATTGTTGCCAGGTCCTTCAGTCCGGACCAGATGTCCAAACTTGGTCCTGCCTGCCCTGCATCACCGCCAGCGGGTTGCTTAGGATACCTAAGTTTTTTCCTGGCAGCCCCAGTTGCGGGAGAAAATGAAGAAGGAGCTGTTGACGTGTCACGTTCTGCTTCAGCTGACAGTGTGTTCACCAGCAGGTCTTTGCACCTCTGCAGGCTTGTGTCGGCCGGAAAGAGAGACACCACATAGGCTTTAAACCTAGGATCGAGCACGGTGGCCAAAATGTAGTGGTCTGATTTCAACAGATTGACCACCCTGGAATCCAGGCAAAGCGAATGAAGGGCTTCATCCACAAGTCCCACATGCCGAGCGGAATCGCTCCGTCTTAGCTCCTCCTTCACTTTCTCCAGCTGCTTCTGCAAAAGCCTGATGAGGGGAATGACCTGACTCAAGCTGGCAGTGTCTGAACTGACTTCACGTGTGGCAAGTTCGAAGGGCTGGAGAACCTTGCACAACATGGAAATAATTCTCCACTGCGCTTGAGTCAGGTGCATACCCCCTCCTTTGCCTACGTCATAGGTGGATGTATAGGCTTGAATGGCCTTTTGCTGCTCCTCCATCCTCTGAAGCATATAGAGGGTTGAGTTCCACCGCGTCACAACCTCTTGCTTCAGGTGATGGCGGGGCAGGTTCAAGAGTGTTTGCTGGCACTCCAGTCTTCGGCACGCAGTCGCTGAATGGCGAAAGTGGCCTGAAATTTTTCGGGCCACCCAAAGCGTCTCCTGCACGCCCCTGTCGCTTTTCAGAAAATTCTGAGCCACCAAGTTTATTGTGTGAGCAAAACATGGGACGTGCTGGAATTTGCCCAGATGTAATGCCCGCACAATATTGGTGGCGTTGTCAGATATCACAAATCCCCAGGAGAGTCTAAGTGGGGTAAGCCACTGGGCGATGATTTCCCTCAGTTTCTCTAAGAGGTTGTCGGCGGTGTGCCTCTTACTGAAACCGGTGATACACAGCGTAGCCTGCCTTGGAACGAGCTGGCGTTTCTGAGATGCTGCGACTGGTGACGCTGCTGCTCTTGCTGCGTAAGGTGATACATCTACCCAGTGGGCTGTCACAGTCATATAGTCCTTAGTCTGCCCTGTTCCACTTGTCCACATGTCTGTGGTTAAGTGGACATTGGGTACAACGGCATTTTTCAGGACACTGAGGACACTTTTTCAGACGTTTCTATACAGTCTCGGTATCGCCAGCTTAGTGAAGTGGAATCTAGATGGGATTTGGAACCGGGGACACACTACCTCCAGCAATTGTCTAAATCCCACTGCACTAATGGCGGATACCGGACGCACGTCTAACACCAACATAGCAGTCAAGGCCTCAGTTATACGTTTTGCTTCAGGATGACTGTTGTCGTACTTCATCCTCCTCACTGAGGACTGTTGGAGGGTCAATTGTTTAGTAAAAGTAGTGGTGTTCCTACTTCCTCTCTGGGATGATGAACGACTCCCAGTAGCAGCAACAGCAGCAGCGGCAGCAGGAGGCGTAGCAATGCAGGATCCTCCGGAGGAATCCCGGATAGGAGAGTCAGTCATGCCAGTGACATGGCCTGCAGGACTACTTCCGATCCTGACTAAGGAGGAAATTGACGAGGAGGGAGTTGACGGTGTGGTTTGCAGGCACTTGGATACAACAGGACAATGGGATTTAGGTGTCCCTGGACTGCTTACGGTCTTAGCCAAAGTTTCTGAACTTGACAGTAACTTATTATGAACGCGCTGCAGGTGCCGTATAAGGGAGGATGTTCCTAGGTGGTTAACGTCCCTACCCCTACTTATTCCACCTTTACATAAGGTACATATGGCAAGACAGTTGTTGTCCGGATTTGGATAGAAATATTGCCAGACCAAAGAGGTGGAATGTTTGGTCTTCTGCCCAGGCATGACCGTGATGGGCTTTTTCATCCCACAGACAACAACTGTCTCCCCCGGAGCCTGATTTAAACAAACCACATCACCATCAGAATCCTCCTCGCCAACTTCCTCCTCAGCGCCAGCTACACCAGTATCCTCATCCTGTTGTACTTCAACAGTGACATCTTCAATTTGCATATCAGCAAGTGGACTGTGGGTGCTCCTTTCAGCACTTGCAGGGGGCGTGCAAATGGTGGAAAGAGTCCCCTCTTCCCGTGCAGTGCTGGGAAGGTCAGGCATCGCAACCACCACCACACTTGGACTCTCCTTGGGGATTTGTGATATCTTCTTAGAAAGCACAGTTCTTCGCTGTGCTTTTGCCAGCTTAACTCTTTTGATTTTTTTTGTGGGAGGAGGGCTTCCATCGTCATGTGAAGCTGAACCACTAGTCATGAACATACTAGGGATCGACCGTAGCCGTTCCTTGCCACTCCGTGTCGTAAATGGCATATTGGCAAGTTTACGTTTCTCTTCAGCTGATTTAAATGTTTTTTTCAAGGTCATTTTCCTGAACTTTGTCATTTGGGATTGTATGTGCCCTCTATTATGACATTGGGCATCGGCCTTGGCAGACGACGTTGATGGCATGTTATCGTCTATGTCATGACTAGTGGCAGCAGCTTCAGCACTAGGAGGAAGTGGTTCTTGATCTTTCTCTATTTTATTTTTATCGGAGAAAGTTTGGTCCTCCATTTATGTTATATCGATTTGATATATACGTGCGGCTAAACACAGAAAATATTTTTTTATTTTTGCTGGAGAGTAGTGTACTTTGTGGGTTACACCAGCCTTTAAGAAATGAGCCAGCCGGCTCTTTACTTATGGGACACAGGCGCATGCTTGGCGCTGCTCCTTTGTTGATGCACGTGCGGCTACTGCACACACAATTCACAAACACAGAAAATAATTTTTTTTTTGGTTTGGACTGGAGTGTACTTTGGGGGTTACAGCACCCTTTAACGGTCAAGCCAGCCGGCCCTTTACTTATGACACAGGCGCACGCTTGGCACTACTTTGTTGATGCACGTGCGGCTACTGCGCACACAATTCACAAACACACAAAAAATATTATTTTTTTAGCACTTGGGGGAGCACCCCTGATGGACAGAGCACCCCCTGGACAACACTACAGCACCCCTTTAGGACTGGGACACTGCACAGGACTTTGGAGTGGACACAGCCCCTATGGAGAACTGACTGCACAACACAGTCCAGCCAGCCCCTATGGACTTTGAAGTAGTGGACACAGCCCCTATTAACAACAGCAGCACAGCACAACACAGCCAGCCCCTATGGACTTTGAAGTAGTGGACAACAGCAGCACAGCGCAGCACAGCACAACACTACTCTGCACTACACTACACAGCCCAGCCAGCCCTAACTCCCACCCTCCCTCTTCACTGTCCACAGCCGAGTGAGAAAATGGCGCCAACGCGGGTACCTTATATAGGTTCCAAAACCCGCGAGACTCGGAAGGCGGGATGATGACGTTTTGCCTCGATTTCAGATCCGAGTCAGGTGGGAAAAGTCGAGCCTGACTCGGATCTGCCTCGAATCGGGGGGGCTCGGGGAGGTTCGGATTTCAGAAATCCGAACCCGCTCACCCCTATTTTGCATTAGCGGAGTCTAATAACATGGTCATGTCTTCGTCTATAACCTGCAGCTGCTGCAAGGTAAGTGTGTGTGTGTGTGTGTGTGTGTGTGACATATACATGTTTGTGTTTAGCTATAGATATACAGTATATGTGTGTATGTGCAATAAGCATATATATATATATATATATATATATATAGGCTCAGGGCCGAAGAGAGCCCTGGCAGGCCCAGGTACAGAGGGGGCATGGCCTAATAGCGGGAGGTGTGGCCACGCCCCCTCGAGAAAAAAAAAAACACTTTTGCAGTCATGAGCAGTCTCCCACTGGGCTGCTGTGAGAGAGAGAGAAGGGGGGTGGGGGCGGCGCCGGGCCCTTCAGGAAGCCCGGGCCCAGGTAAACAGTACCTGTTCCCGCCCCTCACGGTGCCCCTGTATGGGCTTACCTTTCTGCCTGAGCCCGGACCTGTGTGAGTCTGCTGTGCTACCTCCCATAACCTCTGGCAGTCTATCTGAGTTCATGTGAGGACATCGCTTGCTGCCCTATCTATCCCCATTATTACATATCACCAAACCCCCTCTCACACCCTACCCCTGCTACCTAAAAACCCCTATCATTTTATGCAACCACACCCCGTCACCCCCTACCCTCTGCTGCCCTGAGAGCCCCATCATTACACACCAGTGCACCGCCTAGTAATCCCCTACCCACTGCAGCAATAAAAAAAAACCATCATTACATTCCACCCGTCACTTCCAACCCACTGCTGCCCTGAGAGCCCCCATCATTACATACCAGCCCACTGCCTAGTAACCTCCGACCAACTGCTGCTCTCAAAGACCTCCATCATTACATACCACCCGCCATTATTATAGATTATTTCCTTTCCTTATACTTGCTTCACATGAAGATGCATTAGATCACACTGACAGTGTATGTCTCAAAATATAATACAAAGGAATAACAAAACAGCAATGTACTTTAATAGTTGGCGGCAGCAGGGGTTATAGTGGGCCTGAGCGGGGCGGAACTGTGTTCCGTCACTTCTATTCGGAGATGGAACCAGTTCCACCTCCTTCGGCCCACCTCAGCCCAGCACCACAGGGAGGCTCCAGTTGCCGGGCGCCTGCTGGCCGAGATTTTGTTACCAGCGGATGCCTGGCTCCCTCCCCGCAGCACCAGTGACAGCCAGAGGCTGGAGCTCACTCCTGAGTTCAGGCTTCCGGCTCCCACAGTGTGCACTATGGGGGGCTTAAGGTAAGTATTGTTTTTTTTTCTGTAATCAATTGCCCCCTATATGCTTCACTATAGAGGGCATAACTTCTGGGGGCATTACTATTGGGGGCATTACTATTAGGGGTATTACTACAGTCTCCTGGGGGTACTGAATAAGGTGCACCAGTACTGGGGGCACTGCATAAGGGGCACTACCACTGGGTGCACTGCATAAGGGGCACCACTAAGGGCATGGCATAAGGGGCACTACCACTACTGTGGGCACTTCATAAGGGGCACTACCACTACTGTGGGCACTGCATAAGGGGCACCACTACAATGGGCATTGCATAAGGGGCACTACTGCTGTGGGCATTATGTGTAAGCAGCACTGCTGCTGCGGGCATTGTATAAGGGGCACTACTACTGTGGGCATTATTTGTATTAGGGGTACTACTACTGTGGGCATTGTGTATAAGGGCCACAAATGTGAGCATTGTGTAAAAGGGGCACTGTTGTGTGTCATACATGAATTAGGGACACTACTATGTGGTGTAATGTGAATCAGGGGTGAATCAAGATTGTGCTACTGTGGAGTAATTTGAATTGGGAATACTATTGTGTGACCACGCCCTTTCTTTTGAGACCATGCCCCTTTTTGCTGTGCGCCAACGGCATGCTGACCCTTTTTTTTTTAAAACAGCGCGTGGGAGGGGGGGGGGTTCTACCACTTCTCTAAGATCACTTTAAGCACCGGGTGGCAGCAAGCATTACACAGTGTAATCTGATGCATCTACATGTGAAGGGACACTGACTGTATTTTCTCTTACCAGTCAGGTAAATTAAACTTGAACAATTCCTACAGCGTCCTTATTCCAACAACTACAAATCTGAGCTTAATTTAAGGTGTTTTCTATGTTGTTCAGGCTTCTGGTTGTGACTGAGGCTCCCTGGATCCACATCAATGTTTTCCTCCTCAGACGGACCTGGCTCCTCTGTGCAGGTAGCGCCTGCAGCTGGTCTACTTACCCAACTGATGACACACGATGTCATCACTGATTTCAGGAAATGGAATCAGTGCTGCTACTGCACAGAGTCAGACAGAGGGTCTGATTCAGGTTGGTTCGCAATGCTGCGTTTGCACGCAACCGGCCGCTGTGAAAATATGCTAATGAATGCGGTCACAGCACAAGATGCAGACGCCAAGCACTACATTATGCTACCCCCTTACACTCTTCTCACATCCGTACTAATGTGCAAGTATGTGAAATCATCGGTAACATCGGAGCTGCACACACACTTGCGGTTGACATGAACCTGCCGCAGAAGTTGCTAAACTTCCTGCATGTAGTGAGTGCTCAGGCTGCGTATGGGTTTGCTGTGAATAATTTATGCACGCCCCTGCAACGGCGTTCGTTCGCTTGACCACCCCCGTCACCACCCACAAATGGCACTTCCTGTCAATCACTGAGTGATGGGTCTGTGTCGTGACTGCAATCACATTCCCGATCGTAACACCTGGTTCGCGCACGCACATCAGGGCCTTCTCTACCTATAGGCTAAAAGGGCAGTTGCCCAAGGGCCCTAGGATTCCTAGGTGGCCGATAGCACCCCTACCCCCCATCGCATAACTGCCACCTCTAATAGTCCTGCATGGGGAGAAGGCAGAGGCGGGTACCGGCTCAGGGGGGAACTAGCAGCGGTGCAGCCGGTGCATTGCACCAGGACCCACTGTGGTGCAGGGGCCCATAGCTGCCGCTGCACCCCCGCTAGTGTCCTACGGGCCCCAAGTGTAGGGCAGACCGCAGTGAATGCCAACCTGAATCAGGTCCAGAGCCCACAGCCTGAAACAGCCACTGGATCAGTCAAAACAGCCTCCGATGACTGCTCAACAAGCAGCTGCTCTGCACCTTTCTATAGTGATAGAGGGCGTGGCTATGGATCAGCGGGGCCCATTGGGTATCTCCAAAACAGGCCAGTCCAACTTCACCCTCTTTATAGGTATTTTGTTATACAATATATCTAGTAAGGGGCCTTTTATTAAAAACCACATACGTGTCTTGAAAGGTAACTTCACTAATAACCACTATTTGCGTCAGTGGCGTAACTAGGGCAGGGCGAGTGGGGCACATGCCCTGGGCGCCATGTGACCGGCGGCTTGGGGGGGTGTGTGTGTGCCACCAGCCACGGTACCGGCCCGCCCTAGTTAGCCAGTGTAATGCCGACCGCAGTGTGTGCGGACAGCACTACACATTTACACAGGACTGGCGCTAGACTTCCAGCGCCGGTCCTGTGCTGCACAGCCGAACCACTTCCCTCCCCCTGAGCGCTTACCCAATAGTGCTGGGAGGAGGGTGGGAGGCGGGCGGACTCAGGCTGTGCTGCCAGCGATGTGTGTTAAACAGCAGCCAATGAGAGTCAGATAGACTCTCATTGACTGCTGAGCCGTAGCGCCCACTGCAAGAGCCGGCTCCCTTCCGGCTCCTGCAGTGGGTAATGGGAGACACATCATGACGTCTCTCCCATAATGCAGAGCGCGCCAGCCCGGGAGGATTGACATGCGGACGGCGGCGGGAGCCAGATCGTGGATTCAGGTAAGTATTTTACTTTTATTTATTTTTTTATGTCAGTGTGTATTTATCGGGGGGGAGGGGGTGGTAGACTACTCCTGGGGGCACTGCTTCGGGGGGGAGACCACTCTATTGGGGGGGACACTATCACTAAGGAGGGGACCACTATTGGGGGCACACTATTACTAAGGAGGGAACTACTACTGGGGGCACTGCTTCGGGGACGACGACACTATTACTAAGGAGGGGACTACTACTGAGGGCATTGTTTCGGGGGGGGGTTGACCACTACTGGGGGGGATACTACTGGGGGCACTGCATTGGGGGGAGCACTACTGGGGACTACTACAGGGGGCACTGCATCAAGGGGGACTTCTACTGGGGCCACTATATAAAGGGCACTGTATAGGGGGGACTACTACTGGGGGCACTACTGGAGGGGGGGGACTACTTCTGGCGGCATTGCATCAAGGGGGACTCCTACTGGGACACTATATAAGGGGCACTGCACAGGGGGGGACCACTACAGGGGGCACTGAAAAGCAGCAGAACCACTACAGGGGGCACTGCATAGGGGGAATAATTACTGGGAGCCTGCATAAGGGGGGATCACTCCTGGGGGCACTGTATAAAGGGCACTGCATATGGGGGATCACTACTGGGGGGCTGCATATGGGAGATCACTACTGGGAGCACTGTATAAGGGGAACTAATGGCGGGCTGCATAAGGTGGACTACTACAGGGGAACTGTGTAAGGGGCACTGCATATAGGGGATCACTACTCTGGGCCTGTATAAGGGGAACTAATTGGGGGCTGCATAAGGGGGACCACTACTGGGGGCCTGCATAAGAGGGACCACTACTGGGGCACTGGATACTGGAGGCACTATATAAGGGGTACTACTGGGGACACTGCATTAAGGTGCAAATGGAAAGAAATGTTCCCAATGACAAGAAAGGGGTGTGTCATGTTGACACGTCCCATTTTTCAGTGGCCATGCCCCTTGTGACCACGCCCATTTTTCAACGCGCACGCCTGCGGTGCGCGCACATGGGGGGGGCTCCATTTTCAAATTTGCCCTGGGCTCCAAATACCCTACTTACGCCACTGATTTGCATCAATGTTGTTGCATTTTATCATTATACTGTACTAATGGTAAGACTTCTGTTCTAAAAATGAACTGTCCCAGAGATTATTAAAAGCTTTACTTTTTCTGCTGATGGCAGTGGGGGAAAGTTTTGTCTTAGCTGGGAAGCTGGCAGGTCAACCTCATTTTTCTCCCCCATTTTGCTCTGGTATTACCGTTGCCATTCTGCCAACTAGATGATGAGCACATTTTTTCACATGCATCATGTTAAGGCAATTCCCATTGCCTGGCAAAGCTCTTCAAAGAGCAGCTTTTTTGTCATCCTACACGGCTGCTTCGGTTCAGACTGAACCATAGCACTAGCTTCCTGGGATAGAACTACTATCCATCTACACCCAACAGCCATAACATTATAAGCACCTGTCCAATATTCAGGGCCGGATTAACGCATGGTGCGACAGGGGTGGTCGTCCTGGGGCCCCCACACATAAAGGGTCCCCACACCCACCAGGGGTTAAAGTGGGCCGGAACGGGAAACAGAACCAGTTCCGCCTCCTCTGGCCCACCCATCGCCGCAGAGAGGTTCCATTTGCCGGACGCCCGCTGAGATTTTGTTACCAGCAGGCACCTGGCTCCCTCCCCACAGCGCCAGTGGCAGCTGGAGGCTGGAGCTTACTCCTGAGCTCCGGCTTCCGGCTCCCGCAGTGTGCTGTGCACTATGGGAAAGCTGTTGTGACGTCTCTGCCATAGTTCCGAGGAACAGCCTGTTAGACGGACGCGGACACAGGAGCGGGGCTTAAGTTAAGTATTGTGGGGTTTTTTTCCATTTCTTTTTTCCATGTAAGCGGCTTCACTACAGGGAGCATTACTATTGGGGTTTTACTGCTGGGGGCAATACTACAGGGAGCATTACTATTGGGGTTTTACTGCTGGGAGCATTACTACAGGGGGCACTACTAATGGGGGCATTGCATAGGGGGCACTGCATAAGGGGCACCACTATTATCGGCTCTGCATAAGGAGCACTACCACTGTGGGCACTGCATAAGGGGCACCACTACTGGGGGCACTGCATAAGTGGCACTACCACTATTGGGGGTACTGCATAAGGGGCACCACTACTGAGGGAATTGCATTAGGGGCACTACTGCTGTGGGCATTGTATAAGAGACACTACTACTGTGGTCATTATGTGTATTAGGGGCACTACTACTGTGGGCACTGTGTTAAAGCGGCACTACTGTGTGTCATAACATGAATAAGGGACACTACTATAAGGTGTAATGTGACTCAGGGGCACTATGTGCGGTGTAATGTGGATAAGATTGTGCAACTGGTAATATTTCATGTGGGTGCCTATATGTGTTTTTTTTTGCTGTGGGTGTATATTGTTTTTTTTTCGTGCGTGTGCCTGTGTTGTTTTTTTCATGTGGAGCCATTTCACAATGAGACATAACCCCTTTAACACTTGTTATGTCCTCCTTTCAGTATTTAACAAACAGCGCTAAGCTTGGCTTATCGCTGTTTGTCAATGTACCACTTACGAGCGATATGGTCCCCATTGCGCATACCCCGATTTCTTCCATAATTAAAAGGGGCCTCCACGGACCTTAATCTGGCCCTGATAATAGTGGGTAGTTCACCCTCATGACGACAAAACATTTCTGGCCTGCCGAAGCATGGACTCCACAAGATCTCTGAAAGTGTCCTGTGGTATCTGGCACCAAGCCGTTAGCAGCAGATTCTTTAAGTCCTGTAAATTGAAAAGTTGGGCCTCTATGCATATCTCACAGATGCTCACGGGCTAACCTTATCTCCCCATGCGCATCAATGAGCATTGGGCATCCATGACACCATCACCGGTTCACTGGTTGTTCTTCCTTGGATCACTTTTGGTAGGTTCTAACCACTGCATAACGGGAACACTCCACAAGACATGCCATTTTAGAGATGCTCTCATCCAGTTTTTATCCATCACAATTTTTGCCCTTGTCAAATTAGCTCAGATCCATTTTTTCCTGCTTAGCAATACACCAACTTCAGGACTTGCCATTGCAATAAATATATATGAAAGGGTCCAGGATTAAGTGCTTCCACCAAATAAAGGAAATTAGTAAGCAGCTTTATGTGCTAGCTTGGGGAAACCCAGTTTGATTGTTTGGGGGGGGGGGGTGGTCCTTGGAGGGTTTTCACCTCTTCATGATGAAGTAGCTGTCTGCACGTCTCAGGGGCCTATTCATATTATAAATGGCCCGGTATCCATGCGTAAACGCTAGTTTAGGTTACCGGGGCTATAAATCACCTGGGGTCCGCTAGGTCCCCCTGATATTCAGCAAACTCAGAAAACTTTCAGTAATTCAACTCTCAGTATCAACTCTTTTTACTTCAGCCAGTGGCTGCACCAATTATCAAGTATCAACTCTTCTTACTTCAAACAGTGGCTGCACCAATTATCAAGTAAGAATTGATAGTTAATTGTTGATGCAGCCTTCGGGCTGAGCAGTACTGCAATACAGAGCTATGATTAGGAACCAGTCCTGCAACAGCCTTGAGGGCTGGAACTCTTGGCAAGTTGTGGCTGTTACAGCCTTGAGGGCTGGTGAGGAGTGACGACAGGTGGCCTTTGGGCCTTGAAGCAGCCTTGAGGGCTGAGAACCATTGGCTGAATGTCACTGTTGTGCGACTTGTGCCGCCAGGTTCACACAAGCAGCAGTTGGTTCAGAATTTTCCTTTAATAAAAATGAAAGGGGCATGCAGGAGATGCTGTCTGTGGCCATTACAATTTCTGGTCATTCATAACCCATAACATTAAAAATGTTAGGCAGCAATGCCCCAAACAGCACATAATGGAAAGGAAAAAGGTGCAAGATGGAATTGTCCCAGGGCCCTCCCACCCACCCTTATGTTGTGTATATGAAACAGGACATTCACAGTTTAACAAACCAATCACTTCAGCGACAGGGACTGCTACTTGTGGCTGAAATGATTGGTTTGTTTGGACCCCCCACAAAAAAAAGATCCCATACACAAACTGGCTTTACAACATAGGTAAGGTCAGATGTCGTCATCATCATCCCCATCAGTGTGTACATCCTCTTCTTCACACAATATTAATTCGTCCCCACTGAAATCCACCATTACAGACGCTTCTGTATTATTTTTTTTTACTTAATTGCTGGTAAAGGTCTTCCTCGTGGAATTTGTAATTAATTTTGATGAACATCATGTTTTCCACATTCTGGGGAAGTAATCTCCTATACCGATCACTGACAAGGTTCCCAGCTGCACTGAAAACTCTTTCAGAGTACACACTGGAGGGTGGGAAACTTAAGTACAGCAAAGCCAGTTTGTGTAAGGGACTCCAAATTGTCTATTTTTCCTGCCAGTAGTGAAACGGACTGTCTGACATGCCTATTTGGATGCTATCCCTAAAATAGTCATCCACCATTCTCTGAATGGTGACCGTATCCGACAAAGTCACGGTAGACATGTCACTCATTGTAGGCAGTTCTTTCAGACCCAACCGAGTGTCATTAGGTATTGCTGACTGATATGCATCACCACCAGCAGTGGGTCTCTTAGGAAAATGTTTTTTTCCTGGCAGCTGCAGAAACTGAAGGAGAAGATGCCGTGTCACGTGCCGCTTGAGCTGACAACTTTTTCACCAACAGGTCTTTGCATCTTTTCAAATTTATGTCCATCGGAAAGAAAGACACAAGGTATGACTTAAACCTAGGATCAAGTATGGTCGCCAAAATATAGTAATCTGATTTCAAGAGATTGATGACCCTTGGATCCTGGCGAAGGGCTTGATCTACCAGTCTGACATACCTAGTGGAATCACTCAGTTTCAGCTTCTCCTTCAGTTTCTCCAGCTGCTTTTGCAAGTCTGAATAGGGGAATGACCTGACTCAAGCTGGCAGTGTCCGAACGTACGTCACATGTGGCAAGTTCAAAGGGTTTGAGAAACTTGCACAACACAGAAATTATTCTCCACTGCGCTTGACTAAGTTGCATTCCCACTCCTCTCCCTATGTCATAGGCCCGTAGTGTTGCCTTGGATGGCCTTTTGCTGCTTCACCATCCACTGAAGCATATAGAGGGTAGAATTTCACCTAGTTACTACCTCTTGCTTCAGCTGATGGGAGGGCAAATTCAACAGTACTTGCTGATGCTGCAATCTTCGACACACAGTTGCTAAATGTCGAAAATGTCCCGGCTGGTAGCTGATTGTAGCAGCTCATTTGATTGATTGCTTTCCCTCCTACCATCATAATGGTGAGAGGTTACAATATGAAAGTAAAATCATGCAACTCTCTGACTGTTTTTTGACCAGCAGTATTTTGGTTCGATAAGCCCGTTACTGGATAATCCAGTAGTGTATATTGCTAATGCATGTAAGGGCTGTTAGGATTTGGGCTAGTCCCGGTCACATCACTTTCTGTTGGTATAATCATAATGTAGTTAGAAATTTGACTACCTCTAATTATAATGCCTATTTGGCTAAAATCATACTAAATTTCCAAGGGGATATGCAACATCCGTGGAGCAGAAACATATGATGTTAATTACTGATTATGTCAGTACGATTGCATAATTAGCGTATTGGCAGTGCATAATAGCGGCTTCATATTAGTATAACAGTACGGCTGCATATTAGTGTATTAACGGTCGTGATTAGAGCGCTACTCCACTTTGTGCTGTAACATAGGCATGACTGTGCTTACAATGAATTGATTTAAGTCGCAATTGTGCGACATTACACGCATACTGAATGATGTTTAGCAAGAGTGCTGTAAGCTGTATATAGCTTAAACTACGCAGAAAACATATGCAAAATAAAATAAATACCCCACATATCAGTAGACACACCCCTTGCGGCAGAACACAATAGGCCCTTCATAAATTTCAGCTCCAGGCCCATGGGGATCTTAATCTGGCACTGATCACAGTATCATACAGAATTTCAGTCTCGCTTGAAAAAATGGTGAATCATAAAGGAAAAAGTTATTTTAAACTCTTATTGATTTATTGATGCAGAAGTACTTGGAGAGTGAGGATAGGGAAATGAAATGATGTAAATATGTATTAAGCACACTTTTTATACCACTTTCACATAAAATACAGAACTGTGACAAACAACTGACAGTCTGGATAGTTTTCAATAAAACATCACTTTTATTTCAATGCACATATACATATGTATAACAACCGAAAATACATATAGAAACACTGCTGTGCTGAGGATTGTGAACACTAAAAACTAAATAAACTGCTAAACTCATGTGAGTAATTCACCTATTATTAATACAGAGAAGACTCACAATACACTACAATGTGTGATCTTTAGGGGCTCATTCGCACAGATCTTTGTTCACGTATACAACGGGCAGTTTTTGCATATGGTGCAGATGCAGATGTACGCATCTTTACATGTGCGTCCATTCTCTACTGCGCCAGATGCAACTTGGCCGGATCGGTTTTCTGTGAAATAAGGTGTTTCAGGGTGCGAACTGGGCAGTGACCATGTGATCACATGTAACACCCTGACTTGTGGGAGTGTCATGGACGTGTATCAACAGCTCCGTGTGAGTCGTGTGTACGGGGAACAAAAACCTGTTTCAGACTTATCTCTTCCAGCTATCATGGCGCTGGTACAAGTGCACACACTACTGATGACGGTTGCAGCAGCCGGCATCAGATCAATGGGCGGCATGAATTTCCGCTTGCACACTCACATAACCCTGCATTAGCTGATTGCGTACTCACATTAGTTAACGTAAGATATTAAATCAGGCTTCTAAACGTTTATACTCACACACATATTTATATAGAATTTACATTCATTGTGTGCAATGAGAGCATAACAAAAAAAGACACCGTTATATAGGACATAAACAACATTAACGGAACAGTCAAGACATACTGTGGGATACATTTATCTAACTCAGAATATTTTTTTCCTATTTATTATAGGGTACCATAGGCAATAGTATTGTCTGCACTAGCCATCTCTTCCAAAATTTATCTGTAGAATACGCAACTGAAATGTGAATTTGTTACCAGGACTGGCCAGCAAAGCGCTGTCTTTCCTCACCCCTGTCAGACAGTACTGCCAGGGAGCTGAGCTCCGATGTAGTTACTTCTAATTATTTTTTGGCCTATATTAATAAATATGCCCCAACAGTACTTGAACTATAAACTTTAGACTTTGGCAATCAACATAATCTATTTTTTTTATTGGTTACAAGTAACTTGCATATATTCTGTATAAAAGTTTACCATTTGGCAGCGCTATTCTTAATTCATCTGAAATTCATAATGAGAGTACCGTACACATGATCCATTAAAATTATTTCACCATAATATGAATATTTAGACGTTCTAATTTGAATACTTATGCATTCAGGAATTGTAGCATTTGGCATTGTATAAAATGTGTTATTTGCGAAGATTTACTAGAAGTCTATTTTAAAACTATATAGTCAGTCTACCATCAATGCCAGCCTTGGTAGTAAATACCAAAGCTGGCTATCATCACAGAGGAAAAAACTATTCCAGTTTATGTAAAAACAGTACTTGGGATAAATAAATGCAAGTTGACAGGCATCGAGCAATGGTGACTGTACCAAAGATGAAACATTTTTACACACAAACCGAATATACAGTGAAAAGGGAATCAAAGTGTTAATCATAATACCTGGATATATGCACATATACATACATAATCATTATTACTTAAAACCAGATTTATCATTACCTCATAAACAGGGACTCTGGTATGGAAAATGTAGTTTCTGGGTAAGACGACAAATTTGAGCTACTCCAGTAACTACAGTTTCCAAAGTACCAAAGGAAAGTGTTGGGAGGATACAGGTAAAAAAAAAGTAGATAAAATAGCAATGGGCAAAACTGCGGAAGCTGAAGTGGGAATATGAGCTAATGTGCACTGTGTCCTATAAGATGAATCCCAATATTAAAGGGCCTACGTTCCCCAATTCATGAGGAAAACTACACTTTAATGTAAAAAAAAATAATAATAATATTGTTCTAGAGTAGCACTGACCGTGCGGATTGTAAGTGCTGTTTCCAGAAAGTGTAATGCCAGCTCTGCATGAGAAGCACCAAACGTTGGAAGTTTTAGATTTTAGATAATGTGACTGGATAATCTTCATACAACCGTAGTAAGTAGTAATGCCACCTGTAGTGTAGTGAGTGCATGTTAGGCTGCTTCATCCATAACAATAGTCACCAACACGACTTCAGTCTCACCTTTGTATTTTGCCAATACAAGTGACACCTTTCGGGCTGATGCATAGTCACATACAAGTCGTCCGCAGATGTGGACACAATGAGTGCTTGAAAGTAAATGAGGATCTTCACATGTATTCAGAGTTGGCCGCATTTATGTGGAAGGACCGCCACTATACACCCACCAGTGACAGGAGCCGCCATCGCTATCAGTGCCCATTTGCCCCAGATCTGTCTGAGATCATACTGATTTCTGCGTATGTAACCTCAAATTAGCCTGCAGTACAGTCTATATGCCCATGAAACACTTATCCTAGGTGCGAATGCCAGTTGCTGCCCATATGATTCTGAATCACCCGTAGTTGTTCGAAGTTGCTATGCATGCACAGTGCCAAAAATAGCAATATACATTACCAAACCGGATTTGCCTGCAACTGTGAATCAGCCCTTTTGTTTCTAAGACACATTGCTACGGAGCCGTAACTAGACTTTTTGGTGGCCTGTGCCAGAAAGAGCATTAGTGCCCCCGCCACCCCCCCATTTTTCAAATAGGGACATAAGACATGCATCCGAAAAAGGGCTATTGCCTTATGGGGAAGGGCCACGGAAGGGATAGGGAAGGCCAGGAGCGGCTGAGGATAAAAGAAGAGGAAGTTACAAGTGAGAACGATAATAAACAGAAAATTGACAGGCCAAACAGCGCCCCCTGCCCTGCGGTGCTCTATGCCATGGCACTGGTCGCACTACCCTAGTTACAGCCCTGCATTGCTATTACAGTATAAAGACATCTGTACTGATATCCTCGTTTGTATGAATCATATCTGCCTACTTTTGATAAAGCATTTCATAGAGATTGTGGAAGTTACAATTATGCAAGCGCAGCGCTAAAGAGGTCGTTCAATGTTCTGCCTAAGAGGCGTGTCATAAAACTGACTTACATCCAACTGTAGGTGAGCACGAAAGCAGTTACATAGTCCTGTATTTATAAATATATACCAAAATACCCATAATGATAATCATGTTTTTCTTAGGAAGCAGCCAGTGATGGACATATTGGGATAGTGCATGCCGGGCACGTAGATAAGCCAATAATGTGGTAAATGTGCACCTGGAATTTATACCAGACCAGATGAGCACTGAGACGGTCTCAGCATCTGTTTCCTCCCGCCCCTGTCATGGTATAGGCATACTCAGTTATACAGTGCATTTCCTATGGAATGTATTTTCACCACACTAATGCTTGAAACACCACGGATTAAGATATCGGAATTTAAAAAGTATCCTCCACATAAATTAAAAACTTAGCACGTTTTTGTATCAAGACTCTTGTTTGTTTGAAAAGTTTTTTTTAACTCAGCAGCTGAGGGTCTTTTCTTAGGGTCAGGGGACAGCATTCTCCTGATCTCGTATTCCTTTAAAGACATACATTTAAAAAAGGTAATTATGAGAAGGAAATACATGGGGAAGGAGACGCAGTGAAACTTTAGTACGGATATACAGTACCTCAACGGGGTTGTCCTCTACAAGCTTCTGGGGCAATTCACCTCTCCGGATTTTCACCCATTCCTAAAAGGTAAACAAGGGAAAATACATGGATCATACCCCAATGACTTTGGTGGAGGGAGGGGATACAGATTCTGTGCCGGAGAATTTTCTAGGTTTGGCTTAAGTCACAGGTTCTTAAACTCAGTCCTCAGGACCCCAAACAGTGCATGTTTTCCAGGTCTCCTCTCAGAATCACAAGTGAAATAATTAGCTCCACCAGTGACTTTTAAAATGTGTCAGTGAGTAATGACTACACCTGTGCACCTGCTGGGTTACCTGGAAACATGACATGTGTGGGGTTCTTATGACCGATTTTGAGAACCACTGGCATAAGTTATTTAATGACCATGCTTTAGCAAAAGTAAAAATAGACCTTTAAAAGCCCGGCCTTCTACCTCTATTGGATCACACCCTTAATTAACTTTAAGATGTTTTCCTAAAATACTAATCATAGCCCCTTAAATGTGTCATCAGAGTAAGGCGCCATCATGAGTTATAACTGCAAATCTTAACGTTTTAATGAAATTAATTACTTGTGATTTCATATATAAAAAGTTATAATATATGGTTTTATCAATTTTTACGGCACAAAAGACAACCCACTGAAACGAAGGGCAGACATGCAAATGCCACCAAAACGGGGGACAATCAAATTTGAGAGGTGATGTGCCTTTAAAAATGCTCTGCGGTTACCCACTAAATCGGAAACACGTCCCTAAATGTGCAGTCCCCACCGCTTGAACTATGCTAGAAAACCTGGACCTGCAGCAATAAGACTAAATACTGTGGGGCACTTCCTCATTTAGGAGCCCCCAGATACTTCTATAAGAGAAGGCAATAGCTACAGTCATTGCCATCTTCATGTTCTAAGCCTTGAGAATTTCTGTATAAATGGCTGCAGCCACAACCAAAACAAAGTCGGTAAGGTGAGTTAGGCATTAGTGTTAGTATAATTACCAGTTTGATCGGGATTCTGCCTGTCGGGATGCCATTGTCGGTATTTTGACCGTTGGCATCCTGACCACCAGGATACTGTACCCAACCCTATGTTAGAACCAGAGCTTTTTTGTGGTGATACTCAGTAGTAACGACACCTTTTTTTGTCTAATTTTTAATTCTTATAACTAGTTCCAGAAGCAGTATGAAATCTGTAAATAATCTAGTAACTTTAAGGTAGTATCACCACATTTTTTTTAATCGAAAAAATTAAATTCTGATAACTTGGCGTTAAAACTATTTAACAACCTAATTATAACACTTTTACTGCTTCTTGCATTTGAAACTAAAATAAAAGTGTCATTATTCTGTGATCTTTGTATATTCACCTTAATGCTGTAGAGTGAGTTATTTTACTAAAGGGGCAATATGGCATTTTCACAGAGGTATCCAGGACAGAGGGCATACAAAGACAAACTACTTACCAATGGAGCCTGAGCAAAAACGCGGATAGAAGAGCTAACAATTCGGGTAATATTAGCAAATGTCATATATTCCAACTCACTAATGTCTTAAAGTAGTCCTGTGAGATTCTTTACTGAATTCATGTTCCATGCGTGTTAAGAAGTCTATTCAGGCCCGATCATGCACGTCACGCCCATGTCGCTAAGGTGAGGATTTTCAATGTTCTAAATTATTGTTGTTGCTATATTGTATTTTTATTTTCTTTCTTTTATTTTTCTCTTTCTTTCTCTCTTTTTTGCTTTCCTCTCTCTCCCTTTCCCCTGCCTCTTCCTTCTACCCGAGATTATCATATGTTGTTTTTGATGGCGACTAGCTCTAGGCGCACAACCCTCCGGGTTGTTTCAATTAACGCAAAGGGCTCAATATCCCAGAAAAACATCCCAGGGTGTTACGTGAGCTTTATGCCCTTAAGGCTAATGTGGCTTTTATCCAGGAGCCACACTTTAAAGCTGGTGCGGCCCCTTTCTTGAAAGCACGCAACTTCCCTAATACTTTCTATAGCAACAATAACAAAGGTAAAACTTTAGGCATAGCAATTTTGTTTTCCCGTCATCTCCCTTTCACAGCTCTGGAGCACTTTTCTATAGTTGATGGTCAGGCACTATTAGTCAAGGGTACTCTTTAGCAAATCTACACCTTGGTGAGTCTCTACGCACCCAATGGCAACCAAGCCTTATTCTTAAAGATGGTGTTAGACCGCATTGATGCTTTAAAAGAAGCATCAAATAAACCTTATTCTAGGGGGCGCTTTGAACTGGACACTATCCTGATGTGGATACTTCAACTTCCTCCTGTATCGCCCAACTCAACCATACCAGAGTGTCCGACGCACACTACATGAACACCAGCTGGTTGATATGTGGCGGCTCCAACACCCTACTGACCGTGACTACACATTTTTCTCCCCTCCCCATAACTCATATTCTAGCCTGGATTATTTTCTACTGCGCCATAGGTTTTTACAACTCTTACAACATTCCTCCATTGAACCAATGACTTGGTCCGATCACGCCCCGATCACTCTTACGCTTTCTACCAGTCTCGCCTCCCATAAACCTTGAAGCTAGCGCTTGAATGAAAGCCTTCTTTCTGACGCTTATTGCAAGCCTCAGTTGGACCAAACTCTCACTGACTATTTTGAATTGACTCACCTGAGGTTTCTAGTATTACTGTATGGGAGGCTCACAAATGTGTGCTGCTGGAAAAATGTATCCAACTTGGTTCATATCTTAAAAAACAGCGTCAAGGATATAAGCTGTTTTTGCTCCAACAAATTAGATCACTTGAATTGACACACAAAGCCTCTGGGCCTGATTCAGAGCCGGACGCTCTGACCAGAGCGCTCGCTCTGAATCAGGGCCCTCCTACCTAAACTTGGAGCGGCCTTTTGGACACTTGCATAGCTGTGGGTTACCACCCACAGCTTATGCGAGGGTCCATGATGATGGTCGCGATGGGCAAGACCATCGGGCTTGCGACGAGACCCTGCGGTAGGGTCTCGCTGCCGCAAGCCCTGGAGTGATTTTGGCTCTATCAGAGCCAAAATCACTCCCACTGACATCACTAGTGATGTCAGTGGGGCCGGACCCAGACGGTAGGCGTTCCCATGGGAACGCCTCCGTCTGGCAGCCACGCCCCCGGCATGCCCACCAAAGGGGGCGTGCTGTCACTCAACATCGACAGAACGCCCTCTTTGGTGCGAGACCCCGAGCGACGGCTTCCCCGTCGCTCGCCGGGTCTCGCGCATGCGCACGACGGAGCAGCCTCCATCGTGCACATGCGCATTTGGGTACCATCGACCCGCTTGCGAGCGTCTTGCGCTCGCGAGCAGGTCTGAATGAGACCCTGTGTCAGTTACGTACCAGAAGGCACTACTCTCAGCTCGAACTGAACTTAACAAAATATTGAAAGAAGGGGTGAAAAGGGATTTTCGTTTATGTAGAAACCGTTACTTTCAATGGGAGAATAAGCCAGGTAAATTATTGGCATGGCCTTACAGGCCCAGAGAGCACTATCCTTTATAAAGGTGATCAAGGATGGGACTGGTAGAGATTATAGACTGACCCCAGATATTGCCTCAGCATTTCACTCTTATTATTCGAGGCTGTATAACCTTTAATCCCTGGATTCTCCTTCAGGGGTTGCTGCTTTGTTTCAGTCACTTGAAGCCCATGTTGCGGTTATCCACAAGGAAGGTAAGGACCCGGCTCTATGTTCCAGTTATAGGCCAATCTCCCTCCTGAACACGGACATTAAACTATTTGCCAAGCTAATTGCGAACAGAAGTTGGTGTTGTCCCAGGCCGTGAAGCACGAGACACCACTAAGGTAATTGATCCGATACATCTCACTCTGATGGAACAGTCCCCTGCCCTTCTGATCTCTACTGATGTAGAGAAGGCTTTTGACAGAATAAACTGTTTGTTCATGAGGGGGTTACTGAGACACATGGGATTGGGTCCTGCCTCCTTGCAAAGGATCCTGGCCTTATATACTATACCTACGGCTTGAATTAAGATCAACGGTGCCCTTTCTGACCTGGTTCAGATTCCCAAATGTACTAGACAGGGTTTCCCCCTATCCCCGCTTATTTTTGTTTTGTGTATGGAGGCATTGGCTACGGCTATCAGAATGAACCCTGACATATCTGGGCTGTTTGTAGACGAGCGTGACTATAAGCTGGCGTTATTTGTAGACAACCTCCTGGCCGTCCTGACCAACCCCTCCATTTCAATACCAAACCTCGTTTCTAAATTTCGTGAATTTAGTTTTCTTTATAATTTCAAAATAAATTATTCTAAATCCATACTGGTTAACCTTGTGGTTCCTCCAACAGTAGCCGAAGGTCTGAAAGCCTCATTCCCCTTTTCCGGACATCTCTCGAGACTTAAAATATTTTGCTGAATCGTGATCTATCACGGTTATATTTAGATCATCTTTTACTTCTCCTGGCAAAGATTAGAGGTAAACTTCGAGACTGGCACCGGGACACGTTCTTGTGGCTGGTTAGGGCAAGTATATTTAATATGAATACACTTCCCAGAATACTTTACTTTCTCCAGACCTTCCCGATATGTGTCCCTAGGAGCTGGTTTCTGAACATTCACCGTCTGGTGAGGGATTTTGTTGGGTAAGGGGACGACCCCACTTTAGACATTATGTGCTCTTTCTATGCAGACATTTGGTGGGGGTTACAGTTACCCCACTTTTTACATATTACAAGGCAGTGGCTCTCAGAGTCTTAGAATGGACCCGACCGGAGTCGGACAGACAGTGGGTAATACTTGAGAATCACAGACTCCCAGTAGGTCTTGGACTGTACACATGGTTACCGACACTTCTCTATATTACTCATACCACAATCGGCCTGACACTGTCCCTTTGGAAATCCTTAAGAAAAAGGCTGTGTTTCGCTTCTTTATTTTCACCTATAATTCCGCTTTTACATAATATGAGATTTCAACCTGGGGATAACTCACTCCGCCTTCTGCCTTTGGATTAAGGCTGGGGTGGTGCGGGTCAGCCAGTTGGTCTCCTCATCTGGCATTGACTCCTTTAACCAGGTTCAAGAGACTTAGGATCTACCAGCCTCCGAGATTTGGAGATAACTCCCTAATCATAATTTTGTGTCTAGCAACCCAATCCGTGAGGCTGTTAGTAGACTCATTTTGAATCGATGTGTCTGTCCAAGTCTCATCCTCAACATTTTCTCTCCCCTGGCTATAAACTTCTCATAAAGGACACTTTTCCCACGTTGCCGTGCTTTACAGCTGACTGGGAAAAGGATTTGGGTATAATGTTATAACCCTAAGATTCAGACCACAATGTCTTGTTCGCATAGCTATACGGTGGTGGACACTCCGTTTAAGGTTCTTGCCTGTTGGTACAGATGCCCCTCAGTGCCTGATAAAATGTACCCTGGGGTTTCCGTTACATGTTGGAGATGCGCTTCAGCGGTCTGTTCCCCTTTCCATATCTGGTGGGAATGTGTTACTTTGTGCCCCCTTCTGGAACTCTGTGATCTCTTTATCTAAAGAGTCTGTAGACCAGGACATTAGTTCAGAACCTGCTTTCTGGCTCCTTAAAAAGATTGATGGTACAGTGTCATCCTATAAATAAAAATTTTTTATTTTGAAACATCTCAATAGTGCAGCCAAGGCTGTAATTCCAGTTCACTTGCGGTCTCAGACTCCTCCAACCTACCGGAATGGTTCTCCAGACTGGAATTCTATTTATCTATGGACAATCTTATGATGTCTGGAGCTTCTACATTTAGAGAGTTCAGCAATATCTGGGGGTCTTGGTTCCTATTTAAGACCTCTCCCTTTTATTCAGGCCACATTAGTGGGGTTTCTTAATTTGCTTTACTGTTCAACTAGTTCTTTGGAGATCATCTCAGGTGGTCCCTCTCTCTTCCCCCTGCCTCCTCATTCTTACTTTCATAATTTCTTTTCTGCTCTCTTTTATGATGTTATTTTCTGGTCTGATTGATATTTTTTGTGTACATTGTTTTTTTTATGTTATTCTGATTTTGTTGGAATTTTATTGCTATGCTTTGAATTGGTGCTCTGCACCTTCTGTTACAGTTTTTGAAGATCTAATAAAAACCTTTAATGCAAAAAAAAAAAAAAAAAAAGTCTATTCAGGGAAGGGGATACATGTGTTTATGCTGTCAGCAGTCAATATGCTCTAAATAATATTAAAACAGTGTCAGTATAATATTGTAACATGATTTCACTGCAAAACTAGAATCTGAGCATGACGGAAATACTTGGGGATATTTCTGAAAGTGATCATCGATAGCAATTACACATTCATTCATTTGGTAAAAGAATACACGTAATCTGATTGGTTATCATTCCCTGTGAAAAAATTGCCAGAGCACAGATATAAACATTTAGCCATTTTGCTGTTGATGTAAATGAACCCAGTCATTAGCAGGTGGAGGTGGAGCACTCAATAGTAATCGGCAGCAACAATATTCACATAAGTGTAAATAATAAAACACCACAACAATACATAATGAAGTGTGGTTGAAAAAAAAATAAATCACGAATTGTGGAACATACTGTACTGTCGTGTCGACGGGCAAATATCCACAGAAGTTCAACTAATATTAATCCTAAAGCATAAATGTCAACTTCACTTTCATATTTTTCTTCTTTCTGCTAAAAAAAACAAAAATTACAAATATTAGTAGGCACATACATGTTGAACTATCATATGCAACACATCAGACAGAAGTCAACTGTATACAGATTTTCCTTTACATCAATAGTTCAATCAAAAATCTGCTATCAGGTCGAGGGATCTATACTCACCTGTACAGCGACATACAGCAGAATCTGCCTCCTTGACACTAGCCTTTTCTGGGTTGCTGGCAGTCTACTACTGCTGGCGAAGGGTCAATGTGTAATGTGTTTGTGCGTCAACCATTTGTGCATGCGCATAGCTGTTGACCTACCTCCACAAGATTTCTTGTGGTTTTTAAACTCAATAAAGAATCAGTTAGCTCTGCCTTCTCTTAGGTCAGAGGTTCCCAAACATTGCAGCCATTACAGTCCAAGTTTTAAAGGATATCTACGCTTGAGGCCAGATGGTTAAATCAAATTGACTGAGTTACTAATTAAGTCACCTGTGGTCTAGCATGGACATCCTTAAAATATGGACTGTAATTGTGGAGTTTGGGAACCTCTCTTTTAGGTAGTTCCCTATTTGTTAATAGTGCAACTTACATGAATCACTTAAATCAGACAGCTGTCCTAGATTTTTAAAAATATCTGTATTTCAAATCTTTAAACATTTTTGTAATTGTAATGCTTAGAGGGAAATTCAATTAGCCCCGATAATTTTTTTGGCAAATAAAACGCAACATACTGCATTTTCGTGCAATTAAATTCGATCCTGATCCTAAATTCGAAAAATGATCAGCTCTCGGGGGAACACACACATGATCCGTGATAATGTCACGCGGTGTTTTCGCAGTCACGATCATGGGGTTGATTTTCAGGGATTATTTATCACCTGTCTCAGCCAGGTGAAATTCCTGATGACTGCTGGCTTCTTATTGAATAGCCCCCAGGGGATCATTTAGCTTCTGTAAATTATGTCGGCTAATTGAATTCCCCCTTAGTGTAATTTGGAGACAACTGTATACAGTATGTATTTATCAGGTACATATTTAAAAACTATAGATGACACTCAATAATATTGACCTTTTTAAGTAAATATAGAATTTAGTTCTGTAACTTTTTTAAAGTTCCCCATTGTAGCTGCACGTGCTGGGTTATTGCACATCAGTACATTATGTGGAATGGGATTGAAATGCCGGCAACTGTGTAGCCGCCGGTTCAAATCCCGACAGCGCTAGCCTGACGCGGAGGAAATCTCGACAGCAGATGTAGGCAATCTAACCCTCCTTTAGGGGTGCCTAACCCTAACCTCCCCCTCTAGTGCCTAACCCTACCCGAGCCTAACCTTCCCAGGAGGGGTGCGTAACCCTAAGTATACCGGTGGTCCCTAAACCTAATCCCCCATCCCCGGTTACATCGCTACTTACCTCCGGCGCTGGAAGATCGGTCCGGCTTTGGGATTAACATAGGCATCAGTATTTCGACGCCTATGTTAAATCACCTGCCGGGATTGTAGTGTCGGGATTGAGACCAGCGGCCGTCTCATAACTACATTCCCATTAGGTAGGACGTTGCGCCCTCTCTTTCCAATTGGTAAGACAAGGACAGTAACAACTGTGTGTAAAGATATTCCATTTGGTTCCTCGGCACTGTACCTGTTGGGTTGCTAGAATAAACTCATGGACTGACGTCAAGGAGGATTGCCTGCATGGTGTCTAAGCATTTTTCGGGGAATTTCAAGCAATGTTTCCCCTTGTCTACACCTAATTTAAAACAGTAAGTTATTAAAGTGAATGTGAGTAAGAATATCAGCTTGCATTAGACAGTTATTAAAAGTTAGGTTAAAATATTGAGGCGCACGAGTGACCTAGCTCAGGTCTTCTTGCACCCAATTGGCTCCTATCATGTTCATCAAGAAGGAAGTAAACTAAATTTTACTGAACTGACAAAAAGAAAAAAATCAAAATGTAAAACACTGTATAACAAAATGACTACAAAATGGTGTTATGTTGTGTAACATGTCTTTATTATTATAGGTGCCATGCACTCAAGCAAAAGAATCTCTCTTCCGCACTCTCGCACAAACACGGGGGCTACGCGGCTGTACGCAGTCTGGACAATCCTTAGGGAAAATAAATAAACCTGTTAAAACTAAAATATGTACTTTTGCCCTGTAACTGTGTCAGACCTGTAATAAACTACATATATTCAGTATCCCTAGATTTGGAAATAGGTTTACTTTTACTTATGTTCCTTACATAATGTCCATTAAATAAAGATACTGTATATAGCAATATTCTGCCAACAGTAAAGCTGGGTATACACTGCACAATATGTCATTTACACGGATGTTCAAATCCCGACAGCGGCATCCCGGCAGCAGTGAAAATCCCAATCGTCGAAAGGTAAGTATTCACTAACCTATTCTCCCCCCTAACCCTCCCTTAGGGGTGCCTAATCCTAACCTCTCCCTCCAAGTGCCTAACCCTAATCCCCCCTCTAAGTGAGTAAACCTAACCCCCCCCTTCCCCGCCGCCTGAACCTAAGTCCCCCGGGGGGAAGGTGGGTGCCTAACCCTAACCTCCCTCCGGGGGTGCCTAACCCTCCCTTCCCCAACCCTAACCTCCCGGGGGGGTGCCTAACCCTAAGTCCCCCCCGGGAACCCTGAACCTAACACTCCCCCCCCCCCCCGCGCGGCTGTCCGCGCCCGGCTTACCTTCGATCGGTAAGCTGAGTGTCGGGCTCCCGGCGTAGGTAAAATGACATTTAGCCCTTGCCGGGATTAGACAGTCGGGAAGCCGACGGTCGGGATTCTGTCCATCGGCTTCCCGAATGCTTCCCATTTATACAGCTGACAATATATATATTGCTCAGTGCATATACAGGTGTGTACACGATATATCTGTGAACAACATCGTTCACACATATATCCAGTCAGCTGTGCAGCAGGGCAGATGCCATATATCTGAAAGATACATTGTGTACATCTGCCTGTGTGTACGGGCGACGGACCAACCAACCCATATACTGGCAACAGGAACCAGCAACAATGATATCACAACTGGGTGGGAAAACTGAAATGCCCGCCCAGTTGCAATGTCTGGAAAGACATATCGAGGGACAGATTGGTGTGTATGCTTACCAAATCGGTCGCTCGATCAGCGAGACAGACGGCCAGCCACTACTGTATACATTTCCCTTCAGAGGCTGCGGAAAAGCACTATCCGGGAACCTGAGGGAAGAACTACCAAGGTCTATACAATTATATCTGCCCACAGCTTTCAACATCTGTAGAATAGAACCCCACTTTCTAGGGATCCTGAGGGAAGAGGCACAATAATGACACCAACAATTTTTGATATAAAAACTAGAGACTACCTTCAGATGGAAGGAAAGACTTGTACACTGCCTGCTGAGGCCATATCAGGAGAAAAACCACCAGTTACTGTCGCTTCAAAATGGGGTGATAGGGGTGATTTTTGCATAGCCCCTCTGTCTCCTGTACTCTGATTGGTGGATGACCTGCTGCTTGTCTGGGCCTAAGAAGCACACAGAGGATGATGCCCAGCTGTCCCAATGTGTCTTGAATGCAATCAGAGCATTTGGGCAAGATCTTGTGTCTGCGTCTCTGCCGCCAGACACTTATATATAATGTGCAGTCAGAGGCAGCCTGCCTGCTAGAGTGGGCAATTGCCCTGACAGTCCTCAACCCTCGATCTGCTACTGTTTCCAGATGAAAAAATTAGGGAATCCGAAGGACGAAATATCAGAGAAGCCCCTTGTAGGACCTTTAAAACAAGATTGAGGTACTAACCAGAAACATAACAAAAAGATGTCCAAAAATGACCCATACAGATGTGTCCACATACATCTATCTTCCGTGCGCTACAAGTTGCGCCACACAACGCGGGAGCTCCGTGTCACTTGGTAGCGCCGAGAGTCTTTTGTGCGACTTTTTACCTTCAAATTCAAATCACACAGTGATGTGAATAGTTAGCACAAGCAGCTTCTGCTGATTAAAATGATATGCAGCATGCCTATATTCTGTGTGCGTCTGTGGCTGTATCTGCATGCTAAACACTACGTTACAGTGTTACAGCCGCTGATACTGTAACGTAGCATTTCGCATACATACACCCGCACTTGCTCACAGAACATAGGCATGCTGCATACAATTTTAATCAGCAGAAGCTGCTTGTGCTATTTATTCAGATTGATGTGTGATTCGAATTTAAAGGTAAAGAGTCGCACAAAAGATGCTCTGCGCTACCGAGTCACGCCACGGCTTGGCCCGACTAGAAGGGCTGTTTAATGTGCAAGGAGGATAGATGTATGAGGATCCATCTGTATCTAGATAAATGACATTCTAGAAATAATGCAAACATGAAATCAAGATGGCGTGAAAAGACACCTGCTCCTTAAATAACTTTAAGGGCAACTCTTTCTAGTCCTCTCTGGGGGACAGGACTAGAAAATGGATACCAAAAAACCCCTGGTACAGCAGGAACTGCCACTGTATGTAAAAGATGCAGGAGGAAGGCTTACATGCACACAACATTCAATCACTTCATCCACCATATCACTAAAGCCAGCTGCAGGCCGAGAAGAAAGTAGGACACCATGACTGGTTGATCAAAAACTCAACAGGATTGGTGTACCAGGGCTGTCCGGGAACTAATTAGTTCCTGAACCATGACCTCTTCAGCCCAACCTTCCACAGAAAATTTGGCATCAGCAGAGTTGGAGGTAAGGAAAAGGTATATGAACTGACAAGACTAACAACATTACTAGGGTCTGGTACTATAAAGAGCTGGCGACTTAAATATTATGCCACCATGTCTACTATCTGGTGATCCTCAAATGCCTAGCAGATCACAAAATACCATGGAGAAGTAATCACTTTTTCTACTTAAGGGTCCACAGGGTTGACCTTTTGGTATAGCTGGATCTGGATCCACGGGCACCACTCAGTTAAAGCTTTTG
The DNA here is from genome assembly GCA_031769625.1 of Taudactylus pleione. Lineage (NCBI taxonomy): Eukaryota > Metazoa > Chordata > Amphibia > Anura > Myobatrachidae > Taudactylus > Taudactylus pleione. The sequence continues at coordinate 63,133,452 of JAUIMM010000200.1, read as the reverse complement.
CTGCTATCAGGATGCACTTGGGTCCATCCTCCTCTATACCCCGCCCCTGAGCCACAGGCACCTCAGTTTTAGTTGGTGCCTGGCCGAAGTCGGGTCACCATGGCGCAGCCCCTAAGCTTATTTTTATTTTTTAAAAGAAGATGTTTATTTATTTTTACTCTTCAGAGCGGCAGCATCAGACTGTCCATCTTGACGTCCACGCTGCCGCTGCAACAACCCCGCTGGCGCTGCGACGCCAGTACTGATCTGGGGATCGCAGCAGGGCCCCGGAGTCAGTACTAGCAGGGCTCCGGGACCTCCCACAGACTGCTGCCGGATTCGCCGGGGACAGGTAAGCCGCGGGCAGCGCATTGCGTTGCCCGTGGGGGAAAATGCAGTCTTTAGCCGCCGGTCTCTGGGGACAGACCGGCGGCGCTAGCTAGCGGCGGCGGGCTCCCGCTTTTCAGGAATACCCCGCGTGTCTGCTAGACAGCCAGGGAGTAAAGGCTGGAGTGGGAACCAGTGTCCCTGGAGTTAATTACTGGCCAGGGGAGTGTGCCTTTCCCAGTCTAGCGGCTCCTCCCCTTAGCTCAGCGCGCTTTTTCTCATGTGTACTGGCGTCGCTGAGCTGCTCCTCCTACGGCCACTCCTCCTCTGAGCTCTCCGGTGGCCATCTTGTCTGGCAGAAACGCAGATCTCCCAGGCGGTGCATGGACTGGTCCTCCTGCGTACCTCTCCCCTGATAAAGGACAGTGTACACAGCGCTATAGCCCTCCCAGACACTGAATCTAGGAGGTTGATGGTAGCAAAAGGTGCAGTGAGTATTGTCTTTCTGCATGGTATGTGACTTTTGCTAGTGCTGCCTGTCTGTGCTAATTTCTACTGACTGTCAGCTTATACCTATCCCTTTCCTTCTCCTACGGCCTGGCAGGTGTGTGGGAGAAGGGCTTTTTTCTGTGAACCTCACTTATTTTAAAATAAGTATTTGTGAGGTCTGTCACATACAGTTGTGTGCTACACAGTACCATATTGTGGGCTGTTTGTGTTGCATACTTGTGAGTGCGCAGGTGTTATACGCCACACCTCTTCTTTGTGATACATACTGTATTTATTGAAAATGTATTGTGTCATGTCTGATGAGGAGATTGAGCACTCCGTGGCTCCTGTATTGTTTTCCTGCAGACGCTGTTCTGCAGGGGTTGATAGGGAGGATTTATCACAGGATGGTCTGTGCGGGCAGTGCCAGCTAGTACCTGGCCCCTCTAAACCCCCTACATCGCAGGATCCTCCTTGGGCGATGTTTTCACAGGTGCTAGCGTCAATCTCGGACCGTTTAGTGGTCCCGACTACAGTCCCTACTAGGGCGTTGCCCCAGCCTGCCATAACCCATTCCCCGGGTATTCCGCAGTTATTGCAGTCTCCCCCCGGGTCTCAGACAGTGGGTCCTTATACGGGGTTGCTTGTGTATGTTCAGTCTCCCCCAGTGACGCAGCAGTCCGTGGTGCCCTTTCAGGGGTTTCCTCAGGCGGCTCCTCCACCTTGGGTGAATTTACTCTCCAGCTCTGTTCAGAGTCTGCCGGCCTCGTCTTCGGCTTTTCAGTCGATGTTGCAAAGTGACATGCCCCCGAAGGCGTCCAAGCGCCCCTTTCTGGCTTTACTGGCTGCGCAGTTAACGGACACAGACGTGTCTTCAGATGACGGAGAAGTACATGAAGACACAGGCTCGGATGCCATGGCCCAGGAGGTGGAGACTAAGTCCTCCATTAATGTGCCGGCATTGGTTAGGGCGGTGTGGGCCATCCTTCACATAGAGGATGATGCACCGGCTCCTAGGTCGAAGTATCCTAATTTTAAGAAAGCTAAGGTAACTTTGAATGTTTTTCCCCTGTCTGACCAATTGACGGATCATATGGCTGGGGCCTGGCAGTCACCCAGTAAGAGATTCCAACCACAAAACTGGTTGGCATCCAATTATGCCTTTCCTGAGGCTCATTGCAGGAAATGGGAAACCCCACCTGCAGTGGATTCCCATGTCACCCGCTTAATTAAAAGCGCTACTCTGCAATTACTGTTTATCTCCTCTTTGAAGGATCCCACGAACAGGAAGGTGGAGACTTGTTTAAAGTCTATCTACTCTCTCTCAGGGGCAGTGGCCCGTCCGTCCATGGCCATCTCTTGGGTAGATAAAGCCGTTGAGAGCTGGGCCAACGCATTAGAGGATACTTTTCCATACGATGCTCCGGATATCCAGAGAGCGTTAATAGGACAGATGAGAGATGCGGCTTCCTATATTGGGGAAGCGTCGTTAGATGCCAGTCTGCTGACCTCTAGGGTTTCGGCTGCAGCTGTGTCTGCTCGTCGGTCCTTGTGGCTGAGGTCCTGGAGAGCAGACGCAGACTCTAAAAAGGGCCTGGAGGCCTTACCTTTCAATGGGGAGTTGCTATTTGGTCCAGACTTGGACAAAATAGTGGATACTCTGGCTAAATCCAAGTCATCCTTCCTCCCTTCGGCTTCAGCACCTGCTAAGGTGAGGAGTTCTGCATTTCGGTCCTTTTGGGTTCAGGGTAAGGCCAAAGGTCAGTCCTTCCCGAGGCAGTCGGCGACCAAGACCGCCTCTAAGATCAAGAAGCAGGCCTGGAGTGCTAGGTGCCCTTCTTCCAAGCAGGAAGATAAACCTTCTGCCTAATGGGACGGGCCTCCCTCTGGGGGACCCCAGAGTGGGAGGCCGACTTCTTCAATTTGCCCAGTGCTGGCACAATACCACCACGGATGCCTGGGTTCGAGAAGTGGTCTCCCAGGGGTACACCCTGTCTTTTCGGCACAGACCGCCCCACCAGTTTTTCTGCACGAGTCCTTCTCAGGACAAAACCAAAGCTTTGCAGATTCAGGAAGCTATATAGTCCTTGCTGAAAGCAGGGGTCATTGTTCCCGTTCCTAAGTCACAACGAGGGACGGGGTACTACTCTACTTCTGGTGCAGAAACCAAATGGTTCTCATCGCCCTATCCTCAATTTGAAGTCTCTGAACAAATTCATCAGAGTTCCCAAATTCAGGATGGAAATGTTACGTTCCATCATTCTGGCGATGGAACCTGGGGATTACATGGTCTCCCTGGATATCCAGGATGCCTACCTCCATGTTCCGATAGCACCTTCACCCCAGCGGTATCTGAGGTTCGCTATCCTACAACATCACTAACGGTACCAAGGGTATTCATTAAAGTGATGGCGATCATGGCCGCCCATCTTCGGAGCCAGAATGTACGGCTGCTGCCGTATCTAGACGACCTCCTTTTGCTGGCAAGCTCTCCGGAGGTACTGCTTCAACATCTCCACCTGACAATCGCTTGTCTGCAAGAGCACGGGTGGTTGATAAATTGGAAAAAGTCCTCCCTGATTCCATCACAGCGGATGGTTCATTTGGGAGCCCTGCTGGATTCTCGTCAGCAAAGGATCTTCCTGACTCCGGAGAAGGTCTCCTCCCTACAGTTGCGGATACATAGTTGCCTGAGCAGTTGCCGACTGTCCATTCGGCAATGAAAGTTTTGGGGTCCATGGTGTCGGCATTCGAAATGGTGGCGTTTGCTCGGATACATTCCAGGCCCCTGCAGGGGCTGATTCTATCGGAATGGAACTGGTTAACTCACCAGATCCGGTCTCAGATGCTTGTGTTGTCCCGGGAGGTTCGGCAGTCCTTAGCTTGGTGGCTTCAGACAGCTCATCTAGTCGAGGGGCGCCCCTTTTGGATCCCAGACTGGGTCCTGCTCACAACAGATGCCATTCTCAGGTGTTGAGGGGCAGTGACAGGCTCGTTGTCAATTTAGGAACGTTGGACTGCGAAGGAAGCACTTCTCCTGATCTACATTCTGGAACTACAGGCCGTGTACAGGGCCCTGCAGTCGTCAGGCACCGCTCTTCACGGAAGGGCGGTTCAAGTGCAATCTACGGTGGCATACATCAACCACCAGGGAGGAACTTGCAGTCGTGCTGCGATGTCGGAGGTGTCTCTCATCCTGGCTTGGGTGGAGTGCCACATTCCAGCAATCTTGGCAGTCTTCATCCCCGGAGTCCTCAACTGGGAGGTGGTCTTCCTCAGCCGTCACGACGTGCATCCCAGGAAATGGTTGCTTCACCCAGAGGTATTTCAACTACTCGTGGACAGATGGGGACTGCCGGAGTTGGACTTGATGGCCTCCCGTCACAATCACAAGTTGCCCGTGTACGGGTCAAGGACAAGAGACGCAGGCGCAAGGCTGGTGGACGCACTGTCGGTGAAATGGACATTTCAGCTGGCGTATCAGTTTCCTCCGATATCCCTGCTGCCTCGGGTCCTGTGGAAATTCTAGCAGGACGGCAGCGCGCTCGCACTGGTGGCTCCAGCGTGGCCCAGACGTCCTTGGTTCTCCGATCTGAGGAGCCTCTCCATCGACGCTCCGTACCTTCTTCCTCAGCGTCAGGACCTGTTGTCTTCATGAGCCCCGTCTTTACCCGGATCTGGGTCGGCTGTCTTTGACGGTGTGGCTCTTGAGACAGCCGTCTTAAGGGCTCGCAGCTTCTCGGGCTCGGTTATTAGTACCATGCTCAAAGCACGCAAGCCTGCTTCCGCACGGATTTACCACAGGGTTTGGCACACTTACTTTCAGTGATGTGAATCCAGAAACTATGATCCTCAGGTGTCCCGAGTTTCTAGGATTTTGGAATTTCTTCAGTCAGGTTTGGACCTAGGCTTACGTCTTGCCTCCCTGAAGGTTCATGATGTTCACACTTTTTTCCAAGGTGTTCTTTGAATCCAGCCTCCCTTTGTGCCTCCGGTGGCTTCTTGGGACTTGGCGGTGGTTCTTCGGGTCCTGCAGGGTCCTCTTTTTGAACCTCTTGAGTCGGTGGAACTCAAGTGGCTAACGTTTAAGACTGTTTTTCTCCTGGCAATTGCTTCTGCCAGGAGGGTGTCAGAATTGGGGGCGCTTTCCTGTCATCCCCCTTTTCTGATTTTTCACCAGGACAGTGCGTTGCTTTGCACTCGTCCTGAGTTTCTCCCTAAAGTGGTTTCTAAGTTCCACATTAAGCAGGAACTGGTTGTGCCAGCTTTTCAGTCACCTGATCTTTCAGCTGGTGAGGCTTCCTTGGATGTAGTCCGTGCTCTCAGAGTTTATGTGGACCGGACTGGGGGAATGGGGGAAGTCCTCTGACGCGTTTTGCCCCTTGCAATGGGTGCTCATCAGTTACTCCAACTCAGATTGCACTATTTATTCAAGTAGTATTTTTTATTTAGTTTTATATGCTCATTAGAATTTTACTGTTGCAATTTAAGAGACAGTGTATTTGACAATTGAATGTTTGTTTTTTATTAATTGAAACATATATATTTTTATAATAAAAGGGTGTATTTTTATATGTTTGGAGCCATAACTGTTTTTTGATGCATGTGAATCCTGCGATCTAAGCACTAATAAGGCGTATTAGCGCAGTCTGTGAATAATTCAAGAATGGCATAAAGCAGTATTTTTTGGTGAAAATAAGTAGTCCTGTCAAATTTGGGGTACTTGAACATGGGTGCTAGCATGTTTCTATGTCTCTAAAGTGAACTTTTTAAAAACATGAAAAATCCACTTGCATGCACCTGCAATCCCAAAAACACCTGACCCATACTTGGGGACCCCCAAGAAGCCTATTTCGCTAGTTTTTATGTTTATCCTCCCACTTTTTAAATTTTCGGAAAAAAAAACCAGCAGAAAATGGCTTTTCGTCTCTAATTGAATATGGCTCATAGTGTTTATTGACTACCTTGCTAGTTTACCATTTTGCTCCCTGCCCTGGCCAATGGCTTGTTTCACTTTGCTGCTTGTCACTTGTCTATGATCTCAGTTATGTTCAGGATGATCTGTTTAGTATTACAGTGAGCATTGCTACAATAGTATATTCTGCTTTGCTGCATGTGGTATATCCTGCTTTGCTGCAATGTATTGCTAACTTGTCTCAAAATAGTAGCTTTGGAAATTGGACCTCCGGAATGGCATTAGAACCCCCAGGAACTAAGGGGGTGGGGGTTGCTGATTCCTGCGTTGCAAGCAAGTTCAGTTTCTAACAGATTTTGGATGGTAGGGAAAGCTTAGGATCCCACCTTATAGCCAAGTATTTATATTTGTGTAATAGTGTCAGATAATAATATGACATTCTGTAAATTAGGTGTAATACAGTTTGCAGGTTTTTGATCACTGCTGAAAAAAAGTTTGTTTTCATATAGCCAATGTTTCACCTTAGGCAAATAGATTGAAGTCAATTCTTGAATCATTAGACATTAGAGCTGTGCACATAACAATATAGTATTATTGAAGTGAACATGGACAGATAGATTTCTAGCCGGTAACAGGTTTTTAATGAAATATGGATATAACATTGCATTGAGTGACTTGGGGTCTGATTTAGAAATGTACATTCATTCGATGATGATCGTACATCTCCGATGGTTAGGGATCTGTAGCTATGTGGTTAGAGTTAAAGCCACAAACTTACATAAAGTGGTTCCTTCCTGATAAATAGTAGTGAAACTATTTTAATCAAAGGTCACTAGAAACAGTATTTAAAATTATTACCAAGTTAGATGTAAAATAGTAAAGTCAGATTCAAGTAAAACGAAGTAATTCAAGTGAAATAATACCTGTTCTGGAGACATATAGCACGGTGTGCCCGTTCCTTGAGTACGTGTAAGTGCTTGTCTCTCATGTTCCCCAGTCATCCGAGTCGCCAAGCCAAAATCTCCTATTTTCACTGTCATTTCTTTAAATAATATATTTGCAGGCTGTAACACAGGCATCACCAAACTAAAAGTCAATGTGGTCTAGCAGCAAATCATTATCTTGATGACAAAAATAAGTACCAGTAGCATCCTGTTACAGTAAGTATAGAGGCACAGGGCCTGATGCAGAGGTGGACACACGGCCGATGTCAGACGTAGAGGAACAATGTTTTTTTCTACTGTGCATGCATCTAAGTCTTACTGTGCATGCGTCGGAGTCTTACTGTGCATGCGTCGGAGTCTTACTGTGCATGCGTCGGAGTCTTACTGTGCATGCGTCGGAGTCTTACTGTGCATGCGTCGGAGTCTTACTGTGCATGTGTCCCGATTGTGTCTGTTCAGAGGTGCAGTTATGATTTCAGAGGCATGCAGGGAGAAGTACACTGAATAGGTAGTATGTCTTCCTGGGTGGTGACAGGGAGGTGGTTTAGATGGTCTGTCTTATGGGAGTGTCATGGGAGTGGAAAGATGGGACAGTAATCTTTTTTGGTGAAAAATACCATGAAAAGTGCAGGGAGGGAATTGGCAGGGACAGAGCTTTCTGCATGCATGCAAATTTTCATACATGTGAGATTTCCTAAATTCTCAATGCAAGTTTAGGCAAAAATATCACGCCATAGCTGCATTTTAAATGCGGATTGTGGTAAATAGGTCTCTTTAAATGTGCCCCCTGCAGTATAACATGGTCGTACCAAGGTGTTAAGTTACTTGCTCTTTTTTGGCTTTGCTCCCAATTCAGAATAAAAAAAACTGCATTGGATTCACCCTTCTAAAGTCCATTTATTTCAAATTTATAAGTCACTGATCTGTTTGTGTACACTTCATCTATATTGCATTTTATTCATACATACTCACTTTAAGGTCCCTGTGTATAAGTTCTTGGTCATGAATGTATTTTACTCCTTCATTTATCTGTTGAAAAATATCAAGACTTTGGTTCTTGTCAACATTCTCTGACAAGTTCCTGTTCTTGATCCATCTTTTCAGGGACCCATTCTCACACAATTCCATTTGAATAAAAAGACAAGTCTCTCTAGTGCTGAAGTCACTGCAAGATACAAAAGGCACATACTGTCATTATATGAATAATGAAATACAGTTAATTACAATGTATGGCATGCAGGCAGAAGTTGATGGCTCAATTTTTTTATCAGCTCTGTGCTCGGTTCTAGCAAGTGGGCGTGACCTATTGTACAGGGGCGTGGCCATCCTTACAAATAGGTTATTGGTGGTTGATTACGATTTCAGACATTCAAGCAACACTACCTTCCAGTTACTAAACAAATAGTAATAAATGTATGTAAGGTAAACAACAATAAATAGTTTCAATAATACAGTTACAATAGAGTAACCATATTGTAGAATACAATAAGTAATTCTTAATTTACGTAGTTATTGTTGATGGTCTAGTCTAGAGCTCTGAACTACTTCAGACTGCGTTTATGTATCCGTTTTTTGGATTTATTGTCAGATTGACATTTGGTTCTTTATTATGCCCTGTTTGATATTTTGATGTGCTACAATGCTCATAATATTGGTCATCGTATACTTTGTAATTTACAGATTGCTTAGAGCCTGTGAGGGTTTGTGTAATATTAACATTTACTTCTAGCACCAGCATATTACGTTGCTCCTATTTAAAGGGGAAGCAGCAGATTTAGAAAATAGTCTTTCTGTGGAAAGCACAAACCTTTCTATGTGCAGAATTATTTATTAGTAATTAACATTATATATATATATATATATATATATATATATATATATATATATATATTAAGAGATGTGCATTATATGCTTGTTTTTCATTTCCGCAAAATAAGCTATACAGAAGAAACCTATTCTCAGTATTTAAGCACTTATTACATTATTAACAGCAGATTCATCAGTGATTAACTTTCAGCCTGGAGATCGTTCATAGCTTCAGGACCAGACAAGACCACCCAAAAGAAGACAAGAATTTGTGAATGAAAAAGAACAGAGATCCTAAGAAGACCAGACCTCCTACAACTGCATGACCAAGCTCCCGGAAGAGGAACAAGTCTGCTACTTCATCAAGAACAAATACTTCACTTTAGTTGGGGACACAATCAGCCCTCCCCTTTCCTTCCAGCTTCATTCCTCCCAACACAAACTACAAAGTCATGGAGTCCTGTGGAATCGGACACACACACCTTACCGGTAATGTTCATACTTGTCAATGAGGGACACTGCTCTCATTGGCTATTATTTGTATATTACATAAGGATGAACTGTAAAGCCATCAAAGAACTATGGCAGAAATGTAAGAGGAGGGGGTAAGTGTCAACTGCGCTATAACCAGCACTATTTGACACTTATGAACAATGGTATTTATGAAACCAGATAACATAGAGAAAGTAACTTTTCTTTACTTCATCTGCAAACATCTAATGATTTTGCCGTCACCATAGTAATCATTCAGATGTTATTCACAACCAATGTGTGATTCTGTGGCGGTCAGGCTGCGCATGAGATCTTGCGATGATTGCGAGATCTCACAAATGCGCAATGGGGCTGGCCAGGAGGTAAGACTTACATGGATATTATACGGATCGCCGGAGGGGAGGAGTTTTTTCCCCCACTCCGACGGCCGAGATGTTAATAAATTTCAGCGTTATTGTTTCCAGCTTCGCCTTGATAAGTGCATCTCCCCCAAAGTGTGATCAGAATAGCAATTCCGACCTCATGAAATATATGACTTCACCAGAGAGAATCTTGTAAGTATCCATCTGTACTAAGGGCCTGATTCAGAGCCGGACGCTCTGACCAGAGCGATCGCTCTGAATCAGGGCCCTCCTACCTCAACTTGGAGCGGCCTCATGGACGCTCGCATAGCTGTGGGTTACAACCCACAGCTATAGCGAGCGTCCATGATTATGGTCGCGATGGTCAAGACCATTGCGACCATCGGGCTTGCGACGAGACCCTGCGGTAGGGTCTCGCTGCCGCAAGCCCAGGAGTGATTTTGGCTCTATCAGAGCCAAAATCACTCCCACTGACATCACTACTGATGTCAATGGGGCCGGACTCAGACGCTAGGCGTTCCCCTGGGAACGCCTCCGTCTGGCAGCCACGCCCCCGGCACGCCCACCAAAGGGGGCGTGCTGTCACTCACCATCGACAGCACGCCCCCTTTGGTGCGAGACCCCGAGCGACGGATTCCCCGTCGCTCGCCGGGTCTCGCGCATGCGCACGACAGAGCTCCCTCCGTCGTGCGCATGCGCACTTAGGCACCATCGACTCGCTTGCAAGCGTACAGCGCTCGCGAGCGGGTCAGAATCAGGCCCTAAGTGCATTCTTTCATTTGAGATCATTTTATACCTGAGAAAACAGATTGCTCCTGAGAGACTCTCCACTTTCTCCAATGCTGTTCATATAGTATCCACTAGCATAAAAACCACAAGCCTTGTAACTGTCACACATTTTGTAATTTTAGTCTATATTTAAATTTACACACTTTTAAAGGAATTAATGCTTAATTTAAGTGATGTTTGTTGCATCTTTGTGAAATCTACTATCATGTAAATAAATGTTGATTTTCTTTATAAATCACCACCTTTTTGGAATTGGTAACCAAAACATGTTATCACACACAACAACACAATTGGTACGCCATATTATTATTTTTTTTGGTACTTCATAGCTGTATATGTCTATGGTGATGGTGGCATGTCACAGAAAAGTAACATTATGTACCCACTACGGTCCTAACTGTGTGGAGTTTGTATATTCTCCCTGTATTTGCGTGGTGCTCCGGTTTCCTCTCACACTCCCAAAATATACTGGTAGGCAAATTGGCTCCTAACAAAAATTACCCCTAGTGTGTATGTGTGAGCATGTGATTGGGAATATAGACTGTAAACTCCACTGGGGCAGGGACGGATGTTAATGGACAAATATTCTCTGTAAAGCGCTGCGGAATATGTGTGCGCTATATAAATAAGTGGTAATAAATAAATAAATTATGTAGGTAGGTGTGATAGCACTGATTGATGAATCTGCCTCCTCCATCTTCTGGCCTTGATTGGCAGTGATCTTTTAATTGATTTCTGGCAAAAGGGTCTCTCTCTCTTTATATGTAAGCACTAATGTACATACAGAAGTCAAAGCACATGCATTTAATAGCAAAAGAGTCATACTTTAAATATGACAAGAGTGTGGCACAAACAGAGAACGCGTGGCACAGCACTGGCAGATGTCTTAAGGTGCGTACACACTGGGCGATAAAGTGGACGACTGAACGATAACGATATCGTTCAGTCGTCCACTTTATCGTCCATTTTTAACCCCAAAAAGATGAACGATAACGTCGACGCGCGTTCCCGCGGGTCGTTCATCATTATCGTTCATCGGGCTGACATGCAGGTTAACCTGACGATCTCGTCAGGTTGCTGCATGTCAGGGAATGGGGGAGAGAGCCCAGCGCTGAACGATATCGTTAATGATATCGTTCAGCGGCTGTGCTCAATGTCATGAACGACATTGAGCACAGCCTGCCGGGGACAACACTACACGATATCGCTCAGGGAGCATATCGTGTAGTGTGTACGTACCATTACTTTGGAAAGATGTTCTCGCTTCCCCCTGGTTACTAAGAGAAAACAGTTTCCTTTGGGATACAGCTGTGTATACCAGGTGGGAACCTCCACAAGACAAGGTACTGTATGTCTGGGGTGTAAGTATTTTGACATACATTATCTAGGTTTAAAATTAATAAAGTCTCAAGAAAACCCAAAAGCTCAACATATTATGCGAAGTACAAATATCCAAATATTATTAGTGAGAATACATACTGCACATGTTCAACAGAATAAAAAAACAAAATGCTGCTTGAGATAAAACAAAAGGTATCCAGCTACATCAACTCATTTGTTTGAATTTTTTTTTTACTTTATACAGTATATATCCGAATGTGGTGTGAGATATATATATAAAATTTCATCATCAGAATGCAAAAAATAACACAAAACATTGATCTCTTACCTTAAACTACCACTTTCGCTGCTGTCTGAGAAACACTCCTGCCCCAACCAGGCATTATAGTATCGCACAATGTTTATATGTTCAAGGTGCGCTAAGGCTTTTACTTCTTGTTCATATTTTCTAAATAAAAATGATTGAGAATAATTAGTGTAAATCAAATTATTTAAAAAGATATAGTATTTTAATAGTAAATAAAAGTGAGTACACTTGCAACATACACTGAAGTGGCAAAAGTCATGGGATAGCAGTATGTAAAGATCATTGTAGGTGGCATCACCGTACTGTTATGTCTTGGAAATGCCCAGACCTGTATCAGTTGTATTCTGACATCTTGTGAGTCAGTTTGAACAGCAGCTAGGCTGCTCATGGCAAGGCAATGTGAATTATCAGAGTTCGAACGAACCTTGATAGTGGGTGCCCAACGGATGGGAAATTCCATGTTGTCACAAGTGTACCGGGAATACCTTTTGGAAGGCATTACCACCCAGCGTGGACCAGCGGCATCTGGCCAGAATTGTCTGTGGTAACAGACAAGCGACACTGGCTCAAATCATATCCACATTCAATGCAGGAGGTACCAGCCACATATCCAGAGAGTGTGCAGTGTTATTTAGCTTTCATGGGATATGGGAGCAGGAGACCCACCAGAGTGTCCATGTTAAAACTACGACACTGGACACAGCGCTTCACTTGGGTTTGTGATGTCACTAATTGGATCCTGGACGACTGGCAACATGTGGCGTGGTCCGAGGAGTCAGGGTTCCAGTTGTTTCGGGCTGATGATAGGGTTCGGGTGTGACACAAACCCCATGAGGCCATGGACCCCAGTTCTCAACAATGCACCATGCAGACTGGTGGTGGTTCCATAATGGTATGGGGTGTGTTCATGTGGCATGGATTTGGTCCGCTGGTCCATCTGAACACATCATTGACCAGAAACCACTCTGTTGCATTGCTTGATGACAATTTGCAGTCCTTCCTGGACTTTATGTATCCCCACAACGATGGAATATTCCAGCAGGATAATGCAAGGTGCAATTGGCCCCAAGTTGTCCAAAATAGGTTCGAGGAGCATTCTGGACATTTCTGCCGAATGGTGTGGCCACCATGTTTACCCAACATAAATCCAATCAAGCATTTATGGGATGTGGTGGAGAGGTCCATTCGCACCCAAGATCCTGCACCTACAAATATCAGTGAGCTGTGGGAAGCTATTCAGACAGCATCTCTCCAGAGGTCTTCCATCCACTTGTGGAATTGATGCCACATCGAATTGCTGCACTTCGCCAGGCTAGAGGGGGTCCTGCACAATACTAGGTATCTATCCCATGACTTTTGGCACATCAGTGTATGAGGAAAGAAATATTTGCAGCAATAATTTAGGACAAGATATACAAAAACCCTTTTTATTTTCCTCTGTAAACAGCACATTCTGCATAAATGTAAAAGGTAGAACCAACCAGGTTTTGACTTTTAAATAATTGCTGCTTTAAATTTAGGTGCTAAATCGTGGGAATCGCCTGGTTCCTGTAACTCACAGGCTATTACATATGGGCCATAGGGGACTATTTAATAAACAAAATTATGTTTTTTTTTTCTCCAGCATTTTAGCTGCAGAAAGCCATACTTTTGTTTTCTCTGTATCTAGTTAATTAAAAAAAGTGCAGAAAAATCACAGATTTCTCCGCCTTTTCATTTTTTACTTACACATTCCTGCAGTCCCTAATGGATTTAATGGGGGTTCTGCAGGAGCAGTATGCATAGATGAGGGAAGCAAAGCAAATCTTTTTTGAGAAACATAATGCCATCTCTAGCTGGCATTATGTGCCCTCTTGCCTGTAGAAATGGAGAAAAGCAGAGAAGACACATTCTCTTCCCTGGCCGGCTCCGTCACCTATGCTCACCCAGCAGCTCCCTCTCCCCTGCCAACTCATTCTTCAGTCTGCTTCCCTGGCCGCTTCTCCGATCAGCATCGGGCTGAAGTCACCAATACTGATCAGCGCGTGCACAGACAATGGAAACATCTTTTGCAAATGCAAAAGATGTATGAAATCTCCTTACCGGGACAGTCTTTTACCACAACTACTGTCCCGACACTTAAATATGATGATAAAAACAAAGAGAAAAGCGGCAAATTGTTTTTGTGCTGCTTTTCGCTTTGTTTATTAAACAGACCCAAAAACATTTTAAAAAAATGCTCAACTATCAAAATAGTGTTAGCTGAAGGCACTTGTACAGAAGATGAGCAATACATACTTGTCTCGCAGACGTATGATTTTTACAGCATAATACTTTGCATCCAGTATTTTCTTTGCTTTCACCACTTTCCCAAATGCTCCTTTATCAAGAAGGGTGATGTCCGTAAACCCACTAAAAGGGCCAGGGAGACTGAAACGACAGTTATGTTTTAGTTTTTAAAGATGACAAACCGCTTTTATTATAAACAATAAAATATCAAAATATCTCCTACAGTGAAGTACATGGAATTACATCAACATCATTTAACACTTACACAACTTGGAGACACAGTAAGAAATATGCTCTAGAGCTTATGCATAATCTAAAAACTACATTTTCACAAAACCTACTGAATTTTGTACACTCAAACTTAAAAAAGCAATGAAATTACGATCATTAAAGCTGATGCCTTGATGGACGTGTTCCTTGCGGAATACAGATATGGTATCCCATCACACCCTGTGGTTAACTACAGATTCAGCACTCTCACAGAGTGAGATTGATGTCACTCACAAAATGGTGGAGCTGCTAATTCACACAATTGTGTGCTCATTGGAATACACACATGTCTATGCAACTGAGGTCTGAGCAGTTCTGTGACACACACATCTCATTCAGTGCCCACAATCTTCCCATTCGGTCACCACAATCCCACTTGGTTGCAACATCCTTTTCACTCCATACATCTATCTAATTTATTATACACATTCAGCTCCCTAAGTGCTATAACTATTATACTCTGCCTATGCATGTACACTTTCTTTCCCTATACATCTCCATTCTTCTCGATCTTCCCCAATCCCTACTGCTGTGTTGTCTCCCAACTGTGCTAGTCTGTACTCTCTCATCCTCACCAATCTGTCTTTCCCCATCCGCCCTGCCCTGTTTTCCTGCATCCATGCCAATCAGTTTCCTTACATCTGCACCACTACCTTCCCCCCAGCCATGCCGCTGTCTTTCCCTCATCTTTGCCACACTTTACTCATCCTCTGTCCCCCCCCCACCCGCACCACTCTATCTTCCTCCACATCTGCACCAATATGTTTTCCCCAATCCCTACTGTTGTGTGTTCTCCCATTTGTGCTAGTCTGTATTCTCTTATCCACACCAATCTGTCTTTACCCATCTGCGATGCTCTGTCTTCCCATGCCACCCTGTAGCACTCCATACACATCACTCTGTCCCCCCAAACCGTGCCACTCTGTCTCCCCCCCATCCGTGGTGCGATGCTTCCCCCATCCACGCAACTGTTTTCCACCCATCTGCATCACTTTGTCCCACCCCATGCGCACCACTGTTTTCCACCCATCTGAATCACTTTGGTTTCCCCCCATCTCTACTGCTTAATCTCCCCCCTCTCCATGCCTTTCTGCTCAGACCTCAGTTGCAGAGAGTGCATGGGTGTATTTCAATGAGCACACAATTGTGTGAATTAGCAGCTCCACCATTTTGTGAGTGACAGCAATCTCACTCTGTGAGAGTGCTGAATCTGTAGTTAACCACAGCGTGTCTAAGAAGCCTCAATGGTTCATGTGAAACCATAAGGTTTTTTGTCTATGCAATTTCATTGTTTTTTTTTAAATGCATTAACTCTCAGGCTTTGGAGGAGCAAACCGTGCCACCTGCAGTGGAGAAGGGCAACAAAATTGTACACTAAGTGGAAGAGGGGCCGGCACACAGGAGGTGGTTTGGGAAATGCAGAATGAGAGTCGGCTGAAGGGCGGGCTGTAGGCGCGCGGGTAGCGAGGCTCACCGGTACTGGGCATGCACCTGAGAGAATAAAATCAATAAGTCACAGATGCACGGATGCATCAGTGAGATGAATCTATAAATCTATGATGAAAAGTGCATGTGTAAAAATAAAAAAAAATGGGCCCCCACCCCCACCCCCACCCCAACCAGCCCCGGGCTTTTGACAGCCAGTTCTGGTTGTGAAAATACAGGGAACAAAAAGCGTAAGGGTCCCCCGTATCTAGCACAACCAGCAACGGGCTAGTCAGAACCAGCCTTGGTTGCCAAAATACACAATGACATAGGGGTCCCCCGTACTTTGCGCAACCAGCATTGGTCTCTGATCTGGTCCTAGTTCCAGATACAGCACTGGACTTTTTTTAGCGGGGGGGCTAATGCCACAGCCAGGAGAGCCCTTTCACCAGGCCCTCCAGCTGAAGCATTAAGCCTGACCGCTAGTCAGCCCAGGCCGGGGATCTCTGGGGAGCTGGGGACCCGCCAAATAAAGGGATCCCCCTTTCCAGGGCACCCCAGGCCCATGTTGATAGCAATGGGCTATGCCCAGCACCCCTGGGCAGTGGGTGCTGGGTTGATAGTGTAGTGTGGTGCATATGAAAGTATAAATATTGTCTTTTGCAGTAGTACTACAGGTCCCAGCATAGTCCAAGTACCGCATACTGGTACTTGGAGAACCACAAATACCAGCAAGTGGGTGATTAAGGGCCCGATGGTACCTATAGGGCTATCAGCCTGGGGTGCCCTGGAGAGGGGGATCCCTTTTTTGGGGGGGGTCCCCAGCTCCCCAGGGAACCCCGGCCTGGGCTGACTATCGGTCATGGGTGATGCTTCGGCTGGGGGGCACGGTGGATGGGCTCCCCTGGCGGTGGCATCACCCCCACCCCCGCTATAAAGTGTCCGGTGCTGGTTCTGGTAAATACAGGGGGACTCTACGCATTTTTTTCCCCTGCATTTCCAGAAACATGACCGGCTCAGAGCCCAGTGCTGGTTGCGCTGAATACGGGGGACCCCTACGTCATTTGTCCCCTGTATTTTTTAGCACAACCAGTACTGGCTTTCCAAAACTTGGTACTGTTTTTTGGGGGGGGAATTGGGGGCCAGGCCATTTGTTTTTTTATTTAATTTTTTTTTTACACAGGTTTTTTTTTTTTTTATTAAACACAGAAGCACAGACAGGTCTCACTGATTCCATCCCTGCGTCTGTGTTTGTTTATTTAAACACAGATGCAGGTATCACGGATCTATCAGATCCATATACACAGTAGCTGAACCTAGTAGCCAAAGAAGGCCAACAACACACAAAGGTCATATATCTATATTTGCTTAGTCTCCCTGAATGTCTGGGATATTCACGAATTTCAGTAAGTTCTCCTAAACTCGCTGCATAAGGACATGATGATAAATTTGCTTTAAAATGTGTCATTGTGGTCCAGCTCCACACTGCATGATGATGCATCACCAGGCCCCCTGTATTTGTCACTTGGACCGCCCATCCAGGAGCAGAGGCCCCAAAAGTAGGCAAGCATGCATATAACCAAGAAGCAGAGGCCCAAAAAGTAGGCAGGCATGCATATAACCAAGGAGCAGAGGCCCCAAAAGTAGGCAGGCATGCATATAACCAAGGAGCAGAGGCCCCAAAAGTAGGCAGGCATGCATATAACCAAGGAGCAGAGGCCCCAAAAGTAGGCAGGCATGCATATAACCAAGGAGCAGAGGCCCCAAAAGTAGGCAGGCATGCATATAACCAAGGAGCAGAGGCCCCAAAAGGAGGCAGGCATGCATATAACCAAGGAG
The DNA here is from genome assembly GCA_031769625.1 of Taudactylus pleione. Lineage (NCBI taxonomy): Eukaryota > Metazoa > Chordata > Amphibia > Anura > Myobatrachidae > Taudactylus > Taudactylus pleione. The sequence continues at coordinate 63,115,899 of JAUIMM010000200.1, read as the reverse complement.
CAGAGGCCCCAAAAGTAGGCAGGCATGTATATAACCAAGGAGCAGAGGCCCCAAAAGGAGACAGGCATGTATATAACCAAGGAGCAGAGGCCCCAAAAGGAGGCAGGCATGTATATAACCAAGGAGCAGAGGCCCCACAAGTAGACAAGCATGTATATAACCAAGTTATGAAGGAATACAGGAGTGTGTCTGCCACTACTCTGGTTTCCTCTGAACAAAGGCGACACATGAGAAGTGCAAACTTTGAAAACATGATTAGGATGAGAGAGTATAACCACTGCACCATGCAAATGTGTACATTGCGGACATTAGTGAGGACCTGTCATATTTCAGATTAGTCTAAGTCGACTAGGACGCACCAGCAAACTGTGCTGATTAATTTGATGTGCAATACCAATATATCTGTGTGCGACTGAGCCTCTGAATCTGTATACGAAGTGCTACAATGTAGCGGCCGCAGGTGTTTTCCTTCCAAGTTCCATTGTGGTTCATATACAGACTCAGGTGCACATAGATATACAAATGTTGCCTATCAGAGTAATCAGCACAGTCTGCTGGTGCTTTCTAGTCACATCACATTGCGACTTAGATGCATTTTTGAAGATAGAAATAAGATGCCCGACGCTAGCAGAGTAGCACGGACCTGGCTGTTCACTCATGCCAGGCAAGTCGCGCTTCGTGGCGTATTGAGGCCAGGGGGTAAATTTCCTAAGGGTGGATTTTGGTTCCATTTAAAATTTGCCAAAATAGAACCAACATCCCCACAAAATCGAATACAATGTCTCTATTCAAAATAGATCATTTACTAACAGTCGATTTCGTGTTCCATTCTGATTTCAGTGGTGCATTGGTTTCTATTTAAATTTCTATCTGAACTAAATGTGATCTATTTACCTTCAATAGAATCCAAAAAACATACAAAAGCATTCATATTGGGCAAAACATCACATGCACTGCATTACCCACAAACACCTTCATCCCAGTGCTAATTTGCATATCCACAATTTTTAAATAGTCATTGCTATGCCTTTAAAACGCCTGAATTATGCAGCCAAAGTGCCCTACATACATGCTTTTTTTTTCATCATATTGAGTTTTCAGACAATTCTACATGATTTAAGATCAAATAGAACGGTTTCTTATGGTTCTATTGAAAGTAGTGATTTGGGATCAATTTTCAAATGGACTGTTAGTAAATAAGCTCTTCCTACTGATGTCTATGGGGAAGTACCGTTGGTCTATTTGAAGATCTGTTTGTGTGTGAAGTCGAAATTCTGGGGATTGTGAGTCAGATTTTCCATTAGTAAATACCTGATTGTCAAAATCACCACCAATTCACCTGAAAATCACCACAAAATAGAATGGAACTGAAAATTGACCCTTAGTAAATTTACCCCTAGATGTATGAGGACCTTTTCACCAGGTCACCTTTGCCCAATAGTTAAAAGCTGGGAAATGGCTAAATGCCTTGCAATGTAGGAGCCGTGGGAAAATGTGCCATTAAAACTGCAGCAGAAACCTAAAAGGTAATCCTTTATTTTTTATATATGAGTATTTAAATTTTCATGCTTAGTTCTTTATCCATATGATTAATGGCACCATATCATCTCAGATACTTCCAGTGAAATATGTTATTTGCCAAAACAGCTTTTGGTTACAATTCAAATCAAGTGATCAAATTTAGGCTGTTGTAATAAAAATAAAAAATACAAAGAAACCTACCTCTGTGATCCGTCTGAACCACTGTTCATTGCACTTGAAGTAGGTACAGGTGGAGTCTAATTAAAATAGAGGAACAACAGAGTGTAGTTACCAAACATGCCTTTTTTCGGCCTGGCTAAACTCATCCAGGTGATGTCACTTAAATGGGCATAGTTTGTGTGACTGTCACATTCTTCTCCAACACACATAAAAGTTACTTGATTTATTGTGGTCAGATCACATATGATTTGTATTAGCTGAACGGCACAATTAGAGCAAGCGCACCACTCACTTCCTGGACCACATACTTTGATTTGATTGCAGAACTATTGTAGTGGTGCATATACTGCACTTGTATGTAGTTTATGTATGTCCAGCATGTGTTCATATGTGTTGATTAGGGAGGAGGTGCAGGCAGCAACTTCTCTTTCTTTTCAGTATCACTATAGCATGGAATATGGATCAGAGGATAGTATCAGCAATGGTGACAAGTATATAGTATAGGTCTAGGAGCTCCATAGTTACCAGAGAGGAGCGGAGTGTATGTGGAGATGGAAAGTAGAGCAGAGAATGTTCTTTCGGTGGCCGCCTGTCAGGGATTTCTCCGGACAGTCCGAAAACTAGGAGGTCTGTCTGGAATCCTGACTGCGTAGATATCCCAGACAAGTAGCGTCCAGAAATCCTACTGACTGCACCCACCCTTAACCAACCTCCTCTGTCTTCCAGCACGGATAAGAGAGCCACATCAGCTGGTCTCAGACTCATGTGATTTACGTTTACTTCTGTGAGACACAGAGTTTATTCCGGCTAGATTGCTGGTTGCAGAGTCGGATTAAGGGGGCGGGGGCTAGTGTGGCATGTACTCAAGGGCCACCCAGGACCATTGACTACAGCTGCAGAGCAGGAGACATCACTGCCGTGTAGTCCAAGCAGGAGAGGAGAAAGAGGAGCTGGGCTTGGAGTTCGAGCAGGGGGCGGGGCTACATGGCACTGTACAGTCAGTGCGTGCACCATTGGAAAAAGGAGAGGAGGAGCTTCTGCAGACAGTCCCACGGGTGATGATGAGGCTGAGTGACTATACAGAGTGTGAGGGAGGCCACTACATTGTTTGTATGTGTGTGACTATATGTATATTTAAACTTCATATGTACTGCATACTGTATATGAAAAATAGGGAAAGATTACTAAAATCTAAAAAAAACAAGACCATTTCACAGTAATATCCCTTAGTAAAATTATCATAGTGCAAGTCTAGTGATATAGAAGCAAGTACACTGACAGTAATATAATGACTTCCGTTATGGGGCTGGGGTGGTATAGATGTAGCCCAGGTTCTTACATTTCTGTCTACATAGTAGAATGGGCACTATTACAGGTCAGTCCTAGATAAATTTGACATAATGTGTTAGTATTAGGGATGTTAAGGACCCATCTTATGGGGTTCACCTTGACGTGGTGGATGGGCAAACATTTTTGGCCAAACATGTACTTAGAACCTCCCTTATACTTCTAGGTGTATATAAATTAGCTATTGCAAACTCCTTTGCAGCATGAGAGCTCTCTGCATGTCAGGAGAGATGCTGTGTTTGAGACAGGTCACATGCTGCATGGCTGCCCGATCTGCGTCGATGTTACACTGTTGTATGTCGTTGTACGGGTATGAGAGGCAACAGTGGGCATTCCTATGCTCGCTATACTTTGGAAGGCTTTAGCATACTGTATTTTAGAAACTGCGATCCGTGAGAGATTGCAGTTGTGTAAATCTCTGAATCAGGACCTTTGTCAATAACACCTAAACAGAACAGCTGGGAACTGAGCAGTTTCTCATCTAAGCACGTGGAATCTCATACATAGGTCACAGACTTGGTATTGTGATTAAACCGAACCCTCGCACATCTAATATAGGCTACAGGCAACCTGCTGTTCTCCATCTGTTGTGGACCTACAGATGCAGACGTGTATGGAACAACTACTGGGAACAACTGAGAGCCATAATAGGGTACATTTGCGACCTGTGCCGTCCCCGACCCATGACGTCATTACGTCACACAGAGGGGGCATAACTGGCAGCTCTGGTAAGTCCTCAGGACGCCCGACCGGCTGCATATACGGAGCAGGGTGTCCATCTGGAGCTTCCACCCCATGCTCCGCAGGTGCTGCAGCAGCAATTCTTGCTGCAGGGTGCCCTTTCAGGCACCCTGATAGCCAGGAGAAAGGTCCGTGTGGTGGCACCAGTTGTCCATAGCTCATTACAGCCCTGGAACAACCCACAGACTGCCTTACTCTCTTGTAATTCATCAATGTATTAATCAGTGTGTCAATTTTCCACACAGCAAAACATATGTATATGTGCTAGCTTCCGTTTCATACTATATTTAGTATATAGAATTGTCATAACAATCATACAGAATTAAGGACTTTGGATCAGCCATTTGGAAATAAAAGAATATTCAAGGCTAATACAATTACTAACAATTATATTTTACTATAGCATAGGGCAGGGGTTCCCAACCACGGTCCTCAAGGCACACTAACAGTCCAGGTTTTAGGGATAGCCTTACTTGGGCACAAGTGACTTAATCAGTACCTCAGTTATTTTGATTTAACCATCTGTGCACAATCATGGATATAACTAAAACCAGGACTGTTAGTGTGCCTTGAGGACCGAGGTTGGGAATCACTGGCATAGGGTATGACTGAGGAGAATCTGATGATATTTAAAGTGGCACTTGGAGGCATCTGATTTCATTATTAGAGTGGTAAGAAAATGGTATGAAAACTGGCAAACAAAATGGATGTAACCGTATTATGATCTTAGCCACGACCCCCTGTTCGGGAAGTTGAAAATAAAAATCTGGTTACCCTAAATCTTATATACTTTTAGAGCTCACAAGTCCCTACAGTAAACAGTTTTTGAGCTTCTCCTTTTATTTCCTCCTAGAGTTCTGCTAAATGTGTTATATATTAGAGTATAGCTGACATATTTATCCTAGCAAACCAGATTAAAAAAAAAAACATACCCCCCAGACAAAGTATACATATAGCAAATTGGAAAATGTTAACACAATAAAAAGGTTATGTTTTAGATTTTTTGTTGATTGACAACTAATTGTCAAATCAAAATGCGAAACAAGTCCGTGAGTGCCCTACATGGTTTTTCTGGTTTGTTTGTTACAGATTTATCCTAGCAGCAAGGGAATCATGTGACTGAGTTAGGTTCAAAAAGGACCGAAGGTAAAACAGACAGCACTAAAGAGGTAGCAGATATCACTACATAAATATTCTCATACCCTGCACCGAGCCATAACATAAACCTATGTGTAGCATACACATTCCCCTATGTGGGGCACAAGGAAATTCATATTTTGATGCATCACTTTTTAAGAAATGTAAATACAACATGTCCCTTTAATGAGGGTTCTTGATATAATGAATATTACCTCAGAACCAGTAGCCGCTGAAACTCCATTTTCTAAATGTGTCCTGAATGGGCAAGAATGCACAAGATATAATTATACTATACATGAATTCAAATGACACTTTTTATAGGATTAACTTATTTTTTTTAGATCTACGTGTATGGAATTTGCCCTTTTTTAAAACTGCCCTTAGTAGGGCAACAACAGGATAATAAAATACTTTGTCCAGGTCCCCTTATTATATACAATGTTGAACATTTGAAGTGAACAATAAAGTGCCAAAGCCCATCTAAGGTATGTCACACCAAGCAACACTAATATGCAATACAAAAGATTATTGCAGGTATATCATAGGTCAAATGCAAGTCCCTTCACCAGGATGGTACCATGTATTATACCTAGACCTATCTACTATACCTAGGTATCTACTATACCTAGACCTATCTACTAAGCTCCCAAAAAAGTAGACTCCCCTCCGGAATCCCGCCACCATCAGTGAGGTGGACGGCGCTGTGATGACAGAATTCACTATAGATCACGTCACCATGGCTCTGCCCCCAGTACCATAACATCAAGGATTTGTGGTATTATGCAACAGGTAGCATTGCCATGATGACATAATTTGCTGTGCCATGCCCCTCCCACCTCCCACCTGTACTTTCCCCCATGAATCTCCGGGAAGGTATCATTGAAAAGTAGGTAAGCATGATTATACCATAACATATATCTTTAAATGTCTTTCACTAAAAATGCACTTCAATGTGAATGTAAAGAAGGGTATCTTTACTCCTTAAATCCCCACAATCTGTGCTTCAGAGCAAGTACAAATTTTTGATGAGAAAAATGATGAAAGTCACCAGCACTAGCGTACCGCTTGTGATTGGCTGATTACAAATGGATGGCTGATAGGTGCTTTTCTCCATTACTGGTGCATGTACAGATGTGTCCACATACATCTAGCCTCCTTGCACATTAAACAGCCCTTCTAGTCGCGCTATGTCACGGTGCGACTCGGCAGAGCTGATCGTCTTTTCATGCAACTTTTTCCCTTAAAATGTGTCTTATTTGCAAAGCGAATAGGATGCACAAATGACAGATGCTGATTAAAATGATATGTGGCATGCCTATATTCTGTGTGCGACTGCATATGCATGCGAAATGCTATGTTACATTGTCAGCGCCTGTGACACTGTAAGCATGTCGCATATCATTTTAATGAGCATAAGCTGCGTGTGTCCTATTCACATCACTTTGCAAATAGGACATATTTTAAGGGGAAAAAGCTGCTCTGCGCTATCGATGACGCGACTAGCAGGGCTATTTATCATGCATGGAGGCTAGATGTAAGTGGACACTTCTGTATTATGTTTTTGTGTATGTTTAGCCTAATAGAGAATGGGTATTTCAAAAGCAAAAGAAATTATAAAAAACCTTGGTGTAGTTGTATGTATGTGACATGCAGTATTCCTACCACAAACCATAAGCTACTGGTGCAACCTGCACATATATTGCTTTAGTTGCAACTTGCATATGCCTGCTAATTGCCTCTTTTTTGGTGAATGCATATTTGGGATGTAATTGTATGTAACTCAGTATAGACCCCAATCAAAGAATGCAGCTGAGGTTGGGGCCATGGACCTCAGAGAATATGGAGAGTGAGAGTAAGGAGCGGGACAGCAAAACCGGTCTATGGGTTCAAATGTTTAACTCTAAGCCTAGTGATACAAGCGTATACTGGGAAGCTGGAGCATTTCTTTCAAACCAAGAGTTTACTTCCTATGGCACTTATATATACAGTACAGTAGTACTAGCTTATATCATGGAAATAGAATATTTTATTATAGTAAACTATGTTTTTTTTATATACTTCAGTTTTTGTTTCATTTTGTACTTTCAAATAAACAAATGAGAACCCACCTGTGCGGATTTGTGGGTGTCAGAGTTGAAGCATGAGATGAAATCTAAACACAGTCAAGGAAAATGTTGTAATATTAATATAGAGACTAATGGATACATATAAAATTAGACTAAAGCTGGGTACACACCAAACGATGTGTGCACCCAGCATTCTGACAGACGACCCGCCCAGCTGACAGGCCAATATATCAGGGTGCCAGTACACAATACATGATCCGATACCCGATATGTCAGCCCCTGACACCTCCCACTGCATGAGGTCATAAATCGCATCATCAGATTGAGCAGCATGTAGGGCCGACCTGACAATACGGCTGACGACCCCGCGGGAGCGCGCACTGCCAGACATAGTGGGTCCGCACTACACGATTTGAACGATTTGTTGTTCTGATCCGCGAAATTGTCAAATCGTCCAAAATATTGCTAAGTGTGTACCCAGGGTACAGCTCAAAATGTAATAGGCTCTGATTTGCTGGCCCTGGCACAATGCCGGCAATATAGCAACTAGATTTAAAGATTTTGAGTAACACCAGGTTGTTTTGCCTTTAATTAATTTGGCACTTTAAACATAGCGGCTATATCTCTGGATTCATGCCGGCTTCAGTAAATTGGAGCCCATGACATTTGGGCCTAATTGTGTTACTTTTTTTTTTTTCACCCTGAAAATTAAAAGGAAAAGGACTAGAAGTTTGCCTAAAATACAACTAGAATAATATGAACTAGTACCTAATATTTATATAATTGTCAGGTGATCTTGATATGGAATATACAAGTCATCTGCATAGTAATAACATAAAAGAACACTGCAGTTAATTTTGGTCTGATAACATACAAACAAAGAATTTGCTTACAAATGTAAATACAATGTTAAACATCAAGTTACAAATTCCAGTTTTTGAGGTTTATTAGTCCTTTGATTGGTGTCCTTATTTACTGCACTTGACATGTGGAAGAAAAGGGCCTCATTGAGAGATGTGCATTGCGATTTTTACACAGATTGAGTGATTGTGTGCCTTTGCGCATGTGTGTAAGCTGCACTGCGCACGTGCAGCGATTGTTTTGCGATTACGCCTGCACAGAGGATCCGTTTGCAAAGTAACAGGGGGTGGCTAGGCAAACGCAGGTGTCTGACCACTTAAAACGCTGTTTCATGGGCGTGAATAAATTAGCCATTGTGACCTGCATCAATGTTACCAATGTTTACGCAGGTGCATGACGTTGGACAGATATGAGCGGGCAGCACTGGGGGTCCCTATGCTCGGGTAAGCTTTGGAAATATTAGCATATTTTCGCAGCTGCATTCCATACGTAATCGCAGATGGCCACAGTACGTAAAAAATGTTCAAATAAAAGTCTGCTAAATATAAATTTAAATCATTTGCAGTACTACATTGAAACCTTAGGCAAATCAACTGCTATAGGCTGCATATGAAAACTGTTGAAAGGTATTTACTGAAATATAAATACTTTTAATACCTTAGAATTAGTGTTTGCGGTGTTGGAAAGTCCCCCTTCAGCAGACGGCCTCTGGATACCAGGACTGCAAGACAGTAATATCACACTGGCAGCATTAGGCCTGCAAAGCTTTCAATCTTTCTTTCATACATATGCAAATCATTTTCACTAAAGAAAGAACACCACCAATGTTTTTGGTTTCCTAATGGTGTTTATTATGAAATGTTCAATTTGTAAGTCTAGTACAAACATATAATATAACACAAACACCCTCACCTCGACAATACACACATTGTGCTAATGCTGGAGATATCTGGCTTGATAGTTACAGATCACACGTTTTTCTAATATATTGGTTCCAGATCAACTTATTAATCTCCATTTCTCCTGGGCATCCAATATGGCTCAGACTGTACTCCCTGCACTTAAACAGCTTGTTACTTAATGATATCATGCTCCCCAATAACCATGATGACATTTCCAGTTACAGTACCTTGCACAAACCATACAACAGATTAACATGTACTTCCACTGTAGCCATACCAGGAGTAACCATCTTGCCAAAATCCCTTTACATATATAGAGAAACTTCTCCATATACAATTGTTCTAACTTTGGGCCTGATTCAGCTTGGATTGCAACTGCAACAGCGAACGCAGACGGCAGATTGTTGCTTACTGCGCATGCATCGCAGTAACTACACAGACCCATTGCAGGGTGATTGACAGGAAGTACCATTTGGGGATGGTGGCGGGGGGGGGGGGTGGTCAGAGAAACACAGGTGTGCCAGGGTGTTTGAACGCTGTTACAGGAGCGTGCATAAATTAGCCACTGCGATGCCATACGCAGCCTAAGCTCTCACTGCATACCAGAGGTTAGCAATCTCTGAGTAATTTCTGAGTGCAAGTGTGCGTGAGGCTGAAATGGTACTCTGTTACCGATGGTTTTGCAGTCTTACAAAGTATTGCGGATGTGTGTAAGGTAAAGTGGGCGTCCTTATGTTATGCTGCGACGGCATAGCGATCATAGAGGATTAGCATATCTTCGCAGTGAGACTGCGTACGTAAATGCAGCCGTGATCGCAGTTGCGATCCAATCTGAATCAGGCCCTTTATAACTAGACTGACATTATTACTCCATTATTTAAAATAAAAAAAATTTAAGATGTTCAAAATTGTGCAATTCATTTTCTCGCCTGGACAGATATTTGAGAATAAATTACCGGTTACAGACTTCTCCAGGTAGCCCAGAGATAACTGCACAAAAACAGTGGTACAGCGACCCCATATATCCTCAAGACAGACTATAATAGGATTTTTGGGTACTTACCGTTGAATCCTTTCTCTGAGTCAGGCTGGGGGACACTGGACCATGGGTTGTAGGTGGGAAGGCGTGGATTTGGCACTAACACTAAAATCTATAACTCCTACCCTCTGCAACCCCTGACTTCAGTACAACTTCAAAAGTGCCTGGTAAGGAGAAGCGATACTCAGTGACACTGTCACTCCGAGAAATAAAAATGAAATTGACGGTCAATACGACCCAAAATCATAACTCATACTCAATACAGCTGAGCGTGAGGGAGCTGACTCAGAGAAAAGGATTCAACGGTAAGTACCCAAAAATCCTATTTTCTCTTTCGTCTGGGCTGGGGGACACTGGACCATGGGATGTTCAAAAGCCGCCCCCATGGGAGGGAACGCTCAGATTGCTCGACTGGAGAACTGTACGCCCAAAATGGGCGTCCCTGGAGGCAAAAACATGAAACCTGTAGAACTGCACAAAACGTGTGGACAGAGGACCAGGTAGCTGCGCGACAAACCTGTTCAGCTGAGGCCCCGTGACACGTCGCCCAGGAGGCCGCCACGGCCCTAGTGGAATGAGCCAACACCCTAGCTGGTGCCAGGCGCCCCGCCTCTGAGTAAGCCCTTTTGCAATGGTCTGCTTTGTGGCTGGCGAGCCCCGTTTGTGGGCGTCGTAGAGAACCAATAGAGTCCATCTTATGTAAGATTGAAGTTCTGTTTAAATAAATGCGTAGGGCCCGGACAACATCCATCAGTGATAGATTGTCCTGGTCCCCTGAGGACTCTGAAGATGAGAAAACCGGAAAAACAATCTCCTGGTTTAAGTGGAAAGATGAAACCACTTTCGGTTGAAAAGAAGGAACTGTCCTGAGCACAGCCCTATCATCATGGAAAACAAGAAAAGGTGGTTTGCAGGACAAGGCCCCCAACTCAGAGACCCGCCGAGCCGAGGCAATGGTCATCAGAAAAACCACTTTCCACGTTACGAACCGAAGGTCCATGGATTCCAAAGGTTCAAACGGAGCCTGCTTAAGAGCCAACAGAACAAGGGGCATATCCATGGCGCTACTGGTGGTTGAACCGGAGGCTGTATTCGCAAGACCCCCTGTAAAAAAGAGGAGAGACAGACGCTGCTGAAAGTAAATGGAAAGAGCTGAAATCTGTACCTTCAAAGGCCTCCAAACCGCCCTGCAGAAATGCTAAAAACCTTGGCAGGCGGAACTGGACAATATGTACTTCCCGCTGCTCACACCACACAATATAGGTTTTCCAAACCCTGTGGTAGTTCTGCGCGGAAACCTGCTTCCGTGCCCGGAGCATGGTCCTGATGACTGAAGGGGAAAAACCCCAGGCCTTCAAGAGCCCGGTCTCAACAACCAGGCCATTAAAGCCAACAGAGATAGGCCCTCGTGACAGAATGACCCCTGTAGCAGAAGATCTGGATGCAGAGGCAGACTCCAACACGACCGGCGCAGCCAGTTTGGAGCCACTAGGATGACTGAAACCTGCTGTTCCCTGACTCAACAGAGTACTCTTGGTAACATGGGAATTGGAGGAAAAATGTAGGCCAGACGGAAGTTCCAGGGAACTGTCATAGCATCTACTGCAAATGTCAAAAGGATCTCTGGACCTTGCACAAAATCAAGGGACTTTGCAATTGTGGCGAGACGCCATCAGGTCCACCTCCGGCAGCCCCACATCTCTGGACCAGCTGCTGGAAAACCTCCGGGTGGAGAGACCACTTCCCTGGCAGGAACGTAGTCCTGCTGAGGTAGTCTGCCTCCCAATTCTCCACCCCCGGTATGAAGACTGCTGAAATTGCCGGGAGGAACGTCTCCACCTAAGAGAGAATGAGACTTGCCTCTGCCATGGCAAGTACGCTTTTGGTTCCGCCCTGTTGGTTTACATATGCCACTGCCGTGGCGTTGTCTGATTGGATCCTCACTGGTCGGCCCGCCAGGAGGGCCTGAGCCCCGCACAGTGCCCGATAAATGGCCCGGAGCTCCAGCATATTTATTGGGAAACCCATCTCTGATGACGACCAGGTCCCCTGGAGACAAGAGGTTCTCCGTCACCGCTCCCCAACCTCTGAGACTTGCGTCTGTGGTGACAATAATCCAGTTGGGAGTCACCAGGGACCGATCCTGGAGAAGGTGATCGGTAATCAGCCACCAGCGAAGTGACTGACGAGTGCTGTCTGACAGAACCAGCAACTGAGAAGAAAGGTCGTCTGAGCGGACCGTCCAATTCCGGAGAATCTACCACTGGAGAATCCGTGAATGGAAGCGGCCGTAATGGATGGTCTCGAAGGTAGAGACCATCATGCCTAGTAACCTCATGCCCAGCCAAACGGATGGCCGAGGGGTAGACAGCACTTTCCTGACTAAGTCCTGAAGGGCCCGGGCTTTGGCCTCGAAAAACCCTTTCCAGTGCTGTATCGAAGATCACCCCCAAAAACGTCAGACGTTGGCAAGGCCTGAGGTGACTCTTCTCGAGATTCAGTATCCACCCATGATGCTGTAACACCTGCACCGTGTGATCCAGGTGGAGCTGAAGTTGGGCAGCGGAATCCGCCTTTACTAGCAAATCGTCCAAATAGGGAATCACCGTTATTCCCTCAGAATGCAGTAAGCTTGCCATTGCTGCCATGATCTTTGTGAAGACCCGCGGAGCTGTAGCCAAATCGAATGGCAGAGCCTGGAACTGGTAATGGGCTCTTCCGACCGCGAACCTGAGTAGAGACTGATGCCCTCCCCCAAATCGGTATGTGGAGATATGCATCTCTGATGTCGATAAATGCCAGAAACTCGTTTGCCGACATACCCTGGATCACTGATCGGAGTGACTCCACGCGAAACCGATCCACCCACAGGCTGGCATTCAAGGCTCGTAGATTCAAAACCGGCCGATAAGTGCCGTTGGGTTTCTGGACTAGGAACAAGTTGGAGTAAAACCCCTGTTCCTGTCGAGACTGTGGAACAGGAACTATAATCCCTTCTGAACAGAGGTAACTGATAGCCTGGTTTAAGGTCCGTCTCTTCTCCGGCTCCCTGGGTAATGCTGTAGCGAAGAGACGTTGTGACAGCTGCCCCCTTAGGTTGATCACATAACCTCGGGAGACAATGTCCCTTACCCAGGCATCTACTCCCGAAGCTACCCACCTGTCTCGGAAAAGAAGGAGACGGCTCCCTACCTTCCCTGAGACATGATGGGCTGAGATCCTGTCAGGTATTCGGCTTCTCAGATGCCCTAGCACCCGGGAGCCTGAATGTGCCGGAGAATCTACCCTGGGGGGCAGAACCCCTACTGGGAAAAAGATCGTCCTCGGGCCCCCTGACCTCTAATCGTTCCCCCTCCTCGAAAGGAAGACTCGGAAACGTGAGCCCTTTAGCTTCTGGGGCACCACAGGCAGAAAAGTGCTCTTTCCACCTGTCGTCTGGGATATAATAGTACCAAGCTCAGAGCCGAACAGGTTGCCTCCACAAAAAGGCAGAGACTCTAAAGCGCATTTAGATTTGGCGTCCGCCTCCCAGGTGCGAAGCCAGAGTGCTCTGCGTGCCGCGACTGCCGTTGCTGAGACTCTAAAGGAAAGCTGCGCTCCATCTTATGTGGCCTCACACACATAGTCTGCAGCCGCGCATATCTGTTACGCCAGTACCAGTAATTCCTCTCTGGATGAGTCACCGGCAAGGCCTGCCACTAATTTGTCAGTCCACTTCTCCATGGCTCGAGAGACCCATGCAGATGCCAATAATGGGCGAATAACCACTCCGGCATCCATAAAAATACTCCTAAGGCATCCCTCCAATTTTTTGTCCAACGGATCCTTAAAGGAGGCCGCCCCTTGAACCGGCAGAGCCGTGTGCTTTGCTAAGCGAACCACAGCCGCAGGGATAAAGGGCTGCAAATTTACGAGGAGTAGCATACTTTTAATTCTGGGGTCTTCCAGGCTTCCTCTACCAGATCTGAAAGATCCTGAGACACTGGGAAACAAACAACCCTCTTACGCCTCCGCTTAAACGGCCCTTCCGCCCTAGCTGAGGCGTCAAGGTCCAGACAGTCCAAAGACTGTCGTACTGCCATAATACTAATGGTACGGACCCAAGGAGGATCAGGACCCTGGTAACCACCCCCTGCAACAGCAGGCAGTGAGGGCAAAACAGGTGCCCCCGCTGCTTTGGCTAATTCCTCTCTACGGCAGAGCAACGTCACCAGGTCAGAGAGTGAACGCTCATAGCCTGAGCCCATGCCGGCTCCTACATAAGCGGAGTGGCTCCCCAGCTGGCTGTGCACACGTGGGCCCCAGCTGACAGTCCATACACAAAGCCCCTGCATCCAGTTGTCCACACGGCAATTTAGCTTGACACTGGGCACATGTAAAAAATATTGCCATAGTGGGGTTCTGGCCCTTTGTGGACTTTTTGTCAGTCATTAGAGCACCCTCCTTCCTGCGCTGCCCTGCCGCAGCAGTTAGCCCGGAAAAGCTTCTTTTTTTTTTTTAAACAAAATACAAAAAATATAACAAGTGGCAATGAATAGGCAAACACTTCAAGCAGGCACAAGAACAGATTACAGTAATACTGAAAACTACTTAGCTGTATGCTGCAGAGGGAAAGGAGCTTGCTCTGTCCTCCCTCCATGCTGTTCAGGCTTGTGTCCTTTGAAAAGCTGTGATCAGACTTCCTGGGAGCCTGCATTTTGCCACTAGAGAGCGGGGGGAACCAGCAGCCATGGCTCCTCCCCCCATCATAGTGAAGCGAGCCTCACTGCTCCTTCCTTCAAGTGTTCCTCCCCTCAGTGGGGAAAGCACTTGGACTGACCCGCAAATACCTACAGCACCTGGTATTCCCAGGTGGTCTCCCATCCAAGTACTAACCAGGCCCAACACAGCATAGTTTCCAAGAACAGCATGTCCAGTGTGGTGTTGTTGTAGGTCTCACCTGCGGTTGGTCTGTAGTTGGCGGTCTCCCCACAGGAGGAGCCGTCAAGAAACCCGGCAAGATGGCGCCCGCCATCCAGGACCACGCTGACTGCCTGCACCTCTACCAGGTAACAGCAGCGCGCTATCCCCGGGCCCAGACGGTCTCTACAGAGACTGGAGTGTGTGGAATGGGGGAAGCGCTCAGCGCCATCCCCCCTTTAGATGTGGCTCTCCCCGCCGTTTTACACTCCAGCTGTGTGCTGCTATAAGCATCGCACAGTACCTATAGTAAAAAATAAACATAACATTACAAATAAAGGAAAAAATCCCTAAGCTAAACCACGGTTGCAGAGCAGCCCAGAAAAAACATGCCTCTCTCCACAGGCACTAAACTTACACTAAAGTCAGGGGTTGCAGAGGGGAGAAGTTATAGATTTCAATATTAGTGCCAAATCCACGCTTTCCCACCTTCAACCCATGGTCCAGTGTCCCCCAACCCGGCACCAGTATCCCGACCGCCGGCATAACAAAGGTAAGTATCTGGGGTTAGGTTTAGGAGTTAGGCACTAGGGGAAGGGTTAGGCACTAAGGGGGAAGACTTAGGGATAGAGGGCCTGATTCAGAGCCGCTCGTAAGCGGCCGCTCGTTCGTTCCGAGCGATGTTCGCACATCTGCGCATGCATATGGGTTTTAGTACGCATGCGCGAACCAGTCAGTGCGGTCAGAAATCGTGTGCTTGCAAAATAGCGAATGCCTGCTAATTTGAGTGACAGAATGAGGCGTTTGTGGGTGGTAACAGGGGAAGGTGCTTGAAAACGGGGAGTGGAGATCCGAACGCAGGCGTTCCAAACGGTCAAAACGGGCGTTTTAAGGGTGTGCATAATTAACAAAGCAGCATCATCGACCACGTCACTTGGTTGTCTTTTAGCCTGAACTGCTCGCATGATTGCGGTAGGAAAATGCTACCACAAGAATAGCGAGTAGTTCAGACGCCGTTCGATGTACTCGATTAATCCAATAAATAGCGGATATGACGCATGATGCGAGCGGCCAGGGGGCGTTTTTTTCAAAATAGCAACCGCATGTTTTGTTCACTCGTTCAGACATAGAGGCGTCAACAGACCGCAGAGAGCGAGCACTTAATTTAAATATCCGGCCCTTTACAGAACGACCGTCCGCAAATAGCGTTCGGCTCTGAATCAGGCCCAGAGTGCGGGGAGGAGAAGATTAGGTTTAGGCACTAGGGGGGAGGTAGGGTTAGGGGTTAAGGTTAGTTGTACTATACTTACCTACCGCTGTCGGTATCATACCAGCGGCATCTTGGCGACCAGCATCCCATACCCAACCCATATTATATACATTCTGGTTATGGATCAGTTAGCCATGTGCAATGTAAAGGAGTATGAGAAATCCTAAGCAGTAAGCACAATATATAACAGAGTCAATATTTGACATGTGGATCCTCTAAAATCTCCGACACAGTTCTTCAGTAATATATGTAGTGCGGATTTGACTTTGTTATATTATTAGTAATAAAAAGCTGGACTTCTTATTCTTAATAATATCAAATAAATTATAAAAAAAATACATATCAATCATTATATTAAATAACTAAATATATAGATTGAGTAACAATGTTTAATACCTTGACACAGAAGGTTGTGGAATCACGGAATCCTCTATGAACTCTTTTGGCAGTTCCTGAAAGTAAATATAAAGTAGCTAAACAGTGTTCTGGAAGTGAAATCTTAAACTACATCCTCTGATGAATACTATTTTAAAAATCATTTACACCCACTATAGTCATATTCTCCACTGCTGGTCCACCTGCTATAGCAGAGCCACTATCTAGAGCATTAGAACTTTGCAAGTTCCACCGAAGTCAGCCACCAATATAACACACAGGGGCATATGAAGAGTTGGAAGTAAAATGGCCGTGCATTACTCAAGAGAACATGCATGGAAAATTAGTGTATTGCCGCATCAGCATGTACTGCCCTATACTAGGTGAATAAAGATAGGTCTCCTAACACATACCTCCCAACATTTGAAGTCGTAAAGTAGGGACAGGTCGTGCGCCTAAGGAGCTCACGGCCGAAAAGGGGGCATGGCTTAAGAAAAAGGGGTGGAGCTTATGAAAAACAGGGCGGAGCCTCACAGCTTCCCCCGTTTTCATCACTTTGGAGGCGTGCGCTGCACTCTCCGAGACGCTGGCCAGCCCCCAGGCTCTCCATACACAAGAGAACAGATGCCGTGCGCATGCGCACGGAATCTGTTCTCCTCCTGCACACCCGCTGCTCTGCTATGCAGGGCAGTGGTTTGTGCTTTCCCCAACTTCCCCCCCACCGCGGGACACTGAAAAACGGGACTGTCCCGCTGGAAGGAGGACAGTTGGGAGGTATGCTAACAGGTGTATATAAGTGCAACTTAGTGCTGGTCTGCATGGGCTGCCCTTACTGAACTTTGGCCCTCATTCAGAGCCGGACGCTCTGAGCAGAGCGCTCGCACTGAATGAGGGCCGTCCTCCATAAAAATGGAGCGTCCTCCTGGACGCTCGTATAGCTGTGGGTCACCACCCACAGCACATACGAGCGTGCAGGATGATGGTCGCGATGGTCTTGACCATCGCGACCATCGCCAGTGCGACCAGAAGCCTGTGGTCGGGGTTTTCGACCACAAGCCCTGGAGTGATTTTGGCTCTATCAGAGCCAAAATCACTCCCACTGATATCACAAGTGATGTCAGTGGGGCCGGCTTCTGACGGTAGGCGCTCCCTTGGGAACGTCTCCGTCTGGCAGGCACGCCCCCGGCACGCCCACCAAAGGGGGCGTGCTGTCAATCAACATCGACAGCACGCCCCCTTTGATCAGACACTACGAGCGAAGGAAAGTCCTTCGCTCGTCGCGTCTGGCGCATGCGCACGACAGAGCTCCCTCCGTCGTGCGCATGCGCAGTGCACACAATCGACCCACTTGCGAGCGGACAGCCGCTTGCGAGTGGGTCTGAATGAGGCCCTTTGCCTAAGCAAGAACACAAAGAAAAAAAATGTAATTAATCGGCTCCAATTAAACTACTTAGTGTAGAACTGAATTGTCTGAATATAGACTACAACAAAAAAAGGATAATAGAAAGCGCTAGCACACAGTTCTTATATATAGAAAAAGAAACATTTATTATTCCTTTCCTAAATTAAAGAGTAATACTGGCTATTTAGCAAACATTATTGAGCCAAAATATTTCAAACAGGCACACATTAATCATTAATTAATGCAGAACCAAAAATTACTAATATAAGTCTCCTGTTTTATATTATACCTTCATTTAAAATTACACTTAGGGCCGTATTCAATTAGGCTGCGAAAAGCCATTTTTGACGATACTTTATCGCCGATGACGTCATTTTCGAATTTCTCACTTATCCCCGTATTCAATTTTTCTGATTTTTCACCGATGCGGAAAGTCAGTGGTTCAAACCCAGCGATAAAGTATCACCTATGAATAGGTGTCGAAAATAAATGCAGAATTGAGGTTTTGGGGTACAAACCTCAAATACCACTCTACACTCCTTAAACATTCCTCAAAAGCTAATCTGTCAAAAAAATAAAAAAAAAAGTTCCACAGGACACCCTAAAAAGAGTACTTTAGTTTTGAGGGCGAAAAAAATAAAATTGGGGGACAAACTTTAAAACTAGCTAAATAGACTGAGGGGGGGGGGGTCCCCAAGTATGCCCCCGGTATTTTTTTGATCGCAAGTGCTTGCGGAAGGTGGATTTTTCACTTTTTTTAAATCTTCACATTAGCAAGTTTAAAATATGCTAGCACCCATTTTCATGTACCCCAAATTTGATGGGACTACTTATTTTTTGAAAAAAAAGTTGCTAAATGCTATTCTTCACCACTTTCCCAAAGACGCTAAATAGCACCTATTGAGACCATTTAAAGACCCCAAATACCTTTAGCAGGGCTATTCAGGGGTACCCATAGTCATCAACATAGTGAACCCCCATGTCAGAGCATATTTTGGGGGGTGTCAGGATGATGTCCCCAAAAATGACATCACTTTTCGTTGATTTTGTTATCGCCGGCTCCCGTTTTCGCTGTTTTGGAATTAAATACAGGGATAAGCGGGGACGAGCGCGATAACTTTTCGACCTGAAAACCTCCGATGACGGCGAAAAGTGCAGCAACAGACTTTTCGCTTCAAATTGAATATGCCCCTTAATCTTTTCAAACTAATAAAATTCCTATGGTTTTACATCAATAAGGATTTTTTAGTTTGAAAATATTCAAGTGTTATTTTAAATGAAGGTATATCAGTAATATTTTGATCTGTATTAATTAATGTTTAATGTGTGCTTGTCTGAAATATTTTGGCTCAATAATATTTGCTAAATAGCTTGTATTACCCTTTCATTTAGGAAAGGAATTAATAAATTTTTCTTTTTCTATATACAAGAAATGTGTGCTAGCGCTTTCTATTAAGCAAGAATGCCCCTGCACCCCAGTTCTGCATCTCTGGTTATAAGTGTACAGTAAATACATCTGATATGCATATAATACTGCATTCTAATTTTCAGAGCATAAGCAGGTTAAATTTACGTCATATATACGCAATGCAAACTGGCATACACTCAGCTCTGCATAATCCCAACAGTCTGCATTTCAGTTAAAACCACAGAGCATTTTGTTTAAGTGTGGTGCCCATGTACCCTCTGCTAAGTCTGGCAACAGTGCCCATTACATATGCAAAACAAAGTGATGGATCAGTGCTAGTAATCATGTGTGGGAAGCAATGGTGCTGTTAGCAATGTGAGGGTGGCACTGCTGGTACAATGGATGTTGCTATAAGCAATATGTGGCACAATATTGGTTAAGTAAATGTGTGTGAGGCTCAACAGATGAACAGGTATCATCCTATGTGAAGTACTGCCACTGTAATGTATGTGATGTAGAGATCACCAGACAGGGCACCTATTGGCACTGGTCTCTGTTCTGGCTAACCCTAGGGATTGACTCTAATTAAATATAACAAATCTGTAACTGCATATTTGGAGAGGATATTCCTTCATTGACTGCTGCCTTCTACCCACTTCTATCATGCCTACAAAGCCCAAATTGAGAGGTAAGGCCTGGATGAGTTTGTCCCTTGGAATATAAAAGTGATATATATATATATATATATATATATATATATATATACACACACACATATATATACACAATGCCCTTCCCCCAAAACAAACTATTCAAATGACTGAAGACCTGTCTCTGCATATATACAATGACTGAAGACCTGTCTCTGGATAAATATAATGACTGAAGACCTGTCTCTGGATAAATATGACCGACTGAAGACCTGTCTCTGGATAAATATGACCGACGGAAGACCGGTCTCTGGATAAATATGACCGACGGAAGACCGGTCTCTGGATAAATATAATGACTGAAGATCTGTCTCTGGATAAATATGACCGACTGAAGACCTGTCTCTGGATAAATATAATGCCTGAAGACCTGTTTCAGAATAAATATAATGCCTGAAGACCTGTTTCTGGATAAATAGAATGACTGAAGACCTGTCTCTGGATAAATAGAATGACTGAAGACCTCTCTCTGGATAAATATGACCGACGGAAGACCTGTCTCTGGATAAATATGACCGACGGAAGACCGGTCTCTGGATAAATATGACCGACGGAAGACCGGTCTCTGGATAAATATGACCGACGGAAGACCGGTCTCTGGATAAATATAATGACTGAAGATCTGTCTCTGGATAAATATGACCGACTGAAGACCTGTGTCTGGATAAATATGACTGAAGATCTGTCTCTGGATAAATATGACCGACTGAAGACCTGTCTCTGGATAAATATAATGACTGAAGACCTGTCTCTGGATAAATATAATGACTGAAGACCTGTCTCTGGATGAATATAATGACTGAAGACCTGTCTCTGAATGAATATAATGACTGAAGACCTGTCTCTGGATGAATACAATGACTGAAGACATGTCTGTGGATGAATATAATGACTGAAGACCTGTCTGTGGATAAATATAATGACTGAAGACCAGTCTCTGGATAAATATGTTAATGACGTAACATTTTACTGCAATTTAAAGCAATAGAGCACTAGAGAGGGCCATTTTCTGAGTTATGCACTACTGCGACCATTTTATCGTGTTTTGCTATAGTTGCGTACGCCATTTTATACTCATACTAGTAACAGCCCTTACACTAGTGTACAAGCATGTGCCTGATTGTGCAAGGACTAAAGCTCTCACTTTCAGTGTCCAAAGATACTGTAAAAGAGCTTGGTGCATCTTTAGATACCAACGGTTGCGCTATGGTAGGAGCAGACTTTGTCTGAATATGGCCTCCAATGTAAGCAATTAAGCGTCTATGTACACAACCATTTCAGTGACACGCCCATGACACTCCCATAACACGCCCATAAGACAGACCATCTCTGTGCATCTGAATAGCCACCTCCCAGTCACCGCCCGGGAATGACCTGCACATTTCTTATGCCTGCGCGTCTCAATCGCAACTGCGCCTCTCTGCGTACACAGTGTAATGCATGCGTGGGACGAAGTTTTAGGGTTTTTGCTCGCGCACAGTAGTAAAAATTTCTGAACTCCGCGAACACCGGCATTGCGTGCGGCTCAGAATCAGGCCATGAGTCTCTAACTCGCTTAGCTGTTGAAGGTCCGGGACAAAGCAAGAGGTGTTGTGCAAAGTCACTTGTACAAGCAAAATGGCCCTGTCCAGCATTTCCAAATGGACAGACACACAAATATTCAATTCACACTTTACTGTAAAAAACAATTGGCCACCTGGCACCACCAAGGCATTTATCATATAACACGTAAACAAAAACCTTACGGGGATGTTGCCTGGAAACTCTTCTCGGAGCGCTCTTAGTGCCAGGTATGCAGCCTGCTTTTTTGCCTCTTTTTTTGTGTTTCTTTGTCTACTCTCTGGAAAAAGTCGGTCACCGATGCTCACTCTGCAAACAAACCTGCAAAGTTGGGGTGTTGCGAGAAAAACAATTTAGACATGCACATCCTTTTACCCATGTTTTAAGTATGTGCATAATTGCACCATGCATCTGGCCAAAGTGGTAGCAATATACAGAATTTGAATGTAAAATCAGGGATAGAAAGAATGGACAAGAGGGTAAGGAGCAGAGCAGTAGGGAGATTGAAACTGAACAAGGTATGTGTAGGTGACAGGAGTAGGGGAGAGAGAATGCAGGAGGCAGGAATGAAATGAGGCAGGCTGGAGGTCACCAATACAAGATGAGGCAGTAGGTTCACAGGAACGAGTCAGATCATAGGGGCAGGGCAGACAAAGGCCACTGGGACACGACAGCTTGGGCAAGAATACAGATGTACATTTTTGCAACTTGGAGAAATGCCAGGAAATAACTCTCATTGTAATAAACAAATTGGTCAGAAGTATAAGGTTAGTCAGAGTTTAATGGCAATTTATTTCTGCTGCTTACATATGGAAACATTTTAGAAGCGTTGCTATAAATGTATTTGTGAATTATTAATCAGCCAAACAAAAAATTCCTGCTGCCTTTATATTTCAGTAGCTTTTGCAGCTTGTGTGAAAAATAAGTTTTGTTTTGGTTATTTTAATTTGCTAGGTGCACACATTACATGTAGCATTCATAAGTGTTAGCGGCTTTGTAGAGCACTAGTGTGCCAGGTAAGAGGACATCCCATAGACTTTAGATATATGAGTTAGCAGCAGATACCTGCTGCATTTTACCATCATCCACAATGACACAAGTGTGACACCAACCAAAAATAAGAGATATGGTAAGAACTTACCCTTGTAATCTCTATTTCTACGGAGTCCATAGGGTTCCGCAGGATACCTTGGGGTATAGGCGATGGCGGCAGACATCGGGCACCTCAGAGTTAAAGTTTTCAGCCTCCCAGGATGCACTGGGGTCCCTCTCCTATACCCCGCCCCTGAGCCAAGGCAAATCAGTTACGTAACAAGCCATAGGCCGGAGGAGGAGAAGAAAGAGAGAGAAGAAAGATCTGGAACACACAAGAATCACATTCTCACCAGAAGGAGACGGAAAAAAACGGTGACCAGATCAAAGCCCATCTGCGGTACAGGTGCGACAGGGCAGGAGTCCTGTGGAACCCTATGGACTTCCTAGAAATAGAGTTAACAAGGGTAAGTTCGTACCATATTTCAGATTTTCTACTTCAGGGTCCATAGGGTATCCACAGGATACCTTGGGGATGTCCCAAAGCAGTATCTTTTAAGGGTGGGGACGCTCCTGTGCTGAAAGGAGAATCCGCCGCCCGAAGGAAGCATCCTGAGAGGCGAAGGTATCGAATGCATAATACCTTACAAAGGTATGGACAGAAGACCACGTGGCTGCCTTGCAAAGATGAACAGCAGAGGCACCACGTCGAGCTGCCCACGAAGGACCCACAGACCGAGTAGAATGAGCCCTAACAGAGGATGCTACAGAAAGGCCCTCCTGAGTGTAAGCCTCAGATATAGCTATGCGAATCCATCCTGCCAAAGTTTGCTTAGTGGCAGGCCAACCCTTCTTACGGAAACCATAGAGGACAAACAAAGAGTCCGACTTCCGAAAAGAATTGGTACGGTCAACATAAATCCTGAGAGCACGTACCACATCCAAGGAGGCCTCACCAGCCGAGAGGTCTGGGGAATTAAAGGCCGGCACTATAATTTCCTCACTAATGTGGAAACTAGATACCACCTTAGGTAGGAAACCAGGGCAAGTGCGAAGCACCGCCCTATCTCTATGAAAAATCTGAAAGGGAGGGCGACATGAGAGAGCCCCCAATTCTGACACCCTTCTGGCCGAAGCAATGGCCAGAAGAAACACAGTCTTAGCTGTAAGCCATTTTAAATCCATTGAGCCCAGTGGTTCAAATTGTAGTCCTTGGAGAGCCCTCAGGACCACAGCCAAATGGTGGAACAAAGGGAGGCTGAATACGTAGGACACCTTGCAGAAAGGTGCGGACATCAGGAAGAGTAGCAATCCTACGCTGAAACCACACTGACAGGGCAGAAACTTGCACCTTCAGGGAAGCAAGGCGAAGACCGTGATCTAAGCCCGCCTGTAGGAAAGCCAAAACCCTGGATATCCTGAACACCTGAGGATCATAGCCTCTAGGACAACACCATTCAAAGAACGTATGGCACACTCTGTGGTAAATTCTTGCAGACACAGGCTTCCGAGCACTGAGCATGGTGTTAACTACAGAGCTGGAAAACCCCTGGACCATAAGAGGGCTGTCTCAACAGCCACGCCGTCAAAGACAGACGACTCAGGTCCAGGTAAAGGCAAGGACCCTGAGACAACAGGTCCGGACATTGAGGCAACAGCATCGGAGAGTCTATGGAGAGACTCTGAAGATCTGAGTACCAGTGACGTCTGGGCCACGCTGGAGCTATCAACAGGAGCGTGCCTCCTTCTTGCTTGAAGTTTCGAATGACTTGAGGAAGAAGGGAGAACTGAGGGAAGAGGTACGCAAACCTGAAGGTCCACCGGACCGACAGAGCGTCTACCAGAAGAGCCTCCACGTCTCTTGTTCTTGACCAGTACACAGGCAGCTTGTTGTTGTGTCGGGAGGCCATGAGGTCTATTTCCGGAGGACCCCACTTGTTCACTAGTAGTTGAAACACCTCCTGGTGAAGAGACCATTCCCCTGGATGCACATCTTGACGGCTGAGAAAGTCTGCTTCCCAGTTGAGGACTCCCTGTATGAACACTGCCGAGATGGCAGGTTGGTTGTCCTCCGCCCAAGCCAGAATGCGGGACACCTCTGTCAGTGCCGCCTGTTCCTCCTTGGCGGTTTATGGTGTTCCTCCTAGGCGGTTTATGTAAGCCACCGTGGTGGCGTTGTCCGACTGTACCTGCACGGGTTTTCTGTGGAGAACATGTCTTGCTTACTGAAGAGCTCTGAATACTGCCCGAAGTTCCAAGATGTTTATTGGAAGCACAGATTCTGCCAGTGTCCACCTGCCCTGGAACAAGTGTGGACCCGTCACTGCTACCCAGCCTCGGAGACTGGCATCCGTTGTCAGAAGGACCCAGTTCGCCACCCAAAAGGGGTGTCCCCTGTTCAGGTGAGTTGACTGTAGCCACCAGGCCAGAGACAGACGTACATCCGGAGAAAGCACCATGGTCCATGTCTTTATCCGATGGGGCAACCCTTTCCATCTGGAGAGGATCAATTTCTGCAGAGGCCTGGAGTGAAACTGGGCATATTCCACCATGTCGAACACTGACACCATGGAGCCCAGTAACCTCATCGCTGAGTGAACAGATACTCGGCAGCTCTGGAGGCAATTGCGTACCTTTGCCTGTAATGCAGAGATCTTTTCCTCCGTCACAAAGATCCTCTGTTGTTGAGAGTGCACCAGGGCTCTGAGATGGAGCATCCTCTGCAAGGGAACCAGGGTGGACTTCTTCCAGTTTATCAGCCAGTCGTGATTCTGCAACACAGATATTGTCAGTTGCAGATGGCGCTGGAGGATCTCTGGAGACCCTGCTATCAACAGAAGGTCGTAAAGATAAGGCAACAATCGGACCCCCTGCATCCGCCATGACTTTGGTAAAGACCCGAGGCACTGTGGCCAGACGAAGGGCAGTGCCTGGAACTGGAAATGTTGGTCGAGCACTGCAAACCTGAGGAATTGCTGGTGCGCTAAGATAATAGGGACATGCAGATAGGCGTCCTGAATGTCGAACGACACCATGAAATCCCCAGGCTCCATTGGCAGATTAATGGAATGCAGGGTCTCCATCCTGAACTGAGGGACCCTCAAGGACTTGTTGAGGGATTTGAGGTTGAGGATGGGCCGGTAAGACCCATTGGGTTTCTGTACCAGAAAGAGATTGGAATAGTATCCCGTGCCCCTCTGGAGCATAGAATGCAACACTTTCTGGAGTTCCAGGGCCTTGTCCTGATCTGACGGAAGGCCTGTTGTGAAAAACCGGCTGGGAGGCCTTCACTGGAAGGAGAGGGCATACCCCCGAGAGAACACCTCTTGTTCCCAAGTGTCCTTCGTACCAGCACTGGGCGAACTGAAGCAGGCGGCCTCCCACTCTGGGGTCCCACAAGGGGAGGCTCATCCTGTCAGGCTGAAGGCTTATCGTCCGACTTGGGAGTAGGACGTCTTGTACTCCAAGCCTGCTTCTTTGGCTTGGCAGATTTCCTGTTTCATGACTGTCTTGGAAAGGACTGTATCTTGGACTTACCCTGGGCCCTATAAGGCCGAAAGGACGAAGTACCAGACCCTGAAGGGACTGTAGCCGATGGCAAACACGCAAGTTTAGCTGCTGCCAGCGTGGCCACAATCTTGTCCAGATCAGGACCAAACAGGACCTGTCCATTAAAGGCAAGCATTTAAATCCCTTCTTGGAATCTTCATCTGCTTTCCAGCCGCTACTGCTGCCGAGGAGATTCTGGAAGTGATGAGACCTATATCCGAGGCTGCCTCGTTAATGTATGTGGCTGAGTCTCTGAGACTGCCAACTAACTCCACTTGCTCAGCTGAGGAGTCAGTATCCAGAGACACCTCCAAACTATCTGCCCAGAGGTCCATGGCCCTGGCCACCCAGCATACGGCCATAGCCGGTCTGGAAGCACCTTCAGCAAGGGAATAAATGGATTTTAAACATATTTCCAGCTTGCGATCCGTAACATCTTTTAAAGGAGGACATGGAGGGCATGGGCAATGTAGCACTCCTCACTAGGCTTGTGACATGAGAATCCACCTGTGGAGAGGTTTCCCATTTGGAAAAATAATTATCCACAAATGGTTATGCAAAAGCCAAGCGTTTTTGAGGCTGGAACCGCTTTTTCCACGCCTCCTCTAAATGACTCACTAACTGACCAGATAGAGGAAATACAGTGGCATCGCCCTTAACTTCCTTAAAGGCGGCGTATTTGGATTTAACCACGGGGTGATCCTCATCCTCAATAATAAAGGCCGTACGGACTGCCCGTATAAGGCCAGGTATATAGACTTTAGACTTAGACTCCGCCTCCTTTGCACGAACGGGCTCTTGGTCTGAGAAGTCAATAATTTCACCGTCATCAGACGTCATGTCATCATCATCATACTGAGCCATCTGAGACACTGAAGGCCACTTAGAAGGCCGCAATTGTAACTCCCCCTGTAAAACGTCCGTCAAGTGCTGTACCGTAGTGGACAATGAATTCACCCACACAGGCTCCTGCGAGACCTGAGGAAGCGTAACCGGGAGACCCTGAGGTAACATCAACTGCCTGGGGAACCCCTGCATGGGTGATAAGACCACCGCCTGCTGTGATAACCCCATCTGGGGAAACAAAGGGGGCGTCACCAACTGGCCCACAAGGGTTGTAAGTGCCTTAGCAAAACAAGCCCAGGGCGGTTCCTGTACAGGTGCTGTGACAGAAATCGGGCATGATATGAGATAACATGCCCGTTATAAACCCTCAGTGTTTATTTAACATCTCCCTCCGCTAACAGTACATTACATGTGGTACATATTAGCTGAAGAGGGTATTCCCATTCACTCCCAGACATGATGACTGTAAACGGAGCATATGTGACTCCCCACACAGAAAAACTGTTTACTGTGAGGCAATGAACACCCTGCAACACTGCACCGCAAGGGCTTTAGTAGAGGAAGAACAGGGACAGTAAAGTGGCTGACAGTCAGAAGTGAAAGTACAGTCAGACAGCGCTAGCATATAGTCACATACAATGCAGAAATAAATAAACTGCACTACAAGCACTGTGATCAACTACACAGACCAGAGCCTGGTAGGAAACAGCGCTGCACACTCTGACCTTATCGGAGGAGAGGTATGCGGGGGGACCCGGACCGCGATGCCACCTGTATCAAACTCCAGCAGCGTTTGCACACTTTCTAGAAAATGGCCGCCAAGGAGCTGAGAGGAGGCGGGCCCGGGGGAGGAGTACTGGCACAGGCTGCCAGACCGCTGTGGAAAGGCACTGTGCAGCGGGGGAGGCGCCGGCTGTGAAACAGGGAAGGCACGCTCCCCTGGCATGCTATTAACCCCTGGGACGCTGGCATGCTATTAACCCCTGGGACTCCACGCGCAGCCTGTCCACAGGGAACCCATGCGCGGGACCCCGCCGCTTACCTGTCCCCCTTGAATGTCTGAGCTGACTGTCTATGCTGTACAGCACATCTTGTGCAGCAAAAGCTGCCTGGAAATAAAATTCCAGGGGCTAACAGCCCCCCTCTGAATATGGTGATCCGACTCCGAGCTGGGCACCTACGAAAACTGAGATGCCTTGACTCGGGGGCGGGGTATAGGAGAGGGACCCCAGTGCATCCTGGGAGGCTGAAAACTTTAACTCTGAGGTGCCCGATGTCTGCCGCCATCGCCTATACCCCAAGGTATCCTGTGGATACCCTATGGACCCTGAAGTAGAAATATATATACTGGTCAAACAAAAAGAGCTGAGAGCTAATGCCACGGATAAAGGCTGGACAGAGGTAACACCCAATCACAAACGCAACAAGATTAAGGCCAAAAACTAAATAGGCGGAATGTCTCTTGATGAGGGTTAAGTCACAATGGACTGGTCCAGAACGCAATAGAGAAATCAATTAATATACATTGGCAGCTGCAGGGAGGGGACTACACAAAATTTGTACAAGGAGCAGCCAAGCAGTGTGAATTAATAATAACTGCCTGGAAAAAAAAAATATATATATATATATATATATATATATATATATATAAAAAATAAGTGGGGTCCCGTGATGTGGGCTGCAGGCTTAAATGCATTGATCAATCCATGAACCAAAATCCCATTATTTATTTAGACATTATTGTGAGTGTTTAAACATGGCGAGTGCTGAGTTTTCTGATTTTATTTATTTAAGCAATGTGGTCACAAGCCACTTGCACCCCACTCCTGGGAATGGCGAGTGCAGATCTGCACCCCAAATCTGGGGGTGGCGAGTGCAGTGGATTTTTGACTTTATATAATCACACACATATATATATATATATCATACTTGCCAACCCTCCCGCATCTTGCGGGAGCCTCCCGCTGCCCCGCAAAACTAATGAATCCCCCGCATTCCCCACAGCTCCGTGTGAAACCCAGACTGCGCATGCGCAGGTCCGGATGTGACAGGGACAGGACATGAGTCACATGACTATTTCCCCTTCGCGCTAGCAGTATGCCTGCCTGGAAATGCAGTTGCACCACAGGGTTGTGGGTAACGTTGGCCGCCTCCTCCAGCAAGCAGAGCCGCCTGTGTGACTGTCAGTGCAGGGAGAGACGTCAATTCTCTCTTGATACAGCGGGGACAGCAGCTGTTACATCTTCTCCCACCTGCCTAAAGAAGTAAGTAATAGTAGTAGTGCTCAGGTGGTGTGTGACCTGTGATGGGAGCTGCGCTGCAGGCTGGCAGAGAGATAACCGGGCGGGGGAGGGATGGGGAGCAGGACAGGAGAGCAGTACTGCAGCTATAACAGACGGATTGAGTGGGAGGGGGGGAGGGCAGAGCAAAGGGGGTAAGTGTTCCAGGGCCCCCTCTATCAGGCCCCACCAACTTTTGATTATTCAACTTAGAATCTTTCAACAATGTAAAAGTGAAAGGAAGAGGGAGAAGTCAGAGCAGGAGGGGCGTGGCTACACGGCAGGGGGCGGGTCTACATGGCACTGTGTGTGCAGCAGGATGCAAGCAGTATGAGGGAGAGGAGCACTGCAGAAAGTGTGCACTGTGTAAGGTACTAAAAGGGAGGGGGGACACTGTGTATAAGTGTGTGTGTGACAGTATGTGTGTGTGGAAGTGTGTGACTGTATGTATATGTGTGTGACTGCCTCTCTTCCCCCCCAATGCTAGGGACCACCTCACCCTGCAGAGCAGCAGGCATTGATGGCAGCTGTAATTATTACAGTTTTGGTGCCCATGTCACACTGTTACACCCCCAATAACACTGAGAGGAAGCATCCTATATGCAACCCCCCCATGCCAGGATCACCTCACCCAGCAGGAGGCAGTGCTGGCAGCTGTGATTATTATCCTGCTTGTGCCATGTTACACCTATTAAATCCAACTATACTGAGGTCAGCTGCCAGTTCCCTCCAGCACCTCCTCTGCCCCCCTCCCCACCAATGCAGGGATCACCTCACCATGCAAGAGTGATTGCTGGCACTAGAATTATCACCTTGCTGGTGCCCATGTTCAATTATTACACCACAATACTACTATGATCAGCTACCAACATTCTACTGCCCCTCCTTACCCCTCTACCCTGCCCAGCTGCTCTTACTACTACAGTTTTTACCTACCAATACAGGACACACCCCTGAGTGGAAATATATATGCCCATAGGCGGAGCTAGATATGCATGTGGGGCAGAGCATGACACATCCCCTCAATGGCGCACCGCGCAGCGCATTCTACTAACAAATATAATCTCCCTGAAACTAGTTTTCAAAAGTTGGCAAGTATGATATATACATACTTTACTTCTTAGGGAGTTCCCAGTTTCAATCATCAGTGCCTTAACTTACTGAGAAATATGAGATGCTCCAGTATGTTGAACGTCCAAAAAGTTCCAGATCCAGCTCTGCTTCTGGCAAAAACGATTGAGTAAGGATATATAGTCTACTAGACTCTGTCCTACCTGAAAAGACAGAAAATGTAAAATAGATTCAACCTTCACCTTTAACCAACAGTGTGCTGCATGCATGCAGCAAGACACCTTCTGTTCCCCTTTCTCTGTGTCAACTAGAAGACACAAATATCTGTATGGCTAATACAAGGATAGCTACTTCATATTTCAAATATACTGTAGGCTTGTTCCAATGAGATCTACATGTTAAAAAGGGAGAAGAAAATAATATTAAAGCTAGAATGACACAAAAATAATTTGCGAAATGAGTTGGATATGTGGCAGAATTCAAAGTCTAAATTTGCTAATAATAATAATAATAATAATACAAAGAATAATAATAATAATACAAAGAATAATAATAATAATAGTTGATAATAAGTACAAATGTAAAGTGCACTGCAATTTAATTTTTTTTACATTAAATTAATAAACAAAACATTTTTTAAAACAGACATATTTAAAAATATTAGTGAATAAAATACCCAGAAGGTGTCCCAGTGTTAGCTGGTTCCAATTGTTTACACTCCGATTGCAGAGATCAGCAATAGTGCTCAGATGGGAACTTCAGTTCTCCTCTTTGCACAGAATTTTAACTTTGTAATCCAGCACATGCGCTCTAGAATGCCATCCGCACAGCACTCTGGGGGGAAAATTTGGCAGTGATGTTTGGCAGTTATGTCCTCATAGCGTTCTATGGATAATGCAAAAATGCCAAATGTATGAAGCTTGCCCCTTATAGGTAATGCCATCTTTAGATGGTGTTAGACGTTGCAGCCTGCATGCTACATATTCACATTTATTTACAGAGAACGAACCTTAGGATTTCTTTCTGGTATACAAGCTTGCATGGTCGGGGCCTGCCGGTCTTGCATACACAGTAAGTAAACCTGGAAGTAAAGTGATAGTGTAAGTTAAAGCTTTAAGGTGCCTACACACTGGATGATTTTTTGTTCGATATGGCCATTCCAATGCATCGGAACGACAGATTGTGTAGTGTCAACGAATGATAATGATGCGTGGTCCTGCGGGTCATTTGTCATATCCTCAGATATTACCTACGTGTAGTAAGATCTGCTAATCTTGTTAACGGCGCACTGTAAAACATTAAGGACACCCGATAGGTCGTTGGTCAGATTGCACAGTTTAAGAACAATATCGTATGTACGGGAGTGCCAGGAAGTAGCCGGGGAGTTCAAGGGAAATTGTTGACAACATTGCATTGTGTGCGAGTCGTCTAGTGTGTAGGCACGTTTACTTTTTATCTCTTCGTCAGGTCGGGCACTGTGTCCTGGCAAGAGAATTTTAATCCGAAACTAAATCCATTGCTTAATAACGCTATCTGCAGGAATAAAACAATTAAACTTAATGGGGGAATTGTCATATTATTAATGCATATGCCCCTTTATATCAATCCTCAAATATTTATCTCTGCGGTGATGATCTCTCTAAATGTGTGCGATCAATCATAGGAGAACACTCAATACAACAAAATGTAGCATGCGGTTTTTCTGTGGACATTGCATTCTCCCTATGTAATCATGTCGAGTACATATGAGAATAAAAATGTTGTTTAAGACTGAATTATATCACAAGTTTATTATTAGACTTTTTTTCCCCTTAAGTAATTATGGAAAAAAGGTTTATTTAAATACCTCAGAATCAGCAGATGCTGAATTGGCAAGTCCACTTTCACTCGCCCTGTCAAAACTGATGGAGCTAGCACTAAAAGACATTAATTTATATGAATAGCATTACAAGGCATTCAAGATACTTCTGTGTTGATAATGGGAAATCCTACGATTACAAATGTGAGTCCAATAGGATGAAAGCGTCTAAGTTAATTGTCAGCTGACTAAAATAGAACATGTGTAATATGTCAGGAATATATATATATATATACAGTCAGGTGCATAAATATTGGGACATTGACAGAATTTTCATATTTTGGCCTCTATTCACCACCACAGTGGCTTTGAAATGAAACAAACAAGATGTGCTCTAACTGCAGACTTCAGATTTAATTTGAGGGTAATTACATCCAAATCAGGTGAACGGTGTAGGAATTACAACGGTTTCTATATGTGCCTCCCACTTTTTAAGGGGCCAAAAGTAATGGGACAAACTAAACAATCCTAAATCTAACTTTCACTTTTTAATACTTTGTTGCAAATCCTTTGCAGGCAATTACAGCCTGAAGTCTGGAACGCATAGACATCACCAGACGCTGGGTTTTATCCGTGGTGATGCTCTGTCAGGCCTCTTCTGCAAATGTCTTCAGTTCCTGCTTGTTCTTGGGGCATTTTCCCTTCAGTTTTGTCTTCATCAAGTGAAATGCATGCTCAATCGGATTCAGGTCAGGGGATTGACTTGGCCATTGCATAACATTCCACTTTTTAGCCTTAAAAAACTCTTTGGTTGCTTTTGCAGTATGCTTCGGGTCATTGTCCATCTGCACTGTGAAGCGCCGTCCAATGAGTTCTGAAGCATTTGACTGAATATGAGCATATAATATTGCCCGAAACACTTCAGAATTCATTCTGCTGCTTTTGTCAGCAGTCACATCATCAATACAAGGGAACCAGTTCCATTGGCAACCATACATGCCCATGCCATGACACTACCACCACCAGGCTTCACTGATGAGGTGGTATGTTTTGGATCATGAGCAGTTCCTTTCCTTCTCCATACTCTTCTCTTCCCATCACTCTGGTACAAGTTGATCTTTGTCTCATCTGTCCATAGGATGTTGTTCCAGAACTGTAATGGCTCTTTTAGATGTTGTTTGGCAACTCTAATCTGGTCTTCCTGTTTTTGTGGCTCACCAATGGTTTACATCTTGTGGTGAACCCTCAATATTCACTCTTGTGAAGTCTTCTCTTGATTGTTGACTTTGACACATATACACCTACCTCCTGGAGTGTGATTCAGACCCGGATGCTAAGCCACGATCGCTCGCTGCCAAAAGGGGCTGGGTATGCAAATTCCGCAATCACACTGTGTGGCGTAAGGACGCCCTCTATGTCTTATAGAGCAACGGCAGTGAGCCTACGCTGGTGTATAAAGATGACCACTTTCCTTTAACACACGTCATCTCCAGGAAGTGTGTGATTAATCGGTAACATCGAGAGCCATCGGAGCTGCACACAGTCCTTGAGGTAGACCCTACCCCGCCACCAGCACTGCGATCAGCGCTGACTGAAATACAACCAGGTGACAGGTACAATGACGCCTCTATGCTAATTATGCACGCCCTTTAAACGCCATTTTGACGCCCAGACACGCCTGCGTTCGCACCACCACTCCACCGTTCACAAGCACCTTCCCCTTTTACCACCCACAAACGGCACTATCTGATACTCAAGTAGCGCTCAGTCTTTGTGCTACAAGCGCACGATTCCCGATTACAGTGACTGGCTTGCGCATGTGCACTGCGATGCATATGCATGCGCAGACAGGCGACAATCGCCCCTAGCGAGAGATCGCGGCTTAGCGTCCGGGTCTGAATTAGGCCCACTGTGTGTCTGTACTTATTCTGTATATTGGCGATTGCTAATATATATTGATTACACAAAAAAAGAAATGAATGGGTTATTGCAATGAATGAGAAAAGCTCTGTGGTGCATAGCTCAGAGAGTCCAGAATTTGAAGGAGCACTCTTGGCCTCCTGACAGAACTGGACAGTCTCTCGGTTCTGCCCACTTCCCGACTGAAGTGGGTGGCTGGGAGGATGGATGACAGGATTCACATTGAATCACGTCATCCTTACCCTGCCACCGCTGTAAAATGCTGCAAATTGTGGCTTTGAACAACTGGGGCAGGGCCACAATGCCGAAAAAATGAGGCTCCATGTTTCTCCCCATTGGAGTGGGTTGTGCCCCTCCTAAACTCTCCCAGAAGGGACCTACATAGAGTCGGCAAGTATGTATGAAGGTAGGAGCTCTGGGCACCGCTCTAGGGAGCAAAAAAGATGGAAATGCGAGACAGCAAGCTCCAGTGCACAGAGGTGCCTCTGCTCTTCTTCCATACAGTCTTGTCCCACTGTCCTAGTTACCATTCCTGCCTTTTCAACCTCCATATATCTATGTCTCTGCCCCACCCCATACCTGTGCCTCTGTCCCCTTACCCATTTGCCTCTGCCTCCTCCCCATGTGTGCCTCTGCCCCTCACTCCTTGGCTAGTGGCTGGTGCTTAGAAGAGCCACATAATTGAACCTAAGGATGGCAGGTGGTAAGTACAATTTTCTGTTACTAAATCACTAGGGCTTTTTCTCCTTTTTAGTCTTTAAAGGTTTCAAAATTGATCTATTTATCTAAACAAACACACATACAGTCAGGTCCATAAATATTGGGACATTGACAGAATTATCATATTTGGGCCTCTATTCACCACCACAGTGGCTTTGAAATGAAACAAACAAGATGTGCTCTAACTGCAGACTTTCATATTTAATTTGAGGGTAATTACATCCAAATCAGGTGAACGGTGTAGGAATTACAACGGTTTCTACATGTGCCTCCCACTTTTTAAGGGACCAAAAGTAATGGGACAAACTAAACAATCCTAAATCTAACTTTCACTTTTTAATACTTTGTTGCAAAACCTTTGCAGGCAATTACAGCCTGAAGTCTGGAACGCATAGACATCACCAGACGCTGGGTTTAATCCCTGGCGATGCTCTGCCAGGCCTCTACTGCAAATGTCTTCAGTTCCTGCTTGTTCTTGGGGCATTTTCCCTTCATCAAGTGAAATGCATGCTCAATCGGATTCAGGTCAGGGGATTGACTTGGCCATTGCATAACATTCCACTTTTTTTCCTAGCCTTAAAAAACTCTTTGGTTGCTTTTGCAGTCTGCTTCGGGTCATTGTCCATCTGCACTGTGAAGCGCCGTCCAATGAGTCCTGAATCATTTGACTGAATATGAGCATATAATATTGCCCAAAACACTTCAGAATTAATTCTGCTGCTTTTGTCAGCAGTCACATCATCAATAAATACAAGGGAACCAGTTCCATTGGCAGCCATACATGCCCACGCCATGACACTACCACCACCAGGCTTCACTGATGAGGTGGTATGTTTTGGATCATGAGCAGTTCCTTTCCTTCTCCATACTCTTCTCTTCCCATCACTCTGGTACAAGTTGATCTTTGTCTCATCTGTCCATAGGATGTTGTTCCAGAACTGTAATGGCTATTTTAGATGTTATTTGGCAAACTCTAATCTGGTCTTCCTGTTTTTGTGGCTCACCAATGGTTTACATCTTGTGGTGAACCCTCCATATTCACTCTTGTGAAGTCTTCTCTTGATTATTGACTTTGACACATATACACCTACCTCCTGGAGAGTGTTCTTGATTTGGCCAACTGTTGTGAAGGGGTTTTTCTTCACCAGGGAAATAATTCTTCTGTCATCCACCACAGTTGTTTTCCGTGGTCTTCCGGGTCTTTTGGTGTTGCTGAGCTCTCCGATGCGTTCTTTCTTTTTAAGAATGTTCCAAACAGTTGATTTGGCCACACCTAATGTTTTTGCTATCTCTCTGATGAGTTTGTTTTGATTTTTCAGCCTAATGATGGCTTGCTTCACTGATAGTGACAGCTCTTTGGATCTCATATTGAGAGTCGACAGCAACTGATTCCAAATGCAAATGTCACACCTAGAATCAACTCCAGACCTTTTACCTGCTTAATTGATAATGAAATAACGAGGGAATAGCCCACACCTGTCCATGAAATAGCTTTTGAGTTGATAGTCCCATTACTTTTGGCCCCTTAAAAAGTGGGAGGCACATATAGAAACCGTTGTAATTCCTACACCGTTCACCTGACTTGGATGTAATTACCCTCAAATTAAATCTGAAGTCTGCAGTTAAAGCACATCTTGTTTGTTTCATTTCAAAGCCATTGTGGTGATGAATAGAGGCCAAAATATGAAAATTCTGTCAATGTCCCAATATTTATGGACCTGACTGTATATCATGTGGGCAGGGCTGATGGCCTGTCAGAGGTCTGAGGGGCATGTTGGACGTCTAAAGAGATACAGAGATCTGAGGGAAGTCTGAGGTGCATCTGGGGCACTGGCCAGGGGCAGAAGTATGGGAGACAATGGAGGCGCCTGCCGCCGGGCGCCAGCACTGAAGGGGCACCTCCTCCATCACCCACAATATATTCACCCCACTTAGGGCTGTAAATATAGGGGATAGGGGGGCACTAAATGATAACTTGCCTCCGGGCACCTGGGATGAACTTACGCCACTGGCACTGGCTTCACTAAGGGGGTGCGGGCCGTACCGGGTGACACCATCAGAGGGGGTATCAGAGCTCCGAAGGCGCGCAAAATAAGTCCTACACCACACTGGGTGACGCCGCTGATCTGGGGTACATTAGTACATGGAGGGAGTATCACTGCATGGGACTGCTCTAGGTTCAAGAGCTCAATGCCACATTGGTATCAGACAGGCCTTTGGAAGGTAGACGAGGAGGTAGGGGGCACTGCCCTATTTATTTGTCCAGGGCCCCGCAATTTCAGATGGCGGCCCTGGTTAGAACGGTTTCCTGCTGCAGTACTTGGAAGTGACACATATATTCTGTGCTCTCTGCATTGTACAACCTATATCCAGAGACCAGTCTTGTGTTGCCTTACACTAAAGTCATTTAAAAAGGTAGAAAACCCTTTACTTTTGGAGGGATCTACTTTGTTACTTCTTTAAACCAATTAATAATAACCAATAAATAATTACCTTCCAGACAGCGAAGAACATTCAGATCCAGACTCATCTACGAAAACTTCTGGCAACTCCTGTAGTTGTAGATACAAAGGTTATTTATTATGATTATAACAGAAGTACAAAACGTAATTTAACTAATTGTGTAAGCGGCTCAGTAGCATTGGATACATGGTTAAAAGCATTTGAAACCTTTTCAATGTAAAATTCATTTGGAAGCAAAGATCAATTCTCTTGTTTTGAAAATATTAAAACAACACTTTACCATAATATCATCTGGATACTCTCTTCTGAGCTCCTTTAGAGCAAAATAGGCTGCCTCCTTCTTTGCCTGTTTCTTGTTTTTCTTCAATCCCGATTTAGGATATTCTCTTTCTCTGACTTTTGCGCTGTACCTAAACCTACAAAAAAAAAAAAATTTACTATATACCAAACTTTTATATAGTACCCGTGTTCTAAAAAAAAAAAGTTGTTACTATGCAGCTGCATTATGCATAGCAACCACGCAAGTTTAAATCACATTTGGCAGAATGCCCCTATGTTACACACAAGACAGAAATTGTACATTCCTATGAGCCTTTACCTAGTTTTACAGAAAATATAGCCCTTATTTTAGTGCGTCGCTTCTAACATATATATGGTTATCAAATAAGTGTGCTTTATTGGCTGCATATAGAAATAGATACTCAATAGAAGCACAGGTCTTACTTTGTGGTTTATTTCAATATGATTGGTACAACATGTCACTGACATACTGTACAATACAAAGCGCTTTGAATAT
The DNA here is from genome assembly GCA_031769625.1 of Taudactylus pleione. Lineage (NCBI taxonomy): Eukaryota > Metazoa > Chordata > Amphibia > Anura > Myobatrachidae > Taudactylus > Taudactylus pleione. The sequence goes on along the minus strand of JAUIMM010000200.1, from coordinate 63,078,004 downwards.
ATGTATATACGGTATAGTGTGCTTGACAGGCAGAATGGGTACACTAGAAGGTAGGCGCCGCGATAACGGCAAGTATACAATGCAACCTTCTGTATCTGTACATACTCGCTGTATAAGAGATGGGTTGGGTATGATATCCCGGCGGAATACTGACTATTGAAAATCCTGACTGCGACCGGTAAGTACCCTAACACCCCCCCCCCCTAACCCTTACCCTCCCTTGGTGGTACCTAACCCTCCCATCCCTTAGCTAACATTAAATGTAAGCTGGATACTTACCTTCGGGATGCCGGCATCGGGATCTTCGTCCTGTTCGGGATTCCGGTGTCTGGATATTGGCGGCGGGCATCCCGTCCCCTGGCATCCTGACTACATCCCATAAAGGGATGACCTGTGTTGTACAAGATGGTTTTGTGCAAAAGGGGTTGTTTCTTATCCCATTTAACACCTCTATGATACAGCCTGAAATAAGTGATGCGTGTAGGCATTATCACAAGCTGGGTG